>JAEIFK010000688.1:5685000-7067500 GCA_018901825.1 Drosophila funebris
AAGACTGGTTTGGTTTTTGCGGCCTTTTTGCTGTTAGCCATTTGTGAGACGACTGGCTTAAATTGTAATTAGGCTTGTAGCCGGTTTTAAATCTGTTTGGATTGAATTGCTTTATGTATTGTCATGGATGACGCGTAATACTAATTAATGAGCAAGTTTCAAGTTTTAATTTAGCTACAATTATTGTATGGCGCATTGAATTAGTTTGATTAGTTGAAAATTTAGAGATGTAAGTCTATAAAGAAGTTTCAATTGAAATATATTAACAGAGTCTTAGATCTATGCCTGTGTCTTATCTGTTTATCTACCTTTGGTTTTATCTTTATCTATCAAGCAATTAATATTAATTCAAATTCATTCAATTGAAATATTGTAACACAGTTTTAGATCCATATCTATGTCTTAGCTGTTTATCTATCTATCTGTATATCTTCTATCTATCTATCTACCTTTAATATCTATCATCTACTAGCATTGCACATCTGGTAAATATCGCTATATTAATTTACTACAGCGTTGCAGAGTCGTAACTGTTTTGGGAAAAGCTTCATGCAACTGAACTTTGATTAATAAATGTCCACGTCATTGGGGGATGCACTTTAATGCACATCATGATGTCAATTAAACGACCAGTAATCACTGGCATTGCAAGTACGTACAAACTTTTGTTATTCTATGAACTTTAAACAGTGTGTTTTATAATTAAAAACTCTAGCTTGATCTAATTAAATATCAATCAAAGCTGCAACTCACTTGTCAGGCTGTCACACTATTTGCTTTTCGCCGCTCGGATATTACGCTCTTATCGATATAGACTGGTATTATCAGGCTTCTAGCTGTGAGCTGTGGCATTCCGAGCAGTGCTGCCAGAATCTCTGAAGCAAAAATTGCTAGATTTGGCAAAAAAAGTTGCTAGAATTTTTTTGAAAATTGCTAAATAAATTGCTAAATCATACAAATTTTCGTTTTTAACAAATATATATATATATGTACTTAAAAAAAAAACTTAAACAAAATTAAGACTATTTATAATGTTGTCTAGTTCGAAAACTTCACTTAAATCAGCGTACTTCTCATTTCCAGTGATTTGAGACATGTACTCATATGGTAGAGCATAGTTATGGCAACAGAGATTTGCAATACGCACAAATGCGAATCCATTGTTTGAACTCCTCATTTTGCAGCCAGGCATCTCTAAAATTTTGCTTGTAAACTTTTGACATTTTAATAATTACAAAACACAGAAAATTGTGGAGACAAACTAGCAAGTTGTTCATATTATCGAACCACTGAGTTAGATACCAGTTCTGATATCTTTGTGAGCCATTATTAATCGCAATTAGTAGATTCATTTGCAAAAAAAACCAAAAAAAAGTGCAAAAATGCTCAAATGTTAATCAAGTTGCTAAAATGGCTAAATAAAAATTAAAAGTTGCTAGTTTTGTGGCTAATAGCATTTCGAAAAAAAAAGTTGCAAATATTTTTAAAAGTTGCTAGATCTAGCCACTAAATTGCTAAAGTGGCAGCACTGATTCCGAGTGCCTTCACTTTCCGTTCTGATGATGCGTAATATTTAATATGGTAATACATGTACTTTTATTGCTATAGCTCTCTTATCATTTGACATTTGTCTATGGCCGCTGCTTGCAATGTACTAAATTTATACAATTCTATGCTATAATTAAACGCTGCGCTACACTGTGCTACATGATGTAGAAAAAATACTACGAACGTTAACAATTAAGCATGTCTTTATTTTATTTCTTTTTATCGTTTTAACTATGTAAATAGCATTCGCTTTCAATGCCAACCTTACAAAGTTAATGACAGTCCAATTTGTGCTTTATCAGCTAGTTTTTTTTATGCTCAATATAAAACGTGATGATAATGACTTACGGGCCTTAAATATAAATGTGTTTTATATTGATAGCTTGGCTGTATCAATATGAAATGCGGTCTAGAGTTGGAAGAGGAAATACTATAGTTGAAGATGTCTAATCTGTATAACTTGTTTTAAGTTATTGTGATGTACTATCAAATATAAGTCTATTTCAGTTACTATTTAATTGAATGTCTAACTCTTCTCTCAAAGGGATTACAACTAATCTGCAATGCTGGCTAACATTTTAACTCATTTTAATTGAACACTTACAATCGCTGTAAGCTGTAAGTAACCGCTGTAAGCTCACACCCTGCAGTAGAGTGTGATGTGAACAGCTGATTTGTAGCAGTTGATGTCGTTCGTTGTTCGTTGTTCGTTGTTTCGTCGATTCGTCGTTTGATTGCCAATCGGCTCTCACGGACTTACCACATGCAACAGCTCAAGCGTAGACTCATCGGTGCCGGGATCGGTAATCTTGCCCGAGATGACCGTGTAGTGTGTAAAGCACAAGATCAGCAACGCCAATGCAATTAAGCCGCCCGTCATCGCTAGACAATGCCTTCTAGTGAAATGCGAACGCGGCATTTTCGATCACTGGCTTTATATGGCTTAGCCGCTTGCTCGGGCTTGGGTCGTTGGGCCGAGGGAGGGGGGATTCCCGCGTTTATTATTGTATGTATATTTGCTTGGCGCTTATAGCGGAGCGTCTACGTACGTTGACACGGTCTGAGCGACCACAAAACACAAATCAGAAGACACACCGACAACTTGAATTTTATTTTTTATTTTTTATTCTTCTTTTCGTCGTTTTTTGCGTGTTTTGTTTATTTTTTTTCGGAGTCTTTAATTATGCTGCTCATAAAACAAGAATCAGCAACAACAAACAAATTAACAAATTAAAATTAAAAACAACAAAAACAAATCTTATTGTTGCTAATTTGGCAAGTCGTGTGGAACGGGTTTTTTATTTTTTGTGGAGGGCGCCTTTCTTTCATCAGCATTTGAATACACATATTTTGGGGCTCTATTTGTCTTTTATTTATATTATCACCAGTACAACAACAAATACAACAAAAACAAATATAAATAAAAGCACAAATGTTTTTATTATTTATTTGTCTTTTCGACAAACTGAAGACTCTATTCACTGTAATTTGATGAGACGCGTAATATTTTCAGTTTTCGACAAACTTTGATAAGCAAATCAACCAATAACGGATAACAGATTACAGATAACGTATAGCCGGATAACGGATGACAAATGGCGAGCAACGGTTAGCTCAGCTGTTCAGCGGAACACCTACGCATTACTGTCTCAATTCGCACATACCATGCAATGCCCACGGTATGTTGTCCAGACCCGACAAGCCCGACGGAACTAGATCCATATGCTTCTCTATATGTAGAGGAACATTCATATGTCTTTTATCGTTTCATTATCGCCAAATGCTTTCGTCACCGTCGACGCTTTTGACTATTATTATTCTTTTTTCTGATTGTTATTGTTACTTTACGTTGTTGTTGTTGTTGTTGCTGTTGCTGTTGTCGAGTGAGTCTATTGTGTGTTGCGTTGTCCGTAACTGATCGTACATTGAGCAGTTGCCCCAACAATGCCCCAACATTTGAGGCGTTTTAAATCGCGCTCGTGTTTTACATACAAACATTTACACACACACACACACTCACTCACACACACATTTACAACGCAGCGCCCCTTAATTTATGGCCAATGAAATTCGTCACCAAATTCTTTGTAATAAATCTCAGCAGGTGTATTGTTGCTTTATCGAACTTATGCTAATTATTTATTATGCATGTTATTTTTGTTGTTATCAACATTGTAAAGTTGCCGAATTTAAATTTAAATATCGCTTTTAGTATATGACACACGGAAGTTGTTCCTGTCCTTTGGTGGTTCAAGTTTGTGTTTCAAACACGGAACGCTTCATGCTCCAACTGTCTGACTTTAGTTTGTCTACTGTTTGTTTTATTAAATCTGTAAGAAACCTATCATTCAACTATTATTCAAGTTTTTAACGGGCTGCCTGAGAAATGTTGGAAATAAAATACTTTAAATTGTTTAAAAATATAAGTAAAATATAATATTAATTGTGCAAGCAATTATTTATTAAATGTAGCAAATTCACATTTGAAAATAAACGAATTTAATTATGTATTTATATATTTTAAATATTATATATATTTTTAATATATTTTGGCAATAATAAAAGTTCAATCCACATAAAATATTTAAACAAGCGCCAAAGATAACGATCAGAGAAACAATCAACGAACTGTATTAACCTCTTACCACTCCATGACATACGTACATACATATGTACATTTGTAGTCTATACAATTTTTAGCAAATAAACATTTTTAATACAAGTGTTCAAGTGTCGAAGAGTGAATTTTATTCTCTTAAATTGAATCCATTTTATTTCGAGCAATTCCAATGTTTCTGTTACAAAAATGATTGTAATTCTGAAAAATCTGATTTATAATATAAGTAGAAAATAGAATATGTATAATAATGACATAATATATAATATGTATAAGTACATAATATGAATATATATTCAATAAATTGTTTTAACTTATTTCATCCATTTTATTTCGAGCAATTCCAATGATTCTGTTACAAAAATGATTGTAATTCTGAAAAATCTGATTTATAATATAAGTAGAAAATATAATATGTATAATAATGACATAATATATAATATGTATAAGTACATAATATGAATATATATTCAATAAATTGTTTTAACTTATAATAATAATTTAGGGCATGATTACGCCTTTTATTTATGTTGTCTTGGTTGATTAAATGATATGAATAAAGTCATCAAAGCTAGCTGTACTCTTCAACTATTATGCTCGTTATCTAATCTGCAAAAACTAATCAGCAAAGCATTTGCCATGCTTGTAGAATGGATAAGAGTTTGGATATGACGTGTGTACAGTGCTTTATGAAACTTTTCGACCCACCTACTGGTATACTATAATAGACAATACACGCACACTAACTTCTAGATTGTGGCGTGCAAATCAATCAAATATCAATCACAAATACGAAATTACTCAGCTCTCTTATGTAAGATTCAATTGTAACAAAGCTGGAGTTTAGTATAGTTTATAGTATATTCAGTTATTGCATAGTTAATACTACTGGGATTAAGCTTAAAGTGTTTTACTAATGATAGCTAATACTAGTGCCATCGCTGGTTCCCTTGGCAACGCATAGTTGCTCATAGGAAGCATCGGGCAGCACATCCTTGGTTAGCTCCAGAAGCTTCTCAAGGGGACACTGCTTATCACAGCCGGGCACCTGCAACAGCTTTGGCTTCTTATTCGGATCGTTTTGGAAGTAGATCTCCACAAAGTGCTCTCCAGTTGCATTGCATTTGTGAAGCTCAAAGGCAATGAGAGCTGAGAAACGGGGCATTTGGGTGCCCCAGACATCCAGAGCATTTAGCACATTCGATATGGACCAGTCATGGGCGCAGTAAGCGTACACTTTTCGATCAGCTGGATTAAGTTTTCCAGAGATCTTGGACTGCATTTGCTTATACATATCATCGAGAAAGAAGCCGCCTTTGATCTTGCGCAGCTCCGTCGTGTAAGCGTCATATGAATACGATTTTTCTGCCAGGGGTCGTATCTTGTCCGGATAGTAATCCTTGGCCCATGCGGGCAACTCCAGGCCATATGCTTGCTCAGATTGCAGCGAGATGAAGATATCGGTCACATGATGTGAATAGCTCACATTGAGACCTGTTAATTTACTGAGATCCTCAAGAAGTTGCGAGTTCTCCTCATGCAAGGCGACCACCTCCGGCAGATGCATTACCTCCCAAACTGCCTCATCATAGCGGGGACACGGCACCTTCTGTCTTAAACTCTGCAATATAATTTATATATTTTAGTTGCAGAACTCTACTTTGTTTTGGTATGCTTACAGTATCAGTCTCCTCTGGCTCTGTGTAGATTGGAATGGGCTGCCAGTTCAGCATCATATTCCACTCCAGGGGCGTATTCTCTGGCGGAAACATACCTGCCAATACCATCTGGAGGGACATAATGGTACGTGATGATTGCGTGGCCTGTGCGTGCAACATCTGGCAAGAGTTTAATGTCGATTAGTCATAGATTCAGCGTTAATCTACTTTTGATTTCAACTTACATTCGGTTGATAGTAGGCTGGCAGAAAGTCCTTGTAACGCTTGCGTAGTTGTTTGCCAATCTTATAGAGCTCCACTTTGGCAGCCTGTTAGAAGTGCATTTGCAGAATTATAGTTATCCTTTAAGAGTATGACATATGACTTACGTTGGTTAGTTGTCCCCAGCCATAGGGTTCGTATGTCTCGTTTAAATGGGGATCCTTGGGAAATGTGGTAACAGGCGTGCGTGGACCATGACGAAAGAGCTGTAGGAGTTAAGGAATAGTAACAATAATATTAATATAATATAATATAATATAATATATATTTAATCTATAATTATTAGGTAACAAGTTAAAGCTCCTCTTATGCTGAGGATAAAGACAATAGAATTGTAACATATATTTAAATTATAATTATTATATAACAAGTTCAAACTCTTCATCATATATTAAAATTATATTTGATAATAATAACAAATTAAAGCTCTTTTAATTAAAGCTATTTAATACAAAGACAATGAAAGCTCCATTAGATTAACCATTATATTATAGGTTTATCACACTTTAAAACTTGATACAAGGTCTAACCTAATCAAGCAACAGCGGCTAACACACTGCTACTTGTTTTAGTATCTCAATAATATTATTTATTTATGGCATTGAACGATTCACTGCAATTAGGCAAAATGTTAAAGTGTTTTAAACTTTTATATTTGCTGGGTGTACCGGTTGTTGCATTATAATTAATGTGCAAATAACTTGGCGCTTTTGTTACGTATACGTAATGTGGTCAAAACTGGTCTAGTTAAAGTTCAAATACCCTAGTCAATATATGAAATTATAAAACAGCAGAAGCAGTCTATATGATATCTAAGTTTAATTATAATAGAATAGGTTGCACAAGAATGTAAGTGTTTAGAACTGGATTTAAGCTAAGTTGGATCAAGAGACTAGCTATTAAATATAGCTATTTAATATATATATATCTCGCTTCCTCAATTAAACCATTTATATAAGAAGTGTACAGAGCATCTCCACGTCGACTCAACGAGAGCCCTGTTAGTTATTTATGTATTAATTACAAATATAATTGGGCATAATAATTGCAATAATTATGCACAATAATAAATTACACTGTAGCTTAACATTCGTTAATCCGAGTCCCTTAATTGTTTAATCAAACAGAATATTTAAGTAGCTGAAGAATGGAATAATACCAAGCAGAAACACGCATTTTATATTTTTTTTTTTATATTATGGTCTAGTGATTGCGGAGAATTATATTAAACTCAAATGTTATTTAGCACCTTGCAAAACGCTTACACATATTGTTTGTAATGTTGACGAGCTATTTATTTACCAAATGAACTAGTTCCAGTGTTGATTCGTTGCCGGAACACTTGGTGTTATCCTCATCCACGGGCACAATGGCTCCACTTGCTAGCAGGCAACAGCCGAGGCAGAGCATCAACTCGGCAAACATTTTGTGAAGCGTTCAATATCGCGTACTTCCAGCTACGTTGAGACTTACGCGTCTAGTGACTGTATGAATAGAGATCGAGCGGCTTTTAAGTCGCGATTAAGTAAAACAAATTTGAGAGAATTGAGAATATATTTGCGGTATCTTTAACGAACTGAATGCGAATGCGAGTGCGAGTGCGAGATGACGTAGTTCAGTTTGCACAATGATAATCGTTTGCAAACAGCAAATAAAGAACTGTTAGTAATGCACGAAATTAAATATAATTTACTGGAACTAAAAGGTCGCACACAATAGGTGAATTAACAAAGCCCAAATAAATAATAAAAAATAATAAAAACAGTAAGCTATACATTTTGATGTTGATTTTATTATGATTCTTTTCCCCGAATTCATGGGCAGTTGTCACTGTCTAATACTGAGTTCTCTGAGTGCAAGCAACAAATTGTTTAGCATGTCCATTGCAATAATAATAATGTTAATAATTTATTGCTGATCGATTGGACGTGGCGGTGGCTCCACAAAATCGGCATTATGAGCGCGGCAACGTTGCTCCATGGGCTCATTGGGCAGCACCGACTCGCTGAGCTCGACGAGGCGATTCAGTGGACATTGCAGCTCGCAGTCGGCTAGTTTCAACTGCTCCAGGCAGCCAAACTCGTCGTTGCGTAGGAAAATCTATAGAAAGTTGTATATTCATTAAATCAGTTCATTTATATACATATAAGCATATACAATTACTTTACCTCTACATAATATTCGCCTGTCTGGCGATTCTTATGCGTCTCGAAGATGGCCATGATGGCAAAGCGTGGCATTTGACGCTTCCAAATGCCTAAAGCAGAGAGTATGTTACCCACAGTCCAATCGTGTCCCGTATAGATGAACATGCCACGATCCTTGGGCTTTAGGCTGCCCGCCTGTTTGGCCAACATTTCATCGTACATTTTGCGCAGAAAGGGTCCACCCTTGATCTTCTGCATCTCGGGCGTATACGCATTGTAGACATAGCTTTGCTCGGCCAGGAATTGCATGCGCTCTGGAAAATAATCCTTGGCCCAAACGGGCAGCTTATAGCCAAACTCCTGTTCAGCCAGCAGCGTGATATACAGCGAGTTAACATCCTCGGCATTGCGCATAGGCATTCCTGTTAGATTGCTCAGTTCTCTGAGCATATCTGCAAAGGGCTCCTGCTCGGCAATCACCTCGGGCATCTTGAACACCTCGTCCCGCGCCTCAAAGTAACGTGGACATGGCGTTCGCACCAGCAACAGCTGTTAATTAAAAGACTTTATTGTATACTGTACGTAATTTATATAAGGATTTGCTTTCTTCTTACCGAATCCTGTTCGAGTGGCTCAGATACAATGGGTATGGGCTGCCAGTTGAGCTGTCGATTCCATTCCATGGCTGTGCCCCGAGGCTCAAACATGCTGGCCAGTGTAGTTTGCAGTGACATCAGAGCCCGAGGAGATGCTGTAGCTTGTGCATGAAGTCTCTACATAAGAATGCCACATATAATGCTTATGCCTTCACAATGCAGTCTATAACTTACGTCGGGTCTGTAGAAGGGTCCCATGAAGTCCCCATAGCGACGATGCAGCCAGCGACCCATGTCGAAGAGCTCCTTCTTCCCACGCTGCAATAGATGATCAGCATACGGATAAGGGTCATAGGATCATAAATATATATATATATAATATAATAAATAAGTAAATAAATAAAGAAATAAATAAACATATAAATAAATACAATAATAAATAACTAAAGAAACAAGTAAATAAAAAAATAAATATATAAATAAATGAAAAGAAAACACTAAAATAAATAAATAAATTAAATATAATAAATAAAGAAATTAAACAAATAAATTGAAAATAAATAAATAAACTAGTAAATATAAATATAAATTCTAATTAATTCAATAAATTTCGATAAAAAGAAAAACATTTTTAGAATAATCACACTGAAAAACTTAAACGGAATTCTACACTTTTGTTTCACTTAAGATTTAACTAATTTATCATATTTTAAATTTATCATAATTTTTTTGATCTGTGAGATTTGTTTAATATTTAATAGTCCTTATTAAGATAGAACAAATTTAATTCATTTGTCTTGTGGTATTAAAATATTTTCTAGTTTAATTAGATCAAAGATATTTATTAATATTTATATTTACTATCCATTAACAAGGTAAATAAACAACTCTTTCCACTCTCTCCAATGTGCATTTTTCAATTATATTTAAATTATTAAATTATTTCTAATTTCTAATTTCAAGTTATTTCAAATCGAAACTCTTCAATTATATTCTGTTTTAATCAAGTATTTTTCAAAATACTTTCTGAATTAGTGTTAGCTACTCACATTGGTGACATGACCCCAACCAGTGGGCTTAAAACTATCCTTCAGATAGGGATCATTCGGGAAGGTGTCGACGGGTGTGCGGATGCCATGTCTAAAGACAATATGGACTAGTTCGAGTGTGGAATCCGTTGTGTTTGGCCGCGTCTTGAAGCACTTGTTCACACGATGTGCCGCCCATGGCGGCTCCTTGGCTTCAACTTGGCTAAAGACGGTGATGGCAACGACTGCCAGAACAACACCAGCGGCTAAGGCGCTCATTGTGATGATTTGTTTACGCGTACAGCGACCGAATATCATATTGATGATGTGCTCCCTTATATATCCAGAGATTCAAGCTAAATCGTTCAAAAGCGGAAGCAAAACTTCAACGGCAACAAATAAAACTGGCGACAAAAGTCGTAAGTATCGTATAAAACGTGATTTCTGTTACTGGGAATACTCGTCAAGTACTCGTTCGTTATTCGATGTACTACTTGTACTCGTAATGGACTTGTCAACGTTTTGGGATCGTTTGTGTTAGCGTTTTCGAATTCGTTTTCGTTGGCGTTTTCGTTTGCGATTGCGATTGCGATTGCGAATGCGTTTGGCGCGTGCATTTGCCAGCGCGGCTGAGACTCAAATAAAACCTAGACAAGTGGATGCGGAGAACTTAAAAAGAGATAAATCAACGCCCGATTACATTGTTGTTATTGTTACTGCTTGCTGTTGTAGTTGTTGTTGTTGCCTTAGTTGTGAGACATTGGGGGGATTTGCTGTGTGTGTGTGTGCAACTTGTAAATACGAGCGCGCACAGTTGTCTTTCCAGTGAACAATCGGGCTTAAAGCTGAGCCAATTAATTGCATATTTCAATCTAATCTATCATTATTTTAGTTGCGGCTCTTGGAATCAATCAAATCATTCAAATCTTTGCTCTATTTATAGCTCCAACTGAACCAGTTTGGCATTTCTTTTTGGACCAATCTTTGCAAACCAATGTTTGCATGTTTGTGTAATTAAATTACTGAAATTTAACAAACTTTGCACATATTCCACAATAATATTTTAATAGCCGTACCAGTTTAAAGTGATTTCCCTGTGCACTGGCAACTGACGCGATTATATGATAATTATGAAGATTTTCGTTAGCAAATGTATGCAAATTATTATAATGATGCTTAAAAACAATCACACATATTCATGCATTGTCTGTGGGAAATTGATTACTTGCAAATTATTGTTGTTTATTAATGTGAATCATGTAGCATCCAGATTCTGATTATACGGAGCGTGCTCTTCTCTGGGAAGATTCTATAAATCAAACTGGATAATATTTATGCAAGTGCTGAAGCTGGAGTTAACCAGTTGACTGATAATATAGACACTTTATTACTTTAATTGACGTAATTTTCCTGAGTGCTGGAGTCGCATTTATGAACTCTATAGATTTTAAATTAACGATTCCTGTAGATTATAAAATAAGCTTGAGGCAAGTTCTCAAAACTGTATTACTATCTACAGAGGTGAATTTATTTATTGATTTATACGAACTATAGTTCTTTGAAAACGATTGGGGAAAGAACTGCAAAGTTTTGTTTTGCGTCAATTTCATATGAAATTTTTAATGATTCTGACTTTTAACATAGACGTTGGTTGACTTATAAGTACTAATTTAGTTGCCAACCTTAAAAATTTGTATATATAGAGATAAGCATCATAATTCTTATCACACTTCTGAACAGAACAAATGCTTTAGCTCAGTTATTTTTATCTAATTATTTACCTTGCACTCTGTTAATCTACTTCTGCTGAGAGAAATTTAACCATCAGCCAAACTTAATATAAGAGAGCTTAGCAAACAAAAATGTTATTTAAAATATGAGATATCCACACCATCCCATAGCGAGTCAGTTTGATTAGTCTTTAATAAAGTTGCACATTCATTGCAATTTGTAAATGATTATTTGTCGGTAAAACTGGTAAAACGAAACCACAATACATCAATGTATATTTATTTATTTGTTTAACTCTCGGTAAGCGCATAAATACGAGTTTATGAAATGCACTTTCCTAATTGCGTTTTCCTCATAGTTGAAGTCAAATGCCAACACATTTCTGTATTAACCCACATTGCTCATTTCATGCGAATATGAAACAAGCCCCAGAAATGCTGAATAAAAATACAAACTGACAAAACTAAATAAATATAGAAAAACATACGTTATTTTGCACTAATTATTTGGTTGTCCACAATTTAGCTGTACTCGTACTCTATTGACACTGGGTTGCAGTCATAATTATGTGTGTGTGTGTGTGTGTGTACGTGTTGGTTTAAGCATTGTTTAAACAAGTTGTTTGGCTTTTTTGTGGCTGCCATAACAATTAGACGGGCTGGCAAACAAAAGAGTGATATATATACATGCCTCTAGTTGCTCTTTAGTCTTTTATTGTAACATATAACTCAATGTAATACCCTAGATGCATATGATAGAATGTAAATATAAATAAACACTTGACTTTATACAGCAGACTGAGTGGGTATAAAGATAAAGCCATGATTCCCACAGTAACCAAGGCAATTATCTTATTCTTTCTTAATATATTTAAATATTTTGTGTAGGGTATTTTCCAATCCATCTCTTGTGATTTACTGCATGTTCTGGGTTTAATCAACAGCAACAAGCTAAGCTAGTTGACTTTCAGCACTCCATGTGCGAGAAGCTCTCAAAATTCAGTCGATTTGCCCAAAATTCAAGGTAAAGAAACTCCCCCTAGCCCCCCGCTTAACTAATTCGTCTATTTGCTGTCTTTTTAATGACTAATTAATACTTAGCACCGTTACAATCAAACCGTCAGTCTCAATGTCTTTGTACATAGAACTTCCGAAATATGCAATTAGCTGTTGATTGCTCTGAATAACTCGAATTGGTGACAGAGACAGAGACTGAGACAGAGACTGAGAAATTGCCGACAGCTCGTGTCATATGTCTGTCAATTTGAACTTTGATAATTGACAGAATACCTGCATACAAGCAATTTATAACTATAGTTAACTATAAATATAAATCAACATCGACGGAGATCACTCAATAGATCAGGGCAAACCAATGAAATCGACATTTCAATTGCGTCAGCTCAAAGGCGATAAGAATTTGATAGCCTTGTGGGAATTCTGAATCGAGAAATGGTTGGAGAAAAAAACTATTGAAATAATTATGAGCAAAAACTGAAAGTAAACACTGGCAATTATGTAGCTTTCAACAATTTCAATAGCATTAGAAATTACTGAAATGTATCTTTACAGGAAATGCAGTTCTTGCATAATCAAATGAAAATAATATTAATTAGTAAATGTGATCATGAGATCATACAATTAATATCTTTAGTTAATAAATAAACCACCACATACATTTATTAGCATCTTAGTATAAGCCTAAAAAAAAGCGCTTTGAATATCATGAAATGCATTTAAAATATTCAGAACAATTCAAAGTTTTCATTTGCTTTCTTTTTCTTGTACAGCCCCCAACAATTGTCACTCCTTCTGCTCTCTTTTTTTTTTTTTTTGGGTGTGTGTGTGTGTGCTAACAATCGCTAGTCACACCAATTGAACTTTAATCGCTGTTCGCTGTGACTTTTGTCATTGCTTTATCGTTTAGGCGACAACACATAGCAGCTTAGCCTGCCACTCCCCTCCCCTTTAAATACAATTGCCAAAAAAAAGGAGTCCCTGTCCAGGGGTTGCCAGTCGCGGACGTAATCCCAACATCCCGACGTTCCGACAGTCCCGATTCGAGGAGCGCTTTGTCTCATTGAATAGCCGTTGCCACGCCCACTTTATAGCCCAGTGTGTGTGTGTGTGTGTGTGTTGTGTGGGTATTTAACTACGCGTGTTTGAGTTTTTATGCGCGTCTATTCGAATTTTCAGCTATTTCAGCGAAAAGACATAGAAAAAACGCCAAATAACCAAAAAAGAAAATGAAAAACTGAAACTGGCGTAAAATTTGTCGTACAAATCTTTGAAATGGCTCCGCTGAGAACTATTTCAATGCGTCGAATCAATAAATTGTGCTAGGCAATCGCAACGCTTTGTCTGACAATTTGGCTGGCATGTTTTTTTTTTTTTGTTTCTTTTTGTTTTTGGCTTTCATCTCGTCATGCTCCATCGAGCAGTTGGCCGAGTCAATAGTTTGTCTGCCCTAATCGTAATTGCATAGCTGATAAATATTAATGTCATGTGCGCGAAGATCCTGTACCCGATGCGATGACTGTAGGACTGTTTGCCTAATGCCTACGTTTTCCCCAATTCCTTGTTGTTTTTTCTTCTAATGTGCATTTTATGGCAACTTAGCACGTGGTCAGCCCACTCAGTTCCCTCAATTGGCCCGCATTTCCAACAAAAACACTCACGAACGATGTTTGTGCAAATATTTTTATTTGTTTGTTTGTTTGGGCGTTTTTTTTTTATTTCTATTTTATTTTACACTGACTACAAATGGCGCAGTGCCGTCAATTAAAGTGAAAGTCATGTTGTAAATCGCTATATGAGCAGCCCATAATATTGACAGCAAGGCAACAATATCAGGCACGCGCTTCAAGTTAGCACGAAAGAAATCTGATAATAGCAATATATATATGTGTGTATATACATATATGTATACTGTTAATTACTTTCATCACATTATAGTAGTAGATACTTTTTCTAAGTATTTCATTGAGTCAATAAGTCTTT
Organism: Drosophila funebris; assembly: GCA_018901825.1. Taxonomy (NCBI): domain Eukaryota; kingdom Metazoa; phylum Arthropoda; class Insecta; order Diptera; family Drosophilidae; genus Drosophila; species Drosophila funebris. The sequence goes on from JAEIFK010000688.1 coordinate 5,699,607, forward strand.
TGGAATGACTGCTCTTCAAGTTATTGTAAAGATCTTATCAATTCTATTATCTTATTTATTTTAAAACTTGCAGGAATATAAACGTACAAGTCTATAGAAATATTACATTTCATTACTAGATAAATAGGGCCATAGAGTATTATTGTTAAGAGTTGATTAGATATTATGTGTCTTTTGATTTGAAAGATATCAACTCTCGGCATATATAAGTGCAATTTAATTGTAAAGGATTGATAAATGCAAAAAAGAGAACAGCTATTATGTACTTCAGTTTCAGCATAGTATATAATATGACCTATACATTATTAAAGTATATTTATATATAAATGTATATTGATATAGTTACTAAAGGTTTTCTTAGTATCTTTAGCTGTGAAATCTCTACTCTCTTCGCTCTATATTTGGACAAACGCAAATTAATGAGTTGATTTAACTTTTTGGCGCAGGTTAATCGTGCTCATATCATGTGCTTCACAGCAAATTACAACAAATTATACACATAATTGCGCTTTAATGCTGCCCCTAGCCACGCCCCCACCAACAAGAACAACAACAACAACAACAACAACAGCAAGGGCAACACCAAGGCATCAATGCAAAGTAAAATTGTGTGTAAAAAATGTGATAATTAACTTAAGTCCTCTGGGAATTGGTGGACGGGTTGTTGTCAGTCTCTCGCTCTCTCTCTCTCCTCCTCTCTCTCTCTCTCTCTCTCTCTCTCTCTCTCTCTCCCTCTCTCTTGGCTCTTTGAATGCCTTACATACAAGTACGAACGTCCAAAGAGCTGTGCTTTCATGTCTGTTTATATGTGTGCGAATAATGAATACGAGTATGAGTGTTTACTACATAAATACGAATACATAAACTCATTGTCAGTTAATTATGTAAAATGTCGGAGCGTATATTTTCATTTCATAACAACAGCAAAAATTATATACATATAAAAAAGGACTTTCCTTTCATTTCGGATCCACGCGCGTTCAGATTTTCAACAGAATTTCATTTGCATTCATCTACAAAAACAAACATGTAGGTGTGTGCCATGTGTGTGTGTGTGTGTGTGGGTGTGTGAATTAGAGATGAGCATGTCATTATAATTCATAATAAGAAGCATTGTTAAAATAATATTATTAATATTTTACGAGTTATATATTGAAAATAAGATAGATAAGTGTGAAAGAAGACTGCTTTCGTTTATTTATTTAATTTATTTAAGTAAATAATTAAAGTTAAATAATGGAAATTTCTATTAATTACTTGGTAGATTATTCAATTAACAGATATGTAATTAATTGTGTCATCTCTAGTCGGACTGGCTAATTGTCGCAGTGTTTTGTGGTGTTACTCTTAGTATGCTTATTGTTGTTGTTGCGGTTTTATAAATTTAAATGATATTTACATATGGCAGCTGTACAGGTGTCTGTCTCATTTGTTGGGTTTGAGGTTCGTTGGCCCTGTAAGAGCTTCTGACTGTCTGCCGTTTTGGTTTATACATTTGACTTTCTTCATTTGTTTTGTTAATGAGCATCTCATAATGCATATAATTAAAAACAACAACAATAGAGACATGCACACTAGCAAACATACACACACACACACACACACAGTTACGCATATGCACATATGTACATATATGCAGACATGAGGGGGAATGGAGGCAATTAGTAATTCTCGTTAGGCAAAGGTTTTTCCTTCCTGTTTTTGCCATCTTCCGTTTGGGATGCATGACAGTTGCTCTCTGTGCTAATCCTTTATAAATAATGCATTAACTGTAGCTACTGAGGAGGGAGAGAGACAGAGAGAGAGAGAGAGAGAGCGATAGAGTGAGGGAGAGAGTGAGAGTCAGAGAATGGTGCTGTTAGCGCATTTTACAACCGCTTTCTCTTGTCCTGTCGGAAGTCAAGCAAACAAGCCAGATCCTGAGCTGAGCCAAGCTGAGCTCCATTTAATTCAATTTGCATAAAGTGCTTGGCATTTTATTAACCCACTAAACGTAATTTAGTACCCGGTCAGAAACCTGAGTCCGGCCCCAGCCGCCCCACGCTTCAATTGCCCCGCTGATGAAGTGCCGGCCAAACAACCAACTACCATCGACCATCATCTTCATCTTGGCCCTCATCCCTGGGGCACATGCTGGCCCCAATTATCGAAAGTCCGCAGCGCAGCTTTTGTTGATTTTGCCGACCTTGTGCTTAGTCGAGCGTTAAGTGGAGCATTTGTGGTGAGCCTAACGTCGGATTCAGCCATCCGCCTCAGCCGCCATCCTTCAGCCTTCGCCGTTTGCCGCTGTTGCAATTTGGCTAAGATTTTTACGTGGCTTTTATGCAAAATTGAGTCAAGTGTATCTCGGCCACTTGAGCTGACTGGGCTAAGAGGCTTGGCTTACCATTCAAAGTGCCCAATATGCCCATTAACAAATACCATATTGCAGCTAATGGTTCTTACCTGTGTTTCAGGCTGAATGGCTAAAATAAATGCGATGCTAAGTTGCAGCAACTGTATGAAACTGACTGTTGAAGGCAACAGTATCTTTAGATGTGATAATACTTATATAAATGTGAATTATATCAAAAGTTTTTGCTGATAATGATTTGATAATGACTCACTGTTTCATTGCATAATGAGCAACTAAGCAAACTTTATTTTATTAAAAACATATTAATTGTTTATAATAAGAATAGCACAATAGAAGAGTGCAAACTGAGCAACTCTACAATTTATTGATGTCTCCCTTTTCTGTACTTTAATGAGTGTGAAATGTGCATAAATGCTGTGTACTGATAAATTACAATTATTTACCTTTGCTTGTCTCCAACTCTTATGCATTTTCATGCCCTCTCCCTCTCTCTCGCACACCCTATCTCTGTTCATTTGTATGTGCATCGCCAGTACTCACACTTCAACAATATGAAGATTAATGCCCACATAAACACTAATTGGTAACCGCACATGACTCTTATGTCTCGACCTATAACATGGCCCCAAACTATGGCCAAACATGGCTCTCTCATTTGGCTGCCTTTTCACGCCATTTTGGACAGCTGAGTAATGCCACAAATTATGCGCCTAAGCCGAAGGCTTCCTCTCAACTAGACTGACAGTGTTTGCAAAATCAAAAAAAAAGAAGAGAAACCGAAAAGGAATGTAAAGTCTCACCCATCAAATTGTTGAAGCGCAAAATATAAAACATAAAATATGATTAAGACATACAAATCCCAAATACCCAAAAGAGCAGATGAACAATAGCAAAAGGAGAGCAAAGAAAAGAAAAAAAGGAAAATCACAGAAATATAGCCAACGTTAGCAGTTCAGACATCTGAAGTGGCCAGAAGTAGGCTACACAAATTTGATATGATTGGTTTTCTGGTTTGGTTTATGAATTTCGGCTGTCCATGTTGGCCAAGCAAAGGGCTAACGAAGCGTACGTAAGGGTGCGGCAAATGTTGGTCCACAAACTGACCGCTCATAAATTACAACAACATGCAGCAGCAGCAGCAGCAGCAGCAACAACATGGCAATGAAATCAACGTATTTTGGGGCTTTACACAAATGAGCAAATATCAGAAGCTATAAAACCATTTAGTCAGATGAGCGTGAAATTTTTTATGGCAACTTTGGCTCGATTCTACGGTGGCTTTAAACAAAACGATAAGCGTTCAGAGCCCCAACATTTTGGCAACAACTGTGCAACGTTTTATGAGCATAGAGCAACAACAACAACAACAACAGCAACAACAACAGCAACCAGTCGAGTTTTTCGGGGCAACGTTAAATAACATTTAAATAGTGCCACAACACGTACAAGGCCAAGGGGGTAGCCAAATGCCGGGAATGTGTGTGTGTCTGTGTGTGTGTGTGTGTGTGTGTGGGCATTATCAAACTTGTGGCAAGAAAGCCTTGCCAACCGCAACGTGTAGAGTTTTTGGCGGTTTCACTTGGCTCCTCGCCTGCGTGTTAAGCCTGTCCAGCTGTTGTTCTGGCCATGGCCAGGACTGCCGCCTGCCGACTGCTGCCTGCTTATGATGCCAGCAGGAATTAAATTTCATTTAATGTGTCGACAGCGGCGAAAACTTTGTGCACACACATGTGCTGGCCAACACATTTGATGATAACAAAAGCAGGTCAAAAGTGTGAGTACCTCCCCCCCCACCCCATCGAACACACCGCTCTCTCAAAGCGAAACCAAAATGCCACCCATCAAAGGAATTAGGTTGCTGCTGTTGTTGCCTGTGGCCAGGCTGCCACAAAAATTATGATTATTTTGCGCAATTAACCCAAATTATATATATTTATGTAGTGTAGTCTGAGATTCGCTCGAAGGTCGTCGTCGTCCTCAGCGTCCTCGTCATCAGCGGCGACGCTTTGTGGTCATTTAAGTGCTTTAATTGTGGGTAAACATCTGTTGTTATTACTGCAAAGGAAGAAACATAAACATTGCTAATGGGAATTGAGGAACTGCCGTAGAACGAGCTGCGCCCGAGCTGAACTGTTCAGACTTTACAATTGTTACAACCATTTGGGGAGGCCTATGTGAGAGAGTCTTTAGTTTTGCACAGAGAGAGAGGTGAAAGAATGTGTGCAAATAGAAGCAGAGAGACGTACAAACAACTAGAGAGATAAGACCTTGGATAAACTTAAGAATGAAAGAAAGAACAGTGAGTTACTAGCAGATCTTAGAAATATTTAAGTAGTCTTCAAATTGACTGGATGCATTTCAATCTTAGTTAGTTAAAGAGAACTCGAAGTTGTAGCTGCCAGCAAGCAAATCCTAGACTAATCACAAATTAAATAGAATATAATAAAATATAAAAGTTTAATAACCTTATTATGGGAGCATATGAAAACATGTGTATGCATATGTCTAAGTTTATTATTGCATAATTCGCTCAACTCGATTGCTGCTATTTATTTTTATGTCTAAGCCTTCGTTTTTATGGCACTCGACGCACAACATATCCACACTCCCAACCCCCCTTCTTCTCTTCAGTTGATGCGACATTTAGCCCACTTTTACAGCTCGACCTCATTTGCCAGCGATTTTCCGCTGTCCCAGGCGGCGTATGCGCAATATTTCAGTTTGCTTGTTGCTTGCCACCATCGTCATAATCAGCATAATGATCATAATGATCATAATGATCATCTCGTCATTTCGTTTCTTCATCTCCATCATCGTATTCACAACTTAACGTCCACTTCTTCGTCAAACAGGCCGTAAAGTGGCATTTCCGTTGTCGTTCTTCGTTGCTTCGTTTCGTTCATTCGTAGCCAGTGCGCCTTTTTGTATGCAGCATAAAATTAAATTATTTGTTGCATAAGCCGGGCAACCATCACCATCACCGCCCACGCCAGTCCAAGCCAAGCCCGGCCACGCCCACAACTCCTCCTGCCACTACAAAAGCCAACCAGCTATGCTCCAAAGTGCTAAGCCATGAGAAAGTGTGCACTTGAAGCGGCACAAGCCGCATGCTACATAACCCACGACCACGCCCAATTTTTCGGTAGGCAACTGTCGTTGTCGTTGTCGTTGTTGCTGCAGTTCACGTTCTCGTTGTCGTTGTCGTTGTCGGTGCCAGCACATTATTATACTTTGAGCGGCTCCGAAATCAGGCAAAACTTTCCTTTTGGCCGCTGAAACTGTTGCGTTCTTTTCAAATTTTTCCTCCTTTTTTTATATTTGTCATAACAGAAGGCAAAAGGCGTCCCAAAGAGGGCAACAGTTTTTCCACGCGTTGCACTTTTCAACGTGCGACGTCGCCTTCGCCTTCGTTTTCATTACATTTCGTTTCATTCATTTATTCCATCGCTTGCTGCTTTAATTCATTTCGGACTTGGCGATTTAATTCGTCTTTTGACTCTTTCCCCCCTATATCTTTGAGTCTCAACTTGCTGTTGGCAACAAAAGGTACAAGAACGAAGTTTATCACAACGAATTTTCTATACACTAGCACAGTTTACTTATTAAATAATTTGACTAACTCAATTGATTTTGATTTAATTAAATATTGGTCCTTTAAATAACTAATATCTGTGTCGTGTTACAAATGTGAACACATTGCTATAATTCCCTAAGAGGGTAGCGTATACAAGAAAATTCAGCAAACTCAATGGCGAACTCTTTGTATAAATTTCACGGCTCGACTGATGGGACCGCCAGTTCTGCTCGTCTGGTTTTGCGTTTGTTTTTCGAACTCACCTGAGCGCTTGTACCTTTCCAATTCTTTTTTTTCGTTAAAGCAGCTACAATTTTCACTGCTCATTTGCATTTTTAATGAAACGGTATAAAGCAGCAAAGAGGATACGGCAAAGCGTAAGTACGAAGGCAAATTATGACCAGAAGCACAGTTTTTTATTCTCAGTTTCCACACATGAGAATGTCAGTGAAATAAATATATACGTGATCTCCATTTGCTGCAGCAGGTCCCAGTCCAAATTGTCAAGAGCTCGCCGCTTATCACGACTGGGAATTTGTGTAACCAATAAATGCATCACATAATTTACATATCCCGCTTTATTCGGGACTTAAAAGCTTATTCCATTTCGGTGCTTCAATCATTCTGACCATCTGCCAGTTCCAAGACAATCTTTGTCTTGCGGTCTTGCAACACTTGCAGATTTATGTGACCGCAAAACTTTGCAGCAGAGCATAAATTAATGTTTAATTGATGCATTTATATGAGAGTGCGGCCTAAGCATATTTTTTACTTAATTTTCATAGTCTTTCACCAAGTTGATAAATAATGTGTAGGTGGCGAGAGGATTTTCAGTTTATTCGGTTAGTTCTTTGAATAGTTATTTTATGAATACAATAGAGTTTCCATTTCCCAATGTTTTCCAACATTCAAATCTGTTTTCTCTTAGTGTGACAACTAATTAATATAATAGAAATGCTATGAATGTTATATTATTAGTCAAAAAGCCTTCATTATTCTATGTTAAACAATCAATTTCATTTTTATTAATTAAATTACTTATTGAACACGTTCTAGCATAGATTTATTTAGTTGTTATACGTTAGTCAAATTAATGTAACGGATTCAATTGAAATAAACTGCACAAGCAGTTCAAATTCAAAATGGTGTGCAGCCATTCCAAGCAGCGTTGGTAACACTTGAGAAGCAGTGCACTGCTTAACATGCTTGCTTACAGTTCAAGCTTTTACAGTAGCTCTCAAACTTACTATTATATGGCAATTTTACGGCATGACCCGGTCCAGCAGATCTCCAGTTATTCTAAAGCGTACTTTGGGGCGAATTCATAAATCAGTTTAAAATCAGTTGTTGATCAAGCTGCAATTCAACTGTAAAGTTATAAAGCAACATGTGAACTGCTTTAAATTAACTGTGAAGTTTGAAAGCGTTAGAGCGAAACAATAAACTGTTTAATAATGAAGATGGGACAATAAAATAAACGATTGAAATTAATTTTATTAGCGAAAATTATATATAAAAAATTGAAATAATTGTTTTGAGCTTCATTCACATAAATATATATTATTCATTTCAGTAAATACAATTGTAATATAACAAAATTACCAATAGACAATAGAAGTTAAGAAAAAAGGAACTACAAGAGTTGCAATAAATATATTGGGAAAATATACCACCAGACAAGACAACAACAATAAATGCATAACTAGTATAATAACGAAAGTCGCCCAAAAACGTAACAATAAATTTAAAGCATTTTTGTGCTTTACTTTTACTAGCCCATTTAACCTCCAAACACTAATTGAATCGTAGCTTGATTTAAGATAGAAGGGTGATCTATAAAAAGACAAGGAATTATACGTTTGGTATCACAGTTTCATTAGCAGCTTTCGACAAGCAATATCCAAACTCGGTCTCTTTATCATACAATCCTTTAATCAAAAATGGCTTATAAGTTTGCTTTAGTATGCTGCGCTCTGCTTGGAGTTTCAGCTGCCAGCTATATACCCCATTCCGACTACCATCATGGTCATGAGGTGGGATTCAGCATACAGACACATCATGAGGCGCCCAAGAAGTGGCACAGCCAGGAGCACAATCATTGGGCACCACAGCAGCATTACCATGTGCCTGCAGCACCTGTGCAACATCAACATCACTGGGCACCAGCACCACAGCATCATCATGTGGCCGAGGAGGCCCATCACCATCCCAAGTACCAGTTCGACTATGGCGTCAAGGATACCAAGACGGGCGACATCAAGAATCAGTGGGAGACACGTGATGGCGACAAGGTCAAGGGTGGCTACACCATGAAGGAGGCAGACGGACGCACTCGCGTTGTGGAATACACAGCTGATGACCACAATGGCTTCCAGGCAGTTGTCAAGCATATTGGACATGCCCATCCCGAGGAGCACAAGTCATACGATCATGGACACTACGCACATGGACATGGACATGGACATGCCACCAGCTATGTGGATGTCAAACAGGATACAGGCAGCAAATGGTGGTAATACAGCAGATTCCTAGTTACGAGTATGATAAATGTTATGTATACCCTGTAAAAACAAACAAACGAAAGAAATATGTAAATAAAAACTAGCAAATTGCATAAAATGCGACAAATTAAATTACTGCGTGTCTTTAATTGATTTAAAATTAACTTTTTATAGAATTATTATTATAAATAAAGTAGTAGTTGATTTATTTATTTAACGTCGACTAATGGCAGTCGAACCAATATAACAAAAAAGTTTAAATGATTAAATTATTTATAATAAAAGATAGAAATATAATTTAGATAAAACTTGAGTTTAAGCTTATGTCTGGGGTATTAAAAAAAAAGCATTTAATTGATCCAACATTTGTTGAGGTCCTTGATTTAGCAAAGATTTAATTTTGAACTGAATTTAACAGCATTTTAGAAATTAATTAAGAAGCAGAATCATTTATTTCCAGCTGTTATTCCATAAAATAACATCTCATTCAATTCTTAAAAGATCATTAACGACTTAATTTCAGAATACCAAAGAACGATTAGTAAATTTATATTGAATGCAGCTGTTAAACTTATTTCGTAATCGTATTTATTATAAATCTATTGCCAATCCATAAATATATCTTATCTGTGTTTGTTTTTCGTGCTATTACAATACTCTTAATTATGCCTCAGATCTTTATTAGTTTACAAATAACAACCTAATATATAATGATCTTTCTTTAGAAATATTAATCTTCAATCAATTAAAGACACGCAGTAATTTAATTTGTCGCATTTTATGCAATTTGCTAGTTTTTATTTACATATTTCTTGTGTTTGTTTGTTTTTACAGGGTATTCATAACATTTATCATACTCGTAACTAGGAATCTTCCATTTTACCACCATTTGCTGCCTGTATCCTGTTTGACATCCACATAGCTGGTGGCATGTCCATGTCCATGTCCATGTGCGTAGTGTCCATGATCGTATGACTTGTGCTCCTCGGGATGGGCATGTCCAATATGCTTGACAACTGCCTGGAAGCCATTGTGGTCATCAGCTGTGTATTCCACAACGCGAGTGCGTCCGTCAGCCTCCTTCATGGTGTAGCCACCCTTGACCTTATCGCCATCACGTGTTTCCCACTGATTCTTGATGTCGCCCGTCTTGGTATCCTTGACGCCATAGTCGAACTGGTACTTGGGATGGTGATGGGCCTCCTCGGCCACATGATGATGCTGTGGTTCTGGTGCCCAGTGATGTTGATGTTGCACAGGTGCTGCAGGCACATGGTAATGCTGCTGTGGTGCCCAATGATTGTGCTCCTGGCTGTGCCACTTCTTGGGCGCCTCATGATGTGTCTGTATGCTGAATCCCACCTCATGACCATGATGGTAGTCGGAATGTGGTATATAGCTGGCAGCTGAAACTCCAAGCAGAGCGCAGCATACTAAAGCAAACTTGTGAGCCATTGTGGAATTGAGGATATCAATTTGATGTAGATGTTGCTGGTCCTAAAACGCAAATGAGACTGTGATGCCAAATGTACATTCCCTTGGCTATTTATAGCTCAACATTCTAGCCAAAATCGAATATGAATTAATTAGTTTTCTGGAGGTTAAATAGGCTAGAAAAAGTAAAGCACACAAATGCTTCAAATATTTGTGCAAATTTTCCATTTCCACATTCGTATTCATACTTGTTTTATTGCCTGATGTTCGTTGCCCAATTAAAAGCTGCCCAAAAGCAACAAAACAACAACAACAACAGCAAAGGCAACAAATAAATGGGGCGTTAACAGACCACGGCAACGCTTGAACAATCGTTATTGTTGTTGTAAATTTACTGGTCGCACTTGTTGTTGTTATTGTTATTGTTGTTGCTAGAAATCAATCAACAAGTGTGGCCCGCTTTCAAATTGACCAAAAAAGCAAAAACGCCGCGCCTGGCTGCACTTACAAGCCAAGCTTCACGTGTTTTTGCGCCCAGTTAGCCAAAGCCCAAAGCCCCAAAGCCAAATGACCTTGAGACGCATTGCAGAAGGGGCCAATCGTTTTGGCCATTATATCGCTCTGGGGGGCCCACTGAGCCCAGTGCTTCCGAATTGGTGCTAAACTAAATACCTTGTTAATGTTTTCTATTAGCGGTGCAAATTAATCGTCATTGTTTTGACTCTCCAATATGATTTATGGTTATTCGCCTATTTATCATTATGTACTTAATCTCTTATAGGGGAACGCTGCGTACTAAGTGAAGAATGCTGAAGAATAGGCTTGTTAGGCTGGAATGAAGGTCACAGCAGACAATAGAATTCTTACTAATTAAAATCCATTCTTATTCATTACTCTTCAGTGATTGTAGTTGAGAGTTAGGGGAGCATGCTTTGATTAATTTTCTCTTAAGTTTCCGTTTCTATTACAATCTGAGTTGAAACAATAAATAGAAATAAATAAAATTAAATAAATATATACATTTCTTAATATTATTCTTTCATAATATAAGCTTAAGAAATAAATAAAGATATCTAAAATGAAAATATATATTTATTTACGTTTTTTCTTTACAATCCAAGCTTTCTAAATAAATAAGTAAATTATTATCAATAATTATAATTAAACAGAAATTTGCACTGGAATAATTGCAGAATTACATATTTTATTGTTCCCTGTGATGCATATAAAAACCTGAATGATATAAAAACTGTTTGATATGTATATATATCTGTATACAAATTCCAGTTTCACAATCCTTTAAGCTTGCATTGTGATCATATGTCATGAGCCAGCTTATCCACAACTTTAATAATTATAACATTATAACAACTTTGAGGATATCCGCAAAACGAAACTTTCATTAATTTTGAGAACACTTGATTCTTTAATTAAACAATAGATAGAACTGAATTCATTCTCTTTTCAAATAGCATAATCGAAAAACTAACGCAATCGGCAGTCAAACGCCCTCCAATTTGATTTTTAACAGTTTAATTATGCTGGTGTTGGTGTTCAATAATAATTTAATAAATTTTCTATGCAGCTCAACACTGTAAAAGTAAAGCACAATTATAAACAACTAATTAGCAAATCGAAGGCAGGTGAATGGCTCTAAGCTCAGGGGCCAGAGACCGCCCGATGGGCCGAGGCAACGCTATAAAAACTGCCAGCGGAACCATCAAGAATCAACAGACATCATCGCAACGTCAACCAAACGATTTCTAACCAAAATAAATATGCAGCCGTTCTGTGGAGTTGGTTTAGTGGTGCTCGGCCTGGTGAGCTTGGGCTTGGCAGCGCCTCATGGACATGCGACCAGCTACAGTGTGCTGACCAAGCACGAGGAGCCGGCGCACAAAAGCTATGGACATGGACATGGACACATAGAGCACGGTTATGGTGGCCATGGAGGATCTGGATATGATGGCGTTGGATTGGGCCTGGGATATGCCAGCTATGGCCATGGCTATGACAAGTACGAGGCAAACCATCATCCCAAGTATCACTTTGATTACGGTGTCAAGGATGCGCATACGGGCGATCAGAAGAGCCAATGGGAGTCTAGGGATGGCGACAAGGTGCACGGCAGTTACTCTCTGAAGGAGGCTGATGGTACAACGCGTGTTGTGGAATACACAGCCGATGATCACAATGGCTTCAATGCGGTTGTCAAGAAACTGGGACACGCCCATCATCCACAAGTGTACAAGAGCTACGGACATGGTGATCTCTATGGCGCTGGCTATAGCTATGGACACGATGCGGCCCACTATGGTGGACACGATCTTGGACACGGCCATGGACATGCCAGCAGCTATGTGAGTGTAAAGCAGCTGCATTAAGCATTCCAGACAAACGACGACCCCGACAATTGGAGATGATGATGACTGAGGAATGTGAATAGAACCTGATCTGATCCTAATGATATAGCATCTGCTTACGTGACAAAACACCAAAAGAGCTTCGAACAGTATTTAAAATAGTATTTTAATTGAAATACAAGAGCAAATAGTATCTGAAGTAATTGTTTTTATTATTTAAAGTTTAATATTAGTATTTTAGCTACAGTGAAATTCGTTAGGAAGTCTTAAATTATAATTATATTATTATTTGATACAGATATACAGCGGAAGATCTGCAAGATCTCAATTAATTTACTGTGAAATAGAGATAATTTTTTGAGAAGATTTCAGTCAAATTTCTCAGTTCATTGAGTGTTTATTTATATATTAAATTTATCATTATTATTCAGTGAAGTTACGAAACGTTATTGATAATTAACTCCATACTTTAATACAAGGAGAAGTCAGAGACTTTAGATTGATCAGTTGATTGTCTATATAACATTTCAGATAATTCACTTAAATTATTCATTTCCTGAGTATTTGCGAGGATTATACAGTCAGTTGCTTGCTAATAGTATAACCAGATTTTCTATAGCATTTTAGTCACATTTGACCAAACAATTTTTCGCTTTAAACGCATCAACGACTTCAGTAGCTTTGCATATCTTTGGTGAATGGAGTTTCTCATGGCTGGGATTAAAGATACTTTGCTGGCAAATGGATAAACCAATCGTTATGAATTTATGTTAAGTCCCAACGTAATCCTGCCTGATATCAATTTTATAATGTTCATTCAACAGCTGCAATTGCAAGTGCGGCGGCGACGACTTTTACTCGTTGCAGTTGAAACCAAAAGTGGAGACAGCCAAATTGGAGTTGGGGCTGATTGGTGATGAAGCGGCTGCCTGGTGGGGGAGCGGCTGTCCGATGGTGATAGCGAAACAAGTTTTCCAGAGCCACAGATGCAGACAGAGTCGGTGTTGGAGTTAGAGTCAGAGTCAGAGACAGAGTTTCATATAATTGTCAATTAGACTGAGCTTAGGAAGCGTTCGCTTTTGAAGCTGAGCTGGTGCTGCCCACATTGGCGCATCGTTGCCGCCTCACATGATCTCCAACTGACAACGACAACGACAGCGACAGCAACAACGACAACAATTGTGGAACCAGTCGGGCCGGAAAATCTTGTCGCCGGGAAAACGCTTTGCGGCCATGCGCAGTGCCGGTCGTCTTCAAGTCTTCGTTTGCAGCTGACTATAAATACTTTGGCAATGTCGCGCAAACGCTTTAATTACGTTTTTGTCCTTGACATTGAACCAGCGAGCGAGCATCGAAACAGCGAAACAGCGAAGATCGAGACGACGAGCAGTGAGCGATTTCGACGCGTTTTCCGTGCGATTTAAATCGCTAGTGTAATCTAGTGTGACGTGAACAGCGTTTTGTGTAATTTTTAGTATAATATTCAAAAGACTATTGCTGATAGCAATGCATTTGTATGTAAGTGCAAACAATTGTCCATCATATGCAACAACTAACAACTTATTTTTGGTTCAAATGAGAGCGAAAGTGTCTAAGCAGAAACTTTCACCCACAAAGTGAAAGTAGTGCAGCAAAATAAAGCAAACGCATGCAAATGTACAAATTTCAACAAATATTGCAGTTTACTTTTTCAATTTAAAATGCAACTTACTTATGAACTCAAATAATATAAATATTTAGATGCATTTATTAATATAAATTAATTAATTTATAAAGAACAATGCACAATTCAATTCAATTTTGTATGGCAGCAAGTCAAACGTAGAGGAAAAAGAGAAAGTTAGAAGTTTAAACATTTATTTGACAACTCTAGCTTAATTCAATGGGATTTACTTCCGTCTTTTTTAGAGGTAATTCTTGGAAACTGCTAACTTATTCATAGACTTTTGTTGTTTGAAGATAATTTGTTGATAATATGGATCAATACTAAGCAACTCGAAGTAATCATTCTACAGAATATATACTCATTGAAAGTATCAAATAGTCAATAGTCAATAGAGAAATAGTAATGAAATATTATACAAAAAAAATATATAAATAATCCAACGCTTATATAAATCATTCTTTAACTTAAACACACAGCTTTTGCCTGAACCCCACCCGTGGTAATTCAAGCCTTAGGGAATTAGGAGCAGACCCAATCGACTAAGTCAAAAAACTTGTTCATTTACTGGCCAAAGAATTTACGATTAGTCTCTTAATAGCTTGAGATAGATTTTGGCAATCCATTCTAAATAAATTCAAGTGTTTATAGCTTAGCAAAAAAAAAAATGCTCTAGTTTTCAGTATTAAGTTATAACAGTGCTGAATTTGAAAAGTACGACAATTACTGATTTAATATGAATTTTGTCAGTAAAAAATACTACAAGTATTTAGCTTAAATAAAGATTTAAAACAAAAAAAAACCAACTGCAATTACTTTATTCCTGTTAGTTTCAGTTTACTCTCATGTTTTCTTAATGTGCAATTAATTTAGATACCTCAACATGGATCAATTTGTACGTTTCGTATCATAACAATATTATTAGCAAGGAAAACTTGCGATGAATGATAGAAAATGATAGAAAAAACCAGATTATTTAAACCAGAATCAAATTTGTTCACAACACGATTCCACATTCTTGTCAAATACCAGACATGTCTTAACAAATCAATCTCGAAAGCTGGTGATTTGCTTGCGCTGTTGCCTGGCTATTGTCTTGGTGTGTGTGTGTGTATATATATATATATGTATGTGTGTGCTGCTGTGCTAATTAGTCTGGTTTTTAGTTGGTTTCATCATGAGAAAACTGCAACCCCAACCCAAAACGTAACCCAAACGTTGCCTGGGCGCAAACGACACATGCCAATCGCAAGTTGCAAGCAAAGAAAATGCCCAAAACTGTTGCAATTTATTGGTTGGTAGCCCAAAAATAAAATTAACGACAAGTTGCAAGTTGCACGTTGCCAGTTGCCAGTTGCAAGCGCCCAATTGGCAGTTGGCAATTGAAATTGAATTGAATTGTATGTCGAGTGGCGTCGCGTCATCCTGCCAGACCCGTTTCCATATCGAAGCTACTGGTCTTAAGCAAAACCATCAATCTCCAAGCAGCAGCCATTGCTGTCACATCGTACATACAAATGTGCGCCTGGCAGAGCCTAATTTTTGTAGGAGAGCGAGGCGTATGTGTATCACCATTACCATTTGACAACTGTCACAACGCTGTATGACATGGCCGGGCCAGGCTGTGACTGCGACTGCGACTGTGACTTCGACTGCGACTATGACAGCGACAGCCATTTGAGAAATGTCCCAATGCATCTAAACACGCGTCGTTTGCCTGTTTGCTGTTTGCTGTTTAATTTTTTACCAATTAATTGGCCCATGCTCGCGTAATAATTTTGTAGTCAATTTATTAACTGTTGGCTGTTGGTCAACTTGTTTTATCGTTGCATTTATTAAGCGCTCCACTGATAAAAAAAACCGCACATTCATATTTGCTGTTAAATGCCTTAGATAACGACACCGAAACAGCCGCCTTCAACCTGCTACAGCTACAGCTGTTGCCTCCTGCTGTTCACCGCCCTCCTTGCCACCAGCCTCTGGACACGCCCCGTCGACTGTGGACGCGTCTCTGCCGCACCTGTCGTCGTTGCCGACGATGACGAAATGATGGAATATGCACCAGAATATGTAAGTACTTTAAACCCCTCACCCCTGTACACTGAACAACACACACGCACACACACACACACACACACGCACACAAACCTCACACCACAGAATGCTTGAGCAGCTAATGGTGTCTTTATATGGCCGTAAAAGTGCAATCTGTCGAGTCACGCACAATGGGAGGAAATTTAAATGTTCGACGACAAAAATACTATTAAACTGCAATTAGATTATATAAGTTATGACAACAAATTGCATGTTATGCTTTCAATTGCCTTCAACAATTGCAACAACTATTTGTATACAGAAATTAATTATATATTTAATAAATTTATTGGAATTTATAGAATCTCATTTTCGCAATTGCTCAGTGTCTCCACTACTCAGTGTATTCTCTACGTCTCCACACTTTGAAAACTAATGAAACTATAAAAAGTTTAAGCTATTTATGATTATTAATATATTATAAATATATTTTAATATATCTACTTTATTTACGCAAAAAAGACAAATATTTAGCAATAACTTAACTACCATAAAGATAATATAATACATTTCTAAAACAAAGATCCTACTTTAATAAAGCAATATTTTCAACATATTAAAATTCAAATAAAACCCAAAAGATTTAAGGTTTAAATTAAATAAATATATAAAACATTTCCACATCATAAAAATGAATGAAGTTAAATTATATTTACAAATAAGTCTTTAACTCTTTGATTCAATTCCTTCCAGAAATATATATTGTACATAAATTTAGAAATCAAAGAAGTTCAGTATAAATATAGCAAAGTAAATGATAACAAAATTTGTATAAAATTGAGTTTAAACAAACAGTTAAAGCAATATTAATATTAACATAGAGGCAAGTGTAAACATAAAACAAATCGTACAAGTATTCGGACAGCCTTCACATATTTGCGAATTGCATGGCAATCTTGCGATTATCCGACAAATAATTAAGTGCTGCAAACGCATTTTCCGCCATTGCCAGCTATCCAAAGTGAATGTTGTTCATGCGTTTTATGATCGCCCCCACCCACAAGGCATTTTTGTGTGTGTAACATTCGAGTATCGTCGCCCACATAAATCAACTTGTAAGTGGAACTGAACTGAACTGATCTGGCCTGGCTTGGCCTGGCCTGGCGTGCTCTGGCCTGTTTTGGGTCTGTACTGTCCTGGTCTGGGCCATTGTTTTGTGTGTGTGTGTGTGTGTATGTGTGTGCTTTGGGAGGTAGCCGAAAATGCGTTTTGCGTGCAACAATAAACGATCGAATGAGCGAGCGAGCGAACGAGCGAAAGAGTTGGCGCCATATATGGCAAACTCACGCAGTTTGCTGCACCTACTCGTAAATGGGAAGGCCTCGAAAGGAGACAATTGTTTTCATTGTAACTGTAAAGCTTTGACAAGGCGCGTTTAACATTTTAAAATGTTTTTCATGTGCTGCAGCAACAAGTTGTCGAGCTGTCTGTCTGCCTGTCTGTCTGTCTGACTGTCTCAACTGTCCGCCTGGGTAAACGCCTTAGTTTATGCATGGCTCGAGCCAGAGCCTGTCTGACAGTCAGTCTGTCTGCTTGACAGTTATCAGAAATATGCATATTTTAATACAGTATATATATATATATATTTATATATATATTCACTCATAATTCTATACAGAATGCTCTCTCCCACGATCTGTCCGCTGCGCTGTTGTCATTTTGACGCGCACGGCCAACGCTGCGTATGCGCAATTTACTTCATACATACAATTGTGACTGCGCATACGCCCAGTTGGCCCGAGCATCATAAATTGTATGTGCGTGCAGACAATTTATGAGGCAAAGTTCACACGCACCCACCAATTCACCAATTCACCAATAAGGCAATCAGTCGACCACCAACTGCGTCCATAGCTCATAACCAACGCCTGGGTGGCCAATGGTCAGCAGCTTCGCTTTAAGCACTTATGCAACTAACAGAAAAGCACCAAATAAAAAAGTAGCTCTGATTAAAAACCATATTTTTCTGAGATTACATTTTTTGGCAGCCTTGGCTGCTCAGGTTACGCACTCGCAATGTAATCATTTGTTTTCGTCGGACAGCGACAGCTCGCTAAAGCAAATTGATAGGCAGCAAACAACTAAAACTACTGCGAGACTCGAGACCAGAGACCCAAGACCCGAGACTGTAGACTCTATAGACTGTAGACGCTAGACGCTAGACTCTAGGCTGGGGACTGGGGATTGTAGACTGTTGGACCTGGACACGACTACAGCCATTTATGGACGTCTGCGCTTAATTGAAGCGAGCGCCAAAGCATGCGAAATACTTTTGCAATTTGCCTCATGCTCCGATTTAACAGAGGTGCCAAAAATAAAATAAAATCAAGCAAAGAAATATTTTGCAGACACAGTTTATGAATTGAATTTATGTCTCCTTAAGATTCTCCAATTCAATTAAGTTGCTCATTTAAATGTAATGCAATTCCACTCTATTTCGCTATCTAGAGAGACAAACAGTCTCTTAGCTAATTAATAATTAAATTGCAATTGACTTGATGGCGGCTACAGATCAAACGATCAGCATACAGATGTGGCCTAGCCCAAAAGAACTGCAAGTACACCCAACCCAGCCTCCAGTGGCTTTCAAACTGTGCACAGCGCGCGCTTTTGCCTTGACACAATTTACGCAAAACCAAAACCAAAACCAAAACCAAAACGGCGCTTATTTAACGTAATTCTGTTCTTTTTGTCGTGAAAACATAAAAATTCTAGAGTCTTTTGAGACTGCCATTGAAGTATTGTATTGGAGCTGTCGTGTGCGTGTGCTAATGTTCTTAGGTTTTTGTTTTTGTGTCTTTAGGTGTGGTCAACGCATTTTTGAACACATTCACAAACAACACTGAGCAAAATTTAAAGTAGAATATTATATAGAAATGCTAAAGCAAAGATATATATTATTCTTTTATCTAATTTATTAATAACTTAATTAATTGGGCTGCATCTTCATCCATTTCTATGCACAGGAACATCCGGAATATGCATTTAGCTATGGCGTTAAGGATCTGCACACGGGCGACGTGAAATCACAATGGGAGTCGCGAGATGGCGATGGGGTCAAAGGTCACTACAGCATACTCGAACCGGATGGTTCCATACGCACAGTGCACTACACAGCAGATGCCAAAAAGGGTTTCAATGCCATTGTGAAGACCGTGGGCGCGAATTCGCATCCAATTACAGAAACACCAGACGGCGAAAGTAGCCCGAATGATGACACATCTCAGTCGAAGATCAATCATTATAGCAAAGATCAAGAGCACATCGTGCTGAGCTCCGATATAAAGCCACTAAAGAAGCCCATTGAGGATCTAACACACTCACATCCCAGGATACCAAGTCTGATTGAGTTTAAGCCGCATGCGCGTATTAAGCAGGTGCCCATGGAAATGGAGCCGGATATAAGGAATCGCCTGCAGCAGGCAAGGAATAATTATTATAAGGAAATTGCAGCAGCACATAAGCTGGAAGATTACTCGCAAAAGCTGCAGCCCAACTATGGAATGCACGAGAGCGACTGGAAGGCATTGATTGTCAATGAGCCCAAGGAGTATCGGCCACACTACAGCACAAGTCAGCCCCACCAAAATCCCTACTATGAGCACTACAAGCCCAAGGAGTTGCCCCAGAACTATCTGCATAAGCCAGCAGCGCCTCAGCAGCAACTACACACAAGTTACTCATCCTCAAAGCCGCGACCCAGCAATCCCGAGCCAATCTCCAATCACATACACCAGAAGAAGATCGTTCACACGACGCCTGGACTGAAGCACTACAAGTACAAGGGCGTCACCAAGAGCTTCTCCCGTCCCGAATACGCCAGCTACTTCCAGCGTAAACCCAAGAAGCTCCATGCCAAACCGCTGGAGTCCAATGAGCGACATCGTCGCCCAGAAGGTACTGGACCCCTGCTCTTTCCGCAGCCGTTAGAAGATGACTACGAGGAGTTCGTCGAGGATGAGCAAGGCGTCGCCTCTGCGAGCCTTGTGCAGTCCATGGTGAGGCGGGACAAAAAGCATCTGGTGCCCATGTACGCCAGGGGGCATCACTTCTCAGAGGCCAGCTATCGAAATTTGCAGGGCGTGTGAATTGTAAATGAAGTGAGGGGAAGAGGAATATAATGAGGTGATTTTTGTTAACTGTTTCCTTTATGTTTGTTAATTTTATTTTATTTATTCGTAATTTATTGCTATTGTTTAGTTAACGTGGTTTAAATAAATACATTTCCAAGGTAGAGAAATAAGCTTTATATATTTCTTAACAATATATCTTCAGTTTACATTAAAGCACTCGCAAGTGTTAGGTCAACCCTCGTTCTTGTTGGCCGCACAGGCATTCAGACGTTCGGCCACATTGGTTACAGTTGACTGTGGTGCAATGTCATAAACATTTGTCATAATTAACACAAATTAGGCAGCATTTGAATGCGAAACGCTGCTGTAGTTGCACCCTGCCCACCTGACGACCTGCCCACCTGCCCACTTGCACCTGGACAGCTACCCAGAGTACCCAGCCTAACTAGCTAGCTACCCAGCTATCTGCTAGGTGATGGCTTCTACGCAGCATAACTAACTGCAGGCTAATCCAATTAACTTAATCTCGCATAACGAGTTTGAATAGACAGCAACTTGTAGAGATATGCAATTGGAATGAATGCATACGAATGCATACGAATACATACTCATACCAACTACGAGTATTCTAATTAAAAGTACTTTTTGTCAACTCGAGCAACTTTTGGCATTGACTTGGTTTTTACGCATACAAGTCTAAGTCAGCTCTCTTAACTTGGGCTAAAGTGCGTGCAATTTGCAAGATGGAGATGGAGATCAGGTAAGCAGTATATAGACTCTATATTCTATATATATTAAGTATATACATATCTATTAAGATATATATATATATATACATGACGTGTCAAATGCCATCCACGTTATGCGTTATACTTTTCAAAATTGATTGCAAATATACAGTCGCATATGCAAATGGCTCCCACATCGAGAACAGCATTCTAGGCCGATTTGTAGTCAACCAGTCAACCAGTCGACCAGATCAATAAAAAAGTTGATCCACAATTGATGTGCAAAACACTTAGCGCGCTTTTGGACGCGTGAGAAATGTCTAAAAGTCAATTGAATGCAACAAATTTAATGCTCACAACTCAAGAACTCTAGAACTGTAGAACTCTAGAACTGTTGAGCTGCAGAGGCGTTGCCAACGCTCCCAATTAAATAATTTACAATTTTCTAGATTAGGCGCCGCCTCCGACAAGACGACATTGAACAGTTTCGCCACAACATATTGAATCCATGACTCAGTGACTCAGACGATCGATCGACTCTTGAGACTCTTAGATCCGGTTTACTGCATAGCTAGAAAAGCTGCTCGCCTGACACGCACACCTATTAAGGATCTGGAGATTATAGCCAGCCAAGTCAGCAGTCAGCAGTCAACAGTCAACAGTCAAGAGAACGTCAATCCATAAGCAATTAGCTGGCTAAACAAATGTGAGACAATTTTCAGAATTCCATTACAAATCATGAATTTTATTGCCAAATCGCATGGATTTTTCTTCTTTGATTGCATTTTTATTTTGTCGGGCGGCTTAGAATAATTAATGCTTGTGCCTGCCAAATGGTCGGGTGTTAATTTATGGTTGTCTACGTAAATCGCATATCGTAAATCGTAAATATGTTATTTCTATGGCATAATCGGCTGCTTCTATGGCAAACTCACAGTTGCAACTACAGAAATTTACGTATAAGTAGCTGACTTTTGGAGGTTGGGCAAGCTGACAGACAGACAGACAGTAAGACATACACAGAGTGAGACAGATGACAGAAATCTGTTTTGATTGTTGTTCAGCTTGTTAGCTATTTCCTGCCAGCCTACAACATGTGCAGGTCTTTCATATTGTTAACTATTACTCATCTATGGCTGACTGCAGCTTGAGCTTATGGCCTGATGTTGAAGAACATTTGCATAAGCTGTGCCAAATTGAGTCAAATAATAGTTGCAATAAATTAAATGAGGGGAAAAGAGTCTGGAGAATAGTGTCTATATTATGCTAATTAATATAATGATTGCAAGCAAAGTCATAAACTGAAGAGTATAAAGTGTCTTGTTTGTATTCTTATATACATTGATCTTGAGTTGAAGTGTGATTGAGCTGAATTCAATTCTATACAATTACTGCAAAACACTTTAGTTAGAATAAAGACTCCTTAGGTATATAATGAAAGAATGAATAAATAAAAGAACTTAAGTATTCCATTTTATACATTATTTGTAAAGATCTACGACAGAGTTATCTTTTATCTTACATTTTTTATAATATAATGATTTTGTATATTATGATATTCATAATTCCAATTTAATCCCAGTTTAGAATGCATTGCAATTACAGTTTTCTTTGCGACACTAGAGGATCACTTTGTGTTGCCTCTTAGGGGACAGAGGGTGGAGCCAGGCACGGCAACTGTTGCCATATATTTATGTTCACATTTTGTAGCCCACAGTAGTTTTTACACAATATGCGCTAATCGGGCAAATCGATCGTCATTGTCTATGCATTTTCTTTACAGAGCATTTAAAGCACCTTCGAATATGACATAAGCTCAACAATTTCCGTTTGTTTCATATAATTTGAACGCATAAATTTCACAGCATGAAAATCGCTACGATAAACACTGAGAGCATGAGCTACCTAAGGCCATAATTTTAAGCGGCGGTAACTTATCCTGCAGCCAACGACTAAATAACACGCATTCGCCACGTTGTACACACACACATGTTTATGTATAAGTGTGTTTTATATTCTCACATGAATGGAGGGACAGTTGCATACATATGCATGTAGTTAGATAGGCAACCCGTTCGGCCTTTCAGTTAGTTATAGGCTTTTTACACTTTTGCAAACAACACAACGCGAAAAACGAGTTCAGATTTTCAATGCGTGTAGAATTAGATTTAAGATTTGAGTGTAAAGTTTGCAGTTTGCAGTTAGCCGCATACAGATTCCAGATTTGAGATCGTCAATTGCGCAAACAGGCAGGCGGCATAAAATCTGTAATTTTATGAATATCTATTGGCAAATTTTGAAATGTTTACGCACGCGGCATGTACAACATGCATTTCGATTTTCAATGAGCGACAAACAATCTAGATAGGCGCGTACTAATGCGACTCACTGTATGTGCTTTATATTGTAAATCGATACAAAGTTAAGAGAGATCGTACGTGCAAATTTTGAAATGAAATCTAGATTTTTCAATTAAAAACTGATGCTGATGTTGAAGCGGGTGGAACAGCAACTGGCAGGAGGCGGCAGCTGGTAGGGGAGGAGGAGCAGCAGCAGCAGCAGCAGCAGTAGATCGGCTGCTGTGGTTGTCAGGCGGATTTTTGTTGATTTCGTCATGATGTTAAGTAGGCAATGGTCGTGTGTGTTAGCCATGGCCAGCTGTAGTCGTCGTCGACGTATTTGTCTGTTAGCCAAGTGCCTGCCCCATTGGCAATTACGTAACGCCCCGCGGCCAGAGAGTGCTCAGTGCGTGTGTGTGACAAATGCGCGACGGACGAACTAAACTCGACCAGTCCAACCGAACTAGGTTAAAACTGCAGCTGACTAGCTGTTGGAGTTTTCATTTTGCAGTTCGCAGTTTGTAGTTTTCGTATTGGTTTGCAAATGCAAAAATTAAAATTCAATCAAATTGCGAAAACCCCCAAAAAAAAAGTATAAAAAAAAAAAACAAACACAAAATAAAACGTAAAAACAGACGGACGGACAGACAGACATATAGACTAAGAGCCAAGCAAGCGACTGCTGCCTGAGCTGAAACATGTTTCATGTTCAATTAACAGGCCCAAAAGTCCCAATACCAGCGACAGCCTTTCACTCACCACACTGCGAATGCGTATTATTCTCCATTTTGTGCGATAAAAAATCACATCATGACACGAAATACTTAATTGGTCCATAAGGTTTATCGCTTGAAGCCAACTGGAATCAGCATTCCTTCTGGTCTGCCTCTGATCCGGCCTAGCCTCGCCTGGCCTAGTCTATCTTGGCCTGGTCCATATGGACTTCTAATTGAAATGTCAACGCGTGTGCTGCTCAATCAATTTTTGCTGGTAAGCGTTTATATGGTCTGTTTATGGTCAATATGTTAGCCTAGATCGCCTAGATTTCATATATCGATTCATATATTGACTCGTTTTTTAATTGATTTGCACGCCGTGTGGTGTCAAACTCAAGTCAGGGACAAAATGTGGCAACCACTGGCAGCCGTTGAAGTTTGAAATGTGTCGTGGCAACTCCAAGACAGCTAATTAAAAACCACATTTGATTCGTAACTTGGCAGCAAGCAGTAAGTACATGTAACTCAACTGGCCAATTCACAAGTGACACATTTTATATCCTGAATATAAACATATTTTGCTTAAAATACAATTTAATTGATTTATTTCTTTCATATACAAGGGATAAAAGTGTTTTAACTAAGTATTACTTGTTAAATTATTATTATTATTATTCCTAATCTGCTGCTGCTTCTCATTGATCAAAAGGATAACATATTCTTGCAGAAGAGACATTTTTATAGACAGTTGGAGTTGATTTAAAATAAATATATATAAAATGCATTTTAATATATATTTTATTAGATATATATATTTTTTTTAAATAATAATAAATAAATAAAAATAATAATTGATTGATATTATAGAAATATAATTATATTATATAAACACAAATTTATTATATTTTACATTCCGCACACACTTTATATTAGAAAAAAATAAATGTTACTCTAATTTAAATAAGATTAAGATAGTATCTTTATGTCTATAATTTGTTTAATACACATCATTATTAAAATTATTGAATAGCTTCTATTATCATTCAACGTCTTCTACTGCTTTTATTAAATATTTTACACAAAATAACGCAAAAAATAAAATTAAATACCATAAAATAGTTATACAATGAAAAGATTTACATAGCCTGTTCTGCTTGGCACTTAATGCTATTAGTTAGGTCGTTTGTAGACAATATCCATGAAACACACCCGCACGCGCGTTTTGTGCGCGTTTTAAAACGCGCCGATACAAAAGTCACAAAAAATGACCTTAATTGCCAACAAGTCAACACTTGGTCATATCACAGGCTATTCTATTACTTTGATTGTGTGTATGTGTGAGTGTTTTGTGTGTGTGTGTGTGTGTGTGTGTGTGTGTGAGTATGGCGCCTTTTATCTAACTAATGCACAATCAAGGCCCCAGGCACGCATAGACAGAGACAAAATTTATTGATAGCGACATTAATACCACAAGTTTGTAAATTTTTGTTAGCGAGCAAATTGCGTATGAATTTTAAAGTTGGCTGCATTTTTTTGCCACAGCTACACGCAATGCTTGCGATTAAAATCTAAATCAAATTAAGTCGCTTTAAAAGCATATGCAAAAAAAAAAAAAAAAAAAAAACAAATCAAACTAAATAAAAAACTTGGCCAACAATGCAGCAGCAACAGCAGGCGCAGCAGCCGCTGAGAGAAGAGGCCAGAAACGTAACGCACCACGCGCATTTTGAAGCCGCATTTTGAAGCCGAGGCGTTTGCTATGATCTAATAAAATGCCAGAGCCCAGATCAATGCGCGAAGGTGGGGCCAATGCAATGGCAGTCGACGATACAGGTTGCAGGTTGCCAGCGAGAGAACCCGAAAACAAAGAGAATTGCCAACAAACAACTGCCAACTGCAGTGCCGAACAGTCATCAATTTTTCTTCAGGCAAAGACGTAGATTTTCAGCTCTGCTCTGCTCTGACTTGACTTGACTTCAGTTGAGTTGAGTTGAGCTGAGTTCGCTTTTCCTAGCTTCAATATTTCTGCTCGTTTTCTATCTATCTACAATTTGATTTTGTTTGCGTGTGTGTGAGTTGATTTTTTGTTTTTTTTTTTTTTTTCTATTTGTTATTTTTGTGATTTTTCTGTCGCCAAACTGGTGCGTGGCTGCTGCGCATGCGTGTGAGCCAAAACTGACCGAACGTATATAAGCGATTATAGGGCCGGGCTGGCCAACAGTCAATCGCGTTGCTCTACATCGAGCGAGCGTTGCGTGTGCCGTGTGTCGATTACGTTTGAATATCAACGCAAATTAAGTATACGCATACTCGAAAGGATATTCATTACATGCAACAAGGATTACATGCTCAGCGCGCCTAACGTGAATTTCATCATCATTACATAGTACAATAAACAAGGATTTAGTGCTCTCAACTACATCAACACGTTTATTACATCAACTTAAACTGTGCGAAATTAGTGCAAATATGAAGGTGGGTTTATTAATTGTTGCGAGAAACATAATAATAATAATAATACAAATGATTGCGAACTATGAAGAACTCTACGAAAATTGTATAAGTGAACATTTTTGTTTCAGTTATTCAATGCAAATAATGTGCTCAATGTGTAATTTGCATATTTTGATTTATTAATGCTATTAAACAAAGCAATATAAACTTTTGTATAAACTTAAAGAATATTTACAATTATTTGTTAGACAGTTGAAAGTGTAATATGGAAGCTTAAATTATTATAAATTATTGCAGAATGTTGTTCAAATTTCTAAGCATTTAAATAAAGTAAGAACTGGCAAACTTATTCTTCTAAATGATGTAGAAAATGTTTAGAAAATGGAAGAGGTATAAAAGTAATTTATTTTCAATTTATGTAGGATAAACTAATATAAAAACTGTTTATAATTAAGAAACAGAAAAACATCAAATTGTTTGCATAATAATTATAGAAAATGTAGATAAAGTAGAAATATATATAATACATTTTTATATATACAATTACATTAAATTTAAATAATATTTGATATTTATTTAATGTTGTTTTTTATATACAAAATGTAAATATTATTTAAAGCAATTTTCTTTCCTCTGAATTTAATTAAATGATTAATTCATTTGCTTGGATATCTCAAATATTTTAAATATTATATATTAACTTACATTATACATAATAATAATAATATAATGAAAGATAAATCAGGTTTAACTGCCATATTTAAATTTAAACTCTTTATTTAAACTCACTTATAGCCATAATTATATAACCATAATTGATTCCCATGCCAACAGCTTCATCATTTTATGCTGCTGTGTTTGCTGCTCAGTTCATCGCTGGCAGATCCCTCGCCCACATTGCCACCCTGTGTGCATGCAGATGGTGCCGCTGGCTACTCGTATGCCCCGCCAGCTGAAGTCAAATTCTCCATAACACCAGGTGTGACAAAGTACAGCCAGACGCCGGCCATTTCCAGCTACTCGGAGAATGGACACCTGCTGCACACATCCGTGGGCAGCGGAGCAGCGTCGTATGAGTCGACGGCGGGCATTGCGGGTTACTCGCACGGCGGATTAACCCAGATCAACAAGTATGTGGCGCCGGTGCAGAAATCACTGTTTACACCCTCGGCAGAGTATGGTGGTCCGGGCATTACCTATGCGGATAGATCTCCAGCTGCACAGTATGCAACAACGGTGCCCTCTGGCATTGAGCTGAAGAATCTAGTGTCGCCTGCCTTCACCAAGACGCTGTTGACATCTCCTAAACTGGAGCATGCCTATTTGCCGCCATCGCCTGCCTTGTCCAAGGTGGCCACCTATTCGTCGCCAGGTTATGCCTACAGTCAAGCCACTCCAGCCATCGCCAAGGTAGCCACTTACACAGCACCCTCGGCCTCCAGTTTGCCCTACTACTCACCCAAGGTGACCACCAAGGTGGAGACCTACACCTCACCGGGTTACACCTACTCCAAGGCTACGCCTGGCTTCTCTAAGGTGGAAACCTATAGCTCACCAGGCTATAGCTATTCTCAGGCAACTCCAGGCTTTTCCAAGATTGCCACATATTCGGTTGC
Source organism: Drosophila funebris (assembly GCA_018901825.1). Lineage (NCBI taxonomy): Eukaryota > Metazoa > Arthropoda > Insecta > Diptera > Drosophilidae > Drosophila > Drosophila funebris. The sequence continues at coordinate 5,727,518 of JAEIFK010000688.1, forward strand.
CTATGGCGCCCCAGCCATTTCCAAGGTTGCCAGCTATGCTGCACCTGCTCCAATCTTAACATCATCGCTGCTCTCGTCACATGGCACAGGCTACTCTGCCTCCTATGCGCCTGCTCTGTCCAAGACCTATCTGCCAGCTGCACCTGCCCTTGCCACGCCTTACATCTCGGCACCAGCCAAGGTGGCTACATATGCTGCTCCAGCTATATCCACCTATTCAGCAGCTCCTGCTCTGACCAAGCTGAGCACAAACTATGGTGCAAGTGGTGCCATCTCCCATCAGTATGTGTCCAAGCCAGCAGTGGCCACCTATGCAGCAGCTCCTGCTGTCACCAAGATTGCCAGCTATGCTGCTCCTGCCATTGGCACTTACTCCACAGCGCCTGGCCTTACCAAGATTGCCAGCTATGCTGCCCCCTCAATCGCCACATACTCCTCGGCTCCCTCCCTTGCCAAGGTTGCGACATACAGCCAAGCTGCGGAGGTGTCTCATCAATACATCTCCAAGCCAATTGTCGCTGCTTATCCAGCAGCAGCTCCTGCGGTCACCAAGATAGCCAGCTATGCTGCTCCGGCAGTCTCCACTTACTCCGGTGCTCCTGCTATCACCAAAGTGACCAGCAGCTATGGCAGCACTGGACATGGAGGCGCTGTCTCTCATCAGTATGTGTCCAAGCCTGCTGTGGCCAGCTATGCAGCTGCTCCTGCAGTCGCCACCTATGCGACAGCTCCTGCCATAGCCAAGGTTGCTACTTACGCAGCTCCTTCCATTTCTACATATTCCGCTGCTCCTGCCATCACCAAAGTAGCCACGAGCTATGGCAGCACTGGACATGGTGCCGTTTCCCATCAATATGTCTCCAAGCCGGCTGTGGCCACCTATGCAGCTGCTCCGGCCCTAACAAAGGTCGGTTCCTACGCAGCTCCAGCTGTGTCCACCTATTCGACGGGTCCAGCAATATCAAAAATTGCTACCTATGCAGCTCCTGCTGTGGCCACATATTCAGCTGCTCCTGCCATCACCAAATTGTCCACAAGCTATGGGGGCTATGGGCATGGTGCTGTCTCCCATCAGTATGTGTCCAAGCCAGCAGTGGCCACCTACTCAGCAGCTCCTGCTGTTACGAAGATTGCGAGCTATGCAGCGCCTGCAATCTCCACATATTCCTCAGCTCCGGCAATCGCCAAAGTGGCGACTTATAGCCAGGCTGCTGACGTCTCCCATCAATACATTTCGAAGCCCATTGTGGCCGCATATCCTGCAGCAGCTCCTGCCTTTGCTAAGGTCGCTTCCTATGCTCCGGCTGTGTCCTACGCCGCTGCGCCGGCGATAACCAAGGTGGCCACTAGTTATGGCAGCTCTGGTCATGGCGCTGTCTCTCATCAGTATGTTTCCAAGCCAGCTGTGGCCACTTATGCAGCTGCTCCTGCTGTCACCAAGTTTGCCAGCTATGCTGCTCCAGCTATTTCCACATACTCAGCTGCACCTGTCGTCACAAAGGTAACCACTGGCTATGGCAGCACTGGACACGGAGGAGCTGTATCCCATCAGTATGTCAGCAAACCAGCAGTTGCCACCTACGCAGCTGCTCCTGCCATAACAAAGGTTGCTTCATATGCAGCTCCAGCTGTGGCCACTTATTCGACAGCTCCAGCCATCTCTAAGATTGCCACCTACGCAGCACCCGCCATATCCACATACTCCGCTGCTCCGGCTATTACCAAGGTGGCCACCAGTTACGGCAGCTCTGGCCATGGCGCTGTCTCTCATCAGTATGTGTCCAAGCCTGCTGTGGCCAGCTACGCAGCAGCTCCTGTCAGCTATGCTGCACCTGCTGTGGCCAGCTATGGAGCAACAATCTCCAAGAGTTATTTACCAGCTGCTCCAGCAATTGCGAGCTATGGAACCGCCCATGGCATCAGCAAAGTGGCCACTAGCTATGGATCATCTGGTCATGGTGCCGTCTCGCATTCGTATGCTGCTCCTGCCATTGCCACTTATGCCACACCAGCAATTGGTCACATTGCCACAGGCCCTGCTATTGGCGCTAGCTATGCCAGCTCTGGACATGGAGGAGCTGTCTCCCATCAGTATGTCTCCAAGCCAGCGCTAGCTACTGTTGCCGCTGCTCCAGCAATTGCCAGTTATGATCATGGTTACACCGCTGGCAAGTTGGGTCATGGTCTAGGACTAGGTCTCGGCTATGGCGCCTCTGCTCACGGTTCATTCACCAAGCTGACAACGGCACCAGCTGTTGGTCACGGCTATGCCAGCAGCACAGCCTATGGAATCAATGCGGGTAAGTTCAATTCTGTTCTCACATCCTTACATCGTTATGTAATTGACTTGCAGGTAAATTAGGTTTGGCAACCGCTGGAGGTCATGATGGTGCCTATTATGGTGCCATCTCACTTGGTCACGGTGCCGTTTCGCCTGCCCTCTCCTATCATGGAGCATTATCCCATGCCGCTGGTGGATTGGCGCATCTGGGTGCCGATCTTGCTGACTATAGCCATGGACATGGCATTGGTCCGTTTGGTGCTGGATTCAATCGGTATGCGCCCAGTGTGTCTGCCCTTAGTGCCCATGCTCCGCTGACGCCCACTGCCTACTTGAAGTCAGCGCCTGTGGCGCAGCATGCGCTGCTGAAGGTGTTGCCCGAAAAGCATCTGGAGCACTTTGTAAGCTGTTAATGCGATGTAGAAATTATTTAATTAAATTAATGATTTGATTAATGAATTCAACAGGATGCTCATCCGCGTTATGCCTTCGAGTATGCTGTGAATGATCCGCACACTGGCGATAATAAGCATCAGCGGGAGGAGCGCGATGGCGATGTGGTCAAGGGTGAGTATTCACTGGTCGAGCCCGATGGCAATGTGCGTACCGTGAAATACTATGCCGATTGGGAGACGGGCTTCCATGCCGAGGTGATCAACAGTCGTGATCAGGGTAAAGTTGTGGCCAAGCGTCAGACAGCTGTTGTTAAGTCGTGAGGTAAGCTCAATTAACCCAAATAATCACAATGCCAACTTAAGCGATTTTTCGCTTGCTCACTCTCCCTCTCTTCGCATGTAGCGCCTGTGTTATGATCAGTGACATGTTTTGTTCGCCAGCAACTGTAAATAGCCTACGATTCAATCTTCTTCTCATTAAACATTAAACGTATTTATGTAAACTCCACAACACAACGACATGAATGGGACAGAAAGAAGAGGGCCGCCATTTTGCAAACAGCACGTTCCCCGTTATCGTTACTCATTTAATGTATCTGTCTCTCTTTTTTTGTGCTCATGTGATAAGCATTTTCAATTGAACTGCTTGCGCTGCTCTCTATCTCTCACTCCCTCACTCATTACACTGCACGTTTCTATAAATGTGTGCATACACACATAGACACATACGTTCACATGTATATATACGTGTATAAAATATTGTGTAAATTGTAAATTGAATAAAACAAAAAAAATAAACATTTTAAATGCATTGATATTATTTGTGTGGATAGAAGGAGGGAAATTATAAATTGATGAATGCGGTAAATTGAATTTAAGCTGCAATCGATTATTTATTATAAATATTATAAATAATATATAGAGTCGTTTATTGCTGGAAATATGACACCAAAACGAGTGAAATTCGATTTAAATATGACTCGATATATCCCTGTTGTTGGCATTTTTTTTAATTGCTTAATATTATATTATTTCTGTTAATTTTTAAAATTTTAAATGAATTAATTTGCAAGCTTTGATGACTGAAATATTGTTTAGCTCTATCTGAAGGCTACAGGGTATAAAAAGCGAAGAAAATCCGGAGGTTTAAACTTGAAAAAGCTGTAAAAAGTATCTAGCATTGCTTCCATTGAAAAGACTAGTTTAGTTTTGTTGAATTTAGCTATATATTTATTGTATGAACTGCAAATTTTTATATAATTGTTGTTTAACATGCAAAATGAACGATATAATCATAATATTAATCATCATCATAATAATAATAGTAGTATTAATAGTTATAATAATAATAATTATAAGTTAAGCAGCAAATCACATATCTTTTGTTCGTCATCGAAATATATTTGAGTCTAATACTATATTAACTTGGCCTAAAATGCGCGCCGCAGATCCCCGCTGATGAAGAGACCAAAGTCCGAGGGCGCCGCCCGATGCGGATGCCGTGTGCAATATGTTTGGAAGATATGTCGCAAAGAGGCGGCTGCCCTGCAGTTCGATGTGCGAGCGTCGTTGATGAGCATTGGGACCCAGCTCCAGATGGGCGAGAAGCCATTGGTTCTTCAGATTGCGCAGTTGGGCTTCCAAGGAGCTTAACTGACTGCTGGTCTCCAGCTGCGGCACATGGAGCGGCTCGAGAGCGGCAAAGCTTCTGCAGAGCTCTGTGCCCTGCAGTTGTACACGAAGTTTGCGTTCCTGTCGCAATGCCTGATGCATTAGATTCAGTTCTCGATTGGAGCTGCGAGTGCAGCTGGTTACACAGGCGCTGTCCTCCTGCTGCTGCTGCTGCCAATGCTGCTGGGCCAGCTCCAGGTTGTTCAACTTCTCGGTTAATGTGCTGAGGGCATGCTGGAGAGCCGCCTCCTTGGAGAGCAGGCATTGTTCCAGGTGTTCCACGCCCTCGGCCATTTGGGTAAGCGTTTGACAATGATCCTGAATTAATCTATGCAGCTGCTTCTCGGCCATCTCCTTGCGCACCTGCAGCTCCGAGTAATCCTGCTGCTTCAACTTGGCCGTATATTTAAGTGCTTTTATTTCCTTGTCACGATCAATGACTGTTAGCTCCAAACTCTTGACATCTTCGTAATGACGTTTGACTTGAGCGGCGCGTTGTTGCAACGTGTTGCAAGTGGCATGACGCACGTACTCCGTGTTGACATCCCTTGGCTCCAGCAGCGTAAAGAGCTCCTCCAACTGCTCCTCGAGCAACTGCATACATCGCTGACTATACACATCCAGTTCACGTTGTTCCGTCTCCTGGCTGGGCGCAAATTTCGTGTAGTTCAAGCAGAGTATGCGCCAGAGCTTCTCGTGTGGAATGCCGCCATTGGACTCCTTGCTGGCCTCTCTAGCGGATATGCCCAGCATGTTGATAAGCGCTCCTAGCGCCTCATTCGCTTCCAGAATTCGTTGGTAGCGGGCACACTGCATTCCTGTCCAAGCAGCGGAAGTCTTGTTGCCGCTCAACTTCCGCTGAAGCTTCTTCAGCTTCTGCTTGAGTGCACAGCTGTGCTCCATGAGCAGCTGCATACACTGAAAGGATGCAGTCTGCTCATCCCCCAGTTGTATTATGGTGTGCAGCAATCCTGCATTCGCATTCACCGCATCCATGCCCGCCTCATAGACCTCAATCAGTGCGCCATATAACTGCTGTTCATCCAAGAGCTCAACCAACGTCTGAGGCGGCATTAGATTCTGATGTAGACCATTGATGTAGTGCAATACACGGCGAATGGGCTCACAATTTGTGTGTTCGTCCAGCTGTCCCGTCTTCAGCAAACGCACAAACTCATCCAGTTGCTGCTCCTGTGTCTCCAGATCACTGCGATAGATGGCCGCATGGGTGCAGAGCTCGTAGTCGCAATGATTGAGTCCATAGCGAAACTGTTGCAGCACCAATTGCAGACTCTTCAACAAATAGATGCACTGCGCTCTGAAGATGTACCGCTGCACAGAGTATCCCTCAAAGATGGCATCGCGACCTGGAAGATAGAAAGAGAAGTATTTAAAATCATTTTAAGACTTTATATACTTCTTTATATGTTTCTATGGAAATACTCACCAAATTCGCAGGCATTTGGGAATTTCTCATTGATCGCTTGGCAAACAATTTCCAATTTCTCGTTCATTCGTTCCAGCAAGAGCATAACAAGCACCACATCATGTTCCCCGCCACGAAGCAGGAACTGCTCCGGCACAAAGGCTAGCACGTGCTCCAAGTGCTGACCCTGCAGACGCATCTCCACGGCCTTCAGCTGTTGCTCCAGAGCACGTCCATAAGCCTTGCTGACGCTGAAGATGTGCTGATAATCGGCTTGGCTTTGCTGGGATGTTTCCTCCTGCTGCGATTCATTGGCACTGCTAAAGTCCTCGATGGAGAGATTACCGCCATCGGTTTTAAGCTGTAATTGCTCCTGAAGCTGACGCACTAGATCCCTAAACTTAAGTATGGTTACATCCCGATCGTAGAGACTTTCCAGAGCGGCATTCTTCTGCTGCTCCAGAGACTTGACTTGACTGCTCAACTTGTCAATTTCATCACGTAAATCAGATTCAAGTTCCTGATTGCTTTCAATGAGCTGTTCCTGGATTTGTTCAAGTGCTTCTAGTTCATTGACCTCATCCTCCAGCAGTTTAACACGCTCCTCCAGCTCCAGTTTGACTGTGGCCAGCTGTGTGACCATAGACTCGGCCCCCAACGATGCATCGACCTGCTCCTTTAGATCCATTAGCTGTGCCTCCATTTGATCCACACGGCGGCTCTGCAATTCCTTAATGCTTTTCAGTTCATTGATCTCCGAATGCTTTGTTTCCAGCTCCTTGTGTGTGCGCTGTGCCAACTGCTTCTCATGGGCCAAAGTGTCACGCAATCGAACCACAGTTTCCCGCAAACGTTGATTGTATTGCTCCAGGCGCAGGAACTCTCCAGTTGTCTGTAGAGTCGTTGCATTTGTGGATTGTTTCTCGTTCTTTTCCAATGGCCGACCTTCACTTTGCTCTTCCTGCTCGGCGCGTAGTATCTCTAAATCCAGGCTGAGTTCATCGTTGCGCTCCTGTGCCATTTCCATCTCCATTTGCAATGTTTCCAGTCGCTCCTCAGCCATTTCCTTGTCCAGCGTTAAGAGCTCAATACTCTCGGCGACATCGTCGAGTTCCCTTTTATATTTTGAGGCGGTCTCCTGTGCCTCGCGCTGCTCATGGCGACACCGCTGCAATTCCCGCTGCAGCAGCACTTGCTGTGTCATTATCTGCGTCTTGAACTCAAGCAATTGTTCATTGTGAATCTTGATGCGCTCCAGTTCAAGCAATTTCAACTTATCCTCACTCTTCTGCACGCGAAGCAACTGCAACTCCTCGCGAAGTTGCCGCTGCTCCGGATTGTCCACAGGTGGCGCTACTGTGCTGGGCGTGCGCAGCGCCGGCCCCGGCGTAAACTGCGGACGCAGTATCTCCAAAAAGCCGGCCTCAACAAATGCAGCAGGCGCCACACGCTTCACACTGCTGGTTGGACTCATGCTCGTCTTACTCCGCTTGGGCGCCAATGCAAGAGGCACTGGCATGGCCAAGGTAAGCTGAGCAGTTGAACTTTGTGCCTGGGCTGTTGTTGGTTTGGGCTGACTGATGCGTGTCGGTCGCAGCTGTGTATAGGATGTGGAACGACGTTGATTGCAGGTCAATGGTGGCGCCGTCAATGTGGACGTCTGTCTGACCGCAGCTGGCAGCTCCGATTTGGAAGCTGCTGCTGGTTCTGTGGAAGCAGCCATCTCAAGTTGTTCTTGTGATGCGATTTGACTTGTGTTGGCAACAGTTTCTGTCGTTGGTTTAGGGGAAACTGTAGCCGAATCACTGGGCGTTGTCTGTGAAAGGTTTGCCGCTGCATTGCAAATTTCTTCGTCGGATTGCAATGATATGTCGGCCTCTGGCCCTGAAAGCATTGACTCCTGATGTGTCTCAAGTTCCTGTACTCGCTGCTGTAAGAGCGGAGGCTGAGGCTGAGGCTGAGACTGGGCTTGCACTTGTGGCTGAGTGGAAGTAATCCAAGTCTTGGAAGTATTCAGTGCAAAAGTTGCCTTCTCCGGCAGCTTTCGTAGGGTTCGACCAGCTGAGGTGGTGGCCTCCCTATGATTATCCTGCAAAAGGACAAAGGTCAGTTATAATAAGTACTTTAATCAAATTAAGCGAATGCTTAATGCACTGCACCCACACATAAGGCAAGCCATAAGTTTGCCAGCTGGTAGTTAACTGTTAACTCACCTGGTCATCTGTCGGTTGCCTGCTGCTTCTGCTTCTGTTGGCCAACTTGAGTTTACTCACATCACGCTGCATGTTGTCCTCAGTCCGATTGTTATCCTGTTTTTTATTTTTCTGCTCTAGCAAATGCAACTGCTGGGCACGCACAAAGAGACCACAGTTGGGGGCACATTTAAAGTAGGTGCTGCCATGAATGGTGCCATTGTTCTTGCCCCTCGGCTCGTCGAGCACAACGCCAAACCACTGACCGCCAGCGAATGTGGTGCGTCCCACATAGGCGACACGGCCACAAAGTTGATTCTTACCCGACACTTGTACACGCTGGCCAAGTTTCGGCTGGGCTGCTGACATATTCATGGGGAGAAGGCTTACGTCATTTTGGCTTAACGCATGGCCCGGCGCTGTTTAACGAGTCTATCGAGCGATGGCGTGCCTAATCCCAGTTAGCAAACCTTTTTGCAAACTGCAATGCAAAACTGATGCGTTCGTCATCGTCATCGTGTTCGCCGTCGTGACTCCACCCCAGCTGCTCAACGGGGACAGCTACGGCGCAGAATCGTGTATTTTGTTGGGTGGTTGGTTGAATCCAAGCACGTGTCTTACTACATATAATTAACTAATGATTTCAACTAAAGTATATGTAATTGACTGCTTAAATCATGTGTGAAAGAAGCAATGGAAACATTTGCTTCTACTGTCTGCGCCGCTTGGACGCCCTTTTGTTCTGTTTTCTATTCAAATATTGACCATAAGCACGCTGCTCCTCCTGCAACATGGCCATTATCACCTCAGCGTGTTCATTGGTTATTTGAGTCTTTAAAGCACATACGCTTAATCTCCATTTAAACTTATTAATCAATTCAACTGATTGACTTACCTCCATATTGTGGGGCCGCTCAAATTCCTCCTGAATCAAATCAAGCATTCGATCAGTAAAATCAGCAGTGGGATTGTGAAAGCTATCATCTTCCATTGAACATTGGGAAATTGCATTTGCCTCCTGTAACACTTCGCCAACAGTTTCACTGTTCACGCTTAAATGCGATGAGGATGATGATAACGTTGGCATCGCATTGAGTATCTCCTCCAAGCGCTCTGCATCCACTTCGTTGATGGGACGCATATCGCCGCCCACTTCACGCCTACAAAATGGGCAACTACCGATTACCTTAACACGTTTTGCCATTATTCGTATTATTCGTATGTCTTTTTACAAGTTCTTAATGTTGGATAATTGTAAGTTGCTTGTATATTGTATTGTGTGTGATCTGATGCGATGCGAACGAGGCAATTTTATTTTTCATTTGAAACGCCTGCTGTGATCTTCAAGATTCCCACAAATATAGTTTAAATTATTAATTAATTGTTATACAAATACAAATGCTACAAATCAGACCAGACATTTACAACTAATGCGAATTTATTGTTATTATATATTGATTTACATAAAGGGCCAAAAAATAAACCTATTGATTATCGGGCCTGATGTCCTTGGTGCCAAAGATTAATACGTGTTGCCGAATTGTATAAATTAAGGTAGAACCATTTTAAAAAACGTTACGACAAATGGGGCAGGTGGATTTGCTGCTCGTGGTGAACCATTTGTACTGCAAAGAAAGCGAATGAAATTTGAAATTAAAGTGTTTTTTCAGTTGAATAATTTGCTTTAGCTTACCAAACAGGGACCGTGGAATTTCTTTTTGCATGTCTTGCAGGTCAATTTGGGCAGCTGGCAGGTGTCCTGATGTATGACCGTATAGCAAACATAACATTCTTCCACACCTTCGAATTTCTTGTCCAGATTGTTTTTCCACAGCGTGAGGCCATCATAAATGGTGCCATTCTATCAAGCAATCAATTGTTAATACAGATGCTTCGATTAACAAGCAGTAGGTAGACTTACCTGATGGGTCAAATAAATGGTCAACTGCATGCCAACATTGCGAGCGTTGGCACGTCCGCCAATCTGATTGCCACATTCAACTTTAACAGCGCCCAGTGGATAATTGGGAGCCAGTGTAATGACCAGCTCCATGCGTGCCTCATCAAGTGCATAGACAGCCAGCACTTCTCGTGTTGATGTGTGCACAGTCACCTGCAAGTGGAGTGCACATAAATAATTGAATACTTTATATTATTATGTATTAATCTAAATGTTAAGTTGCAAGTTAAGCAGCTCCCTGAGATAGTCTTCTGCATATAAAGATACAGGGTAAAATAATTCCTTTTCTTTTACATTCAGTCAGATTCCCTTCTAAAACTCAGTAGACATTGCTGCTCTGAGCCTTAAATCGGAGCTTAAGGCGAGATTTGTTTACTGTGTATCTGTATGTGGCATTCGTAACCAAATATTGACAGATTTGACCGCCACGATATGGTACCATTGGAGATATTTCGAGCCGTTGTCATATTAGTGCTGTTGGCCAGCATTGCTGTGGTGTTTATGATGCGCATGTATATCGAGGAGTCGCCCTAAAAGAACACACACACAGAGAGGAAGCGAAGGGAAAATAAGGAGTGTTATCCCACCTGCATATTCTCGTGCTTCTCCTTGCGATTGGCAATTGCCTTGAGCTCCTCCGTACAGATGAGTGCACTCACATAATTCGTGGTGAGATTATCAACAAAGTTTTTCTGTCTCGATTGGCAGGTGTTCCACCATTTGCGCACCACAGCGGGCAACTTTCGCAGCACCTCCGTATACAGATGACAGGCATAGCGTTCCACTGACAGTTGGGGATCTGTTTGAACAAACAAGAGCAGGAGTTTATATTTTTATATTTTATGTTAGCAGGCCAGATGAAACAAAATCAAAAACATATCAAAACATTACAACATTACACAACAGTTAGTAGTAACAACAACAGTTCATTCATTTCGTTGCTGATATTTATGTTGTGTTGTTCGTTTCGTTAAATAATTTTCAATTCTCAAACAATTATGGAAAAAAAACCCTTGAACTTTTATGAAATGGCCAGCGATGTGCCCATTCGCGAGATGAAGCTGGAAAGTGAGAAGGCGAGGGTGGGCGACGCGATTAACCTGGCGCAGATGCCAAGCGACCATCCACCGCCCCAACGTGCTCCCGCCGATACGGGTGTGACGGTGGCGGATGAGCTGAATGCCCGTCTGGCTATGGTCCAACTGCGTCCGGATCGGGCGAAGCGGATCAAGCGACTGGTCAAGTCACAGATCCCGGAGCCCCAGCACATGTACAGATACTTTTGCGTCTGTCCGCGTTATCATCCATGCTATGTGCCCTGCCAGCATACTGGCCAAATTATCATAGATCGCGATATGCTGAAGAGGGAGGAGCACATTTGTTACTTGGCCACACCCAAAAAGAATTTTATTTCGCCACAACGCCTCCGACAGCCGCGCTACATAACCAAGAAGATCTATGTGCCCATCTGTACAGCACGTATGGAGCGTCTAGCCAATCCCCATCCGATGCGTGTTAAGGATACCTTCACGTATTTCAAGCACATCCTTCCCCCACGCCTCATATCCTCACTGCAACAGCAAATGAAACCCAAGCCCCCAGTTGAAGCAATGACCATGGAGAAGGCAATGGAATACTTGGAGGAAGAAATGCGACAACGTCGTGCCCAACGGCAACAGCACAGGAAACGCTGTAATGGTCTCAAGAAATTGATTTTGGAGAGACAACGCAAGCAAATGATGAAGATCGTTTGTGTTCTGTTCGAGGAGATGAAGGATTTCCTACTCAACGATCAATTCATCATTGACGAACAATCTCCTCTATGCGCTGTGATCTTAGAGCGCATTAAGGAATTTACTGGTGAGTTGTCTAGCCACAAATGCATATAGAAGATAACAGCAAAGATAAGATATTGATGGAATACAAACAAAGAGACCCAAAAGCTAACAGACTATTTGCAGCAATGCTAATCAATTCACATTTTAATTAATGTTTTTCTTATCTTTCCAATTCACAGAACAAGAGTTCTATACGACAAGTAACTTGCGGGACTATCAACGCATTTTGGCCAACAATTTGACAGTTTGGATAAACAAGTTTATATCGAATTTGAACATTTACTTGGCACCTCAACAGATACCTGTGGCCCGCACAATGCACGCGGACAGAGGTGAACAATTTGTGCCAATGTCTGATTACATTTCGTTGTCCGAAGAAATGGGTGAAGAGATGCAAGATGATTATGACTTTGATATGAACGATTATGAGGATTACGGTGAGGATATCTTTCTGCCTGAGAATCTGGCCTCAGAGGATACGTTGATAAATTAATGCATAATGGAGTTGAGGAGCTCACCCTTCAATTGAGGCCAGCTAAGCTCCTTATAGACATCATTGCTGTGCCATTTAGCGCTGTGATTCTTCAATATGTCCACCGGCATGGCGCGAAAGAGAAAGTGTAGAAAATTCTGTAAATGCATATGAAATTTTAAGTGTGTTTCGACCCAAATCATAAGTAAAACTGTAGTGTCAGATCAATATTGTGTTACCTCTTCATATCGATTCTCATTTAGCCAACTTGTGTAAACCGATCGCAATGCAACTGGCGACTTGGCGCAGGCATTTATAATGCAATCCCAAATCAGCAAATAACTGTAAGCATCATGTCTATCAATTGGCTCCAGATCTTCCAGTTCAGTGAGCTTAAAGCTGAATTCCTCCAAATATTTACGCATGAGCGAATCGTATCGCGTTAGATAATCCTCAAACCGATTGAGGAAATGCCACTTGGAGATTGTCGAACAGGCTGCCTCCAGATTATCATTTTGCTTATCATTCACCATAATGTCATCGGCTACAAAGTGGGGCGTCAATTGACGCAACGCCTGCACCGCATTCATACGCACGCTATGCTGTTCGCTGTGCAATTGCTTAAGTAGCAAATTGCATAGATGATCCAGAGAAATCTTTGAACTGGGCGCCTTGCAGAACTAAGGGAAAGCAAGCAAATTTAAGTAGAACTTCTTAGAAGTGTGACTTCTAACTTTGTTTAGTTACCCCATAGACAAAACTGTAGTCCAGCAGCTCCAGCGTTGGCATCAGACGCTCCAACAGAGCCTCGTAGCACACACGAGATTCTGGCTGCACAGTTGCGTCGTGCGTCAGCTCGTAATATGATTTAAAGAGTACCACATTGACTTCTCTGGCAAACAGACTCTCCCACTCGTCAACAACATTCTTTAGCATCTCCGTGGAGCTCTTTTGCTTCTCCGAACGTATAAATGTTATGAGCGTGGCAAACAGTTGGAAAACGGCCACAATGAAAAAGGATGTCTAGAAATATATAGAAATGTGTTACTGATTGCGTACTAACTAAACTGTTTAAATCATTGACTTACCTTTGGATCGCTGTAGTGTGTTATAGATTTGGAAACGGTGAGCACCCAGGAGCTGAGCCCAATGCGTATGGCGTCCCAGTTTTTGATGGTCAGCTCATAGGGGAAACGTTGCAAAATTTCATTGAGCAGTTGAATAAATTCCACAGTATTAAGCACAGACTCATAAGGTTGTTTCACTAACTCACTGCAAGATAGATATTGCTTAAAACTTAATAACACTATTTAAAAATTTGACAAACTTACACATTATAATGCAGCAAGTCTTTTTGGATGCTTTGCTGTTCACCTATGCGGGTCAAAAACTGCAACGCAGAGGCAATAATATTGCGATCCGTTTGCTCATTCAAATCCGACTGAAAGTTATTGAGAAGCAGACAGCGGAATACAGCTGCCTTGACCCACATATCAGGTGGTTCCGTTCGCATGATGGCGCTATTCAGGTTCAAAGCCTTTTGCGAAAGCTTTGGCAACAGATGCTAAAAGAGGAACTGTTTAGTAAAGATGAAACAGATGATTTATAAATGGAATGCTTACCTGCAGCGTCATTACATAAGCTTTGAGTGCTCCTTGGGATACAAGCAGCTCAGCCAGATCCTCATGCAACAGAATCGTGGCGCTTTCCTCGAATGCCGCATATTGCGAATAGTAAATTAAATATCCCAACTGACGGCAGCTTATGACACTGTCCTGTTGAATAGCAGCCTGCTGCATGCGCTCCTTGATAATGTCCACCAAGTCGCTGGTGTTGCCCATAAAACTGCGAATCTGTTCGGACAGACAAAGCACAAGTTCCTCACTAGCGGCATTTAAAGAGCAGCTGACTTCCATCCAGGTCTCTGCAGCGCTAGCCACTTTAATGCACTGTAGTATCTCCAAAATTAAAGATTCACTCCATTGCTTCAGTAGATTGGCATTGGGATCACAATAGTCTTCAGTAAGCTCGTCTTCGCCCTCATTTGGCTGGTGTGACAACTGTGGATTCTCTACACGACAAACCAGTTTGCAGATTGTAGTGAAATTCAGGGCGGTGCGTCGTAATTGAGGTAAAATCTTCTTCACATCCATAATTGACTCGTCGAAGGCAACGCCAGCACTTATTGATTCCTGCAACGTCTCTAAGTACACACAATGATGTTCAAATTGCAGAGCACTTGCAGCGGTCTTCAGCTCAGAGCTCAGCAAAGCCACAATGCTCTCGTCTATGCGCGCTAAACGCTGTGAATCATCCTCAATATTTTCTGTGGAACAGATGACAAATTTGGCCATAGCCTCTGCCATGCTCTCTAGACTGCTGACATTCAGGTCCCCATTGTTTGTCAATTCTTCCACAATTCCTGCACAGCTTTGCAGCAGCACATCATCGATTTCAATGTCTTTGCTAGAGAGCGCGTCCTGCCAGCAAGTGGTTATTTCCCAAAGGGTATCCTCTGATAGATAATCACCCACTCGCTGCTCCAAGCTAAACTTGTACAGTCTCAGGAAGACCTGCTGTCGCACAGCCAGCGAAGAGTTGGACTGGCTGCATATGACGGGCATTATCTGTGCTATAAAGCTGCCACACACCTCAACCATGTCACTGGAAGGTGGCTGCTCCAGCGGTACACACATAGCCATTACAATTTTATCCACAGTTGCGGCATTTATTAAAATATCTCCTGTGTCCGTTTGAAAGAAGCACTTGTGCAAGAGGTTCAGCTTATCCCGGTTATTGTCGACGACCACTTCCTCGGCAATGCGTGAGATTATTGCACAGGTCTGTGGACTGGCGAGCATTTGACGCACGGCAGGCTCAGTGCACAGTGGATAAGAGAGCAGGCGATGCAACAATAGATTCTGCACGCGGTGTTGTGTTAGCTGCAAATAAAGAATAATCATTTAATTCTCATTCACCAAATGAGCATATTTTGATAATTGCACTCACCTTGAGTAGCTTTTCAGCAATATAGTCGAACCGCTGCGCCGGCTCAAGCAGCGCGAGTATCTCAAAGAGTATCTCTACCACGGACTCGCAGGCCTCATCATTCACCTGTCCCAACTGCGCGACAAACTTATCCAGCGTTGCACTCAGCTCGCCCACGTCTGTTAAATTCTTGTAGAATTCGGCATCTGTGAACATTTTGGTCAGCGTTTGCACCTGATTAATATAGCGGGCGGAATTGTTGCTGCTGCTTGCCTTATCCAGGCATATTCGCACCAGTTTAACCACCAGCTGCTTGAGCTCTTTTTGTATGAAGGCGGCATAGCCATCTCCTTTTTTTGAGGGTGTTGAGTGCTGGGAGGTTTGCTCTGTTGTCGCCACTTCCTCGTTCATATCCAGAAATTTGACGCACTGCGTTTCCAAGCTGGGATTCGCCACATGCAGATCCTGGACCAGCAGCAGCACATGTGACAGCCACTGTTCATTGACATCCTCAGCTGCGAGATGCTGTGCGACCATCTCAAAGATACGCGTCCAAAACACATTTAACAGCTTCACATACAAGGAGTAGGAGCTTTTATTGGTCTCATTATTGCACTGGCGATCCCAGAACGCAACCAATGCCGATGTATGCTGGAAGAAGTACTTGGCATGTGTGTTCTCACTCAGCAGTAACTGATCAATGGGCTGCAACAGTTCCTGCTCAAGCAATCCAAGGGCAAACTGATCCACAGTCGCAGACCGTTCCGAATCATTATTAATCTGCTGGAGCATAAAGCGCAGGCATTCAAAGTACGCACTGTGCATGATAGAAGTGTCTGACTTGGACAGTGGTGGATCATGCGGACCCACAATAGCAGTTTTTAAATTATCAAAAAATCGCTGGTAGAACTCATAAATGTCCAAGCCCTGCAAGCTATCAGGCGTAATCTTTGACAGAAACGGCAGCAAGTTGGGACAAATAGCCTGAGCATTGCGATTGAAGGCGTTGCTTAGCAGGGTTGATAGTTTCGGAAGCAGAGCCTTGCGGATATTAAGAGGAGCATGCCTGGAGAGGCAAAGGAAGTTTAGCTAATAAGTGAAGAAGTTACTCTTCCAACATTTATCATACCAGTCATCGTAGTTGCTTTGCAGGAGCAGCACACAGCCCCAAACATGGGGTGCAACCAGTGGATCTGCATCGTCTATGAATTGAAAACTGGTCGTGATAAGTTGTGATTTTTGTGGTGTGAACACTTCAACCAGCTTAGAGCACTGCAGCATGTGATAGATGCACTCAAACCAAGCGGCTCTGCAATGTGAGAAAGTTATATTAAAGTTTCAGCATTGATTAGGCTGCTTACTTGATGGCAGGCTGTTTGTGCTTAGCAAAGGACCAGAACTTTTGATGAGCCAATAGAGTCGTTAGACCTTGCTTTAACTGTTCCAAATCCTCCGACTGCGCTGTATGTTCCATAAAGAACGACAACTCCTTTAAACTGCTGATGACAATACGGTGATATTTTTGCTCAGACTCCTCCGGTTTGAGATTTTTACCAATTGAGAGCGTCGCCGGCGTGTGAAATGTTAAGTTTCGTGTGGTGTACTCGATTATTTCACTTTGGCAATGCAAACACACTTCGCATGTCCGTGCAAAGGTCTCTCGAAACGAATTGGTGGCAATGCTCGCAGCTGGTGCGTAGTTATCGAAGCGACTTGCAAGCCACACTGGAACCAGTTGTTTAAGGTACGGAGCCATGGCACGCTTGCATTTTGACATAAGCAACTGCAGCACTAGCTGTGTTTGCTCACGTACCGCGTGCTCAATGTCAGTCGCCAGATTGTGATAAAATTTTGGCCACAATGGCAAAATGTTCTTCAGTGAATCCAAGTCCGATTCTGTTATGAGCTCGTGCAGCTCTTGCAGTGCCTTCTTTTTGGTCATTGGATCCTTTTTAGATAGCTTACGTAGTATAATTTGCGTCTGCGGGCTAATGTTAACATCGAATGTCTCTGGCATTTGCTCGGCGCTGGCAAAGCCCGGAGCAAAGGGCACCAAGTTGCCATCGGCTTGAGCCGAGAAACCAACAAATACGGGCGTTGTACTGCCCAATAGCTCAGCGGAGCGGCTGCTGCTCGATGGCTAAGGGCAGAAGGAAAGATGAATCAGCAACCATGCGTTGTTGCATGAGTTTCAATTGCTTACCTTTGCATTGTTTTTGGTGCGAGGCGTTTGTTTCGTTTTTCCACCCATTCTAACACGTTGAAGTAAGCTAGCAATGTGACCGGAGGTATGCAAAGGCAAAAACACACTCTAGCGCATAACGTCATACAATTGAATCAGCTGTTTAGTATTTCACAATTGCAGTAATTTTACAGATTTCGCAAGGCATTGAAACTTAATTTCGATTCCTCTGGATGATAATATATTATGGCAAATCTGCCAGCAGATCACATATTATATATATAAATTCTAATTTAAATTTGCATATTTTAATATTGGAACCTATTTGTTATAAAAATGTTATTTCACTCACGAGATATCGGGAGTGCCGTATATTTGCCAGTTATCGATAGTTGCCCACCAATATTTGATCGCACGTGTTGCTATTGTTTTGGTTCGGTTTTATTTGATAAAATTAAACAAATTGCATTAAAATGTCTAAATTCCTATCGTATTACAATTTGTTTCCCATACCGGATCCCAAAGAGTTTCTGGGAATGGCGGCAGATAAAGAAGCAGGCAATGTAATCACCACATTGGCACGCAATGTTGTCGTGATTTTGAATGTAAGTTGTAGGCCCTGTAAAAGTCAAATTTCTTCTTATTATTGAACAATTTGTTGTAGATAAGCACGCATAAGCAGCTATACAGTTGGTCAATGCCAGAGAAACTATCCGCAAAGGTAATATACGATCCAAACAGTCAGAAATATGTTGGAGTTTTCGGCAATCATGCTCTGCGTATTTGGGATGTCAGTACGGTTGATGTATCCAAGTGCAAAAAGCTAAAGTTCCAAAAAAGTATCGCTCATGTGGTGTACACAGACCAGGAGGCTGTTGTGCTGTACAGCGATGGCTCATGTCAAGCGCTATCAAAAGCATTGGAGTCACGCAAGGACCAAAAGGAGGACACAGCTGAGCAATTGGCGCTTGCGGCCAGCAACACGCTGAGCAAGCCAACAGTGCACACGATGGCCGACGGGCAGCAGGTGCTCACATATTTTATGGAGAAAAACGCAACTGGCGAATTCATTCTCGTACGACGATCTTTATCCAATTTCAATAAGAGAACCTATATTATAAAGAGAGAAGCCGTTCGACTAAGCGGGCATGCGGTCATCGAAGGTGACGCAGGACCACAGCTGATGACTATTTGTAAGTAACGCAACGACTGCAGTTAGTTGAGTTTATTTAATTTAAAACCTTATTTCATGCAGGGTCCGACAAGCGCATTTTTATGCTAAGCCTCACCGAGCGCTCTCACGAAAGTGCACCTGGACAATTTGTATCTATGCTCGCTGAACTCAATGTGGAGAGCAAGTTGTCGTTGCAAGGATTGTCGCCTAACTTTGCGGCTATCTACGGCGCCAATTATGGCCAGGAAGGTGCTTCGCTCCTTGTATACAACACGCAGTTCAAGGTGGTCAATGCCAAGCAATACTTTAAAGTCTACTTGGACTTTTCACGTTTGTGGGCGCGAGATGAGCACATTCTTCTGGCCATGGGTCAGCACATTGCCGCCGTGCACTATCGCATGAATGATGAACTGCTAGTAGATATGCTTGGATCGCAGCTGAACGAAACACATTTGACGCCCATTGAGCTCGATCACATCAACGAGGAGGAATCACTGGAGGCAGCCATAAAATTTGGAGGCAATAGTCGTGCGCACAATGCCGTTAGGCAAGCCAAGCCATCAAATCAACCACTGGCAGAATTGTCTAAATCTGATGGAATAACTATTGCTTTTGAATCGCCTGAAATATCACAGCAGCAGCTGAACGATCTCATCAAGCAGCATGTGGATGGGCAAATGGTGAAAGTTGACAACGGACTTGAGGATATTAATGTTACGCTTATGCGAAACTATTTTGATATGGGACCGCAGAATCTGGTGGTACAGTCAATTGTTAGGCAATTGGAACGAAGTGGAGCCGGTGAGCAGGAAATTACTGAGAAGCTATTAACGCTGTTTATTAAAACTCAGAACACGGAACATGTACTAATGTGTGTGCGTCGTTACACCAACATCTCTGAGCACATGTTGGCTTGGTGCCTACGTTATGCTTTGGACAACACTCCCACTAATCTTACCAATGGTAATGCCATGGACACAGATGATAATGATGTACAAACAGCGACAACCAACAATGAACTACTTAATGCGGTGCTCGCTTGCAGCTTCAATTCGGTTGCCATTGAGAAGCATTTGAAACAGCGTCTTGAACTGTCCCATGTCCAGCGACTGCTGCAACATCTGTATATATTGGCCAGCGACTCGAATGTACTGCTTGAGGAGCGTCCCAACCAAGATGCTGCCTCACTGGGCAACATGTCCACAGAGCTTCAAGCTTTTCAATGGTTGAGCGCCATAATAACTTCACACATTACGCTGTTGACCATCTCCAAAGATGAAGAGCTGTTGTCGTTGCTAACGCAGTGGTCCGAATTATTTCAAATTTATTCAAATATTTTGGATCCTTTGGCAACGGTGTTGCCAGCGCTGCACAACATTATGGCACGTCGCAAGCGGAAAACCCCGTACTCCACCCATTGGTATGGCATTCAGAAAATAAAGCTATACTAATGATAATGATTCGAAAAAGTATCTTGTTCCCCAATAAACTTGTTGTTAATTTTAAGCTAAATAAATGTAGAATTAACCAAACTAAAGACTATGATTTGATAAGGCTTGAGTTAGGATTGCTAAAGGCACAAGCATATAAGGAAATATAAACTGAAACTTAACTGATTTGACTTCGAGTCAGTTTTTTATTGCATTTGCATTCAAATCTTGCAACATAATCCACAGTTAATTATCCACAGCATCAATAAATGTGACTTTATTGCGGCTATTACTCGTAAAATGCCTCTAACCACAAAAGAGACAGCAATCCATATTGACCATTTAAACTACTGCCAGCTGCTGTCTGACTAATAAGCTAAGTTTTCCGTCAATGTAAGTTCATGCAACATATGAGAGCAGGCCAAGTCAGAGCTGAAGCTCCTGATTACCATTTGATATGTTTTCATCACGACAATGACAAACCACTTTATCAACTTCAGCTTCAGATTCAGCATTATTTTAAGCTTTAACTTTGGCTCAAGCTTTAGCATTTCTTTGGCACTTTCTCTGCGCCTTTCTCAGACTCAAATCCAATCCAAGCTGTTGACCACATGAGAGCGATGACCAGCCAAAAAACGAATGTATATGTCGAGGGGATTGTGTTTAAAAATAGCTAACCGCTTGATTCATTTTGTGTTGATGTTAGACGTGGGTCGATAGCTCAGCTGACTCAGTCTCAGTCTAGGGGCGACTTAGACATTTACTTATATGGCATTAGAGAGTTAAGTATTTGAATAACAGCAACTTAAAAGCATCTCTTCTATTATTCTTACACATTTGGCTTGATTGTAAGCTGAAGATTTATCGCGTGCTTGGGATCGGTGGGGGGAAAACCTGCTTGTAACGTCATAAAATCGAGATAAATTATTTAATTTTCGATTTCCTAAAACCATTAAGCAAAGGCAGACGCCTAGCTACCCCAAGATGCCAAGTCATATCAAGACCAACACTAAGGCAGAAAGACAGACATCGAGAATGAGTGAGGGAGAGGGACACAGAATCTGTGGCCCTTATGTAAAGCCAGTTGGGTTCTTTATATACCAGATACATGGCTATAATGAAGGTTTGTTGCTGATGCTGCGCTGCGCCGTTGCTGCTGACCGTTGGTTGCCTCTTTTGCTGCAATGCTAAGGATACAGATATAGATACAGATACATATGTACAAGCATACGCCTACCTGTGCGCAGGTAGCACAGGGCAGGTAACTCTTTGCCCAAGCAAACAGACAAACATTCATTCGCACACACACTCACAGACATACACAAGTGCAGATGCAGATGCGCGTTACTTGTTACAAACAAACGTTAAGAGATGACGACGACGATGAGGGAAACAACGACAGCGACAACGACACGCTACCCCCAACAACAGCAACAGCAACAACAATATTTAAGCAGCGTCATGATCATCAGGTTCAGGCCCTGGACGAAGGCAAAGACAACAGCCAACAGCATCAGTGAACCAGGGTTGCACAAAATGCCATTAGCTGCGTACTTTTCTTTATGCTAGCTATAGCTTCTCATTGTGGTTTCAAATATGTTGAATATACGTCTATATATTTAGTAATATTGAAATATATTGAAATCAGATCGAAAACTAGATTTTATGCTGTATTAATATATATAGAGTACACTATATTACATAATATATAAACATATATATACATTTTTAAAGTTTTATATTTGAAAACATATCAAAATTGAGTTGATAAGCTATCGTTTCATCGATAGATAACAGATAATACACCATTGTCAGAGAAAGTATTTAATCTGTTTAATTTTTATTTTTTTATGCTTCAATAAATTGACTGATTGATTGAATGCAGCTATAGTTTTAAATAATTTATATTTTTGAGTCATAGCATAGAGGCAAAATCCTGTCATATTTAAGCCTGACAATAAAATATTTATTATATTAGATTTCTATCGCATCCCTGGCAAAAACCTGACCGATTGCAGCTGCTGCTGCCGGCTTCTTGGGCCTCTGTGTAAGCTGAAACGAATGACTTGGGTACCACTTGGCTCTGACTCCGGCCTATGGTTGAGCCGGTGTCTGTTGCTTGTTGCCTGTTGCCGATCGCCTGTACAAGGCATCTCTGTTTTGTCCGTTCCTTTAAAATGTTACTCATTTTGGTTATTTTTCATGCCGTACACACACACACACGCACACACAGGCACGCATACGAGTGCATATAGATAGTTGTGCATGTGGGCACACACTGTTTCCTTTTTTTATTTTAACGACAAACCTGCCGGCATTATTTTTAGAATTTTTCAGTCAAACTTGTTACCATGCTGGGCAAAACTTGCTTCGAGGCAGCCAGCAGAGCTGTCGGAGCAACAGCATCAGCAGCAGCAGCAGCAGTACCAGCTAAAAATGCAATGAAATGAAACTGCAGCTCTGATTCTGACTCCGTCTCTGCCTCTGCCTTTGATTCTGGCTCTGGTCTTTTGTCTCCCTGTTGTAAGCAAAGGTAACATGGTACAACTGTCTGTCTTTAAATGTATGTGTGTGTGTGAGTGACTTGGCATTGTTACTGTTCTCTGACTTTTTAATGCCAATGCCCAAAACTCGCCAACAAACAAAAAGTATAAAAAAAATTGTATCGATCGCTGCCGTTGCTGTTGCCTTAGCCGGGTTTTGGTCTTTTCTTTTTTTGCTTATTGCCTTTTGTGTTCTGTTTTTGGCCCATACGCTTTGCTCGAGAGTTCTACGCAGCAGCAGCAACAGCATCATCATCATCATCATCAGCAGCAACATCGGCATCTCAGCCAGCGCCAAGGGGGTACAGTTTCGCTTCGAACTGAAAAGTTATCATTTTATTCTTTTTTTTTTTTTATTTGTTTTCGTTTTGGCCGCTTTCTTTTGAGTTTGACTTCGCTGGGGCGGCCTTAACAACATTTACTTAATTTATTTTTATTTTTATTTCATTAATTTGATTTTTTTAATTGAACGTCGTCGTTGTCGTTGTTCTCTTGCGGTTTGTTTCACAATCAGATTATTGACTTTTCGGGTTTTTTTTTCTTTCTTTTCTTATGTCGTATTCGTTCTTTGTGCACATTATTCAAATGTATGTGGTAAGCCTTTGTTTAGGCCAAAACAAGTTTGGTTTAATGACTTTTTATTAGTTCTGGCCCTGGCTCTAGCAGTCCCCAAATACCGAAATACAGAATAGCGTAGCTGTATACCAGAGCTCTATAAGCTCTAAGATTGTTCGATGTGGTTAAGCAAATATGGTTCAAGCTGTGCCAGCCAACCACATTTCCATGCATACTCGCTGAAGCATTTGTATCCAAAGGCTTGGCTAGTTAGTTAACTGGTTCGCACTATTTGATATGCTTATGCTTATTAACTGGTCCAATAGACTTGCCTGCTGGTCAAATGCTAAGCTACAAACAAAAGCAAAACTAATCTAAGCTATTAAAATGATATCTCAACTGATAGAACTGCCAACTGCCAAGTGAATGTAGCATTCAGCTAACACTTAACATAACTACAACTACAACAATTTACCGGATATATATATACACATACGTGTGCCTTGATTAAAATAGACTTTCTTCTTTTTTGAATATGCAAAGGAGTTTATTTAGTCGTAATTAGCACATATTTAAAGCTGAAAGATCCGTTAATATATTAATAAATCTCTCATATTAATATTTATTTACTAAAGCTTTTATCTATTATCTGCATTAACTAACTGTACTTGTAAGCTTAGCATACAAATATTTACATGTATACTCTAGAATCTACAACTTTTGATCTGCTGTATACGAATAAATTGGTTTTAATATTAGTAGTAGTTAGTACTAAAACACTATTAATAATATTAATAGTAGTAATTAAAGTTGATGTAGACTACAATATTATTCCAAAGACATAATGCTTCGCGTCTAATTTATTTGAATAGTATTATAGATAGTTGATCTTCCAATTCGTCGAATTATTCATAAGTTTAAGCGACTTTTGACAAATTTAAATTACAAAGATTTATACATTCTATTAAATTTAAAAGAGAAGTGCTGTTTTTTTTTTGTTTTTACACATTTTTTTAATTGAAAAAAAAAGTACATTAATTTTGTATGGCTTAAATCCAGAAAATTATCGTTAAATTAGGTATAAAACCAGAGATTTTAATGCCTTGAGCTTTGTTGTAAGTATCCATAAGGAAAGATTATTAAAGACATTATTAATAATAAGAAAATGTGTAAAAATTGAGAAAACGGTAGCTGTTTATATAGGAGAAAGAGGCAGTAAGTTAGCACCTCTTTGTAACAAACGAATAAGCCTACAAAGTAGACAAGGCATTACTCGGCGTTACTTAGGTCAGTTTGATTATTGTTATGGATCAATAAGTTGCTTACATAAGATAAAAGCTACATCTGCTGTCTGCTGCAGACATTTGCTATGCCAACAAGCTTGTATAATTTGAATTAAAAGTTTATTTTGGTAGAGAAATAAAGAAAGTCTAATGTGAATGTATTTACAAAAGACATGAAGATGTAGAAGAAATAATTAAATACAAATTGTTAACTTCCTTATTATAAATTCACCAATAAATTATATGAATTTAACGCAAGAAAACAAAAAGAATTAATAATTCTGATCGTTAATTATAAGAGCAACCCAGGGCAACGTTTCGCATTGGCAGCAACTTTAGATAAAGTTAAGCACTAAAACAAATATAGCTGAGACTCAGATTGAAGTTAAGCATAAGTCTCGCGAAACTCACACGGCCCGCAGATCATAGTTGTTCCCAAGTAACGAAAACCCACAAAAGACAAGCACATTGACATATTTATATATCCATATATACACACATTAAAGTCAAATATTTTCTCTGCAACGTTCCCAGAGGTGCAGAAAAGAAAATGAGAGAAAAAAGAACGAAAAACAAAACAAACTAAACCTCACGCTTGCTTGCCAGACAAATCGGGAGGTCGCAACGTTGGAACCTTTCTGTTTCTGTTTTTCTTTCTTTAATTTTTTTTTTTTTTTTTTTTTGACTATTCAAACAATGCAAATTTTAGACGAAAGTCTTAGACGATAATTGAGTGAGTGGGTGCTAGAGAAACAGAAAGGGGAGATAGAAGGGGTTAATGCTTGGCGGTTTCTATTCGAATGTCAATAGGTTAAACACAAGTTCGTTGCCTAAATCTAAAAACAAAAGACTTAGGCAACGAACTTTTTTTTTTTTACATAGTTTGGTTGCCGGCGAAAAAAGGGAAACGTGTGTATGCGAGTGTGTATGTGTGTGTTTTAGACGGTGTCTACTAAGCGCTTAATCATTTTCAAACGAATTGGCAACAACAACAAAAAAAAATTGTGAGCAACGGAATGTTGAATGCATAAATGTGTCAATCGACTGGGGAACTTCAAGAGGGGGCTGCTTCAACTGAATACAGAAAAAATTGAACTCATCTATTGCCGCTTGCTCAGCGACAGCTTCTACAAATTGCTAACCATATCCGCCAACAAATGCATATACAGTGACTCACGAGCTTTAGTTTATTTATTATTGTGTTGTTGTTAAACTTTCTGTGATTTTTGGTGCATTGCGGTTTTTTTTTTTCAATATTTTTTCAATACATATGATATATATATGCATATATGTATATATGTATATATATTTTCCTCGCTCTTAGTTTTTTTCTTTGTATTTTTGGGTTACAATTTAAAATTCCTGTGCCGCGTATGCGCGCAAAAAAAAGCCCAAAAGCAATTTGATCTTTAAATTTAAGCACGTTTAAATCAAAAGAGCTCACAAATACCATCCAGCGAGGCGATCATGTGTATAAGTATTGCGTGCTGTCTGTATATATAAGACATGTACATATTTATATGTATGTATATACCTGGACTCAATACATACGTAGACAAAAAGCCCACACAGACAACGTTGAAGCAGCGACGCCAGCAGATGACTTTGTGAAATTCGAAAGGTGGCAGCGTCGTTGTACCCAGTATCCAGTACCCAGTGCAGAGTACCCCTGGTTTGCCCCCCTCCTTTCGTGCCATGTTTTTTCATCGTACGTAGCGCTGGCCATTATGTACTTTAAATTTAAATTCAATTGACTTCTTTTATGATGCCAACGGGCGGCGGCCACGCCAAAACGTGCCAAGAGCTTCGCTCACGTAGCCGGGCCGTTGTCGTCGTCGTCGTCGTCGCTGTTCGAGTCTGGTGTCTTGGTCTTGGTCTTATGCGGTAGCCTCTGTGCTCTGTTCATTGGCTACGCCTCTGCCTTTTGCCATTTGCCTGGCAACTTTAACGGCCATTTCTTTGCGTGGTTGTTGTTCTCTTGCTGCTGTTGTTGCTGTCGCTGTCGCTGTCGTTGCTGTTGCCGTTGCCGTTGTTGCCACGCATGCGCAGTGAGCGGCAGCGCTGTCTGCGTCTCTGCTGTCGACTCTCTACCTTTTTTTCGTTATTGTTGTAGTTGTTATTTTTCTGCCAGTTTGATCTTTGCCATAAAAGTGATTTTTTTCCCCCGCTGCTGACTGTTGCGTGGCCATTGCGCTACAGCAAATTGTGTGCTGTACTTTTGTGCCAAAGAAGCTGCAAGATTTATAGATTGAAGTTGCCAGTTGAAAGTTCAGCAAAGGTTACCATAACAATTGAGTCACTGATTTAAACACTGATTGAGAAATACTTCCCCCCAAAAACCTTGCTTAGAAGCATGCAATAGTATTGGGGTTAATGAATCCTGACTGCAAAGTGAAATATTAACGCTCTGTGGGAGATGAAGATTCAGATTATTGTTTCGATTATTGATGGTGGTTAGTTGGCTATAGACTAAAGCGGTCAAAGCTCTCTGCTAAAGTTGGCTACAAGTGGCTTAACTTGATTAATTTCCCGACAGATAAACTAAAATATATAATTTCTTACTCATTTCATAAGTGTTTTCTTAGCAATTAAATGGATAAATATATTTAATAAATTATGTATTATTAATCTTGTAATTTTTGCCAATGTTATTACAACAAATTATGTCGAAATCACTTTGATGAAGTATTTCCCACATCGTTAGCTGAAATTAATCTATTAGCCAACATCGACTGTCCATTTACACGCCCTGTATAGCGCACTTTTAGACCCGCCTAAGTCTTACGCCCGGCTTCAATACAGCTCTTAACTCTTGATCAAGTTTCTGTAGGTTTTTTGCGCTGACTGTTACTTGTTTCTTCTTTTTATCATATTTTTTTTTTTTTTTTTGTCTTCTTTTTGTTGTGTTATTTTGGCAAAAGTCAACTGTGCGCCATTGCCTACCAGGCAGGCAAGCAGGCAACAGAAATTGCTGCAGACAAACAGAAAAAAAAGCGACCACGTTTGTGTGCTTAACTGGTTTTTAGCTTGGATTATATTCGCTGGCTGGACTATGGCTGCCACATACAGGGTGCCACCATTGAAGCTGTAAAGTAGGCAGCTAAATTAATTGCGTACAAATTATTGTGATTAATCGAAGACTGTGAGTTGTACTAACTGCTCTACTCTACTCACTAGTCTAAGCAGTTCAACTATTTGCAGTCATTTACTAGTTAGTCACCCTGTTTGCCCACCATATTGTTAACTTTTTGTTAATTTTAGCCTGCGTACAATATAATTTCAAACATTTTTCACCCGCATTGTTGAAATTCAAAATCAATAGCAATAGAGACTACTCGCACACACACGAGCACACACAGCCATAAGTAGAGACACCGTCATTAGGCAGCGTCTTTGTGCCAAGTTGCCATGTTATGCCGATTCTATATGTACACCTTGTCTCACACACACACACACACACACATACATACGCACACACACAATATACAATTGTACTTGTCTTTACCTGTGCCTCTCATTTGGCGGGAAATCATAGCCTCTGAGCGCTCTCAAAAGCAAAAACAAAAACCCGAAAATCAGGTAACTAACTCAGCTCAGATCGGCCCGACAGCAGCAGCAGCAGCAGCAGCGACGCGTTGCTGACGCTAACGTTGACAGCGACGTCGAAGCGTCGACAGCAGAGCACAGGTAAGCGATCGGATCATCGCCGTCGTCGTCGTCGTCGTCGTATAGTACACCAACGCAAAGCGAATCAGATACACAGATACACACACTCACACACACGCACATACAGCGACATACTCACACCTTTGCGCTGTTAAATCTTTTATATACAATGCCAGACGTCGACGTCGACGTCGCAGTCGCTGTCGCCGTCAACATCGCTGCGCGTCTCAAGAAGCTGATCTGGAGCCCGTTTGTCGCATTTTTACCAAAACTGAATTTAGTTTAGAAGCGTTTGGCGGCGTTGAAGGTGTGTGCAAAAGCGCAATCCGGTGCCTGAGCTCTGCTAGCCACCATAGGCATTCCATAGAGAGCGCTACTAGATACTATATGGAGCCAGAATCAGAACTTATTTAACACTCCTACTCACTCACCTAGGGTCTGTTGTCTGTGTCAACAATATTTTCAATAAAAAAAAATCAAATTAAATTACATATAAACGATTGAGAAAGGTTTCGCAAGTGTTTCGCAGTTTAAGTGCAGTTACCAAAGTCGTGTGATAACACTCTTCATCCATATATCTATATATATGTATATGTATATGCAGATATACACATATATATGATTACAAAAGATCGAGCAACTCTAATGTTAAACGTCCAGAGCAACAGTTGACTGAATTAACTGGCGCCAAGGGTTTCTGCAGGTATGTTTAACAGTTGACAATCTTAATTCCTCTATACAACGCGTACATCCGGCTACAAAGTGATTTATATATATATACTATATACATATATATCTATCTATATATATATATATATATATATATATGCACACGTTTCCAGAATTTTTAAATCTCTCGCCGTCATCGTCGTCATCGACCTCATCGCTTATTCATAGGCAATTTTTCCAGTTCGTGGCGTCGCATTAAACGTGTTTTGGGCCAATCGGCAACGGCAATCGACATCGACATCGCGTTAAGGTAATCGACAATCGAGAGAATTGAGAATCCTCGTGTTATTTCTATATAGCCCTCAATTCCATACTCCATTCGGCCTAATCAGTTGCGGCATCTACGTCTCGTCTCCCCGCATTTGCATAAGTTATGTACGCGATATCGTAACATCTTGATAAATGATTCATTCTTGGAACTACCACATACATATTTTGTCTTGCTGGTCAGAGCATTCACATCATGAATAACTACATATATATACTATATTTATTTGGTGGAAAGAGCGGCGGCTCATTATGCACAATAACCATTTAGCAACTGGCAAACCACTTGGAGCAGCGACTTCACTAGGCGCGGCTTGTTTGTCCAGCCACAAAGTGTTGAATGTTCAGTTTACTTTAGGTAGAATATAGATATGACCACACACTAACTTAAAGACAGTGTGTTTAAGTCAAAAGCAACCGCAGAACAGTTAATATTAAATGTGAACAGCGCTGTGTATATTCTCAACATTTCAAGAGAAATCTTTTGAATTCATAGATCCTCAGTTAAGCGTATTTTAAATGGGAAAGGAACTAAAGCCATGGCTTATTATAAGCCTGTTTTCAATGAGTTGAAGTCAAGTAAAGCTGGTTTCACAGGGACTCGAGCATAGCGAAGGTTAATGGAAGGTCTTTTTGGCCGTAATCAAGTGAATGTTGTTAAGCTCGATGCGTTGGCTGTGTTATTAGCTTAAGTAATCCACAAGTGACATCTTTTCCGACAGTTCCATTTAAGTCTGAAGCTGGAAATGATTGCTACTAGTTACCATATGCCGACTGTCGTCATATCCATTGCACAATTTGACCAAAGTGGTAAAGTGGTGGAAGAAACAAAACGAAAAAGTTGAAAAAAAGAAGTGAAGTAAGACATTTTGCAGGCTTTTCAACATTTTCCGCCGCTTTATGTTTCAACGATTATTACAATGAGTGGCGAATGTGGAGCGGAGGAGAGGAGGAGTGGAGGAGAACTGAAGTGGAGTGGCATCGCGTTGAGTTGAATCGAGGCGAGCGAGGCGCATAATTGTGGGAACCTACGGTTACGGAACGTTCGTCTAGCAGGCAGTAGACAAGCTCCTACATAGGTAATGCCAGCCAGTCAGCCAAGCTACTCAGCCAGTCAGCTAGTGAGCCAGTGAGCCATTCACTTGGGTTACTCACATTTTGCCGGCGCTATAATGCCAATGCAGCCAAGCAACCCAAGCAACACAAGCGGCCCAAGCAACCACCCAATCCAACCAACCTGAGTTTAGTCCACTCTGTCGTCGTCTTGGTTGTCGTTCCAGTTACAGTCACTTGACCAACCGAAACAATAAGAATAAGAAGACGGAAAATACTACAAACGCTGCTGCTTCTGCTTCGGCTTCTGCTTCTACTGAGACGTTTGGCTTTGATCGCGGGCATAATTGTTGATCGCCGTAGCGTGCATATTTATGGGAATATTTTGTTTCGTAGCATAGGAAAAATCATTGCAGGCCTCCCCCTCCTCCATCTTACACACTCACTCACACACATGAACAAAAGTTCTGGACGAACGCGCGTGCGACCAACTTTGACCTTTTTTGTTATTTTATTTTTTTTTTTTTAGACTTATAGTTGCACCCCTGCTCTGAGTTTTGTTTGTCTATGCAAAATGCATACAAATTCCACGTAGCATTTCCCAATGCAATGCCAGCAGACGGCGACGCCTGCGCAAAAAAAAATTAAAACAAACGGCCGCCGACGATGACGACAGACAACGGTCGGCAGTCTCCAACAGTTGCCACAGTCGTGTGGGCGCTACCAACTCGACAAGTTGTAGACAGCGAGAAAACCAAAAAACTACAACAACAAAAATTAAATTAAAAAAAAAAAAACAAAAATCCAGTAAACGAGTGAATGTTTCAAAATCAAAAACTAGCGCGCGAAATTGGAAGGCCATAAAAAAAAAATAAAAATAAAAAAAATTCAACATACAGCGATTGCAATTGCAGAGCTGAAGGAAATCGCGACAGTTGAATATTGAATTGCGCAAGAGCTGCCTAAATACAGGGTGCTATGTTGTCTTTGGTTATCTAGCTGTATGAGTGATAAATAACGTCATAAAGCTAGCTTACCGAAGTTAATATTAGTGTCTGTTCAACCTAACACAGCGCGTATACTTAATAAATGTTCTATGCTCTCTTTGCCTTCATTTATTTTAGCGCTGACGTCCACAAAATGTGCATTTAATGGCAATAGAAATATATATATTTCACATTTGTTGTTGCTTAAACTTTCAAGAGTTAAAGTTTTCAAATGAACACAACAAAATGGTCAAAAGAAATAAGTCAATGCACACTCGTTGTAAGTAAATGCGATGTGTGTACTTACTATAGCAACGATGCGACGCTTAGTTATGACTTGGCTTTAAATACTTGTATTATTATTATTATTATTATTATTATTATTATTATTTGTGTTGTGTTTCTATTTCTGTCTTTCCTATAATAATTTATGTTATTGCCAATGCGCTTTCAATGACGTTGCTAATGAGCAGCTGATTTGTTGAAATCGATCTGGCACATACATGTGCACATACATGCCTGCAGTCTGTAGTGCTGTAGTGCGAACTGTGAGCTGTTAATGGCTGCTGCAACATTGAATGCCTCACTGGGCTGTGGACTTGAAGATGCGATGACCATGAAAGACTGCGAAAGAGAAAACCGCAAATTACTTTTGAGCTTGAGGCGTGAAATGACTCAAGGTCTGTCTGCTTGCGATTTTTAATTTATTGCTGTGATCCATAATTAAGATAACTATTATTGTTGTTATATGAATTACAAATAAACTATATATATACATAAATAAATACTTTAAATGCATAAAAATTGTGTAAAGATTTACATATTTAGACTTTAGATAAATCATAAACTCATATATAATAAAAATGTATGCAAATTTTTTAAACTATTGAAATTATTGCATAAATTACAAAATTTAACTATTCAGTTGTTGTATAACTAATAAAACATATCAAAATGCATTCAAGTAAATGCTACAATAAATATTAAAAAACTCATAAGAAAGAATATAACAAAGAAATGATTATTATTATTCATAAAGTGTATACCTTTAATATAATTAAATATTTAATAATTACTTTAAATACGCGATCAAATGGTCAATAAAAAGCATTAGTTTAGCATAGTCTATTTGTGATAATTTCATGAAACTTGACTAATAATTCGCAGCGATGTCAAACAAGTTATAACATTGAGTTTGCACTTAAATCTTACAAGAATTTGTATCTATATCAATTCATTCAGTTTTATGCAAGTTTGTTAAGCATTCAACTTAAATTTGAGAGATACAAATATTGAAATGTTTTCATATGAGAGCGTTATGTAATCGCTGTAATCACACACAGCTGTGAACTCATATTATAGAGTTTTGTTCATTCGAATGACATTCAATAATACTTATTTTCGATTGAGTAATGTTTAAGAATCGCATTGGACCCATGTCGTATACTAAATGTGTACTCCACAGTTACCTTCACAGCTGACTGGAGTTGAGGCCTATTCCGAGAGTGAGTACACCAAATCCATTATGAGCATATCTGTCTAAATATATGACTAAGTCTGAGCTATGCAAATGAATCTAGCCATATTTGTATGTAAACCTGGCAATCAAGCACAACATCTGTGCAGTATGGCTAAAACAAATTACAGCTGCCTGATATTCAATAGTAAGCAAGTAAGTATATATAACTGTATGTAACCGAACGATCTGACTATATCACTCACACACACACACATATATATATATACACACTCAATCACACACACACCAAGCTGCACTCACCGCTGAGTGCTGGGCTGAGTTTCTCTCAACAAACAGCATTCAGTTAGAGTACATATTTACGCAAATACATATTACTTATTACCTAGTATAGATCTCAAGCTAGTTTTATATAGCCGATGATGTATGGTGGGAATTTCCGTTAGTCGGAGCTCTCAACTTTTGCCTTTGGATCGGTCTGTCTGTGGGTAAGACAGACCGTAGAGAGAACCCCTTAGATGAAGTCGCGAGTCGTTGTTGTTGTTGTTGTTGTGGAAGTAAACAGATTTCTTTATTTATTTTATTATTAATTTTTTTGTTCTTGTTTTTTGTTTTTATAGTTTTTTTTTTTGTGGATTTTCTGCTCTGTTCAGACACAGACCCATGGCAGAGTTTAAAGGTGTCAATTCGAATTACATATCACTAAAAATCAAAACAGAAGAGTTCATTAGATTTTAAATTTACTTAATAGCATTTAGTTTTCGTTAGTGTTTAGTTTATTTTGTTTTGTTTTGTTTTGTTGTTCTTTTAGAATATCGCTACAGGAGTTGGCTCTAGTGGCCAAAACTTGTTGTATTGTTAACCAAATTCATCATATTTTATATATTTTGCATTGGAATCATTTGAAGTTGATTTTAGTTTTGGTTTTTGTTTTTGTCTTGTTGCTTTTGACAGTTTTCAACAATGTTTTGTTGCTAAATTAATTTAGAACTTAAGGTATTAAAAACATACATGTTTCAAATACAATTTAAATAGTTAACACCATAATAATAATCATACATAATAATAATAATATTAATAATAAAAATAGTAAATTTATTATACATACATACAAGCTCAATTTTTTGTTCTTTAATTATTTTTTTTTTTTTATATATGTATTGAACTAATTTTAAATGTTTGATTTGGTTTAATTTATAATTAATTAATTTACTTTGAGTTTGTTAGAATTTGCTAAGAGTTTTAGTTTTAGTTTTTCGTTTTTGGTTTTTGTTTTTTTATTGATTTTAGTTTTGTTTTTGGTTTTAAATTTGGTTTTAATGCTTCAATTGAAATTGAAAGCCTCACCTACACACACACATACATATACAGTTAAATAGTCGCTAACTTAGTTCTTGGAAGAAAGTTTTGTTTAGACGCAATTTGAAATATTTTGATTTGTTCATTGGAGTACGAGTATTTTTTAAAGAGAGAGATAGAGATAGAGAGGGATGACAACTGAAACCTTTGGACTATATATCAAAAATATACAATATACGAAAATTGCAATGGGCTGTGAAAATCATCATAAGAATTGCTAGTGGTAAAAGTGTAAGTAAGAGGCACCAGGAAAAAAAGAGCCTGGAAGGGAATACCTCTTGGAAGAAATCATAGAGGATAGTTGAACATCATAATACACACTAATCTACGGACCGTTTAAAAAATACGTGAAATTTAATTGTAATATACGTATTACTCATTATATTATTATTATTTTTATTTGTTGTTTAATAATAATTAAATGTTTCTTTTGTTTTTTTTTTTATTATTTTTTGCTACTACACAAATCGTTTGCCCACGATGTTTGCTGTAAATTTTCCTTAACTTCCATCGATTTTTCATTGTTCTTTTACTTTTTACGTTTTGTTTATTTTTTTTGTTTTCCTTTGGACCCAATGCAACTTGCTTGAGTGAGTACATTATTATGTTCGTTTAATTTACGTTCTTCAATCTATTTGCAATTCTATTATATTCATTTATTTTGTTAATGCCCGCTTAAAAACATACACAGTAAATTCCTCTAAAATGCTTCTGTTTCTTGTGTTCTTGTTGTTGTCTTGTCACCTATATAAAGTAAATAGTGTTGCATATTATTAATTATTATTTTGTTTTGTATTTTATATATTTATTAACGGGACCTCGCTAATCAAATCCGTCTTTGCCGTTTTAAGTTATTAAGTTTTGGGAGTTTCTATTCTGCATCTTTTCTTCGCATACTTTCTATGTTTACCCTCTTTAATGTGTGTGGCTTATGTTATGTATTGTTGTTCGTGTTCTTTGTATTTTAATTACATTTTACACATTCAGATGTTTGTTTTTTTTTGGTGTTTTTTGCAAAATTTAATTAAATATCGTATTTTGCATTTAACTCGAAAATCAGATTTTAGAGATTTTTTTTTAGATTTCACATTGTTTGTTTGCTTTGTTTTTGTTTTTGTTATTTTCTTGTGTCTACAACAAATTCAATTTAGTTTAAAAACTTTTCAAGTTAGACTAAATGTAAACGTAAATCAGCATCATCATCAGTTTTATCTTCATAATCATGTTTATGCATCAGCTTCAACTTCAGCTTCTCCATCATCCGCTGCTGGCTCAGAACGAAGCCTCTACCAGGTAAGTGCCATCCATTGGCTGATTGTTTTGGCTATTTTGAGCATTGCTGGCAGCTGGCATATACTTGCCACAGGCCTGTGGAGCACAACAAAAGAACAGAAGAAGTGCACAAATTGTATTAGGTCAAAGGGTCAAAACAGAAATGATAAATGAAGTACTTCAAGATATTGTAAATATGCCAACAAAGTCTAATTTTTCACCGAAAATTACGTTTAGCTTCTGCATTGACATCTTCGTAGTTCAAAATGTTAAAGAAAAAGGAATTGCAAATACTCAATGTCCATTTACATGAAATAGCAGTCATATTTCGTGCAACATTAATGAGGTTATATAAAGCAGTTAGAAACAATTACAATACCTCTAAAAAAGACTTACAAAACTATGACATGCAAGAGCTAAGATTGATATTCCCTGCAGTTGCTTGAATTAATCGAGTCGAATTTGATTATGAAACGGACAAGCAGAGTTGTCTAAGCTTTTACGAGTATTAGTTACTTTTATTCCCTTGTTAAATATGATTTATATATAGTTATATATTGTTCAAACTTTCGCATCTGCAAGCGAAGCAGAGCAGATAACTCTTATTTCTTGATTAATGTTAGTTTTGCATGCACTCCTAACAGATGTTGCAATTTATATCTATATTCTGCATAAATTCCCACAAACATCCTTTGTTTGAAGCCAGCACGTATACGCAAGGTCACTTCATCCCATTTTTCAAATATAATTTTCAATTTCAGCAAAACGAAATGCGTTTTAAGCTGCCATCCTAAAAGTATGCAACACATTTGCGCAAGGGCATTTGTTGTATGCCGTGGTCAAAGTGCTGCATACTTTTAGGCAGCAATGCAACTGTAGATGAACCAGTGTCTGGGTTTATTGTTATTGTTGTTGTTATTGTTGTTGTAGTAAAAATGTACATACATGATAAACACATAAACAAGAGTAACATATAGCTAAGTACTTTATACTTAAGTATAAAAAAATGTAGTTTAACACCCACCTGCACTTGAAGCACATGCACCCACACACACACACACACACACACACACACACACACACGCGCACACAAGCCGCGCATACACAGGCAAGCGCACACACGACACCAAAGTAGACAAAAGGATATTACGTAAGTATTTACAGTTTGTATCTTACCTGATAACGCTGGGAACAGCAGCGTCCGCAGCAAGATTGCAACAGACCCGCAGCGCTGTTCGTCGAGTGGGCGGGACTGGCCATCGGCGAGGGCGAGCCCGGTCGCTTTGGCTGGCCATTATATGGTATTTCTAACTCGACAAATTCACGATCCTTTAGATTTGAGCATTTGATTGTGAGTACCAGAAGAATTTTACAAAGAGAAACGTAGAATACATAGAGTACAATGTTTGGTTTTACTTTCTTTTCTTTTCTTTTTTTTTTTTTTTGTGGTTATTAAACAATTTGACATAAATATACAGAAAGAAACATACTTAGGAGTTGGGATATTAAGCCAGGTAACACACACACTCACACACAAACGCACACACACACACACAAAAGACAAACACAGGAATTGATATTACATATATAGTCATAATTAAGTATTTATAGAGGTTTTAGTCAAAACAACAATCAGAACATTAAAGCGTGGGGGGTGGGGGGGAGGGTTAAATTGTCAAACATTAGAACGCTTAAAGTACAGTTAAGGTAAATGGTCGATGTGAGGGGAGTTAGTTTTCGGCTCCTAAGCAATGACAATATTACAAAAACACAATAAGAACAATTTTTTGTTGTTTGTTAGTCAGCCAGAGAAAGGGTGGCGGTGGTTTGCGGTGGCAGGGGGTAGCGGATAGGGGGTAGGGACGTAGACTAGGGGCCAAGTGCTTGGCGCGGCGGGCGGGCTGGCAGCAATACGAGCGTCAGGCAGCGGAAGAGGGGAGGGGATATTCAAAGCAAGCGCGAGCGGGCGACTTTTGTGTGCGCTTTTTGCTATCGGTTTAAAACGCGCACGCGATTTACCGTTTAACCGATTCGTTTAATAGTTTTAATCATATTTAAGAGGTTTTCAGTATGGAATGCTCAGAAAAGGGATAAGTTACAATTTGTTATGTGTGAATTAATGTTGGTAATTCAATTTGAGATGATATGCAATAATATGGAATCTAATTAAAACACATTATTTGGAAGTACTAAGTACTACTACTAAATTCTAATCGTTAAATACTTTCTAAATTTGATAATGAATCTCTTCACTTATATTTATGTACAATATAAGTTCTATAAATGCTGATTCTAATTGTATACGTAGAAACGTTGTTCAGTTGAAACGTGCTCAAACTGGATATTAAGCGATTGTATGCTGCTTTATTAGAGCAATCATTATAAAATCACCAGAAATTGCAATTAATTTTCAAAAGTGATTCTCATATAAATTCCAAAATATCATTTTACAAATACAACAAACAAATCGTTGATAAATTACCCCATTTGCTGAGCAACCATTTGGCTTCAAATTGTTTAATTTTCAATATTTTTAATGCTCTTGATTTTATTTAGTTTAAGTATTGATTTTAGTTTGGGGGGTGTTGACAGCCATCGATTGCATGTGTTGCGTTGTTTCAGATCTTTTTTTTATAGCATTCGCTGGGAGCGTCTTCAAGCATTATACTTTCGTTTTTTTTTTTTTTTTTTTTTTTTTTTTCGTGTTCGATGTTCTTCAATAATTGCCAATTAAAAGAACTTAAAAAATCTTAAGTTAAAACAGAACAGAGCACATAGCTTTCAACACAAATCGTTTGCTGCTTTAGATTCGAACAAAAAAGAATCGAAAAAAAAGCAAAGAACATAAAACTTAATTGGAACGCGTAAATGAGAGAGAGATAGAGATGGCGATAGACATACAGGGAGGGAGAGATAGAGATAGAGAGAGAGAGAGAGCGAAAAGAACGCAATTAAAGTACTAACCGAAAGCACTTACTTTTTCAAGAATATTTACGTATCGTTCTTTGATATTTATAGAAAGGAGTCATAAATATATATTTATATATATATATATAAATATATATATTATTTGATTTATCATTTATAATAGTGAATATTGGAATTTGAGCCATATCCCAATGGAATATGTGAAGAATATGACGCGAATGGAACTTTGGAATATAAACAAAAAACAAAAGCAAAAGAAAACACAAAAGAAATTTTACATATTTATATAATGCATCGATTTATATTGAATACAAATGTAATAAAATGTACAAAATAATAATACGTAATCATAAGAATTTTGCACAACATTTTCTATATATATTAAAGTAATTCAAATGCTGAAGGTTCTTTTTTTTTGTTTATCATATTTAGTAAGTATATTATGCGTGTTTAGTATGTGTGTATGTAACTATGTACTATATTTTAATTAATTCTAGGAGCACACACAGAATCCGTTACAGCTACAATCAATTGCAGTGCTGTTTGTTGCTGTGCTCTATGTGAAGTGTACCCGCATTTGATGTTGTTGTTGTGGTTCTTGTTATTATTATTGTTCAATAATGATAGTGATAGTGATAGTTATAGTTATTGGTATAGTTATAATTGTAGTTGTTCTAGTTGTTCTAGTTGCTCTGTCGCTTGTCATTGCTTGCCTAACGAGCACGAGGCAAAGGTGAGAATTGTTTTCTACTAGAAAGATGTTCAAATGTTGCTACATCTGTCGAAAAGAGAACACACAGAAAATAAAACAGAGACAGAGAAATCTGATAAATCAATATGTAAATGAAAACAGAATAGAGTAACTAAAAAATTCGTTGCGTTGTGTATTTTCCTGCAATTAAAGACCTAGAAATAGTTAAAGTTCGTTAAGCATACGCACCGTTGTCTTTTCAAGACACCGCAACAAATGATGATGTTGCAGCTCAAAGATATCCTCATCCCTATAATTATCATCCAGCTCAATGCCCGACTCCTGTGCAGCCCAGCGCGCCTCCGCCGCCTTCTTCTTGTTAACAAATGCTGCACCCGACGATGCCTTGGCAATCCGAATGCGCGCCAGCCGTGCTTTCTGCAGGTACCCCAAAAAAGAGAAGTGTTAAGAAAGTCTATAATGATTGCCATAATAGTTAACATACCCGCTGCGCTTTACGCTTATCTGCACGCTGGTTCTGATGATAAATTCTACTGAAGTTCGATACAATAACAGGTACAGGTAAGGCGATGACCAGCACTCCGCTGAGCGAACAAACACCGCCCACTATTTTGCCAGCTATTGTCTCCGGCACCATATCACCGTAGCTGAAATTGAATAATGCAAAACGAATTAATATGATATACAGTTAAATGTTATAGTTACCGGAAATGTTGCAGTTCTATAGAAAAATCCTTAATTTATTTTAATTTAAATTAGAAACTGGAATGTTATACATCTAAAACAACTATAGCATACTTTTTGGAGTCATTTTCAACTGAATATGTTTGTTAATATTATAATCTTGCAGAGTCTATTATAATTTTATGCAGAAATGTAAAACACTTTAAGGAAATCACGGCAGACTCTCAAAAATATACATATTTATGATTAGAATGAGAAACTGAATCAATTTAGCAGCAACAATTGATGGACAATCAACGTTTAATTTAAAAAACATTGTTCTTTCTGAAATAATCTTAGTCAAACTCTCAAACCGAGTGAATATGCACATAAAATTAGTTTAAATTTGGGCAACTATATTTAATTTTATATATTTAATAGAAAATATTGATAGGAAATTGAATTCTTGTATGAAAACTAATTCGTATTTCCAGTTACTCAATATAATGCTTAAATTGTTAATTAAAAACTAATATAAAATCAAATCAAAGCATAATTTTCTGATGATATATATTCTTTGCAACTTTAATTGAAATTTCTATTTATAAAGCAATGATTAAGGATAAGTTAGTATACTAGCAGAACCCCTTTCCCCTTTCGACTGTTAAAGTGAAATCAAAATGAAATATTCCATTGCTTTCTTATTAAGTTAATAGTCGACTTACCCCAACGTCGTCATGGTGACAATGGTGTACCAGAAGGCCGCCGGTATGGATGTGAAATTGGTGCCATTTACATTCTTCTCGGCATAGAACATAACCGTGGCGAATATAATGATGGCCATGGCCAGTGAGAAGACCAGAAAGCCCAGTTCACTGGCGCACGATTTGAGCGTATAGCCGAGGATGCGAAGACCCTGCGAGTGGCGGGAGAATTTGAAAATGCGAAAAACGCGGAACACACGCAACGTGACAAAGGCGCCGCTAACATCATCGTTGTCCGTGATGCCCAGACCAATGTAATAGGGCATAATGGCCACCACATCGATGATACTCATCACACTGCGCACAAACTTGCAGCGATCGGGCGCGGCAAAGAGACGCAGCAGATACTCGGCGGTGAAGATCATCACACAGGCGGTGTCCAGGCAGAAGAAGACGATCTTGTAGCGTTCACCGCAGGGCAATGTGCCGGCACGTCCGGGCCGATGGCCACAGGGTACTGTCTCCACCACGTTGGCCATGACAGAGACGGCTATGAAGAAGCCGGTGACATAGTAGAAGACCAGGGCACTGGTCGACGTGTGTGGATTCTCAAAGGCACGCCACATCTTCTGGCGTATATTGGTTAACTGCTGTAAATTCTGATCACCATTCTCCGATAGCTTGTCATCCATGAGGCGTTCGGCGTTCTCCCGCTTGCGATCGCGATAATCCTCATAGCAGCAGTCACCGATGACATCCGGCAGGATGCCAAAGAAGGCCAGCTCCTCGTCGTAGCTGGTGAGGCATTCGTGTTTCGGATAATGCAATTTCCCGGTGCGATAATAGTTGAGTATGTGTCGAAATATGTCCGGATCCCGATCAAAGAAATACTCTTTGCAATCCTCATCATAGAAGAACTCACGCTCATTTGAGCCCAACAGCGTATCCGGATATTTCTCCAGTGTATTGCGCCAGGTCTCAAATCGACGGCCGGAAACATTGATAAGCAACTTCTCATCGTCCGTTTTGCGACGATCCTTGGGCATCGGAGGTGGTGGCAATGGATGCGTAGCTATCGGCACCCAACCGATGGCCGCCGCCCGTGCAAAGGGCAGCCAAGCGGCGACCGAGGCCATACTGTGTGGTGGAATGTTTCAGTGTCCCAAGACGATAACAGGGGGGGGTGTGGTGCTGCTGGTGGTGGTGGTGTTGGGTGGGACGGGACGATATCGAGGTATTCCGCGGTCAATGGAGGCTGCTCTGTGATCTGTGATCTGTGATCTATGTTGTGACAACTTTTCAATTACTTTCGCTCCTCTTATAGTTTGGCTCACTTGGACTTAGTTCTAGTTAAAGCTTTCACACTTAAACGGCAGCTTCTTTATACATTTAATTTAATTAGCTTATTTAATTTTAACTTTGATTGAGTACACACTCTCTCTCTCTCTCTCTCAGTCACTCTATCGCTCTCTCTCTCTCTCTCTCGCTCTCTCTCGCTCGCGTTATGTTCCTTTTGTTTGCTTTACATCTTGCTTTATTGTTGTTGTCTTGTTGTCATTTGGCGCTGCTTGCCAAGCATTTTCTTATTGCTTAAATGTATTGCTGTCATTTTCGCTTTATTGTTGTTCTCGCCGGGGAAATGGAAAATTTGTCTGATTCTCTGCGCTGCAGCACTGCAATTGGCAAAAGAAAAAAAAAATGAAAAAAAAGACACATGAGAATAAATGAA
Organism: Drosophila funebris; assembly: GCA_018901825.1. Taxonomy (NCBI): domain Eukaryota; kingdom Metazoa; phylum Arthropoda; class Insecta; order Diptera; family Drosophilidae; genus Drosophila; species Drosophila funebris. The sequence goes on from JAEIFK010000688.1 coordinate 5,769,453, forward strand.
AAGTTTTGGCCAAAAGTTTAGCAATAAGTCAAGTCACAAAAACACACACACACAAAAGTTGCGCACAACCAACCCACACACACACACACACACACACACACACACACACACACAAATACCTTCAAGAGTCACCCACGCACTGTGTGGCAAAATGCGGAATGCGTTATTATGTAAACAAAGTGCAGTTTTTGGATTCTCGGTATCCAAAACATTCATAATAAATGTAATTATAGAATTGCCACCACAAAACATTACAAATAAAACAACAAACAATAAGAATTGTCCACAAATACTGAATGCTTAAACTATAAGTGAGTGTGAGTTAAGTTATGTAAAGAATTTCTAAGAAATCTTCCAATTAGAATTGGGGAAACTTGTGCAACTTTTGGGTAAACACAGTTAAGATTAGTTTGCTACAAATACCATTAATTGTTAGCAAAAACAATTAGAACTGTTGAATGATAGCAACAGAAAGTGTGAATGAAATTCAGTTGAAGTAACTTTACGTTCAATTAAATCTACTTTTCTGCTACATTTTCATCATAAACAATAACGAATTTCTTATAGTTTCTTTGTACATAATTACATTTACTTAGATGGCCCTTAAACATAATCAAACTTAATAAATACTTGCAGCAGTCGAACGACTTTGTAAATTAAAATTCTCTTAGGCCTTTAACACATGTCGAACAATAGATGGCGCTTTGGCACATGCTTGCAATTAAATTTTATGGGATTTTTTATTTTTTTCTTATTAAACGTTTTCGGTTTGATTCTTTTGGAATTTCCGGTTTAAAAGAAAATTTATGAAATCTTTTCATAAAACTCGAAAAGCATTCGTAGCGCATTCTGTAGCCTATGATTTGGTATGTTTACATTATAAATTTCGAACAGAAACAGAGTTGCCAACTCAGCCTAATAACGATGCCATAACACAAAATGCAGCATTCTATAGACAATGCCATGCAACACGAACAAACGACCAAAGTTTTATCTAAATATTTAAACGAACCACATTGGTGAATGCCTCCAGCTGGCCTGGCATCGATACAAATACAGAATCGAGTACTCGCACCACAATTTAATGAGTCTGTTGTACTTTCCCCGTAAACGGCAGCAATAGCAATCGATTGACTGACTAACTGACTGACTGACTGTCTGACTGACTGACTGTCTGACTGACTGACCAAACGACTCAATGACTGACTGTAGAAGCAATCGACCAATTGGCTTCCATCTGTCTGAGAGCGTTGGCGTTTCTAAATGGGTGGCTTATGTGGGTGGTGCTTGATGGTTGAATGGTTTGGTTGGTGCTTGGAAAATTTGTACTCAAATTTATGTGCATTTCTGTACAGTAAACACCCCGAAACGGTCCCAAAAGTCATTTTGCAACTACAATTAAAACGCAAAACATTATTTTCTGTCTTTTCAACGAATCCACCACCCCCCCTCCCCACCCCGTTGCCACCACCTCCCACCTCTATGTCATTTGTCTTAAGTCGTTTCACAAAAAGTCATTTGTTTCCATAAATGTCACAATTCCTAGCGTGCTCTTGAAGTCCATGTAATGTGCCTCTCTGATTTATATAATACAATTTACGACTATGACTGACACGATAGTTGTTAGCTCGGATCGATAGACTTGTAGATTGAAGTGAGTGAATAAATGGGAAGAAGTGTTTGCATATTTATGGGCGCTGTCAAATGGATTATAAATATTATTATTAATGTAGAACTTAAATTGGCGATGTGCAAGGGAATGGGATGGTAGCTTTATGACTTGGTGGTGCGTGGTGCTGCCGTTTCCAAAGACATTAGAAGTTATTAGTTATTTGATGGTCGTTTCGATGTCGTTAATATGTTGGTGATGTCTAAGGTTACGCAAGGTTGACTAGGGTTAGCTGAGGTGCGAATGTGTATCAATAATAGTGCTAAAAACAAGAAATAGGGACTGAAGACTGAAATTCTCTATAGCATAGAGTATACATGAGCATTTAAATTGAACAACCTGGTCTAGTAGAGAGAGCAGAACTACGAGATACTCGGTTAAACTTCTAACTTGGATCGTCTCAAAATACTTTAGCTTCTAGTTATCCTATTCAATTCGTTATTTGCCACATGCAGAGATGGAAATGGGCGTGGCAAACTTAAGAAATAATACAAATATGCTTGGAATATAGAGGAAACTGAATGTATGCTTGTTTTCTCTATCTTTGATATTGACAAACCTAATAGACCCTTCGTGCTCTTTAAGTACAGGGTCTAAACAAACTGCTTGTAGCTTTATTGTAGATCTGGCGCTTGACTCCCTTTTACTTTGATAATAATCTAATAAAGTAATTGCATTTTATAGTTTACATTATGGGGATGTCGTCGGCTCAAAGTGTCCAATCGCCACCCGCTTATCACTCAAAATCAACGCACATAAATGTACACATCATTTTGTACATACACACACAGATTCATGTACACACACACAGACACACAGACACATAGACACGCTCTTCAAACAGCTCGTGACAGCTCGGCACTCACACACATGTGCACACACATACACACACACAGACACACACACACACACACATTTCACGTTCACGTTTCAATCAAATAGAACCACCCATTAGGGCAGCTGCTATTGCTTATGCGTCTCTCTCTCTCTGTGGCAACAGCAGCCATGTCAGCCGCGTCATGTCGGGCCTTAATGTTTTAATGCCACATTATCCTATCAACAATTTTACTGGCATAGGTCGACCTTGCTTTCGGTTACTGTGCCCAAATGGAAATTAATCAATGCCTCTTGCTTAGCTCTGCCATTGATGTTGATGTCGACGCGTTGCGTCGCCTTGCTGACGTCGTCGTCGTCGTTGACTCGACGCCTGACGTTAGGCTATAGTTATACAATTACAACAACAATAACATTAACAACAATAACAACAATAACAAGAATTTGCGTGTTGTGCGCCATCAAAATAAATTGTCAAACATCAAATGGTTGAAAAACAGTCCCCAGCAGCCCGAACACCAAAAAAAATACAACAACACCTAATTCACAGGCTTGGCCATAAAATGGATTTGTTGTGTGTGTGTGTGTATGTGTGAGGGCGGGGAGGGGGGTAGATAAGAGGCAACTTCCGTTAGCTAAACAATGGCGCCACATGTCCTTATTTTGCAGGCTTCATTAATTATTTGCGTAGCTTATTTTAGCCAACTCTCGCTCGGCCATGCCTAATTATTTGTTTTTATTTTCGTATTTCGTCTCAAGGTTATGTTACAAATTTACCTTTATCTTTATGCCGAGTGCAGCATAGTCAACAAACCAGGACAACAACAACAGCAACAACAATAATAATAATGATAACAACAACAACAATGCCCAGCATTTTTATAATGATGCACATCCATCCATTCACACCGCGCGCCCATAAACCAACATTGTATACAATTTGTTTTGCCCGTTGCCCTTGTTGAAAAATTAAAGAGCACTAATTATTGGGGTGATTGACTTGTTCATCCATTTTGCGACGTGCATAAAGCATAAACAATTCCATTCAATAAATATGAACAATACAATAATAAACAAATCTGAGGAACAAATCTAAAATTATAATTGAAAGCAGTCAAAAGAAAATAGACAATAAATAAACCAAATTAACTCATAAATTATACATTAAGTTAAGCAAATGATAAATATTTAAATGATAATATATTTAATTACAACAATTTATTTATCATTAAAAAGAAGAAGTAAGGAACGTTAGCTTAAGAAAAGAAATTCGTTTAAAATACTTTTAATATTTAAAATCTTAAGGGAAGTTTTCTGCATAAAATCAAGAAGTTTCAGTGTTAGATACACCAAATGAGGCAAATCTTTGACTTCGCACAGCTCTATTTTAAAGACATTCAATTATGTATTATTTAAATAATAATTAAGTAATTTACAATGAAAATAAAATTGTAAAAAAAAACATAGCAACTTGGCATTGGAGAGTATAGAAAAGAGTATTTACAGTTCGTCTTTTAGTTAACAATTCCTTCGTAGTATATCATTTCCCCCTATATTTTATTTTGACTTGACTTTTTTGCACGCCGTTTTCTTTTATATAAATATATATATACTATTTATTTCTAATTTTGTTTATTGTTGAGTACTGCGCACAGCCCATTACCATTACCAACCCCAACAGACCCCCCTTCATGTCGAGCTCTCTCGTCCGCTCAGCAGCTAGTTAGGCATTAATGTACAAAATACACGTAAAATCTACGGAAATCCTGTGCATTTTTTGCGAGGGACCCAATTACGAGCCATATTATAAGACGACTTTTGCTTCAAAACGAAAGTTTTCTTTTCACTCTCTCATGGAGGCACATAAGGCATGCTCTCTCTCTATCTCGCTGACTCTCTCACGCACGCACACTCGCTGCTTTTGACCGCCGGAACCGCCAAAAAAAAAAAAAGAAAAGAAGAAGCCAATCCATATTGGAAAAATGGGGCACTGCAACGTTAAAGGGAAACTAAAAATGCTTTCAGATCATAAACGCATTTTTACGAGTATGGTTGTGCATTCAGTTTTTGTATTTGTATTTTTATGGACAATAAGCTAACAATGTTTACATTCAGTTGTGTTCTATTTTTAAAACAATAACAACAACACTAAAGACCCAACCAACACAATTCATCCGTTGGTTGTTGTTGTTGTTGTTGTTGCTGCTGCTGCTGAATTTGTTTACAGGCAATTTGTGTATGTTTTAATTTGTTGGATTCTGCGTTGGCGGCGTTAGAAAACAAAACTATTGAAAATTTCCAAATGCAAAGAGACGAGAAAGCAGCAACATGAAGAGGAGAGCCGAGTCTGCGCCTGCCCAGAGGTCCCACGAGTGGGGGAGGCACTTTTTGTGATGGGTGGTTGATTTGGTGTGGGTCGCTAGGCGGTTTCTTTCTTTTTTATGCTTTTCTTTTTTCTTTTTTTGGTGGGTCGTCGCCTTCGTCGCCTTCATCGGCGTCGTCATCGTTGGCGAAGGCGATGGCAAAGACGATGGCGTCTTCGTTGTCGGCTCAACATCAAAACCGTTTTGCTGTTTGTCTCTGGGACTTATGAACATTTTATAATTTTGCGTCCGGGTTGCTTAAGTAGCGCTTATGTATCCGTTTCTCCAGTGGCCCAGCAAACTCAATTGATGTGGGGTTTTCCGCCTTTGCCTTGTAGGTGGATGGATGTTGAAAAAAACATGCTCATTGCTGATATTTAGAATGTTGATTCATCATTTACAAGCAGCCCTAAATGCCATTTCTAAGTAGGGATATGACAATTGATGACCAAGGCCTAATAAACAACAATTTAGTTAGATTGATTGATAGCATCCAATTCAATATGGAGCAAAACTCCTAATGTAGCAAACAAATGCGTTGCTTAAATGTAAATTAAATGGAAATCAAAAGAAAATGTTCTCCTTTCCTTATAGACTACTTAGAAAATAAAGAAAACTATTCCATTAAATAACTCGTTAATTATTTAAAAGTACATTTCAAATAATCAGCCACATTACTTGACTGCCACCCTCCAATGGGCCAACGTTGCGTATGCTTATTATTAATTTAAAACATTGCGTATACGTCAAGCGTCAAGCTGTTGCTAAGCAGCCACATTTGATTGTCAGCCAAAAGCTGATGTATTATTTAAATTGCGTGTATTCATTCGACAATCAGATGGAGCCTGATGCTGAGTGGTCCCTGTGGGGCAAGTAGACGGTAGGCAGGACATGTGTCACTTATTGGATTTTACAATAAGCTAAATGTCATCGAAATTAATTGCGAAACTCATCGAAGGCAGAACGGCTATACACACATACATATATGTATATGTATATATATGTGTATGTGTGTATATAATTGTGCTTATCAGTGAAACGCATCGACTGCTTCCAAAAACTTTACGTTCGCATTTAACGCGCCACTGAGAACAGAGCAAGGCGCCCGAGGAAAGACAAACAAAACCAAAACGAAAACGAAAGCGAAAGCGAAACAAAAACGTGCAAGTGACCCCAACTAGGATAATATGCAGGATACGTTTGTGTGTGTGTGTGTGTATGTGTATGCCAAGGGGGTGCCAAGGCAATGGCGTAATTTATGTAGGCTCGCTAAGCCTTTCATGCGTGAAATGTGATTATATCTACGTATAAACCCACACATGTGTATGCCTCAAGTGTGTGTGGGTGTGTGTGCCTGTGAGATATTATTCAGGGTTGTCAAGCAGTTTCAATCAGTATTAAATCGAATCAACGCTCAAGTATCATTAAAACATTTATATACACTATATTATAAAGCGATATTAATCGCTGCATCTGTTAGGAGAAACCTAAACAAAATTTGAATTATTTTCAATTCCATAGAATTGTTTACTTTTATTAAGGTGAATTTTGTAAAGATAAGCAAATACATAAAAGTATTATTGCCGAAGTACTTCCCCTATGTACCAAATATTGAGAATATGAAGACTAAAATAATTATTTATGCATTATCTAAGAGAACTTTCAAGGTTGTAGTGGAATATTGAACCACAATCATTTGTAAACAACAGACGAACTCAATTTATGATTTATTTATGAAATGGAAAGACTAAGAAGTCATGGTCTATTTATTTATATCGTATTGAAAAGATTTGTAAACAATTATTGAACACAGAATCTCAGAGCTATGAAAATAATATAGACATTATAAGGGAAAACATAATTTGTTGTTTCAATACGAACATTTTGGCAACATTAAACCACAACAAAGTTGATAAACCCAAAACAAAGTTATACAAATTTGCTTAGTACACAAGAAATCAAATGAAATGACTTTACTTTGATATTTTGCAATTTAAAATAAACATTTCAGATTGATTTGTGAAATGTAAATTTATGTTATTAAAAACAAACTGTAAAAAATAATTTTAATACAGAATTTTAAGTTATAAAGACAATAAAAATGTATTTATTCTATGTCTTTTTATGACTTATATCAAATAAAGTCATATTTAATTGAACCTTGACAAAAAATGTGTTAATGATAATGTAAGTAGAGAATTATACCCTTGGAACAACAAACAAAAGAACTAATCAAGATGTTGTTTGTTCTTTGATTACAGAGCATATCAAACTGCGGAAGATAATTAATATGCAGTTTTACACACATTTGAATATGATATGTAAATTTGAAGAACCTATACAGATAAGTGTTTCTCAATAGGCTGCAAGTATAGTTCATATGCAGATATTAAACAAGTATGCACAGCACTTTGGAAAATCCTTGATAAGTAGCGCGAAAGCCACAATGCCTAAGCGCAGTTTAAAGCTTTCAAGGGATTTCCATCTGTGTTGATAATACGCGTACAACAACAGTAATATTAGCAGCTATAGCAGCTGCTGTGCATCAAGCGCGTCATCAACACACATACACAGAAACGAAGGCACGTGCACATGAACCGTTATGCCAGGCTATGTATTTTTGCAAGTTTACATATACAAGCACATACACGCCGTATGTACGCCGTATTTGTTGGTGCTTATGTATGGGTATTAATGTAGCTTTGTTGTTGCGCCAAAAACCAAGCCAAGGATTTTTCGCACATTTGCGCCAGCAAATGGACTGTTTGGACTTAGCTGCTGCTGCTGCTTCTGCTTCGGTTGCTACTGCTGCTGCTGATACTGTGTGCTCTTTCTCTCCTACAGACGACCTTCACTTTCACACACAGAGAGCACACAACAGCCGCCGTGGCCGTCACCGTTAGTTTTTGTTGAATGACTTTTTGTTGCTGCTGTTGTTTGTTGCATATTTAAATGAAAAGCGGGTGCACATTAATTAGGCCAGCAACTTGTTGTTGTTTTTGTCACTATTGTTGTTCTTATCTTGCAGGCAACGGAGCGTAATACAGATTTCAAAATCTACTTTTATTATGAACATGAACATGATTTTTCACAAGGACAATTTAGTATTCTTTTTTGTTTTTAGGTGTCCCTACACGAGACGACCGACACTGTCGTCTGGTCGTGCAACAACAACAACAACATTCGCGCGGATACACACATTTTCACAAATCAAAAAAGCAAACGAATGTTGCCATACACACACACAGACTCACTCATATATACACTCTAACCCACCCACACACACACGCCCGCAGTAGCGTATAGAAAAATTCGCTCACACATACACACACTTATAAATCATTTTAATTTCATTGTTATGGATTTTCCGCCTCAATCTTTTTATTTAACAATAAGTTTATTAATATTTTATTAAGCTTATTGTTATTGGTGCCTGTTGTAGTGTCTGTGGTCATTGTTATGCCACACAAATACGTCTACAACCAGGCGCTTACACTTACACTTGCACTTACATTCATGTATGCGATGTGCGGATGTGTGTGCGTGCTGTAGTTTACATTTTTACACTTGTTCTCGTTTTAGCTTTTTTCACGCTGCCCGCACATTTTTGCTTGACGCTTTTGGCTTTTATTTTTGCACTATTTTTTGCACATTTCTTTCCCAGTGGTTGCTTGCAATTTGGAATTCTTTTTTTCTATTGCTTAGCTTTGCTTGCACGCACGATTCCCAAAGTCCCGTTGCGTTCAAACGTTCTCGACAAACTGAAAGAACAGAAAGTGAAAAGCGCGCAGCAGCAGCAGTAGCATCAGGAGAGCGGCAGGGTTGCTGGCTGCACCCATCTACGCCTCCTACCTAGTCGCCTACTAGCCATGTGTCGCTCTCTCCACAGCTGGCAATCCGGGACGCGCGTTCTCTCTCTCCGCGTCGACGCACTGGCTTCTGGCGCAAGTGGTGGTCACTGTTGATGATAATTCTTCGGATTTACAGTGCCTAACAAATGAACTGATACAAAAGTAATGTTTTACGAAACGAATGAAATTTAAATTGTATCGATCATCGAATTATCGAAATTAACGTAATAGTAATTATTTTTATTTAATAATTCAATATCAATTCATGAGTAAAATTATAATGCTTTTGTCTGAGGCTGCTACGAAGCCGTGTATTAAGTTTTGCAACCTTTCCCAGAGATGTAAATTTTTCTTGGCATGGCTAAACAATGTATAATCGTAGAGCATCAAAAGATAATTGAAATATAATTTCACTAAATATTTATTTCAGTGCTTTGTGTGCTAAAATAACAGTTTGCCATTGAATTTTATGGTGGAACTATAAGCTAACACTTAATGTGGCAAATATCACTAATCAGATATACAACCAATTGGAATTCATCAAAACAACCGTAATACATTTTCCAAAAGGTACGTATTTGTTTACATTTGCTACTTGGTGCTTCGATGATGTTCCATATTTATTTGCCACCCGCTGCTGCGGATTCTTTAGTATCCTGATTAAACTGATTATGCCATTCCAGATTTTGCTTGGTCACCGATTCACCTCGCTTTGCAGCCTGCTTTCCGCTATAAATCATAATACCACATCCAACCACAGTCAAACCAATCATGACATTTGCTATCATTATTCGAATTTTATTGCGACAGCGCTCCATTTCATCTTGACTGCAGATACATCAAAACGTTAAATAAAACTAATGAGTGAGTTTCATTAATACTTCATTTACGTACCCTACAAAGTTAGGTATCTCAGCTGTTGACTTGTATTTACCACTCCAAACCAAGAAGCGCTTCTCCATATCATTTGGCTGGTGATTTTTTATACCTTGTCTTAGGATTTGCGTATTGCTTAGTGTTCGTTGCGTCAGCAAATTGCAGGCGCGCTTTCCCAAGGCGGCAATTAGCACGGGCTTAGTTAGCATGTTGTTCCTCCAATATAAGTGAGCTGTTCTAAATTAAAACCGGCTTTTATATATTTTTAATTCGAAATGATTCCCACTTGCTGAACTTTATGCAATGGTCGTGATGGCTAGAGTTGTTACCTCTTTCGTTAAACGCACTTGTTGAACGTTGCCACCTTGATACAATTTCTTTAGCTCTGGCACTTAAGTATTGACACTTAAGACATAAAACACAGCATTACTTTATAAGCGATATGCAATGTAATAATACCTTTGTAAGGCATACAAATATAATAAACATTTGTTTATTCATACTATTGTCTTCGTACTCATCGTACTAATCGATAAGTTATTGCACGCATTAATTTTCGTCGATATCGATAAGATCATCGATTGCCTAAGCAGCAATCAGCCGGCGAAAATATTACCAAAAATGTTTTATAATATATTCCGACGATATGTGCAAACCAATATTAAGAATGTCAATAATTACAACCTGTTACGCTTCAGCAGCTCTAGTGGCCCGAAAGACGACATCAAAGACGCATTGGACATTGAAGCAAGTTTATTTGAAAACTCATTGCTGCAGTATCAGCCGGTGAACACGAGGGAAGCTTTACGCAAGCACAAGTCAACAGCGCGCAGTAAACAAAAGAAAGAGCTTCAAAAGCCTGCAATAAATGCAACTAACACAGTAAAGACTGCAATGCCTAAAATGGTTGCGCCGAAAGTAAAGTACGACCCAGCGCCGCTTATTAAAGATAGTGAATTAAATTTAGAATTCACTCGGCTCACTCTGCAGGTAAGAATTACATTTAGATGCCATGGTTTTGTATGACTAATGTGAATGAAAACATAAATGTTCTCCCTTTTAGGACCCCCTGATGACCACTTTATTAACCGAAGTTCGCTCCCGCAAGCGTCGTGATAAGAACAACCAGATTATCATTGAGGGCAGACGACTTATAGCGGAAGCTTTAGAATGCGGTCTGCGAATGAAATCATTATTCTTTAGTCAGAAGGATCAATTAGCGTTGCTTCGCGGGCCCGTTGCACAAGCTCAGCATGACCACAACACAAAGATCTATAAAGTACCGCAACATGATCTGAAAACTTGGTCATCGCTTATTACGCCACCTGGGCTGATGGCACTCTTCGAACGCCCCTCGTTAAGAGACTTAAAACAGCAACTGAACAATGATCCCCTGCCCATTACAGTTGTCTGCGACAACATTCGAGAGCCCAACAATCTGGGCAGCATTATACGTACCTGTGCCGCTTTGCCTTGCTCTCAAGTGGTGGTCACACATGGATGCTGTGATCCTTGGGACTCCAAGGCATTGCGTGGCGGCTGTGGTGGACAATTTCGGGTGCCTATTCACGATGATGTGAAATGGGAGCAGCTGGCTCTGCATATTCCGGCTGAATCAGCCGAAGATTGCCATGTATTTATTGCGGAAAACAATCTGGAGAAGCTTGAAAATTTAAATGGCATCGCTATAGATTATGCAGATCTGCGGAAAACCGGAGCACACAATATTCTCATCATTGGAGGAGAGAGTCATGGTGTTAGCGAAGATGCTTACAAGTAAGACTGAGTATTAATTTAAATATTAATATAACTACTAATATTAAATTATTCTTCTCATGCAGATTTATGGAACTGGTTGGCAACAGAGGCAAGTGCGTCTATATACCCTTGGCGTCCGGCATTGACAGTCTAAATGTTGCATCTGCACTCACATTGTTACTATTTGAGTTACGCAAAAAGTTAATAAATCAGCCTTAATTTAATTTGTAATTGTTTAAGGCATTTAAATAAAAGTTTCATATTCATGTTGGCAATGTTAAATCAAATCAAAATCTGTTAAATCTGCCCAATAGGGTATTATAGATTTGAATGAACATTAGTTTGTTTCAATATAACTCGTTTTAACAGTCACCAGCACAATATTATTTTAACGGATTCAAATACTATTTGATGTATGATTGACATACTACGAATTTATTGCTAAATTGTTTCCGTTATCTTTTTGTGTAAAATAAATAAAATTCAACTATTAGCTTCAATTTCCTTGTACACCTCACGTTTATATTCATCCAAGCCACCTTCAATAGCGCGAACTGTGCGATTGCCACAAACCCACAGCTCCTTACAGACGACTTTTATGAGTCGCTCATCGTGAGAGACTAGTATGACGCCACCCTAAGAACCAAATAAAGTCAGTTTATGGGCAATCTGTACTACTGAAGAACCAAAGATTCTGGTCTTACCTTAAAGGCATTTATAGCTTTGCCTAGGGCATCAATTGTTTCAATATCCAAATGATTTGTGGGCTCATCAAGCACCAGGAAATTTGGTTCCGCTATTAAAATTAACAATTATCAATTAATAAATATTACTCTTCAATAAGTGTTGATATGAATTACTTACCCATACACATTTTTGCTAAGGCCACACGTGATTTCTGTCCACCAGACAAGCTGGCAATGCTTTGCAGAGCGAGTGGGCCCGAAAGACCAAAACTACCCAGTTGCCGACGGTATTCCTCATCAGGCCGGCCAGGGAATAGTTCTGCCAGTACGCCAACACAGGTGACATTCATATTCAAGTGATCGACGTGATGTTGGGCAAAATAGCCAATGCGTAGACCGCGATGAAGCACAATATTGCCATAAATGGTGCTTAGCTGACCCACAATGATCTTCAGCAGCGTTGATTTGCCCGCTCCGTTCTCGCCGACAATGCAAATGCGTGAATCCGAGGTGGCCGATAGATTAACGCCCTTGAAAATTGGCAACGGATCTGTAGGATTATACCGGAACGTGACCTCCGAGATAGCCAGAACGGGCGGATTGAGTGGTTCCACTTCGGGAAACTTGAGCGTTACAACGGTTTCCTTCTCTACAGGTTTGAGCTCGGGTCTGGCAAAGTAAAGATCTTTAATAAACAGCTTGAGGTTAATATACTACTTTTACTTACAACTTCTCCAGCATTTTGATTTTTGACTGCACAGATGACGCACGATTGGCATTATATCGGAAACGGTCAATAAATTCCTGAACATGCGACCTATGTGCCAGTTGTGCCTCGTACTCCCGTCGCTGGGACTTGAGCTTTTCTGTCTTGGTCTTCTCAAACTGCTCGTAGTTTCCCCTAAAAGAATAATAATAAATCGATAAGGAATTATAAATCTTTATGCGTATACTCACTTGTAAGCCTCAAGTTCTTGGGAATGTAGATGGATTATATCCGTGGGAACGGTATCCAGAAAATTGCGATCGTGAGATACTACTAAAATGGTTGTGGGCCATGTCTGCAAGTAAGTTTCCAGCCAAATGATGGCCTTAATGTCCAACATGTTCGTCGGCTCATCGAGAAGTAGCAGATCCGGTTTGGAGAACAACGCTCTTGCCAATGCCAAACGCATACGCCAGCCGCCTGAGAATGATTTCGTTGGCCTCAGCTGCATGTCCGCATCGAAGCCAAGACCCTTAAGTATCACAGAAGCGCGTGCCACAGCCTTGTCCGCCTCAATATTCTGCAGTGCGGCATAGGTTTCGCTTAGCTCACTTGAAAGCGTCGCATCTTGTACTCCACTGTTCAAAGCTGCTAGAATTTCCTTCTCCCTCGCCATTAACCGAGTACGCTCCGTATCACACTCGAGCACACTTTCAACTGCAGATGTATCATCACCCACTACCTCCTGTTCCACATGTAGCACGGAGATGTGCGATGGTATTTGCAACTGACGCTCAGCGATCATGCGCAACAGCGTCGTCTTACCAAGTCCATTGCGGCCAACCAGTCCATAGCGTCGTCCAAACGATAACAGCAAGTTCGTATTTTGCAGCAGAACTCTGTGAGTGGCAAGTTGACAACATATTAGCTTAGCATGTAAGTGGAAAATAAAGGAATAATCCAAACAAAATCTGTAATCGCCATTAAGCACAAAACAGTATGACCATAAATGTTTTTGAAAACAAATATGGGAACACTTGTGTTCGCAACTGTTATTAATTATGTTGAAACAACTGTCTTTCATCGATAACATTTTGTGGACTAACGATTTTACAGGTGGAGTACCCATTCTATTTCGTATTTACTTACTTTTCACCAAAAGCTAAATCAAAGTTTTCGATTTTGATATCCATGGAACGATTAAGACCCTTCTGATCCAATTTGGTATTCTTTTTGTTGGTCACCTGAGAGGCTGTGGCCGTTTGCAGCTTGACAGCGACTGGCACAACACCTTGTTTGGTCACCTCCTGGCGTTTTTCCTGCTTTTGCATCAGTTTGGCTTCTGCTTTTTCCAGCTTTTTGGAGTCCACTTTCTGTAAAATAAAATAAAATTGATTCAAATTATTTATTGCATTTCAATATTTATATATAAGGAAGTTGTTAATTACGTTTCCGCCATCCTTGTTGACCACCCAAATGCTCTGCATATCCTTGTCCATGCGCTCCATATTCCTAGCCATTTCTTCGATATTCACAGGCGCATTAAGCACCTTGCGCTCAACATTCTTCGAATTATTTTTCATTATATTGAGAAATTCATCACACAGCCCTCGTATGCTCTCCTCAGACCTTTCACCATCGATACCTTGGAGTATATCACCAACGGCTTCAAAAATGTCATCGCAAGTATCAAAGTCTTCAACGCTGCCTGTTAGGACGCCCTCCACATAGTCCTTCAGCTCATTGTCTATAGCCGGAAACTCGCGTTGCAAAATGTTTGCGTATTGACTCATCCTGGCGTAACTTATCGTATTCGTAGTTCCTACAATTGACCTTGATCAAGCAATCCAACTTTGGTTGCTGCACAATGGGACGCTGTGGCACTGGCCTAATTTTAATTGATTTATTATTATTTTTGATTAAGTGCTGCCCCAATGCGTTGGTCGCTCGTCAACGTGCCAACAAAAAAGAAACCCCAATGCAACGTTGCTCTGGCGAATTCGATATATCGATACACGCCTCATCAAAGCTTTTCCATCGATAAGTTTACTATCGATACGACTCTTAACGCCCATTTGAATTTTACTATTGGAATGATTGAAAGAAAAGCTTGTTTGTTAATAAAAATATATACTTTTATTTTAAATTTGTGTTAGAAGTTAATAACAATTTCCAAAATATACATAATTTAAAACTAATCGCGCATTGAGTGTCCTACTTGTGGGCCAAGTAGTTTGATAAGCAGCCATAACATAATACGTAATAAATTAAAATAACAATGTTAAACGCTATTAAAAAGAAGGGCCTTGGTTTTTGTAAAACATAATAATAAATGGAAATGCATATGTTAAACAATTTTAAAAAACATAAGAAATTCGTCTATAAAAGATGCTTAATAAGATTCGTAATAGCAAGCATATATGAATTTATATAAATAATTGCAATAAACCTAAAAATCGTTCTTGCATATGTAGAAATAATTGCAATAATCAATTTATCATATCTGTATACATAATTGCGGTATTTATAAATAAACGTACATAATGTTAAGTTGCTCAAGAAGTTGTTCATAACAATTTATAAACTAGAATTACTACTATCACCGTTTTTTTGCGCTTTACAACTTAACATCTAGGACTAAACATATAGTTTTTATAATTTATGTATAAATAGTACGCAATGCCTCTAAAGTAGATATTTATATACATGGCTAAACATTTAAGCATCCACTAGGCGCAAGGCATCGCCGAGTTATTGCTGCTGATGTTGCTGTTTGCGCCGTTGCTGGAGCAGTTGGTTTTCCGCTGTCGGGCGCCACGTCCGCTCAACAAATACGACAAATCGATGGGCTGCTCCTGTGCCGTCTGGGCATCTAAACATTTAAGCTTCATGGTGTTGAGAACGTTCTCCAAGCGTGAGCGCTTCTTTTTTAGTACCTGCGTAAATTAAATAATTAAATTGGATTCGTTTTATTTTGTTAACTATTATTAAGTTATTTACCTGCCCATTCGGCGCCACTGGCGACACAACTTGAACAGCTGTTTCAGCTGCTGATGCTGTTGCTGCAACTGTTACAGTTTGAGCATTGCGCTGCTTTCGA
Source organism: Drosophila funebris (assembly GCA_018901825.1). Lineage (NCBI taxonomy): Eukaryota > Metazoa > Arthropoda > Insecta > Diptera > Drosophilidae > Drosophila > Drosophila funebris. The sequence goes on from JAEIFK010000688.1 coordinate 5,785,296, forward strand.
GTACCCGACGCTTGACCCGTCCTCTGCTCCTGCCTGCCCCCTTTTAAGGGCGTTGTAGCTACTTCTATATCAGTCTTTTGCTTCCTCGTTTTCAACAACGATGGATCTACATCGTGTGGCTGTCATGTGAATCATAATCAGTAAATATTTCAACACAGTTCGGATTGTCATACTTACCGCATAGCTCTTTGAGATCTTAAGTTTTTCTGGAAACTTTCTAAACGCATAGCTTTTCGTGCACGCCGGATAATTGGCCTTGGCCTTGGAGAAGAAACGTGCCGTTTTATCAACGCGTAGTTCACATATGAAGCAATGGTCCTCATCGTTGCACTCCATGGGTCGACCCTTGCAAAATGTTGTACGATCCAGTACCCAGCAGCGTCCAATCACCAGTTCAATGGGCACTACCTCGTACAGTGATACGCGCACCACTTCATTGGGATAGAAACGACGCGAGGGCTCATGGAAGGTCTCGTGTGGGCGCAAAAAATGATGGCCAAAGATGAAACGTTTACCCTCCTCGTTTTTCCACAGATGCTCAACGCGAAAGATGTCGCACTCTTGATAGTCAATTGCTCCAATTGTCTCGTACGTGTGCTTTTGACTGGGCAGAACCTTTCCGGTCTCATCCTTGATGGGAATGTCGCGCAGTACATAAACCGCATCACCCTGACGCACTTGCAGCTCCCCACGCATTAGCGATAGATAGTACCGATGCCCCTCCTCTGTGAAGTCATCCAAGGGTATTTCCCGATCCACTTCACGCGGTTCGCATCGTTCACATTGGTAGTTCTCCGCATCGATGTCCGCCTTTGTACATTCTGTGTGCTGCCAGACCATGCACTTGGCACATTGAATCATCAATCCCTCGTCCTTGTACAGGCCACAAATGCAACGTATAACATCCTCCTCATCTCCTGGTGGTAACTGTGGAACATCGGCACACACAGGAGCTGCAGGAGCTGGAACAGTTTCCGCTGTATTCTGCTCGATGGCATCCTGTGGCTGCTCCCCATTTGCCTGCTGCTCCTGCTGCGGCTTAAAGCTAAGCAGTACCTCGGGCTTGCCAAGTATCTCCAGCAATTGGGCATAGCTATTCGCCTTCTGCTGTTCGTAGCTTGCCATCAGATTTTGCAGTGCTTTGGACTTAGTCTCATCATCGCCATGCAGCTGACGAACTTCTGCAAAGAGTTGCTGCATATGCTCATCGTATTCCTGCGGAGTTTTATAATGTCCTTGCTCCACTTGAGCTTGTATTGCTTTAAAATCGAGACGTGTTGCCTTTAGTTGTTTCTTTTTCTTATTGCTGGCCACCGTTGTAAGCAACTCGAACATTTTCACCGACTCCAGGGCAGTGCAAATATCACGCAACACCACTGCCATTTTGGCCATCTTCTCTAGCTCAGGATCCTGTACGGCTTGCGTTAATCCACGCGTCTTCATGTTGCGCGGCGTGCACAGCGCAGAAATCTGTGCGGCTAGCAGTGATGTTGATGATGGCGTTGATGGTCGACGTCCTGGTAAATCAGCGTCTCCAGCAGCCGTAGGACTAGCTCTGGCCATCTGCGCTTTTGCCGCAGCTCGTTTGGCCTTACATCGGCGAATCTGTGGATAAAGAATGGAAATAGTGTTACAGAATTGCCAACTTGGAATTTATTACAGGATTACCTTCTCAAAGTTGCGGACCAGAAAGATGTTGCACTGCTTGACCAGTTTCTTTTCCTTTTCGGAAAGCTGTTGCACCCGTGCAACAACCTCTGCCTCCTTGGCCGCCTGCTGTTGGCGTTGTGCATGCTTCTTGGCCTTGTGTTTGCGTTGTCGCCCATTCTGATTGCTACTAGCATCCTTAACTCCACTGGTAGAACCGTCTGCGCCCGTAGTTGCTTTCGATTCCACCGGAAGGGGTTTAATACGTTGGGATTTGCCACCAATGACGCCACGACACTGCGGCATATTGCAACGACAGGGCTGACCCTCGGAGGGATTAAATAGCGAGAAGTTGTAATCATAGGTGAGCTCCTCGCCCTGCTCAATGGCACGCTTGGCAAACAGAACCATGCGCGACAATCCATTCACGCTCCACTTTTGCATCTCACAATTGGGTTCACACGAGTGATTCACAAAGCGGCAATCGCTGCCCATGCGCTGGCCATCAATGACCAATCCACCATCCAAGTGCAGGCAATAGTGATGCGTATCATTCAGATAAATGCTGGCCATGCGTTGCTTGAACTCACGTTCCGTAACCACCTCACCCACATACTCCAGAATATAGGTACCCTTGACAATTGGCAGCTTTGTGCGCACACCCCATCCCTTGTCTGCGGTCATAAAACGCTCCACTCCAGGCGCTACTTCATGACGTTGTATCTTCTGATTGCGACACTTGTCGCCGGCAGGACAATTGCTGGGTGCGCACTCTGTATAGACCATGCGATTGAGACAATTGTCCATACAGGCGCCATTCGATTGAGGCTTGCAATTGCAATTGGGATGATCAAATCCAGCGAGATTGGGACGCACTGACTCCGCGTAGACATTTGTGCGTATTTTACGATAGTTCCAAGATGGCACCACATGTCGGGTGGGCAATTTATCATGACTATACGCCCACCAGATGTCATAAGGTAGTTCAAAGTCATTGACAGCGCGTCTGAAGTACCTCTCACAATAGGTCGGCGCTGGCAATAAGGAGCTTCCCTGTAACTGTTGCTCCCCATCTCCTGGCGCTTTTCTGCTTGGCTGCCTGGCGACCACAGTCGTTGAGCCAGCTGCTGTGGGCGATTGCTTGTAGTGGTTGGAGAAGAGGCCTGCTACCAGATAGTTCTTCTTCAATTTGGAACGCTTGCGTTGCGAGGCTGTGCTGCACTTGTCCTCGCTGGTGTCACTGCAACTGGCGTAGTCAAGCGCCTGATTGGCTGTCGACTCTTGCGCTGGCAAAGGATCATGTTCAATTGCTGGCGTAGGCTGCTCAGTTCGTTTAGCAGCAGCTTCAGCTTCGATTTGGAATTGCTCGTCTGTCGATTGTGGTGTCACTTCTTCCAGCAACAATGGCGTTGGTACAGGCGGCTGTTTGACTATATGATTTTCTTGCTGAATATTTTTTCGACGCTTGAGGCGTATTTTACAGCTGAAGTTTGTATTGGGATCAATGCCGGCAGGTAGTTTTATACTTGACTCCAGCTTCCGCTCCAATTTAGGCATCTCTAGCTCCGTTTGCTTGGCAGCCCGTCCACGTTTCTTGACTGGTTGCACCTCTATCACCGGCACCTCTGGCAGCGCCTGCGCTGGATTCTGCTGCTTGGGTCGACCTCTGCCGCGTGGCCTGCCTCTGCCATTGCCCGTTATATTTGCAGGTGTTTGTGGCCTCTGCAGTCGTTCAAGCGCCACAACTGACAAACGCGGCGTACGCTGACTGCTGCTGCGAGCCACAAATGTTTCTCTTGCTTCGCCCGCCTGGGGAACGCGCTCGCAATCCATGGCCACAGCTGGTGCTAAAGAGCTGCTGCTACGTGTTTCCCGTGCGGGCAACTGCTGCTGCTGCTCCGATGGCTGTTGCTGTTGCTGCTGAGCTGTTGCCTGCTCGACGCTGACCTTGCGCTTCTTGCGGCGCACAGTGGGAAAGCCGGTACGATTAATCTTCTTTCGTTTGCGCTTAAGTAACAAATTGCCTCCAGTTTTGTGGAGCAGCGTTTCCAGCACACGCTGACATTGCTCCTTTTTGTTGGCATCCTCTTTGATTTCCAGTGCGGATAGCAGTGGCGATTCCACCTCTGATTTGGTAATCACCGACTCGTTCAGCTTAGCAATAGGTATTTGGATTTCCAGCTCCACGGACGGCTCAAAGATGCCCGGCGGTGGGCAACTGCTGCTGCCTGCTGGCGACTGCAGCTGCTGAGGCAGCTCACGTGCAGCGACACCAGCAGTTGCCATTGTTGAGCTCTTTGATTTGCTACCTTGACGACGCTGCTGCTTAAGGGAGCACAGCGAGCTGGGACTTATGTCCAGCAGTTTGCCACCGCTAATGGAATTGTTGTCAACGACAATGCGCAGCGGCGAGGCGCTTCCAGCTGTCGCTGCTGCTCCTACTGCGGCCTCTTGACTGACCAGCAAATGGCGTTTCTTGGGAGTTAGCTTCTTGGCATTAAACTGTGCTTGGGCTTTGGTATTAGCGCTACTCTTTGCAGCTGCTGCAGCCGCTGCCCAAGCTTCGGCATTCAGCTTTCCATTGCTGGCAAAAGCCGATGCCACATCAGCACCAGTTGTCACCAGATAATGACGCTTCTTCAGAGGCAATTTGTGATCATCGGGACTGGAACTGTTGCTGCCACCGCTGTTACTGCTCGATTTCTTATGGCGTCGCTTGGCTCCATTGCTGCTGATGCTGTTGTTGCTCAAGCTATTGCTATTGCCAGCGCTCGCCGACAGCATGGCAAAATCTATCAAAGGTTCATTGAGTTTGCGCTTCTTCAGTGCACGCTTGACCGGCTTTGTTGCCAATGTTGTATTTGGTGTGCTATTGCTGCTGCTGCTGCCATTGAGCAACGGCAACGTAGATGGAATTGGCGCTGTTAGTGTGGCCTGCAGCTTGTTGGCATCTGCGAGTAGTTTCTCCTTTCCGCTGCTCGCTGTCAGGCGATCGTCCTGGATGCGGCAACGAGCATGAAATGTGCTCGCTATGATGTCAATTTCAGTGAGCAGTTTGGAGTCAATATTCAAAGACTTCGAATGACTGAAACTCTTGCGACGATGACGGCGACGCATCCTCGACGCACTGGACACATAACTGCTGCACATGCTGGCCGCCGAGGATCGTCGACTCTTGATTTTGCAGGCACTTCTGCTCGGCACAATTGTGTCCTGGCTAATAGAATGCTTTCGCTGTAGCAACATTTTACCTAGAAAATAAATGACAATGTAATTTGTGATAGATTAACAACCATAATTAAAGGAAATATTTATAAATTAAACATCTACTCACCCTGTATAAAACTGTCTGTGGTAGTTGTTGTGGACGCACCGCCAGCGACTCCTCCAGTTACTGTCTTGGTTGCTCCACTAAAATATTGACCTGTAGTTACAAAACGATTGATTTCCCCGTATTTCTTGCTGGCACTTGTGCTTGGCAAGCACTTGAGACTGGGCTTGCTAATGTATTCATTGCTCTCCTCGCTACTCTGGCCCAGCGAGAGTCCAGCCAGCTGCAATATATCCTGATCATGCTCATCGCTCAATGCATTCGAGGTCTGCTCATGGTTGCTCTTCAGCATCGAGGCGCGCCTGCGACGACGTAATGATTTGCTGGATTTCCCTGATGATTCCTTGCAGTCGCTGCGATAGCCACAACTTTTAGCGCGACTCATGCGGCGACTCGCACAGCTGCGGCTGCTGTAGCGACTCTTGCAGCTGGCATCGGATTTGTATCCCGAGTTGTGATTGTGACGTTGATGCCTTACGCTGCCATAATCCGAGACATACCCACTTTTCGCTGCCAATATTTTGCTACAGATGGTGTTGCAGGTGCCACCGCCACCGCTACGAACACCGCCGCCACCATCGCTTTTGTATCCGCTAACGGTGCGTAAACGAAACTTCTTATTCACATCAATTTTGCGCCAGAGGGGATCCAGTTGCAGCTCCTCTTTGTTGGCCTTTTTGTTGCTCTGACGTCGCTTGCTACGCGGCGGTGGATACAACACTCGCTCTGTGGCATACATACGCTTATCTAGGTAAGCCATATCTATTTTAGGCTTGGGATTATCATTCAACGTCGCCTGTTGCATTTTGGGCGATGGCGTTGTGCTTATGACTCCCGAATCGGCAGATTCATTAATTGTAGGCACCGCAACTGCCACTGCAACAGCAGCAGCGGTAACAGTTGTCTGCAACTTCTTGGGGCGACCTCGTCGTTTGCGTTGTTGTTGTTGTTGTTGCTGCTGTTGGACGTAATTGCTGCCGATTTTCTCGGTTGTTGCGGGTTGCTGTGTAGCTGCCTTTGTTAAACTTGAGGCGTTGCCTGTGTGATTTAACATTTGAGTTTTCTCCATGAAATCCTGAAGAAGTGTGGATTGATATTGAGGCAATTGTTGCTTAGACTTTGCAGTTGCTGCTGCCACACTGATGGTGTCCTCGGTATCACTTTCAACACGTTTGATGGCTGCTTTGACCAAATCTGGTAAGTCTTCGTTGTCGCTGCTGGAGATGCCCATATTGTCGGGCTGCCCCTGTCCTCCTATGGCTGTAAGAAGCAAACGCGGTGCGCGTTGCATGTGCACTTTCAGTGGCAGATCATCCTCCGAATCTGAGCTGAAGGCAGCTGCAACAGGCCGCTTTGATTTGCTATTATTATTGTTATTACTATTAATAGTATTATTATTAATGTTGCTGCAGCTCTTTTGGGCAAATTTCTTTCGTTTGACTTTTATCTTTTTGGTTGGGTTCACAGTTGACAAGACCATATCCTTCTCGTTATTCTTGTCCTTGGCCTCTGTTGAGATACCGCACAATTCTTGTGCTTCGCTCATTTTACGCACTTTTGTTAGCTTTTTACGTGAGTTCTCTGCTGCCGTAGCTTCTCTTGTAGTTAGTTTTTTAACTGTTGAATTTGTAAAATTTGTAAAACTTGTTGCTGTCGTTGTGGGCGGGTTTCTTATAGCTGATATCCTCATGCGCAATCCATCAGTATCCGAACGTTGCACGCTAAATTGTGTTGCTGATTTCGTAGACTTCGATTGACTCGATTGATCCGTAATGGAGTCAGTTTCCTGCAACAATAAGCAAATGCAAATTAAACTGCATTCTTCAACTTCTAATTAAATAAAACTCACTCATGACTCATGTCTTTTAATATGCATACGTTTATACGATAAATAATCATTTTAGAGGTTTTACATTTTTTTGAATTGTAGCTTGTATTATGAAACTTGGACCAGACATTACTCAAAGGCAGTATAAGGTCTCCAAAGATTATTACAATAATTAACTTATTTTATGAAATACCTGAATGTCTGTCGTATAAACGTATGTGTATTAAAAACATTTGCTTCAACTAAGAAAGCTTTTAACTGGTCACATGTGAATTTAACTAGTAATTCGTAGCACTTGCCTCATTTTCACTGCCGGATTCTTGTGTACGTTGCTGCGTTTCGAAAACCTTTTCCTTTTTTGCTGCTGCTGCTGCCTCATTTTGGCCACTGTTCATATTTCAACTCGAGGGCGGCGCTGTAAAGCAATATAACAAAAATATCAAGCTATCCACATTAATTACAGCACGTTTAGAATTTTTGACAATCAAACTAGGTCAAACTACAAAACGCGACAGGCAAACATACTCGGCCAAAGAGTGCAGCAATGATTGGGGGGTAATGAGAGATGGAGCAACACATACACTCACATACATACACACACACACGCACATAGGCATACAGATACACTTACATTTTGTATTTTCGTTTTAGCGTTAATTGATTGTGCACAGCGATAAAGAAATTGTTTTTTGGGCATATGTAAATGATTTTTGCGCCTTTAATTGCATTGCATTCAAGTTTTGCTTTCTGCTTTTGCTTGTGGCTTTGTTTTGTTTCTTAAAATGGCGCCGTTTTCACTCTGCAGTCTCGCGTTGAATTTTCACTGCTGCTGCTTTGTTCGAAAGGCGCGACGCGACATGCTTCAATGCACTTGCATTTATTTGCTCGTCATATTATACACTTGTATTGGCTTCAAATTGTTTACGACATTACGTTTACTATAATTTTCAAGATATATTCTATAATTTCAATAATAAAACAAAAAAGCCACAAGGTACGAACATAAATAAAGAAAAGAAACTACGAATTAGGGATGGTACGATAAATGGATCTATCGAGTTTAATACTAAGTATATTCGATTACTTTACATAATTTACCAACATTGAGCGAAAAGCGAGTAGACGGTCCACGGTTGCCACCTTATGAAAATTTTTGCTAGCAGATCTTGGGGAAAAAATTACCAAATAAAAACAAAAAGTACCAACTTTATAAATGATAAATTTTTTTCTTTGTATTTTAGTAGAATTAGTAGTAGTAGTAGTAGCATTAGAAGTAGTAGTAAAAATAGTAGCAGAATTAGTAGTAGAAGCAGAAGTATTAGTAGTAGTAGAAATAGTAGCAGAAGTATAAGTAGTAGAGAAGTGGTAGCAGAAGTAGTAGTAGAATTAGTAGTAGTAGTAATAGAAGTAGTAGTTTTGGTACTAAAGTACCAAGAGTGACAACCGTGACAATATCTATATTACTGTCTCCAGATATCGATTGTAATTTACTTGCTGTGATATCGTACATTTACCACCACTATCACCCGAAGAAAGAAGAAGATAACTTCTGCTCTTTGGATGAACAAAATCTTTGTTTATTTGTGAAAATGAATAATAAATCGTCCAAAACTAGCAGTGCTGCTAGCAGCATGCTTTACGGCTCTAGCATATCAGCTGAATCAATGAAAGTAATTGCCGAAAGCATTGGCGTAGGCTCGCTATCCGATGATGCCGCCAAAGAACTCGCTGAAGATGTATCTATCAAGTTGAAGCGGATTGTACAGGATGCCGCTAAATTTATGCACCATGCCAAACGGCAGAAGCTTTCGGTTAAAGATATCGACATGTCCCTCAAAGTGCGCAACATAGAGCCGCAATATGGGTTTGTCACCAAGGATTTTATACCCTTTCGCTTTGCGTCTGGTGGCGGTCGTGAGTTGCACTTTACTGAGGACAAGGAGATTGATTTAAGCGAAATAGCCGCAAATAGTTCAGTAAAGATACCACTGGACCTGACGCTACGCTCTCATTGGTTTGTTGTGGAGGGCATACAACCTACAGTGCCAGAAAATCCGCCGCCCCTTTCGAAGGACTCGCAATTCCTGGACTCTGTTAACCCCGTTATCAAATTAGATCAAGGACTGAATAAAGATGCTGCAGGCAAACCCACCACTGGCAAAATTCATAAGCTTAAGAATGTGGAGACAATACACGTCAAACAATTGGCCACACACGAGTTGTCCGTGGAACAGCAGCTGTACTACAAAGAGATCACAGAGGCCTGCGTTGGATCCGATGAGCCGCGTCGTGCCGAAGCATTGCAATCCCTCGGTTCTGATCCTGGCCTGCATGAAATGCTTCCCCGCATGTGTACCTTCATTGCCGAAGGCGTTAAAGTTAATGTCGTCCAAAATAATCTGGCGTTATTAATCTATCTAATGCGCATGGTGCGCGCCCTGCTAGATAATCCGTCGCTCTTCCTAGAGAAATACGTGAGTAGATAATGAGACTTCTTTTAACTATGATCAGATTACATTTTTCCCATTTGTTATAGCTGCACGAGCTGATCCCATCCGTGATGACATGCATTGTATCTAAGCAACTTTGTATGCGTCCAGAACTGGATAATCATTGGGCCTTGCGTGATTTCGCATCCCGCCTCATGGCCCAAATCTGTAAAACATTCAACACACTCACAAATAATTTACAAACTCGTGTAACGCGGTAAGCAAAGTTTGAATGTAACTTATTGTTTCCGTTTATTGAAAGTCCTGAATCCTTGGAAATCATTACAGCATTTTCAGCAAGGCTCTGCAAAACGACAAGACCCATTTATCATCGCTCTATGGTTCCATTGCGGGCTTGGCAGAGCTGGGCGGTGAAGTGATCAAAGTATTTATCATACCACGCCTCAAATTCATCTCGGAACGCATTGAGCCGCATCTGCTGGGCACATCGATGAGCAACACAGATAAAACAGCTGCTGGTCACATACGTGCCATGCTCCAGAAATGTTGCCCACCAATTTTGAAACAAATGCGAGGTGCCCCAGATATTGGCGAGGAATACAAGATTGATTTTGGCTTTTTGGGTCCTTCGCTCTGCCAGGCTGTGGTCAAGGTGCGCAATGCACCAGCGAGCAGCACTGTAACACTTGCCTCTAGCTGCATCAGCACGGCGCCCATAACAAGTGCTGCTCAGACTGCCACAACAATCGGTCGTGTATCCATGCCCAGCACACAAAGACAAAGGTAAATCTTGGAATAGGACTAGTTAATGCGAAAAATTGGGCATAGAGATTTAATAGAATACAAGTCAAGTAGGGTTGAAGCTAATGAAGAAATGTGAGGGAATTACAGAGATAGTGATTGAATGAAGAGGAAGGAAGACAAGTCTCTAGAGTAAATGTTAGGTCGGAACAGGTGGCAACTAGTTGATTGTTGATTGCTAATGCGAATTCTGTTTGATTTGTTTTCTTTAGCAGCCCTGTAGTTGCCGCCCTGCCGCAGATACGCGCCATTCAAGGGAATCAACCACCGCAAAAGTTTGTGATTGTCACACAGAACTCACCACAGCAATCGCAGGCCAAAGTGGTGCGTCGCGGCAGCTCACCGCACAGTGTGGTCCTGTCATCGTCGTCAGCGAATGGCGCCAATGCATCAAATTCGAACTCATCCTCCACTGGAAGCGTTGGTGGTGTTGCAAATAGTTTGTTAACAGCACGCAGCAATGATAATGTGTGTAGCAGTCCTGGGTACCTGCCAACTCCCTAAATCCTCCCACTCTAATGTGCTGTTTATACGCATTTCAGAGCATTGTGGATGCCAATTCGTTGATCATTGAAACGGAAATAGTACGCGCACCGCCCGAGCTGGATGATTTATCACATCTGGAGTAGCCTTAACAATACCACAATCCCATCTCCCACATTAGCTATTTAAGAGACACAAACTCAGTTGATATCACATGCAATAAACAGCAAAACAATTGAAAAATCTAACCCCAAAATATTTGAAATTAACCCTCATCCTTGTCTTCCTCCTGCTCCTCTTCCTCCTTCTCCTCGTCCTCGTCAAGAAGCAAACGAAACACACAATACGCATGTGCGATGCCCGTGCCGAGGCATCTATTGATTTTTCACCAAAAATAAAGTGCATCGGCACGCAATATAAAGCAAACCTCTTGTACATACCCAAATCAGTGTGTTAGACAAAGGCAAAGTTGAACAGCTCGCGAAATTTGTTTGCCAAACTTCGCAGCAATATTTTTTCATAAATAAAAAATATAAAAAATAATATAAACAACAATAAAAATGCACGCAAGATTTGCGGAACCGGAGCCCGCCTCACCGGACAGTGTGGACAAAATAGAAACGGAAACGCTGGAGTCTCGCATCGAGCACTTCAAACAGAATCCCAACAACATGACCGCCCTGCACGAGTTCATCGATGAGGTAGTCCAACACGCCGAAACGGAGGCCAATAAACGTGCGCTTGAGGCACAAAAATCGCAACAGGTTGGCTAATCATTTATTAATCCGTTTAAACGGAATATATACAATACAATTCAATCTTTTCACAGGGCAAGGAGAAGCGACAGAGTAAGTAACATAGAACCCAAGTAACCAAAGTTTGTACTCCTTCATCTTATTTGTATATTCATTATTCTCTCGCTTGTTTGTGTTGCTATGGAAATTTAAAGTTTGCACGATCAAAGTCCGCCATGCATTTGCTGATATAGAAGACCTTCTCGCATGTGTCCTTGTAGGCTTTCTCTGTGAGAAATTCCAAATTTTCAAAGCAATTTGCAAAGTGCATCGGAAAATTGTGACTCTGTGGATGGCAATGGCCGAAGGAGTTTTCTTGTGTTTAGGAGAAAGCATAGCAAACAGTTAATGGATTCAATGGAAGGATTCAGCTTAACACTTCAAATATATATATTGCCTTCGACATCCACAGTTCACACACTTAAGATTGAAGGAACTTAGGACTTACGTGCATCCTTGCAATGACTGAGCGCTGCTTTGGCGGGCTCCTGCAGTTCAGGTGGCAAAATGATGGGCATCTGGGCAGTGGCCTTGGCCACACTGAACTCACCCTTCTTGGTCAAGGTGCCCGCCAATTGGGCCACGCATTTCGTATAGCACTGATAGATGGAGGGGGAGAGGGCATGTAGAACAGCAGACTGGGCGTTTAAGTCTCAGAACTTACCAGCAAATCTGGAGTGGGCTCCATGGAGAAGTCGCCATCACGTACGCGATCCAATATATCAATGGGCACCTTAAATTTGGCCAGGCAACCATTGCGCATCATGTCCAGCGATTGAAGAAACTGTTGCATATTGACGGCATTGCAGAGGCGCGGCAGCAGCAGGAATAGGGCGAGTAGGAGCTGATAGGATATGCACCTGGAACACCTAGAATGTCGACTGCCGATCAGTGGCGCTGGTGAGGATTGGTTGAGTCTCATGATGACACGCAAATGTGTTGAATTAACGTTGCTTGCTTCGATTTATAAGCTCGTCTGGGGGCGTGGCAAGGCAGCCGACAATTAAAAGTGGAATTAATGAAATGTAATATTTATTTTGAGATATCTCGAAGTTTTAATTTTTGCTCGATCGCATGTGAATCTTTATCATGGCACTTTTCTCGTCAACCTCTCACCGAACCTTGTTTTTTTCTTTTTTTTGCTTTTCATTTACAACTATCTGCCTTGGCACTAATCTCTTTAGGTTTTGCCATACCAGATTTTAAGAACGGCAAGGTGGTTAATCGCGCCCGTGGCTTTGTGGTCCGCATCTTCGATGCGATCTGCAATTGTGCCAACAACAATGCGGCTGCAGCCACAACACGTTTCAAGATGCGCAGCAATGGCACCGGCTCAGCTGGAGGTAAACGTCAACAGTCCCAGGAGGAGCACGAAACGCTCGCGCTCAGCAAGAAGAAGCCCTCGGCGGAGGGCAAGAAGAAAGGCAAAGGCGTCAGCGTCAGCATGGCCGACAATGTTGAGGCGGGTGTGCGACTGATGGACTAAAGCATTCAGTTCACATCCAACTTGCAATCCCCATTAATATATACGCTCAGCAAATAATGGGATTAAATCATAGAGTCATCAAAATAGATCTGACACAAGTTCCAGGCATAATCAAAAGAATGAAACAATTTGTTAAACTGTTTTTATGCTGCCAACTTCAAATAGTTATTTTGTATGTCTATTGAAGTGACAGAATCTCATGAATCAATCAAATCAATCAATCATTCAACATTTCCCATGGAACTGACCTTTTCCCAAAGTTCTTCTTTAACAAACCAGTTGAGTTTTTCTGCTCTGCTCAAAACAAAACAGAGAAAGCATAAATTTAGGTCTTCCCCTCGATTAAAAAGCTTCAGAAACGAGCTTTAACGGCACCCTCTCTAACAAATTTACAAGCATATGCATGTCTAAATTGAAATATCGGATTTATTATTTTTTGTTAACCTAATTGTGATCCCAATGTAAGAATTGATAGAGAATATGGATGACTCAAACTGCAGTCCAAGAGAAATGCACAAATATATTGTTTGATTAGGCTAGAAAAAGAGAGAAGCGAAATGAACTAGGAAAGTTTAAGATACAGATCTCATCTCACATGTTACACCTATTTACACCTATCAAAAACTTCACGCACAACACAATCAATGAGCCGTAACACCCCTCTAAAATTCCACCTAATTATAACTGTACGATAATAATAATACAACGTATATTATTATCCCAACAAGTGTGAACCTAATTAGCTGTGTGTCTAGTAGTAAATGTTTTCAGATATATACATATATACATATATATATATATATATGTATATATGACATATACAAGCATATAAATGTGTACTGATTTTATATACATAAATACATACAGATATATGTACTTATATACTTAGATATATTTAGTTATTTACACCGCGATAACAAAAAAAGAATAAAACAACTTTGAACCGTACAACTTTCGATGCCGCAAAGGTTTCCACTCGACACGCTCTATTTATATTTTTGTGAGCCCCTTTTTGGATACTACTTACCTATCTATATCAAAACAAAACAAAGAATATAGCTAACAATCTTTGTAAACATATTTGCAAATCGATTTTGATAAGAGCTCCTTTAACTAAAGTCTGTAGAATCCCGAAGAACTAAAGAGGAAAATCAAATTGAATACTACATTTAAGTTTAAGTTTTTGTGTGTTGCTAGCCGATATGTGTATAATAATAATATTGTGCATAATGCAGAAAATACTGTTGTATTCAGTTAACAAATATCAACAATAAATTGTAACAATGTTTAAATGATGTTTCCTATGAATTATTTGATATTTTTAGCACAGAATAGATTGTGTTCATTTCATTTTAATACGTTTTCTACAGATGCTAAAGACATTTAATTTTCCAATTAGTTACGTATGTAATAAATATAACATACTATGATAATTATCATTATTAATGCAGGTTTTGGGAGAAACTATTTATCATAATTTGAAGCTGCAGCAAGTTGTTATTGCTCTTTGCTTTATATTGTTGCGTTGCCAGATCGCCACAGTGGACATGTTACTGGCGCCACCTAGCGCGCATATAAAACGTTTAAGGAATATTTTAGTTGCAGCATTAAATCAGATTATGCGTTTAAGATACACTGCAACAAATAATGCAAAAAATATCAAAACAAATTAAAATATATGTAAAATAAAGCCGAAAGTAGAAGTTCAGTTATTAATCGCTAGATTGAACACGTTGTAATTGTTAACTCAGAACCATTGCAAGCACACAGTTACATGCAAACATATATACATATGTAGATATGTATGTGCATATTCTGAGCATCTTCCTCACAATGTTTGCCTCTCATTCCGGTTTGATAGATCTATCTATTGTTTTGATATAAAGTTGACATTGTGTCTGACTAGAAGTCAATTAAATGTTAAATTTAGCCAGCTATTTGCGAGTGTATTATACGAGTGCGAGTATTTGGTAATAGTTGCAATGACTTCTATGGAATTAAAACCCGACGAACCGCATCATTAACAATGCACGTCATGTCCACTGACTTTATGGGCAACAATGCCAGGGTATAGCATATTGCTAAGCAACATTTGCTACTATGTACTATAGGGAAGTACATATTATCATGGATAAGTCGGCAAATTGAAACCGAAACTGGGTCTAACTCTAAGCTCATAAGCATAAGCATAAGAGGGACCGGCATATGAGAGTTTCAAGTCGCTGATAAGACTCTTAGAGCAGTAGTATTATAAATTACCTAAACTTGTATATATTTATAGTAGATAGCGCTCAGTACATATGTACATATATAGAGGCAGGCACCATACGAGACTCGTTTAAATGCTCTCGAGAGCTTGAGCATTCGATATCAAAATGCTTTGTCGGATTCGCGTCGGCGAAACTTAAAGATCGCAAACTTGCAATAATCATACTATAACATATCCATATTAATTGCAAAGGAAAAACCAATAGTGTCAACGTCTTAAAACAAGTTCAGAAACAAGGTTAACTAAAGTATTCCCAACGGAGTTTACAGACAAAAGGAAAAAGAGACAAAGTCTCAGCTCAGCCAACAATAAATTTAAAATAAAATAAAGCAAAACCTCAATTGCTCTCAACGGAAGCGGCAAGCGATAAACATTTTAAATAAATTGTGCAAAATTGTCGCGAAATTGCACTAAAACTTTACATTCAGCTGGACAATGTTGAAGTGCTTTCAGTTAATATGTGTGATAACACTCAGCTTTAGCTGGAAGTTGGTGTTGTCCAAAAGCTACTCAACCGAATATATTGGTAGGTATACGAATAGTTCTCAAGCAATTGAATAGTTTGTGAATTCAATGCTTATAATTGTGTATCAGATCTGCTTGACCTGAGCGACAATGATGAGTTCCAGTGGGGTGCCAATGAGAACCAGTTATATAGCCAAGCTAAAGCCAATAATGATAGTGATATAGTCGGTGTAACCAATTTTCTATCACGCCATCGTCTGAACAAGCGACAATCACCGTCTGAAACCCCGTTGCTGGTGAGTACTCAGGTTAATAAGCAATGCCTTGAATAATCGTAAGCTAATGATATGAAATTAATATGTACATATTTAATCGATGGTTACAAATAAAATAAAAGTGCTGTACGTATTTTGATAATATATATTTAATGTCATATGTACTAAAAATAAGCAGGATAATGTTAACTTATAAACAATAAAGTATTAACTAAATTTATAAAATCGAATTAAATAAGCGCAAGCTAAGAAACATAAGCAACATATCAATTGCAAGTCGAGCTGCACAGCAAACTGAAGCCTCCTCCTCTATACGTTTTGTGCTGTGGACCCTATTTGGATCACAGTACTCACTGTGGATGCTAAGTTCGGTGAGCTTTCCGCACTCAATCATTGCAGCTGTTCACACACATGCATGTATGCGGTGAGCTTGCCTAGCACACACACATAAATACCTTAAGACAGCAGGCTCGCTCACACTCACAGAATACAAGAAAAAAGTGGGTGTTTATGTTAATTAACTGTTAATCTGCATACAATACAAAGGAACCTACGTGCCAATTCGCTAGCAGAGCTCTCTCAGTCTAAGATATTAAGAACCCTTCCCTTTATAGGAAAACAAGGACTATGGTCCATGTCGTACGCCGCTTGGAGATGCCGGGCGCTGTCGGCACATTATATACTGTCGCATGCCGGAGCTGAAGAATGATGTGTGGCGTTTGGTCTCCCAGTTGTGTATCATTGACAAGAGGTAAGATTACACAGACAACAAAGCTTACTGCATATTTACAAATAGATCTGATTTTGCAGCGCCATTGGTATTTGTTGTACAGAACAGGCGAGTACTTCACGCTTCAGTCCCCAGATTGTGAGCGGCACCGATGAGGAGTCACCGCGCATTGTAAATCGCCCGGAGCAGCGAGGTTGTGGCATCACAACACGTCAATTTCCTAGAATAACTGGAGGTCGTCCAGCCGAGCCTGACGAATGGCCCTGGATGGTGGCATTGTTGCGGCAGGGACACTCCTATGTCTGGTGCGGCGGTGTGCTCATCACAGACCGTCACGTGCTAACGGCGGCACATTGCTTGAAAAAGGTCAAACAGGATGAGATGTTCGTGCGGCTGGGAGAGTACAATACGCATGTAAATATTGGTGAATTGCTATGCATGACAAACATATAATCCTGCCTAATCCTAATAGCAATTAAATGAAACGCGTGCTCGTGACTTTCGCATTGGTAGCTGGACTCTTCATGTGGACTACGATTCGAATACCCATGAGAATGATATTGCACTCATACGCATCGAGAGGGCGACGTTGTTCAATAGCTACATATGGCCCATTTGCATGCCACCGTTAAATGAGGACTGGACCGGACGCAATGCCATTGTAATGGGTTGGGGCACACAAAAGTTTAGTGGTCCACAATCCAAAATACTCATGGAGGTAACATTACCCAACTGCAAAGGCGAAGCTATTGATTGTCATCTACATTTTTTTGCAGGCCAATTTGCCCGTTTGGAAACAATCCGATTGTGAGGCTTCCATGGTGGAGCGCATACCGCCGACGGCGATTTGTGCTGGATTCCCAGAAGGTGGCCAGGACAGTTGCCAGGGCGATAGCGGTGGTCCGCTGGTGGTGCAGCTGCCCAATCAGCGCTGGGTAACAATTGGCATTGTCTCCTGGGGCATACGCTGCGGCGAACCGGGACGTCCCGGGGTCTATACACGTGTCGATCGCTATCTGGAGTGGATTATAAGCAATGCAGATATATAACATTGGACAAATATAGTCATTTACATTCAATTTACTCGGCATTAACTCAGCAAATGCTTTGCTCTAAATACATATATCTACACATACATATATATACATAGATACATATATGTATACTTATAATCTTGGTAACATTAGTCATTTCTAAAACAGTATATAAGAACTCGGTTTTGTATCCCCAAGGCCCAACCCAATGCTTAGCCTAAACTTAGTGGCCATAACTATGAGGTGCCTGGCTTAGCAGCGGCTGCGGCAGCGCTGGATATCTTTTCATGTTGCGGCACGGGTGTGCTCTTGGTAAGATCTGTGTCAGCAAAAGCAATCTTAAAGACATCGTCATATTCACTGGCAAAGTGCACTTCTAAGCCATCGGTAATAAAGCCGGGCAGCTCCTCAAAGTCCTTCTTATTGTCAGCGGGTAAAATAAGGCAAGTGACACCGCTTCGACGAGCCTATAAATGCAAACAGATTAGCATAATATTAACATAGCTAAGCTTGATCTGTCTTACCGCAATGGCTTTCTCCTTGATGCCGCCCACAGTCAACACCTTACCCTTAAGGGAGACCTCACCCGTCATGGCCACATCTGGACGCACTGGCTTGCCTGTGGCCAGTGAAACCAAAGCTGTGATTATGGTTACACCAGCGCTGGGTCCATCCTTTGGCGTCGCACCCTCGGGTACGTGCAGGTGAATGTGTCTATCACGATGAAGGGAAAATTATCAATGGAATGTTTATTATAGGAGTCTGGGCACGACTTACTCTTGTTCTAGGAACTTATTGCTTGGAGCATGCGAGTATAAGAAGTTGCGCGCCACGGTAAGAGCAATTTGTGCGGATTCCTTCATCACATCGCCCAGATTACCAGTCAAATGTAATGTTCCTGTGTTCGATTCGGGCTTTTCGGCACGTATGTGACGCCTGGAGGTTTCAATGTACAATGATGAGCCACCCATGGCCGTCCAGGCTAAGCCCATGACTACACCAGGAGGTGTTATGTTATACATGCGATCGGAGCTGAAGACTTGTTTGCCCAGGAACGTTGTCAAATTGTCGGCATTCACAGGGAACTCCTCGCCTTCCTTCTTGACCAAGCGGAAAGCCACCTTACGTATTACCTTCTCGATTTGTTTCTGCAGATTACGCACACCAGACTCACGGCAATAGCTACGTATAAGCATATTTAGCGCATCTTCAGTAATGTTAATCTGCTTTTCCGTTAAACCGCAATCCTTCATGGCCTGCGGTATCAGGTATTGTCGTGCAATAGCCACCTTCTCCTCGGCCACATAGCCGGACATTTCGATGAGTTCCATGCGATCGCGCAATGGTTCAGGTATGGTATCGATCACATTCGCCGTGCAAATGAATAACACACGGGACAAATCCACGGGCACATCCAAATAATGATCAAGGAAATTCGCATTTTGCTCTGGATCCAACAATTCCAACAGTGCGGAGCTGGGATCACCCTGATAGCCTCTGTTGTCACATGAGAAGGCAAAGACAATTTAGAATTGTTGTAAAACCTTTTATGTATTGCTCGGATTACTCACTTGCCAATCTTGTCCACCTCATCGATGAGCACTAAGGGATTCTCCGTTTTTGTTTTCTTCAGGCACTGAATGAGTTTACCAGGCATTGCGCCTACATAGGTTCGTCGGTGGCCCTTTATTTCTGCCACATCCGTCATGCCACCAACACTGAATCGGAAATATTCGCGATTTAATGCTCGTGCTATGGACTTGGCTATGCTCGTCTTTCCAACTCCAGGGGGACCATGGAAGCACAATATTTTTCCCTGTGTTGTGCCCTTCAACGAACTAACGGCAATAAACTCCAAGATGCGCTTCTTAATATCTTCCATGCCATAATGGTCGTTATTCAGGATATCGGTTGCCTTGTCGAGACACAAGTTTTCGGGGCTAATGACGCCCCAAGGTAATGAGGTTAGCCAATCCAAATAGTTGCGTGTAACGCTGCAAGACGAATAATTAGGAATGCAGCTAGAATATATGCAATTGTTCCAAACTCACTTAAATTCCGAGCTGTGACTTTCCAAGAAGTTCAGCTTTGTGAGCTCTTCGTCAATAACAGTCTTGATGCTCTCCGGCACCGTTTTGTCCTTCAGTTTCTCACGATATTTTTCTCCAATGGCATCCTTATCGTCCTTTTCAATGCCCAACTCCTTTTTGATTACCTTCAGCTGCTCCTGGAGTATATACTTGCGATGTTGCTGCTTGACCTTCTCTTCAACTTCGCGTCCAATCTTTTGCTGCAATCGCGACAACTCCAATTCCTTTTTGAGTAGCGCCAGGGCAAGCAGCAGTCTTTGGGGTATCTACAGGAAGACAATTGGTTATTCGTTTCCTGGATATATCAGACTGACAGCTTACATCAGTTTCCTCCAGAATCTTCTGCAGCTCGCCTGGTTCACCTGCTGATAGGGAGGCGCCCAAATCGCACAAGTAGATGGGATTGTCGACCACTCTCTGATTCTGATGCAACATCTGCTGTAAGCTTTCCCTGGAATAATAATAAATTCTTGTATGCAAGAAATAATATAAATAAAGCTTTACTTACCTATACAGAGGATTCATTGTGATAATATCGCGCAAGGTCTTGATAATCTCCTGCGTTAAAGCTTTAACCTCTTCAGTTTGCTTGTATGCCTCCTGCTTGACATTCTCTACCTCCACAATCAATACAGGCGGAGCAGTTGAGCCAGCAGATTTTGCCTTGTCCTTTTCGCCAGCTTCTGCACCAGCCGCTACCTTCTCGTCTGCTGTCGCTGTGGGCGGTTTGGGTGTTGCTGTTGGCGTCACACGACCGCTAGGCAATGGTGACTCTAGCGTCTGGCTCTGCACAATCTCTTCTGCATTGGCCTCATCGCGCAGCTTTTGAGTTTGTCGGCGGGGAGCGCGATTACGTATCTTCCGTGCATTTCGACCGGCCGCTTTCGATGTTGCATCTGCATCTGCAGTCGTCTGATCTTCAGCTGGGATGCGTAATTTTATATTAAATATTGGATAATGCAAAGTTGTCATTTTCACTGGGAGTTAAGAGACGACGCAATTGTCACAATATTTGGGCAGTGTTTAAGTGTGGCATTTACCTGGCTTGGTAGGCGGCTGAACATCTTCTACTACTTGTCCAGTTATTTTGATGCGTCTGTGGGCCACAACAACCATACGCAGCTTATCTCCCAAATCCTGCAGTTCCTGTATTTGTGCAAAAGTGCCCACAGCGTAAACATCATCCAGATTATGTATAATTTCCTCTTCACCGTCGGATTTCTTGAGAAAGACGCCAACATACGGCTGATTTAATTTCACTTTGCGACGCAGCAAGTCCATGATAATCGGGTTTGATACCTACGTAGATAAGACGAGCTTTAAATTAAATAATAATAAAGATTTAGTTCAACATTTAACCTCGACAATCTTCATAAATCGCGGAAACAGAGGATTCCGACGCATCGCCAGCATTGGCACATGAGGCCATACATCTGGCACAGCGACAGTTGCCGGCAGCTGTTGCGAATCACGATGATCCGCCAACAGCTCGGGCTCAGCCTCACCCATCACATCATCCTCAGAGTCCCCACGCTTTCGGCTAAAGTATCGCTGCGTCTGTGCCACAGACGCTGCTCCCTTGAATCGCAGTAGCCGCACCTCGTTGAAATACTCAAGCATGGAATTTTGAGTATTCCGATTGCGAGTACAGGAGGCCAATGTGGACAACCCGCGCAGCATTGGGCGCATACGTATTGCACGTGTAAGCATTTCTACAACAATTTATGCACGCGGACGACTAACAATTAACTCAGAAACAAGTGCCGCACCAAAGAATTAAAAGTGTAAGTGTAAAATGATTATGTGATAGCGCTGATGAAATGACAGCCTCGCATGATACAATTATTGCAAGCCTATCGATAGATATTATCGAAATTCATATATCACATTGTATGTTTATGAATTCACTCAATTTCTCATTTATTCTGATAAGATAAACTATTGATACTCGATATTTATATCATTTATATAAGATATAAAATAGCTAATATTAGTATACAAGTATAAATATTTTATTTTTGAATAGGAACTATTAACTTTTCGTACGTAAGACAAAAATATCTTGGGAATAAACATAAAATTTGTATATTATTAAAATCATGATCAAGTTTGTATCAATATTTTGTAAACGGAATATCGATAGTTTTCGCATATTTACACATCGCTGTCATGCATTTATCGACCTGTCGGAAACGTCACATCCAAAGCCGAATCGAAAGTAAATAGATAAAGTTGGGACTTGTACGTGTTTTGTTGGCAATATGGTTTCGCGTTTTGATCAGCAAAAGACTAAGCATCAGCTCTTCCATGTGTCCATTAGTCTGGCCACAATACTGATATGCATGACCTACATGCAGTACCGCCGAAATTGGGCTCATCTGGGTAGCTTCTGGGATTCACTGATTGTACCAATAGTTTTCATTGGTGAGCTGCTCAAAGTAATACTGGCCCGCTTCTTCGGACGCATAGAGGATGGTGTTTTAACGGTGAAGCAGCGTCAGAAAAAAGCTGCCTATTTCACGCCACGCGAATTATTCGGTGGCCTCACATTGCAGTTCCTGTGTACGCTGCTCTATGCCTTTATCTGCATCATTTTGGGTGCTCCAGTGTTGGCTAACTATGAGCAGACATTTGTATTGTCTCTGCTGATGACACTGCTGACTGTTTCGCCCACAGTTTTTCTACTGGGAGGCGGAGGTGCTTTGCAGGTGTGTTTTTGTGAGAAGCCGGACTTTATAACCAAATGTGAGGATACGGCTCTTCATCTGTTCAAGTACAACGCGCTGGGCGGAATTATTGGCGCTTGGGCTGGCAGTGTGGTGGCCCCACTGGACTGGGGACGTGACTGGCAGGTCTATCCTATACCAAATGTGATTGGAGCCCTGCTTGGTAGCGCTATGGGTAACATTTATGCCTGCACGCATGTTTTGTATTTGTGCGGACGCGTGTACATGAGCAAGAAACGTTCTTAAAGAAAATATTGTATTCAATATATCCTGCCACCAAGATATTTACGTTGCGCTGCCAACACATCCACATCCAATGAAGAAATCCGCATCGTCGTCGACATTGTCTAGTCAACAGCTTAAGATATAAATACATATATACCAAAAAGCAATTAACAATACTTTAATGTTACCAGTTTAAGCAATTTATTAGCATGTACAATTAATTCATTAATAAATCAATCAACTAATAAACTAACAAATAACACAGATCTACAGGCTCTTCATCTAGAAATATCAAGCAGCAGAACACAATGTTTAATATAAAATCCATATTAAATTATTACACATTACACATAGAATCATTATTTGTTGTTATATATTCATAGATTAACAGTCAATTTATTAGCTTATGTAGATCTGTGTAATCACATGCAAAAGACACAATTTTTTGGAACGGCCAGAAGTTAACAATTAATTAATACACAAAATTATACAAGTTTAATAAAAATACAAGTACTGCAATTAACTTTAGGCTCTCGCTGATAGAACGAAACTCTCATCTTCCAGAATACAGCGTTGGGCCACATAGTGCTCATTTGGTTCCCAGAAATCTTCAACATCATCGTCGGCCAGTGGCTCACTAGCAGCTTCGTTCCCTGCGTCTTCGGGTAGCTGAAACTCGCGCTTGTTGTGTGTCACGTCTGCTGACGGGCGACGCCGGAGCAGAGCCTCACCAACGGCTGGGCAGCAGCCTGTTTCGTAGAGATTAAATAGCTTTATGAAATGCACACCACTTGCCACACGTTGCACATCATCCTTTCTCACTAGAGCACTCCAACTGAGTGCAACAGTGGCATGTGGCACATAGCTGGCAATGCTGGCATTAAAGTCTTCCGTGCTTATGTTAGTACTGAAGAATACAGTTTCCTCATTGGCCAGAAAACTGTGCGGTTCCTGCAAGTGTGGAGTATGCTGCTCAAGCTGATGAGCTGGCATAATCTCTAAGCGTGAGAGACGTGCTTGCAGCAGAGATTTGAGTGTAGGTTTGTCCTGGATAAGTTCATTGTTCTTCTCCTGCAAGCGGCACTGAAAGCTGCAGCATTTGGTCGACTTGAGGCAATGATTACCAGCTTGTCCATGGCATATTTCCATTTTGTTCATGACTACAGGTAAGAAAAGGGAATACTTTAGTCAATTGTCCTTATGGAACGATAGAAATCACTTACTGTACAAATTGTTTGGCTTCAAAGAATAGTCCTTGGAGTAAAGGGACAGTGCATTGATGTACATTTCGGTTGATTGAGAAGAATGCACATTTCGTAGGCTAACATCGAGGCCCAATTCCCGGTTTACCGCATTGCTGATCACACAAGTGGCATCAGCTTGTAGACAGCTTTGCACCTGCACTTGCCAAATGTGTCGCACAAGTCGATACTTAATATGGGCATTAACCGCCGAAGGCAGAGCATAATAAAAAAGCAGACGCAACGTGAACGTGCCAGCGACATGTGGTGTCTGTAGCCACATGGATATGGTGTGTCCCTGTTGGGCATCCAGGGCAGCCTGTCCAGGACGTTGCAGCAGGCGAAAAACGCGTTGTCGTCGTATTTCCTTGTCCTTCACTAGTTTGTCATTTGATAGATCGCGTAGAGCTACAAAGAGAAAGAAAACAAGGGATTAGGCTGAAATATTACACGATCTTTTACTTACAGCTCAGTATGGTAAGCGGTATATCAGTGTGGTGCTGATCGAGGAGCGTTAAACAGCGTGGATTATCGCAACCAAGATAGATTTCTTCAATAGGCGCAATTCCCAAATTGCGAAGTGTTATGGAAACAGGCACAATTTCGCCAGCAAGCAGTTGCGTGGGCACAGGACTGAAACTGACACATAAGGAAGGAACCTGCGACACCAGCTTTATGTTTAGCCTGCTATCCAGCAACGTTTGGGAAGATTGTTTCGCCGTACTCGGCTTTATGCGTTGCGTCTCAAACTGCAAGAGGCCAAGCAAACTGGCAGAAGGTTCTGCTTTAGCTGCCACACGACAGACGACCCCCAATATGGATAGACGTCCCGTAAGCTTGGGTGTTAGCTTGAAGTGTACAAGTTGCTCGGCCTGCTCTGATAGATCCAAGGTGGTCAGGCAGCTGGTCTTAATGGCAGCACTCACAGCCGCTTTACTGGCACTGTCCGCTGATTGTTCGTATACACAAAGATTAGAGAGCACCTCCTCATTGTCCAGAGTTAAGCGCCAAAGCAAATCAATGTCCGACAAGGCAATGGGACAGCGTACACTGTTCAATAACGTAACTGCCAACTCAATCGGCTCGCCCTGCACGGCCAGCGGACACTCTGTAGCCGGCTGTTGCTTGGTATACAAATAACGCGAAGGTTTAAACACAAATGGCTTATTGGAGGCGGCTGTGATGACCAGCATTTCCTCCATCTTGTGCCAAATCGTTTCATCCGCGCTCAAGTTGGAGTTGATATCTATGTTGCTGGCTGGCACTTGCGGCGGTTGTGCACTGGGCGGCTGCACAAGCGTCAGGACACGCACTGAAGACTGCACCACTTGAGGCAATGCGTGTGGCAATAGACCCAGCTCTGGACTGCGTTTCAGAAGCTCCTGTAACAGAGTATAAATTAGATATACAATTGAATAATTCAGAAATGCCAGCAACTCACATTCTGTGTAAGGATGTACTCCTTGAGAAAGCTGCTCTGTTGCTGGGCGTTCTGCAAGCTGCCCGGACGCAGCAAATGGGCAAAGGAGCGACTCGCCTCCTCCAGTTGCTTAAGCATATACGCTTGTTTGGCGACAGTGTACTGAATGTGATCCTCGGCAAGGCTCCACTGACGCTGCTGGAACACCTGATAAGCCTGGCGATAACAGCGATAGGCGTGCCTACGTTGTCCTGCCCTCGAATAGCGATTCCCGGCAAGCACAATATGAAAAGCATACTTGCGATGCATGGGCGGATGTGTGACCAGAAAACAATATGCTGCCTGCTCGAGCAGCAATGCCGAACGCAGATCCGACTCCTCACTTGTCATGCGAATTAGCTGTTTGGCCACCTCACTGTACAGACGTGCGGTCTTCAGGCACTCCATGCTCAACAACGTAGCTCGTGTGGCGAATTGCTGTAGCCTAACAGAATCAGAAACGATAGTTAAACATGAATATAGTAATAAAGTCAATCAAATGTAAGTTCAACTCACTTGCAGACAGTTAAATAACACATAATAGCATCCTCCATATAGTCGTAAGTCTTGCGATGCGCTGTGCCCAGCATAAAGGCTGAGAGGGCAGCCATTTCCAAGGCACCTGCATAATATTGCCAAGCTGAATCGGCATTAAAGTCCCGCTTGGCTTGGTGGTACGACTGAAAGGCAAGATTATAGTGTCCAAACATAAAGTAAAGATCTCCCAGTTTGCGCGTTTGCAGCTCAGCTGATTCGTTCGTATATCTGTATTAAGAAGACATTCATTAATTCCTAGATAAAACTCCTCCCTTGGAAAAAATGACACATACATGACAGCATTTTGATTGTTGGTACCGGCGCCGGGTTTGCTGGTAACAAACCATCGTTTTGTGGCACTCAACAGCGATTTGCTGACACCCTTTTTGTTGGTAACGCCCTCGCTGAGTATGGCCACCAAGTGCTCTATGTATGGAATTAAAGCACGCACAGCGTAATCCTGCACAAAGTGACGTAAATTGTCAACATCGCGAGATGCTAGACAACCGCCATGTGGAGCATCTGCATCAAGTTCGCTAGCCCAGACATTTGGATTGATGGTCTGTGAAGCTATGCTTTCGCTGCTGATGCTAAACTTCGAGTTAATGGCCTCTGTAGCGCTTTCTTGCATGGGGCTAAGTGGATGCAGCATGGTGAGATCGTTTTCCTGAGCAGCTGCGCCTTCCAGTAGCTGTGACATCTGCATGGCCGGCATGCTAATCACCGAGACGGCTTCTTGGGGTGATTTGGGAGCACTTAGATCACTAGATGTTATTGGATCGGCTTTCGGCTGTCGCTTAATGTAGGACGTCCAGTAGTCCTGAATGTCGCTTGTGGTATTCGCTTCTTGTGAGTTGATCGATACCAGGAAACATTTATTATCACCAAATGTAGACTTCAGCAGCTCGAAGCCCTGTTGTGCCTTGGACAGATCACCCTGACTGGCCTCGTGCAGTACCACATAGCTGTTGAGCACATCTGTTGGATGAAACCATTTGGGCAGCTTCTGTGGCGTTATGCTTTGCATTTGGTGCACCCGTTGCGTCAACTTCTGGGCGGTTTCGACGATCTGTGAATCGGCGCTGGACAACACCAGCAGGCAGCTTAATAAGTGCCGGGTAAACTCATGTTCCGCTGGAAACTGAACAGTTAGAAAGGTTTCACGCCATTGTTCAAACCACGGCTCCGATGTGGGTAGCTCCAAGTCGATGTTAGCTATAAAAATAAGAGTATTTGCTGAATATAAATTATATTGACGGATTTGAAAAGCACTTACCAATAGTAGTAACCTTAGTTTTGTCATTGTGTGCATTAGTTACCGATTCGTTGAGCATTTTCCTTGCCAGCACAGTTTGTGGCGGCCGCCAATCCACGTCGCAAAAATTAAGACGCAAACCGCGCACAGAGACACTGGTTCCCGAAACATCCCGAAAGTGTGCTATTATGTAGAGCAGAAAAGGGGAGTGGTATTAATTTATATATAGTATGTACATATACTATACTTGAGATTATATATCATAGCTCAACCCAGTGAAGCTGGGCAGCAGAGTTGCCTCTGTCCTTACAGTCAGTCCTTCGACTGAATTAATTTTGTTTACTCACCGTCATTGGGCAACTTGGCAAACGGTTGCAGCAGCTCCACAAAGGATAAGTTGTTCCGATGACAAATCTCATCGGCTAGGTTGCTGCTCACCACGCCAATTAATGGTGAAAATATGTTTTTAATAATATCACGAGCATTATAGTTATGACCCGTGAGATGTATCATATTTTATTTTATTTATTTATTTTATTTTCTACAATCAACCACGGTTGCCACACTTGGCACTTTTAGTCCAAAACGGCACTTTTTTTGTTCGTTGGTGGCAACCGTGGCTGCGACAATACTGCAGTGTGGCTGCACATCTACAATGACTAAATAGCAGCTAACAATCGCATTCAAATATATCGTATTTTAAAAACGCGCTTTTTTTAAATTGTAAAATATATCTCATATTTTTAGATCGATCTTGATATTCAGCATTGCTTCTATATGGTATTCTTTAATCACCTGCCATAATTAGTCAGTTTAACGGTGCGATTTGTTATGGAGGCAGGTGCTGCTAGTTCTAGTTCCAGGCGCGGTTGCCACTTCATGCAAAGTTTTGCAACCAGTTCTTGGAGAAATAAGTACCAAATAAAAATCAAAAAGTACTAACTTTCCAAGTCATTCATTTTTCCTTTGTATTTTAGTAGAAAAAGTAGTATATATAGTAGTAGAAATAGTAGTAGAAGTAGTAGTCGAAATAGTAGTAGAAATAGTAGTAAAAATAGTAGTAGAAATAGTAGTAGAAATAGTAGTAGAAATAGTAGTAGAAATAGTAGTAGAAATAGTAGTAGAAATAGTAGTAGAAATAGTAGTAGAAATAGTAGTAGGAATAGTAGTAAAAATAGTAGTAGAAAAAGTAGTAGAAATAGTAGGAGAAATAGTAGTAGAGAAAAGTACTAGAAATAGTAGGAGAAATAGTAGTAGAAATAGTAGTAGAAATAGTAGTAGAAACAGTAGTAGAAATAGTAGTAGAAATAGTAGTAGA
The DNA here is from genome assembly GCA_018901825.1 of Drosophila funebris. Taxonomy (NCBI): domain Eukaryota; kingdom Metazoa; phylum Arthropoda; class Insecta; order Diptera; family Drosophilidae; genus Drosophila; species Drosophila funebris. The sequence continues at coordinate 5,813,740 of JAEIFK010000688.1, forward strand.
AATAGTAGTAGAAATAGTAGTAGAAATAGTAGTAGAAATAGTAGTAGAAATAGTAGTAAAAATAGTAGTAGAAACAGTAGTAGAAATAGTAGTAGAAATAGTAGTAGAAACAGTGGTAGAAATAGTAGTAGAAATAGTAGTAGAAATAGTAGTAGAAATAGTAGTAGAAATAGTAGTATATATAGTAGTAGAAATAGTAGTAGAAAAAGTAGTAGAAATAGTAGTAAAAATAGTAGTAGAAAAAGTAGTAGAAATAGTAGGAGAAATAGTAGTAGAAAAAGTACTAGAAATAGTAGGAGAAATAGTAGTAGAAATAGTAGTAGAAATAGTAGTAAAAATAGTAGTAGAAACAGTAGTAGAAATAGTAGTAGAAATATTAGTAGAAATAGTAGTACAAATAGTAGTAGAAACAGTAGTAGAAATAGTAGTAGAAGCAGAAGTAGAAATAGTAGTAGAAATAGTAGTAGAAATAGTAGTGGAAATAGTAGTAGAAATAGTAGTAGAAATAGTAGTAGAAATAGTAGTAGAAATAGTAGTAGAAGCAGAAGTAGAAATAGTAGTAGAAATAGTAGGAGAAATAGTAGTAGAAATAGTAGTAGAAATAGTAGTAGAAATAGTAGTAGAAATAGTAGTGGAAATAGTAGTAGAAATAGTAGTAGAAATAGTAGTAGAAGCAGAAGTAGAAATAGTAGTAGAAATAGTAGTAGAAATAGTAGGAGAAATAGTAGTAGAAATAGTAGTAGAAATAGTAGTAGAAGCAGAAGGAGAAATAGTAGTAGAAATAGTAGTAGAAACAGTAGTAGAAATAGTAGTAGAAATAGTAGTACACAGTCGTAGAAATAATAGTAGAATTAGTGGTAGAAGTAGTATAGAAATAGTAGTAGAAATAGTAGTAAAAATAGTAGTAGAAATAGTAGTAGAAATAGTAGTAGAAATAGTAGTAGAAATAGTAGTAGAAATAGTAGTAGAAATAGTAGTAGAAATAGTAGTAGAAATAGTAGTAGAAATAGTAGTAGGAATAGTAGTAAAAATAGTAGTAGAAAAAGTAATAGAAATAGTAGGAGAAATAGTAGTAGAAAAAGTACTAGAAATAGTAGGAGAAATAGTAGTAGAAATAGTAGTAGAAATAGTAGTAGAAACAGTAGTAGAAATAGTAGTAGAAATAGTAGTAGAAATAGTAGTAGAAATAGTAGTAGAAATAGTAGTAGAAATAGTAGTAGAAATAGTAGTAAAAATAGTAGTAGAAACAGTAGTAGAAATAGTAGTAGAAATAGTAGTAGAAACAGTGGTAGAAATAGTAGTAGAAATAGTAGTAGAAATAGTAGTAGAAATAGTAGTAGAAATAGTAGTATATATAGTAGTAGAAATAGTAGTAGAAAAAGTAGTAGAAATAGTAGTAAAAATAGTAGTAGAAAAAGTAGTAGAAATAGTAGGAGAAATAGTAGTAGAAAAGTACTAGAAATAGTAGGAGAAATAGTAGTAGAAATAGTAGTAGAAATAGTAGTAAAAATAGTAGTAGAAACAGTAGTAGAAATAGTAGTAGAAATAGTAGTAGAAATAGTAGTACAAATAGTAGTAGAAACAGTAGTAGAAATAGTAGTAGAAGCAGAAGTAGAAATAGTAGTAGAAATAGTAGTAGAAATAGTAGTGGAAATAGTAGTAGAAATAGTAGTAGAAATAGTAGTAGAAATAGTAGTAGAAATAGTAGTAGAAATAGTAGTAGAAGCAGAAGTAGAAATAGTAGTAGAAATAGTAGGAGAAATAGTAGTAGAAATAGTAGTAGAAATAGTAGTAGAAATAGTAGTAGAAATAGTAGTGGAAATAGTAGTAGAAATAGTAGTAGAAATAGTAGTAGAAGCAGAAGTAGAAATAGTAGTAGAAATAGTAGTAGAAATAGTAGGAGAAATAGTAGTAGAAATAGTAGTAGAAATAGTAGTAGAAGCAGAAGTAGAAATAGTAGTAGAAATAGTAGTAGAAACAGTAGTAGAAATAGTAGTAGAAATAGTAGTACACAGTCGTAGAAATAATAGTAGAATTAGTGGTAGAAGTAGTATAGAAATAGTAGTAGAAATAGTAGTTAAATTAGCAGTAGTAGAAGTAATAGTTGTAGTAGTAGAATTAGTAGTAGATGTAGCAATAGAAGTAGTAGTATTTATTTATTATTTATTTCATAAAAATAATACCAACTGAAGTACCAATGATAAAATAAGGTACCAGTTTTGGTACTAAAGTACCAAGTCTGGCAACCGTGGTTCCAAGTATTTCAGACAGTGCTGCCACAATTCCACAGCGTTGTGTCAGACTGACTGAACGTGTATTGACAGCTGGAATTGGCGGGAAAGCCTATATCAGCTGCTGTCATTCGCTGTTCACAGAATTTCATTTGCTGCCAAAATCGTTTAACAAAAGAAATTATAAACATAAAAAAAGTTAAAGTTACTTAATTAGTACGCGAGTACCTAATTCGATTTAAATATTGCTTGAATTTGATCTAGCTTGTAGTTCTAGTGTTAACTGTTTGTGATATTAGCAACAGTGCACGCAAAAAGATAAAAGCGTGCCGCTCAGCGTCATCTTTGTCCATAGAAGTCTGAAGTCCCTGCGCGTACAGTCAACATGGCTAAGGTGCACATTACGAATGTTGTGGTGCTGGACAACCCAAGCAGTTTCTTCAATCCATTTCAATTCGAGTTAACGTTCGAATGCATTGAGGAACTGAAGGAAGATCTTGAGTGGAAAATGATCTATGTAGGCTCCGCTGAATCAGAGGAATATGATCAAGTGCTGGACACTATTTACGTTGGCCCAGTCCCCGAAGGCCGTCACATATTCGTCTTTCAGGCCGATCCTCCAGATGTTAGCAAAATACCTGAACCAGATGCAGTCGGTGTAACAATTGTACTCCTAACGTGCTCATATCGTGGCCAGGAATTTGTTCGCGTGGGGTACTATGTAAACAATGACTACGCTGATCAGGAGATGCGTGAGAATCCGCCACCCAAGCCGTTGTTTGACAAATTAACGCGCAATATTTTGGCCAGCAAGCCGCGTGTCACACGCTTCAAGATCAACTGGGATGATGGTCATAGCAATGGCAACGGCAATGGCGCTATTAGTCACGAGAATGGAATGGACGATGGACCAACAACTTCGGCGTCGGTTCAACATGAAGCGGCTATGGATGACAACAGTCTGGTCATGCCAATGGAGAATGGAGTCAAGGCGCTCAATGAAAACTCAAATTCACTTGCCATGGAATGTTGAAACGCGCCGGCTGCAGTTGAACTGTAAAAACCACACACACACTCACACACACACAGCGGTTTGCAGACTTGCAAGCGCCCCCCTGCCCAAACAAAGCTCCTGGCCCCGTTAATTAAGTAATTGTAATTTAAACCTCATCGCAGTTAATTAAATAAATTAAATGTATCTATAATTTGCATATGTGCAATTATTTGTGGTTTTCTCAGCACATTGTGTCGCCAGTGTCCCGATTACACTTGCATTCTTATCGATAACTCTTATCGATCGACTTAAATGCGTGCATTTGTTGGAAAATTATATAGTTTCATGCTGTATGGCTTATAATAATTATATTAAATCTAATACTAAGCATATATATTAAATATAATCAATAAATCCAAATTGGAAGCAAACTGAATCGAAATTTCGTAAAGTCAATTCAAATGTTTTGTTTACTTACACAGAAGCGTTTCGTTTAATTTAGTATATCCGATTATGAAAGGGAAATAATTATCTTTTAGTTATGTTTGATATCATTAAAGAGCTGAATTAGGATGAATCATAAATATCCAAGCAGTACGACAATTGTATAGTGCTTTGCGTGTTAATTCAAAATCTTAGCAGATAAATTACTTAAATTTTGAAAATCAACGGCCTCCAATACAAAGTACCGATCTTTCGATATCCTCGACAACAAAGAAAAAAAAAAAGAACCAATCCAAAATTAATCGTTTTTGTCTTTTTTTTTTTTTTAAATTTGGAAATATGTCGAATATTAGGAAAATGCAAAACAGTTTTAGTTGCCCGAACAGCAAGTCCATATGCAATCGGAAGCGTTCAATCTACAGCAATAACAAAATTGGAGCCAACTACAGGTGTGGATAGATAGATAGATGATTGCATTAAAAAGTACAATATTTTAATCCACTCTTAGTACTTTATCCAGTTGCAACTATATGGGACACACTATAACGGAAAGCTTTTCGAGTTTCCAAGATTCAATTCCCCGGAATCGCGAGACTAAAAATAGTAAGCAAACAAAGCGACCCAATGTGATTAGCAAAGGGTATAAAATCCCTAATCATTTAGATATTGAATCCGATTCAATTGCATCCGCTGTGGGCCTAAACGGCTCCACAAAGCCAAGTCTAAGGCGATGCGAATTCCTTGAAGAGAAGTCCCATGATCCAACATTCGAGCAGGATTATGCTGGTTGTCTTAAAGCGTTTGCCTTGATCTATGTGCTGCCCGAGGAGGAATGGACGGCCGAGAATATTAACAGGTTGTTGCTAAAGGGCGAGGAGTTGTTTCAAACCTGTTCCGAGGATGATAACGCCGATGGACCACTGCGTCAACCCAACATTTACAACAACTTTGAGAAGCACATCAAGCGGAAATTTAAGCTGGAAGGGCACAGCTTCACGCTGGAGCTGAAGCCGCTTTACTTGGGCGCAGAGAATAAACCGATGGAACAAAGGCCACCACACATTATAAGTAATCTCAAGCCGGTGCTACAAGGTTTCTTCCGCACATCCCACTACTGTCTGCTGTTGTATAAGGCTGGTTTCCTTCTGATCTGGCGACGGCGACAGATCTATTTCGTAATGGATGTCAAGGGTCGTTTGGTTAACCCCAGAAATGGAGTTGTCAAGTTGATTTGTCTGCAGACTCTCAACAATGTTGTCCATCTAATCAGAAATTTATGCGGCGTCAGTCCAAGCGATAAGTTCTCTATACGGGAACTATGCGTGGTACGGTTGGTTACTCCCGATGGGCGCGTCTTTCAGCGGGATACCAACCAGCCTTCCGTGGAGTATAAGGTCATCAATCCGAACTATGCCTATCTCACGAGCCATTTGCATCTTACGCTCAATCCCAATGCAGCATTGCGTAATCGTAGCAGTCTTTTTGTGGGCGTGGCCGCAATATTGGCCTCCAAGATTGATCATCCAGCGTCATGGAATACAATCATGTTTGATCGCCTCATCTGTTATGGTGTCGACTTTTGTCGCAATTGTTGGGGCGCAAATATGGAGGAACGCTTGTCCATGGAGCTGGACAACTTTCCCACACAGCTGCGTCTGGGACAGTTTGTCGTGGGGCTGAAATTGGTGCCCAAAGTATGCGCTGGACACTGGCAATACTCTGGCATATGCTCCAAGGTGGGAAATGATTCACTTGTTACTCTTAAACTTCTCATCAATTCCTTGTTTCAGAACAACAACTTGCAGGAGCAGTTACTCCAGACCCTGCAGTCCCATGGCAATGCCCTCTTGCAGATTAACAGTCAGACATATGCACTGTGGGTTAAGGATAACTTTTACTATCTGCTCGATCCCTATCGACACACGGTGGCGACTCCGCAGAAGAGGGAGAATGGCACTCTGAGCGCCAAATGGGCTACGGTGCGCATGTTTCGAGATTATCCAACCATGCTCAGCGTGTTTCATCAGCTGCTCAAGGAGTCCAATCGTCAGTCCAACTTCTCTGTTCATGTGGTGCAAATTAAGAATATTGTCGAGTGTCCCCAAGGATATTCACTGAAACCGTTGCCCTGCGATGCCAACTTTGAGGTAAAATCTCTCAACGAAACAATTGAGTTTCCCGAGCAGCTCAACAACTGTGAGCAGCTTCTGTCAAAAATCAGTGACTATGAACTGGATGTGCCCAGTGAGACGGAAGAGGAACCTTTAATTGTTAACAGATTTAAGCTTCTCAGCGATAAAGCCCAGACTACAGAGAAAACTGAGCAAAACTGCCTGGAATCTATAACTAAGCCAATCAAGTCCACTTATACCAAGCCCAACATACTTAAGGATGTGACACAAGCATCTAGTCGGTCTACCTCTCCACGTGGCAAACGATTAGGTCCGAGGATCAATATGATACCAGTCGAACGGCGCACTCCAGTGCAGCCCAAGCATCCACAGCTGAGCTTGACTGCGATTAAGGCAACAACAACAGCAAATGATAAGCGGGAAATAGAAAAATATCAAAATGGAATCACAGCAATGTCAACTCGAAGAAAGGGAGTGTGGCCAGCCAAGGCGACCGACAATCTAAGCGCTCTTCGCAAGGCAACATGTGGCAGGAATCAGTTAGAGCTGAGAAAGAGTTTTAATCTGACAAAGAAGTCTAACGGCTTGATCTTCAATCAAAATACCCAACGGCAAGCGGATAAGCAGATATTGAAGACTGTCCACTCCCAGACGAGCTTTGCCTCTGCCAAATTACCATCAAGCTTAAGTAGCTCCAACACAAATCCCTTGTCCTTGCCAACCGCGCGCATTAGCTATCCCATATATACCAAGTATCCACATAATCTGGCCGTCGCTGGCTCCGAGAGTGGCACCGTGGAGAGCTTAACGCGTCTGCTGGATTACGCCTTCAAAGTGAGCAATCGGGTGCTCACGATGACTCCCTGGGGCAACTATGTGGTGTTTAGGCATCCAACACCAATTGGCAACTCGTATTTGTTTTATTTATTTGATGGTTGCACATGCAACATTGATCGCTTCCGGCATTTGGATCTCAACACTGGCACTGCTGGCCTCTTACCCTTCAAGACTAAAGGACAAGTGATCTGTTATATGATCGATTCACGGGAGAAGCGAGCGGCAAAAATGCTAAGCGCATCTCTGGACGACTCCTATCGCCGGTTCGAGGAATTCCTAGGACGTAGTGCTTAGTTTAAGGAACTTTGCGCACTTTGTTATTGTATTTCATTTTTAAAACCAAAATTTGCTGTTAGTAAAATATGTTAAATAAATTGTTTGCCGAGCTTAAGCGGGACGGAATCGAATCGAGTTGTTGGCATTTGGCAGGGAATAAGTTCTGAAATGATTATAATTTAAGATGTAGACAGATTTACATATAAATAAAAATATTTAAACACAAAATATAAAAATAATGTTAAAGCGACTTTTTAGCTATTTTTAAAATTAAATCTAAATAAATCTGTGAAACAAATAAAATATTTTTAAATATAAAAAGCATATAGCATATAAAATTTAAATATATTAATTTTATATATTAACTAATAAAATTATTATTTAAAATTGGAAATAATGTAATATAATAAAACGACTTTTTAGCTATTTTTAAAATTAAATTTAAATAAATCTGTAAAACAATTAAAATATTTTGAAATATGAAAATATATAATTTAAATATAATAATTTAATATATAAACTAATGAAATTATTATTTAAAATTGGAAATAATAAAAAAAAAAACGACTTTTTAGCTTTTTAAAATTAAATCTAAGTAAATCTGTAAAACAATTAAAATATTTTTAAATATAAAAAGCCTATAGCATATAAAATTTAAATAAATTAATTTGATATATTAACTAATGAGATTATTATTTAAAATTGAAAATACAAACTGAAAAATGGAATATCAAAAAATAAGAAATCATCAACCAAGCTGATAAAGTATTATTAATATATAATATAAATTAATAAATATTAATTTAATTTATTAACTCGTAAAATTATTATTTAAAATTGTAAATACAAACTGAAAATTTGAATATCAATGGAGTATGATCAACTTATATCAGGTAGCTCATAGAATCAAGCTGATAAAAGCGCATAAATTAAATAAAGTACAGCTTGTATTATTACTTTTTTGGTTTTTGTTTTTATTATTATTACTGCTAATTCGTATGAGTCGTTAAATTTAAACTTAATATGGAGTACATTTACATAATGTAGAGAAATTTCTTTTGCATGCGACGCATCTTACGTTAGCTAAACATCCAACTAGTGTGTAAATATATAGTGTGTGTATATTATTGAGTGTATATAGAAATATGTATTTTAAATTTGTAATTTCTTTTTAATTTTTTATTTCATTTTCTTCTTTGCAGCTTAATGTGCGCTTTCGAGAAGCATAATAATTCTAAGAGCGGACAAACAATTGGTGGCATCGATGTGCAAGTGTTCCATAGTCTTCGGCGGAGATAAAAACGCACATTTCCACGTCTTAGCCGTGGTTAGCAATTTTTTATTTATAGATCTTCCTTATTTCACTTTTGGATTTTTGTTGTTTTTTCTTTTTTGTATTTATATTTTTGTCGATTCTCAAATATTTGCTTTAAGGCACTGAAGCATTGAATTTTGTGCATATCGAAAAAGTAAGTACGATTACCGGAATTACCAGGCATAGCTCCAGAATGTTCCCGGAGCTATGACAACTATGCGAACTACAAAATTATACAAACAAAATCTAATGCGCTTCTTCTTCGATTTCAATTTGCAAATTTTCATTATATAAAAAATATCCCTGACTATTTAGCGTTTACATATACAATAAGTATCTCTTGCATTCATTTCCTATTTATTGCCTGCGGCCAATTCTATTTAATTTTATATTGTTTTTACTTTTTTTGTTGTTGTTTCTTTTGTTGTCTTTTGTATTGTTGCTGGGAGCGTGTTGCAAATAAGCTCTTAAGATTGAAAACTACTTAGTAACTAAATTAAATGTACAATTACGGCATTTTTTAAATATATTACAAAGGCAGCTTATCGAATTAAACAAAATCGTAAATATATATATATATATATATTTGCAAATTAGGAATTGCATGAAAACATACGATAATTAGATTGCCCCCTCCTTAACCCAAGGAGGTTGGAGTTTAGAAAGGGGGGATGGGGAGGGAGGGGGGTTTTGAGGTTACGATTGAGGCTATGCTTAATTGGTATTCGATAAATGAAACGCTCAACGCTTCACATCGTTGACCAACAATCATATCATATCATATCATATCATACAACTAAAGAGACGATCGGACATGGACATACATAGTATATGACATACGACGACATAGATAATACCATACAGTTTTGGATTTTTGTTTTTGTTTTTCCTTTGAGTATATAGAGATAGTTGTTTTCGATTAATTGTTGTAGGAGTTTTTCTGCGTTTTTTTTTGTTTTTGTTGTTGCTGTTGTTGTCACTTAGGCTAGGCGTAACTAGGTTAAACCATATTAACGGCGCCATCAGCCTCATAGGTTGGTATGGATATAATATCGCTGCTGCGTATGGCGCTCATGGGTAACGTTGAAGCTGCAGGCTTAGCAGATGCTTTCGACTGCTGTTGCTTCTGCTGCTGCTGTTGCTTCTGCTGCTGCTGTTGCTCCTCCTCCTCCTCGCTGGAGTCACTTGAATCTGCCTCACTGCAGCTGGAGCTGTTGCTTGTGTTTTTAGCTTGTTGTTGCTGTTGTTGTTGTGTCTGCTTCAGAGCCTCAGGCACATCCGTATTGCTTTCAAGCGTTGAGTGTTGACTCGACGGCGAGTGACTATACTCGGAGGTGTTCTCCTCATCGGACACAATGACCACATTCCGTTTATGTATGGCAATCTTTTGGGACATTGGTGCCTTATAGCTACGTCTCGGTCGCATTCCACGTCCGATGGGCAGGCGACCGATACTGTAATGGAAATGGAAGACAGTTAACAAACTACAATTTCCTTTGGCTTCCTCGCATTTCAACTCACCTTCTTCGGCGTAGCGCATAATTGTAATCGGTATCCTCACCCTCCTCATCTGACCAGCTATCCTCACCCAAATGCTCATGCGAGGACTCACCATTCGCATTGCTAGCGTTCACATTGGTTGGATTCTTTTGCCTTCTGCTCTGCGTGCTGCTGCATCGACTCAGACAGGGGCTACTATTCACGCCCACATCCCGCAGCTCTGGAGCCATTGTGGAGTGTATACTGCCGCCACTTCCGACATTGCCATTCTCAGTAGCATTCGACTGTATGGACAATCGATTCTCAGTAATGAATTCAATGACTTTGCGGCCCAAACGCTCCAGATTTTCATTGTCACTGCAGCAGTCGGCGATGTCCAAACGCTCGTTGCTGTTCATTACATCATCAATGAGTTGATCCGGACTGGAGCAGGCATCCTGATAGGTTAACTCGCTGTTGCTTAGCGAATTCCCATTCGATGGACTAGCGGCATTGGCTGGGGAGTTATTACTCGCTGGAGTGCTGGCCTGAACCTTGGCCTGGGCCATGACGGCGGCCAATTGTTGGACACGTTGCAGCTGCAGTGGTAGCTGTCGATGATTGGGAGGCGGTACATCAATCGGAACATGCTCGGCGCTGGGACTAATATCCGTCTCACTAACATCCATGGCATCGGTTTGAGTTTGCCTCTCTACGAGTTGAACCTTTCGATTCTCCGGCTCGCTCTGGTAGCGACGATCACGGGTCGGACTGTATTTGGGCGGCGCGGCAAAGGAACCCGAGCCATTGCGTCGATGACGCCAAGTCTTTTTATTCTTGCTGGACATGCTGCCGCCAATAATGACGCCGCTGCCAACGGCACAGTAGGATTTGGGCTGACAGTTGCCATCCAATTGCGCGTACAGCACACACTTAACGGGACTCTGAAAGCCAAAATGTTTGTAGATTACTTTGTCCTCATTCGTTTTGCTTATTGATAGTATAGATCAAGAAATGTAGAGGAGCTAGAGTCATAGATGTCTGGTTACCTCTGGTGTGGTTTCTGGATCTGGTGTTGAGGATTGCTGTTGAATTTGTTGTGCTGGCGGCGCATTCAGTCGTCTTCGATAATGTTGCATTTTCCTGAGTGTGTTGCCCAATCTTCTGGTGGGCTTATAGCCACAACCGGGTAATTTCCTTTCCCGCCTGTGGCAACCAATGAATATTAGTAAATGTACATGTGCTGTTGTCCCAATTTTCAACTTACTCGGCAATTTCCTTTTCCTTCTCCTGCAGCTGCGTCATGCATTCGCTGAGCTCGAAGAACAATTGATTCGTCTTCTGCAGCTTATCCTCGTAGACCATGCGAATGTCCTGCGCATGTCGCCACTCGGCGGTGCGTCGCTTGATCAAATCCTGCTCGTATTTGTGTATACTGGTGCCGTTCTGCGTGATCTCCTTCAGATGGCAACGCACCTCCTCTTTCCATGACTTTTGTGTCTCAAAATATTGCTTTTCAGTTTTGCGCAACAACTCCGGCCCCGCAATGTCCAGATGACTGAGTATCTGCCGGAATGAGGGACGATTGCGTGGCTTGCTCTTCCAACAGAGCTTCACGAGCAGCTTGAAGCCTTCGGGGCAAGTGCTGGGCACAAGCAGCTTGAGCGAGTTATTGCCCACGCCCCAAATGATGGCCGATGAGTCGACATCCTTGTAGGGTATCTCACAGGTGAGCATTTCCCAGAGCACCACACCATACGACCAAATGTCCACCTTCTCCGAGCAGGGCTCATTCCGAATGACCTCGGGTGCCATCCAGGCAACCGTCCCCGCAAAACTCATCTTAGTGCTAATCTCATTCCACTCCCGACTAGTGCCAAAGTCACTAATCTTCACCACTTCGTTTGTACTAATCAGTATGCTAAGGGATTAAATTGATTTAGATAAGTTCTTAAGTTCATTCCATGCTGTACTCACTTGGGACTCTTTAGATCTCTGTGTATGATCTTGTGGGAGTGCAAATATTGCATACCCAGCGCAATTTGTTTGGACCAAGAGACCAAACGGGACGGCAACATGACCTGCTCCTCCTTCAATATGTTCTGCAACGGGCCATACGGACAGAACTCCATGATGATGCAAAATACGGGCGATTGTGTGCAAACGCCTCTGTGAAATTAGATCTTAAGTTAATCAATTGCTTAATCGTTTGATTAATCACGTTACTCACTTAAATTTGATAATGTTCTCATGATCTAGTTTACGCAGATGCTTGATGTCCGTTTCCTTCAGTTCCTTCACCTTCTTTACGGCCACAATTTCATTCTTCAACTTGCCACTGAAGACAGCTCCCTGGGCACCGCTGCCCAGCCACTCCAGATCCGTAATAGACTCAAAGGGTATCTCCCAATCTTCACTGCGCTGGCTCTTCACTTCGATGACGCCAGCCTTGCCAATGAAGGACAACACGGGCTTCATACAACCCAATAGACCATACATCCAGCCAATGGGTTTGTCCGGATGCCCAAACGCGCTCGCCAATCCCCCACCTCCGGCATGTGGTGGCCAGCGTTGTTGGCACGTATTCTCAGCGCTGCTGTCCGTGATCTCCGCATAGTTGTTGTGGTGCTGTGGGGCGGATGAATCGATGTCGGCGGATTTGAAGGGCAGATCTGTTGCGGCAAGTCCTAGGTGTCCAAATTCATCCTGCAGACAGGCCATACTAGATAAAGGAGAAAACGAAAGGAGAATATTGATTAAAAAACATGTTTAATTAACTGTTTAAATATTGAAATCAAATTTGATCAAGGCTCATATATTTGATAATTGGTCTATTATCTATTATATTGATTAGAAGAAGAATTAATCATCTAAATAAGTAAATAAATCAATCGTCTAATATTATGCAAGTTGGTATGTAGAACTTATAACAAATATATGTTTTTTATTTTAATAAATATTAAATATTATTATATGATTTATTGATTTATTTCACAAATGGAAGAGAAACTTATTTATCAATTACATCCGGTAATTTGCACGGACAATTTGTTTCTTATCTTGGAAATATGTGTATCTTGATGTTGATATCACCATTGTTATCTGTTATGTAGGTTCTATTGTCCAGTTACGTCTTAACTAAAGTGTTTCAAATTCTTGTTATTCATGTTCTTAGTTCTTTAAAGCGAATGGAAAATATTTGTAGAAAACCGGTTGATGCTTTTAAATGTTTATGTTGATATTCATATAATAAAATAAAACCAAAAACAATGATAAGTTATGAATCTCAAGTCACAATGCGAGATAGATTCAACGGCAAAAAATTATAAATCAATTCCATACAATAACCTAAATGATTTAGGGGTTTTTTATTTTTAGAAATAATAGATAAAGTAAAATACCTACAAGCATACTAGGCACAGCAATAATTAAAGCACTGCAAATAAATATACAAACAGTCCAATTGTGATCACAGTAATAATTCTTTGCACAATTGACACCTCCGAAAATCCACACACATAATAGCATACACACTTATGTATGTGCATGTAATAATATGTACAAATGTATGTGTATATTCACACAAAGGCCGCTCTCCTGCCGTTTTCAAACTTGTGCTTGGCATTTGTATTTGTTTTTTTTTTTTGCGCACGCGATAAGATAAATAAACAACATTCACAAAGAGAGAGGGGAGAGGAGAAAGAGAATCGCATGAGCATGAATAGAGAGCCAAACAGCCGCTGGCGCAGCTATTTAATTTCAGGTGAAAAACATTTATCACAACAATAACAACAGCAAGGCGTAGAAAGTCTGACTGCCTGTCAAGCCGAATCAATGTGCGCGAACAAGCAAAATCACCTGTTGCCGTTGATAAGCACACACACAGACACAGATTGGGCACCTACACATTGACAGTGCACTGTGCAGATTTTTTCCCAGCATATGTAAGTATAGACATCTCGCTCGCACTCCTTAGGTTTGTGCGGGTGCTATGTTCTTTTCGCATGCCGACGCTGACGTCGACGTCAACGACGCTGTCGCCGCAGCCACCAGACAACTAATGTCAAAAACCTTTTAATTATGAAATTTAAACGCATTAATTATTTGCTACGACAGCACGTTTTGACCTTTATTGTTGCTTTGGTTGGAACGCGGAAATTTGTCTAGTTGCGCTTTGTTGCTTGCAAACCTCAGCAAAGTGCAGCACATAACGGTATTTTCTGGAGTGAGTCAGTTTTGAGTTTCCCAAATTGTGTTGCAGTGTTGGCAAAAGATCAGTTTTTCATTGACTAGACAAAGAACATCTGGGCACAATGTTATCCTATATCCCATTTCGTTTTATTACCTTGTTATTGGATTACCTCTTTTCCTTTGTGATTATTTTATCCGGTGGATCGGTACGTCCAAAAATTGGTATATAATAAACCATTCTGATGTTTTCTCGCTTCTTTCGCGCAAATTTTCACGGTTAATTTTGTTTGTTTTTGCAATTAGTTTTGTTGTTCTTTGCGTACTTTAGCTTTTTGTTGTTTACAAACTCATTCATTAATACCACGACGTCGTCAACGCTTTGATGCATTAATGCAAATTTTTACACTCGCTCTTTTTTGCGGTCGCCGCCAGACGTTTTTTACGCACTGTATAAATCCAACGACAATAACAACAACTTTTGATTAAAAACGTTCATTCGCTTCGTGCCAAGCACAGCCAGCCACCGCACCGACCAACAAAACAACAACAAGAATAACAATACGTTTTTGGCGTTTTTGTCGTCAGAAAAAAAAAATGACGTCAAGGTAAGTGGTAAATTGTTGCTGTTGGTGTTGCTTTAATTACACGACCAAGAAGCGGCGGCGTAACACTTTCGTTTTGTGTGTTGGTGGAGTGCAAAGTGTATGTAATAATTTCATGAATTTTTGCACAAAATGTATTAAAACTGCGCCATCACACGTATATACACATTTACTAACACAAGTTAGCAACTGATTTGACGATAAGCAGCGTTATTTTTATTTTTGTCTGCACATACACACACACACACAGCACACAGAGACACATTAAGGCAGGCTCACAATTTTATTGACACGCTCTCTCGCGGCAACAACCAGCAGAAACGATTGATTTTCGCAGACTAAAATGCGAGCGTAAGCGCTGGAGCATAGCCCCCGAAACGAGCGCTCGTTTAACATTATCAGCACAGCTTTGCACAGCGCTCGCTCTACCTCTCTCTTGTTTCCTCTCTTTTCACGTTCATTGTTATCAAGTTTTGTTGTAGTTGTTAGAGTGACCAACTTTGGGAAGTGCTTGCATTGGGCAGCATGCGGCTGGTCCGCCTTAGCTTTGAAACCAGTTTGCGACACTGGCAGGTGTGTTTGTGTATGTTTCTGTAAGACAGTGCACATATTTATGCATGTGCATGTATGATGTGTAAAGGTGCCTGACAAGGAAATTTGTAAGTTCCCGATTCTCTTTATCATTTCACCACAACGCGCATTTTGCACGTGTTCATATTTCTTTTATCAAAAGAATACAAACGCGCTAGCAAATGTGTGTACTTTTATTAGAGTCTGCTTTCTATTTTAGTAGTGAATTTTGATAAAGTTTTATATTCCCATATCTTTATACATGCGTACCTATGTGGAATTACACCCTCTTGCGTTCTATTGAGTATGACCTTGACCAATAACTATTTATGGCAATTTTATAAAGCATGATCGATAACTTACCTCCTACGCAAATTATCGGTTTGGTCCAGCGATAAATTTGGACTGCTGCCATGATGTCTGCGCCTGCTGTAGTGCAATTGTTGCTGTTGTTGTTTGGAGGCGGCGACATTGACCAAATCATCGCGACTTTTGCTTATACTGTCGCTAAATGGTTGCATTGTCCGTTACTTTTGTTTTGGGTTACAGTTGCTGACGCCCTACGACATGCTGGGCGTGACGGTTATTGTCTTACGGTCCGGCTGTGAAGGAGGACGCGAGCAAATATTAAATATCAACGTGCAAATCGCAAACTTAATACATTAACACACGCGCAATTTTGCACATACAAATACACATCAATACACATTTAGATACATACATACATATAAGCATTTTATCAATGAAACAACGTAAAGTTCAAAATCAATAAGTAGCCGAACGACGTCAAACGCCAACTCGTAGGATGCGTACACATACATCGAAACAATAAGTACGTAAGTAGGATTGGGGGGATGCAGACACGTTCAGTCGCACTGGCGTCAGCCCCCGCTCTTGTTACGCTTGACAGTCAACGCAAAAAGCGAAAAGCGCAAACGACAGAAATTACAACAGTCGATGGCAACGTCGAACGTCCGCAACCGACCCACGCAAAGCGTCAACGCATGCAATGAGAGAAGGGAGTAAAGCTTTAAGCCATCGCGGAAGCGCGTGATAAAGCACAAGAAGAAGATGCGGCGACAGTCCATCAAGCGAATTTCAAGAGCACCACGCATATATACATACAGATACATATGTATGTGTATGTAAATATATATACTCATTTATCAATTACCGCACATTTCACTTTCAAATGCATCGATGTTATTTCAAATGACTTTAAATGGCAAATTGCACAAAAGAACTAACACACACGCTCACATGTACATGCATATGTATGAACATATAAGCTGGTAAGTATTTTTTTGTATTCCACTTCTTCTGTTTCGCTTTTTGCTTCTTTTTTTTTGTTTGTTGGTGCTGTGCTTTTAACTTGGCTAAAGCTAGAACATAACAACAACAAGAAAATACAATGAAATTTTGCCACACACACCAACACAATGTGCACACACAGTCCAACACACACACACACACACACACACACACACACACTTATATACACGCACGGTCTCTCACACTGAGTTGGAAACCTTACAGCCCAGCTTATACTTTTGTGCTGTTGCTGCTGCTTCTTCTACTTTGGTTTGGTTGAAGAAAATCAATAAATTTTTATTTGCACTTTCCATAGCATTTTTGCACATTTTTCATTTAGTTTTGCACACGTATTTCATTGCTCAAGCATTCACTTACATTAATTGTGTATTTTGCGACAACTTTTAATAAATTTAAACAAAAATTTAACAAATACAAAGACTGGTTTGCCTTTAGTTGCGCTTTAGATAACGTTCCGACCGACCAACCGTCCGCACCAAAGGTAGATACAAATCAACTAACAAAAAAAAAAAAACTGGCGCACGCTCAGCCAGCCTGGCCGAGAGCATCAGCAATTGGTATGTACCAACAACAGCCACAGCACCAAATTTCCTCCCTCAAAACCAGTTTGGAGCGCAGGTTGAACTGCGCATGTGCCTCTGCAAGTGTGTGCGTGTGAGCAAGAGAGACAGAGCGTGTGAGAGAGCTCACAACTGAGAGCCATTCCATGGCCAGTGAGCGACAACGGCAACCACCACCAACAACACTTGCACAACGTTGTTGTTGCTTTATTTTCAAGTTGTTGACTGAAGTTAGAGCCGAAGCAGGCACGATCATGAGCCGTTGTAAAAGCTCTTGACTGTTACAAGAGCTTCAAAGCTTGCTAGCATACATTGACTTCGGCGAGCTTTAACCCGCATTGTGCTTCCTTTTTTAATAAAGGAATTCAGGTTTTATTTCTGACTTTATTTAGGAAATTATTATTTAACATTAATAAGGTGTAATTAATTTTATTTAATTTATTTTTATAGAATCCAATAAATATAGAGCTCTTTGATATATTTGATATTTGTTAATTATTAGGAGTAGTTTGTACATTTGTAATTGCAATTAACACAGAATTCGGTTCAACAAATGATAATTAATAATGATATATAACATAATTATAATTATTGATAAGGCATGTAAGTATTTGTTTATAAAGAATAAAGCATTACAACTGAATTACGATCTTTTATTTAATATATACTCTCTACATATTTTTATTGGATTCTTAATTTATTTCATGCTTTCAGCTAAGTAGATTTTATATAATTTACCTTTTATTTGGCAGACTATGTATGCTCTGCTTTATGCTATGCTATATACTATGCTTTATGTACATAACATCTAATCAGATATAAATAAAATCAGCTGAAAGTTAATTTAGTAATAATTGATCATATCCCTTATTTTAATGGAAATATTTCTTATTTTGAAAATCATGTTTTCATTTGATTTATTTATTCACTACACATTCGAGTGAAGATTAAAAATTGCAATTTTAAGCTTTACAACAAATAAAATTATAAATTTAAAGTTAATCATTTGCTTACTTAAGCTTGACAGTTTATTATTGCTATAATAAAGTTAAAAGTTAATTAAGTTAAAGTTTTTTTGTTAATTTGATATCATCCACATCTAAAACGACACTTTCCCCTTTTATTAGTAACTTAAGATATTGTATTAAGCAGCTCTGATTGCCCTGTAATGCACGTAGGCAGAGCAACTTGTGACTTGGCTGATAAGAGGCGGCAGCAAGGTGTTATACAAGTTGACGTTTGTCTATTTAACGATATTATGAGAACAGGTAGAAATGTGGCGGGCATACAAAAATGCAGCAGGTAGCATAATTTCTATGTAAACAACGATGACTCATGCGGGGACAGACACCCAGAGAACTCTCCAAAACCCGAATCCGAACACATATTTATGTGACAGCTACGATCGCTGCTCCGCAGTTCTGTTGTGCTCCATCTCTTTCGCACACAGCGCCACTGTTCGCACTTGCGCACTTGCATTGCTTTAAGCCTGTTGCCGTTGCTGTCCGTTTTCTTGTTTGTTCACTAACAACAACTACAAGAAGGAGAAGAAGAAGATGACGCCGAGGCCCAGTAAATTAATATGCTACATACGTGCGTTTTCTTTTGGTCCATTGCGCATGACTCAATAGTCAAGCATTTGTAGACGGACAGGGTCCGATGCCGATCCCGCTGCCGATACCAATTGCTGGTTGGCCTCTCCAACCGTTGCCAAACAAAGCAAAAAGGTAGAAGAAAAGGATGTCAATTGAAGTCGAGAGCAGGTAGAAGTGTTCAACTGGATTCAAGTGAGGGTTGAACTTCACTATATTGACACCAATTACTGATAAAGATGTTTATATTAAGACTTTCAATAGTACTAAGATTTTCTTGAATTTAATTACATGATAATTATCAATATTAATACATAGTTAAGATCAGCAGTAAAACGAAAATTTAATTTACAAAATCAATATTTTTATAGATGTTTTAGAAGTCGTGATGTTGTAATTTCATCTGTCTGTAATTATTGATTGTAATTAATACTGCAATTAAAGGTTTATAAAAAGAAACAAGCTGTGTTGGTATTTGGTTGAATATGAATGTTTATTGCCAACTTAAATACAATAATAGTTAAGAATCTTAATTACAATAAATCAACGTGTCTTGCACACAGTAGCATCTTGCCTTTCTTCTAGGTATATCTAAAAAAATATGCCTCATGATGGAGCATTTTTGAATTTGTTTCGAGTTGTAAATACCAAGTATTTAATATTAATTAAAATTGTATAAATATACATATAAATATATATGAATTTGCTGGAACTAATATGACATGCTGTTAATGTAAAGTTAACAGTGCTGTTAAAAGCACTCTCAACAGAAAGCAGAGCTGTTAACGTTTTGCGCTTGGCACAGTTTAGATTTGATTTGCTTTTCCCATTGAAAGTTGAAATGATAGCAATGAATATGAAGTCTTGAGTGTTTTAAGTTATCAGATCAAAGAAAGCTGAAGAGACATGGAAATTAGAACTATGCGAGGCAGACGAATTGAAAGGGAATAGAGAGTTGGGAAAGAGGGAAACTTCCACTGACTAAAGAGATGAACTTAGGCTAAATTGATGTATTTCTTCGGACTTGGCTTAAAATGATGATCAACAATGACAAATATGATATGATAAATATAATAATTTAGTGTTTGTTTTGTTGTTGCTGTTGATTTCTGATATATTACCAGGGGGAGGAGGAGGAGAGCTCTCGCGGTTGAAGTCAGTAGAGCTTTAGGAATATCGTTGATACAAGGATAGCTATGAATAGGCATTTCACAGTTAGAAGTAATGGCGGGGTACAAATCGAATCTATAAAACAGTAGTCACAAAATATACATATATATATTAATTTTCTTTTAATTACTTAGTCAATCGCAATCGCAAATGCATTTGGGTTAGACACAATTGACAGTCAAACATCAGTACATCAAAAATCAAATATAAATAAAATTAAAAATTAATAAGCAAAAGAAACAAAGAGGAAGAATTCAGACTCAATTGTGACTAACCGAAATGTTAATAATAACTTATATATTATATTTTCACAGAAATGTTTTATTTTAACGCACTGAACGGCGACTTATAATAATAATAAGTACAGGACGCTTCAACAACAACATTATCAAGTCACGGATGTATAGTTAATGAAGCAACCCCAAAATAATACACATTATATATATATATATATATATATATATATATATATATATATATATATATAAATAAACCGAATTGCACTTCATTCAAATGATAGTACATCAAGTTTGTTCATCGATTTCTATCTTGACATCACCCAATCGAATATACTTATCTGTATTGTCCTTCTCACACTACGCTTTCTGCTGGTGGCTGCTTAATTGGCTCGGTTGCGGGGGGGTTATAGAATATGCATATGCATATACATATATAGATATATAGACATACATACATACATATGAATATGCGTAGGGTATATTGGCTGTAGAGATAAGTTGTATATCTTATGTTAAACACAGAGGATTACTAAATAGCCTTGCTATATTCCAATTAGAGATTGGAATCCAATAGATTGATTATGTAGTATCATGGTATTTTGGTAATCTGGGAGATTCTTCTAAGAGTTTCTCTTCATTCTGTACTACAACCTTTCGCAATACAATTAATATCTTTCTAGCCCCCAAAAACATGATCATAGTAGTGTAACCATTGCAATATTTTTGGAGGTAACGTACATAAAGTTGACATTA
The DNA here is from genome assembly GCA_018901825.1 of Drosophila funebris. Taxonomy (NCBI): domain Eukaryota; kingdom Metazoa; phylum Arthropoda; class Insecta; order Diptera; family Drosophilidae; genus Drosophila; species Drosophila funebris. The sequence goes on from JAEIFK010000688.1 coordinate 5,834,457, forward strand.
CAATTTCCTAATCTCACATCATGCCTAACAATAGTTCAGTTTATATTGTATGGTATGTAAAGTTTACAGTTGTGTTCAGGTTCAGTTTGATAAGGAATAATGTGTGTGTGTGTATAAGAGTATATGTTTGTATGTTTTGTGTGTGTTACCCTGTAGGCTTCTGTCTTACACTCTTGCTCACGCATAGAGCCCCATATAATATATGTATTATATAGTTATTCTCAGGTACGCGCGGCATTTCTCTAGTTAACATTCCGAAATGATGACATTTCTAAAAGGAACTTCGATCGCGTTTCGAGCTTTTAGCTTTGTAGTCTAAGCTAACGATATATACTGTATATATATATATATATATAGAGATAAGTTAATGAAATGATCTGAGAATTAGAAACCCATTGGGCCATTGTGTCCATCGTGGGGTTCGCTCGCCTCCAGTTGCTCGACAACAGCGCCACTGTTAATATCATCCTCATCGTCATCCTCATCACTGGAGTCGGCAAAGTTTCGCATGGTGAGAGCCTGGAAATCGTTCAAGGCCTGCTCGAAGAGATCTATGGTATGCTGATTGGTCTCAATGACCTGCTGTGTGGTATCCAGCAAATCCTCTGTGGCACTGAGCATGAGATCCTGTATGGAATTCGAGTGCGAGGAGGCAAGCGAACGCGAGGCGGCAATACCCATACCAATACCCGTCTGTTGTTCTGCACCTGCTGTGTTGGAGTGTTGTGGATTGGAGTAGGTTTGCTCACCGCTCGTTAGATCGTTAGCGCTGTCGCTGATGTTGCTGGCGGCCAAGCCGCGTGTCAATTCATCCGCATGTGCCAGCGTTGAACCAATTATGTCGCTCGCAATCCGGATGGCAGCATCCCGTGCTGCAATTGTCGATATAAAATTGGTGGAGCCACCCGAGGCGGCAGCAGTCGGTGTTGGATTGCTGGGACGACTGAACACCGTGTCACTGGTCACCTGATTGCCCTCGATGCGCAGTCCAGCCACGCCCTTCTTGGGTATGGTGGCCAGGTCTCGTTTGACGCGACGACAGCGGGTTGGTTCGTTTTGACGCTGTTGCACAAGCTGCTCCAGGTCCACAATGTATACATAGCCGGCAACGAGTATTGAACAGGATTTGTCGCCCTTCTTGAAGGCCTCCTCAATGTCCTGGCTGGTGCGATCGTCATATTGCCACCAACCTGTACAGTAAGTAGTTAAAAGGGGTTTTCTTTTTGGCTTCGTTTTGGTTATCACATTTGTTGCTTGATTGGATTGGCTTCTTAGGATTATGAGAGGGAGGCTAGGGAATGGGTTATGGAATGGTGGGTTGTTCTTGAATGTTTTGTGGTTAATTGTGTTTAAGTCCAGCTACGCCCTTGACATCTGGAGTCGGTTCCGATGACTTGCGTCGTATAATATTACGCTTTTTGGCAGGATGTGAGCACAGTGTTTGTGTCATCTGCACCAGATCAATGATGTACATCTGGCCACAGATCAGCTGATGTAATTTACTGGGATCCTCTACACTGCTTCCATATTGAAATTCAAAATCGGAGCTGCTGTCACTGAACCAAGCTTCGTAATCATCATCTTCATCAAACCCATCAAAGGCATTGTCGTAATAAGTATCGGGTTCATCTAAATATTGATTCCAGTCCATTGGCAGGCTAGGTTCATGCGACTGTTTCCTCTCACTTACGATGGGAGCCACTGCAGCAATACCTAGTGGCGCTTCTGCAGTTATGGCCAGCGTAGGACGTGCACTACAGTATGCCTCATAGGTCTTAAAGGCCGTCTCGATGTCGTCGTTTGTTCGCGCATCGTAGGCCCACCAGCCGCCTACGATTTGTGTGTTTTGTGATTTGGGACATGGATTCTATGGGGGGCTAAAGGCACCACCACCAAAAAACGTTCATACACTCACCATTACGTCCCTCATAATACCATTGATAACCATCCTCTGTAGCGCGTGTGGCACAAATGTCATCAATGCCATTCACCAGCTGTGGATGGTCCAGGAATTCGGCGGGAATCTCGCGACGGCACATGGCACAGCGACGATTTTTGTAGGCGACTCCCTGTAATTACAATAGATTGTGAAAATCTGAAGCTTTGAACAGAAGATAGAAATGTTAGTAACATAAAGTCATTTGCTTTAACATTATGTTATTAACAGAGGGATATTTATCTACCTTGAAGTTAGCACATAAATTGTCAGAATTCATATTAAATTAAATTAAATAACTTTTCATCATAGTATCTATTATTTCTACATAGCGAAGTTCAGTTGTTAAACTGGTTACAACTGAACGTTCAATAAAAACTGGATAAGGCGTCTATAGACCAAACGAAACACCCACTTAAGGCCAACGACTTCAATTGATCGAGCAATTTTATATCGCTATGCGGAAGCATATAAAATTATTCGCAGTGTCGCACGTCCAGTGGGACTTTGGTACCCACAAGGGTTAACAAATGGCAGCCTTGAACTTTTCGCTGTTGTTCGTGCGTTGGGCGCACGCGTTTCTGACGTTTCGGGCATTTTGTCCAAATATAAAAACCAACAAAATCGAGACGACGACGCGACTTGCATGCGCAAGTAGATTGCAAATGCTTCCGGCTTGAAAGGGGCTGAGGCTGATACGCACCTTTACACACAAAAAGCAAAAGATGTGGCCACAGGGAAGACGTGCGGGATGTATACAGGTTTGCAAGCATATGGGGCACTCCAGGGCAGCGTTGGGTGTGGGTGTTTCAGCGACATTAGTGACATCAGATGCAGCCAAAGCGGCAGCTATAAACAAAGATTCCATTACAAGATAATACATTTTTTGTTGTATTGGTTTTATGTTACCTGTTTCTATGTTAGTTGGCTTAAGTGAATCACCTGCTCCAGCGTTGGAACTTGTCGCTGCCGCTGCAGCTGCGGCGGCCGCAGCAGCTGAGGTGGATGGTGACACGCAGAGATCGATCATAGGTATTGCAGGACGGTCAATACTCACAAACTGTATATCATCGTCCTCGTTGTCACTGTCGTCCAAAACAACAATAGCATTGTTGGTGTTGCTAGCGCTTTGCTCTGAGTTGTTGATGCCTCCATCGTTGCTGCTTGTTGCACGCTGTTGCGACATGATTTTATGATTTGCACACACACCTCGAGTGGCGTTTGCACAACGCGTCAAAATAAAATGTTTTTTTTTTTGCAGCTGCGTCTAGGTATGTTGATATCGTAGTTGCTGTTATCGATATTCCGATATATTTTATGTCATGTTGACACTAGTCAATTTTTGGCATAAGTTATATTTCGCAAATATGCACAATAAATAAATATGAGTATCAAATATATAGATATTTATAATCTCTAGTTATGTTTAATAAATACAAAATAGATTAACGAATTTAATTGCTACAAAGTTCAACCTATGGGCAACACTGTCATTCTGTTTACATTATCGCTGCGCAGAATCGATGATTTTCCTTTGATTGCTGAATAATATAAAGCGTTAGTGCGCGCGCACTTTGAATTTAAATTCAAAGTGTGTAACAAGAACATCTAAGATAGCTATGAAAGCTATAATTATTTTAAAATATTAAATAAATATATCAAATGTATGCTGTAATTTTAATGACAATTTCGCCGTTGAATTGTAGCATATTAAATTCAAGCCAATTAAATTAATGCGCTTCATTACATGCAACACCTTATTGCACACAATGCGCAGCTCCAACAACCTGCTGCCCCCCCTCGCGTATCAGGTAATTTAACTTCATAAAAATTGACAGCCCTTATAGTCAGTATAAAAAAAATCCTTTAGCGTTCGTCACATGGCATCACGCACATTTTAATATGCAGTCAGCGTGTTGCAAAAAAAAGTTAAATAAAAAATAATAATAACTGAAAGAATGAGTCGAGTAACAGTGGAGGACAGTCATATGCAGCCCTTTTGAACTCATTACATGAAAATCAATTTTTGGTTCATTTTTGCTGCATGGGCGACTGTCCTCCACAATTGCATGTCATTTTTTGTCAATTCACACACACACACACACACACACACACACAGAGACACATAGACGCACATACAACTCGCATGGTCAATTGCCTAATTGCGCGACCCCCGGGGCAGACAAACGCGTTGAAGTCAACTGCCGACTGTCGACGAGTTTTGTAAATTACTCCACATATGTTGTTGTTGTTATTGTTGGCATTGTTATTGTTGTTTTTGTTGTTTTTATTCGAGCCTTTGGGCTGTTTAATGCACGTGCCTCACTCACTGTTGCCATTTAAAAATGTGTGGCACAAAAAGAGAAGTCAACCGCTACGTGCTATGTGAACTGTCTCTGATTTTCCAAAAAACTGTTTAATATGCGCTACAAGTTTTCCAACTCAAAACGCCATTCCACTCACCTTGTGCCATTTTTAATTGTTCTACGAGCTCGGGCAATTGAATTTTCATGTGGCAAACAAGCGACAAGAAAATATCTATGCAATGCCAACTCCCGTTTGCCACTGCATTGTGGTTAGCCACAAAGAAAAGCCATGAAAAGCCATGAAAATATCTAATTCTCAATCTCTATGTAATTATCACAAGTAAAAAAAAAAAAAAAAAAAAAGAAACGTTTATGACCCCAGTTGCCTCTAGATTATTAACACAAAGTGCGCCATCAAGTCATAAGCATAAAAATATATATATAATGTATATTACACAACTCATGCTACAATTTACTCAGCAGTTTCTGCTCATTTTTTTATACCCTGTTTTGTTTGTTACCCTAAAAAAATGCCTTGTCCTTGTCGCAGTCCTTGGGTTTGCTTTAGTCTTTGTCTTTGCTATTTTGCACCCTCTTTTGTGGTGGCCTGTAATAAGCTACATACTTTTGCATTGCTCTTTATTTTATCATTTGACTTGCTACCATCCCAAGCAGCCGCATTTTATTATCTTTTTTTGTTGTTCTTCTTCTTCTTCCTCTTGCTTGTGCAAATCCCTTTAATCAACGGAAATTGGCTGTTCACACATGTGATCATTGGGCTTATTATGAAACATTTTGGTAACGCTAAGCTCTAATAAATTTACGAGCATTTAGGCAAAACATCAACAAAAAATTTGCACATTTTCCTATTAAAATGTTGATGTTTTTTATATAATGACAATATCATTTTTTTTTTGTATATTTACAAGCCTTAAATTAGTTGTTGGCCATGAAGAAAGTTGACATATTTATGATGTTATATAAATGTATTTATTTCGAATATTTGTATAATAACCATTGCAAAGTACTTGTCGTATTTTAAAGTACACTGAATTGAATAGCTATGATTTATTAGGCAATTGCTCTATCTTTAATTATGATCTTTATACTTATACTTATATATTTAATATATAACATTTATAAATCTCTGCTATATTTGCTTTATGCCATTTAGTTTGCTTTTTTGTGCAAGTATCTTGAAGTTTGTTAATTCAAAAAGTATAAAAGTAAAAACCTCAGCAACAATTTCAATGTAATCTAAACCATTTCAATTTGCCAAACTGTCTGTTGCCCCAAGCCAAAATCTCGCTGACAAACCATCCAACTTAACATTCAACTTCTCCCATTCCGTTTCCCATTCCCATTCCTAATTTCAATTCTTGCTGTCATCACACCTGTGCCCAGCTGCCTGGCTTTCCTCCTTGGGGAGTGGGGATGGTGTTTGTCCTCAAGCCTCAGCTGCTTGTCACTTGCATATTGATTTTAAAGATTTACAGCGGGCGCACATAAAGCCGAAGCAAGCCAGGTACTCACGAAGTCAGGAAGTCAGCCAGTCAGCCAGGCACAACAGGTGACAAGATGCGCAACGCACATAAGTAGGCTATGGTTTTAATACCCTGTATTAAACTGTCGATCAAGAGGGGTTGTATGTTGCATAAGTTAATTCACAAATGCTGAAGTGAATGGAATTTCGAAAAGAATATATAATTATATTTATAAACAATATAATATATAAATATTAACTATTTTTATTGATTACAAGATATACCTGCCTAATATAAGATAGCTTTTTACCTCAACATACTATACGATGCGAAACTCAACTACTGTGCAGGGTATTATCTAGCACAGCAGCACTCTTGTTCAATTGCCTGGGCTGTCAACAAGGTGCAAAGTTCACCCTCGGGAAAAACGTTTCGATTTGTGATTTTTATCGCGTTGTATGTTTGATTTTGATTTTTATTGTTGTTGCAATTTGCTGACATCAATTGGAAAGCAATTGAAAGCGATATGCCAAATAACTGTTAACAGTTAACGGTTGAATCCCCTGTAGAGTGGGAATAGCAGAAAGGAAAGAGAGAGGACAGTTCTGTTGAACTGCACAGCTAATTAAAAGTTTAAACATTAAAAAAGAGAAGTGTGAATGTGAAAATCTTATCTTAAAGGTCATAAAACGTTGGCACAGATCTCGGCAAGACGGGGCCGCAACAGGGGGGGGTCAACGGAATCAAAGCACTTCACGTTGACCTGCCCAGTTCAAGTGTTGGCTTAATGCAACGTCTTATGAGCTACTTTGAATGTGAATGCCAGACCGTAGCTTATCAGGACACGCATAGAGAGCAGGAAGAAAGGACTCTGCTCCCTTTGTTTTGGGGGTGGTGTCAAAAACCACACGCCGCTTGGTTGCCTTTTGTTGCCTTTGCTCTTCGCTGGCTTTTGTCCATAATCTTGGGCATTTTATCGTCGCCCATCTGTTGATGTCTTTATTAAAAAACAGGGTACGAAGTAGCACAACAACAACAACAACAACAACAAGAACAACAAAAAAAATGCAATTTTTAGCCCATTTTTTGTGGGTTTTATTGGCAGACAGACAGGACACTCCTTAAGCATTTTATTAGCAGCAAACTTTTGAACTTGAAGTTGTCTAGTTGTCGAGTTGCCAGCGTTGTCTCTTCTAACTTGTCTGTTGTTGTCCTCAGCAGGCGCTTCACATAATTAAATAAAGCGTTAAAATTAAAAATAAAGATTTTCCGCCAGGTTCTTTTGCCGGCAAATATGTTTGGCAGCCCGCACATCCTTTGGGCCAAGTGGCAGTCGCAATCTTCCTGCAGCCATCCTTTCTACACCCGCCAGTTTGCCACTTGCGCGATAAGCGTTACAATGCGACAACATTTTTCCAGTTTTCCGTAACGTCTCCGTAGCATCCCCTCTGCATTCTCCCCATTCCCCATTTCCCATTTCGCATTTCCCCATTCCCCATTCCAGCGTTAATTCGTTTTTTATGCCATTGCGCCTTATTCTTTTAAAGCACCAAAAGTCAGCAGATAAGGCGAAAATGTTGCGACATTTTCCGCCTTGTAATTGTCCTGCAGGATGCGCGGTGTCCAAGTTTATTGCCTAACGACCGCGGCACGTTCCCATCCAGTGTGGTCTCCTTTTTATATTTTAATTAAAAAATAAGGAATGCAAACGATTCCGTTGACACAGTCAGTCAAGGCATGAAAGAGTGAACATAGAAATAGAGAGAGAGAGAGAGAGAGAGAGAGAGAGAGAGAGAGTGAGAGAGAGAGAAGGAAGTTAGATAAAACGAGAGAGGGAAAATGAGTTTTCAGTTCAGTTATTAGCGTTATGAAATCGCAAAGTTTTCCATTGTCCATTGACATATTTCAGCAGACTGTTAATGCATTTAAGACTAAAAAAGGGAATTTATAATAAAAGAAACATAGAAAAAGCTGCAGTAGGGCGAACTAGACTTTGAGAGACCCTGTGCTTATTGTGTACAGAGTCAACTTATGGGGAAAATCAAATATTGCTAATACTTTAGTACAGTCAGATACTCAGTTAAGTGAAGGGTCTAATCATTGATGACAGTAGCATAAAGCAGAACATATATTTATATTGTAAACTTTATATCATAGCTATTATATTTCCAGACTAAGAAATGTCAATTATATTATAGATATTATAGTTTCAGACTTTTGAAATGTTAATGTTAAGACTAATTAAATGCTATTGGATTGGAAACATTCCTGATGCACAATTCACATAGACAGGATGGTCTTCTTAATGATGTCAATGCTCTCCATCATTTGTGCCTCATTGATGACAAGGGGCGGGGCAAAGCGAATGATGTCACCATGTGTGGGCTTGGCCAGCAAACCGTTATCCCTCAGCTTCAAGCAAACATCCCAGGCATCGTGTGCTGGCAAGGATTAGAGAGGAATAAGTTGAGTTGGGAGTAGTGCAAGCAATGCAAAGTGGAGCATAACTTACTTGAATTGATGACAATGGCATTTAGGAGTCCCTTGCCCCTCACCACGGAGACAATATCCTTGGGCAGCTTCGAGAGCTCACGGCGCAACAGTTCACCCATTTTGTAAGCATTCTCCGCCAAATTCTCCTCCTCCAGAACCTCTAGGGCGGCCATGGCGACGCGGCAACCCAATGGATTGCCTCCGTAGGTGGAACCATGCTCTCCGGGTTTGATGCACAGCATGACCTCATCATTGCAGAGCACAGCTGAGACGGGATAAACGCCGCCAGAGAGAGCCTTACCCAGAATGAGTATATCGGGCTGCACTTCCTCGTAATCCACGGCCAGCATGCGACCGGTGCGTGCCAGACCCGTCTGCACCTCATCCGCAATCCAGAGCACATTGTTCTTTGTGCACAACTCGCGTACCTTACGCAGGTAGCCCTCGTCGGGCACCACAACACCAGCCTCGCCCTGGATGGGCTCCATCATGAAGGCACACACTGTGGGATCCTGCAGAGCCTGCGCCAGAGCGGCCACATTATTGTAATCAATCAGCTCAAAGCCGGGCATAAAGGGTCCAAAGCCTTCAAAGCAGGTGGGATCATTCGATGCGGATATCGCAGACATCGTGCGGCCCCAGAAATTGTTGCGGGCAAAGATAATCTTGGCCTGATCCTTGGGTATCTCCTTCTTAAGATATCCCCACTTGCGGGCCAGCTTGCAAGCCGTCTCGCCTCCCTCCACACCCGTGTTCATGGGCAGCACTTTGTCAAAGCCAAAGAACTTGGTAACAAATTCCTCGTATTCGCCGAGAACGTCGGAGTAGAAGGCGCTGCAAAAGAGTAGAAAGCGTTGGAGAGTTTAAAGCTTATGGATAGAATGAGATAGAGAGAGAGCGAGACAAAGAGAGAGAAGGAGATAAAGAGAGAGAGAGAGGGATAGCGAGATACAAAGAGAGAGAGAAGGATATAGAGAGGTAGAGAAAGAGAGAGAGAGGGAGCGAGGGAGAGAGAGAGAAGGAAAAAGAGAGAGTGAAAGAGAGAGAGAGGGAGAGAGAGAGAGGGAAAGAGAGAGATAGGGAGAGAGAGAAGGAGAGAGAGAGGGAGAGAGAGAGGGGGAGAGAGAGGGGGAGAGAGAGAGAGAGGAAGAGAGAGAGGGAGAGAGAGAGAGAGAGGGAGATAGAGAGGGAGAGAGAGAGGGAGAGGGAGAGGGAGGTAGAGAGGGAGAGAGAGGGGAGGGAGATAAATAGAGAGATAGGGAGATAGAGAGAGAGAAAGAGGGAAAGAGAGAGACGGAGAGAGACACCAACAGAGATATAAAGAGACACACAGAGAGAGTGGGAGGGAAAGAGAGAAGGAGATAGATCAGCTGAGGCGAGAAGTCCTAGAGTATAGATTCAGAAGACTATGAAGCACTATGATTATAGGAACTAAATAACTATCTTATAGGAAATTAGAGAGAGAGAAAGAAATAGCTTGAGAGACCTATAAAATAATCTTACAGGGAACTAATTTAAGTCAACGCTAGTAGTCATAAGATTACTTGTAACTCAAAGCTCAATAAACAAATAAATGAGAAGAAATCTACAAATTCATTCAAATATACTGATAACCCCAGAAGTCTTATCTATTTGCGAATCTATTTATTTCATTCGACAATTATTCACACCATGCATTCGTTATAATGTAAATCATATTTCAAGTCATTTCAAATGTTTTTCGCCGGTTTTAATTGGTTTTCTTTGTTCGGCCTCGGTTGCTAAGTTCAATGGTTGTTTATAAGGTTCATATAATGATATGAATTTGATTAATCACTTGTTATAATTCGAGTCTGAGATGATTTCTTTTTTTGTTTGCTAAATTTAGCACATGGCATACATTTTAGACTGATAAGATGAAATTTGAGCAGTGCAAATCACGAGATTAATGCCATTCCACTCGAAACCTAAATGGATGATCATCCCGCCCATAATATTAGTAGTACCAATATATATTTATGATACGATAGATAAGAAAATTATCTGATAATTATATCAATGGCTTATTATAAACTTAAGTGCTTGTCAACACTTATTTATCAATTGCGTCTATATAATAATCAGAAGAATAACATTTATCAAGTGTCATGCTTTAATTTAATAGACGACTCGAGTCTGCGTTCATTGAATTTGATTGAAAGCTCTAATAAAAGTTAATTTGAGTTGGAACTTTTTATAAATTTTCCATTAATCGGTTTGTGTTTCTTTATTCTCAGTTGGCAACAGCTCGGCAATTATTGATAACGGAACTTATTGTCACTGATAGCTAAGGAAAACAATAAAAAGTGCTTATGATTATAAACATAATACAGTAATAACAACAAACAAGATGAATTAGCTATCTTTAGAGTGGCGTACTTGTCGATTGTTTCTATAGCCACTATTGATATGAATTAATTATGAATTTTGATATATTTATTTACAGAACTATCTAATTTTAATGAGAGTTACTGTACCAGTTTATTCTGATCAGCAATTTATTCTTATATTTAACTTACTCACAAAATTATAGCACCCTCTGTTAGTGTATAAAAGACAACATGAATGAAATGGATTTAAAAAATAAAGCTCTTAAAGCTCCACTCGATAAGCTTTTAAGGGGGGCACGTCAAATGAATATTTTTGTTGTCTTTTTTAACTTACCGTGACGTCAGCGCTAGTTTCTGTGACTGCTCCGTCAGCGCCTTAATAATCTTGGGATGACAGTGACCCTGATTGACCGCTGAATAGGCGCTGAGATAGTCAAAGTAGCGTTTTCCCTCCACATCCCACACGTGCACACCTTCGCCCCGAGTAAGCGCCACCGGCAGCGGATGATAGTTGTGTGCTCCGTATTTCTGCTCACGTGCAAACACCACCTCGGCACGGCTGCTCTCCGTGGTTACGGCGGCGGCCTCTTTATGTTGCATTCTCTTGGTGATGCCACCCAAGCGGCTGGCAATCGTGCGTGTGCTCAGTTTGGAAAACATTTTCTTAATGCAAATAAAATGATCAACGTATACGTTTAAGTATCAAACACTTTTACTCTGGATCGCTGTTCGCGGTTAACTGAAAGTTCGTTTGCGCCGCTAACACGTCTTTTATACTCTTGCTCTGCCAAGTCAGGCGATACGCGATAAGCTTTGAGTGCAGCCCCCCAACGTAGATTTTATTGAGACAGAGAGAGAGACAGAGAGAGCGAGCACGAGAGCGTGAGAGTGAAATTGCGCGGTTGTGTGTGCTTCTGCTTAACTCTCTCAGTTTGTTTTCGCTTTGCTTTCGCAGCTTAGCTGGATTACTTACGGATTCGTCTTATCTGCGTAACTTTCGGCGTAATAAGTGCTTTAACAATATTTCTACATTCAAATATACATACATACACGTCTTTATAAATAGCTCAACTGATACTTGCATGTGTGAACAAAAATATGCTCTAGTCATTGCCTTGTTATTGTTATTCTGTCTTTGCTACAACAATCAACAGAAATTTTCCATTGCTCAATTGAGCTGGAGCTTTTCATCTCTTTCTTTCTTTTTGTTTCTCTTCGATATGAATTATAATTGACAGCATGCATACGTATGCAGTCATGATAATTGTTAAATAAATCTTAAATATATCGGCGAAGCTTTCGTCGGCAACAGTTGCTAATATGAAGAATGGCATAAGCTTTCTCTTTGATCATACTACAAATATACATATTCTTTTAGATTATAACTTAAATCAGTCAACCGCACTTAGCATCCACAGTGCGCGCTGTGATCCAAACAGTGTCCACAACGCAAAACTTATGAATACAGCATCCAAGCTGCCACAAGCTTAATTTGCGTTTGCTTCTTAGAGAGGGGCGGAGTAAATGTAACCATGGTATAATGAAAAAACTGCATAATTTCTTTGTTAGTATTTTATGTTTTTATTTGATTTCTCATAAATATTTTTACGCTTAAAATGTACAACTAATTGGCTTAGTTATGATAACTAATTTCATTTGTATTTAACAATTATAGCACATTCAAGAATTTTGCATACTAAAAATGGGATAAATAATATTAATTATAATAATAATAATAGAACTGCTTCCAAAACAGCTAAAAGGCAACACAAAATTGCACAAAACATCAATGTGAGGAAATTAATTGGTTAATTTCATAAAACGAAAACAATTGACATACGCAAATTTACAGAGCCAAAGAGTAAAAATCAAATTGGGGAATTAATTATAAAAATAATGTTGCTCACGTTTGGGCGACACACAAAAAAAAACCAATGAAAAAAGTGTTGGCCACTTTTGGACGACCGCTTGACATGCTCAATTAAACATGATATTTGTTTAACTCGTTTCATTAGCTACCACAATATTTGAATTAATTAACTGTAATAAATTCACGCTTTGATTGCTCATTTCGCCATCTACTCCATGGCCTGGGTGGCAACGCTCTGTTGCGGTGACTGGGCTGGCGACGGCGATAGGCTTCGCGGCGTTGCCGTATTTGCGGCAGCCTCTCTCTGAGCCTGGGCCTGGCTGAGCAGCTCCTTGTTAAGCCTATAGCTGCTCATGACATTGGCGCAGCTCTGGTGAAAATAGAAATTGCGACCGCGCAGAAACGCATCCGTGTTGAGATCCTTTATGCCTGTCTTGAGAGAGTAGATACACAAAAGAGAGCATAGCTTAGAGCGCTGATGGGACAATTGAAAGAGCGAGTGAGCAACAACAACATGCAAATTAGCAACAAATAGTGCAATAAAGACACAGTGATAAACGCGTGAGAGTAAGGGAGACAGAGAGAGAGAGAGAGAGCGAGAGTGATACAGATATAGGGGTATAGCGTAAAATGCAAAAGAGAACTGAAGCAAACTGAGAAATTACCTTACAAATGAAACATTTGTTTTCATCGTCCGGTTTTAAATCCGAACTAATTCCCACCTTTGTGTCCAATTGCGTTAATCCCGGCACGCCCATAGATGATAACTGCGACAGACTGTTCTCCATGGGTTCGACATATTTGGTTGCTGTTGTTGTGTTGTTATTATTGTTGTTGTGGTTGTTGTGGTTGTTGTTGCTGCCGCCGCTGTTGTGCGAGACGTCCATGGGACCAGGCTCAGTGCTGCTGACCTGTGGCTCCGAGCGTGGACGCTCCTCATTGGGTGAGATATTCTCCAGGCTTCTGTAAATTGAATTAATCCATTTTTGTTTTGCTTTACTTTCTTCCCACTTCACTTCCAGCGTTCCTACCTGCTGCTACCCACATTCTCCTCCTGTCGTCGCTTGTAGCTGTGCGACTTGCTTGTCATTTTCACCGTCTCATCGTCATCCACAATGACATCCTCGTCGCTATCGTTCTGGCACGATGCCGTGTCCATCATTAGCTCCTTGCTGCCATTGTTGTTGTTGTTGCTACTGCTGTTGTTGTTGTTGTTGTGCTCATTGCCGCCCACGCCGCAGGAGTCCGCGTTGTAGTAGTGATGTGTGGTAGATGACAGCTCGCTGACGTTTTTCACTGTAAATGAACAGGGATGGGGATTGGCAGGAAGGGAGAAGGCGTGTTACTCCAAATGCCAATTAGCTCCAGGAAGAGTCGTTAAACTCACCGCTGATATGTGCCTGTGTATGTGAGCTGGACGTTGTCTCTCCTGACCAGCTGACGCTGCTGCTGCTCGCAGTTGTCACATTGGTGCTCACATCCTGCTCATCTGCATGCGCATCCTTCTGATTAATAACGCATGCCGTCCGATAGAGTATGCCATCCAATTTACCCGGCTGTGCATTGGTATTGTGCATGCTGGAGGGTGCCAGATTGTTAGACATTCCACCCACTGTTCCGCCAGGTGCTTCCGATCCCGAGTCGGGCACATCATCATTGCAGCTTTCGACATCCACCGTTTCAATCTCATCCTGCAGCTTGGCATCCTCCTGCAAATGCAAGGGGTTTATTGTAAGATAGTCCGAGTTACTTGTAAGGGATTAACCCACCTCTGGAGGGAGTTTGCCCGTTTCCAGCGCATACTTGCGCTTGCATATGGGACAGCTACTACAGTAGAGACTCTCCATCATGTACATCTCGCCGTATTTACGCTTGCGTACCTTCAGCCGTAGTCGGTTCTGTCGATTGTTACGGATGCGCTGAAAGGTCTGTAAGTGGAAAATAACATAATCCCAAGATTCAAGAAGCTATCAGTTGTGATTGCTTACCTCCCAGCGATTGTGGCTGGTGCGTATGGCATTCTCCTGAGTCGGACAGGGTGGGGCAAACATGTAAGTCGCCTGCAGATTGGCGCGCTCAAATCCGGCGCTCAACTTGTACAGGCGATCCAGTTCGGTGAGGAAGTGCGTGTGCCACTCCTCGGCGCTCAGCTTCAGTCCACAAACGGGACACAGATCGGGTATGGCACCACCGGCCGCAGCTGCCTGCAAACCGCTGACCAGGCTTAAGCCACCCGGCACCGCACGCAGTCCGGCCATGCTGAGGCTGGCCAGAGCCGCATGATGTGCGGCATGATGGGAAAGCGGATGGGGATGTGCATGTGCCATATGATGGTGCGTAGGTGGCCCCGTCGGGGGGCCCCGTGCCGCCACCCACATGATGGCCATGATGATGCGGATGATGGTGTGCCGCCGACGACTGATGGGCCGCCAGATGTGTGGCCATCGAGACGACAGCGCTGCTGGTCGCCGCAGCGACGGCCGCCGAGCTAATGGCCGCCACAGCGGAGCTGGTCGAGCAGGAGGATGAGGAACTGCTGGATGCTGTTGAGGATGAGGCCACCGTATGTGCCTTGCTAACGTTATGCAGATCTGGAATTAGCCATGCCGCATTCATCAATCAAAGCGCCGCAATATCAAGGCAATAAAAATTGAAATTCCACTAGCTCCCCTAGCCTCTCTCCCTCTTCCCCACACTTTGTGCATTGATTTCAATTTTGGAATTCCACACAATCACACACACCAGCCCAGCAACCACCACCCACCACCCACCGCCCACGTTCCAGCTCCCCTGCCAAACAACTGAAACTGGGTTGCTCCATAAATTTTCTAGCCAATCTCTAATTGCATGCTACACATTTTTAACACGTACTTAGCCCAAATTAATTGGCGCTCGTTATTTGTTGGTAGCTAAAACTGTTTGCCGCATGTCCTTCAGATCCTTCTCAGCTGCTCAGCTGTCATACGCACGTACACCGAGACAAAATATGTACAACAAACCACAGTAGTCCTTCCTGTCCTCGTAAATACAAACTGTTTGCCAGTCAAAAGTTCTTCTGCACGTGACTGCGGCGGCAATTAAAATATTATTACAATAAATGCCACTAAAAAATATAATGTTGCAAGTGTTTGTCTAATATTGCAACATGTAGTACATGTAGGCAACATAATATGTTGAATGTGTCGGTTAACCGCGGATAACAACAACAGAAGCATCCTGACAAAATGGTCAACATCCTGCGCGATGTCGTAGTTTGTTATGCAACTCTGCGCGACTTTCGCATAAATTACAATTATATTTATTAAATTTATACTAAACTCGTAACGAATTCAATTTAACAATGACTTTTTCAGTAAAATATATTTACTCTTTAAATACAATCAAATTGTGTTGCTTCTGATAGGGATTATGTAGAAGAATAAGGGATATTTTAACAGTTGCCTTTTATATTTATTTAATATTTCCTCAAGTCAGCTAAGACTTGTGTTAATTGACAACTATATCACAACTATATCAAGTGAAGCTGTGCATTAACTAGTTCTTATTAACAGTAGACGTAATGACATGGCTTACAAATCTGTAATTACTCAAATAATAAATGCATAATCAATTGAAATAGTTTACTTGCTTGCAAATCATTTAGCATTTGTTCTAACATTTAAACAAATTTAAGTTTGTATTTAAATTAAGTAACTAATATAATCATTGCAATAATAATTAATAAAATTGTTGGAAGTGAATTACAATGACAAGTGTCAAAGTCATTGAGTAAGAGGGTGGACTCGATATGTATGTGGGTTGCTATTTCCCAACAAGTGTCAACTGGCAGCGATCCCTAGACAAGAGCAAACAAGACAACATTAAGAGTAGAGAAAACGATGATAGAGAGGCGAATTCAGACACAGGCGAATTCACACATAGGCGAATTTGCATGAACAATTGAGAGAGCAAAGCAGAGCTGCGTGAGAGAGCTTAAAAGAGCTGAGGCTCGCTTACAATATATTTCAAGTATAAAATATATTAAATATAAATATATTATAAATAAATCAATAAATATATAATATATAAATATATATATAAATAATATTAAAACAATATATAATATAAATTTACAATTGTTACATTTTAATATGTATTTTTACGTATATTTGACAACGATATAAAAACCTTGAAGCAGCAAAAGTTTACTCTGAATTACTAAATTTAATAATATGTATACTTAAATGCATTTAAATTACATAAAATACCTCTCTTAATTAATAAATAGTGTGGGAATTCCAATGCTAACTCTACTACCAAACATTATCCCAACAAATCAGCAATCAAACTATATAATTTTAAATAAATCTTCACAATCTGCCTCCCAGTCACGTGTCTACAAGTTCTCAAGACTTCAGAGCATTCATCCCTCCCCAAAATACCAGAGAATACATTCCATAAATCGCACATAGCATGAAATATGACTTTTATTGCGAGTGTATGCGTGTGTGTGTGTGTGTGTGTGTGTGTGTATGTATCTGCCATTAATATAACAGAAATTAATATGAAAATTCCAAGTGTGCATTGGATATAATACATCATCGGAACAATACTAATAATAATAATAATAATAATAGGTAATAAGTAATGCTCATAATAACAATAACAACAATGCAATCAAAGCGATTTGCAACACTTGCGCATCCTTTGAAGGAACCCCGAATAAAAACCTTAAACAAATGCACACAACAACAACAACAACAAAAAACATGAAACATTATGAGATTTTGTCGTGTGTTGTAAGTTGTAGGTTGTAAGGGTAGATAGGGGTAGCTAGGGGTAGGTAGCTTTAGCTTATGCTTATAATTGGCTCAAGTGGCACACGAAGAAGAATAAGCAGAAGATGTAGAGCTGCAACAATGTCGCAGTCTGAGTAATTAGCCGCCTCGTGCCGCAAAAAAGGATGCGTCCTGCCTGCGGTTTGACTTTGTAGTGAAGTGCCACACATAGTCTGTGGCAAGGGGCATCCACATTGTGAATGGGGCGGGTGGTGTGCTGGGGAGGTGAGTTGCTACATTTCAATAAGCCAGTGCGCCATTTAAAACACTTAATGCGCACCCTTGTTAACCCTTCTATGCGAAATACTTATGCCAAGTGCCTTTGCGACATTTAACTCGCTGCAAAGCAGCTAAAGCATAAGGGAGTCGTCTTGTATTTATCTATTCTATTCTATTTATCGATAGATACTGTGCTATGATTCGCTGTAAACGCAGCTAATTAAAAGTGTATTATTTATGAAAATTAATTTATGGCTTCGTGTTAGTCTAGCCACTGACATAAGCCAAAAGTTAAACACACAAAATGACGCAGGGGTAGCGTGTGTGTGTGTGTGTGTGAGGAAAACTGGTTTTCCGGCTTAAATGGATATGTAAATATGAAAGTCAAATAAAGAAGTTGTCATTGGTAGACAGAAAGAGAGAGAGAGAGAGAGAGAGTGTGTGAGAGAGCGAGAGACAGAGAAAGATAGAGAGGGAGACAGTGGCGTAGTTTAAAGGGAACACACTCAGTACAAGTAATATGAAGTTCAAATTCAACTTAAACTGAAGTTTTATATATTAATAATGAGTTCTACATTTATATATTTTATTTAATCTATAATTGATGCAAATTGTTGAACTATTTCTATTTAATTATATATATTATTATTAATTAATTGGTTTTGCTATAAACTTTCAACTTCTGTACTAGCAAAATAAACTTGGGAGAGGAATGCAAAAAACCCAGAATATATTCTATATATTCTATCTGCTCGTTTATTAAACAAATGTCTAAACTTAACATAAGTTAAGTATTGAATTCACAGCTAATCAATGTTTTATTTTATTTTTAATCAAATTGGACAAACTTGTTGTAACTTTTATGTTAATATTCCAACTACACACGTAGCATTTTGAATGTTATTTGTTACGCTAATTAGTTTAAAACATTTTATAGTCTTTAAGTACAATAATTAGCTCAGCTTTGCTTTAATTTAACTATTTGCTCAGTCTGCATATTTCCCATTAGCCAAACCCTCTTGGCAACGACGCCTCTGCTTCAAAAAAGTTCACTTCGTTTGCCAACACACCCCACCCTTCACCTACCTTCCCCCTGCCCCGCTCTCTACCCCGCTGACTGAGCTGTTTTGCATTCATATTTATCATGTGCCAATGCTGCTGACTTTTGGGCCTAAGGCGCTTAACAACAGCGGCATTAGCTCTTGCTCTTACCAATTAGCAACGCATTTGTAGGCAATTTGTTTAGCCTACTTTTTAGCCAAATGGGAGCAGCTTTAAAGCAAATAGAGGCAATTGCAACCCTCAGGTAAATATTATTTGCTGGCAATTGATTTAAATGTCTCTCTTGTTGGAGATGAAAATAAAAACTAATAAAAATAGCTGAAGTGCGGCCTGTCTGTCTGTCTGTCCGACTGTCCGCTCATCTCATCTGCCCCTGTTGCCTTATGCCTGCCAGTCAAAGTTAACCCACTGAAGCGTTAAAATTGCACAGAAAAAGTAAAATTGAAACAAATACGGCAAAAGATTTTGATCAAAAAGAGGCAAATGTAAAGGCAAAAAACGTGGCCAGAAAGACCGCCCAACTCTTTGTTGTTGTTGTTGTTGTTGTTGCTGTTGTTGCTTTATCGTCAAACATTTTTGGCAACATGCAAATTTTGTTAAATAAACACAGGAGTTAACAGGGCTGATGGACAAACTTACGTCTCAAATCCCTGGGATCCTGAGAGTTATTGCTGCGCGGGCTTTCACCCTTTTCAACGGCATCGTAATCCTGTGATCCCTCCATGGATTCATGTGATGTGCACGTGGGACTGGCCGAATCCGTGCGAAATGATTCGTTGCCATTGAAAAGATTCTGCAAAATTCAATTTCAATTATGACAACTGCCAACTGTCAGGGCCTTCAACTCCGCTTCTCTATTCAGTTCACCTGTCAACCGTCCTCTACCCCCTTTTGGGTGCTTATCACTCACCTGATCCAGAGATATGCCAATGTATTTGGGAGGTGAAAATGCCGACGGCAGCGAGAAGTTTGACAGCACCGACGGCTTCCCCAGAGGCGAACGATCGCTGGCAAAATAGCTGCCTGGCGCACCAGCCGCTGCAGCAGCGGCAGCTGCTCCATTTGCCGCCAGCATTCCATGGTTGAGGGTCTGCAGCAGATGTGGATGGAAGTTGTGCAGGAATTGGGCGTTATAGTTGCCGACTAGTGACATGTTGTGTAGATCTTTGGCGTCAGGTAACTGCAGGTAGTAGAAGAAAATATGAACGATTAATATGGCAGAATTTATCGATTTATCGTTGTCAATTTAAATAATTATGCTACTATTCTTTTGTTAGTTTAATATGGCTGCAATTCAAATTATTAACAATACATTTAATTGAAGCTAAAATTCAAAAATATAAGACCATCGTGAAATTAGCCTCAAATTGCTGTTTAATTATTATACACAAATATTTTATTCAATTTTAATAACTCAAAATTAATTGTTAACTACTTTCAGTTACTTTAAAATGTTAAAATATTTATTAAGAATTTTAATATAATATTTTAACTTGTTTTGCATTAAATTAAATTCACAATAATTGTAAAAAACGGCATGAAATACAATTAAACTTATTTATTTATTTAATTCTAAACTTAAATTAAACTAAAGAAAATCAATTAAATCTATTAACATATTTAAACAACAAAATGAGAAAACTATAATTTAATTTGATCGCTAATAGGTTTAAATAATTTGTAAAAGAAATTAAACAAATGATTTAAATTAAATACTTTAATTAAATGAACAAATTCCTTAAATAATCAAGCATAAATTTAAATCAAAGAAACTGGCTTAAAATTTAACTAAATTGTATAATTTTGTATATATTTATTGTATAATATTTTGTCAATTTTACGAGCAAAAGTAAAAGCGCTTGTAAACCAAGTTTACTTCAGCTTAACATATCAGTGGTTTTCCCACACTTTTCCGCACACTTTTCCCGGCACACAGCAGACAAATTTGTATGTAAATTCGATCGTAGTGTGGGTGAGCTTGGTTACTTGTCACACACATGTCGTTGCTTGTCTAGATGGGTGTAAGTGTGTGTGTCCCAGACGCTTAACACTCATCAGGCTCAATTTGTTATAAACGGTTTGTCTGTTTATCCCTTGCTGTTTTTATCATCCATCCCCAACCAAACCCTCGCCCTAAACGCACCCTCACCCACAACCCCTTGGGGGGTGGGGTGTGGGGGTTGGGGGTATCCATATCCATATCATTTGCAAAAGTCTTTGTATGTTCGTAAATTTTTGCTCGTTATTTTACACCCCATTGGTGGCACAGCATTTCTCCTCCTGCCACCTTGCTACACTCCCCACACTCCCCACACTTCAGCCACACTTCCCTCACACTTTATTCGCACATATATGACACAGTTTATGTGTGGCAATATCGTAACTCTAAAATCTCTCAATTTTGTGCCGTTTAACATTTATTTGTCATAAATTAAACACTTTGCTGCATATTTTAAGGCAGCTTAGAGCTATTGATCTAACCATTTAGAGAATGTTTTCGAATTCTAAATTTATAATATATCAGTTGGTGAGTTTAAGCCAAGCATCTTATCAGATTTCTCAATTTATTTACAATTATCTTTGCTTTCTCTTTTGCTGCTCAATACTCTAACAACTTTAACATATGTTGCCCTGTTCCAAAGGATATCCAGCACTTTCTTCTATCATAATGGGCACATTTTTGTGCCAAGTCATGTAGCTAACATAATTTTTAGCAATTTCATATAATGACAATTTAAATGCTCATATTTTACGCATATTTTGCACATGCTAAGTAATTAGAGGATGGTTTCCTGTGGCTGGAAATGGGAGTTGTAATATTGTAGATGTCATTCCAAGAGTGTGGAGAATTGTTAATAATATAATAAGCATCAATTATTGTGCTTAAGCAAGTTTAAATCAAATAGTTTAGTAATAATTGTACATAATATTAATTATAAATTAAATTAGCTAAATGATTTTTTCTACATTTGTGAATCATTTCCTAATACTTTCAATGGAATTCATAAATTGAGTTAGAGACTAAAATAGAATGAATTAAAAATATATAAATAAATATACAATAAATGTATTAAACTAGTTAAATTAAAAGTACATTTAATTTATAATTGTAAACTGTTTTCTTATGTTATCAGTGTGCCACATGCTTGACATTAAGCTAAGCGTTTATTAGCTGATTAATTAGATTAATTCTCTTTGCTAAGGCGACAAATTGTTGGCCCAAACAGTTGCAAACAGAATAGAAGGTGTTGGCATAACAGTTGCCTGCCCCATCATCCTCTATCATCAGCATCATCACCATGTGGAATTTGGCAAATGAATCGAGGACTTGGTTTAAAGCTGTTGCCAGGCACAAACAAATGCAAGTCAGAGCCCGAAAAGCCATTAGACAAATACACAGGCATAAATTGCAGTGGTAAATAAGCTTGTGGGCGTTGTGATTGGGCATGTGCTAGGAGGGGGAAGGGGGGAGGGTGCTGGAGGTGTATTGCCAACCGCATGAGTTGCATTTTGGCTAAATCAGTTGAAGTCAGGCGGCCCCCCTAATGAGTGGCACTGATTAAATGCCACGTGCACAGATGGCACATATCATCACAAGGAAGGCAATGTGAGGGCAATGTTGAGGGCAGTCCAACGAGTAGTGGAGGGATTGATGAAAGGAGAGGGGGGTATGATTAAGAGTAGAGTTGAACGTTGCAAGTGGTCAACCACTGGCGACTCAACCAGACGCTTGATGCTCAACTCGTTGTCGCCTTTGCCAAATTTGTCAGCATTCGCTGAATGAGTTTTTAATGCGATATGTAAACTTGCTTATAGAAAATGTACATTGATTTATGTGCAGCAGGTGGCACTTGCTACCCCTTACCATATCCCCCTCCCCCCTTCCCATTCCCAGTCGCATTCACAGTCACTGTTTGCTTTTCTATTAGAGGCATTCAAATGCTGTTGGTCGTGTGATTTGTTGCCCTTGCCGAGGGTTGTAGATTTGCATAATGCGCTTGTTCCTTGTTGTTTGTTTTTTGTTTTTAACACTTGAATTATTGGCATTTATCACTCGTTGTCGACGCGCTGGAGATTGTTCTAATGTTCAAGCTTGCAAACAGCAACAACAATAACAGCTTAATTACAACAACACGATAACGAGTGGCATGAGCCAATTGTCCACATACAATTGCCAATTTCGCTTAACTTGGCCATAAAATACGACACAGACAACAAACAACAAACGGACAAACAAACAA
The DNA here is from genome assembly GCA_018901825.1 of Drosophila funebris. Lineage (NCBI taxonomy): Eukaryota > Metazoa > Arthropoda > Insecta > Diptera > Drosophilidae > Drosophila > Drosophila funebris. Next base: position 5,857,233 of record JAEIFK010000688.1, read on the forward strand.
CTGCCTTCTCAGGCTCCAACTACAAATAAATCTCAATTTGTGGCAGCAACACAAAAAAAAAAAAAAACCAGAAAACGTTTAGCAATTGGCAATTTTCTCGAACTAAATGTTTATGGCTTCAACCTGCTGCTATCAAGTTTAGATGGACGCGACTTTGCTGTGTGAATCTGCTGTTAGCCAAATAAAATTATAGCATAAGCTGAGGCGTGTTTAATTTGCGATGCGGAGAATGGCAAACTTATAGATGTTTGTAATAACTTTAATCAATATTAAACTGATTTATACTAATAAATATAGAATTTTTTATTTGAGTAGTCAACTGGAATTACATTTATTAACTGCAGTCATAGAAATGCATATAGCTTTCATAAGATTGTTAGGACTGAATTGCTATAAAGTTAAAGAAATTTAAATATGCTACTATTTTGTTTGATGCAAGTTAATTAAGCTCAAATTGTTGTACAATGATTGTTAATGAATTTATTATTGAAATATAAATTTAATTATTAAAATTGTTTTAAATATGAAATGATTAATAAATGTAGGAGATTTCTTTGTCCACAATAAACAAGCAGCTTAGTATTATAGTCATTAATTAGAATATGTTTTAAATCATCTCATATTTTCATTAGTAATTAATTATTTTAATATATTTCCAGTCTAATTATTTAAATAAATAAAAAATAAAAGGTTTTTAATTCAACTTGGTTTAATATTGTTTCAATTGAGAACTTTTTGTCTACATATATACTAACTGGTTTAACAGATTCCATTTGCAAGTATTTCCCCTCCCGACGACCCCTACAGCCGCAGCGCTTTAGGCATGCCTGAACTAGTTCTCCCTACATGATTACTTCTTGTTATATGCCTCGTTGGCTGTGCACTGCAGGCTCTGCCCTCTTGATAAATTGCTATAAATTAAATTAAGCGCCCTGCACACTCCACACACCACACACAACATACTACAACACTCAACACACACACTCACACACACATGACTGTAATAAGTGCAAAAAAGAAAATAAGGAATTACATTTCATATATTGCTTCAGCTTTGGCTCATAATTTTCCACAGTCGCCCAGTGGCCAGGGTAGCTGAATGGCTCTGGCTCTGACTCTGGCTCTGGACATGGCCTAGGGTCTGCCATCTTTTTTGTGTGTGTGTAGTCAGTCAGGGGTCAGTCTGTTTACCTTTTGTTGGTGTGGCTGTTGTTGTCGTTGTTGTGGTTACAAAATTGTTATGGTGAATACTTTTTGTTATGGTGGTTAAATGGTGCACAAGAAGTAGAAGTAGAAGTAGTAGCCATAGCCATAGCCATAGCCATAGCCACATTAAACCATTTGATATGGCATTTAATATGCTCGCTTGGTTTGTTTTTTATTATTAATTTTTATTGTCGGGCTATAAATAATGCGCATATCACAGGAATTGCACAGAAGTCTTTGCTCAGATCTAGCTAAGGTTGTCATACTGCAGGCAATGTCAGGTAAGCTGAGCTGGAGAGCAGTACAAATGGTAATTATTAAGTTAAATTGTACTTTGTATAACTGATCAATCGCTTGGTAATCAATCAATAATTACTTATGCATTTTCAATATAGATAAATAGACTTTCTACAGATATTATTAATACTCAAAAGATATTAAGTATAAATTGAGTTTAATTGTTCTTAGCTTTAGTGAAAAGACTGATTAACTTTGTTTAGTTGTTTCTGCTTTCATTTTGTTAAGATTTCTACACCAACTCAATACAATATGGGACTCTTACGCAAGTTGATCGTGTGGATCATGTTGATCATGTTGGTCATGTGGTTTGGAGCGAGCATATCACCCAACTCGCATCTACAAGTCGAGGACATATTGTTGTCATGTTTAACATATCTTAACGCTACCCAATGCTATGCACAAGTTCGTTGCCAATGCCAGAGATCAGTAACCAGTTGAGTTAGTTTTGCTGGCAAGTTATTCCAATTCTTGCAAGCCGCCTGCTCATCATCAGTTCAAGTTCTTCATCATTTGTAGCATCAGCGTCAAGATCATTGCTCATGTTTACAATGATGACAGGCAGCGGGGGCAATTGAACGACAACGAGGAGCCTCCAAGCCGCTGAGCCACTGAGCCGCTCAGCCACTGAGCCGCTGCATCGCTGTGAGCCGACAAACCATCATCACAGATCCACTATAGCAGCTTCAGATCTCAACCTGGTAGCTATCATAAATCTGTTCGTCGCAAAAATCTACACACAATGGGGCGTTTGCAAACGCATTCGTCGATCGACGAGGAATGTGACTCTGAAAACTGAAAACTGAATCTGAATCTGACTGACTGTCGACTGTAGACTGTCGACTTTCGATTGTCTTTAAACTGCGACTCTCGCAGTCTCCCACACTGAGAGAAACCCAGTGATGCTTATCAATGAGCAAGGTGATCTATGAAAGTCAATGATAGTTCTTAGGGAGTTTTACTTTCTTAAAATAGATATGGAGATTCGTTTAAGCTTTATTGATAATATTCAATTCAACTGATGCATTTATATTTTGTTGCAGTGTAGTGTTTGGTTTGGTTTTGTTGTTTTACAATGCGCATTGTTTTGTGTGCTGTTCTCGGTGCTCGGTGTGCTGCTGATTTATAGCATCGGTGGGTCAGAGCTTTGACTACTCGAACTAACTGAACCGCTGAACCGTCGAATCGCCGCCGCAGCCGCCGTTGAGTTTATGATTTGTCATAAATATGTCGCGGTGGCCGAAACGCCGAAACGCCGTAACGCTGCGTCGTACGTGGGCGCTCGAACAGAGCCGATCAGAGATCCTTAAACCGGACTCTGATTGGCGGCAGGGGTCGCAGACTGATTGGCATTTTTACTTACTCTCGCTGGAAACGGACGTTGGCCACGCAGTGCCTCATGCAAACCGGAAGCGGCCTCCGATAGTACAACAAGCGCTTGTGATGGCAAATGGCTGCTAACAAATGCGTTGCTTTCCATCTGCAACTTGTGGTTCACTGTTGTTGTAGTTGTTGTTGTTGTTATTGTTGTTGTTGCTGTCGTTGTTTTAGCCGTTGTTTTTAATTTGCTGAGTATTTGACACTGAACAGCATAACGCGTGCACTTTCACTTTAATTAACAATTGTGATTGTAATTGTAATGGTAATTATAATTACACATTAATTGGCACCTATGCGAAATGCAAGTTAATTAAATTATGCATAGTATATACATGTATATACATATATACGCATGTATGTGTATATGTAGCAAGTATTTATATATTTGTATTTGTATGACACGCGCGCGTCGGCAACAAAACGGTAAACGCACGCTCTCAGCTCAGCTCAGCTCTCTTTTTGTGACACCCGCACGTACGCGCTGCAAAAGTCCAACTGGACCAACTGTTTTCTCTGCCAGTTGAAGTCTGCGTTCAATTGTGTGCACTGCTGCTTCTGTTTGCTGCTGCTGCGCAGTCGCCTGCTCAGTCAACGCCTCTGCCTTGCTGCAATCTGATTGGTCAAAGCATTGAACCGGTTTTGCCTTTGTGAGCTCTATAGTGCCAGCTCGCTCTCTCGCCCTCTCACTACAGCTACGAGAGACTGCCACTGTTGCTGCCCCCTCTCTTTGCTGGCATTTACATTATGTTTACCTCTTTAGTGAGTTTGTTTTTGTGCATTATTATTCCAAAATGGTTGCATATCTCTTTGTTGTTGCTGTTGCTGGTGCTGCTGCCTGTTTGTCTGTTTATCTGCTGGTTATTGTACGCCTGTTTGTCTGCCAGCACCTGGGACTGGTCCCCTCACTGTCTTCTCCCACTCCTTTACCATCAGTCCCTCTCTCTTTCTCTCTCTGTCCCTCTTACTCTTGACATTTTGTGTAAATAAACCGTATGAGAAGCATTTTTACTTTGGATTGCCTGCTGTTGGTTCTTGTATTTGTTGTCTTTGTTGTTGTTAGCCTGGGCAGTGGCTGCAAGTATCTTGAAGTCACTTTTTTTTGCTGGTTGTTGGCTTTTGTATGCTGGACACTTAATATACCACATTACTGTGGTATTTATTGGCCAAGAAGATGGCGAAAATTCTTTTACAGGCATGAAAAAACAAGGAATCCATGAAAGTTGTTTTTTTTTTATGAATATTTTAAGGTAAAGTCTTGATATAAACTCAAGTTTTAGCTAAGAAACTTAGAATATATACAAGTATGTTACTTGAGAATAGAAGCGTTTAAAACATAGCTAAATCAACTAAATAATGACTAACATCGAGTCTGATATATGTTGAAAGAATATAGATAAGAATATGTGCAAAACATAAAACGTACTTATAATAGAATTCAAATTAAGCTATAATAATAAAGTATACACTCTTTAAATAATAAATAAAAACCAAATTAATTGAATATTGAGCGTGCTTCTTTGATAGTAACTTTTGGTTATAGTAATAAATTTATAATTTATTCAGAATTTAACAAATTTTAATAATTTATTGCAGCTTAAGAATAAAAATCAAATTAGAAACTTATTGCATTTAATTTTCAAAATTTAATTTAAAAAATTAGTGTATTTTAGTGCTGTTAATATTTGTTTATATTTAGAAGAGTGATAAACTGCTAGCACCCACTGTTAACAGTCGACAGTCAACCGAAATAGTTGTGGGACAGCATATTATTATGAAACCAACAACTACAATTACACAATTACAACATATGCACATATGAACCTGACAAAAGCAGTAACTGAAAAAACACAAACAACAACAGCAACAAGAACAACTACCAAAGCAGAAGAATAGCAGCAAAAAGCAACGCGAGCCAATACAGTAACGAAACGAAATGTTTGTTGTGATTTTGAGACGTTGTGATTTTTTACTAACTAAATAAAATATTTGCCTGCAATTTAGTTGCAGAGTTGAGAAAAAAGTGTGCAAAAAAAAAAACAGGCAACGCCTGAGAAAATGGCGAGTGGAAAAAAGGAAGTTGGGTAAAAAAAAAGTCTTTTGACATGTTTTATGGGTGCACAAGTGGCTGTCAAGCAGTTCCCCCTGTTGGCCAACCCAGTATGTTAGCTTTGGCCATGTCTTTAATTGGTGCCTAGTAAATTTAGCTTTGACCATGTTTGGATGTTGGGTCAGCTTGGACTGTGCCGTGAGATGTGCCGCGTAGTCTTGGCTAATTTTTTGCTCATTATATTTACATTTCAAGAATTCCTGCACAGAGTTGCACTTTATAATTTGCAGGCATCGCCTGGTTTATTACCACGCCGAGCTGCAGACAGAGACAATGCCAAAGACAGAGGCAGAGAGACACACAGCGCGACGAGATGTGGAGGAGTGCCAGAATGGGATAGCCAGATAGGGAGTTACTTCTTGGCGCATGCGCCGTTCCGCCAGACTGTGCCGTGGTAGCCTACATTATGTGCCTAATACTCGTACTATATGAGATAGTATATAGGGGAGGACTCCACTAGATGGTAACCAAGTCCCCAAGACTACTGCCCATGTACAGCTGCCCGCTTTTTGGACTCAACTGCATTTGGCTGGCAGTAGATTTTTCATTTTATTTATGTGCTGTCGCTGTCGCTGTTCACTGTCGCCTCTCCCTCTGCTTTAGCTCCCACTCTACAGTTCCTCGGCTCCTCTGCTTCTCTGATTGCTCAGCGATGCTTTTTGCTTGTATTTCTCAGTTTGTCAGCATCTCGCTACAAAATTAAATACTTGTCTTTGTTTTTTATGGCCAGCACTTGGCAGTATTGCCGTGATGTAGGGAGGGGCGTGGGCGTGTGCTCACGTATATATCTATGTATGTATGTATCTACAACTTGGCCATAAACCGAGTGCCATTTTGGCCTGACAGCAAATTTATGTAGTGGCCAAGAAAGCAGCTGCTGCGTTCTACGCTTCTCCACTCTTCACACACTTCTTTAATATTTTTGGCAAACAATTTTCTATAATTTAGTTGAGTTTTCCCCTAGCAATGGTCACTCACAATGATTTGACGAAGATTACTAATAAATTACTTAAATTTTATTGCTCATTTTGTGGTTTGTTGCCGCAGTCTAATCAGTTCCATATTTTATACACATTTTTAATAATTCATAGGAATTTTTATATTTTGAAAATTGCGTAAATTAATGAACAGGAAAATTTGAGTGTTGGTACATAAATAAGAGACTTTGAAAGCTTAAAAAATGCCACAAAGTTTGGCAGAAGTTTAATTAATATTTCACAAGTTAGAGGAATAATATGATTTACTTAAAAATTATAATATAGAGCTCTAATTGCTTTAGAAACTTAACATTTTGCCATATTTTAATGGAAATATTTATTTAGATAAATACTAAACGCATCTCAAATATCAAAGATAGATTACTAAAGATTTAACAATAAAGCATATGTATGTAAATATGCATTCCACTGAACACGTGTCATTTGCATAGTTTATATCTGCGTCTTCCCAGTCCACTGTCTGCACCTGCTCTCCGTATCTGTGCTTTGCCCTTCAACCCCGCAAATCCCAGTCGGCCACGCCTTTGAATTAATTGAAACCACATTACAAGTGCAAAACGTTGACTGTCAAAGCCAATTCCGACCAGAAACTCAAACTCAAACATCTGCGACTCGCCTAAAAAACTGAACAGAGATTCGCCCACAAAAAAAAAAAAAATAGAAGAAGAGAGTATAAAAAAAAAAACAAAAATAAAAAGGAAAATCCCAAACAAATCCCACACAAATGTGCAGTACCCGAAAATCAACGAAAAGGGAATTTCAGCGATGGATTCATGTAAATATGAATGGAAATGAATTACAAGCGAAATAAATGTACGAAAATTGCATGTAACAAAGCAAAATCGTATAATAAAAATTGTAGTAAAAAGTAAAAAAAAGGCAAGCGCTAACATGTTGACGATGGCGGGTGTGAAAATGTGGGTGGTGAGGAGGGGTATTGTGGTTTTTTCGGTTGCCAGCGCAATGTTGGCATGTTCCAAATGCAATTTTAACAGGATTTGCAAGGACACATTTGCACAAAGTGACAGAAAAACGCAGGCAACAACAGTAGTAGCAACAACGGCAACAACAGCAACAAGAACATCAGTAACAACATCAGCAGCAAAAAGTCAACCCCCATACTGGGTACTTCTACCACCGACATCCCCCCGCCTGTCAACGTTGTTGTGTGCGTGGCTGGCATAACTTGCGGCTTAAAGGGCTCAACTTGTCATGTTGCCCGCTGCTGATGTCGGCATTGATTTTCCACTTACATACGTTTACTCTCTCCTGGCTCTAACATTCTCACCCGACCCGACCCGGCCCAATCCCAATTTCAGACCCAAAGCTTGGGTCAGCTGCGGTCTTAACGCTTCATCAATATGCTTTTGCTGGCGCCGCTAATTTTCGCTTTAGTCAACCTCACACATCGCACATCGTACATAGGTCCAAGTGCTACGTGCAGATTTATGTGTCATCACAGGACGACAAAGCAAGTGTCCAAACCCAAGCCTTATAGATATACTCATGCTGCTCCTGCCCGCTTCTGTCTCTTGTAGCTACTTGCATGTGTGTGTTTAGTGTTAATCCGTCAATGATAAGCTCAATTTGTTGTGGTCACTCAGCGACAATGACCGTTAGAGCCCTGGCGACTTATTGTGTTGCATACTTTTTCGGGGCACTGTCAACGCTACAAACAGCAAAGCCCATTAAAGTAATATTAGCCAACATCGGGTTGTTGTTGTCTTAGAGATGGAAACGTGACTGGCCAGTGCCAGCAATGAAGATATATTTTATAAGTGCATTCTCAGTAATGGGAAATATCATTTAAATTCAAATAAATACTTTACTAAAAAGCATGTCTCAATAAATATGTTTAATTAATGTTAAAATAAGTAAAAATATAATTCGATAAATAATAACATAAACGCCAAGTGCGCAATCGAACTTGTTACGAGAATTGTAAATGGAACGAACAGTAGTTCCGATTGCTGAACCATTGATCGGAGCACAAATAAAGAGTCACTTTTCGGTGAACAGCTGTTAAGTGCAGATCATTGGCTAAATGAAACCTCACCTGAAGGTGTTTGCGTAACTCATCCGAGTGTAGTGCGTCCATCTCTAGCTGGGCTCATGCATCATCATAAGTAATTCCGTCTGCGTGGCCCCAACTCTCGCCTCATCTGGAAGAAGATTCATCACACATGTTCTCTTTTTGGTGTTCTGTTGCCACAGCCGGTTCAGTAATTTAAACTTTGGCTATGACAGAGCCCTTTTGTCGCCGTCTTCTGGCCAACTTGGCTGGGATTTATGTGGACGCGTTCGGCAGATATATGAGCGACTATATTATAAAAGTTTTGACACGTTTAGTGTTAGTGGGCTTGATGAACTTTTTTTCCTCTTCTGATTTTTCTCAAAGTTAAGGGGAGCACGTGTGGCTGATGACATCGATGGTTACAGTTGCTGTTGCTGTTAACGTTGCTGTTGTTGCAAGACGAGGCAGACCACAAATGAACCAGGCAGGCAAAACCCACTAATTGGCTTAGTGCATTAAAATAACTTGCCAATAGTTGTGGCCAGACTGTGACCTCCGGCTGCAAAACCAAGCACAAACAATGCGACGTTGTCATTGCCAAATTTATGAGCCTCCGTGGCTAATTTAGCAGATAGTTAAGAGCCTTTTGTTCGCCCACAGGACCTGGCTCAAATTTAAGCCCAGCAGAAAGGATTTTCTACACAAGTCAACAAGATAAGCGACTTCACCACCCCCGCTCCAACAGAGTGAGGCATGGGATACATTTGTTCCAAATGCGGGCGAGATTTGAACTGGCAACAAATATCAGAAGGTACAGAAGCAGAATCTCGTATGTCAAACTGTGACTGGACAGCAACTGTCTCTAATTATACAAAATTATTTATAATGACCACAACTCCACCAACTGCAACAACTCTACTCCGACTCCAACAGGGCTAACAATCAAAGTTTTGGTTCGAAGCATTTTGAAATGTGTAAAAACCTAATTAAAAGTGAATTATTCATTTGTATTCGTTTGGTGTGGGAGCTTAACATTCAGTCAGCAACCGTACAAAAAGTCGTCTGCTCTGTTGTTGTTGATATTGTTGTTACCATATGTTGCACAAATGAATTTTGGTTCAAATTTGCTTTGATTAATTGGTGGTCAAAAGTTCAACGAACAGCACAGCGGTTGCTAAGTAGCTGAAGGATTCATTTAGGGACTGAGATATATAGGATTGTAACGGGGTTAACTAAGGCTATGGCATATAAGCAATATAATCACTGTGATATATGCAAACAAATATATCACAACAAATGTTAAAGAAGTCGATGGATTTATTCGAACTGATAACAGAAAAGGGCTTTATACTTGTACTTGTACTAGTGTTCATCGATAAAATAGATCCACTGGTTAATATCGAACATGTAGAGTGGTCAATATCAATAGAATCGATTATTTAATAATGTACATATTTATTAATTTACATATTAATCTTAAGATGACATTATAAATAGTAGGAAAATAATCAATGCATGAGAATTTATGACATCATTTAATGGCGACAATTATTGACAACGAAAACGAATATCGATTGAAGCAATCGATAGTCAACTCGTTCTTTTTTTAGGCTCAATTCGTAATTATCTGTATTCTAATTGAAGTTAGCAACCATTTGTGATAGTTTAATTAATATTTGCATAAGCCAAAATGAATAAATTATTTAATAATATAAGCTAACTTGAGAATTGAGCTGCATTTACATATCTATGTAAATATCAGTAGGTTTACTCTGTTCTGACATTTTCCATATTACGCCCTGCGCTTCTAAATTTATCAAGCTTGTCCTCTTGGCCATTTTCACGCCAAATTGATTTTATGTGGCGCCAAACGTTAAAGTCCAACAGGAAACAACAATAACAAATCCAACAATTTTATGTTGTGCGCCAATTTACAGAGACTCCTCAAACAACGTACATAAAAACCAAGGGCAGACTTTTCACGCAGTTGATACGGCGAGGGTGAAGTGTAGAGAAGGGGTTGCCGAAAGGGTGACTGCTCAGTATTACACCAATAATAATGAGCGCAATTAAGTTGAGTTGCAGTTGGCGGGGAAGTTGAGGGAGTAACAGCTTAATGTGTGTCACAGAAAATTAAATTTACGCTAATCGGCAGAGACATTGCCGCCTTCTCATTGGGTTCATCCTTCTTCTGAATGGTAGCAGCAGCAACAACAATAATAACAACAACAACAATAATAACAACAACGTATCTGGCATGTGGCAGCAGACATGAAATTAAATTGTCGTTTTATTGTTCTCCAGACTTTGCACGTTTAAATAGCTTGAATATTTTTCATACGCAGCCGTCGCGTCGCATCGCATTGCAGAGCATCGCCTCGTTTCGGCCAATTTGTTTGTTTAGATGGGGTTAAGACATTCCCATATATAACTTCACTAATCTTTTGGACCCCGTCTGACACCCACGCGCGACCAGACCTCGACCTCAGCCACAGGCGCAGCCCTCGCTAACAACCTCACCCTCGCTTTGTGCGGTTTTTCCGCCCAGTTTCCCAGTCAAAAGGTGGCACCATATGGCAACACTCCTCGCATTCAGTTTAGTTTACAGTGAGTGAGTGTGTGTGTTTGTTTGTGTGTGTACGCGTGTGTTGTTGTTGTTGCTGCTGCTGTGTGTATGTGTGCTTTGTTTTGTGAGTTATACTTTTCAATGTTGAAATTGATTTCCGATTTGTTTGCTTGTTATTGTTGTTGTTTCTGTTGTTGTTGTTGTTTACGAGTGCACTCGATCGCACACAGAGAGCCAAATGTGGTTGGCCACACGTCCGCGCCTTTGTATTACTTTTTATAGCGGGGGGGATAACATTGTTTGAAATTAGTAAAATATGATTTGGCCTTTTACTCTATTGCTGACTTTGCTCTTTTCTCATTTCATTTCATTTTTCTTTTTTTTTCGCATGACTCTTGGAACTTCTTGACGTGTTGCATACGCATGGATTCTGTGTTTATAGAGAGCCTCCCACTTTGCATGTGCTCAGCTAATAGATTGCCATATGGCTTGCGTTTGTTAGAAAAACTCTTAGTTTCTTATTGCAAACAGCGAAGATAATGTTTATAAAAATTAATAAAGAACCTAAATTCTTTAGAATTAAAATAGGTGAACACCCCGGAATATATTTAGATAAAGTTATCTTGAAAATCAGTGATAAATAAAACAATGTGCTGCAATAAATATATATTATAAAGAGAGTAAAAATATTAAGTAAAGGTAGTAAAACCTAGGGACTAGTAGACAGCAAATGAAGACTTTGTAATAATGGAAAAGAGTGTGTAAGTATCATATGTTATTGGCAAAGTAATTCTAAAAGAAATAATATTTATTAGAGAGATAGAAATTATATTAACAGATAATAGGTTATTGCTTTTCAGATATGTTTTTAATCCTTGTCCCATTTTAGATTCTGTAATTAACTGAAACTTTATATAATTTAATTCGAATTCAAAAATAAAACTTTTTTGCTTTCATTCAACAAAAGGTTTAATTTTTTATATATTTAACAAATATGTTTATAATGTAATTATTATGGCTATTATGGAATTTAATACCCCGAATCATTCCTTTAGCTATCTTTCAATATTTAATAAATACATATAATGTTATTTATATATTTAATTAATTCAACACCCAGAAGCATTCCTTTAGCTATCATTCTATCCCTGTGAGTTCAACGAGTATATGCACGCCCTTCCTCCCCACCCCTCCCTAAAGCTAACTTCAACACATGCAGAACTGTCTCTATATTACGTTGGGAGTTTATGTTCATTACATATGCTGTGCCTAGTTATCGGCACAGTCTGATTGCTCTCTGAAGCTGATTGCCTGTCTGTTTATGAGGCATGAAGGCATTTAAAAGCGCATCGCATCGCATCGCATCGCAGCTGCAATCAACATTCAACATTCAACAATCCAATGGAGGCAACATTAGCGATATGTCAGTTGTACTCATTGTCCTGCTGTTGTCTTCTGTCCTCGTTGTCTCCTGTGCCGTCATATTGTTGCAATGATGTTGCCCGTTATTGTTATAATGTCATTAGCAGCGCGGGGGGAAGACCATGTTGTTCCTCGTGTTGTGTAAATGCCCTGGCCAAGTTGCATTTGCGTCAGCTTTGTCTGATTGCAGCTCTGGAATTGCCCCCCCTCCTTATCATACTCATCGGCCTCATCAGCTAAATTTCAAGTGTCAATTTTCAACACCAACACCAACCCTCCCAGACAATCCAAGCAATTTTCGCTACTCGTGAAAAAAAAGGTAGAAATATCCCCTAAATTTAACGCGCTTTGACCTTTTTTCCCTGGTATTTATTTACAAGCATCTTTTCACATTTTTTTTTTTTTGTATTTTTTTCCAACATTTTTTATCTCTGCTGCTTTACACATTTAATTTGATTTCTTTTTGAAGTTTGATGCCCGCTCTGACTTGTTACGCAGCGTAGTTGAAGGGGGGGCTGCAAAGTTGGGTTGAACAGACGTTAGGACTTTGCACTGAACTCCCTTTTTGCTTAAACATTGCCATGCAAAGACCCCTTTAAGCTACGCCTCTGCGCGCTACTCATTTTTGGTCCCACAGGTGTCGCCACTTTGCCGCTTAGCTGCTCATTTAGACTGCCAGCTAATTGTGCAAGTGGCCTCAAATGTTCAACATTATTTAATTAAATTTGACTGCTAAGACGTTTTTTATGCTGATTAAGTGGCCAGTTTCTGGATAAGAATCTTTTGAAGTCGTTCCTTATTTTCCTTTATTTTTTTTAAATATTTTTTTGGATGGGGACTCAAATCTTTTTGTTAATTTGCGAAGAGTGAAGCTGTCGAAGTATTTGCCGGAAATTAAAAATTCTATAGCCAGACTGACTATGGAATCGCCTATCTAGCTCTCTATCCCTCTCTCTCTCTCTCTCTCCCTTTCTGCCTAACACAAGCCGCGTAACTCAGTCGCTTCAACAGATGCCTGGCCACTTGCAAATTAAGTAAGTCAACAAAGCACTTTGCGGATTTGCATCATCGTCAGATTCGTGGATTTATCTGCATAAAATGTGCGGGAGAAATGTTACTGATATACCCATACTATATATATATATATATATACAGATATAAATATATACTATGAAATTTTTCATCTTTTTTTTTCAATGTTATTTACATTGCGGCTAACGCAGACAGACAGAGACAGAGACAGAGAGAGAAAGAGAAAGAGATGACGATGACGATGGACGGAGCTGAGATGAGATGAGATAGATGAATAGTTAGAAGGGGGGCGAGGCACATTTCGTATGCGTAGAGCTAACGAACTCGAAATAATGCGTTTGAAATTTAAAAAACGTGCAATTTATGTTAAAAATTTAAGCAAACATCGTGTCGCGCAGCCAAAAGATTTTTAATTAATCATTTGCCATTTCTGTCCGGCTGTTTGACTTGTCTATGAAAACGGCATTAAACGAGGCAACTCCTCCTCCTGCTCCTGCTCCTGCTCCTGCTTCTTCTCCACCTCGTCTTTCACTGTCGTCGTCTCTCTCCCCCTCGCCATAATGCGAACTGCAACATACCAGAGAACTCCGCTTACCATGTTAAACAAGCAACTTTATTTTCTTGACTGCGGCCAGCCGACCAATTAAGAGAAACAGGCGTTCGTTCAGTTCGTATAAATCGCATTAAGCTGGTTGAGCTGACAGACCCGGGTCCACCTCCAACTCCAGCTTCAGCTCTGCATTGAACCCGGGGCCAGCTGTTCGATTTGTTCGATTCGCTTCTTAATTGCTTGCTGTCCATTGTCCAGTGTTCAGTGTCCAATGGCTCACTTGACCAATGCATTAAAAATGGCTTAAAAAATGGTTGGCAAAACCAAAAATGGTGTTTATTAAATGGATTGATGGCTGTACACAAAGTACAACAACAACAACAGCAGCAGCACCAACAACCACATCAACAACAAGAACAACAACAGCAGCAATAAACAATAAAAATAAAGATGGAAAAAAATACTCATAATGGCTGCAAGCCGTTGACGGTTTTGGGTCGATTCATAGTCTGATTTATGTTGTTTGCAATTTATTAAAAAATTTGCAAGCGCGAAAGGCAAATGGAAAATTGTAATGCGATTGATAAACATAAATCGAACAAAAATAACATTTCAGCAGTTGTAGCGGATTATTAAGTAAGTATTTCAGAGCGAATTAAACATTAAATAGAGCTAATACTATTAATAGTTAAAATACAGAAAATAATTAGAAATTTATTAAATAATTTCTTTCTTACATAAGCAAGTAATCAAACTTTAATTTGCGAAAATGTAAATATAAGATTGAAAAGATTTATGAATAACTTAGCGATATACAATATTTTTGATAAACGAAGAAAGACTGACTTATAAGTAGTAGCTTCAGCTACTCAAGTTCAACTAAATTATAAATTTTCAATAAGTCGATTTCACATTAGGGGGACTCAACTAAACCCTATCTGTAATCCCTAACGTATGTTTCCCTCTGTCTTGCCTTAACACATTACAGTAATTAACAAATGATATTGATATTTGAATCGTAGCAACTGATCTGTGGCATGCGACAATATACTTTAATTGTCCATATGGTTTGTGTATACGTCACTTCCATAGATCCCCAAGAGCCAGAGTTACCGTGTTGTGAGAGGGGGAACATCCATTCTATTCTTTGCAACTCTTGCAGTACTTTGAATTCAATGTACCTCCACGTTCTCCAGCCCGCAACTCTTTGTCCTTTGTGGCCTTTTTATTTTTTGGACTCCGTACTTGGATACAAGGTCCAATGCACTTTCACGTGCGATTGTCACACCACTTGCCGGCAGTATGAGTACGAGTACGAGTGCGAGTGCGAGTATATCCAGGGATTGGATTGGGGCTGACTCTTTGTCTGGTTCTTTGTTGCCGCTGTTGTGTAAAGTAAGAATGTAAACTTCCTTACATTGGGAGAGGCTACAAGCCGCCAAAGCGGCCCCAAAAACAGTTGAGTCCAAGTCTGTTGCCGACTCCATCTCCGTCTCCGTCTCCGTCTCTGTCTCGGACACAGTGTCGTAGCCATTGCGACGACGACGGCGACGAGGACGGCAACTCACGACTGACACGGGGTATTTGCATATAAAATTGGTAATATGCAAATATTTTGATTGTCTTTGACTTTGTGCGCGCTTATAAAGAATCTCTGAGCTCGGGTCGCCTCAACAATTGAGCGCACAGTTGGAATTCTTGGATTTCGTTTTAGCCAGGCCAACATCAGCAGCTAAAACTGGAGCAGCAGCTAAGCAGACACTGAGGCTGGCTTGGTCAGAGCTACTGTGTGTATATTGCCATTGTGGAAAAAGTTGTTTGCAGTCTTGAAAAATGATTATCGAATCGAACACCTGTGTTTGTGTGTTGTACTCGCAACTTGCAAAGAGGTACTCAGATATTCATACTTTACAGATATTTTCTTGGGAAATTTGCGAGACTAGGAAATACTGATTCAACTCTCAAGCATCTCAAGTACTTTCCATACAAATGCTATGCAAATGTTGGCCAAGTTATGGCCCCGAAAAAGTGTTGCCCATGGGGAATTAATTAGTCTAGGGCCAAACTGGACAGGCGCACGTTTAGCCATAGTCCCTACCATATACATAAGAGCGCAAAAGTTTGAGGCAGACACTGCGACGACAACGGACCAAGTTACCAAGTTGCCAAGTTGTTGACAAAAATTGAATACAATACGACTATTGGGTTATACAGAGGATGGTCAAGGAACCTGTCGAAAATCAAATCGAACTGGGGTTCGACTGAGTGTATGGACAGTGGGTTGGAAAGATTGTGCAAGTAAATGATAAAGAAAGTTATCAATTTGTATTGTAACAATCGAGGTAGGGTTAACATTAAGTTGAAATAAGCATAACATAACATAAGCATATCGATATTATCCGATGTATCGATATGTAATTACAGCACCTGCGGCATATGTGACATTCGTCTGGTCACACTGCTGCTGCTGGTGTGCTTAGTTCTGGGTCCACTTACTTGTTCCCTTTGATTTAGCAAATCTTGTTGGATTGTCAATATTAGCCCACCGTTCGATTGGTCAGTTGGCTTGTACTCTTCCCTGCTCAATCAAGGAACTGAGACGAGTGCCTGGCTTGAGCTTACCGTTTGTTGTCGTTGTTGTTGGTTGCGCGGCAGCTTCCCTGCACTTTGGCGGAATGTTAAATGCTAAAAATGAACAAATAATGACGAATGCCAACAGGAGCCACAGCTGTAGTTGTTGTAGTTGTTGTCGTTGTCGTTGCTGTTATTGTTGTTCCTTCTGGTCAGTTGTTCGCATCGAGATTCACTTTGTCCGTTTGTGGCAAAGCCGCGCGCGCGATTTTCGTTGGAAATTCGTTGCGAGAAAAAACGCGCAAGATTTATGCGCGCGCCATTGCGCATCATAAGCTGTCAAAATGCTTTTTTGGCGATTTATTAGCGCAAATTGAGTTTTAAAAGAAGCTACCTCTTGCAGACTTCGGAGTCCGCACCAAAACTGGTCAATGGTCCAATGGGCAGCTGGTTATTCCCCCAAAAAGCGCTATGATCAGATTTATAGCTGGGCCTGACCAAACAACAAGTGTTAAGCTTCTTGTTGTAGTTGCATGACTACGACTACAACAACAAGTACCCATTGTTGTTGTAGTTGTAGTTGAGCATGCAAAACACGCAATCTGTCTGCGTCCATCTTCAGCTGCATCCAACTCCGTTTTGAATCTCTGACGATTGTCAATTGCCTTTTTGCAGCTGTGCCGCTGGCTGGCCACCACCAGCCACCAGTCTCAGTCTCGAATCTCCATCCTCTTGCTGCCAAATGAAAAATCTTCGAATGTGCACCTTCAGTTGGGGTATCGGAGACTGTGGACTGTTGAACTACTGGTGACTGAGAGAATGGGCCTGTAAACATGTCAACAAATAAATCGTCATGTAAAAATGGCATTTTAAATTGTTTTTGACATTTGTACAGAGGCTGTCAATGAAAATGAAATGCACACAAGAAAATCTCGACTCTCGACTCGACTGGACTCGCCAAGTCACTCAATACTTGGAGTAGCAGTTAGTGGTTATTGCTGCCGTCGATCGATACACCAAGTATCGACGAGTATCGGCATTATATAGCCTTTGGTATTCACATGTTGACATCAAGTTAGTTATGTGTTGTCCAATTGAGGCTTATTACATGATGGTCATCAAATAATTTAGTTTTCGGCTTCGACTTCAGATGACAAATATAAGAACTATGTATATTTGCAAATTGGAATATGCTGCAGATGTAGTTTAGACTCTATGAATGATGAAATAGTTACTCTGCAGTAAACGCTATAAAATTAAAGAATTTAGATGTTTAAGTGGCAATGGCTTGCCAACTGAGTATACCCAATATTTGTCTAAAAGCGGCCTTAATATTCTGCAGCATCAGCAGGGAAAACAGTTCACTGCAGTCGTTTCCCGCATCGATAGTAAAAAAAAATTAAGCATACGCCACATGACCCGGTTTGGCTGCCACAGCCACTGGCTGCATCCTTGCCAGAGGTAGACTGAACTGGCCCACTCATTTATCAAGCTTAAAGGACTTGCATGTAAATGTTTGCCTATGACGCACTCTCATTATGTGCGAAGTTGCCTTCGTTTTCTTTTATTTTTTTTGCACACACGCGAAAGGGAAACCGCAGGACACACACACCCTTGCCAAAAAAAAAAAAAAAAAAGTAAGGAGAGTAAAGCAAATGGAGGAGAAGAAAAATAAAGTCACATAAAATTAATAAGCAAGAACGAAAACTGGAAGTTTCATGTGTGCGTTGCTAACATGCTAAGTTATTGCAATATGAATTATGATATTAATTTAAACGTTTGGCCCTGGGCCTCGCTTATTAATGTGACATGTAATGTGCCTGTTATTACCTTAAGATTATGATTACTTACCTTCGACTCTGGTTTGTTGTCGCCACATATGTATGTGTACGTGTAAGGGCTGGCGGGGTAGAGGGCTGCAGATTGCTATGGTATTGCGGAGGGGGGAAGAGGCAGAACGCTACCTGCTGTGTGGCTTGTGCCTGGGCAATGTGTGGCATTTTCATTTAAATGGGTGCCCCACAAAGTAATTGAAATGTAGCCATGAAGTGGGCCATCTTCTCAGTCCTCTTCGTCTTCGTCTTCCACATCTCTTTGGCCTCTCCACGCGTTTCACTCACCTCTCTCCCTCCAGCCAGTTTGCAGTTCCTGCAACTTGTTTGTCTTGGCAACACCTTAAAGAGTTAACCACTGGCGGGACTACTCTGTGGTCTGCACAGCAAGCGGTCTGCCAACTTGTTTTTGTTCCTCTTGTTGTTGTTGTTGTTGTTGTTGTTGCTATTGTCAACATCGTCATCGTCATCATCATCAGTATCATCATGATTGTCGCATCAGTTTTCAGCAGTTTGGTTTTTTGCCGCCTCGTGAGTTGATTTTCAAAAGTCGCGCCTAAGTGGCCTCATTTTGACATCTTGCTTTGGACTTTGGAGACGGACTGGGGACTGTGGACTGGGGACTGCGATTGGAACTGGTAGTGGTACTGGTACTGCCACTGGGATATGTACTGACCAGCAGCTGAGGCTCCTACAAAAGTGAGTGATACATGTGGACATTGTCTGCAATAAATACTTAATGCCTTCCAAAAATATACACATTAAAAGTCAAAGTCCCGACCCGATCGAAGTAGCAGCCACATTGACGTCTTCATCAGGCTGTCTGTCGTCTGTCTGCCTGTCTGACGGTTTTCATTGCCATTTTTGGTATTTCAATTAAATTTTTTTATGACAACATCAAAACTCTATCATAATTCTAAATGTCTTGACATGAGCTTTGGCTCTTTGTCTCTGCGCTCAGCGCAATGCGAATTGCTTTTATTTTCTTTATTTTTTTTGAAGAATTCTTCAACAGTTTTTGGAGAGAGGGCAGTAAGTGAAACTAAGCTGAAATATGTATAACTTAAGTAATAAATTCCAAGAAATAGAACAACATGAGTAGATTATAAGATAGTTAAAGAACAGATTATAAAATAGAAATAATACAATAGATTTATAACTGAAAACATAGGCATGGGTAATGAGTTTGACTAATGCTTCGAGCAGCCCTCGCTGCATGCTATCTTTTCTTTTTATTATTACCTTGATGCTTTTTGTCAGTAATTGTAATGGCTGAAAGCCTGGCCAACCACTTAAACTCGCAGACTGTTTGCCTCTGGCGAACTGCTTCGCATTGGCATTGGCATTGGCATTGCCGTTTCTTGCTCGTTTAATGATGTGTGAGCCTGGAATTTTGCGCGCGGTGCCTGTGAAGTGGTGCCAGCTCCCGGGTCTCGGGTCCCAGCGCCCAGCTCCCAGCTACCAACAACCAACAAGCAACTCCCGAGTCCCGAGTCCCAAGTCCCGTTCCCGACTGGCATACCAATTTATAATTTCTTTTAATAAAGTTGACATTCAGCTTCGAACCCAAAACAGAAGCCTTATGTTTCTTCTCTCTTCTGGCTGTTTTTGTGCGTCTGGCCGAGTAGATCATGATCGCCACCGTTTTGCTAAAGGTGTTGAACTTGTCGCGCCTGGCATTTTGGCACTTTTCCCCCAAATCCTTCCCTTCGCTGCCAGCTGGAGTCCCACATATATGTATGCGTCTAACATATGCATTGTGGCAGCCACCCTAGGAAATGGCTCAAATGCCTTCCGCTTGTGCCATTTGTTTCATCCGCTTGACTCCCATATTCACACACGTGTCTACAAATTCCGCAAATATCCGTTATCCGTTTCCTTTATACGAGATTTATACGTTCTGCCTATCAGCATGTGCAAATCTTTAAATTTAAAAAAATGAAAAAAAAAAGAGAAGAAAAAGATTCAAAAGAATTCACATACACCCCTCCCAGTCAGTTGCAGTTCCAGGCTCATCCATTCAAGCGCAACGCTTTGACCATATTAGCACCCAATTCCAATCTCCAACCCGCCACAGTTCTGTGCGTTTATCTAAAGTCCCAAAAAAAAAAAAGTACAAATTGCTTTAAACTAAGGCACTAAGCACTTTTAGCGACGTACAACTTTGTCAAGCGCACATAACAAAGTGTTATGTGCCTTGTAACTAACACTACGAGTATCAGTATGAGTATCAGTATGAGTATGAGTATGTGTGTATATATGTGTGTGTGTGTGTGGCCGTAAAAATACCCTTTCAACGCACCGCAACCCCTAACCACAAGCACAGACAAGCAAAGCAGGCACAGTGTCCCAGAATGTCAGCAAATTAGAATTAAGAATAAAATATATTAAAAATAATATAATAATAAAAATAAATAAAAAATAAAATAAATTTATATAAAACAAATTAAGCAGGTGTAATTCTTTAATCAACTTTAAAGTATTTATATTAATAATGTAATAGCTTTTCTTTATATACTTATATTCTTTTGTCTCTTTCAATGTTCCTTTAGAATTTTTAGCGTACAAATGAAAATAATAATATATGATTTATACATTTATACTTATTACTAAGTTTAAATTTATTTTTAATATTTAATATAAATATTATTTAATAATAAAAAAATAAATATTTAATTTGCCGTTTTATTAAAGAAAATATTTTAATAAAAACATAGAAAATTCGTTAACAATAATTAATTATAATAAGTAGCGCTTTAAATAAAATAGTAGATAAATTTGCCTTTAGCATAGCAGCGCTTATATTGTTAAATTTATTGATTTGTATTAAAAATGTTTAATATATAATAGTTTATTATTATTTAATAACTCAACAATTTTTCCATTAAAATTTCTTCTTTTGTTTGGTGCACAAATTTGCTAGACCTTTTCAACATGCTTAGCACCACTGTGCGGTAGCCAGTGTCACCAGCACTACCGTGTTTTCTCGCTACGGGAAGGGGGGGCGTGGCAGTTGGGTAGTGTACGAAAAAAGTACATTTTTCAAATGTTAGGTTATTCGTAGCATGCTTAGCGGGGCGAGTGAAAGTCGTTGCCGCAACTTTCGAGCGTGGAATGGAGAAGAGCTGGGAGTTGGGACTGGGATTTGGATTTGGACTTGGGTGTGGATATCATTGTAGCTCTCTATGCGCTGTGTTGATTTTTATAGTTTTGTCTAGGACAAACAGTTGCAGATACTAAACCCTCAGTTGTTGCGGTCGTTTTGTTTTCTGGACCATTTGCTTTTTGCTTTTGTCTTGCCTGGCTGTGTGTGTGAGTGTGTGTGTGTTTGTATTTGAGTGTGTGCTATGTTAGCGTTTGCATCAAGTTGTAAATTTGGCGATTAGCACCCCTTTGTGAGTTGGTTTTGTCGGGCAATCTAACAGCCAAATGCTGAGCAAGATGCGCGCCGTCTGATAAGTTTGCTTGAAAATTAGCATAGGCCGACGATTTGGCAAGAAGCATAAACAGCAAGAGAGACAGAAGCAGAAGCAGAAGCAGGAGCTGGATCTGGACCTGGTCAGAAAGAAGGCAAATGGACAGCAAGCGGACACTCAAAGCAACAAACGGCGATGATCTTGTCGCTGCTGCTTGCTGCTGCTGTTGCAACTTTTGCTGTTGCTGTTGCTGCTGCTGCTGCTTTATGAATAAAACATTTTGGCTGGGTGAACGTGGCCAACAGTAGCAGCCGCCTTGGCATTGCAATTGAATCAAACTGCGAACTGCGGCTGCAACTGCCAGCAGCAGTTGCTACAAATGTTTTACAAGCTTTTCAGCGCTTCGTTGTGTCTCCTGTTGTTGTTGTTGTTGTTACTATTGTTGTTGTTGCTGTTGCAGTTGTGGCCCATTGTTGTTGGTGTTGGAGCGGCAGTTCCCGGAAACAATTCAGTTTAAAACTAAAAAAAAAAGTGCAGCTCTCTGTTGTTGTGCTCGCAGTCGGCAACATTATGAACATGGCCAATAAATCGTGCATCGTTCGAATGCTCGAAATGTTGCATGTTTGATTTCTGCGCCACTTGCATTTACTTTATGATATTATAACCAGGACAACGTTTGACATTTTGCGCTCTTTATTTATGATAACAGCCCTCCAGTTTCCACACAGCCAACAGTCAACAGACAACGGACAACAGACAACAGACAACTCGCAGTTTGTCAGCATTTTGTCGCCAACTTTCGTTGTGAGTTTTTATTTTTCTTCCTTTTTTTTTTCTCGACCCAAAGCTACAGGCATACATTAAAAGTTATAAATTTTTGCAAGTGAAAAGTCATCACACGACAGGAAATGAGTTTTAAATAATCGTATACCCTGTAAAGTTATATATAGGGTGTATATTTGGTTAAGTTAAATAACTAAACATTAAGATTTATTGTTTATTTGTTTACTTGGAACTTAATGTATTTATACTAACAAAAACTGCAATTATAATAAATAAATTGTATTTATAATTATGAAAATATATTTATTATTTAAATATTATATTATTATATATTATATATATTATCATGAAGCTGTATTTTTCTTAATTTTCACTTTCTTATTTCTTATATCTCTTCAAAGTTGCAACACTCAGGGCCTGCGGGCCTCGTGTGGCAGACTCTGTGGGCGTGGATGCATTGAGGCGTGTTCTCAATCGTCGTAAATTTGATATGCTCAACGGCGGGAACAGGCGGCAATCCGAGAGCTGCAAATTGGTTTAACTGTAGCAGCGGCAAGAGCTTAAGTATGACAGTGTGACAGTGTAACACTTGCCCGCTAGCAATAAAAATATTTATATAAGTATATTTATTTTCTTTTTTATGACATTATCTTCTAGTTGCGTGTTTGCCGAGCGAACCCGTTAAATGAGCCGCGAAAATAGTTTCCTTTTTTTTTTTTCGTCTGGGAAATTACATCTTAACTTTGTTGGACTCAAGAAAATGTGAGTTTTTCTTTCTAGATGGAAAAGTTGAAAGTGTTTTTTTTTTTTCGAATAATATTATTATATGACAACTAAATAAAAGGTTTGTCAGTTAGTCCCACTTTGTGGGCAATTACAATACTAAACTGATTAGATCTTATCTTTTGTCATTATTAAGACTTAGACAACAATTTAAATTATAATGGTTTTTCTTTATTGAGTCAAAAGATACTAAGATTATAAATAGTTTAGATGAATAGTAATTCATAGCTGTCCATATAAATATTAATATTATATGTATTTTAATTAATACTTCTCTATATTAATATATAAACGTAAATATTCTATTAGATAAATAAATACAGTAAATGTAAATTTATGCAGAGAATGGACAGGTAGAATAAATAGAAATCATTAGGTACCTGTCATCCCACACCCATTCTGAATTTTAATTAAAACTCACGCATTCAACCAAAGAGAACAGCTTGCCCATGAATTGCAATAACAACAACATTAACAAATAAACGCAAACGGGGAAGCGATTGCGCATATTTGATAAAGCATAGACCAATTCATTGGGCGTATGTGGAATCAATCAAGCGTGTTCCACTCTGTTCTGTGAATTCCATGCATCAGATTTTAGTCCGTTTGCGAACTTCCGCCTGAAAATGAGAATGTTTATTAAAAATGTAAACTTTTACATAAATTTCAGAAGCGGCAGCAGGAGCAGCTGTTGGCTGAGAAGCCACACCCAATGCGCCGCCAGATGGCGTTGTATCCGCCCCCTTGGCGTCTTATGTACAGCGTAAGCATACTAGTGTCGTCTCGCTCACGCTGCTTGCCTATTGGATGTGTCAGCTGAGCAGGTTTATGTCTGTTTCGCAAACAATTGACCAATGCCAAGGAACAGTCACCTTCAGTATCAGCTGCGGCAAATGTATCTGTGTGAGTGTGTAGGAGCAGCAACTGTTGTTATATATATACCACAAGGTGTATTTGATATACATATATATATATGTAAGTATATGGAGATGCATATGTATATGTATAACGGGGGACTTCTGGGGCTGCTGGTTGGGTGGTCTGCGCAAGTGTACCACTTGACGGGCAGCTCCAGTTCGCTGCGATGCTCAGCAGTTGTCTAAATGTTTGTGCCCAGATGCTGTAAATTGGGATGGCAGCTAGGTGGGAGGGGAAGCATTCAAAGGATGCCAGAAGAAGCTACATCAACTGCTGACTGCCAACTGCATTGATTTTTATACCCTGTTTACACAAGTTCAGAGTAGGTACGTTGAATTCACCACTCTATCTATCATGCTCTGTAATTTATGGTTCCATATTACTTTTGCATAAAATAACACATAATTTACCATAGGAAATGTATATAATAGAAAGTCTTAAATTCGAATAGACATTCAGAATTCTAAACTCCAATAAAAATATCTTCAACAGTTGAAAATATTAGTAACAGATTCTCAAAATACAATTATAAATCTATTAATAATCTGTACTTTTGTGCAATCTGCAACTTGATGATACAGCTGAGTCTGTTATATAAATTATAAACATTGTTTGCTTGTTTTTTTGAAAAATATACATATATTTTCTGTTTGCCTATGTTGTTCCATTTCGTAGATATATTGATGATATTGTTGTTCTTACGAAGGCATATAACAATATTGTGTTTTAGTTCCGTTTGTGACTACCGGAAGCACCCTAAAGCTAAACAACATTTGTGTTTGGTTCACAAGTTTGCCTATGTACAAAAAACCATGTTCGGCTCTTATGCATACGTTGTGTTGTGTTGGGAGTCTAGATGTGTGCGTGTGTGTGTGTCTATTTGTGTCTGTGTGTGTTTGTGTGTGGCAAATTTAAAAAATGTGACAAAGTAAATAAAAGATTTTTCAAAGAAAAATCGAGTTAAAAAGCCGAAAAACATTGTTGAAATAACACTTAAAATCTAATAACGCGCAACGCTTTGAAACCACTTTGCTGTTGTCCATCGAGATCTCTTCAGTTATGGCTAGTGATTGCGCAGGGCCTCGTTGATGACCCGCAGTATGTCAATCTGTAGCTCTGTAAAGGCCACTGGCTCCAGATGTGCGTTGCGAATTTTCATGGCTACGGCTTTAAAGAAGGCACCGATTTCATCCTCTTCCGCAACAGCAGAGCAAGCACCTCCCATTGGAAAGGCTGCTTGACTAGGCGTTGATGGCGTGGTTGCCGCATTTTGAAATCGTGTGCTTGTCGATGTGGGAGTATGCACCTCCAGCTTTTGTGTATAGTCGCTTCCAGTTTGCAGTTGTTGTTGAAGCTGATGCGTCTCCAGGCTGCTCCCTGTTTTATTCAACTGCTCCGGTTTGGAGAGAGCATTGCTTACGCTTTGCACGGCCATATAGACCTGATCCTCATCATTTTCATAGCTGACAATATGCTGTTGTTGTGTTGGTTGCTCTGATGTTGCCGTTGTTTCCATGTCCTCATCCTCGTCCTCCTCCTCGTCATCATCATGCGTCACATCGCCATTTATATAGTTTTCTATATCCATTTCATCATAGGTAGCCACGCAGAGCTCGCTGGGCTGCTGCACCTCCTGTTGCTGCTGTTGTGGCTGTTGCAACGATATGGACAACTCTGCCTTGTGTGGACCTGTCAGCGGCGGAAGTGTTGACATATTCAGTTGGGAGGAGCTACTGGGCGATGCCTCCAAAGTACTTGACTGTGGCTCGGTGTGCCGTAAAGGGGACTGAGCCATGTGCTCCTCCAGGTCGGTCACAGAATCGTGCTTTGGCAGCAGCAAATTCAGCGCATCACCATCACTGCAAATCGAAAGCGATGTAATCAATAATTGTAATCTCTGTATGTTGTTAGCTTCAGCAACTTACAGTGACTTCTGTTGTATGTACTTTTGCAGAAAACCCAGGGAATCATAGTGCTTCCAGCGTGATATGGCGTCCATGTGAGGCTGCGTTTTCAGACGTTTGTACTCGCGTGCATATTGATCCCGAAGTGCCTTCCACTTCTGTCGGCATTGCTTAACTGTCATTTAGAATCAATCAGTAATCTAGTCTTGATGTTATCATAGATGCTTACCGGGCTTCTTTAGCTTACGCGCTATTTCATCCCACACTTCTAGCTTCAGTTTAACATTGCGATAGTTTTGATTGCTATAATTGTAGATCATGTCCTCCTGCTGTATCAAAGTGATTAGCTCCTTTTCAAAGTAGCTCTCCATGTTGAGAAATGTGTGTATGGGATCATCGTCCTCCTCATCGGCATTCGATTGATGATTGTGCGTCGACGATTGATTCACAGCATTGGCAGCATTCACACAATCTACAAGTTCATTATACAGGGTATCGCCAGCTGTTGTATTGGTCGTCTCGCAAGTTACAGTTATTGATGTGGCAGAACTAACACCATTGCCACTTGCATCGGTCAAATAGTTCCAGTTGGTGTCCTGCTGTGAATGTTGCTGCTGATGCTGTTGTATGATCTGACCAGTTAAGAAGGCGCTCATTAATCCACGAGTTGAGTCCGTTTTCTTGTCCGCACCAGCAGTTACAGTTGCTGTTGTCACCGTTGTTGTTGTTGGCACAAAACTACAGTTTTCCAGCAGCGAAGCGCTGCCTTCTTCGATTTTAATATTGGCAAATTTACTTGGCTCAGTGGACAGATTTAAATTTTGGCTGCTGCTGTTGCTATTGCTAAAGGAATTGTTGTTGTTGGCGGTGCTGACAATGTTTGCTGTAGTTACATTTGGCAACGTCACTGCAGTCATGTTGCCATTGCCGTTTTGCGCACCACGTGAGCGATAGCTGTTAAGCAATCGGGTATATTAGTTCATATATATATTAATCTGAGAGAGTTATTACTTACTTGCGTGCCAGCGCGTACGGACGCAGAAAGTCCAGTTCCTTAAAGTATTTCCACTTGACGTTGCCTTTGGTATTTACTTTGGCGCGTTTCAATTCGCGACAATATTGGTCCCTCATGGCCTTCCATTTCGCCTTGCATTGCGTGTCTATTTGCGAGCAGAGATTTAAGAATCATTAGCATTGATTTTCAATTAGGAGGAAGTTATCTCGAACTTACCCGTCCATCCCACATGGCTGCCAATTTCGCTCCATTTTTCATCTTTGCTTTTTGTGCTCCTGTAAAGTTGATGCTTTGGATTGTAGAGCGCCTGCTCCTGGGAGACCAATGATATTAGTATCAGCTCCTTGGGTATGTTCACCACACTCTCGCAGAGGCTATCCATGCTGCTGAGATTCACGAGCTGGGCCGAACTACCCACCAGTGCTTCCGAGTGTTGTGGTTTCTCTTTTAGCATTTGGGTCACATCGTTGGCTTTGGCCATAACCGTATCCATAAGGCTGTGACTTACAAATGGAAGCGAAACGCGCTTTATGTTGACAAGGCTATTTGATTGTTGTTGCTGCTGGTGTTCCTGCATTTGAGCCACTCCGCTGGCACATGGCAGCGTTTCCATAATATACTTTAATATTAGTACCTGTGCCTCTCGCTCATTTTGGCGGATATGCTCCAATAATTGCTAAAAATTAAAACCAAATTCTTATGCCCAAGTTCTTTTGGTGACTGAACAGCTGATTTAATGGCACGCGCAGCAGCTGTCGCAGTATCTTATCGATATATCGATAACTAGAATTCATTTCGCGATATTCTGTTATGTTAACTGCTGTTAAAATTAAACTTAAGAAGAATATAACTAAACATTTTGTAACCAAGTTCTAATTATATAATGACGATTTTATATAGTATTGAAAACCTCTTGTATTAAAAAAGGACTGTAATTCTAGTTGAGAAATGTTTCTGTTAACGTCTGTTAAGTTTCTTATTAGCGTTGCCAGATAGATTTTCTCAATTGGCCAGGTTTTTCTATACGCCTGCGCATGCTCGTGTAGGTGTGTTTGTGTTTGAATTTGATGCGCGGAAGTTTGGGATATCGCTTAAAATTTGTGTTTTGCCTTACGCTTAACAACTAATCCAATTAGTTAATTGCATTACCATTTCAGGCATTGCAACTAAATCATCATAACAGTGTAAGTTCAATATTTATTTCGACTTTAGTTTGTGTTGTGACGAGTTCTTGGCTGGTCTTGGGCGGTGTAACGGCTGTTCAATAGTATTGTGCAAGAAATATTATTAACAAATTGCAGCAACTTAAAATTTAATGCTCAATCATGCCCAAAATTGATCCAGAAACTCAAAAGCTCTACGATGAGATCAATGGCATGATTCAAAAGTTCAAGGTTATATTTAGCTAATTTGAATTATTTCAAATAATAATAAATTATTGTTAATTAAATTTTAAATTCTTAGGATGATCAAAAGTCTAAAGCAGACTGCACGCTTGGGGACAAGTGCGGAGATATGAGCGATGTGTCCAAGATCCGTTTCTCATCCAAAAAGATCTTAAAGGGTCACATAAACAAGGTCAACTCGGTGCACTTTGCGGGCGATTCACGTCATTGCGTCACTGGCTCTCTGGATGGCAAACTAATCATTTGGGACACTTGGACGGCGAACAAAGTGCAGATTATACCGCTGCGCTCGGCGTGGGTAATGACTGTGGCCTTTTCCCCATCGGGCAACTTTGTTGCCTGCGGTGGCATGGATAACCAATGTACTGTCTACGATGTGAACAATCGGGATGCCTCTGGAGTGGCCAAGATGGTGCGTGAGCTAATTGGATACGAGGGCTTCCTAAGCTCTTGTCGTTTCCTGGATGACGGACATTTAATTACCGGCTCAGGCGATATGAAAATGTGAATATATGTAGCCAAGATTCTTAGCTATATCTGAACTTATATAATCTGATTTCAGCTGCCACTGGGACTTGGAGAAGGGCATCAAAACAATGGACTTTAATGGGCATGCTGGCGATATTGCGGGTTTGTCGTTGTCGCCCGATATGAAGACTTACATTACCGGCTCTGTGGACAAAACTGCTAAGTTGTGGGACGTCCGAGAAGAGGGACACAAGCAAATGTTCTTTGGTCACGATATGGACGTCTCCTCCGTTTGCGTAAGATAACTAACCAAATGTCTGCCCACTTGTCCTCTTAACTTGTCTTACTTCGTTTGCCTGCAGTATCATCCAAGTGGTTTTGGTTTCGCCTCCTGCTCGGAGGATCAGACGGCACGCATGTACGATTTACGTGCTGACCAACAAATTGGACTTTATGAGCCGCCCCAGAAGAACACGGGCTTCACTTCGTGTGGTGTGTATTTCATTGTATTCATTTTTGTTTTCTACTTTCTGGCGTTGTTTTTGTTGTGCGTACGCTTTAGCTGTCATTCTCTTCAGTTTTCTGTGCTTTGCCTTGACTATTGACAATTTTCTTAATCTGATTTTGTGCCCATTAGCTCTATCGACCAGTGGACGCTACTTAATGTGCGCCGGCATTGAGGGCAATGTGCACTCGTGGGATGCCATGAAGCAACGACACACAGGTAGGTGGACTGAAGACAGTAGACTTTAGACTTTAGACAGTAGACTTCAACATTCACTTGAGTTTTATTGATTTATTTTTGCATTTTTCGCAGGCACACTCTCTGGTCATGAGAATCGCATAACTTGCATCAGCCTGTGCCCCAATGGCATGTGTTTAGCCTCAACCAGTTGGGATCAACAAGTGCGCCTGTGGCTCTAATCGATATACGCTCTTCGCTCCACATTTGGTTCAATATATTATATAGCTTACTTAATGCAAATAACTAAAGAAAACGCTGTAGCTTATTACTGAGACAAGAGCTTCGAAATAAAGTCCACGAAATTGGATAGATTGACGCATTGTCAAGCAAAACCAAACTTGATGTCTTATTTCATGGGGTCAGATTATTTATTATTGGTTTAGAACTAAAGCAATCATTGTAATACATAATTTCTTTCATATATTAAGGATATTCCATAGCTTAATCCAGAGTGGAGTAATGTGTCCAGTAGTAACTGAAATTCTTCATTCAATTTCAAATATCTGCTTTGGCAGTTTCCAGCTAATCTTCATGGTTCACTTCAGCATACTCAGGCTTTTTATTAAGTAGAAATGTAGCTGTAAGATACGCTCTCAATAAGTCTTCAACTTACAATATATCCACAAAATTGGAGCAAGACAACTAGTCTTTGTCAATTTGATGCAATGGATATTTGGGAACATTGAGCTCCATTCGTTGATTACGTTGTAAAGCGCATCCCTGAAACTTACGGAATGTTGTAAATCTGGGAGAATGGCATTCTTCGGACTTGGCTTCTTCGAACATCTTCTTGCGAAGGTCTCTGTAGAAGGGCCGCTTCACATAAGGATATTTGTATACCTCACGTCGTATCCAACCCATATTCTTGTAATCACCATAGGGAATTGTGCTGCCCATACAAACGGTCTCGAGGAAAAGTTTTAATGGATAATAGCTCTTAAACGGTGTGGGATCGACTTCAATTTTTGATATGATATACATTCTGTTCATAAAAACATTGCGCAATGTGGACGGAAATTGATTGGGACGCTTAGTATGCAATTCGTTTCTGTTTAATTGTTTTGGCCTTTTATAATTTCTAGCCTTCTTGCCACGCCTGCTATTAACCGCTTTAGGACTGCGTTTTACAATCAACACTGTAGTATTTAAATTTGTATTATTTTGATAGTTAAGTTGGTGTTCAGTAGCATTGGTAGTAGCTTCCAAAGACACAGATAAGTTGACGGGTAAAGGAATTGTAACAATTCTTTCTATTGTTGATAACTGCTTAAAAAAAGTATAAACTTATCATTTAAAAAGCAAAACAATTTGTTTACTTACAAATAAAGCACTTAGTATGATTAAAACATAAAAGTCTCTGCTGTTCATCGCTCTGCACTTTTGTCACAAATTATTAATAATTATTGTGTAAATTTGTGTGTGTTTTGAGTAGAGTGTGTGTGTGTGTGTGTGCCTGTTGACTCTAAATGCAAATTGATTTCAAACAGAATCAGGCAGAATTTAGAGTTTTAAATCGATTTAAGTTCTTTAGTAAAAAGATTGATCTTATGTAAGCAATGTATAGGTAAAACAGCTGTAAACTGAGATTAGTTAGCAGGTATATAATACTTATTTAATAGCAGTTAATATTAGATTAAAAGCAATTGATAAAATGTCAAGTTGCTTAAATATTGTTGCAGTTCTTTTCCATGTTCATTCATTTGTCTATTTACTTTTATATCTATTTTTAATTAATTATATAATGTCAATTGTAAGTTGGCCCACAAATAAAACAATTTAAAATGTATATAGTTTTTTTTTCGTATATTTTTTATATTTTTCTTATAAAAAATACTTATATAATTACAAAGATATTTTTAGCTGCTGCGATTTTTGGCGCGGTATTTTTGTGAAAAATGTTTTTTTTTTTTTTTGTTTTTTTAACAGAACAAAGAAGCAGCAAAGTTTTTTTTTCTTGTTGTTTTGTGTGTATGTGTAGTGTGTGTGTGTATGCGTGTAAATTAAAACAAATCACTTTATTATTCAAAATAATCAAAAGGAAAATGAAACAACAGTGGGAAAACAAAACGAGCAGTGAAAGTATACAAAGCAGATTGTTGAAAGAGAAATGAGAAGAGTCATAGAGATAAAAGTGGAGTTTCCAGAGAAAGTGAGATAGAGAGAGAGAGAGAGATTTGCATAAATAATAGACAGAGTGGCGAAAGAAGGGAAATTGAAATGCAAGAGAATAGAATAGAGAGAAACGTTCTCACATTCAAAGATGAATGATGAAATCGAACACTTGAGCACACTTGAGAATAGAGTGTTACATTGATAGAGTGTAGGGTTTAGTGTTTAGTTTATCAGACTCTCGGTTGAACTACAAATGAGTTGTTCTCTTGTTGTTTTGAAGAAAGGCAGTAGAAGAGTGTGTTGCTCTGGCAGCTTAAACGGAGAAGCCATCGCCGGTGGGATCTAGGATCCAGGGATAGTTGTTGGGGCACTCCATACACGTGAACAGGCGCAGCGTTTCGCCGGGCAGCTCGCGAGTGGTCAGAGGGCAGGCGTTGGGAAGGGAGCAGTAGGGCTGTCCCTTCACATCGCACTTCTCCTTCCATTCCTGGAAGTCGCGCAGCGAGTTGAGCTCTGTGGGATTTTGCATCCATTGGATAACCTGCAGGTTTGTCACAAAGAACACATCATTGCGTCCCAGCATCTCCTCAATGAACTTGACCAGCTCATCGCGATACTCCTTCTTCGACTTGAGCCACGAGGCATGGAAGTGCAGACCGAGTGGGGCACGGTTGCTATTGTAGTGGCGATTGAAATTGTGACGCAGGAGACGCGCAAACTGATCGCCAGAGGCAACGTTGGAGCAGGAGTCGACCATGTGGCAACCGGGAAGAGATTCATCAAAAGTGGGATCATCACGACGATCCAATTCATTCATGACCATCTCCCAAACGGGATGGCTACGCGATGGGCAATTGTGGGCATTGCCGTTGCACTTGTGGGGCATACGGAAGTACAGGGTATATGGCCAGATGGGCACACGACCCAGGGATGCAGTGATTGAGGCATCATACACAAAGAACTGATCTGCCATCATCTCGAACTGTTTGTTGCCACCCACACGCAGGTAGGGAGCACGCATGCCAATGATGGAGCCATCGGTGATGTTGGCAAAACGCTCAACAATCAAACGGGAGCCGGCCATCTCGGCCAACCAATCATCATAGCTGCCACCACTCCAGTAATTGGGATCATCCTTGTGCGTCAGCGAGAAGACTGAGATCTCATGGCCACGTCGATGCAAATCCTGGACAGCCGAGTAATTCGTATATTTGTGAGAGACAAAGAAGGTTCCCTTGATGGAGCAACCGTTGGGATTCTGGCGTTGTCCATTGAAAATATCCTCGTACAGATCAATGTTGTCCACATTGACAGCACCGTTGAACGTAATGGTGATCATCTGTGGCACCTGCTGGGGCTCAATGCCACCGGGAATCCGTGTGCCATCAGCGGAACAGAAACAATCGGGCAGAGCACACTGTGTGGGATCGCATTCTGGAGCACGATTTGGATCATCGTCAACACCTGCACATAATTGAAAATGAAGACATGTTAGTTAGCCATGCTCAGTGGGATGAGCATTGAATCAATGATTACTTACTGCAGGCATTCTCATCGGACTCATCCTTGCAGTCGGGCTTGCCGTTGCAGAAGAGTTCCTTGTCCAGGCACTCGCCATCGCCGCAGGAAAGTTTGCCCTCGGGACAGATGGGCTCATCCGTCTTCAGAATGGGCTTGGCCTTGCGTGGCTCTAAAGGATGGGGTTTAATGATGCATATATTAGAGAATGGCTACCAGCTTAGGATTGTGTTTGGTCTGTTAGTGACAGCAAATGTCTAAATTTTGAAATGAGAAGTATACACATGATTTGTGGGCATGGGTTAGGATTGGTGATTGGCATGTGGTTTAGTTTGATTGGGTGTTTGGTTGGTTTGGTTTGGTTTGTTTTAGAGGATCCAAAGTTCACTATAACTATTTATATATACAATAAACAAAATGCGAATATATGTAACTGTCTAAGTGCTAAGGTACAAGTGTGGTTTTTGTGGTTTCTAATTGTCTAATTTTTGGTGGCAGTCAACACACTTACTCTCTTTCTCATCGCAGTTAGTCACCTTGGCCTTCCAGTCGCAGGTCTGTTTAAGAACATCGAAGGCCAAACCGGAAGGGCACTGAATTTCTTTCAGGCCCGACTTTGTACATCTAAAAAATAAATTTATTTGTTTGACACTTTGCTTTTGCTTTTTCGTTTTCTTTTTTTTTTTTTTATTATTATATTTTTATTTATTATTATTCTTTTCTTTTTGTGATATTGTTTCCTTTTTGTCCTTTTCTAAACTGCTTTTTTTATAGCTAGCTAACAGAACTTTGGCACTGGTGTATTCTTGGTATTCCAGGGAATTGGCGGAGCTTGGATTGGGTATTGTTTCACTTAATATATTTATGCAATGAAACGATCAATTTGTTGTTTGGTTTTAGTGACAGGGAGACGCATAATGAGCAACATGATATGCGCACACACACAAAGAGATAGAAAGTGATAGTTATACAGAGCGACAGAGAGAGAGAGAGAGATAGGGAGACAGAGACGTTACGGGAGTAGAGGGACAGAGAGACAGAGTGACAGAGAGAGAGGGGGTTAGACAGTGTGAAGGACAGTTTTAGTTGGCACAGTCTTGAGCTCTTTTCAAGTAGACTTTGCAGCTCTTGGCTCAATGTCTAGCCACGGACACACCCCACTTACTTTCATTGACATCGCAATTCTTGACATTCGTCTTCCAATCGCACAGCTGGCGCAATACATCAAACGCCAAACCGCCGGCACAGCGGATCCGTGCCAAGCGATTGCTCCCATCTTCTCCGGCACTGTCGCACCTTTAATATTTTTTTTTTTTTTTTTTTTTTTTGTGTTTGGGAGTAGGTGCAATAAAATTTGTTGGCGTCAAAAACAAAACAAAACAATATCCCCATAATCATCATCATATTGATAGACTCGACAGCGAACACTTGAGTAACTGTGATGTTAGCCTAGTTAGCTTACCTGTAAACTTCACGGCAATCACTTTCCGTGTCCAGACGGAAGTACTCATCAGCGGGACGATCGGCGCACACTTCTTCAACATCGACGCCTTCAAGTTTGTCCGTCTGACTGTATGCTAAAGAGGGGGGAGAAGAAACGAGGGAAGTTGTAGTTATTTGTTTAATATATTCAATTGTATAGTAAATTAATCTATTCAATAATACATTATAATATTATATTATAATTTAATTTGTTAATTGAATTCTATTATAAAGATAGAAATATAAAATAAATTATATATATCTAGTAATGGGATATGTTTTAATTATACCAATACATTTTTATATATTTATATTTAAATATTCAATATTTATATTAAATATATACAACATAATATTAATATTATTAAAAAATGTAATTCAAATATTATTGTTTTCTTTGTACAATGATTTCAATTGAATTTCTAGTCTATATTTAATTTATTTTCGATATTTCTGTGAGTGTTTTAAATTCTGTAAGTATTCTAAATATTTAAAATGTATTTCAAATCTATATTATTAAATATTGATAATATATAATAACTGCCTTTTCTTCTGGTATTTCTATTACCAAAATATTTTCATTAATATATAAATATTATTAATAAATATTTGTTGCTTATAGAATTGATCATCTTATTATTAAATTATGTTTATCAAATTATTTATATATTTCTCATTCTATATTGTTAAATATTCTCTTGCATAATTTTGATAAAAAAAATATATTTGAAGATCAAAAACGTTTCATTTCAATTTATTATAAATTAAGCATTTTGCAAGCAATTCTTTAGTCAGTTGAATAATAATTGTTAGTCGGAAATCGTTAAGCCGCAGTTAATTGTCATGGACTGGTCGCGTTTTTGGCTTACTACCAACACGGCAGTTAACCGGTTTAGTTTAAACGACTTCTAATACCAAAACAACTCTCGTTTTTCTATTTTTTTTGCTGTCCACATTGGAATCCCACTTTTTATATTTATGTATCTTTCATCTCGCATGAAATCGAAAGGGCAAACGAAAGCTGTGGCTGCTTAGATGGCTATAATTCATCGGGCTATGATGGGTGTAAGTGTAAGTGTGAGTGTAAGTGTGAGTGTGAGTGTAAGTGTTACTTCTGCTAATGGAGCATGTTGTTTATCTTGGTAAGGTGTAGCGGCTGCTGTGTTGCCAAACTGGTTTGAGTATTGGCTAATGGCTAATATGTCTTGTTGTTGTTGTTGTTGTTAATGTTGTTGCTTGTATAGGAGTATGCGAAACCCGTTTGCAGTTAAACTTTAAAGTTATTGCATAAACAACACAGGAGTTGTCTTGCCGCGTCCCAACACGTCTCGTCGCGTCGTGTCTTGTCTTGTCTTGTCCAAAAATAATAAACGGAACCAATCGCGATCATAACTTAAGTTGCCTATGCTAATTTTTATGGCCAGCTCCGGCATTGCTGTGGCTCTCTTGTCTGTCCTCTTGCCACAGTTTTTTTTATTTCTTTTGAGATTAATTTCAGGTTTGAGGAAATTATACGATATTATTCAATCAATTGATACACTCTCCTCTGAGTTTTTTGCCATTGCATGCTGCTAATGATTTATAACAATTTTATCACTTTTTGCTGCTGTTGTTGTTGCTGTTGTAATTTTTCTTGTTTATTTGCCTTGGCCAACGACCGAGCTGGCTTTTCTTTTCTTCTCTCTTTGTTAAGTTTGTTGTCTTTTCTTAGCCTTGTGCAAATATCAATTCAGTTACTGCTTATTCAGTTGGTAAAGGTCAAGTGGGCGGTTTGCCAACGTGGCCAGCAACTACTTCAAGTCTTAAGCTTAACTTGTTAATAATACGCCATAATGTTAACTGAGCTTACTGAGAGGGGGAGGAGTGTGTGGGGGGGGGGAGTATGGTACTTACCAGCTGCACAGCAGAGCAACAAAACGCTTAAAATGGGCCACCAACGAGCCATGTTCAGTTCCAGCGCTGGCTGCAAATTCAAAAATCGAATAAAATTTCAAATTAGCAAACTTCACTTCTTATTTTATTTTCTTTGACTACACTTTGTGTGTGTGTAGGTGTGTGTGTGTGTGTGTGTGTGTGTGGGTGTGTGTGTGTATATAACTGGAATTTTGGGTATTACTTTTAGCGCTCAGCAAATGTAGAAACAACAGCGATACGCTGGGCAGAGGTAGACGAGTGAACGGAGGGCACTCTTCCAATACACAGCCACGCTTACACTAGGTGTTGTCCACTGGCAACGAGTTCTATTTATTAAGCTGTGGTGTGTGCGCCATTTCAGGCTGTGTGTGGTGAATTTCTCGATTTGTTGACGACGACAGCGACGGCGCCAGCGCCGGCGCGACTTGTCGCAAAGCTTTTCGAAGGGGTAAGACAGTTCGACGACGCTGTGTGGAACCCATTTCGAAAATGCCAAGGCGGCTTCAACTCTGCTTGTAAATGCATGCGTCTGTGTGCGTGTGTGTGTGAGTGTGTATGTGATTCAAAAGAAAGGTTAATTAACTTGGACGCAGGTGTGAGCTACCTTCGGCTTGTTGTCTGTCTGGAGCTGCACCTTTGGCTGGCAGGGCAGGGCCGTGTTGGGCACCCACTGCAGCGGGGCTGCCAACTTAGTTGCATAAATCAAATCTTCACATCAATCATCCACTGACCCTGAAATTGCGTCTTTGTCTCTCTGTCATCTCTTGTGATTCTACAACACAAAAAAAAAAAGAAACAAGCAAAACGTGAAATCTCGATTTCGTAACTGTTTTTTTTCTTGTTATTTTCATCTGTTATTTCTGCTGTACACAACATCTACATGTTGCTGTACACGTTTTGTTGATGCCGCTTGTTTAGTTACTTTTTATTTTCACCCACACTCGTGTGGCATGACAATTGGTTAGACGCAGACACACCACCTGCATTTTAACGCCTCGCTTTTGGCCGCCTTTGCCTGCCGCCATGAATTGTTGATTCCGCTCACAAGTTGCGCATTAAATTCTTGTTAACGTGGCTAAGACATCGAACCAAAAAGGTTAATAAACCGCCCGCCACACAAACGCCTCCATCCAGTGCCTTCCAGCAAACACTGGCAACAACTTTAATTGGCACTGAGTCACACACACATTAAACTTAACTTTACATGGCTTCATTTTACTTTATTTTATTTGTTTTTTATTAATTTACATTATTTATTTATTTATTTCATTTTGTTCATTTGTTTTCTCGTTGCTGTTTACCTTTGCATTTCGCTGAAGATCATGAAATTTTTTAATTAATGGCAAATTGATTATGCGCTTGTTCAATTTTTGCAGTCCCGCCTCGTTATGTAAAGAGATGCAGGCAAAAAGGGCTGCGTACCTGCCTGTGTTCCAACCAGCCTGTTATTCAATAACTTAAGAGCTTGAATGCGATCAACACGATGATAATGATACGTATATATATATATACATAAGTCTGTGCAAAAACCGGAGCAAGTTGCCGGATGCGAAATTGCTTTGGACGTGCCCAAATATTGCGAACTCTGCGAGATTTGCACACAAATCCTGCAACATGCTGCTCTCTGTGGGGAATAATCAGCGTCTTATATAATTATAGCATCATTTCAATAATCAGACCTAATATAACCTTCGTTACATCGCGTTTATGTGCCATGAAACTAAATGGATTTCGAAAATGCTGGAATAACTGAAAGCAGCTGTTAGATATATAAATAAGAGCGTATTTAACAAGAAGATACCCTGTAAGCAGCTCTGAGTTAATCATATTTATAATATTGTATAACTTTAACTTAGATTCATCGTTTATTATTCATCTGAAAAAAGGAATAAATGTAGAAGTGATCATTGTTCAACTACGAGATATGCAGTGTCTTTATATATTTACTTGAATATTTATTTCTAATTGAATATTGCCACTAAATGCTCAAGTATTCAAATAGGAATAACTTAGTATTATAATATATAATAGGACTTGTTAAATAATATAGTTATATCTAAAAATTCCCTATAATATGCGACATAATTAATTTGCATTCTTTACATTGCCTTGTGTAAATATTCATAACAATGGCAATTGCTGTCGAAAGATATTTGAAGAATGTGAAAAGCATAAGTGGTTTAAGTTGTAAAGCTGTTTATTATTATTTATTCTCAGACTTTCATTGGGTCAACGCTCACAGCATTTGTATGGGTATTTGTTCAATTAGCCATGACAAATACTGTATTCATGGCTAACATTTACAACTAATATTTACTCGCAATTCATGTTTATTTATCGCTCTGCAGTCTTCTGAATTATGTGAAGTGCGAAAAAAAGATTCTGCATTCGTTTATCGACAACAACTGCAGATTGAAGACTTTTGGCCATCAGTCAATATTTGATTGAATACATTTGACTTGCAAATAATAAGGAAAAACATGATGCGGGGCATTGAGTGATCGTCTTGAGTGTTGAATGAATTTAAAAATAAATAAATAATTTTGATTTGAAATAAAATATGGCAAAGGTTGAAATTCATATTATTTATTACAGTTTTGGCTGACATTTTTATTGAAGTGTTGCTGTTGCTGTTGGTTTTTCCGCCATTTCCAACAGTTGACAAGTTCTTTAGTTCCTCATAGTGCAGTCAGTTAGTCAGTCAGTCAGTCGATCGATTGGACGTCAATTAATTTGCTTGGGGCTCGATCTAGAAGGAGTGTCTATACCCGTATGAATGTATACTATATCTGCAATTTTATGCGTTATACGAGTTTCGAGTGATTGCATAGCTATTTCCTGAACTTGAAAACAAGTTTGTCTTGTACTAGAACACCGTAGAAAAGGCAAAAAAAAAAAAAAATGAACGAACATAAACGAAACCAACAACGACAAAGACAGCGACAAAGAGAAGAAATCAAGCCGGCTAACATGGCGAATGCGTGATTTGTTGCTAGAACATTCTTGAAATTGCAACTCATTACAACTACATTTTAATTGTCTCTGCCAGTGAAGGGTGATATAACTATGAACCAATCTAAAGATTAAGCTATATAGAGTTACAACTGCGTGTGTAGAAGATGCCACAAAAAAAAAGTTGTTCACCTTCTTTGGCAATTGTTTAATTTCGCTGCTCTTTGTGTTTGATTATTATTAATTTTGTTATTTACAATTAATTTTAGTTGGCAACGGTTTTTACACTTTGGTGATATAATCGCCTGGATTGCTTATTATTATTATTATTACTTTTTTTAATCAACTGTTAAACTGGTTTTTCAATTAGAGTGAAAATGTTGATGATGGCACCTCCAGCGTTCGACGGCATTGAAATTAATTTTTTCAACGAGAGAAAACCTTTTTTTTTTTTGTCTTTTTCTTTATCTTTGGATTTACATAATTTTGTGTAGTCAAGATTGCCCTCGATTTTGGCTTTGTGATTTGATTTCGAGTATTATGGAATTTTATAGATATAAATTTGGAAGACCTATTTGTTGCCAAAAGGTCAGCGAATCGAAACCCATTTGACACACTTCAAAGCAGAAGATGAAACAAGAAAGCATTTGATTTGATTTGATTTGATTTGATTTGATTTGGGCATTTCCACAATTCTTCGATTAATCAAGGCAAATAATTAAAGTAAAGCTGAAAATTATAATTTGTGAGCAAAACACAGGCAAAGATCAACAACACAATGATCGGATGAAGCGAAAAAAAAAAAAAAAAAAAAAAAAAGAGAAATTGCTTTCAAGAAAACAGAAAATTGTACAAAAGCGGAATTGCTAATGAAGGAAATGTTCGACGAGCTCTTCAAGCCGATGAAGATGAGCCTGTAAACGGTAAAAGGTAAATGGTAAATGGTAAACGTTAAACTGTGGACTGTGGACTGTTAAAGAAATGCATAACCATAAAAAAAACAGACACACACACACCACACACACACACACACAAAGGTTGCATAAGTCTCGACCTGCTCTCCTCCAGCTTAATGCCATCCTCAACGAGACCAACCAAAGTAAACCAAAGCGAGGAGAGTGTGTTTAATTTATGGCAAGTAGAGAGCATCGCAGACCCTAAAGCGGCAATGGAGTTTCTTTTTAGTGTTTGTTATTTAAATGTTTGTCTTTTTGAATTTTCATTTGCAGAGCTCAGCAACTCAACAACCCAACAACACATCGACTCTTCTGCCCAACAGCTCAACCACTCAACTGTGGATCTATAAATTCAATGATCTTGTCAAGCATAAATTGCCAACTCCAATTTGCATTTGTTTCTCTTTACTGAATTCTCTTTAAAGTTCTCTTGCCCCTTTTTTTATGGATCTCACACGCAATCAAAACTACTTTGATTCAGTTTCTTTGAAACGTGTCTGACCAGCTGAACATCAAGTTAACTAATTCCTGCCACATGTCGTGCTGGTCCACTTGATCTGTTGAAATGGCTGATTTAACAAAAATAAAAACTAGGAAGTATATTTAAGAATTTCTCGTTGAGCCACTGTCAAGACGAGAATACGCAGCATAACCTACGTCAATTGAAAGTGGCTGACAGGCTGACAGGCTGACAGTGGCTGAAAACGTTTCAAAAATGTCGTTAAATATTCAAATAATTTAATTATACTAATGCCACATATATATTTGCAAATCTTAAATATCTATTAACTAATATAATTATATGTTTTGCATGCATTTAATTCTATTAAATATGCATAAGCGATTTAACCACTGCTTATGCTTATTTATTAAATTTTAATTTTTTAATTTATTTAATAGTGTTTTTGCTAATATTTCGGGAAATTTGCCCACTGTGCGCTCATGTGCAATTTATGCAAATCTTCCACTTTGCAACTAGTTCACCTCAGCAAAAGTAAAAGTTTACCCAAACACAGACATGTTTACATATATATATGTATATATACACACAGATAGTGTGAGGGAAACTTGTTTGCACAGACAAAGGGTTTTAGCCACTCTATGTACTATGTTTGTGAATTCTAGAAGCATAGAAATTATTTTAAAAAAAACTCCAATAGTTGCTTTGTTAGCTGTAGAAATTCAACGAAATTATAGAAAATTTAAAGCAAGATAATTTATATTTTTTAAGTATTTTATATTTATTTTACAGCACGGCAAATAAGTGTATAAGTCAGCTTATTTTAGTGAGTGCAGAGTATTTGCCAGTTGTGCAGGCCCGCTTAGAGCACTCTTACTTGTTTTCGCTGTTATTGATGCCGCTTACCTTGATGGGTGATAAAACTTATTTATGCGTTAATAATTAGCGCAAAAAAGGAATATATATATAAATAAATATATAGTATATGTGTGTGTCGACCTATGTGAGTGTGTAGGTGTGTAGGTATATTTATTTATGCAGCTTAAATTTGTGTAGACACGCATATAATATAATATTTTTGGTAATTCCCTGTTTGACAAACGAAATTTGCAATATTTAAAATTAATTAACAAGCTGCAGCGACTTGTTGTGTGTGTGTGCGTTTGTGTGCGTTTGTGTGTGTGTGTGTGTATATTATTGGGTGTGTGCTATTTGTTATGATTGCGTACAGTGCCAGCGAGGGATATCGAAAGATTCGCCAGTTCTTAACATACTGTTGTCAAGCCTGAACTGACATTAATTTGTGTTCATATAAATTAGCAAAACATTTGTTAATAATACTTAATTTGTGCATATCATAATAATGATTAGGCAAGTATATTTATATATATATATATATATGACTATATATGAGTATGCCGAATTCTAGACCGGTTGCTTCACTTGAAAACCAGTCTAGGAAATGAATATAAAAAGGAATCAAAAAGACTTTAATTTACATATGAAATAATGCACATGAAACTGAAAACCGAAAACTGAAAACCGAAATCTAAAACGCGTTTTTTATTCAAATTCGTGTCTATATTTTGTTGTTGGGATTATACTTAAATAATAAAAAACTGGTTAGTAAGTCAGTGGGTAGCGCACACAAATTGGGTTGATTGTAGTTGTAGTTGTTGCTGTTGCTAATGTTGTTGTTGTGCTGTTGCCAGGCATCAACGAAACAGTCGCTAAACCCATCAAGCACACCTCGCATGCATTATAATAGCATTTTAATAGCTGCTGCTCCTCAAAATTAGCATTACAAATAATCAAAATGATGAAATATACTTTTGGTTTTTTAATTCGTTTTTTTTTCTGTTTTTTTCCTTTTTTTAAATTTGTGGTTTTTTTTATTTTTTATTAAGTATTTTTAAATATACACATACAAATTAACGTAAAACTACAAAAATCAGTTTCTGCTTGCAGTTTTCATCTTCATCTTGTTCGTTTCTTGTAAATCTTGTTGTAAATGTTTCTTTTGTTTTGTCTTCTTTTGTTGTTTTTTTGTTTGTTTGTTTGTTTTGTTTTGTTTGTAATAACGTAACACAGCAGAGACTTAGCCAGGCGCGTTTTGATAGTGTTTTAAAAAACGCGGCGCAGTCAAAAAATAAAAGTATAATAAGTAAAAAGTCTTAATTAAATTGAAACAATCATAAAATTTTGGGGACTTTAGGTGACTCTGTAGGAATTTGGATTAGGGCTGCTTGGATGCTAACGCTCTCTCTCTCTCTCTCTCACTCTCTCGTTCTATCTCTCGCTCTTTCTCAGACTGACTTAGAAGAAACCATCG
The DNA here is from genome assembly GCA_018901825.1 of Drosophila funebris. Lineage (NCBI taxonomy): Eukaryota > Metazoa > Arthropoda > Insecta > Diptera > Drosophilidae > Drosophila > Drosophila funebris. The sequence continues at coordinate 5,900,372 of JAEIFK010000688.1, forward strand.
CCAGTAGGATCATTGACCCATGGGTAGTTGTTGGGGCATCGGACGCATGTCTGCAGATTGATGGTCTCCCCGGGAACCTCCTTGGATGTGAGCTTGCAGGTGTTGGGCACCCAACAGGCTGGCTTACCCTCAACCACGCACTTCTCCCTCCAGGGCTCAAAGTTCTTTACTTCGCTGATGGTGCGTGGATTTTGCATCCATTGTATCACCTGTGTCATGGTAACAAAGTACACATCATTGTGATTGGCGAGAATCTCATCGATCCAATAGAGGAAGGCATCGAGGAACTCAGGATTGTTCTTCAGCCATGCGGCATGGAAGTACAGTCCCAATGGTGCACGATTCTGATCGTAATGGCGATCGAAATTGTGATTAAGGAAATTGTAGAACTGATCACCAGTCAAGATGTTTGAGCATGAATCGACCATAGCACAGCCAGGCAGATACTCATCATTGACAGGATCCTCACGACGATCCAGCTCATTCATCACCATCTCCCACACCGCATGCGATCTTGTGGGGCAGCTCTGCAGGTTGCCGTGGCAACGATGTGGCATACGGAAGTACATGGTGTATGGCCACAGTGGGGGGATTCGACAATGGGGCCGTGATGGTGGAATCATAAAGGAACGCCTGCTCCTCCATCATTGTGAACTGATTGTTGCCACCCACCCGCAAATAGGGAGCACGCACACCCACAACCGAATTGTCCGTAATGTTCGCATACTTCTCAATGATAATCCTCATGCCGGCCATCTCCTTGGCCCAGTCATCAACCGTCGCATTCGACCAGAAGCGCTCCTCATCGTTGTGTGTGATCGAGTGCACGGCAATCTCGTGTCCCTTGCGTGATGTCTCCTGCACCGCCGAATAGTTGGTGTACTTGTGGGAGGTGAAATAGGTGGCCTTAATGTCACAGCCATTGGGATTCTTGCGTCCCTTGAAGATCTCCTTGTACAGCTCAATGTTGTTGTTGTTGATGGCATCATCGAACGTGATCGTGATCATCATGGGCACATCCTTGGCGGGCAGATCGCCGGGAATCGAGGTGCCATCTTCAGAGCAGAAGCAATCGGGCAAGACGCACACGGTGGGATCACAGGGTGGTGCACGATTGGGATCGTTGTCGATGTCTGTCGAGAAGCAAGAAGAAGAGACATTTATAAGGGAAAGATTCATTAGAATATTAATTATTATAATTTATATATAAATAAATAATAAAAGTAATAGAGAATAAGCTGAGTTTTCTCTGTGATAATATAATAAATTTAACAACTGACTTTAATGTTTAAAGCTTTTTAAATATTTAAAAAATAATTAAAAATTAAATAAATAATGATTTTAATAAAATATACAATTTGTCAGCTGTCTCTAATCGTCTTTTCTTTCTCTTTGATATTTCTCTCAGTGCAGGCCTATTTCTTGGCCCACAATTTGTATTCTGCTGACGTTAGAGTTCAATCAACTGTTTGGAAAAATATTTAAAAATCAATTAGCTAACTGTACATAGACTTAGTCAGTTCAACGAACTGTACCAAAGGGGGGGGCTGGAAAATCAATCAGAAATCACCTGAGTGTGGGGGAAAACTGGCGTCACCTAAACGCAAAGTGAATGGAAAATGTCTGCACAATTTCAGTGTCTTAAGTTTTTCCATTTTTTTCTTTTCATTATTATTATTTTGAATTATTTCTGTAAGCCAAGTCGTCGACGTCGTCGTTGTCGTTGTCGTCAATCAAGCGAAGAGCTGGCAACTGCTTTGGTATGCAGTTAACGTTCACCTGGCCCAGCTCTGTGTGGCACAGAGAGTCTTCACTCTAATCGTAGCTCTCTAACTGTCTGCCTAACTCAAGCCTCAGTGGTCAGCCCCATTGCGCCCACGTGTTTGCCATTCATTAGCGGCCATATGCAAATTACGAATACATTCGAATATGATTCGTAAGTATTTGCCAGCGTCATTTGTAAGCCTTGCACTTGCAGGCAGCAGTCGCAGACAAAGTATCCCCCAAGTAGCCCCAACTCAACATAAATCAACTGCGAAAGTTTTTAAACAAAGAAACTTTGTGTTTTTTGTAGACGTAATTTTTGTTTGGCACTTGCCAAAGTGAAATGCCCACAAGACACGCAAAGGCCAGGCTAATAAAGAAAAAAAAAACAAGTAACAGCTTTGAATATTTTTTTAACTTTTGGTTTTACGTTTCCGTTTCGGTTTGGTTTGCTTTTTTTTTTTTGCAAGTAGGTCGCACCCGGCTTTTGTCTCCGACTGACCTTTAATCACTCTTCCCTCTGCCCTCTCCCCGCTCACACTCTTACGCTCTTGGCTAACTACATACATCTACCGATTGGCACTGCATGCTACCAATAATCTGTCGTTAAAGCCAAGTGTTATGTCATCGCACATCGAACCGGTTGCTGAATATTCCCTGACATTTAAGTCGACTTTAGGGCTTGTCTTTAGTTTTCCTGCCATTTCTTTGCCTGTCTCTGTCTCTGTTTTTTTTTGCTTTCAGTTATTTATATTTTTTCTTTCTGCTGGTTTTGCTTTAAGCCAACAACGAGCTAAATGTGAGCTGGTTTATTGAGAGAGTCTTACATATCATTGAAGAGGATGTTCACAGCTAATGGCAATGGATTACATGATAAAGTCGGCCAAGTGCCCAACTGAATTGCAATTGGCCCACTCACAGTTGGCTTAAATAAGTGATAACAGTGTGTGAGTGAATTCAGGGCAACAAAGTGGAGTAACAATTGCAATAAACAACAACTGGCAAACGTTGAGACATCGAATTGTTTATAGTTTCAACTTTAAGTGTTTTCTTTAAATATAAAACTATAAAGAATGCAACTCAAAGAAGCATAGAATCCATGTACTCAATATACTCTATACATCTGTAGCATAAAGGGGTATAATGAACTTGTGTAATTCTTGTGTGATTTTCTTGCAATGAATAATTTCAGATAAATATAGTTTAAGCTGAATTCTTTCTGTGAATTAATTAAACTAAAGGGTATTTATTGCTTCATATTAACTGAAGTATTTATCTAGCTATAAAGAATAGTAAGTCACTATTAGTACAGGGTATTTGTTGCTTAATATTGTAGTAATAATATGAGAGTGTAATAGAATATTACAATTGTATGTTATGTTACTTGATATCGATCGACTTATCGATATCAAGCTGTTAACATTAGAATGAAATGTTAGAATAAGAAGAGGAAGAATAATGTTAAACTGAAAAGGCGCGTAACATCATCTGAAGTAATTCAGCTTGCTGTCTCAATATACAATAGACAAGTTGTGATACAGGGTATTTGGCAGTCAGTCTCCACTATAGTATTCTAACCAACTAATAAATACTTTTCCTAGACTATCTATCTAAGCGTAACAAGCGTCATTTCATACACACACAGGCACACACACTTGCCTTCGCCTCGACGCTGTGTTGCACACTTTGTGTTGTTGTTGATCGAGGGGGGAGTGGGAGGGAGTGGGCCATTTAAATTGGCACACAATGCGGCTTCCTTATAGCCATATGGATGGCTCTGGCTTTGGACAGGCAAGTGCTGCCTATTATTATTTACTATTAATTAATTACAAATTCAATTTCAAATTGTTTACAACTTTAATGCTTCGCTGAGCATTTGTAAAGCGACCGATCTGCAATATATATGTATATGTGCATATATATATATACATAAATGTATAATCGACAGTGCGATCTACGGTTGAATTGTACAATTGTAGAGGGAAGGCCTTAGAATTGGCTGGCTAGAGGCATTTATGGCCATTACTTATTTCTTGGCTATTGTTTGGCATTTGATTTGCTCATTAATGCACATTTATATGCGGTCGCCTCTTGAGAAATGTCGGCATCGTGCTTTGCAAATTATTGAGATAAACTCAGGTACAAAGCAAAGAAAATAAAATAAAAGCAAAGTGAAAAATACAAATAACAAAAAAAAAGGTAGCAACAGGCGAGGGCTGACACAAAAGAAAGACTCCACTTAGTTGTTATTTAAAATTAGTTGCGGTTTTTAAGCTGATTGCCATTAAGAAACGAACGAACAAGCGAACGAGCGAAGCAACAACAAACGTAATAACAATAATAATATAAATATTAATAATAATACTAATAAATAAATAAACAACAAAGTCTTTTGGTTTGGTTTTGGCTCTTTTTTTTTTTTGCAATTGCTAAAAATACAGCGATTTAAGCCGATTATGTAAGCCTAATTTACACATGAATCGAACGGGCTCTGAGCCGCCTTTCGGCATTCAGTAGCTGTGCGCCATGCTGCGAACGTTTGCTTTAGTTTGTATTTCTTTTAAGTCCAAGGTTAACATTAATTATTAATTTATTTAACATTTAACATGTTGCATGCGAGATCTGTGTGTGACTTTAGCTTCATAGCCACCTCATACATTTGGCTCGCGGCAATTTGATGATGCAAAAACACGATGCACGACCCAGCCCAGTTTTTTTGGTTTTCTATGGATCACTGATGAGATCAGCTTGTAGTTCGTTTCTTTGACATTTGCATCCATTTCATTTCACACTTGACATTTGGACTCAAGAAACAGGGGAACAAATAGAGAAGAAACTCTTTAGAAATCAAGACGATTTCTATGGGCTTAAGGCCTCTTTGAAAGGGCTTTTACGAAACCAGTCTATGATTTGTTGCAAGACCAAGTCTACTGGGCTGTGTTGTGCTGTGCTATGCATGTAGGCGGCCCAAAGCAGCAGCAACAAAATGAGGGTGCTCCCCTGCTCCCCCGCCCGCATCCCACTGAGCTGAACTGTCAAACACTTGTGTCTTGCATAGTTTTGTCGGTGATTTCGAGAGTAGTACGTTAGACAACTCCATAGACAACTCGATACTTAATGCTTAAATGCCGCCAACCGGTTTTAAGGTGCGACACCATCTCCGCCTCTGACTCCGGCTGAAGCGAGCTTGGACTGAGTTATTTAAAGAAATTCATGCCACTTCAAGACTTCAATTTCAATTTCAATCTGTAGTTTGTGTTTTGATTATTATTGTTATTTTCGGAGTCACTGCTGAATCATTTTGAATAACTCAAGCCAAATAATATGAATCATTTGAGCAGTCAACAAGCCAAAGTGTTTTGCTCTACTCTACTCTGTTCGTTGTAACTTCCTTAGATCTCTGCAGTATTTACAGCAATTCAAGTATCCCTCTCTCTGTTTCTCTCTCTCTCTCTCTCTCTCTGTTTCTCTCTCTCTCTCTCTCTCTCTCTGTTTCTCTCTCTCTCTCTCTCTCTCTCTCTCTCTCTCTCTCTCTCTCTCTCTCTCTCTCTCTCTATATATATATATATATTCTATCTCTTTCCCAAATTGTAATTGTTGTGGCACTTACCGCAAGTATTCTCATCGGAACCATCTGAGCAATCCTTCTCGCCGTTGCAGAAGAGACCGCGCTCAATGCAGTTGCCATCACCGCAGGCCAGGAAACCATCCTGACACAGTGGCTCGTCCGTGTGCAGCAATGGTTTCACACGACGCTCCTTGTTCTTGCTCTTGCAGTTCTTCACAGCCTCCTTCCAGTCGCAGGTCTGTTTCTCAATATCGAAGTACAAGCCGGCAGGACAACGAATCGCTTGCAGACCCTGTAAGACACAAGAGCAGCATTGGCCAAACCCAAAATGTTAGATATAGATGCATATATATATATATATATATATATATATATAATCTCTATATATATATATTGGAGTGCAACCTACCGATGAGGTGCACTGAATGACATCACGACAGTTGTCGCCTTCGCCGGCTACCAAGCGGAACCACTCGCCCGCATCTTTGTCTTTGCAGAGTTCCTTCTCAAATGACTCCTCCTTCTTGGGCTCCTCGGTGGTGGCCTGACGTTTAACACGCGCTTCAGCGGCATTAGCTGCAAATGGAAGAGCATACAAAAACAACATTACACTTAGAGAAATGCATAGTCTGTTCTACAAAGACAAACAGTGATGCGCACTTGTAGTCAAAGATTTCAATTGGAATTCAATTAGGATTATCATAGCTTTATAAACTAATTGATCTCCAGATAAACCAAGAATTATTTCTATTAACTTAATATTGTTATTATAAAAGAAAATGCAATATGTTAACTAAATCTGTTTGGTTGCAAAACCGGAAGAATTTCAGCTCTGAATCGTAGTGCAGTTGGTATGGCAAATGTGGGTTGGTCCACGTTTAGTTGGCTGACACTTCCTGTTGCACAAAATAAAACAACAACAAAAGATTGAAATATATATCTCTCTATATATATCAACATATACAAATATATATATATATATATATGTATATGTATATAGATATACATAAAGACTTATGTAGATGTAGACTGCGGCTAACGGCATGTCGTCTAGCTGGTTGTACCTCTTGGGGTTGGCCAAAACAAGTTTGCCATTATGAAATACGATGTCACCAATACCAATGCAAAGAACACACTGCAGACAGACGGACAGCTAGGCTTAAGCTCCAGACCAAATTACAAATACATAATCAAAAAAATTGAAATAAAAATAAAAATAATAATAATAAATACAACAACAATAAAAACTTGTTGCGCTTGGCTATAACTTTGACATTTCACAGTCACAGTTGGCAACAAGAGTTGCACAAAAAGAAAGACACAGACACCGTTGCCACATTTGCATAACTGTTAACAGTTAATTGACAGGTGGCTGAATACCGCAGGGCAACAACAACATAAGCAATAATGCATATTGATCGATCACCTGTCACAGCCAACAAATGCATTCCACAAATGTTGAACATTAACTGCGATCTGAGACGAAGCGAATCGAATTGAAGTTGAATTGAATTGAATTGAAGCTGAATTGAAGTTGAATTGAAGCTAAATCGAATGTCGCTTTATGTTGCCATCTCAGGATCTACTTAAGCCCTACAGAAATGAAAGTTGTTTTGCGAGTACAGCAAGTTGCCGTTGCCGTTGCCGTTGCCGTTACTGTTGTTGTTGTGGATGTTAGCCAATTGGCAGTGCGTCCTTTATTTTTTGCATAATCAAGGTTACAGGTAAACAGGCTCATGTAATCCACAAACTTACAACTACTTTCAGTTTTCAGTTGTCTTGTTTTTCTTTCAGTTTTGTTTTTCTTCTTCTTTTTTTGAAGGCCAGTTTTTTCTCTTTTTTTTTTTATAATTGACAGACAACTTCCGTTGTATAAATGCAATTTGCATGAGGCAGCAATTAATGAGTCCAAGACTCTAACTAAGCGTAGTTTAAATACTATGCATAAATGTGTACTTAAATGTACTTTATAATTTATTTCTATTTTTTGTAATTTATAAATGTTTTTATTTTTTTTTTTGTTGCTTACCTGCACCAATGGCCGCCAATGCCAAAACGGCAACAACTATAAACAGTTTTGCCATTTTGTACGAGGTCTATGGATAATTATACACGCACAGTTTCAATTAATTGTCTTCAGTATCTGTATCTGTATTTTTTTTCTTTATCTTGAAGTTGTAGATCGAAAAACAACAAACACTAGGTTAGAAATAACACTCGATTTGAGATCAACAAGAGCAGCAATAGCAACAGCAGCAGGTTTGTCCTTCCGTTCGCTATCAAAGCTCCATTTACACTGTTTGCAACGTTGTCGCGCACAATTTCTCGAAGCTGACGCCAAAGCCCCAAAACCAACTCAAAATTTGCTTCTTTTATTACACGCGGCGGGCAAATGCGGCGACGTCGACGTCGACTGTTTTTGTTTTCGATCTGCAGTTGGGCGCCGTGGTGAATAAGGCGAGCTTTTTTACAGTTAACACAATGAGCTATGTATACGGAGCACTGAGCAGCACACAGCAGCAGGCAGGGGCAGCAACACAATCCACACGTTGAACTTTTAAGCGGCTTTCGTCGTTCGGTTGCACAAGCCTCGTTTCAGAATACGCTCGTGACTTGACTGTCGCCCAAAAAGAGAGAAGTGCGGCACGTATGCGCCACTCTTTTATATGCAAAATGGCAGCATTAAGGGGTAATGTGTTAGCGCTGCTTGTGTGGTGAGTAGCATTTGCAGTGTGTTGAGCTGGCTGATGGCTATACGGCAAACTGTGGAATGCAAGTGTGGATGCCATTCACCATCAGTCACATTTGCTGTCCATTACGAATATGCAAATCAAATTCTTGGCTCTAACTCTTTAAGCTTTAATCGCTTCGTTTGGCAAGTTCCAGAAGGTCTGACTTGCCTGTCCCCTCTATGGACATACAAATATAGAAATACATATATGCATATAGTATATATTCTTTAAACGCATATGGGGAAAGAGAAGAAAGGCTAAAGCTTTGCAGCACTTTCCAATACAATAAAACTATTATGTTAAATTGTGTAGTTATTAAGTATCTCTAATACATATAGATTAACTTGCAATCTTTCAAGTTCCACAGTCATTCATTTAAATGCTTATATTTAATTCAAAATTAATGCATTCCAGCATTATTATACAATTTGTCTCTAAAGTGGCCCCTGGTCATATTTCAGAAAGAATTTGGGGTATTTGTAGTATAATGCAACCGGTTTATATCCGTTTGTTAGCGAAAGACAACGATGCGATGTTGCCAGGTTTCTTTATATGGAAAAATAAAAGAAGTTAAATAAAATATAATACTAAGCTTTTTTATTTTTCTTATGAATGATTTATTAGATCTATTATTTGGACTCATCTGGCGATCAACGCAACAGGTATATGCAGATTATGCAGACTTGGCCAATGATACTGAGTACCCCCGTATTTGTTTGCTTACATACATACATACATATGTCTCCGGCCTCTTGTCGTTCCAATTTGAAGCAGCTTTTTTTCATCGCAGCGACCTTGATCAGTTTAAAGCCAAATTAAAAACAATAATGGCCCATAGACAGCGGCGACAAAATGACAGAGAGGCGTCTAAAGGCGTGACGAACTGCCAACGTCGTCGCCTCAGCTTTAAAGTGTGCCAAAGTGTTTCTTATTATGGAGTTGTTGTTGTAGTTGTTGTTGTTGTTGTAGTTGTTGCTGTTGTTGTTGTTGTTGCTGCTGCTGTTGCTGCTGCTTGTCATTCGCATACGACTAGAGACCTTTTTGAGTTGTCATTGTCTATTTCGAATTTCTTAGTTTCTGCTGCTTCTTCTTTTTTCTACTTTTTTTTTTGCCACTCTTGACATTTGGCAAAGAGGAGTAAAAAGTCAGCCAACACGTTGTTGGCTATCGCTGGGATTTACATACATATAAAATTAAATATTGAATAAGTTTATGATTGCCCGGTTTCCGCTTCAACAACAATTCGGCAACATCTGCTTCATGAAAGTTACGTCAATTGAAGAACCAGTTTTCGATTTCCATTTAAATGTGATAAACTGTTTCAACAGAATTCTTGCAAAATTGTTCAATTCAATCGAAATTTGCGGCTTTTGCGATGGCAAATGAATATAATGGACTCAATCATTTACATCAATTGCTAACCGAGGGCAAACTTGTTGTACCAATTGATTTACTTTTGGCCAATTTATCATGAGCTTTGTGTTTCCAACTAAACTAAAGTGCTAATCTGTACCAGCAATGCCAACAACAACAACAACATCAATTTAACTATTTTCCTTTTGTTGTTGTCATAAATTTGTGAGTCTTGCGGTCATTCGGGCTTGTCTACACTGTGTGTTTTGTCTCTAAGCCCGCAAATCGATAGTGTAAACATTTTACTTTGTAAATATTTACAATCACACACTTTTCATTTTGGGAGTTCATCAGCTTTGTTCTCCAAACGTTGGCATCATTGTCTGCTTTGGTTATAAAATGAGTAAGAGGTTCATAAATTGTTTCCATTAGCCTTAACCATCTTTTGACGAAGGTTAACAACCTGACGTCTAATTGGGTTTTCTCCTACTTATAATATTGTAATTTATATAGTGTAAAGCCCTCGTATAAAGTTGAATTCATAGAAAATACATATTATGTTATCTTTAGTCAACAGTGGGTCCTACAAGATACACGGGAAACAGCTTTAAGAGATGTATCGCCTTAATTAATTAATCTTCAAATATTATTTCCTGTACATTCTTTTTTTTTTTAATTTATGAAAAATAAAACTTAATTAAATTAAATTGTTTTAGTTAAAACACGTTGCTTAATATTTAAAACGAATTTAAATATTGAATTGTTAAATAAAAAGTTTATAGAGAATCTACTGCTCCACAAAACAAAAGCTCTTTTTACTCGATATATGCAATAGATGGCGCTGACAAATGTAAAAACTAAAGCTGCGCCGTCTTCAGTTACATTTTAAAAATGCAGTTGGATAATTAAAAACTGAAAATTCTTTGTTTAAAACGAATCCAAAGGTCTTTAATCTATTCTGTCTGGTAGCATCTCTCTTTCGTCAAGATATTATTGCATGCCAACACCTAAATAGACCGCATTCAATTATATTCCAATTATATTTCAATTATAGAGATTTGTGCCGAAAACAGAAAAGTTTTAACACCACCACGTCCTTGGCAAAGTAATAAAACTGCAAATATTATGGCTTGGTAATATTTATATACATGGCTCACACATACCACTAAGAATGATGTGTCTGTGTGTATATTTAGTGCCAGCTGAGCGGACAAATTGCTTCGGCGACCTTATGAATGCATAAATATTTCAACCGCTTTGGCTCTTGCTTGTTGCCAGTTTCAAGAGCAAGGCAAGGCGAGGCAAGGTCCTTGATGTTGCAGAAACTACTTGCAAACTGTAAGGACAAAAGCCAGCATGCAATGAAAGCTTTATTGCTTTATTGCTTTCCTTCCACCCACGCCTGCCTACTGCCTCCTCGTAGACGCCCCGCTTAATGGTCAACAGGTTGAGGCTTAAATAATTTTTCAGTTAGCAGCGAGCTTTATATCTTCTATTCGGTAGCCATGAAAATTCAATTAGGACAGGCGCTAATTAATGGCGCATCGAAAGCTTTCCACTTGTTGAGAATGGCAACTGAAGCGATTTGGCCTCACGTGCTGCGCTCGCAAAACGAAAAGCTCAAGCTCAGCACGTGTTGGATTGCCGAAAGCACAACAAATACAAACACATGCAGCAGCAGCGACACGAGCTCCTCGCCAGCGAGGAGCTTTACACGAGCCTCGAACACGCACTTGAATTTTGGACTAGCGACAACAGTTTGTTGCTCAGCCTGCACTCTAACGGACGTCTACAAAAAAGGAGCTGAAGCAGACAGAGCAACGGTTTCCGTATTTATAGTTATTATTTCTCTTTTCTGTCTGTCTGTCGGTTCGCTAAGACTTTTAAGCAACGGTCAATCGCGGAACGGGACGAAAAGTGAACAGCAATGGGAACGGGAACGGGATTGGACAAAACTTCACTCAGAGAAAAAAAAAATAGTTAAAAAATAAAAGAAACAGTAAAATTGAAGGATCAACAAAGTGGAAACAAAATAGAGTTGCTCGGAATTTCAGTTGTGTGAAGTGAAGTGGAGTAAACTAAACTAAACTAAAGTGAAGTAAAGTAAAGTTATGCCAAGTGTAGTAGTGTAAAATATAGTTCATTTGCTTTATGTGTGCCTTGCGTGTGTGTGCGTGTGTGCAACTGTGCGTGTGCATATATTAATGGCATTTAATGTCTAGAGCAAAAATTAAACAAAACCCAAACAAGCAAAAAACACACTGAGAGCAGGGCTAAGGTATGAACGATTACTTTTTTGTGTTGGTTAGAAGTGGGGTGGAGGTGGGGGGTGGGGCAGGAATTTCCTAACGACAGCAGGCAACATTAGGGCTAGGCCATAATAGGAGCTAGTAGTCTAGCTGTAATCAGCTGTTCGTTTGGCCCGAAAGTTTTCCCAGGAGAAAATGCGGCAAGGTAAACAAGCATACAAGAATAACAAGAATACGTGACTCTAGCCAAAACGTAGTGAGAGCAGAGGCTAAGCAGGCTAATCTAAACGGAATCAGTTTGCCAGCTAAGAGACATTTACACAGGAAGCAACAGACAAAAGACTGGGCTAGTCCCAACAGACAACTTGCAATACGTATCTACCAATTGCTAAGTGGTTTAACCGTAGGCCGTGACAGTCGCAGTAGCAAACGTAAACGCAAAGGGAAGTCACCAGCTGAGACATGTAATCAACGGGACCATCAACAATTTGGGGCATGTGAACACGTTTCAAATATCGTGACTAAATCAGGGCCTATACTAGGACTTTCCGCAAGCACAAGGTCAGCACACAACTGACCTGTAGTCCAAAAAGTGTAGAGCAAGTTATACTTTTGGGCAGTTTCAAAATTCTAATCAAGTTAATATTCTTAACAAAGATATGCATTGAATAAAAGAAGCATTATTTAAACTATAACTAGTTGATAGGATATCCCAATATCAACCTAAGATAAATGTTCAGTTTAATTTCAAAGAAGAACAATTGCAACAACTTAATTGCAACTTAATTGTAGCTAAAATATCAAAAGTATATATTTAAAAATAAATCACTTAAATACACAAATATTCAAGCTTTATCTGACTTAAATAGATATGTATTAAATACTTGATCAGCAGAAATCAGCTGAGATGTCAGCTCCAAGAAATTAGACAGAAAATAGGATAACTTAAATTTAGAATCCAATTTCCTAGCTGAGATTATCTCATTTTGAAAAACTGCTAATAAAATAAGCTTTCTTAGCCTTCTTTCTTTGACTTCGGAAGTCGCATTTTTCGAGAGAAAATAGAAAATTAATTAAAGTAAATCTATCAGCAATAATATTAAACTAATAATTCAAATAAAAGATATTTTCCACAAGTGAAAATAATTGTCTCAAAGTCCATATATAAAATTCTTCGTAGATATTAAACTTCAGTTTTTGTAGGACAAAACTCTGTCGTCATCAATTCGATTCAAGTGCGAAGGACAAACTCTGTAGAGTTTTGCTTGCTACCTTATCACCAAACGTAACAATTGGACAAATTGCCAATTCACTGGCCTATTAAAAGAGGGAACTTATGGCCAGCACCTGCAGAATTGTTAGTGTTATAGGCCTAGGCTTGCTTTGCAGACCAGACCAGCCAAGGCTACCTGCACTTCAAATGGCCAATGCTCGCGCAACAATGAAGGCGACTGTCAACAAAAAGAGGAGTGCCCCAAAAAAAAAAAATTAAAATGAGAAAGAAAGAAGAAAACAAGCAACAATAACAGTTGCAGGAGCCGAAACACACACAATTGTCGCATGGGCCACTGGGCCCATTGGATGGGGCGAGGGGGCCAAGGGGCAGGTTGAAGGAGCCTAGTTGTAAAGCGTAAAGGCGAGCAAACAAAGCGAACAGATGACGTCATAAAGCATATTAAATGAGTTTACACGCGCAGTGCATTGCATACTCTCAGGCATGTGAGTTGCTGCTGTTGCTGCTCTTCCTTCCCCCTGCTGCCCATCTGCCGCTACACGTTGTTGGTCCTGGCAAATGGCGACACTGAAAAGCCATTAACCAACGCCTAATGACGCACTCGAGACAGGGACAGGGTAAGGGACAGGGACAGTGTGAAAAAGGGGGTCGTGAATAGGGGGGTAAGTGCATGTGTAGTTGTTAGTTGTGTCGAGGGTTAGACAAGCTGATAATGAGAATGCTGAGAGGTAACAATTAAATGGTCAAGCAGGAGTGCTCAACCCAAACACACACACACACACACACAGTCTCTCACTCGCTCTCTATCATGCTGTCACGAAATGAAATTGAAATATTAATTATTCATCTAATGCAAGAAAAATCACATCATCTTTTGCGGGACATATTCGTGCATACAAAATGCTCAACAAAAGAGCAATTTATCAGCATCCCAAAAGTGTGCTACAAAATGTGCAAAAAATAACAACAACAACAACATCACAGTAATAATAATAATTATAATAATAATAATAAGAAGAAGAAGAAGTAAACCTCACACACACACTCTTTCAAACAGCTGAAACTGAGAAGCGTGTGTGTCTGCGGTTAAAATCGCGCGCGTTTTTAAACGCTTACCTTTAAATAATGGATTCAAACAAGGGATTAATGCATGTAGCATGTTAAATGGGTAAGTTCTACGACGGCCCTGACAGTGACAATGACAAAGAGACAACTATGAAACTGAGAAACTGATAAACTGAGAAAATTAGCGTGGACCTCCCTAATAAACCAATCAATATTATCGAGTTAGCCATGTCTGTGTACTTTAGAGTGTGTGGGTGTGTATGCGGGTGTGTTGTGTGTGGGCAGGCGGTATGTGAAGTCTGTAAAGCACGTGTAGTTTATAAAATATGCAAGCCAATACATATTAAAGCAACTACACACACAAATCAAGCACAACGTAGCTGGAATGAGAGCAACGCCACGCGACTAAACAACTTACGCTGCTAGCGTGGGATTCCTGGGGACGGCGGAGGGAGGGGGTTAAGGGCAGCTGGTGTAGGGGTGAGAAGATTGGTGTGCCAACGCCTGCGGCCAGCACTTTTATCTTTGCATGTGCTTGTTAGTAAGTGCTGCATACCTTTTAGGCGCATATTTCATATCCAAGCTTTCAATGTATGTATGTATGTGTGTGTGTGTGTGTGGGTGTGTATTTACTTTAGCCAAAAAGATTTTCTGTTATATTTTTTTTGTTAAGGAACGCGGCTGAGTTGTGAATGTAAGCTTTGGGTTGGGCTGCTTTTGACCCGATTCGCCAGCAATGACGAGCCATTTCCTGACGTCTCGGTAATATCGATGAAAAGAGACTCCAGAGGGATCGTACACTAATTGGAAGAAATGTGAGAAGGGCAAAGCTGACAGGCAGTTATGCGAAAATGCTTTTAAAAGTTGCTAAAAAGATATGCTAAATATTTCAATCATGAGATATCGATATATTTCAACAATTTGCTCAACTCGTGCCACAGAAGACGACAGCTTCGCATCTATGAATATGAAATATCAAGGACAATGTTGTCGTACAAGGATATAAGATTACAAATAAATAATAAAGTTCAAATTTAATTGAGCTGTGCCGAAATAATTAAACTTTTAAAGATAGGATTACATCAACCTTTCTGTATTTACCCGTTTAATTGGATTGAAAAAAGAAAAAATAAGTTCAAAAAAAAATTATGCATTAATTTAAGATATGAATTGCAAAGAACTTCAAGTATTTTAAACACATAAATTATTTGATCCTTAAACGGCTACTTAAACTGTTGTATAGTTTGTACTGTTTGTAATAGTTTGCAGCATAATTTGACTAAAGATATATCCAATCCTCTGCAGGCCCAAAAATAGCTGCAACACAATCCTCAACAAATGCCAACGAACCGCAAAACACACACAAAAATAGCAACCGAAAAATGGTTTTATTATTGTTGTTGTTTCGTTTCTACTCTTGTCCTGGCGTACTGTGAGTCAGTAATTAAAAGCAAATCCATATTCATTTCGTGCCTTGCGCTCGCTTCTATGAATAAACGTTAAAGTAAAAAGCCGAAACAGTATGGAAAATGAGCAGATGGAGGAGTAGTGAGGTGAGAATCGGGTGCAGGGAGTGTGTGGCATGTCTCTTTGTGTATTTGTCGGAACAGAAAGGACAACGCTGCTTGAACAGTAGATAGGCTACAGGCTACAGGCTACATGGACTACTACCTGGTTGTGTGCCTCAATGCCTGTCTGCCTGTCTGCCTGACTGAGTGCATGTTTGCATAGTCGCGAACTGGAACTGACTGTGAAACTGGGTCTCCGTCGTTGTCTGGGGTTCGAGGCTCTGGGTTCTCAGTTCTCTTTTCTGGGTTCTGGCCATGTCGGCCTATTTGCGGGCCATCACTTTGCATGTTGCAAACAATTTGCCGCCATCGCACTGAGAACGGCAGTCGGGCAGGCACGACTATGTCGCGGTCGCCTTTTTCCTGCCATTTAGTGCCACAACAGCAAAATGTTCGTGCGACTAATTTGTGAAAAAATCAACAACAACAGCAACTGGCACGAGACGTTAAAATCAACGGACCGTAGGCCATTAAAACGGGGCCAGCAAAATGCGCAGCTCGCGCTCCTTGTTAATGAGAATTAAACATAAAACAACAGTAACAATAACAGCAACAACAACAGCAAACCATAACAGCCACAGCGACAACAACAACAACGACACTTTGGCTTCAATTCAAAAGCCAATGGACAAACTTGCGGTAATCGCAAGCACAAAGCTAATAAAATACTGTAAAATATTCAACAATTGGCAGAGCTTTTAAGCCCCTCCTTCACTCCTTCAATCCTTCACACCCACGCTCTCAAATCTTTCCCCTTCATCTTCGGCACAAACATATGGAGGGCCATCGACTGAAATGTAAACCACAGTCACAATTGGCGCCAGACGCCGAAATGTATGCTACACATAAAGTAATCGCACTTTGGGTGTCCTTTGTATTTTGTGGCAAGCAAAAGCAAAGGACAAAAAGCGCGTGCAACAAATAAAATGTATAAGTAAAAGGAACAAATATCAACTTGTGAGTGGCAGTCAAAGAGAACCTGTAGGCGGATGTTACAGGATAACCATACATATACATATCACAAAAAAAAAGCAGAAAACGAGAAAAGAATAAGAAAGAATGAAAAGAAAGCGGATTTTCGGTATTCAATTGCTAAGAATAAGACTTGTGGCAGCTGGCAAAGCAAGCAAACGGAAAATCTTTTATTTTATTTAACATAAATCAATATATACTTGTGAATAATCATTGTGCATAGAAATAAACGGTATATACAATGGATTTTAAGCAGGCTTTTATTCAGTTATTTGCATCTTCTCGAAAATCTTATAAGTCTATAATATGTAATCAAAACGATAGAGCGAGACATTTGAATGCTTATGATCCTTAAAGAGAAAATAAGACAACTAATGTCAACTACAACTGAAGCTTGGGATGGGAACTCTTGCATACTAGAGACAAGCGTAGAGTAACATGGCTGTAGTGTTGCCAGAATATTACAAAATATAACATGGCTTTAAAGTTGCCAGAAAATGAAGTAAACCTGCTACTGTTAATTAATATGAAAAATAAATAAAATAAAATGAAATAAATAGAAACAGAATACAAATAATCAAGTATGAATTCCACACAAGTAATGAATATAATTATCTAGATTTAAGACAATGCTATCGAGCTATACACTTTATTAAATTAATATAGTCACAGTTCTTTTAACAACGTATACGAAAGAAACTATTTAATTAACTGGAAGCCTTAAAAGTAAAACATATTAAAAATGCAATTCGAAACAGAGACTTAAACATGATTTAATAAAAACTATTAAACGGCTTTATATACATTAATAGCAGCCAAGTCAAATTACACTCATTTAGCTCATTTTGCATTTAAAATTAAACATTCTATGGTTAAACAGTTGTGTGGGTACTCTAAAAAAGTTTATTAAACAGAAAGTTCGTAGCCGTTACCACTGCACAAGGCAACGAATTTTCTATTCAATGTGGAATGAATGTGCTGAAACCACAGATTGCGTAAAACGGAAGCGAAGCTAAGCAACCATAAACTGATTACGCTGACTTGGCTAACAGTCTCTCTTTAGCCATTGAATGTCACACACGCGCCTCTCTTTCAACATCATCAAGATGCCAACACAATCCAGCAGCACAAAAATACCCAACTGTTTTGCCAAGTTAAGTCGCTGCCACGCTTATGCAATATAAATAGACCAACACTTGAAGCGTTGCTCAATAGATAACCAAGGCTATAAATTACGCAGTGGGAGTAAAACGGATAAGGAAGAAACGGTAATTACGCGGGCTTATAATTAGCATTTCAGATTACACCAAAGCAGATGAAACGAAAGAAGCGGAAGTGGAAGAAACTTCTCAATGCGGAGCTCCTTCTCTCTCTCTCTCTCTCGCCTTACAACAAAATAAATGCATGCAATTATGATGAAAAATTGCAAATTAATTGAAATGAATGAGCAACTTTGTGGCATTTGCATCTACGTACATACATATACATATATATATATATATATATGTATATGTATATGTACACACAACAGGCAAACAGCAAATAAACATTTCAATTATGTCGCTGTGCGAAAACTTTTGCGGCAGGCGCTTCAAAAACTTTGATAATTAAGCTCAATGGCCGCTGTGAGCAACACACTCTCTCTCCCTCGCACTCTCTATCCATCGCTCTCTGTTCTTCTCAGCTGAAATGGGCTGGAGAGAGCAAACGAACGCTTTGGTAATTAGCAGACAAAAGTCTAAGCAAACTTAAAACAAATGAGCCAAAGCCAACATAACAATAAATGCAATGTAGTTGGAGTGAGGGGCAAGGGACAAGGTACAGGGCACGAGAAGGTGGCACAGTGCGGATATCCAGAACTGAACAATGAAACGGGAACAGTGCCAGCAGGCCATTTCCGTTAGACATGTGTGTGTGTGTGTTAGGTTATATGTATATGCTTTATATAACTAAGTGAATGAGTACATTTGTATGTGTGTGTGTGTGTAAATGCAGCAACAGTTTGTTGCTTTGTTTGTCTGTTTGCCAAGACAACGACAACGACAACGACAACAGCAATAACAACAACAACAGCAACGACAGCTACAGTGACAACCACAACGACAACGACAGCGCCACGCTCATAAATTTTTAATTAAATTGTTTTTTAGTTTGTGCACAGGAAAACGCACTGATTGCCCGTCTATCTGTTATTGTGTCTGTGTGTGTGTTTATTTGGTTTAACTTTGGATGAAAAGGCATATCCTTGTACATACATACAAATGTATGTATGTATACTATGCATACTCGTAGTTGACTTGCTGTGCAATTGCTCTGCTTTTGTTTGCCTTTCGTCTCGGGGGCAAATTGAGTTGTTTAACTTGCAATTGAGCGCTCCTCGAGAGTTACCAGCAAGTTACTCGCCGATCCAGTGAAATCACATTAAATATTTAGTATTGACTACACATAGCCTGTGATATTAAGTATCCCTCGTTTAAGCACCTGAATCGATACCTGCCAGCGATTGCTTTTCTGTGCTTTTGCCCTTCTCACACTCAATATTAATGATAGCGCATAACATTCGATCAATATGCCAAACGATGTACACTTAATACACTGATATTTTCTATGTAAAGTTTAACATTGGTATCGATAGCCAAATAAATGTCTAACATGTACAGGAAGAACATAATTCATTCATCTGAATGCAATTTTCACAAACTCTACATATGTATTCGATTACAATTAATTAATTATTATTTTATTTAGCAACATGTAAAACTGCTGATAAATATTCATTTACTTAAACTGTATTATAACATAGCATGACTGTAATATATCGAAATCGAAAATATATCAAATTACATTTCTATGTTAATTCAATGTCAGTTCGATAATTGCATTATTATAACATAAACTGTGTTTTGCACATAATTCAGTTTAACTAATAGCTGAATAAGTTTAGGACAAAGAAACAACCGCAACAACAACTTCAAATAAGCTCAATCCAAGTCAATTTGGAGTTCCATATAATTAAGTTGTTTAAGCTTGTTCGCCCACGCGCTCTCAAACGCAACTGTTAACGAAATAATTGATCAAATAAAAGTATATACATACATATATATATATGTGTATATACATGTATATACTCGCATATGTACAATAAATAATTGATGTCTGCGCCAGAACAGCTTTACATCACTGTAGGCGTGTTGGCCATGTGTTAGCGCCCACACAGTGGGCTGTGTGCGTTTTTTATTGAGTAGGCCGAAAGGCGCAATAACGCAGGCTGTTGAAAGCAATCGACAGGATTTGTTTTGGGCAGTGAGTGTTGGGAAGGGGTAGGCGGGTTGCAACTGTGTCCAGTAATCGGGGTCATATGATAAATGATATCGGCCGGCAATTGCGGTCAAACAGCGAGGCCTCTCTCAAAACTGAAATTAACATAATTTGCCTTTATAATTGCCCGGCAGGCGACGAGCAGTTGGTGCAAAGAAACTGGCGTCGTTGGGTTTGTGGTTGTGCTGGTGTTTGTGTTTGGCGTTGCTGCTGGGTAATTTTGCATGCAAATAACTGGAAATTAGTGTAAGTGCTCACTGACATGCCACTTCGTAGGCGACCAACCGAACAAACCACCTGCCTCAGCGCCAAGGTGAGCAACGACAGCGGCAGCGACAACGGCGACAAAGATAAACAGACGATGGCAGTATAAAGTGGCATATATGTGTGTGTGTGTGAGTGTGTGTGCTCCTCACTGCGATGATAGTAATGGCAAAAGCATGCTGCCTTGTTGTTGCTGTTGCATCAATGGCTTCTGTTGCTCGTCTCATAAATCCCATTAAAATGCAATAAGCAGAAAGCGCTTTACCATGAATTGTGGCTTAGCTCAGATTTTAAATGACAACGCCACAGTGCTTGACTACCAGACACTCTATACCGTAATCAGATAGATACTAACACATACTCACATAGATATGCATGCACACACCTATCAAAAGTTCATTAAGCACATACAGCATGCAAGTTACGAGCTCTAGATGGCGCCAGTACTGCGTTCCAGGTATCACTTGTATTCATATGCATTCTCGTTTCTATTATTGCAATTTTAAGTGTTAGTAATAAATAGTAGTAGATAAATAGTTTAATTGTGGCATAAACCTTCTGGAACGTAAATGCTTTGGCTAATGGGATTAGTACTTGGCGTTTCTGTGTTAAATTGCATTTTCTGTCAAGAATAATAGTTTGTTTATAAGGCATTCAATCTATACTTCACTTAGTTTATAATAGTGACAGTGTGGCTATGATCCAAGCATTTCTCGCACTTGTAGGTGCAATATTCATCGAACACTCATCTACAAACTTGATATTTGAAGATAAACAGCAGAGTGATCAGAATAATATATGAGATATAATGAGATATTCGTGGCAAAGGATGTGAATATATTACCAGCATACAAACAAAAGATCATGCAGATATTCAATTCTGAAGTTAGGAAGGTCAACTTTGGAGATTCTTCTCAAACAGTTTCCGAAATCAATGAATATATAGCGAACAGAACTGATAACAAAATACATGAAATAGTTAAGGAAACAAGTGAAGATACACAAATCAGTGCTATAGTCAGTGCTATATACTTTAAGGGTCTCTGGCAATGTCCATTTGAATTATCAATATATACATGATTATTATTAAGCCCAGAGAAGTGAATGGCATTGCGAAGCTTCTCGCTGATCTGACGAGAGTAAATATCTTTGCCATTTTAAACAACAGCTCTGAGGAGAGAGTTGCCCTCAGTTTGCCCAAGTTTAAGTTTGAATTTAATGTAAATCTGAATAATATGTTCCAAAGCCTGGGCATTCATGACTTATTTCAGTCAGCTAATTTAAATTCTATGACTGACTATGGTCCAGAGCTATATGTCAGTGATATTATCCAGAAAGGTTTCATTGCAATCGATGAAGAAGGTACCACAGCAGCAGCTGCCCAAAGTTTGTATCCTTGAAAGAATTCTTCTTGTGTAACATTATTCTCAGTAATTCAATCATTTCAGGTTTTAATTTAAAAGTCAAGAAAGCCATACAAGCGTTTGATGTTAACCATCCATTTGTATTCTATGTAAAAGACAATAAGAGAGTTTATTTTGCTGGAAAAGTGTGGAATCCTTAATAAAAATTACTTGGAAATTTATTTAATTAAAATAAATTAAAAAATAATACTTTTATTAAGTGGAAATAAATGTCTGAGGTTACCAGATTTATGAGATTTCTTAGTAAAATTTAAAGAATTTTAAGCTAATTAAAAGCACAACTTTCGTTTCATTGTAATCAGAGTAACAATAAAAATGTTTTACGCCACAAAAGGATAATAAAGGAATTCACAGGAAACTCTTATGCCTTTAGTATTCAGTTCTTCAGTTTGTTCTACAGTCAGGCAGTCAGTCAAACACATATTCATGTTTTTCATAGAAATAACAATACTTTTTTCAAGTTAATCCCCTCTGGACGCTCTTTTAATACACGTCAATTACTTATAATAGTTCGAAAAGAGAAAAAACCATTTGTTGTTAGGTGCCAGGAGTGCAATTATATTTGCCTATCAAATATTTGTAAACAATATACGCCAGCACAACAACAACAATATTGTGGATAGTCAAAAAACAATTAGTACAATGTTGGCCCAAAAGCGAGCACCTTTTTGGGCTGTACGACCACAGCCGAAAAAGCTAATTAAATTAATTAAAAATGCGAAGCCTGCGAGAGAGAAAGAGAGAGGGAGAATGAGAAAACGTGGGGCTATGCGGCGTATGCGCAACGTCACGACTGTGACGAGTGGAATTTATTTATGCTCACGCCATTAGCAAAACGAATGGGTAAAGAGCAAAAAAGAGAGAGGCAGAGAGAGAGAGAGAGAGCGAGAGGGCACAGCAATTGGCCAATTCCCAAGCGGCAGTGTTTACAGCGTTGCCGCCGCGCATATTAATTGCCTGTTTAACCAAATTAAGGCCACAAAACAGTAGCACATTGCCATTTCTTTTTTTTGTTTTGTCTTTTTGCACTTTGGGCTTTGCTTTTGGCCACATTTTACACATTTCCATTTTGTGGTGAGAAGTGCAATTGCAGGAATTATATGCAGAAACTGTTGAAATGATTTAAACCAAATTGACAGCGGCCAAAAGCAACAACAACGAATGTGGCACAACTTTTTGCCAATTTCAATATCAATAAAAATCAGACTTACTCATAAAACTGGCTCCCGGCTCCAGGCAACAGTAAAATGCTGGGCTAAAACAAAGTTTAATGCTGCAAATGCAAAGCTATAAACATATTATCAAATATTACTTACACACTAAATTGAACATTAAAGCTGGTTTTATTGGAATAAATAAAAGTGGTTGGCGCCTTCTTGATTCGCATAGCTGTCATCCCTTCTCAAGTTGCTCTCTAGGCAATTGGCTGAGCTTGAGTTGGAGTCATGACCACCACTGTCGACATTGTGCAAATGCAACAAAGTGCGAAGCAACGACAACATGTAATGTCCATGGCATGCATGAGCATTCATTCGTTTCATTTCGATGCCTGTGCTGACATACAAGTATGTGCAAATTACATTTTCAATCGTCCGACAGTAGCATTGATGAAACATTGAGAGAAAATGTTGAACTGGTAACACACAAAACTAAAAGTGAAATTCAATTAACCTTAGGCAAGGCATTTAGCACTTAAAGTGTTGATATATGTATGCCACAAACCCAATGGTACTGAAGCTGTTCAAGGACATTCAGTCACAACTACAGTTGCAGATATAGTGGCTATAAGATACGAAATGGAACACTCGCGTGAAAAGTCAAACATCATCGAAGCGGCAACTTTGATGAGCGCAAATGAAAACAATTAAAAGCGATAGATAGATAGATTTTCGAGGCGGTGGGGCGTGGGGCGTGTTGCCTGGCACTCGAAACTTTTTGCACAAAAGTTAAACTCACTTAATTGAATTGAATGCCAAACGATGTTCATGATGATGGCAAAGTGCAGTCAGACGAGTGCAAGACGCAGTTCCTGCACTCATTGTATTCTATGCAATATGACAAATGAAATGTGTGTGTGTGTATCTCTCTCTCACTTGTGTATATGTGTGTGAGTGTTTGTATTGTGTGTGTAACAATGGCTTAGATTATGACCTGGTTACCACGCCATATTAGCGTGTCAAAATGACATCAACTTAAATCACATTTTAGCCATGGTCTGTGCTATTGTTCCATAGACATGGCATAAAACGATAACGACTCTGACGACGCCACAGCTGAAGTCAAAAGTCTCTAAAGCAAACTACGTCTTCGGGGTTGAATCTACCGACTTTTATGAATCTCCTTAACTCTGTTTTGATTATACCTGAGACCCTCAAATGAACTAGCAACGTAAGACAAACCAAATTGCCATGAAGAAACTTCTATTCAACTTTTCCAACTTGACATTAAAGTCAAGACAAACAGGACTTAATTTCCCGTTAAAAATATCGATTATTATCGCAGTTGTTTGCGTATTCTTATTTAAAATAAAGCAATAAACAACTGCAAACAAAAAATACAAGGAATGTAATGAAGTCGAAGCAAGCTGTAGTTAATTCAAGTTAAACTAGTCAGTTATCCAAGCTCTGCTCTGCACACATTTAAAACTGAAACCAAATTAATAAAATAAATTACATATATATTAAACGATTATTCAACTCGTTAGCTTAAATGATTGAATAGTTTTTAATATAATTTAAAGAGCAATTTTTATTTATATTAATTAAAGATATTATGTATATGGAAGATACAGAGAATAGTAAATGAATAACAAATTCTTGTAATCCCGGACTTATCGTTTAATTTATAACTTCATTTCAAAGTATATTATGTACTACCCGGATATAAGCTGTTAACTTTACGCGTACAATTTAATACTCTGCTCTACTCATTGAATCTCGTTCTCTAGCAACCCTCGCTATCTGTTGACTAGCTGCTAAACTTGGCATTTGTTTTTTTTATTAAACTTTCACACGAGACAGCGAAACGGTGTCTGGCCTTGCCTTCGCCTCCACCTTCATCTCCACCTCCAGATCCCCGACAACTCCTGGCCTTTGACTTACAACGACTGGGCCAAGAGACACGTGAGAATAGACGTGGTCTATGGCGTTCTGCGGGTTATTTAACTAATGGGCTGAGCATTAAATATAATCGCGCTCATTATGCACATCACTTCGATTATCGATAACGATTACTGCTGTCTGTGCGGTGCCGTCAACCAAAAGCTTTTATAGTGCTTTGACTTTGACCTGCATGCTCAATTAAAAGGTAATTTATCACATTTCCCGGGCAAATAACGGCTTAAAAGTGAGCAACGAGCAACTTTCTGGCAACAGGCAACAGGCAACAAACTGTTGTTGGTTGTTGGGCATCATAAGTTGGCCACAAAAGTCGTGCCGTGCCACGCATAGAAATTGTGTTGGCCCATTGAAGGCATTGTTGTTGTGAGTTGTTGTAGCCACAAAATGGTTGGCGCACAACAACACTTAAGTTTAAGTGACTACTCGAGACTTTTTGGAGAGCCAACAATGCCAGCAACAACTGTAGCTGAACAGCTGAGGCTGAAGCTGAAGCTGTGGCTGTGGCAGAGGCTGTGGATGTGGCTGAGTCTTCAAACTGCGTGACCGGAAAGTGTATGGCGTTTCCGGTTGACGCAGCCACCACCAACGAGTGGGTCGCGCCGATTGACGCTTCGTCGTCGACGTCAAACCGCAGTGGCAACATGGCAACAACAGCCGGAAGTTTGCCGCGTGGACAATAACAATAACAACAAGAACAACTACCAAAACTGCCACAAAGCGTGCACGTGTATGTGCCACAGGAAGTTCCCTGCAACAAAACACAAATCGCATGCGACACATTGGCCCTTTTAATACCCTTTACGAAAAACCATTGGGCTTAGCATTTCAATTACTCAATTTTACATTCGCATTCATTTTATATAAACTAATAAATCATAGGTATTTTCTTTATTAAGATAGCTAAATATATAACTAACTAGCTAAAAAAAATCTAAATATTTTATTTATATATTATTTATTTATATAATTTAAATTGAGATTTATTACGAATCATATTTATATAAATTTCCATTGCAAGTAAAATTGTTTTAATAATTTACAATAATAAATATTTAGCTTAAATATTCTCTACAGAAAATATTCGAATGTTCCACTTAATAATGCGTTCTTTTATTTATTTTATTTATTTAAATTAAAATATTTTATTTATAAATATTGAGCAAGCTAGTTTCATGACGCAATCAGCATACCCTTTTGCTTGAAATGAACTACAAATCTAGGGTAGCTCGAGCGCAGCCAACAAAATGCGAAGCAAAATAAAGAATTATGTTGCTCCTGGGTAGAAATTTCGCCACGTTTTCGTTAAACTGGACTGGCAAACGGTTTTTGCTGACCGGGCCAAAGCCAATACCAATGGCAACAAATGTCACGTTTCAACTATAAAATGTGTTAAAATGTTAATACAGGTCGAATCCAGAGCTACAACAACCGCAGTCTGGTTAGCAAGAAAGTAACCAGCAAGAAAACTCAAACAGGTCAACTACTTGTACTTCATATTGGACGACGTTTGAGCCTTCGCTTTTGGCATGCAAATTTCAGGCCAGAAAGTGTAGTCATATATTGAGTTTATGCCGCACAACGAAAAGAAAGCTCTTACCATAAGGTATGAGCGAAAAAAAGGTAGCAAATATCAAGATGAAAAAAAGAAAAAAGAAAATAAAAAGAAAGAAAAGAAAAGAAAGTTAAGTTAATTGCTTTTGCATAAAGCAGCCAGCGAAAAACAGCTGCGCCATTTGCCAGCCAGGTAAGTGTAAGTGTAAGAGCAAAGCAAAGGTGCCAAAGGAGATGAATGAAGTAGACTGAAGAAAAGGGAAGAAAAGAGAAGAAAAGTGAAGAAAAGTCGGCATCCAAAGCTACCAACAGCCGCCTGCCAGTTGAATTGGCGCTCAATTGTGCGGAAAAAAATATTTCCATTGGCTGATTTACGCGGCTCACTTGAAGGATGAATTGGATGGAAGAGTGGCTGCAGGAGGAGTGGCAAAGCTTAGTGCCTTGCAAATGCTTTCATACGAAAGAGAACAATGAGTATAAATGGCATTCTGAAAGCTGACTTGAATAAGATTAAAGCATTAAACTGGTTATAATCTATTTTTATGTGCACTTAATTCGTGTAAATCTACTTTAATCTAATCTAAATACTAATATCAACACTAGCTTCTACATTTTGTTTAGATTAAACTAGTACAACAGAGCAACCATTAAGCAGAATTAAGACAGACAGCTGCACAGGTGAATGTCAAGAAGTTAATCCCCTATTAATTTGTTTGATGTCAAAACTTGTTGTGCTGACAGCATCAATGATGTTAAATTCAAATAAGTGAATCATACTTAAGTGATTTTAAATGGCCTTATCAACTAAGCGGCTTCCTCTTTTGACATTTTACACACGCAACGCTTATGGTTGTCCTCAAGGATTAAGGCTGGAGCTTAGCTTAAGTTGAATAAATTGTTGGGTTTGAGGGTACAAATTAGATGCATTGCTTAATATACAGAAGTTAAGCTATAAACAAATGAGGGTATGGGTGGCATAATATGCATCATAATGGCATGGCAAATGAGAATCCCTATATTAGGTTTATTCTAGTACACACTCGGGTCAACGTCCGAGTTGATTAAGCTAAACCAACTTAATTTGACAAATAAGGGTTCGAGCACAGCACAGCACAACACAGCAAACTAGCTCCCAAAGGAGATGTTAATGGGTCCTTAAATTACATTCGACATTGTACACAATATTTTGTGTACACTGCACACTGTGCAGGTGTGTGCACAACTGAAAACAATGCCCGCTCTCTCAGCACACCGCAAGCGGTTCCATTTCCAACGAAGGTAAACGACTTTGGTTGCCCGCTAAAGTATGCAACAATAATTTACACATGAAAACGTACAGCGATAGTGAATACACCATGCGAGAATGCAATGGTTGACTAGCAGATGCCCTGTAAATTGCACTTACTTAACAAATACTGTAAGACTATTAAGCTTATGCTTAAACAACAACTTCTCAAGACTTTCGTTATTAAATTGTTAATTAAATATATAAATATTTAGCACAGCTATTAAATTAAAGTATTAAATATATTGTATTTGACAATATGAATTAAGAATATATAATATATTTTATGATAATTTAATAGCATTTTATAAGGAAAATCAACACTTATAAATTATAATTCTAAAATTCTAATTTGAGATTTAGACAAAGAGAAAAGTTTACGTTGATAAAATTAAAAACAAAGCAAAGTAATCAGAATAAACCAAACAAATATTCTAAATATTTTAAATATTAATTTATTGCATTTATTGTACAAATGTCTATTTAAACGGGATCACAACTCAATTGAATTTAAATATGAAATAATTTTATTTACTATTTCATTTCAACTCAGAAATTGTATTTTAAATATCAATAATAAACTGTATTAGGCAAATATCTATTTCAATTAAAGTTGTGATACTCTGCAGTTAAATATTTAATACATATTCAGTCAGCAGTTAAATTAGGTTAGCTCAACTTATTAACAATGAATATACCCAAGAAAGCGCTGGCCTAAAGGGTACAAAAGGCACATTGTTGGCCACACGGGCTATATAAATAATTTACTTACACCCATACGAGTGTGTGTGTGTGTGTGTGTGTGTGTGTGTGTATGTGTGTGTTGACTAAATGGCGTGCAATAAAAATTCAATTGCTTTGTCTGGGTTGGCTTTGTTTGCGTCTTTCCTAGACGAATACATAACCCAAAATCTTATCACGTGTGCGATTCAATTAGGAAAATGCCAGACAAATCATGGGGGTCGCTTGGACAGTTAGGTTAGTTGGACAGTTTGATGGGGCGGTTCACTAATTATGCATAATTGGTGCTTATTAAATATAATTTAGGGAATCCGACAGACGAGGACGTTGAGTTTGCTAAGCTGCCAATATTGGGGAGGACAGGACAACGCGACGACGACAGCAGCAAATGACGGTACGGACAATGATGTCCTTGCACACACGCAGAGACACACACATGCACACACACACGCACACACACACACAGACACAGAGTGTTGTCTTTAGCCCTGACCTTTGACATTAGCAAACGGGAACTGTAACCGAAACTGAATTGGCCTCGGGCAACAATTTTGCTTATAATTCAAATACATGCCAAAAACAAAAAACAAAACAAAACAAAATACAAATACATAAAACAAAAAACAAAGAACATAATAAAAAAAAAAAATAAGAAAAATATGTATAACGAGCGGCAAGAAAAACACGTTAAGCAAACACGATAACGATACTATATAGTTAGATATGCAGATATGGACGGGTGTATGCGAAACAAGGACAACAAGGACAACAGGCGACAGACGACAGACGACAAACGACAAGCGACAGACGACAAACGACAGACGACAACTGGCGACAAGGCGTGCACACAAGGAACACAAGAAATTTATTTCAATTTAAAAATTTTCGTCACGCGCAACACAAAAAGCGAGTTAACAGCCCGCCCAGACAGGCGGCACGGGGGCGTGGCAATTTGTATAATTGCTGGCGTGCTTGGGCGCCAAAGAAGGGGTCAGGTTCAGCAGCTGAGAGGGGCTAAGAGAACCACAGAGAGAGAGTGACGGGATAGTAACAGAATCTGGAGTAGTTGGAGACGGGAGTAGTTGGAGACGGGAGTGCAGTCGCTTAGTTTATGCCATGACATGCTCCAAGGACGCAGCGAGCAAGAAAGGACATTATCGTGACAGGCATTAGGTTTTCACAGTTGAAACTCCAACACAGCAACACAACGACTAACTGAAATGATACGAACGATTTATGGCCACATATTATTGATATAAAGTAAGCGAACAATGCCAATGCCATTCGCAGTCCGCAAAAAATGGAATCCTTGACCATGGCACTGCTTGTTGACATCCATTGACAAGCCGCACAACAATGGCAATGGCAATAGCAATCGCAATTGGCCATCCAAACGGCACACGGCTATCAAGGACACTTTAAGTCCGACTCCATGAGTTGGAATTTTGAATAAACGAGACAAGGAAACGTGCATGACTGAGGTTGAGGTTGAGTATGAGGTTTGGATTCAGTTCTCAGTACTGAGTTTGAGGGTATCACGTGTTGTCCTTCCATTGACATGGAATGCAACAAGCAGACGACGGCATAAACGCTTTTTACCTTTTTGGCCAACTGCCAGCTAACAACTGGCCAGCTGCTAACCGCTGAGTGGCAATTGATTCGAGCCGGGGGTCAGGTCAAGTGCAACTGCTTACCTACTCTGTGGGAGCTGCCAACTTGCTTTGTTATGGCTTTTGTGGCGTTCTCTTTCATTTCTGCTTTAACTGCTGCTGGTTTTTATTATTGTATTTGTTTTTGTTGTTACTTTTCGTTTGGGCCAAAGACATATGGCGACTAGACAGGCAGCCACAGCTGGACAGGAATACAGCAGACGAGGCGTTGCAACGAAACGCTTGATATTAACTTCTAAATGGACATTAAAGCAATAACAAAATAATAATAATTAAGTAACTGAGTTGCAGGTAAACAAATGGCTTACATATATATATATATATATATATATATAAATATGTATATTAAATATGTAAAGACTGCAATAATAAAAGCATTCATAATTAATATGCTTAATAAGTTGACACAGCAACACTTTATACTCGTGCAGTTTCAACATTTTCCATTCTTAGACGACCTTCACATAAGCTTACAGTGGCATATCCTGCAGCAGAACGTGGGCAGTACGCTTTGAAGGCAACTGACGACGCAATTGCCAAACTAATTATAAGCTTCAAGTACAAAGACTAAGCTCTAATCAAGCGAATCGAAGGCAAAACTCTGCTGGGGCTTCATAAGTCGACTACAGCAGCAGCAGGAGCAGGAACAGGGGCAGAAGAACGAGGGGGAGGGGTAGGAGCAGCGGCAGGGACTGAAGCAGGAGCAGACTTTACTGATTTATGCACTCAGGCGTCGCAGAAACGTTCATCTTCGTTCATATGTTAGAAACGCAGAAACGCCGACTTTGCCCTTCAACTTGACCAATATATATATGGCTTAGGGGGAGGGCAAGGGGGTTTGCTGTGATGAAGGGGTTTCATATTGGTCTATGCTCGTGTGTCTGCAAGTTGTATGTGTCAAATGTCCTTGTCAAATACTAATGGCGTCGTCGCCATTCGCCATTCGCCATTCCCCATTGTCCTTGTCTTGTGTTAATGTGTGACAGTCAAGGCGCGCTTCCTGCTCCGACAATGACGATGACAATGCCGATGACGATGACGATGACGATGCCGATGACGATGACGATGACTATGACTATGTCCCTTGTTGCCTGCTCATTTTTTATAATATTCTATTTATGCGTTTGGGTAGCTGCTAAAAAGCGAATGAAATTTGTGCATTTTTGTTAGTTTGTGTGTGTTTCTCTTCTCTGCCATTTTTGACTGTTTAGGCCAGCTTCTCTTAGCCTATTCTTAGCCGGTTCCATTCTTTGGCCACAGACAATTGTCGATAGCAACGTTGCACAATTTCAATTTTGTTCTTTCATTTTTATTTGTGTTCATCGCTTTATGCTCATCTCAATTTCCTTCTTCATTTCCAGAATTTATGCCGCTGCAGTTTTCCATCGATTTTCGTCTTGCGCCAACAACAGACTGGGGATGAAATACCAAGCACATAAACTGGATTTGATATTACAAAAATATGCAGGTAAATAAAACAACAATGTCAGCATTTTCGGTTCACTTTAAGCTTAACAACTACGTCAAGGAAAACGACAAACTACAAATTCTATGAAAACTATTAAACTTGTATTATTAAATATTAATCTACACGTAGTTTGAGTAACTGAACAGGAAGAGAAGTTTATAAGTTTCCTAACAATTTGAAAATACATGAGCATTTTTTAATGTATGACTTAATAATGAATAAGGAATTCAATTTAATTTGTAGTTGTAGTTATATTGTTGTATTCCTATTGCTTATTATTGATTTAAGTTATATTATTAATAATCTACTAGACATTAGGCTAAGAAACGAAGTGAGAAATAGCTTCATAGAAATTTATGTAATACAAGTATTAAATTAATATTAAATTTATACATTGCAGTGGGAAATATCTTAACAATATAATTAATTAAATTTCTTTTTCAATTTATTAATTTAATTACTCAGGGACAGTAAGTGGACCAATTAAGTCCAGTTAAACGCTGTGCCTGGAGTCCAGTAATTACCGTTGTACCTTGAATACTTTCTCTTTACATTTCTTTCTGCCAGAGCCTGTCCATTGTTATATTTATATTAAAGTTCTAAAAGTGCTATAAGTAACATGCTGCATAATTATAATAAATAAAGTTGATCGTATAACGAAACGAAATGAAAAATCGTTGGAATAAAATTAACATTTCATAGAAATGAAGCTGTACAAATATGGTGACTAAAGTGTTATGCGTTCAACGGGGCAGCAACACAACCGAAGATTATCGGGAAATGCAACATGGTGGCAACAAAAGCACGTGGCATTGCGTTTGCAATTGCATTGTTGCTGTTGTAGTTGTTGTTGTTGTTGTTGTACCTGGCGCTGCTCCGCCTCACATTTGTCAATGGCAGCAACAGCAGAGAGACCTTTTGTACGGTATACACACAAATTGCAATAAGAAAGTCAAACAACAGCAACAACTACAAAAGCTTTCTTGAAATTGAAATAGAAAATAATGCACAACGAAACGGTGTGAACCAAGTCCCAAATGGAGAACCGCCGGCAGCAGTACACATACACACATGTGTATATATATATAGTATATATACATATATATTTATATCATATATATATACATATTAATATATATGTGCGGCCTCCACACACACTAGCAACAGGGCAAACTCAAACATTTATTGGCATTGTGCGCAAAATGCATTTTGGTTTATTCAACACACACACACACACACACACACACACACGCACACATTCACATACAATACATATGGAAAGGTAAAATTTAAAAATAAAGCTGTTAATATATTAAGATATTGTGTATGTATTATGATATCTTATTGTGATTAATGAGATATACTATATATTATTATTATTATTATAGTTTTTAATATAAATAATAAAAAAAAAAAAAAAAAATTTACTATAATTCATATTCTTATTATTGAGATAATTAATAAATATAATTTATTAAAGTGTTAATCAATTCAAATAATTTAATACTACTGCTTAGTTGTATTATATTGACTTATTAAATTATAATAAATATATAACATTTATATTATTATATTATATTAAAATATAATATATAATATTTGTATTCATGTTAAAATAATATATTTATATATTTATAATTAGAAATATTGATTTGATTTCTTAAGATTTTGCTGATAAATGTAAAGGTAAAGCTCTGAAGGTTGGCAATAATATAAATCATATTTATATTAACAAATAATAATATGAATATTTAATAAATAAAAGTTACATAAATTAATAATAAACTAATATTAATATAAATCATAATTAGTAAAAAAACTATAATACCTCACAAAATAATTGTATAAGTGTTCACATACTCGTTTAAAGTGCGAATAGTGCGAATGTTTGGCATTAATCGATTGATCATTGTTTGATTCTCATTGCAGAAACAAGAAAAAAGGCGCGAGCTGCGCCTCAAGCGATTCTGGCGCTCGCCAAAGACAACATCCTCGGATGAATCAACTGGCTATGAGAGTCCGACGCGTACAAAGACCGCCAGCAGTGATGCACAGCGTTTCAATCATCTGCACTATACCAGCCTCTCCCAGGGGTCGGGCACCACATCATCCTCGAATGCAGCGGCTGCTGCTGCAACTGGTAGTGGCGGGGGTGGCGGTGCTGGCGGTGGCGCCACAGCGTCGACAAGCAACAAGCCATCATGTTCGCTGCCGTTGTTGCAAGTGTGGCCCAGTCAGGTAGGCATAACAAATAAAAACACGCTAACAAACATAGTTCACAGTTATCTCTACTCTCTCACTGTGAGTGTGTATCTCTCTGTGTGTGTGTGTGTGTGTGTGTGACTGTGTGTGTGAACTGTGAAACGGTGTGTAGCAACAGTTTTTCTGTTGTAGAAATATGATTTCTGTTGTTTCAGTTTCCGTTTCCGTTTCAGTTTCAGTTTCAGCTTCTGTGCGAGGTTATGTTGTGCGTTTTGTGTTAATTTGTTTTCAAACTTTTCTCTTTCACCCCCCCCACCCATACGCCCAAAAAACCATCTGCCTCTTGTGCTACCAATACATACTATACAATGTTTCTGTGTGTGCGTTGCGTGTTTGGTTTGGTTTTGATTGCTGGTTTGCTGGCTTGATGGTTTGCTGGTTTGCTGGCTTGATGGTTTCCCTGGTTTATTGCTGGTTTTGGTAGCCGCTTTTGCGCCAGGAGGGCTTCGTACAATTGCGTCGTAACAGCGGCCCCGAGGGCCAGCGGGTATGCTTCCGTTCCATTACTACATTCAAGTCTCTCTAGTCTTCTCATTTTACTACTTACTTACTAAAATTTAATTCCAACTACTACTACTACAACTACTATTACAACTAAATCCTAGACTTTTTGCATGCCTCGATTAACTATTATTCAAAGCAACGAGCTCCCAAAAGCAGTTCGTCCTTCAAATTTTGTTAACTAAATTGTATAGTATTATACTTAAAATAAACCCACCCGTATTACTTGAGGTTTTTTTGCGTATTTTATTCAGATTTTTTTTAAATTAGTCTACGATTTTATATTGGGCTATTTAATTGAATATTTTTGATAACTACATAATTATTACTTTGCACAACATGCGAGGATTAATCGATATGAATAATAAAATATAATATTGATCAGTAATTTTATTTATTTAATTAAAATCAAAGCACTTGTCAAATTTTATAATGTTATATATAATATAAGGGAGTTATCAAGCAATATTATATATAATATAAGAGAATTATCAAGCAATTCTTTAGAACTTTTAATAAAGTAATGGAAATATTAAAATAATCATTCCAATTTTAAATTTCAAATATTAATTCAATTTAAAAATATTAAAAATGTTTAGAAATATTTATTTTATAGCTCGCATATTATAAATTGACTTAAATTAGTTTCCATTATTTTTATTAGCCCTAATAACTTTAAATTAAATATAATATTAATATAACTTTCAATTAACATTTAAATGTAATTGAAATTGACTCTACAATAAAATAAATGAAAAGTAAAAAGCATTAAGAACCAATTGGATAAAAATATTTAAAATAAATTGAATTTTCATTCCGCTAAAATCGATTTTCTATATTCTCTTCAAATTATGCAAGGTTTTCCTTCATTGTAGAATTTCAAATCATTGGAGAATATATTTTCTATAGAACTTAATTTATATATTCTATATTTATTGAAAATACTTAAAAAACATATTAGTGAATTAATAATTTTAACTTTAATTAAGTTTAATATATAGTTTAGTTTTCAAATTCATAATAAAATTGAAGTTTGAAAAATTCTTTCCCAAAAGAGAAAAACAAATTAAAAGTTAAATTGCAAGTTGAAAAGTTTGGCTATCGATTAATCCTCACTTCTACACCGAGTCATGTGTAAGTAAATTAACTCTCACCTTTCACCTTTCACCTTGTAAATATGTAAAACACACAAATGATTATAGAACACTCACTCCAAGCCAATCAAATGACAATCCCCTCACATTCAAATGAATAACAACAAAATGAAAATGCGTCCCACAGCTGCCCCCAGCACTGAACGAAGCTTATGAATCCCCTCCCTGTCTCCGGAATCTACCCAGTGTGCACAGAAGGAGCACCTTTTAAGTGTCATCTCTCATAACTGTTTTGCTGTTTGCAGGATTCACCACGCGGCGAAGCGGATGGGCAATCGTTTATCTTTCCCGCCATTGTTGAGACGACCGTGGGCAGCAGCAATGTGCCAACCAGTAGCAGCACCATCAGCGGGAACAACAACAACAACAACAACAACAACAACGATGGCAATGTCAGTAACTTAACCACCAGACGCAGCAGCAATCATCTGACACTGAGCACAGATCGTCGCAGCTCCCTCTACTGTGATACACTGCATGCGGGAGATTCCGGCATTGACTCTGTCCAGGCATCGCCCTCACCCAATGCGTTTGTCGCACCGCCGGGCGTGCTTGGCCTGCCCAGTGGTCAGACAGGTGGCGGATCATGCCATGTGTCGCCAACGAGCACGCCCACGCAGGGATCACCAAATCTATCGCTGGGTCGCCGGCATATGAGGAACAGCATCTGTGTGGTGTCCGATGGAGCGGCAAATTATCGTCGCAAGTCCAGTGCGTTGCTCCATCCAGATCATGCGCGTCTATTTGCGTTGAGAATGAAGCATGCGGCGGCGCTGGAACGTGCACAGACATCGCCGGATCAGACATCCATTGAGGATGCAAATGAGTTTCATGACAATGGGCTGGCCACCAATTTGCGTTTGTGCTCGGCCTCGTCGTCGACGACGTCGTCGCTGACATCCGTGGCAGCAGTCAGCCTGGGCGGGGGTGTGGCAGCTGCTGGTTGTGGCAGTAGTGGCGGCATTGCCACCGCCAGCAGCGGTGCCTGCTCCTCCTCCGCTTATGCTGTCGGCGCATCGGGCGCACAGCAGCGCGTCTCCGATCCCTGGCTGCAGCCACAGTCCGATCGTGATTCCCGGCACGATGGACGCCATCAACACGATGGACGACGGCGTTCCTCGACAATGACCGCTCGCTATTCACTATTCGATGCACTCGATCTGGAGTACGTGCTTCTCCGGGCGGCGGCACGCGGCTCGGTGGGTCCCTACTCGCTCAGCGAGTCAATACACAAGCTGACGTTCACCCAGTCGCTGGCATTCCCAGCCCTAGCCCGCGGATTGGCCACCAAGCGCCGGAGATCGGCAACGCACACCAGTTCCAGGCCGCTAAATCCCCACGAATCGGGCTTGAATACATGCGCCAAGGTTGTCACCGCTGTGGTCCTGGTTGCCATCTCGTTTATGGTCTTTCTGATAGTCTATAAGTTTGTGCGCACGTGAGGTTTGCTCCTGGCCCCGACGCCAGACTTCTCCGTCACATATCAGACGAGCACGAGCTATGAACCGGATGTGAGCACATCCTCCTCCTCCAACTCGTTCTCCTCCACAACGGCGGGTCGTAGTCTGGGCAAACATTTGTCGGGGTTCAGGAGCCAATTAGGACTCAAACAGTTGGACTTTCAGTAACAGTCAGTCGGAAATTGTAAAATGCGGTAACGAAAAATTTGTGATAAACTTTTCAAATGACAAGCAAATTTCCACACACACACTCACACACACAAACAGAAACACAACAAAAGGCTTACAATTAGACAACGTAAATGGCTTGCAAGTGTTTCAATTGCAGTAATAGCATTATCATTATTAATAACTAATAAATAACATTATTTTTATATAACTAAATGTAAGCGCTTCAACTTGCTGTTAAAAACGCGCGCGTCTTAAATCGCTCGCAAAACGCGTGCGGCATTTCTCGCATTTCTTAGCGTAGGAGACATTTCTTTTTTTCTTTTTTTTTTTTTCTTTTTTATATAACAATAAAAATACATTTCATTGTTTGAAGTGCCTAACTAACTCTTGAGCTATAAACGTTTCATTTGACTAACGAATTTACCTTTTATAAAATTCACAGCAGCTTCAATAAGAAACTCTTAATTCATTTTTTTTAAGCCAACAATAAAAAGTTTTATTACAAATTATATGCATACAAATTAAGTCGCTGAAAAAGGTTTTCTACTATAAAAGCAAGTTGTTAATAAATGGTCATATGTATGTATATTTATGAGGTGGAAAATTGGAAGGACTGGTGAATATTGTGCTATAAATATTTTAATAATGGATTGTTTTTTGTAATTGATTGATGTTGATTGAAATTGATTTCGTCTTATTTCATTATTATTTGCTTAATTGTAAACAATTTCGCTATACTTTCTACCTTGTAAATTTCATTACAAATTTATTTAGACTCCTTTGATTGCGTTGTCATTAAATAAATTATAATCATAATATATTTAAAATTTAAATTTAAATTTACATTGCTTCCCTTCCAATCTTCAGAACCTTTTTAATGTAATAATTCAAAATTTTTTTTAAATTGACAACTAAGCAAATTGTATGAAATTATTTGTAACTAAATACTTATGTATATGTAATTAGATGTGCATCAAATAAAGTGTTATGCAATTTGTGTACTGAGTTGTTAGATGGCTAAATAAAAATGGAGGTATTTGAATAATGTAATAGAAAACGCAATGCATATAAAGTTACATATTTATGGTAGTTATTTATAGTTATACAAAGAGAAATATATCTAGTATAAATGTTTATAAATGTACATTTAAGCGGCTTAATTGTGACAAAAGCACTTGCTGAATACAGAAAGAAACAAGAACTCTCTCTACTCTTAACTTAACTTGCTGCCTTACTCTCCCAAATAACAAACCCAACTCAAAAATTCGTTTTTTATTCAACTTGCTGCCTTACTTTCCTATCAATTTTACAAAAACCAAGCAAAATAAAAAAAAATAAAACAAAATAATTCAAATAATATTAAAGATATTCAAATAAAATGAAAGCACACCTCTAAATGTCTCAGATCCTCTTTCCAATTTCCAGTTTCTACGAGCTTGGCTTTAATATTATGCAAAACAATTTGATAATATAAAAGAATATGTTCAAATAATTGTTAAAATTAACAAAAACCAATTACTATAAATTTGATGCTGAAATAAGTTTTAGTTTTTCTCTTAATAAAAAAAAAAAAAAAAAAAAAAAAAAAAACAAAATTACAAAAATATCAAAATAAAAATAATAAAAATGCATAGTTAATTTATATTAAAAAATTGATGGAAATCTTGTTGCAAAACTCGACGAAGAGCGTCAAGTTAATTAATGTTTAATTCAGGCTGTCGTTTGGGTTTTGCCACAGCAACAAAATAATTATCCAACGCGTGGCAAATAAATGCAAATAAATATTTAATATCCACAATAGAAAGCTGGCCCCAGCAGCAGCTACACTCCCCACCCTCCCTCCCCCCTTCCCACTTCCCAATCACACATTCATCCAGCATTCCACTCCCTTAAATTAACATCAACAATAACTGTAACTGAAGAAAGTTTGAAACGTGCAACAATAAACATTTTCAAATAAAATTTCAATGTCGTTATTGTTTCCAACTCAATCTCAACGAATGCCAAAGGTAAAGCACAAAAACCAGGTAAGAAAAAAAACACAATAACAATGAGAAATCCATCAACGATGTTCCGAATTCCATTATCGAATCAATTTCGTGGCCCTAAAATTGACTAAGACTGAAATTAAAAGACTGCAAAGACTGTGAATTTAGCGAGCTCAATTAAAAATATGAAGCAATCAAAATATTTGCGGAATTGATTCGAAAATGGAACTGAGAACCAAGCTGAGCAAATTTCAATTGGCAAAACAGAGAATCGGTGTTGCTGTGTAGCCTCGGGTCAAGCAATGTTTCAAAGTTCTCAGTTGTCTGTGCACTAATTAAGAGTGGCAAGGATACAGTTAAGTGGATCGAATGAATACAAAAAGATGATGATTTATGGACGCAACAGGCTCGAATGTGCTCAATCCTAATGAAAACTAATTGAAATTGCTAACAAAATAATACAAAACATATAATTCTGAGCAAAAGCATCAATGAACAAAAGATGCATTGAACAATCATTAGCAGATACGTATACTTGATGTACTCAAAGTAAGTATCTGCTGATGTGTAAATTGTAAATTACAGTTCAATTAACTCAAATGGCATTTCAACGAATATAAATCATTTCAATTCATTCTCATAATTACGGCAACACGAAGAGAGAAGGAGTGCAACACCTGTCAAAGGCATTTCAATTCGATTGCATTGAATTAAACCCAAGCCAAGTTTTACATTTCAGCTTATAATTGGCAAATGGTTTAGGTTAAACAAAAGGTCGAGCATTAGTTAAGGGGCTTAACAGCTCTTTAAATCAATTTAATAGAACGAGAAAAGTTTCATTTACAAATGCATAAAGCACGTACATACATAAGGAAATGAACGTATTCAAATATCCTGGCGAATTAAGTCTTCTGAATGGGCAAACAAGAGCACATTCACAGGGACACTCAAAGTATTTCAGCAATCTCAGCAGCGTCTTTATCCTTCTCTCCCTCTGTCTCTCTTTCTATCTCTCTCTCTCTCTCTCTCTCTCTGCCACTCTTTCTTGCTCCCTTTCCCCACTGTCGGCCACTCCTTCTTTGTCTGTTTGCCAACTTAACAACTTAATACGTTTTCTGTGATAAATTGCTAGTCCTTGCTGAGCGCAATTCCAATGCCAAATCCTAATCTTAATAATTAAGCAAACTCAATTAGATTTGTCAGAAAATTAGACAGTCAGTCACATGGCATACATACATCTCCACATATGTGTGTATGTCCCATTGCAGATGTCTTCTCTTAACGCTTTGCCAGAGTCAACGACTTGGAAGCGTTGCTCCAATTTGGTGTTGATTTGATTCACAGCAAATTAAATTAAGTTGCAAGACAAAGAACGGAAATGGACAAAGCAAAAGGGAAAAGCTGTTAAAACATTTGATGAAACAAATACAGCAACAGCAAAGACGTAATGAAGACGATGTGAAGGAAATTACTAAAGTTTGTTAGAATTTAAGTTACCCCTCAATGGTAAAGCAAGAGATTCTATGATAGTTCAAGTTAAACTCAGTTATTTGAGGGAAATATCTAAGCATTTATGATGATAAACTTAGGGAATTTACTTTAAGACTGCACTAGCTAATGTCAATTAGCAGATAGCTAGTTAAACCTTATACATGGTAGCCATTGTAGGGTATAAAACCAACCGCATGTGTGCTCTGTGGTGCCATTCTCGGCTTCTGTGCGAATCTAGTGCATAATTAAGCGCAAAAACTCACAAGGTGAGTAACAAACGCGAAGGCAGAAAGCGAAAAAAAAAGGCAACACGAAGTACATTTCAATAGCAATTCCGTAGCCGGAAACGAGACATTGTGGAGTGTACACCATAAGTGCACATACATGCGCACGTATGTATGAATATTTCTGAGTATCGATGTTTCTCTCAGCCCAAAGGGAAGGGCCTAACAGCCAAGTTGTTCTAGAAACTCGGTCAGCTTACAAAACACAATCAAAAAGTTAGCTTGCCATTTGAACAATGCCAGAGTTATGCACTTCATCTTGTTCCCGGTGAGTCAGTTAATTTGAAATTTCGCAAACATAATCTGGTTGAATTCTATTTTCAGAATGCGCCGCCCATATGTAAGTACTAGTATAATATGTATGTCCATTTTATGTAGCCCTTCGGCTTGTGTTGGCCGACGCGGCACTTGCATTAAAAATGCTCAACATTTTGTACCTTTTGATATGCCTCGACCTGGACATATTTTTAGATCTCAAGGTTGGAAGCGGAGCGACGGATACGAATGCGGATGTGGATGATTTGAAAAGTGGTAGGCAGCAGTTAAGCGGGCGACGAGAGTTGGCGGCGAATCGAGGCACCGCCGCGGGTTAGGCTCACATAAACACATACACACACACACACCCACACAAACACACACAAACACACACAAACACACACACATATACGTATGTGAGGCACCTTGAGAGCAAAGCAAATGCAGCTGCAACTGCCGCCATAACGCAGGTGTTGCATGAATTTCGAAACTTGTTGCAAAAACGAACTCTACATACAGCCGAGGCAACCTTGACTCTGAGCCATGTCCTTGAGCCTTCTGAAATTGAAAAATTGTCGAGCGGCCAAGATGAGCAGCATTGCAATATATTTTATTGCTCTTAATAGTTGGAACAATAACAAAGTCCACTTACCAAACAAATTTAAAAACGTGAAAATAAGCAAAAGACTAAATATAAAAGTAATAAAAGCTCAAATAAACATTTAATTTGCACTTTAGAACTTTCACTATACAAATAAAGAATAATAAAAAGGAATACCTTTTATTGTACTTTATACTTTATATTGTTAATAAAAAACCAAATTTCATAATAATTTATTTATTTATTTATTTAATTAA
Organism: Drosophila funebris; assembly: GCA_018901825.1. Classification (NCBI taxonomy): domain Eukaryota; kingdom Metazoa; phylum Arthropoda; class Insecta; order Diptera; family Drosophilidae; genus Drosophila; species Drosophila funebris. The sequence continues at coordinate 5,942,141 of JAEIFK010000688.1, forward strand.
TCTGTAATATAAATTTAAAAAAAACGTAATTTAACAAAACGTAGTTTCCAATTGCTTTAAATTTTAGATTAACGCATTCGAGGAGTAAATTATAACAACAACTAAATGGCCAAGAACAAAGCAGTATGCACATACATACATATGTACATATATAAATAAGAATAAGCAAGTATCTTGAACTTGCCCGACCCTTTAGCATTTCAATTAAAAATGATTAAAGATACACAGAAAAAGGTTAAAAGGCCCACACAGCACAAATTTTTCGGGTAAATAACTTTGGTAAAAACACACAATATTTCAGTAGGCAATTTTGAAGGCTGTCACACGCACAACCAAACAGACACACATACACACACACACACACACACACACACACACACACACACACACACACACACAGGCATGCAGATTTAAATAAATGTTCAGAGCTGGCAGACAACTGAACATTTTTTGCTGTATACTTATGCGTGTGCGAGCGTGTGTGTGTGTGTGAGCATATTGTGTCTGTGTGTATGACTGTGTTAGTGCGTTTTGGGCCTTAGAGACACATGTATGTATGTACATATTTTATGCATGCGTCGTCATAACCTAACTCCCTCCCGCAACAATGGAAATTAGTTTGCCTTTATCCATTTCAGCTGCAAAACATTTTACGAGCCAAAAGAAAGCGTACATACAGCTCATGCAGCAGTGCAACAAAAACAGCAGCTTGAAGCGCATTTTTGTTTCCCATTGGCATTTCTATCCACTTACACATACACAAACACACACACACACTCACATACAGGCGCACGCAAGCAGCGGGACAAGTGGAAAAGCAGCAGGCAGCGCACAAAAGCGAGTGGACAGCGCTGGCAGGCAAAGCACTGTGAATAGCAGAAACAACGACAGCAACAACAAACAACAAAAGCGACAACGACAGCGACACAATGTCTACCGTTGGCTGTCTATCTCAGCATTTTTGTCGCATTTCCTTTACTCACATGTCCCAGAGGGTATATTAGACTAAGGAGCAGCTGAAATATGAGAAAGGAAAATTAAACTGTCTAAGCTACATGTGCAAGCGCGCAACCCAAAGCTATATCTCTCCCTCTTTTATAGATTACGAATAACTTGCAATTTGCAGTGTATATTTCTATAGATAGCTGCCGTTTTGGTTTTTTACAGCTTTTTAATAATTCTTTTATGATTTGCTTATGACACGCATAAGCTTACTTGTTCGAGCAATTTGCAATATTAATTTGAAATGTATCCAGATACATTCGTACACATTTATGAATATCATATGTCCATTTTATTATTATTATTGTTATTATTTTTCTGGCCTTTGGCTAATGCTTGGCACTGTTTTTAATGAATTTTAAATTAGATTTCACTTAGCGTGCAGCGTAATAAGAAAATGTAATATACATTTTTGATATGTAACTATTCGCAGACAGCAGCTTCAATATCCTTATCCATCCAGCTCATTCGTAGCAGGACAACGAAAGCCCAGGCAACAAAAGTGCCCACCCTATAAATGCGCTTCTTCCCTCGCCAATACGCAAGTTGTTCAAAGCGTATCGTCGTTCTCTGTGCTTGACAGCTAATTGAGGGCAACTTTCTTCTTACGGCTATTTTATAGCCGGCCCAGAAAATGTCCCGTCAGTACGGACAATAAGGAGTCCATGTCGAAACCACCTGAGTCTTCATAAGGCAATTATGAAATGACCTTTTTATAGCCTATTATTTGCTTGGCCCAAGTGGAGAACTCTGATTACGATTATAAGTGGGAAGTCGGCAGAGACACACAATTTTTATTTTTGACAATATCACAAGTGTCTCCACGGCGTAAGCAAATTTTATAGGTACATTACGATGTATAAATAAATTATGCGGAAAGCATACAAATACTAATCAAAATAAAGAGACTACATCTGAAAACGGAAACAATCTTACATTAGCCATTTCTTAAATTTTGCATAACAAACGTAATGGTGTTAAACTTAGCTCTGTTATAACCTGTACAGCGATATATTAGCTTCATTCAGCCTAGTCCATCTGTCTGTCTGTGTGAACGCGTCGATCTCAGCAACTATAAGAGCTAGAAACTCAAAATTTGATAGCGTGATAGCAATTCTGTTTATATTGAAGTTATAAGCAAATTTAAATCTAATGTCATCGATAACCTCCATGTTTATTTAGCGGGCAGTTGTTATTACGTAGAAAATCGATCCAACAGCTGATAAGTATCGATAACATCAATCTAAAGACAAATTAAACCCAAATGACCTTAGCAATTAAAATTAAATTATTCGAATCAACATTAATGACATAAATAAGAAGATTATTTTAAAATATTGAAAACTTTTCTGGTTCCAAATAATAACTGTGATCCGCCACTTTGAACCACTTATCGTTCATGCTTAACCGATATAATTTGCTTAGATTCGATAGACACCGCTTGCCGGCTAAGATATTTTGTTGTTTAATAGTTTTTAGCAAAAATGCAAAAACAAGCAGAAGAGGAAACATTTCAGTTGCAAGCCCTGGAGATACAGGAGCCGGATGAAAACTTTGATCCAGAAAAGCCGCCACAAAGTGGAGAAGAATATCTAATGCACATGCTTTACGAGCGCAAACGTTGTCCTGCAGTTGTAACCAAGCGTTCCGCCAAAATCAAGAACAATGTGGCTAACAATGGATTCGAATTACTTGTCAGCGTAGGTAAAAGACAATTAATACCATAATGAAGAGTGTAATTGAAATTACTTCCTTAGCCCGCATTACCACCACACAAGTGCCTGCTGCCCACGCCAGAATGGCGCGATGCTCAAGTGATTAGTTTTAAGGAAGCTCGTACTCGGGTTATCACATTACGGTCGGAGCTGCATGCCCAACAATATGATCAAAATATTGAACCTCCGCTCACAACAGATGTGGATAAATGGCTACAGTTCTGCCAGGAACAACAGCCCCTGCTGAGCACATTGCTCCGTCTAAGCCAAAGTGACTTGGAGCTTCTACTAGAGATGCTGAGTAAGTGGCTACAACAAGCGGATGAATCACCTGTTCCAACTGATGAACCGAGCACCTCCTCCAGCTTGCCAAAGCCTCTTGATTTACTGCGGGACGCTTGGATCGCTCGCTGGTTGTATGCCACCTTGGTGTGCCTGCATCTGCCTCTAGAGCCGCATGTGTTCAGCACCTTGCGGTATATTGGACGCTCCTGTGTGTTGCTACGGAATGAGTTGCAACCGCAGGAACTGGAACGCGCAGCGCCTTATAATCTTATCATTACACTCATTGTGCTGGTCTTTGCCCAGTCCGATTTTGCAGTCTACCTCTAACCCATGTTATAGTTTAGTTTATTTAAAATATAAGAGCATTTATTTTTACTTCATTGCGTTGTTAACAAGTGTCAAACAATCGACTGTATGCCTGACAAATGTGGCATCTGCTTTGATGTTCAGCAGCACCGCTCATATCAGAAGTGTGGCTGCATTGCGTTAAACTGGAATGCTGACTTAGTGTTTGGGATAAACCACTTAACTGGGTGCTACTCGAGCACGTCGAGAGCCTGCGTTGCTGTTCTAGCGGCGTCATTTGACTGCACGTCGTATTGGAATTACAGTAATTGAAGCTGGGACTGTTTGGACAGCAGTTAGATTGTTTCGCATGACACACTGTCTGCTGTTTCCGCGGCAGCTCTAAGCGACTTAGGCAACGGCTCTCCACATAGCGATTGTTAAGTGGTCGCTGCAAATCTACCTTGCAACAGTTGTGCTGTTTATCCCGAGTATTCAGTTCAGCTGACAGCTCCACTTTCGGTGCGAGAATGCCTGGAAAAGCGGGCGTTGCCTTCATTAGCAGCTGTACATTGTCAGTGTGGGCACAACTTAGTCGTGGTATTGGTGGTTGCATTACATCAGATAATCTGCCTATATAGTAGGCTAATCTCCGTCCATTTTGCCACAATGTTATCTCTAGCTGCTCGGCGTTAAGCATCTCTCTCATCTTATCCAGTGAGTTGACACTCCTGAAGTATCCTTCCATGGTGAACTGATCATGGCACAGCATGGGAAACCGAGGTTCCATGGCACCGGTGCGAAAATAATAGCCCAGTGTTTTAATAGTTGCCTCCAGATAGCCGTGTGAACACAACCAAACACCCGGGCAGGTGAGCTATGAAATGTGCACGTTTAAATTAAAGGAAATCTTGTTAATCCACAGATACCAACCGCATGAAGCTCAAGCTCCAAACGCACATAGAATCTCTTATGCGACATTGCGTCAATCTCCAAGTGAAAGTGACACGAAGTTGACATCCAAGGGGGTGTCTAGTTGTTGGGGATTGGGGCATTTTCTATTTGTTTTGGCGTGCATGTCGTTGCCCTTGGCAATCTGATTCAGTTCAAAATGCGCGCGCTCTTTGGAAATAAATGCCTATCCTGCCAGAACTTATCGACTACAAATAGTATGCTGCGCTCTGAATACGCGACCAAAAATAAACCAGATTTTGTGTGAATGTTAAAAATAAATAAAGAAGCACACAGATAAATAGACGCAAGTTATCAATTATCACACGTCAGTTTTCGCATCTTTTAAAAATGCTGCGACACTTGTTTATATTTATGTTGCTGGCCTTCTTCCAGCTAAAGGAATTTAAGTGCCAGCAAACAGCTGAGGAGGAGCAGGGCGTACGTTATGCCAATCGCTGCGAAGCCTGTAAAATTCTAGCTGCTGAACTGGAGGGACGCCTGGGTGAAACCGGTAAATCGCACGATGTCATTGAAATTGGCTATTCCGTGGACGATGTGCGTCCCAAGAAGCGCACTGAATACAGACGCAGCGAACTGCGTCTACTTGAGTCGTTGGAAAACGTTTGTGAGCGTGTGCTTGAATATAATTTGCACAAGGAGCGCACAGACAGCACACGATTCGCCAAAGGAATGTCGCAAACATTCCAAACTCTGCATGGTTTGGTGGACAAGGGCGTAAAGGTGGATCTGGGCATACCCTACGAACTGTGGGACAAGCCGCCCGTCGAGGTCACACAAATGAAAAACCAATGTGAAAACATGCTGGAGGAATACGAGGATACAATCAGCGATTGGTATTTTAAGTTGCAACAGGAAAAGTCGTTGCAGCAACATCTGTGCGAGGAGCATGTGCTGAAACATCAACAAGAGCGGGAATGTCTCAAGGAGCAACTGTCGCCACCAGAGAAAACCACAAAGAAACAAAAGATCAAAGGGGATAAGGAGGAGCTGTAATCACCAAAATAATGCAAAGTAATTGTATCTCAAGAGATTCTTCCATGGCACCTAGTTAAATATAATTTTCGAAGCAAAGTTTATCTAGGTTAGGAGAAAACTTACCGTCTGTATTCCAAAACGCTTCCAAAGTGACTGAATCACATAATGTTACTGCAAAACTGTTACCCACTATCGATTAGCAACCCAAAAAGGTGTCGCCCTCCATTGTGGGCCTTTGGGTTGCAGTTGTCCGTGGGAACCTCGAAAAATGAACTTACTTTTGTAGTACTTCGTTTGTGCGAGGTTTCTTAATCGTGATTGTACTGAACACAATCGAACTATGAATTTGATTTAATTGTCATCTATTTTATTGCGATAAATTTATAATCACGCTTAGGGGACTTTGTATAAATGTAGAATATGTATTGTATGTGTGTGTGTTTTATATATGTATAATAAATACGTCTCGTATGTTTATAATAATAAAAATAAGTAGTTTTTAAATTAGCATGGAGTCACTTCATATTTTTTGCTGCAATTGTGGAATTGGAATCACTTTAAAGCCGTTCAAGCTAACCCTGGGTTCCAAGTGTCCGTCGTATTAAGATCAAAACCGATTCAGTCCAGACTGCACCTTTTTAAGGGTATCCTCAGTGAGCTGAACGAGCTTATGTTTCTTTATTTTCTTTCATTATTACTGTTGAGCTTAGAGCTTCATCACATCCCATGGATCGTCCATGTAGTGTAGAATGGCCTTCTCGTGCAGTTTGTCGCCAAATACCTCGCGCAAAAGTCGCAGCACCTGCTCCTCAATGAATGCCACCTGATCCTGTGGACAGTAGTCATCCTGTGCCGAATGTGCCATGGTTATTGCCACAGGCGGCACTGGCAAGCGCTGGAGAAAGCGCTTAAAGTGCGCAAAATAATCTTCCAGCTCCTTGGTGGTGCTGATGTGATGCGGCAGTCCATTGTTGTCTGTAGTGCTGCCCGAGTCGAAAATTAGCAGCCAGTCGATTTCATCGTCTGGATACTTCGCCTGGAGCTGCTCGGCCAGGCGGACTATTTTGGCATAGATTTCGGGTGTGATGATGGTCTCGTCTGGCTTCTCTAAACCATCGAAGCTGCGCTGTTCTTCCAGATGCCAAAAAATGCGCTTCAGTGCATCCAACTGCTTCTGACGCGTCGCTGCCGTTGCACAATAGTCTGCAATAGTTGCCGTGCCTGCCTTCTTGGCCGGCTCCACGCTCTCGAAGTGAAAGATTTCTGTTAGCTGCGGATAACAGTTGGCGTCTTTATAGATTTCCAAAAATGGATTTGAAGTGCTAAAGAAATCCAAATCAATGTCTAGTATAAAGCCCGCCGCATCCTGCTCTGATAGAAATTGTGTAGGATCTAACAAATCACTGTCAGCGTCATGCACCTGTAGTTGCACGGAGCGCGACTCTTGGAGTTCATCGCTTGTGCAATAATTGCCTTCGGCCATGAAATAATCCAGTGGACAGTCGACACCAATGCGGTCATCCTTGTGGCCAATTTTGAACTCGTGTTTACCTGTGGGAATTTGCTGACACCACGAGTTTTTCAGCCAGACAACGCGATCGAAGTGACCTGAGTTAAGGAGAGATACAGGATTCTCTAGTTTGTATTTGGTCTTAGGAGCAACTTACCTGCATATAGAGTGGGCATAATCCAGTTCTCAATGCTCAACTCGTTCAGCATGGTGTCCTTGTTATAGCTATCGCTGGCGGGAATATCGCGAGCCACAACCAAATCAGGATGCGAGTCGAAGTGCACCAGAACGTTGCGCTCCAGGGGCAGATGACGTGTGGCCAGACAGCGATAGATGAATTCCAGCACATCGTTATGATAATCCACAATGAATACTGGAATGCGACTGAATTTCCGTAGACTGCTCTGCGTGCTCTGCACACGCTCCACGGCAATCAATTGTGGTGGCTCATCATCCGCATCCGTCTCCTTTTCATCCTTGTCTGAATCCACAATTTTGGGTCGTTTGCTGGGCGGCGGAGTCGTCTCACCTTCGCCACCCACGACGCTTTCACTTTGCAACGGCGGCGGCGGCGTCTTCAACTCCACTGGTGTTATCTCTAGACTCGCCGCCGTACTTTCTTTTTCCGTCGTATCCGATTCCATCGCTGCAATTTGAATTTGATTTAGTTGCTTTTTTTTGTAAATTGTAATTCACTTGCAGCAGCAGCAGTCTGGCGCGTGCGAAATGACGCAGACTATTTCACAAAATATCAAGTAAGGCAGACGACCTCGACGCTTGACGCCGTTTGTTTTAATGCAAACAATACAAACACAACCAAAAACGATTTTTGGGGGGAAATGTGGGATTTGTCGAAGAGGGGGGTGTCGAGCGAAGACGAGACAAAAAGCTAATGAACCCATTAGTGATGGAAGAAATATCGAATTATAATTATATCGATTTTGTTTCAAAAGTACATCGCTTCTCTGGCAACTCTCTCGACACCAGGGCTATGAAAAGAAATCGATTTATCTTATACGAATATAAATGCGCGCGTTTTTTAAATTGTACATTTTTGTTTTATTTCTTAAAAAAACTATCTACGTTGAGAAATGTTGCCATAGGTTTTTTGCTGTGCGATTCTAACATATAAATTATTATAAAATTAAGAAGTGGTTACCATTCAAATTCAATATGAATTATGAACACAAGCAATAAGGAGTCAACGAGGAGTCCATCATAGTTAATTGAGTAGAATTCAGACTAGATTATCGCATTGAACTGAACGTATCCATGGGTAAATGATTTCTTTAGTTATATTATAGAATTTTTAATTATGAAGTCTGTATAATTGACTAACTGCTAGTCCATTATATAATAAACGGTTGTCGCCATAGGGATTCGCTGGTTCCATCAACTATTTCCTGGACCTTGACATAGACTGCATCGTAGGCATTGCCTGTTACGCTACGAATGCGCTCTATTACAATCTGTTGAGTCAAATTGTTCAACTTCTCCTCATCTGCAATAGGATAGAGATAGTAAGTTTGTCAAGTATGGCAATAATATCGGTGCTTACCTGCAAGCGGAATAAAGCCAACCAGCTCGCAGAATCCCACATTGAATGCAGTCACATCTTTGGAAACACAAAACTTATCACGGACAAAGACAAACAGCCGTAGATCGCCACTATTTTTCTCCTGTGTGATGAAGATATTGTGTGGCAAATTGTTGTCGCAAAACCACTCAGTGAGCTTATAGATAGTGTTAACCTTCTCGAGCACCTGCACCTCATCATCTGCGGCTGGAAAAACAAAGCACAGAGCCTCCGTAGGGAAATCCTTTCTCAGTCGGTACACATAGCCGCCCGCAAGCTCTTGAAGATCAACATTGTCTATGTACAAGTCTTGTGGCATATTCAGCAGATGAAAATGTAAATGATTTACTGAAGCAAGGGCACCTGGACTGTTGTAACCTATACGCATGTCCGGATCATCGATGTTCCTCAGAAAATTAATGCAAAAACTGAGCGACGAAGGCGTGACACGTTGAACCAAATTACTTTTAACATCTGGACAGATGACTGTATGGTATTTGGTAAGTGGACTCTTGTTGATAATCATCTGTACCTCAACTTTGTCTTTTTCATCATCTATTGTCAACATCACCTCCAAATCATCGACTTTATTAAAATTAAAATGATTCGGCTTAAAGGCAGGTCTCATGCTCTGCATGCTTTGCGGTGCGCGGCGTTTCAACGAACGATCCGAATTTAACTAATGGTAAAGATAAAGAATTATAATGAATATATTTGTCACGTTGCACGCACCTCAACGTGAAAACCATGTCGGCCGGGCAGCTTTCGGCTGAGTCTCTCATCTTGGAGCTGATAGGCAAATAATCCGGGTATCTCGTGTAGCTGCATCCATCTCACTTTTAATGCATTCAAATAATGCTGCGCCTTCGAGTCAATTGTCGAGTTATACTTGACTTTGCTCGTCGTTCGAATGCGTTTTCTTGGTTCCATTAAACTCGCAACAACGGCAACTTTGAACAGGGCTGCAACGTTATAAAAGTGCCTTTTGGGGAATACTTTGGGAGAAGCGATTTTTAAATTTATATTTAAAATATTCGGAAAAATGCGACTGGAATTCTGAAGAATTTTTCGAATATTGCGCCAAATGAAAGTCATGATTGGAGGTGAAGAAGACGGATAAATTTAGATATCAAAATTCTGAATATAATAAATATTATCATTAAATTTAAAGGAGGCGACAGCTCTGGCCGAGCCAGCTGATATTTGTTGTAGTTTACAGTCATATCGTGGAAATTATGGAAATTCATAGACTCGTTCAAGGTTCCTGTGAGCGCTTTTGTCCCGATGCTGAGGCCAAAATGTAAGCAGAATCCGTAAACAAGCAATGAGTTAATTCTGAGTTCAATTTTGCTCCACAGGCGCATTCGAGAGAAGTTACTCAACTATTTCGAGTACAAAGATGGCCAAAGGCATGTACCAGGCGTGTTGGTTAAGGAGTTCACCCGTTCAGCAGCTGACGTCAAGGTGCCCAAAGCGAAGGACATGCGCACTGAGCTGTGTTTGACCAAAACTGTTGAATATTTGCTCAAAGAGTGAGTACTTGTAAAGCGAGAGCGAATGGGAAATAAACTCCCAACATTCTGCAGCATTCTCCTGGATGAGCGTAAACCGTATCACTTGGCCTACGATTTTATATTCGATCGATTGCGTATGGTGCGTCGAGAAATTGTCATACAACAATATGATGCACGGCAAACGATTCGACTGCTGGAGCCAATGATAATGTTTCTAGCTTACAGTCGTTATCGCCTATGTGCGGAGCCATTTGAAAAATTTGATCCCAAGATATGCAACCAACATTTGCAAGAATGCCTAAATATGACTCTCTGTTGCTATAAGGAATTGGATGATAAGCAAGAGAAGCAGGATAACAATAAACCCACTATAAGAGATTTTCAACGACGTTGCTTCATAGAAGCTTTGTATCAAGTATTTAACTTGGGAACGTCAGAAGCTTTGGTGCGAGGCCTTACATTGCCAACTGAAGTTCGAAAGGACGAGATTTTTAAGCTGGCTTTTAGCATATGTATGAACTATCATCAGGGGAACCTGTACCGTGTAATAACTGGTCTACCCCAATTGCCACATATTATTTGTGCTGTGGCAGCCTCAAAACTACCATTGATTAGAAGGCAAGTTCTTTTATACACTTCAAATTCTTAACGTACATATTGATTGCTTTATTTTCATGTGTATACAGGCGCTTGCTGGAAATATTTACGCATGCTTACAACAACAAACAGCTTACTGTGCCGACTTCGTACTTGTTGCGTTTCACGTTAGTAGAGCCTAAGATATTGGCTGAATTGTGTCACCAATACAATATATCTTTAACTCCTGACCGCAAGGCGGTTCATTTTAGTAAGACTGATTTTCGTAGCTGCACTGAGATAATAAAAGCGCAAAGGGAACCTTTTGTTGAGGCGAAATTGGATCGCATTTATCTGCCCGAGGTGTTACTTCTTAAGAAATTGTGGTTATAGATAGATCTCTAATAGATATATATGAATAATAAATAAATATAAATTAAATATGACTTATTCAGCGGTATACAATCAACGGGCGGTCAGACAGGCAACCCTGACACAAGGCTTATCGTTATCGATATTTGCAAGGGATACGAATAAACAAACTATTATTGTGCATTAATTTTGACTGTATATATTAATTATCAATTGTGTCTGTTTAAAGCGACTAACATTTTGTAAAATTATTTAATTTCATTTACAGCCCCCGGCTGGACGCTTGCCGCACATACATATGTATACATAAAGCGCGCACAGGGTTGCATTTTATGCCGTCGGACCGCTGTCAAACACTAACACCAACAAAAGTTGTACGCAAGAGAAAGTGCTTGAGCCATTTTGGAAAATACAATTCCGCCATATTTACCGGCAAAATTCAAAATATTTACATTGCTAGTAAACATTTAGCAGCATATACGCACCATTGTGCAATAATTGGGCAGTGTGGAATCTCAAAGAGATCAAAAAGCGACACATTTGCCAGACAACGTCTGCACTGCCGCTGCTGCCGTCGACGCAGCGCCCCACGCACCGATGACAATAGAATAGAAGTAAAGAAGGCAAACAACACAAGCAACTCGAAACGCAATTGGCCTGAGGGTATGTTTTTTGATATTGCAAAATGGTTTGCTCTCTAATTGGCAATTTGCAGTGGCCCCATCCACAAAGGCATATACACACGAACGCGCGCGCCTACACACACATTGACGCACGCAGACATACATAAAAACAACAAACACGCCAAGCGACGTCAACGACGATGACAAGTCATCATCAAGGCGGCAAATATCAGGCCAGGGCGCCGCCAATTGTTAAGAACTTATCACTGGCCGCAGCAGCAGTACCTCTGCCTCTATCCCTGCCAATGTCTATGTCCTCCTCGTCAGTGCACAATCACAATACAAATACAACATCGCCATTGTATTTTACCCACGTTCTGCCCCCAACAACGGCAATTGTGGAACATCAGCATCCTTACAGCACTGAACTGGATGGCACGGAACACATGGGCAATGCAGGCGACAACGGAAGCTTTCTAATCGAGGAAATAATCGATGATTATGATGATGAGGCAAATATAGTTGTTGACACGGGTGAGTTTTTTATATCCGGTGATGTCTACGAATACTATCCGGTGGACCGGATGGATAGACTGGGCTCCTCAGTTGGCATGGCCACTGCGGACGCATTGCCGCCGCCAATAATCATGCAACAGCAGGAGCAGGGCAGCGACGATGATGATGATGAGGATCAACATATGGATGCTGATATGCGTCTGTCGTCCGGAGACGAAGAGGAAGATGGGACGCCGGTAATGCAACGCGATGCGAATGCCTTTGACATTGCCTCTGAAATGTTGACTACCATTGAGGCGACTGCAGAAACCATTAAAGAGGAGCAGCTAGAGAACGATTACTATATGAAATCAACAGATGATTCCAATAGTTGTCACGTTCAGGACTTTAAGCCCTTTGGTAGGACGCAACGTCAGAACAATAACATTTGCAACAACATCAGCAACGGCAGCGGCACCGCAAAGCGTTGGAAACAAACCAAAGTGCCCATACGTATTACGGAGGATCAGTTTAATGTTACGCTTTGGTCATCGCTTAACTCGGAGGATGAGGACGAAGAGGAGTTAGAGTTGGATGATCCACATGTGCATCAACTAACAGCGACTAAACCGAGCGTTAAGCCAAAAATGGTCATTGACCATATGATACATCATGATGTTCTTAACGATGGTATTGGAAATGAGTATGTTATATTGCCGGATCCTTTTAGTGCTGCGGCTGTAACCGATGTGGAGGAGGTGGTAAACGCATATATGAGGGATGGTGACGGCGAAGATGTCAAGGAACAGGTCGAGGAGGATAGCCAATCGCTAAGCGAACAATATCAGCTGGATGAAGCATACGGAAGCATTGAGCTTATTGAGAATATGCCTCATCCCGTTGAACTAATGACTACGCCCGCTTCCACACCTGCTAATCCCACAATAACAACAGCTGCAGCACCAACAACAGCAACTAAAACTCTACCCAAGTTGGTGTTGCAAAACAGCAGCACTAACGTGCGTCTGAAAGCAAATAACAATAATGTAAACAACAATAAGGCAACTAAGCGTCAATTGGCAACCCAACCTCCACCGTTGGCCCCTGCTAGTGGCAGCAGCGGCATCATCCCACAGCAGCCGCAGTATCAACAACGTGGCAATCAGACAGCTGCAACGTTGACAGCGACGCCGCAAACTGAGGATGATGAGGAGCCAAAATTTCGCTGCACACATCGTGGCTGCAATAAGGAATTCCGCAATCACTCCGCAATGCGCAAACACATGCATACGCACGGTCCGCGTGGTCATGTGTGCAACGTCTGCGGCAAGAGTTTTGTGGAAAGCTCGAAGCTAAAGCGTCATCAGCTGGTCCACACTGGCGAGAAGCCGTTTGAGTGTACTTTCGAGGGATGTGGCAAGCGATTTTCATTAGATTTCAACCTGCGTACTCATGTTCGCATTCATACTGGAGATCGGCCATATCATTGTCCCATCGATGGCTGCTCGAAATGCTTTGCCCAATCTACCAATCTCAAGTCGCATATGTTGACACACACAAAACCTAAACGAAAATGGCCACGGGCGCCGCAAGTGAGCAACAAAACGCCGTTGGTGGCACGTTATGGGCGCTTGGAGTTTGGTGAGGATCCAACGCTGGTCTATGTCGAGTCCAATGAGGAACTGGCGTCGGTGCTGCTGGATAGTACGTCGACACCATCCTAACAAGCAATGCCAATGGCTGTTGTGATCTGAATCTAAATGATGGGAATGTTTTAGAGAAGTTTCTGTATGTACAGTTAGTTGTAAGATGATTAATTTTATGAACAGGCGATGGCCGAACGGCAGGGGATTTGCACTTGGTGCCAATCCCTGGGCTGTTACTGCTGCTGAAAGCCTCACAACAAAATAATTGCTAAGTTTTATGCTAATGAGAAACATAAGTTTGAAGTTGGATTGATTGGAATGCCCGGCACGATGGTCAACAAATTTTAGCAATTAGTTTTTTTACTCTTAAGTGAAAGTATGTAAGCCCCAGTATCCCTCCCCCTACTCCTCCAGAACAACGCTATCCCATTTTACTCTCACTCCGGTAACTAATATACTGTTTAGCGATTTGGTTCTGATTCTGATCTGTGCGGCCACTCGAATAACAAAAGGCTGCACAATTTTTCTACAAATCTTACAAATACAATTACTATTTAATACACATAAACATCTAATAACAATAGGCTATATTTTTGTAATGAAATTGTAACATTTAGTGCATTGAAGTGCGAAAGTAAAGTATATATATATATATAAAAACAAAACAATAAAAATGGTCAATTATTTCCATCATTCTCAGAGATAGCAGGTGTCACTACTTCAAAAGCAAAACAACACAGATGACTCAACTCTTTCAACATATTTATTGGAACGGCGACAACTAAACCTTAAATGTACATTCGACTTAAATACTGTGAAATGAGAAATACAGAAATGAATGTAATTAGCAAATTAGAAAATACATATATCTATATCCTATATAAGGAAATATGTCAAAACAATGGATCTGGATCATTTACAGATATTTAAGCTTATGCGAGAGTAATAACGAATTCCATGAGTTTCTAAATGTATACCACATTCATTATTTGTTCTGTATCCAAAGCCTTAGTAGAAATATAAGAAAAATAGTTAATAAGCTTTGCAGAAAATGAAAAATATTCAGTTGATGATGTCGTCACTATGAATTATGTGACCTTGACGCCTGCTCCATGAGACACCGTAGGTAAAATGTTTGCTATGGGCGTATATCCAAATATATTGCCTGTTACCGAAAGCAGTACGGAGTAATTAAAGTACCAGAACACACAAAATAAGACCATAAAGATGACGTCTGTGAATAAATGCGATAAGGGCATACGCCAATAATTATTATGAATAAAGTATGACGAATAGATAGATGTTTACAACTTACGTATCGTTACACGCTCCCATTTTTCAACTACGTACAGCTCAGTCACCTGTCGCAAGATACAAACGTGCAATTGGATGTTATTAACAATTATATATATGTAAACATACACATGTACATTCACATGTGAACATAATAGGATAATTTAAACTAGTCTTCAATTTATATACACACCATTAAGTATCGAAACCACCAGTATTTGGCAAAATTAAGGATGTTGCTAAGCATGCTGGCGAAAATAAGACACAATCACTTGAACGCCGAAGTAACTGCAGCAATCAACTGAAATTGATTGTATTGCCTATTAATTGTTTAATCTTAATACTAAATAGCCTAGTGTTGACAAACGCAGCTAGCTTGTCAGTATTGGAAGACATTTCAGACACATCGTAAAAGTATCGTTATCGGAAACTGCTGTTTTTATTGAGATTCAATATTTGCTAGATATTTAAATGTCGGAACACTTCGTAAAATTTGTACAGCGCTCGCAGCTGAGCCACAGCCAATCGGATGTGAAGCCTTTTATCTACATGCACAGCAATTGGCTGGAGGATGCCACAGAACTGGAGATGCTTCTCACCACGAGTAATTCGTGCTACAAAGCTACTCTGAAACATGATGAAATTAAAAGTGCTGCCGAAGAATTGGAGCAGCCCTACAATGAGTTTTATGATGAATGTAAGAAGGCACTCACTACCCAAATGGGATTGCCGGGATTTGACTATGAGCTGGACGAACAACTGCCGCAATTTAAGCTTTGGAAATGCACTGGCTTTGAGACGTTGTACGTAGAAGTGCCACTACGTAAAATATCCAACTTCCATCAGTTGCTGGACGCAGCCATAGAGTGTGGACAACGCCAGACAACGATCCCTTCTGATGCTATCGCAAGCTCTAGCCAGAGTGGGGGTGGTCCCAACCAACTCAAAGAAATTGTAACGGAGTACGAGAAATATATCAAAGAAACCAAGAAGAAGGAACAGACATTACTCAAGAAGTTTCTATTGCTGCTTAATACTAAAAAAAGGCGCATTGCAGAGCTGGAACAGAAACTCGAACAGCATGAGAAAGCCGCCGATGATAAAGACAATGATGTGACGGATGCGCAGCCGGAGAAAGATGATACTGACGACGATAGTGATTTTGGAGCACCCACACAACCTTTAACAGAGAAGGACGCAATGCAGGAATGATTCCATTAACTCGATCTAACTAATTATTGTAAGCACAATCATGTAATAACAAACTGGTGATAATATCCATTAATAAATTATAAAAACATACTTAATCAGTTATTGTCTTTTTATGAATACAAAAAGATTGCACTTTTTCCTTTCCAGTGATTTGTTTTTCTTTTTAATAAATTAATATTATAAGGTATATGTGTATATGTATAAATAAACAACAAATAGATTATTAAACATAATATACATTACAATTACAATCAATGCGTGTGTTATCTGCATAGCTTAGAATTAGAGCAAAACAAGATTACATTTTGGAATAAGTTACAATTGTCGTTGCAGTAAAATATCTAGTTTTTTTATAGTTTTTTTTGGAATTTTTTACGTAAATAATATTGTAAATATTAAAAAAAACGAAAGTCAATTGAAAAATAAAAGCATTTCACATAAAATGTATATGTATGCTAATTATATGTATGTATATGAATATACGTTATGTATAAATATGTTAGGCGTGTGTAACATTTGAAAGAGTAAACAATTGGCGCTGTGCAAAAGGATCTCACACTCAAAGCGCAAGCAGATCCTCGTCAGCGCCTGGCTTCTTTGGTGTCTTTCGTAAGCTGCTATCGGGCCCTGATCCTGTCGTGGCACTAGCGGCGGAGTTCGATGCATTGATCGTTGGAAGATTTTCAGCGGCAGCGGCCCGTTCTTCAAGGAATTTATCAAACTCTGAGCTGGTCAGTTCCTCAATGCCATCAATGCCTTTCTGTTGGAAACACGGCAAACAATGCAAACCTTAATCAATAATCATTCACAATAACATATTGTTTGAAAAGCAAAATGAATGTAGAAAACGAACAACTTAAAAGTGTATGTGCCATTTGTTTAATAGATGAAAAAAAGCGAGTGTGAATGATTTGTTGCTGTTTTGCTACTTACTGAGCTGCCCAGCCACGCCTCCATTTCGTCGATCTCATTCTCTTTCGTCGACTATGTGGGGGCCATTGACAGAATTGAAACCGAAACGAACCAAACCGAAATATTGCAGGAAAACATAAAAAAAATACGAAATGAAAAAGAAACGCAAATTGAAAAATTCATAAATAAAAAGTTAATCAAAAATATTAGAGCGCCATTAGTTAACATCAATTCTAGGCGGCACTTTACTCACTTTACTTACCACCGGCGGATCGCCGGCTGCGCGTGGTTGTTGTGGCGTTGGTGACTGCTTCTGTTGCTTGTAAGGCGACGCAACGCTTCCAGCTGCTGCATCCACACTGGGAATATCGCGAAGCAGATCCGTTTTGCTATCAAAACAAACGAAACTCTCCAGTTAAATATAGATAATCGTCATACAAACTATGAGCTTACTGGTTGCCATCAGTGCGCGATTGAGCGAGCATATCAAACTCGTCTGCAGCGCCTGTAGGGATTGCAGCTGCTCCAGCAGCTACTCCTCCAGTGGCGCCTAGTTGCAACTGTCCAAAGCTTTGCGGTAGT
Organism: Drosophila funebris; assembly: GCA_018901825.1. Lineage (NCBI taxonomy): Eukaryota > Metazoa > Arthropoda > Insecta > Diptera > Drosophilidae > Drosophila > Drosophila funebris. The sequence goes on from JAEIFK010000688.1 coordinate 5,959,689, forward strand.
TGTTCCTCACTGCTTTCAATCAAATCAATTAGCAACTGATCACTTTGCGGTGTATTACTGACAGCAGTTGTTGAAGGAGACACAGCTGCCGGGCCGACTCCTGCTACCGCTGTCGTTACGCCCGGCACACCCATGGCAGCGCCTAGCACTGCAGATGGAGAAGTGACGGCTGCTGCGCCTACGTTGCCTTGGGCACGATTCTTCTCGTAGCGCTGATGACGCAAGAACACATTGTTAAGTTCATCATTGATGCGCAGAAATTCAGCAGTCAACTCATCGTCCTGAACGCGTCCAATAAGATCCACAATTCGTGACTGCATCTCCTTACATGTTGCAGTCAACTCGTTGAGTAGGGCATAGTCATCGGGCGATTCCTGGCCCGGCTTCATTACGCTTAGCATTTCCGCCAGAATAGACATGTTGTTGCTAACAATTTCCAGCTCAGAACGCAGTTTTGCCACCTGTTCTGGCGTTAAATGCAGCGGTCCACTCGGAACAGCTACGGAAGCTGCAGCTGCTGCTGCCACATGTTGAGGTGAAATTGTGTGCTGTGCGGCCATAAGCTGTGGATGCGGCAGTGGATGCACTTCAGGCACGCTCTGAAAAATGCACAAAACGATGTATACATTGAAAAGTCCGAATTTCAACTGTTTACGTACCCGTTGTGGCGTATATATTGGTGCCGTGGCATCCAGATCGGTGGGCGGAAATTCAATGCCCTTATTCTTTAGCTCCATGTACATTTGTGTGACGCCATTGAGATCGGGTTGGTTCTTGAATGCGTCTGCCCAGATCTGTATAAGACTGAGCACCTTCTCCTGCATTACGGCTGGCGGATCATTCTTGGGTCCAATCAACTTGACCAGATCATTGATAAAGTCCTTCTGGGCCACCAGCACATGGAACACCTTGCCACAATTCTTCACACAAGTCTCCAGCACAGTCAGCGTATACATGACCACCTGATTGTTCTTGCCAGCATTCTGTGAGAGACGCTTGCGTATGGCACGCATCGCATCCCGAGCCGTGTCCGAAGATTCGTTGATCATGTCACAGATTTCCATATTGGCAGCCCAGTTTTCCGAAGCCAATGACGCATCAGTGGCGGCCTCTGCAAAGAGAGGTATGAAATCAGCATTAGTTATGCTATTCAAAAACAATTTGTTTAAATATTTAATTAGTTTGCCATTTTTGCAAGCAAACATGAAAAAAGTCAGCTGAATAGTACGTACTTGTGTGAGTGCGTATCTGTGTGTCTGCGTTTGTTTTTCTTGTTTCTTGTTTATTTTGCTTCGTATTTTATTTACGCCTGAACATCATCAAAAAACTATGCGGCAGCAATAAATTTAAAGCCGTTAACTGTTTCGTATTGCAAAATAAACAAAACAAAAATAAAACAACTAATACACAATTAAAACACGTCATTGTTATTTTCATATATAATTGTAAAAGTAAACTACTTTAGATATGCGATATTTTTGCACTTATCATGACACTCGGCACGTGTAAACCGATCAACTTATTAGCGTAGAGAGCGGAGAGGTTCAATGATAGTGAGAGCAAGCTTCGCTCTTTGCTTTTGTATTTTGTTTTCGAAGTTTCGTAGTGCAACGTACTCGTACCCAAAAAAAATCGCAAAAAGCAAAATCATAAAAAAAAAAATAAATACAATAACCATTGCATTCATAAAATGCAAACACAAGAACCAGATTTCAATTATATTTAATTGAACGCAAAACAAAACAAAACTGGAGCAAGAAATAATATGAAGCAACAAATTAGTTAAGCATTGAAAAGTAACACTAAAACACACCAACACTTGGAAATGACTACGAAAATTCGTCAGAAAGCTGAAATGAATAAATTAACACATTTATGTAACTTAACTAGCAACGCAAAACATAACGTGATGACTAATTAGGTGCACCGCAATTTAAGGTGGTCAAGGAGTTCAGTGAGCTGCGTACGCCGAATTAAATAATTTTACGTTTGTCATTGTTATTGTTTGAAAGGTGACATCAATTACAATAGTCATGCTATTGAGTTAATAGTGATGAGCAACCAAATAGGATATATGTATCTATATATTGCACTGTCGTAAACCGTGTACATAAATAGATATCTGTCTTTAAACATAGTATGTGACAGAGGCGTCAATAGACCGCATTTCATCTACAACTAACGTAGCATCTGTTATGCATATATATATATACACTATACAAAAGGTATGTAGTTGTAATCTTATCAGGCAATTGACAATGCCACTGACTAGCGACTGAAACTGAGACTGAAAATGGGAGGGGGCTGACGTGATAGCGCTTTTTTGCCATAGTAATCAGATGGCAACAACAAATACCTTATTGTGGTGGGTGATACGGGTGTTCCGTGTGATGGTGTGTTTGTGTGTAGGTACGTGTGTATATGTGTGGCACACAATAAGAAAACGAAAAACTAGCAAAGAAAGTTGGGAAAATTCAATTTTTCATTGCTTGCTTTGTGTGCAGCGATTGCGTCTAGACCGCAGCCGTTCGCATTATAATGTTAATGCGCAAATATTCTTCTAAAACATGCACACAAACATATGCAATTTCGAAAAACTGAGACAATTTAATAATTACACCCACACACCTCACACAACACTCAGATGCCCGCTTTTTCCACTTTTACTTACCGATGCGCTGTCCAACGGGTGTTGAAAAAACATTGCCCAGAGCGCCTACATTGAAGAATGAAGCCATTTTGGTGCACTGACTTTAGTTTTACACGTATTGTTTGTTTTATTTGCCTACTAAATAACGAGCGTAAATATTGTTTATGCGTTTTACATCCACGGCTGCCACACTTGGCACTTTGGTACCAAAACAGGCACTTTTTTATTGGTTGGTACTTTTTTGTGTAAGATCTGGCTGCGACCACGGTTGCCACACTGATACTTAGTACAACAATTGGGTACCTTATTTCTTCGTTGGTACTCTTCTTGTTCATCACCAGTGTGCCCACCCGCGACATAAGTGAAGAGCCCCAAGCTAAAGACACAAATACGGCCCCCTTAACATACTGTTGGCAAACCGTCCTGGTTTATTCAACAATTTTAAACCAAAAACGGTCACACTACTATTGCCCGCGCGCTTTTTAAATTGTTAATTTTTTTTAGTTCGCCGTTTTTTGAAAAAACCAGCCGCCGCCTAGAATACTTTTTTTTTACCGTTCAAATCGGCTCTTCAAGCTGAACAAGAAGCGCTAAAAAATGAGCAACTTTTGAAAAAAGGCGGGAAAAAAAACGAGTAACGGAAGTTTTTTTCACTTTTCTTTTTCTGATTTCTTTCTTATTTATGGACCGATCTTGATGAAACTGTCAGTATAGCTTCCATATAGTGTTCCCCAAACACCTGCTAAGTTAGAAGTGCCTACGTTGGGTGGTGTGGGCGTAATAAATTTTGACTTCAGGTGTGATTTGCGGGGTAGGTGGGCGAGGTATCGAAAAAATAACGCACACCCTATCTGGAGAGGATATTCAAAAACCTTCATTCCAAATTTGGCGTGTCTAGCTTTTATAGTTTCTGAGATAGACGCGTTCATGTGACATACCTTTTTTGCAAAAATAAATACCTGTTAAGAATATATCGAACGAATGCTGAGGCACGCAGCCAACTTCGTGTTGGTAAAAGTTTGCACGCAGCCTACTTCACGTAGAGCTGCCAACTATTGGCCGAAGTGGTCAGTCTCGTTTGGCGAAAAGTGATGCAAAAGGGAATTGACAGTCGGAAGAAACACGAGGGAAGGAATTGTCATTATTTTTGAAAATCAAATATTCGCCCACAAAATATGCAAACGAGAAGGATAAATTCGTTATGTTCAATAGTCGAATAAAATTCGACAACTGTTTTCGTGTTTCCTCGCTGGGAAAATACTTAACTTGTGCCGCACATTAAACCGAATTGCTGAGCCAATAGCAAAAAGCGAAAAAAGCGTGTGCAATTGTGTTAGTGTGCGTGCGTCGGTTGCTTGGTGTGTTGGCCGAAAGCAGTGAGACGAGTGTGAAGAAAAAAAGAACAAAAAATAGTAGCAATTGTCGCGCGGGCAACGAACGTTCAACGTTGTTGAAGGACGCAGAGCGGTCGCTGAACGGGGGGGCAGGACCTATAAAACGTGAAGTCGACCGAGCGGAGGATCTTGTTGATTGCGCAAATGTACAAAAGCTAGTTTTGAAGTGTGTGCGTGTGTGTGTGTGTGTCTGGGTCCGAGTCCGCGCAACACACCCGCCTACGCCACAACAAAAACAACAGCAACAACCGCATCGAATGCTTTCATTTAGTTTTTGCGCCACTGCCAATCCCCCATCGCCCAATCAACACTATTATTGCTACTGATTTATTTTATGCGCTATCGCCTTAGCCTCACTCAACTTATCATACATTATTAGTTGTGTGTATCGTCAAGAAGGGGGCAGTCTAAAATCCTTCAAAATTCCACCACAAACGCCCACCACTGCGAGCGCCATGCCCGTCTCGTTGGCTGTGTGCGAAACAGCGAATGTCGTCAACGCTGCGCTGCGGGAATCTCTAGGCGTTAACGTCGGAGGCTGCGTTGCAGCGACAGCTAGCCGATCTGGATCCGGATCTGCCGCTAACGAGGCCAAAACCGGTGACGATTCTTCGACTGATAATTTGCAAATTCAAATTGTGGCAAATGCCAAGCGTGTCTTGTTCGGCAAAATCAGTTACGAAGAGGTAAAGAATTACAGCGATTCAGTGCTGGCGAAACTCAAATCAAAATATATCGTCATTGAGCCGGATAACAATGGAACCTCCAGCTGCAATTTCGGTAACAACAAAACAAACGGCAGCAGTGCTGGCAAAGTTGTGGGCTCAAATGGGCATGGTAAGTGGTTATCGTCATAGTCTTATTTTAGTTGAAATATTTATGCGTTCAATTTTTGTTTTGCAATATTTTGAGCATCACGTGTAGAGCAAACATATTTTTCTTCATACCCTACCTGAGTATGCTGCACAATTTATAAGCAGCGACGTCGACGTTTGGTTCTCAGCAGCTAGCTGCAGTAGCAGCGTCAGTCCCTATGTATGTGTGTACGCTTGGGTGGTGTACGTGGTGGTCTCCTATAAACAGAATGCACAGAAAAAGCATGCTAAGCAAAACAAGTACATGATCGTAAAGAGTGAGTCGAATAGGCAGCGACGTCGACCGCGGCAGCGAGCTCACTACACATTTTTACTACTGTCTACTTCTGAATCACACCGCACAGCAGAATTGAAAAAAAAAAAACGTGCCGTTGTCGCGGCAAACATTTTACACGCGGCTACGCTCGCTCTCCCTCTCATTCAGCCTCTCGTTCGCACTCATAGAATCTATGCTGCTGCTGAAAATTATATTTCCAACCGCATTATTGCAAAGCCTGCTGGATCTTGTTTTCATTGTCTTGATTATTTTTTGCAAATCTTGCGGCGCATTTTTCTGTGTGTTGTGAATGAAAATATAAAAGAGTGTATGCGAATTTGTGTGATTCATGCATACAAATAAATGTATGTGCATATGTACATATTTATGTACAAATAAACACACACACACACATTTCGTATTTTTTGCCTTCGCCTTTTACGCAAAGCAGGAAGTAAAACAAAGAGGAGGCGATGCAGAGAAATGGTTAGGCCATGTTGTTTTGCTAGCAGCAACAACGAAAAATGACAAGACGCCTACAACAACAACTGTTACTCCGCGCCAAAGTTGTTCAATTTTCACAACGAGCAGTAAAAAATTCAGTTGGCAACACTCAGTAACCGAATAATTTGTATTAACATAAGCCAGAACGAGACGACAACATATATCAACGAAATGACTGCTAGTCACCCTTTTTTTTTTTTTTGAAACCTCAACGAGTACAACGAATCGCCGCTCGCTGTTATCAACATAACACATTCCCACAAAGGCACAGGTGACCATACATATATAATATATGTATATATGTAATATATGAATGAGTGCATGTGTATTTGTGGCTCGTGGTGCTCGTTGGTGCTGTTGTGTCGCTGCCTGTGGCAGTTACTCGGTGTTCGTCATATATTCGATTTAATTTTAGTATCCAAGTCAATTTTTGTTTCGATTTGGATTCCTCAAATGTATTACATACCATGACTGTGATAATTGTGGACAGCAGCTACGCATTGTGGATGCTTTATAAATTGCTCTTGCTGCCATGCCTTTTGCTATTGGCGCGACTCATTGGACTTGTGCTAATGCCCAGGCGCAAATTTGCTGTTTCATTTACAGACAATAATATCGCGAGCGTGAACGGGAACGGAACTGTGAATGGCAATCGCAACAAGCAGTCGGTGGATCAATCCAATCACAATGCAAACTCAAATCCGAATGAGCTGCCCAAACCGAAGCGAGTGCTGTTTCAAAGAGAGAACATTCGGATTGGATGGAAGCAGTCGGAACACAAGTGGAAAGTGGGCACTGGAATGCTCAATGTGGGCAACACTTGTTACCTCAACTCGACGCTGCAGGCGCTCTTTCACATACCAGCGCTGGCCAATTGGCTCGTCTCGGAGACGTCACATTTGGAGAACTGCAACATCAGTGAATCCTGTGGCGGCAGTGGATGCATCATCTGCGCAATGGCAAAAACCCTGCAATCCACACAATCCAATCAGACAGCGGTGCGTCCATTTCTTATATACACCAAGCTAAGGCAAATATGCAAGCACATGGTCGTTGGCCGTCAAGAGGATGCCCATGAGTTTCTACGCTTTCTGGTCGAGGCAATGGAGAAGGCGTATCTAATGCGTTTTCTCAATTACAAGGAACTGGATCAGCTGGTGAAGGAGACGACCCCGCTGAATCAAATCTTTGGCGGCTACTTGCGCAGCGAGGTGCGCTGCCTGAGTTGCAATCATGTCTCGATAACGTTTCAACATTTCCAAGATTTATTATTGGACATACGCAAGGCGGACACCCTTGAGGAGGCCTTTGATGGGTACTTTTCACGTGAACGCCTCGAGGACATGGGCTACAAATGCGAGGGCTGCAAGAAAAAGGTGAGTAGCTAAAGATAGATTAATCTTGGCATAGACAAAAGCTTTGCGAAATAATTGCAAACGTAATTTGCACTTATTAATCAGTCTGTCACTTGCTTTGTTAAGATTAAAGACTGCGTATTAATTTAAATGCGCAGAAAATACCAATTGAAAAGCTATTCAAAAAGCAATTGTAAGCTCTTTACAAATCTCATTTTGAGCGTGAAGCTTAACTAAAACTTGTGCAAGATTATGCTTAAAACAGTTCAATGTTCAGTTGGATGAAATATTAAATTTTGATATGTTTTCTAGGTCTCCGCTACCAAACAATTTAGCCTGGAGCGAGCGCCAATTACGCTGTGCATCCAGCTGAAGCGATTCTCGATGATGGGCAATAAGCTGACTAAACAGATTAGTTTCAAGCCACGCATCGATCTCAGCAGATTCGCGGCACGCAGTCCAACAGCCGCTGCTCAGCCCTTAAGCTATCGCCTGGTGTCGATGGTCACGCATTTGGGCGCCTCTCAGCATTGTGGCCATTACACAGCTATTGGCCTAACTGAGACAGGCAGCTATTACAACTTTGATGACAGTTATGTGAAGCCCATTGCCATGCAGAGCGTCTGCAATACGACAGCCTACATTATGTTCTATGAGTTGGATGTGGCTAGCAATAACAGTGGTCCCAAGCTGAATGGACTGCGTCTGACCAATGGCCAACATAGTCCAGCTGCTGCAACTGTTGCCAGTGCAACGTCAACCGCATCGGTGTCATCCGCTTCCGTTGTGTCGCCTCGTTTCATTGGACCGCAGCTGCCGAATGGGTATTCCAATACCAATGGACATACACTTGGTGGTTTGAAGACGGCCATTCAGTTCAAGACCACACCACAGAAGCAATCCCAACAACATCAGCAAAATGGTCTCCTAATGGGGACTGGTAAATTTCAAGAGTCTTCGCAATCGAAGCATTCACTCGTTGGTACTTTGCATAAGGCTGCACATCCAAATGCTAATAAAAGTTCCTGCAACAACACTTTAACCAGCGCAAACCAACACCAGCAACAACATATTCTGCCAATGTCGTCCGATGAAGAGGAGGAGGATAGCGACGATGATGTAAAAGCTAACACAGCACCTCAGTTGCCCAGTATGCCGAAAATGTTTGCCGGCGACGACGAAGACAGCGATAGCGTTGCCCAAACTGCCAAGTTGAAGCCAAAGACGCCACTGAAGAGCCTCGTCCCGTATGAGTCAGCCTCCGAGGAGGAGGAGCAGCAGCAGACGCCTCAGCAACAAGCATTAAATCCCCGCAAGCGTCGAAGCGGTGCAAATTCAAGTGATGAATCAGATGAGGAAGCGCCATCGCCGCCATCAATATTGCGCAATGGACATGCCAAGACAAATGGCAACTCAACTAACAGCAGCAGCAGCAGCAGCAGCAACAACAACATCAGTATAATCAACAACAGCAACAACAACATCAACAACAACAACAAAGCCAAGTCTGCCTTAAATACCTCGTCGGCCAATGTTAACAACAGCAACAAACAAAAGACTGATGCCATAGACGAGATATTTAAAAGCTTAAACAATTATAAGAACAAGCACAGAAATGTATCCCCAGTTGGAGTAACAGCAGCAGTAGCAGCAGATAGCAATGATGATGATGATGATGAAGATGAGGATGAGGATGAACAGACCACAAAGCTAACCAGCAACGGCTGGCAGTCACAAAATGGTAATAGCAAAGCACCGCCATCTCCAAAGACGCCGCCATCGCCAGCGGTAATTAAATCGAACACAGGTATATGGCAGATAACGCGTGGTGATGACGACGATAATGATGTTGATGATGAGGATGAAAAGCCTAAAGTTAACGTAACGCCGAAGAATCACAAGAATCCCTTTGCCGCCGTCAACAAGGCAGCGACCGCTGAAGCCAACAACAGTGCAACGCCTGGTGCCAAGCGCCAGAAGCTGCTCAATGGCAGTGCCAAGCCACAACAGACAGCAAGGATTGGCAATGGGTATCAAAGTGAAGCGGTGGCCAATGGCAATGCCGTCAGTGAGCTGCTTAAGCAAACGCATCGTGGCTACGGTAGTACTGTACTCAGCTGGAATGGCAAAACATCGGAGATGGATAAGGAGGTAAGTGCGGAGGAAGGTGTTCTTTTATAGTCTTCTCTTGTTGCACGCTTCATAGAATCAATGCACACATACACACACACACTCTGTGAGAGTGGATACACTTTGGTGGGCCAAAATGCTGTGTTCTCACTGCCTTGGAGATGGCCAAATGAATCGACAATTGTCGAAGTGGGAATACAGTATTTGTAGGCAACCCCCCTCTCTCGGCTCTTTCAATACATTTTGTTTATATTTTCGGCTTTAATACATATTATTTGTTGTTATTGTTATATTCGATGCATGATGGTTGATTTCGAAAAAATTGTTTTGTAATTTTTGCATTTGTTTCCACATTATTCCCCCCCGTTCATATAGACTTTTGATTTGGTTTGCGGCGATGCGGATGGGCATATCGACGTCAACATTGACAGTGACAACGTTAACATTAACAATAAGAACAATAGCAGTAACAATAATAGCAACAATAACAATAACAGCAACTCGACGACTCAACATGATCTGTTTATTTAAATAATTGCATATTATACTTTCGCAATTTTGCGTCAAAACTGTGATTGTGTTGAAGTCTCCATGCAGCGTGGACACTTCAATGCGCCTTCCTCCTTCCCCCACACTTCGTTTAAGTACGTCGTCGAGATCCTAGAGCCCAATAGGTAAAGCTGTTATTTTGTATACATATACTTTGTATATCCATCCAATTAAATGAAGCTTATGATTTGACTGTCATCATTTAATTCAAATCATCCGTGCGCCCGTTACCGTTTTGCCAAATTTACTAGTTAGTTACAAGAGCTGGAAAACTGCCTTTAATAGTTTCAATTAATTATTTTCCAGCTCTAACTTTTAAATCGCATGTTAACTCATCTGCATAAGCTTCATTACCACCAAATCATCCAAGAGTCAATCAGATCCTTGCTTATATTGTAACAGCATCTGATTAATGAACATCTTCCCTTTCAGCTGCTGGCCGAGGCGCGTGAGCAACGCAAACGGGATGAGGATGATGATGAGGAGAACGACATGGACCGTGGTCGTCAGAGGAAGATTAAGTCGGCGTCGGTTAAATGCAATAACAGCACCCCCGGCTACAATCCATTCCAGGAATACGAGGGACAAAAGCGCTGGCACAACAACAAATCCGGCAGTTTTCCCCGTACCTATCATCAGAACTATCGCCCGAATTTCCAGCAGCGCAACAAATTCAAATATAATCGCTTTGGTGGCAGTGCTAAGTTCCAACAGCAGCGCGCTCTGCAGCGTCATTTAGCGTCTGGCGGTGGCTTTACGAGACGACAGCATCAATCGACAGGCCAACAACAACAGCAACAGCAGCAGTCCTAACTGGATGTCGATGATTGTTACGCCTCCAGCGTACGGTTGTTTCATTTGCTGTTGGCCAGCAAGTGGCAAACTGGTTCAATTGGATTTTACATGATGAGTTTTGTAAACATTTTTTAACTGCTGATGAATATATTAGAACTAGGAACTAGCTATAAGCTAGAGCATTATCGTTGTGCATCCCATACTCACACACACACAACCACAACCCATACCCATACCCATCCATCCCCACCTCCGACGACCCCCAACTTAAGTTTAATTTGTAAGAATGTTTGGCATTTTATTTATTGTGTTTATTTTTAAAGAAAATTTTTGGAATACACATAATTAATTAAAGCAAATTGTCGCTGGATTGTATGCATTTTTAAAAAATGTTAATCCCTCCCAAATAAAAAAAAAAAAATATACAAAAAAAGTAAGAGAATACAAAGAAAAGAAAGAACGGAATAGAAACCAAACAACAAAGGAAAGCAAAATACAAAATACAAAACACACGTAACACATAAATGCAAACAAGATAAAAATGCAAATAAAGTTTAAAAAGAGAAACAATATTTTTAAGAGATACTAAACGAGAAAAGATTTTGTAAATATTATATATTAGACTTGAGAGAGTAGATTAAACATTTGTCTAAGTTAAATGGCGAACATAAACTAATTTCATTTGAGAGCCAGTTTTATTTATAGCATTACTAAGCTCCGGCTGCGGCTGCGGCAATAATCAATTGCTAGTGTTAATGTAACCCAAAAATAATAAAAACATGTTGGATATATATTATACATAAATATATACATAAGAATATGTATACGTACATGGAATATGAACAGAAATTAAATGTGCAAGAAATCGGCCGGCGCCGGCGAATTAGCAAAATTATATATACCGTTTATTTCGATCAATTAGTGTAATAGTAAATAAACCGTACAACAAAACTAAATAATACAATTAATGTGCTAAATTAGATTGTTGACGTTTGGCAACCGCTAATCGCCGCCGCCTCCGCCACGCTTGCGTTGCATCTCCTTCTTGTTCATCATGCGGCCCTTGCGATAGCGCGTTTGTCCACCTGGAGGCTTGCCATGCTTCAGTTTCTTACGCTGATGCTTGGGAACACTTTTGATTGTATTGTTTCGGTCACGTTTCGCCTTCTTTTGGTTGGCCCTGTTGTCGATGCGCTCTTTCATCTTGAATAGTTTGCTCTTCTTGATTTTCTTTAGCGTTTTCGTTTTCATTAATCTGTCCAGATCCTTTTTACTACGGATCTCTGCATCTAAGGCAATGCCCTTAGCTCCCTTGGAACTTGTTGCATCGTCTGCGTCTGTGTTTGCTTTGCGTTTGCGGGAAGCATTAATGTCGAAATCCATGCCAGGTATACGATCGGTTTGAGTCTCGTCGTTCTCACTGTTGTCTTGCGTCTCTTCTTCCTCCTCGCTGTCATCTGCTACGTTCGCACCAAGCATGTTGCGTTGAGCAGCCAAGTCATTGGTGGTCAACTCCACAATCTTAACTTGGACTTCATCATCTTCGTAGGCTTCCTTTTCCGTTGCTTCCACTTTATCTTCATCAGTTAGCTCTCGCAGCGGTTCAAAGGATTTCTTCAGATGCTTAAAACCATCTTTTACCTCTTGTCGAATTCGTTTGTGTTCTTCCTTAAGGTTGCGTTCCAGGTCTGCCTTGGCACGTGAGCGTCGTTCATTTTTTCGCTTCCGGAACCCAGTCAAAAAGTCTCTGTTGGAATGAGACGATAGTTAAAAGCCTTATTATACTCTATTTACCGCTACTCACTTGCGCTTTTGCGGATCAAACACAACTTCCACCTTCTTCTTTTTGGGACGTGCCATTTTGTAAATTTGTCGTCAAAACACCTCGTTGTTTACCGTTTGTCTGAAACACATGTTGGTTGGAATGTTAATTTGCTGCTAGCGCACTGTTATTCTCCTGTTAGCCGCATGAAAACGTAATTGGTATGTGGTTACGTGAAGTAATCGCATTGTTATCGAATTAATTAAAATGTTATTTGTCATAAAATGATGCGCGCGCTTTTTAAAATTTTAATTTTGCTTTTTTATTTCAACGTTTTTTGAAACAACCAGCCGCCATCTAGAATACTTTTTTTTACAGTTCAAATCGGCTCTTCAAGCTGAACAAGAAGCACTAAAAAAGGAGCAACTTTTGAAAAAGGCGTGAAAAAAACGAGTTAGCGGAAGTTTTTTTCACTTTTCTTTTTCTGATTTCTTTCTTATAGTGGACCGATCCTGATGAAACTCTCAGCATAGCGTTTATATGGTATTCTCCATACACCTGCTAAGTAAGAAGTGTCTACGTTGGGTGGTGTGGGCGTAATAAGTGAACGTTTTATGCCCAAGAACAGATAGTTCATCCAAGTTATACGTTCAATTCTAGTTTATTCAAATTACAATATTAATTGAAAAAAGTTAGTTTACTTATTATTTTGCGGCTTTTTCAAATCGCATTTCATATATATATCACATACTTATTGTTTTATCTTTCATAATTCAGATTACTTTATAAAAACAAAGGTCTTCTAACAACAAGTTCTTCTAAAGAAGCACATTAACATTATACAATCGTTAGGCCTACAACTATGGATTTTCAAGAAACTACAACTAGATTCTAAATATATAACGATATAGTTTGTTGCCATATGTATGGGTCTTTAACTGATATATATTGTTCATAATAATAAATTCCTTGCGTTGCATCTGGCAATAGTGGGCTCACTCTTCATCACTGTCCAACAGAAATAATTTCTTACGTCGAAACGAGGACGTATCCAATATTTTGGGTGCGGATAAGTTGGCACGCGAATTGCTGGCATCTATGGCCAAAAAATTACTATTCTCCGCTTGTGCTTTGCGTGCCGAACAAGAACTGCCAATGAAAATTGTCGTTAATTATTAATATAACAGCTAAGCGGGTTATTTACTTACCCTCTTTGACGAGATGACTTATTGTGATTATGATTTAATGGCGTCGAGTTGACCAAATTCTCTCGGATACATGCCGTTGGTGTGCCTTGATGCGACAGCTCCAAATTGTCCATAGCGGACAGGAAATCGGATACATAACAATCTCGATTACCAATTGGCGTTGAACCCACCAATTGGAATTCCACCCGTGGCGCACCAAGAGCAGATGTTGATGGGGATGACGGTGCTGTTGCAACATTTCCATTTCCACACGTTTGCGACGCAGTTAGAGGCTTATACAAATGCAAGATTTCCAGTATGTAGAACAAGGAACGGTACGCGACCGTTTTGAGATTGCACATTTTTATCCAGACAGCACGACGGGATCGTCGGAAGCACTTTGACTATAAGAATACAGTGAATATTGTTCTGATATGAATGAGGTCATTGTTGTTGGTTAAATCTTTACCAGCAGCTTTAATGTGACCATGGATTTCTCCTCCTTTTGCATTCTTAAAAGCCTGGGATGAGATAGAAGCTGCTCTGTCGTTGGCCTTAGTCGTGGATCGGGTGACATCATGCATTTGATGACTTGCTGCAGCTCCACAGAGATAGCTGAAATGTAAGTAATAGAAATTATATTGCATTCGATTCCTTTTAATATTCAGCTTACTGTTAATAAACTCTTCGGGCAATTTGCCCTGTCGCAGCTCATGCCAGAGAGGTCCATTCGATGGCAGGTCCATATAACAGGCAAGCTCCAGCATTGCAATACCTAGACTGAATATATCTGCGGCCTTTGAGAATTGACCCTGTAGAATTTCGGGTGCCATGTAACGTGAATCGCCCTCCGTTGCCTGATGGTTGTTAGCCTTGTCCACATCGATGACCAGACCAAAGTCGGCCAGTTTGCACGTATCGTCGTCATCAATGAGCACATTATCCAGCTTAATATCCAAATGAATGAGATTACGATCATGCAGTGACTTCAGGCCACGCAGTAAATCCAACAAAATGTGCCAAATCCGCTCCTCGGGAATTTGCCGACACCGGTATAAATACTGCTCAAGGCTTTCGCGGCACAGCTCCATCTGCATAAACAGGCGATCATATTGTTCCCAGGCACGTATGAAGCGAATGCAGTTTTCGTGACCGGAGAACTCTTCGTAGCGTCTCACTTCCTCCAGCCGCTCTGCTCGATATTGTTCGCCACGAAACAATTGCTTTGAGATTTTCACTGCGTATAGTCGGCTATCGGAACGATCTCGCACCTGGAACACCTCACCAAAGGAACCTTCGCCAAGCTTTGCCAATCGCTCAAAACACTGCTCAAAATGACTATCATTGCAGGACATGGAAGTTGCGGTGATATTTGGAGATATTGGTAGTGTGCCGGCATCGGGGCACTCTGATCCCCCTCGGAAGGAAATTGCGTGCGCAATTTGGGAACTATTTACACTAAAGGAGCCAGTCGACTGGCTGCGGTTAAAATTGTTATTTTCAACGGCGATGTAGCGCGTTTTGTATTTGGGCGGTCGAAATCGGTTGCTGTCGAAGTGTCCATTGAACTGCGACAACAAAGAGATTGTTATATGAAGATGTTTGAATGTGGCTTGGGCCTTGTGTGATCACAAATGCTCTTATTCAGATGCTGTTTGTCTACCTGTTTGTGCCGGTGCTTATCATCATTCATTTCTGGCAGCGGGAGTCTTTGTTTTTCCATGTTGTTACTGTATTTTATTGAATTGTTTTTCTTCTTCTGTAGTTCAACTATTTAGAAACCAGCTTCTGAACTAGATCGTGCTCTCAAAGAACAAAAGTTCTGTTCATACGTATTAGAACAGTTGTTTCATGAAGTCATGTTATTAATTAATTTATGGCAACTAATCAGTTATTTCTAAAACATAAACTTAGGAAATTTTTTATTTATATTTTGATAAATACGAAAAGCGTGTTCTTATAAAATTAATATTAGTTATTTTTATCACGATTAGATGTGCAATCATATGTTGCCACACTGTTCAAATTGTAATTTCGATAACTGACGGAGGTACGTCGATTAACTGCAGATATATTTCGGTTTTGCCGATAATATACATATGTATATAATCGAATCGTTTAGTCCATAAAAACAACGCGTAGTTTTAGTCTTCACAACAAATGCAGTATAATGATTAGCAGAAGCGTAAACAGGTAAATAGGGAACACTTACATGGGTAGATGAAACAACGAAGGGCTCCTTCAAAATCATGAACGCAGAGGTAGTCAAGTTATGCAATTTGTATGCGGTTTCGATTTGTGTATAAGTATGTAGTGCATACAAAATACATATGTGCATCTGCTTGCGAGTGTGACCAAATCTTACATAAAAATAAAAATACCAATTAAAGTAGAGTGCGGGTGTTTTATAATATTTGAATATTGTTTATAAAGTGAATGAAGCAAAGTGATTAATAATAAATGCTTTACTTACAGTTCAGGCAAACAGCCAACATTTCGAGTCATACGTGAGGTCTACGATAGTTCAAATGCTCATGAACGCTTCGAAGCAGAGCTGGACAAAGCGCTTGAGGAACAGGTCGACTTTATTATCATTGAACCTCCACGCTTAGGCGATGAAACCGGTAAGTCGACAACATGCTCGTCAGTTTACGTCATAAATCATGCTCAAGACTATCTTGTCTAGGTCGTTGGATATGGGTGGGCAATTGTCTACATAAAACTGCGGTGGCCACTGGCGTTGTGTCATTGATATCTAGTTTGCTTTGGTATGATCGTCCAGTTATTGCGGCTCCCGCGTGTGCTATGTCCCTCTTCTGCACGGGATTATACACAGTTTCATGGAACTACGATCCCTGCTGCCAGTATCAGGTAACAAGCGTACCATTGTAATGATTACATCGTAAATTATATGAGTTCATTGTCTGGTTTGCAGGTGGAGGAAAACAATGAGGTTGCGTTGAATAAGCTACCGCTGACAGAGGTCTCTTCGCCTGTGATCCTGGGTTATGCGCCCAATAACAAAACCAAATACTTGCATCGTGGTGTCACCTTTCTGTCGGCAGCTTTATGTGCCTGGCAAATTTGGAAGTCATATAAGTAGACACATCATCAAATGAGATTTGAGATCTAAGATCAACAATTGGATACGGCGCGTAATCTTGAACTTGGCTCAAGTATTTCATATAATTTTAGTTGAACGCCATTGCGTATGCATTTCATTTAGAATTTCCAGAGCTTTGTTTCCCTAGTTAAATTTTAAAGTGGTTCCAAGTCCAGAATGTCTGTGTATGTTTCTAAAATTAATTTTTGGGCAGCTATTAATTTGCGCTTGCATTATTTATAATGACATAATTATGTTTTAGTTTTTAATGCGATAAAAAAGTCTTAAGTTAAACGGGTTTTAGTCGTTGTTCAAGAAGAGCACTGTATAAAATAATTAAGCAAAATTACTTTGTGTGTATAAATAATAGTGATTGTTATTAGTATAGAAATTAAAAAAAAAGAAAACAGTGCAAGCAAGCAAATAAACTCTAAACCAAATATGTTATTTAAATATGTTTGAAAATAATATCTAAGATGCTGAAAGCAGTCGCCGTCGCTGTCATCATCCAGCGCGAGTAATCAACAAATACTCGCACAAAGGCTGCCTGTATGTTATTATGTGTGTTATACATAAGCGTAGTTGTAATGAGACGTCTTGCGGGCTGCAGACTGAGCGGACTGAGCCTCAGTCGGCTTGTGGATTCAATCGCAGCTGTATTATGCTCGATTCGTCGGCTTTTGTGTGATGCCGAACATCAAACCGCGTGGATCTATCGCGATCGAGTTAAGAATTCCAGTGCAAACCAGTGCCAAGTGACGGCGTTCCATTTAAAAAGAACGCATCGAGGTGGTAGTGTTAAGGCTGCTTGCTCTTGGTGCGATTCTAAAGTGAGGGACAACAATTTGCAAGATGGAAATCGCACAAAGTGTGGGTAGGTGATGTCCAAAATAATATA
This sequence comes from Drosophila funebris, assembly GCA_018901825.1. Lineage (NCBI taxonomy): Eukaryota > Metazoa > Arthropoda > Insecta > Diptera > Drosophilidae > Drosophila > Drosophila funebris. The sequence continues at coordinate 5,977,147 of JAEIFK010000688.1, forward strand.
GATTGCCAACTGAGATGATCCGTACAGTTTATTCAACTGATCAAGCTAATGCGCAGTCAGACTAAACAAATTGTGTCAGTTTGTTTATCACTCCCAGAATTTTTATCATAAGCAAAACAAATACAGTATGTATTTATTTGTTTAATATTTTGCAATAATAGCGCATGCGACTGCTGGATGCACTCTCGACCGTTCCACAACAACATCATCAACGGTTAGCATTGACAGCAGCAATATTTGGATAGAACCCAATGAACATACTCCATTGTTAAACAGTCCCGTCTCATCTCAAGAGACTCCGCATTGTACTGCGCCAGCTTTCTATACAAAAGAATGCCTCAATTGGCGCACCATTGGATTGCTTGTGATGTTTACTGCCGCCCTGACTGTGGCCACCTATTTGCTCTGGAGAGAAAGTAAGTCCTAGCATTGAGAGACCATTTACTTATGTGTTCTTAGATTGAATCTTTGTGTGTTTTGAAATGCACATAAATATAAGTATTTCTTTAAATATTAGCAACGTTTAACAGACATTTCTAAAGGGGATTAATGTGCTCTTTGCGCATTGTTGTGGAAAGTAACTATTAATACTGTGGATATTTTAGGGTTAACTATTAATATGTTACTGATGACCTTAATAGTTACAGACTTTGTAATTGTATAATTATTGTACAATTATATAAGAATATATTAAACTGTGGTTTTAATTTATATACATTTCTTATCTAATTGGAGAAGTTGCTAATGTTGTTATTAGCTAATATTATTCTTGATAAACAAAACACTTTAAGGTCATTCGAGTGGTATGTAGATTTATAATAGTTGGATGATTAGCCATTTTGCTGTTGAATAATTCAATTGAAAGAAAATAAATCAATTGTTTTCTATAGCTTAATGATTGCAGACTTAATCTTAACTCACTTTCATTTCCATTTAGCTACAGATTTTCTTGAAATTGGCTACAGATTAAGTCTAATACAGCATGATATATGGAGTGGGGCCCAATTGGATGGGCAGCCACTGTTGGCGGCGGGAAAAGTAATCAATGTGTACATTACACACACAGCCAGCGAGGAATGCAGCGAGAACTGTGCACAGTTGTTGCACACTTTGCAGGTGAGTCACATCCAATTGAGTTCAGAGCAACAAAACGATTAATTAATAACCAAATATGATTAATTCACAGCGCGAGCAGTTGGTGGAGCTTCCGTATAATTTTCTCATGGCTGGCGACTGTGAGGCATACGAGGCGAGGGGCTGGCGTTATGTGAGCAACTATGGGACATTGCCACAGGAAAGCTCCCTGGTGCTGGCATTTGTGGGGGGACTTTAGTGTTAGGTTGCCGAGCAGTTGCCAGTTGGAAATGGCTGAAGCATTGCTCTGGGAATCGCAGAGGCGAAGAAAGTTGCAGCCTGTCTATCAACTCTACGCGCTGAGCAATGTGAGTCGCAGCGAACTGGATGCGGATGCACTGCAGCAACAGTTGCGACTATGGCCCTCCTATGCTGGTCAGCAGAAAGTGAAATGAATTGATGTGAAGTGGAAAGTGAAGGTGAAAACTGTTGCAATATAAGTTCCTCTCGTTTTTTTTATTGTACGCCATGAACAAATAGTTTACAAAATAAGCGCAGGATGATTAAAGCGGGGTGCCACCGAAAAGCGAAGCAAGTGTCCAGCTCCTAATCCAAAATAATGTGAAGATGAGCCAGCAAAGCATTGCGCTGCGTGTGCCATTACAAGTTAAGGATAATGCCTAATACTATAGCTTATTGTCTACAGCTAACGCTGTATGATGATCTCCCATTGCATCCCATTGTGGGTGGCCTAATCGAACTCCAGTTTCCGAAAACTGCCCTCGATGGACTCGATCTGTGAGACGAAATTTGTGCCCGTGCTTGTCTTCTCGGAATTGTAGCTACTACGTCGTTGAATGCCGCGATCTGACAGCAATGTGCTCTGGTCCAACGCCAGTATCATGTCCCGCTTGGCAGCCAGCTCTTGTTTCCACAGTTCAATCATCTGACGCATGGGCATTGAGCCACCCATCTCTTGAGGCAAGCACTCGGCATCGACGCCCTTCATCAGCTCCTTCTCGCTGCCGTAGATGATGATGCGGTTTTTCATCTTGGAACTGACGCGATTCTTCACAAAGTCAATCAGCCATTTCAACGTGGAGGGCACATTGATCAGATGAATCTCCTTGTGGCGCATGGGCAGCGATTGTTCACCCCATTTGAAAACACGTGCGAACTCTGTGGGATTCCAGTTGGTCACATGCGAAGTGGTAACGCCCGCAAAGTCACCTACATGGCTTAGACCCGTGATTTGCGTCTCCTGATCCTCCATCAGGCACTCGTACGTGAGAAAGTGAGCCTTTGCCTGGTCGCAACTTGTGTGAATCTTTGGATTCAATCCTTTGGCATTGATGATCACCACACGCCTGCCATTCTTGTCCCTCTTTGGCCCCGCAAATATGTATCCCTGCTCGATGACGTCGTTCAATCGCGGCTCCAGAAAGTCCAGTTTGGTTGCCATATGCGGGAAGGTGCGTCTTATGTTCAAATACTTAAGCATCGTCTGCTCTGCCATCGGCACACTGAACTTTTTGGCACGCAGAAAACGCAGCAGGAATGTCTCATCACAGCGCACATTCTGCAGATCCTCGTTCTTCAAAACCCAATTGCGCAACTGCTCCAGACTCTGCTCCCGCGTGCACTTGTCCTCTCGCAGCTCCCGTTTGGCAATCTTCATCAAAGATTCAGGCAGCATTGATACGCCGCCATCCTCCAGTACCTTGGTCTCCTTCATCGTTTAAACGTTTCACACTTTCCCTTGCTGCTCTTGTTCTATGCGGCGTATGAGTAATATTGAAAGAGCTGTAAGAGAAGCAAAATGAATCGAAATTATTAACGTTTCTATACAAACGGATACACACCCCTCAACAAATAACAAAATAAAATGTACAACAAATCAAACTGATAATTGATTTAATTGATGCATCACGCACATCACTGAATTAATCCACTTTCAAGCCAACTAATCAACTCGACACATTGTTTAAAACACTGCAGCTTCTGCACAAATAAACACTCAGGTAAAAATTAGCTCAAGGTCTCTTTAAATCTCAAGGTTTTGATTTGCAAATAAATTTGCTAATTATGCCTAAAAATAAGATTGAACAAACAAATCAGAAATTGTCTGAGAAACAGAAATCTTGCGTGTGATTCAGCAAAGAGTCCAAAAGAGCGACACAGCAACATTAAAGCCATCTTTACATATGTAAATTATTTTCTTGCCACCTTTTTTTATGCTGCTGCCGGACAATAAATTCCAATGGCCAAAATGAACAAACAATGGATGGGCAGAAACACAAAATGATTGAATTTCAAATGAAACTGCAAATTGGTTCAAGTTCAAAAACTTTTTACTCAAAGCGGGTCAAGAAAGAAGAAGAAGTGTGTGTGTGAGTGTGTGCATTGCAAGTCCGCTAGCATAATTAGCTAAACAGTTGTCCCTAAAGAAAGAGTTCAACTGTCCCAACTACTCGACAACAGCTTCAGCTTTGATCTATTGCATAATCATTTTTCCGGCGGCAACATTTGAAATTTCACACACACGCATCTGTATATATGTGTCTGTGTCTGTGTGTGTGTGTGTGTGTGTGTGTGTGTGTGTGTGTGTGTGTGTGTGTGTGTGTGTGTGCATCTACAGAAATTAAAACTGAGAGTGTTTGCCTCAGCTGTTGTCATCCAGACACTTGGCTTATCTTCACATTTTTTTGTTAGACAAAGCCACAAAAATCAATACACAAACAACAACATTTAATGTTATTTGCCCATAAATGTTGTATTTGTTTGTTTATATGTTTGTTTGCCTTGTTGTTGTTGTAGTTTATCATGCTACATATGCAAATCAATTGATGCAAATACTGTGCCAAATAATTGATTTATGTTTATTTGTTTTCGATTTTTCATTTGCATACGAATTTCACAAGACAATTTTTAATTTTTGGTTTATTTTTTTGCTTTTTTTGATTGCACAAAATGCATTTTGGGGAAATTTACACAAATTTGCATATTTCTTTTTACAGTTTTTCTTCAAGAAATTTGATTTGAAAATGCGATTTCGAAAATTGTCATTGAGCAATGGCGCCTACAAATTCAACAAGCGTCTGCTTCTACAGTGGTGCTTGGTGGTGCTACAGTGGTGTGGTGTGCTGTGGTGCTCTTGCATGGGCTCTCTTGGAGTTACAACATATTTATTAGTAGCTTGGGGCTTGTCAAGTGGCTCTGTTGCCGTTTATGGTTGCATGGCTGCTTCTCCTCCTCTCTCTCTCTCTCTCTGTCTGTCTTACTCTCTCACTCTGTGTGGTTGGTTAACTGGCCAGGCTAATAATGCAACAGCAACAACAACAACATCAACAACGCAATGTTGTATGTGCTGCAGTTTTGAAATTGCTTTTCATTTTCCATTCGAAACTAGCACAAATATTATTTGAAACTTTTCTAAGTTTCAACGTATTATAAATAATTGAAACTCTTCAAAAACTTAACACATACACAATTCAATTTCTGATAAATCCTTGCTGCTGTTTTATTTGTCTGCTTTTCTTTTCAATTCAATTATTGTCTAGACACGTCAACACTAATTTTATATAGATAGACTAGCTATAGTTGATTCAGGCGATGTCAGGCTGAGACGCGAACCGGGACGACCGCGCAGCGCGAGCTCTGAACAACGAATGATGCCAAGACGCAACAAAAAGTGGCTTGAAAAAAAAAAAAATGTTAAAGAAATTAACTGGATTATATAATGACCATTACACATACAAAGACACACTGAAACACTGAAACTGAACTGAACAACTGAGAGCAGCTGTGACGGCCCAAAACCGAATCCGAATCCGAATGCAATCTGATCGGTTTCGGGCTGCCTAATGCTGCTGCTGTTGCTGCTGCTGCTGCTGTTGTGGCTGCGGCAACAACTGCTGCATGGAAGTGAACAAGTTTGTTTTGTCGTTAACCGAAAGTGCGCTGTGAACAGTCGAACCTTTTGGCCAGGCTTTTAGGCAGTTAGCCTGCCTCCAGTCGTACCGACAGCCATCAAAGGTAGCGGCTTGAATTGTTGTTGCTGTTGCTGCTGTTGCTCTTGTTGCTGCTGCTGTTATGTTGGGTAATCCCAGTTAGTCACTGAGCCAGTCAGTTGGTCAGTCAGTCAATGGGTTTTAGTTGTGTTAAATCGAGATATTTGGCGCTTGAGTTTTGTGCCTTTTCATGCCTATTTCACTTTGCTTATTCCATTGATTTGTCGAGCTGTAAACATATTAATGATTAGGCTCATTGAAAACAAAGACGTTAAAACTCATTGCTTATGGCAAAAATTTGCATTCTCATGGCGCGCATTTTCAACTGTCACTCAGACAACAGCAGCATCAACCACAACCACAACAACTTCAAGCACCTTGCTTCGATCCACAACAACCTTGAAAATGTAATCCCCCCCATTCGTCTGACTGCATCCGCTCAGAGATATTACACCTAATGATCTTGTCGATGCCCAATCCAGCTTGAAATCGAATTTAAGACGTCATCCGCTTGGAAACATGTTTGTTTTTCTCTTCATTTTTGGATGATTGAATTTGATTTTTATTTTTATTTCACGTTGTTCGTTGTTCGATGTTAGACAACTGCAGTAACAAGACGTTGAGGTTAATTTATTTCTTGCAAAAGGAAAAGCGTTAGCTATTTAATTGTCATTAGTTTTGATTTCAGGGCCTTTTGATGCCCCTACCCTTCTTACACAATATATTGTAAAGCTTTGCATAGGGCGTAGGCACTTTCAAATCCAATATAAACTGTGTTAAGCGATCACTCAGTGATTTTCATTAAGTTTATAAACTTAAAACAAGCCAAGCTAATTTTGTTGCAGTGTAAAATGTTTGACTATGTGTTAATTGTGTGCACAAGATTCAGTTAATTTACAAACTGATTTTTCAATGTCAATTGGTAATTAAGACTGGTAATTAAGGCTAAATTGAAATGTCAAGCACTTCTGCATGCCTTAAAACAAGACTTTATAGATCGCAACTAAATAAAACTCTATCAACAATCTCGTATATTAACTTGTTTCAGTTGAATAATGAATCTGTTTGTTTGTAAAGATAAAGTTGACTTTATTTTTTTTTTTGGCATGCCCAGTCTTGTCATTTGTTTGTTGTTGATGGCAGTTTCCCCATTTTACAGCCTTGCGACCTTCAACGCAACTGCGGACCAGCTGATCGACCTACTGAACGTCGTATAAATATTTTAAGTTTTTTTTTTCATCTTTCTTTCTTATTTAACACACTTGTGCGCCTTGTGTAATGTGCGCACTCATCGTTGGCTTGGTCTTAATAAATCTCAGTTGTATTTCGTTTTATTAAATGTTGTATTCATATTTTTACATTTTGCTGGCATAACTAGTTTACAACAGAGAAAGAGAGACTCTGTCCAATTGCTCCACATGCCCATAAAGACGCCGCCGTTAAATGTGAACAATAATAATTTTTAATAAACACATTACAGTGCATTCAAAAACTGTAAGAGGGCCAACTGAAAATGTAGACAATAACAATTCGCAACGACTTCAATAAGCCGTAAACTTTGTTGGGTTACGTTTCTTAGGGAAACAATTTTCGAAATGCCATCACATGGCCCGCAGTTTTGGCCAGCAAGTTTTTTAGCTGTCGTGATTTCAGTCTTAACTATAATTAACGGCAAAGAAATTTGGCTGTGTAACTTATTATATTTCCCAAAATGGCAATTTCATAGCCTACTTGGAACATCTGCCTTTTCCAATTTTGTTTGGCTTCTAGCTATAAATTAATACGCATTGGGCTTACAACACAACAGCTGCTATTGCCAAAATAAAAAAAATTAGTATTAATACACAATAAAACCCTTGAGGCACTAAATTTGGCAATCAGAATTTTGCATACATTTTTGAGCATATTAATTATTACAACTTTAGTTAATGTGGGTGTTATATATTTTAAAACCAATAAAAACTAACAAACAACATTAACCATAGTATTTGCTTAAGACGCAAAACTAACGATTAACTTATCGACATGTTAATGCTACTTTACAACAATTTTGGTTGGCTTATTGACGTATTGACTTTAGCACTTGCCACTGCACTGCTTAAATGCTATTGTTGAGGCTAAACAACGATTTTTTGTTATAATTGCACAAGATAATACCGCAGCTCGCAGGCGAAGTTTTTTTTTGTTTCTTTTTCATTTTCAACATGCCCGCAAAATAGTAATTATGATTTAGACAACACAAACTTACCTAATTGATTTTAATGTCGGCAACCACCAAGCGTCAGTTTTCCATTAATACACGAGACTTTATTTCGGCAAAAATTAAAAAGCCGCAAAACCGCTTTTAACAACGTCCGCAGCTCACAAAGGTTCAACGCAGAATCAAACAAAGCGCACAAATCATTTACCTAAAGTACAAAACGGCCTGGATTGAAAACGCTTTAGTTGAGAGCAAAGTTGGCTTCTTTTAATAATACGAAATCGCCAATGAGAGCGTTATCCAATGCATAAAAAATATAAACAATTACCAAACAGCTGGTTGAGATTCAAATTGGTGCAAAACGTCGATAAACGATAACAATCGTATCGGCAGTCGTGCTTTAGATATCGAATTTACATTGGCGTGGAATTTGGAGTTGTACAACACTGGTATTTAAAAATGTAAACCAACGGACTTGCGCAATAAAAATGCCAATTGTTTTTCTGATTGGTGGGGTTTCCTTATATTTTCTTAGTATTTTATATATTAAAGCTGCTTTTTAATAGATTAAACTAGAATCTATGATTTTATAATTAATTTCGCTTATATATTAATTTCTAGCATAAAAAATCACAGTTGGTAAAAGAAAATCTTTTCTGAGAACAACAATATCTCTCTAGAAGAGCGATGAGCCGGCCATGTTGATGTTTTCGGATAAAATCATTTGTTGAACATCGCTAAAAACATCGCGAATACATCGCGTATCGGTGGCGACTGTGAAATGATAATAACATTCCCTTTCCGAGAAACTGAAGTCGCATTGATTACGGGAATTGCGTTTGAATTGCTCTTGGGTTATATCAATCATCTTCTGCTTGATGAACATCTTGGTCCAATCGCACTCATCGAAACAGCTTTGTTGCTGCTGTGGCCGTTTACTGAAGTCCTCGAACTCCGGAAAATAGTCCACAATATGTTTGCCGGCGCGTATCTTACGCTCCATAATATCATACTTATTGAGGAATACTATTAGACCGGCGGAGGCAAGGAATCGATTCTGCCAAACGGCGCGAAACAGATTGAGAGCCTCCTGTAATCTATTCTGGGTGGCATCCTCACGTAGATTCTGATCGAATTCGCTGCATGAAATGAGAAACAGCACCGCCTGAATGCCTTCAAAGACCTGAATCCACTTGTTCCGCTCATCCCGCTGGCCACCCACGTCGTACATGCGGAACTCTTGCTCGCCACCACCTAACCTCTTGGGTATGGGCACACGGAAGGTGATTTTCGAGATGCCGGTGGTAACCTTTCTGCTGTGCAGAATATCCTCAGTGCTGGGAATATAGTCGACCTCACAGATTCTCGCAAAATTATCGAGAAAACTGTAAAAATAAATAAATTATATTGTTAGTAAGGATATCCATTTAAAGACCAAGTCGAAGGACTTACTATTTAGCACTGTCCAACAGTGGAAATTCATTCGAGCGATCATAACAGGCACGAATGCCTACATCGTTCCACAGTGTCATGACATGATCACAGTACTCCTGCAATAAAGAAATATCATAAAATGAGATAAGATCTTGGGGTTATGTTAGGGAATTAGTCATGGAACTGCCAGGAGAAAACCCAAAGTTCCAAAATAATGAAAGGTTATTTACTGATCAGCATTTATCTTATCGTAATCGTATTGAAAAGTCAAAGTATTTGACCAATTGGCTAAAACACACCATGAATCAGAGTCTAACTCGTTGCCGGTGTGTGTATCGAAGTTGATGTCGTTGTCGTTGTTGTTGTCGGTGTCGGCAATTGCTCAAAGTTCGACACCTGCAGCAGAAGACTTCTGTCAGGAAGTGTACAATGTAGTTCTTGTTGTTTTTGGCATGACAAAACACTTGTCGGAAAGTTTTTAGACAGAGCATTAAATTTAATGGCAATTGCAATCAATCAAATCACATTCGATGATAACAAATGACGATCGTTTAGCAATTCGTGCTCCGCATCGCTCGATCGTTGCATATTTGGCATGAGAACTTCTAATGTATCTGTATCTTTAGTTAAGTATTTTTGTTTTGCTTTAAAACGTGTTGCGTTGACGTAAATCTCGAGTATTAAAAAAAAAAAACAAAAAACGTTTGATTGTCGATTGTCCGGCTCAAAAGAATTCCAACTGCGACAACATTTGAAGTGTACAACGGAGGATAAGATACTGTTACCCATTGAGGGATTAATTGACATAATTGTGGCGTCATCGCGTCGCTTGACACTTACCTCGTTAAAGTACTCTGGAGCATCGGATGGCAGGGACAGGATGTAGTTGGCACTGCGCTCAGTCGTGAGACTGCCAAACCGCAGTCCCAATGGGTCCATCTGAAGCACCAGCTGAATGATGGAATCATGGATGTTCTGATAGATTTCCGGTATCTTCTCACGTCGCTCACTGAAATGCCGAATCAGACTTTATAGACAATTGCAATCGGTCGGACTTAAGTTCGACTTACTCATCGGTAAATCCATTGATATGAAGTATACGCATTTGTTTGATGATTGTCGTCTTGCCGGACTCAGCAGTGCCCAGGAGCAGGATTTTAACGATGGTATCCTTGAAATTCGACTGCAGATCCTTGATCATATCTTGATCATGATGAGACTGCAGCTCATCTTGTTGGTTGGGCATTGTTGATTTCTTGGGACTGCGCAAACAGCGCAAGAGTCTGTTAATAGAGAACAAATTGATAATGATAATATTTGCATAGACTTTGTTATTACTTCTAAGGAAAAAGCTACAAGCTACAAGCGACTACGACAACGACGACGACGACGACAAGCCTCATTTGATCTATATATAGCAATGGGCAAATGTTTGCAATCTCGATACCCTTTGCTAAATTAAAGAGCACACATTTATTTAACCATGATGCCTGTAGGTTTAATTAAAAGATACAGTAATAGATACATACAGTATACAGTGTACGCAATAGATAAAGCCAATGCGATACACGGACGAGGGGACTGGGAGGAGAGCTGACAGTCGGTAAGGGGGTTAAGGTTAACTAACGCATTGTCGGCAACATCTTCTAACACGAATTGGCAATTTTCGAAGTACAAACATTAATTAGGCGCAACTATTTGCAGTGCTAATTGGCAATGGAATCGGGCAAATGGAATCGGGATCGAAGCAGACACGTGTCTTGTCTCAAACATGACATCCTCTTCAAGTGTCTGCAGTAATTGGATATATGTGCTCTAGCTACCTCTCTCTCTCACTCTCAATCTCTCTCTCTCTCTCTCTCTCTCTCTGTCTATCTGTATTTTATCAGACGGGCCCTAAATACCTTGCACTTTGCTTTTGCCAAATGCCTTAATGACTTTTGTTTTTTATCGTTCTCACATGGAGAATCATTCACAGAATGAAATAATGGACCTTGGGCAGGGAAACTGAACGAGGGGGACACTTGCCAATTTATAGCGTCAATTCAATTGGTGATTGCCAAAAAGTTCATATGGCTGATTATCGTTGTTTTTGCCCATTGGCCACGCCCAATTGGGCGGGCTTATCAAGCAACGGGCGCCTTGACACTTCAGATAGAGCCGAGACTTATCAAGCCATTGGCATCGAAAATTATCGGCGCTGAGTTTTAGGCGCTGCCGCTGAGGATGATGATGATGATGAAAATTTTATCATCATTTATAGTTCATTGGAATATTGGAAATTCGTAAAATAATTCGAGTTAAACCATAACCTATCCCCCAGTCTGATTCATCAAAGTTCTATAGCGTATTTATCCAGCAATGACTCAGCAACATAACTCTCTCCCTCCCCCCATCTCTCTCACTCATTCTCGCTCTCTCTATCTCTCTCTCTCTCTCTCTCTCTGTTGTTTTGTTGGCTCATTATCTTTATCGCGTGTAATTGATAATTTGATTTTAAGTATCCCCTATAAATGGTCATATGCCTCGCATTTATAACCATATTTACAAAACTCAATAATTTCGCTTGCCGTCTATTGATCTCCACTTCCGATAGTGTAATACATACTAGCCTAGCAACAGTTTTGTAATTGTTAATAACTACAACTAGTAATGGCCAGCTATCTCTATTCTCAACTTGCGCTCTAATTTATTAGTCAAGTCATAAATTTCTCGAATTTATTCGAGTGTACAACTAATTAACTTGGCTAATTAATATTTGAAAATGTCAAGACTGTGACAAATAGAAAATGTCAGAATTATTGTGCAATAACATTACTAAATGTAGTGTATATATATTAGCTGATAAACACACTGTAGTTAATTTAACTTATCATGCTGATGATAGCAAATCGTTTCATTGAAATTTCTTGTTTTAATTAAATCAAATCAAGTTAAGATTCTCACTTGGACTCGGACTCACCTTAGTTTCATGTTGATGAGTTTCGTTTCAATTTTGATAGCTGCAGTTTGCCGTTTGTAATTATTAAATAAATGATTGTAGTTATTGTTGCTGTTGCTGTTGTTGTTGCTTTAATTGTAGTGGCACAAATCACTTGTTGTTGTAACATATAAGTCAAGTCCTGAATACTTTGAATTCTTTAGCTTGTTTACAGTTTATATTTATGCCAGAGTTGTTGGCCTCTGTTTTATAAGCACTCGATAAAAACGAATGCTCTTCACTTGATTTTATTTTGACTTGGCCAACACGGGAGAGATGTAAGTTAAGAGCTCCCCGGCGACACGTCTAACGTTCTATTATGATATCACAGTACTGAAGCGACAAGCGAACCGAGTGTTTTCTTAAATACTCGTACTTATCAGCGCCCCAACATGGACGCAGCTAAATCCGCAGGGCCGATGCACGACCGACCGAGCGACACCAGCAACAACAACAACAGCAACAACGACAACAACAACAACAAATCGCTCGCCAGTGAATCGTTTGTTAATTGCTTGTATGGCTGTATGAAATATGAATGTACAATATCAACGATAAGATAGCCAAGGCATGGGCCCAGACCAGCGGGACGGGTCGGCAGTTTATCGATAGAGTGCCAAAGCAACAACAGCAGCAGCAGCAGCAACAACAACAGCAGCAACAACATAATATAATATAGAATGAAAGAGAGTAAATCACGAGAGTTTTTGGCTAATCACATTATGGGGAGGAATGAGGAAACTTCGTCCGTCCTCGACTCAAAACAAATTTACAATTTATGAGCTGACATTTATGCCATATTGTCGCGATATTGACATTGTCGCGCACAAGCGTTAATTGTGCTTGATGCAGGAGGAGAAGAAGCACTCCACTCAATCCACTTGCCAGTGGAATTATACCTGGTTAGCTTAGGCAGATGCACGCGATGTGCACTGGTTGCATATTGGAGAACTCACGTTTGGCCAGGACTGGGACTGGGCATGGCACTGGCAAAGGGACTGGGGATGGGACTGGGCATGGAACTGGGGAGTGGGCACTGTGTACGGTGCACAACGATTGACGCTTGCCGGTAGTATGGCACTGATAGAGCGTCCACTGTTTGCAGTCGTGCTGTATATGATTACAGCTTGTAACCCAGATGGGTGAATTGAGTAAACAACAACGAATTCTAAACACTTCAAAGAACATGTAATTAAAATTGTAATTAAAATACCAGCCCCTAAAGCTATCACCAACCAATGTTTCTGCTATCAGGCGGCTTAAAGCAGGGCTAACTCAACTTCGACTCGTTGTCAGGCTACACGGCGTATGCGTAACAACTACAACTGCCACAGGCATGATTGGTTCATGGGCGTTCATCATCATAATAATAATAATAATAATAATAAAAACAATATTTATGATGAATGTCAATGGCATCCGCAATCTGTGTTATGCTGAGCAATGTCATGGAAAGTCCCCCAGAGAGATTTGTTTTTTGCTTAAGTTCTTGAGGCGAAGGAAATCAATGAACTCATTCGTTTGCGGGGCATTTCAGTCAAGTTATCGACACTGTCATCGATAACGTTTTCATTTACACGAACAGTGCCATAAGGACAAGGCCACATGACTTTCATTGCAAGTCAATGCTCAACTTGCTTGAGATTTCTGTCAATTGGTTGCCATATATATTCGTAATTGGGCTAAATTGATTTATTTGTTTGTTTGCATTGCGTCTGGGATTGAAATCTGTGATACTCGTTAATGGGCCTGGCCGAAACAAATGAAACACCTTATTATCTGTTTGCGGAAATTTTCCTTCAAATCATAAAACTCAGTTTATGGCCACCCACGATACCATTTGATATTCAGAACTTCTGCCTCCTGTTGCTTATCATTCATTTGAAAGTGTCACAAAATTTCATCATAATTTGACAAATTACAGAAAATTGAGAATTGTTGAATTATAGAACTATAGATAATTGCTTGGAAGAATGACACGGAATGGAATTTCAACTATTTGTTTACAGTTAATGGAATTTCATTTATATAGAATACAAACCCAAAAAACAAGTCGCCATTCATTTCCTCGTATCAGTCTTGAGCCACTTGATAAACAATTCGCCAGATCAGCTCGAGAATTACTAAAAAATTGACTCTTAAACACGCGTAAATCAATTGACGACCTCACTCAAACACAACCAAATACCAATTGATTAATTATTCGAAATCGAAGAGAGAACAAAACCCCAAAAAAAGAAATGTAGAAAAATAATATGAACATAGTTTATCGCTGCGGAAGGCGCATGTGTTTATGTTATATAAATCAGATTCAAGGCGCTGCCATAAATTTGTACGATTGTTATCTTGGCCAGGCTAAGTTAGTCGTGGCGCTAATCGCTAATCGCCTTTGATAATGCTCAACGCACTCCCCTCATGCAAAAACCTCTTGAAATGTCAATATACGAGTTGATGAAAACACATAATCAATATCTACAATTTCTTTTATATAATTACTGAGTATATATTCAGTTAAACTTGACAATTTCATGAACTTTCAGCGAACATAACCTCATAATTTAGTTAACATGTAGCAACTGTACTGTATAAATACTTTATTGCTGCAAATAGTAAATAAACTGATTTCTACAAGATACAAGCGGCATTCAAATACGAAGAAGTCATAACGAAGTAAAAGGTAAATATCGTAAGAGACTAACAAACTAAATGAATCAGTACTAAGTCAACTGTACTGGGCAAGCCTCCCTTGATCAGAGCAAGCACGTAATTAGACAGACTTACGTCGTTTCTAAATATATTTGTCTTTAGTTAACAGCTGAGAAACGTGATCTAAACGATCCATAAAGTGTGACAGCTCTTCAAAATGAATGTCAAAGTGTGTTTTCTGTTTCTGTTTCTGATATATCCATATCAGGCTGCACCCGCATGTACTTGATAAAACTGCGTTAACTACTTCACTGTCTTTCTCTCTCTCTCTCTCTCTCTCTTTCTCTCTCCCTCTATCGCTCACTGCTGTTCATTTAATTCGACAAACAGGGCCAAAACAAGTTGCAGATAATCACCAACAATGGGAACTCCATAGCTGGAATGGGAACTGGGTGGGGGTTGAATTGGAATTTTTGCAATGTTGACAAGCATTTGATTAAAGAGTTCGTAACACGTTGGCAGCTGCTGATGATGATGATGTATGGATCTGGCGCTGTTGGCTTGAAATTGAATGATACTCGTGGCCCAAAGACAACAATGTTCAATAACAACATGAACTGAATCATCAGGTCAAACCGAGGATATGCCCCATAAAATAGCTAAATAAATGGCCTGCGCAATATATGGTTAATCCTCCAAAAAGTTAAGTATAGCTATTGCTATTACCCCTTTGATAAGTATAAAGTACCTTATTGTCATAAAGTCCCAGTATAGTAGTTCCATAACAAAATCCCATAAGCCCTGAGAAACCATAAAACTTTGGATTTTGTCAACCATCCTTCTGCTTATATATGGAAGTACGCTTGATATTTTACTTACTAAATGGCGCCGTACTAAAATTAAAGAAACTGTTCTTGACTGAAAACAAGGTTGTCCAAAATTAGAATTCTACTGCTAAATAAGCCCTCCCATAAAGATGTTCAGATTAAAAGGCACTAATCGAATTATAATGAACAGATCGTAAAGCATTAACTTTGACGATCAAGTGCCAGCTTTACAGCCAATACTCAAAACATTTGTTAAGCTGTGTGATCAACATTTTAAACCATTCTGGAACACACGACAATTTAAGTATTTTGCAAAACAAAAACAAGAGCTGTGTCTCTATAATTAACAAAACACAGCTAAGACCGTCTGGCAAGTGGCGGCTATCGTATCAGTCAGCCAAGTGTTTAAGACTTGCTGAGAGGCTAGCGATTGGTACCGCTGATAGGTAAGTGATATCGTCGTGTTCATGTCAAGTGAACTGTTGGCTTTCTTATTTTTCGGGTACGGTTATTGGCCCAAGGAATGGCCCCAGATGTTGGTCATAAGTGGAGTTATTGCTTAAACAATTTGCGTATCACTAGGATTATCTAGGTCAGCAATTGCAATTGAACGATCAGCAGTTCTGCAATCGATTGCAATCCGTGGGCAGAAACAAAGAAATGCTTAATCACTATCGCTGATGGCTAGGAGTATACAATTATGATATGAATAGATTGATAATGTGCTTATTAAAGACATAATGTATTTCTATCCTGGCAGCATTTCAGCTACAAATAGAAATCTTTATTGTAATTTACACTTTTACAGCTTATTTGGTAGTCTTTTAAAGCGCTTGCATTTTGGCATACAGCAAACTTTCATTGTATAATACAAAAAACAAACCGCAATGTCTCTAGTTAAATATATATATATATGGATGTACATGTGTATATTATACTCTAGGCGAATTTAATTAAAAAAATCGAATGTATTGCGACAGCATAGCATAGGTGACAGTTTTACTGATCTCGTCCTCCTCTGCGAACCCGACCTCATTTCAATAAAGACCATTTGAGCTGCTCGCGCGCCGATTGAAGTACCTGAAATCAGATATCAGATCACAATTAACTAATGAATTGATAAATGATAAATAATAATAGATAAAAAATGCATAAGTCTAATGAGAAAATAATACAGTGAACATCGTTTATTCAATCATTCGAAAGAAATACAACTAATTAGTGCAACCGTTCTACGTCAAATATTTAACAAACTAAAATACACAATAATTTGTACATAGTTATGTACTACAAATCAAAATAGATAAATACATGTATATAAAATAGGTAATTCTGGCTTGAAAAGCTCCCTCGCTTTTGTTATGACTATATAATATTTGTTCATTGTCGTTATAGGAAACAGATCGGAATATAACTACCAAAATAGACCATTTAGTGTGTTAGTTACCTGAGCAACGGTCTGTTCGGCAATGGGTATGTCCTCGTTGCGCAGATCGACACGTTTCACCACAGATGCTGGATCAGCGTCCAAAATGATGCTGCAAGATCAATGATCAATAATGTAAAAAAGAATTCAACATCAATACTAATTCAATTACTCACCCGCCATCGCAGATCTCATCAAATGCCAGCATTATGATCTCTAGGTTCTCCAGCACCAAGCGCTTCTCCACATTCTTCTTCAATATAAGGCTAATGGAGTCGTAGAGGCAGTTCAGCACTGACAACAGTATCAGTTCGTTTTCGTAGGCATTGCCCATAACGTAGAAAAACAAGTCCACGTTGCTTTTGTAAACACACGTCAGACCATCGAGCATGATGATTTCAGTGTTGGAGCGGTGCGTCTTGTTAAACAGATTCTTTTCGAAGGCCTTCTGCTCCTTCAACGTGGAGAGTATGTTTTTGTCGTAGTACTTGGCCAGTATCCGGTTACCGTCATTGTCCATGATACACATGCCCTTGATAATATCCTGTAACGCAAGGCCATCTTATTCTTCCAATCCATTGCAAAATAAACAATAAAAATCACAAATTACCATCATAAATCCGTCCATTTTGCCAGCAAAACACAATGTGACCGTATCCACAAAATAAATAATACTATGAACGGATAACAGTGCTAAGCAAGCAACATTTTCCCCAACTGTTATTTAACATGGAGGAGCAATATTTTTTTGAATAATGGTAATCTTAATAATGGTGTAATTTATATATTATTAATAAAATGTTATGAAAGTAAAGAAGTGTTCTGTTCCGCTGTTGCTTCTATATAAGCAACGAACCACTTTTTTGCTTGCTGCTAATTAACATATTAATTTGAATAGCATAATGTAAATGTTATCTTTTGCCGGCAGAACAAAATCAGTGTTGACAAATACTTAGTAGTGTTAAGTTAACATAGGCTTGTTGTTGTTTTGACAACTTAACGGTTTTGAAGCGATGTAACGTTTTTTTGCTTTTCCTGAAACGTCTTTGTGAATAGAATAAATTAAAAAATTTATAGAACGTATTCATAACGTTCTAAATTGTGAAATTAAACAGGCACACATACACATTTGCGCACCTGCAATCGAAATAATCGCCTTGACTAATTTATATTTTTGAAAACTTTATGTGATGGATATTTTGGCAGACGACGGAACTGTCAAAGAGGTCAAAGAGGTGAAAGAGGCGAAAGACGTGAAAGAGGTTAAAGAGGCTAAAGAAATTAAAGAGGTTAACGACCTAAAAGAGGATAAAGATGTCAAAGTGGTTAAGGAGCCTCGAAAAATACCACGGCGCAAACGTGAACAAGACAAACAGGAGTTACATGTTGTTGTTGGAACAACAGCTGGCAGGCCGAAGCTGCCTAAAACGGAGACCAAGAAGCTGCGCAAGAAACTCATTGAGTTTGAGCAAGAAAATCAAAATCTTGCCAAGGCAATCAATGATAAGAACCAGGAAATTAATGCTTTAAAGCGTTCGGTGGACTCTCTGAATGAAGTACTAAACTCAGTGCCAATCGATGAGCTGCGCTGTAACTCATCCATAGCTGGCTCCAAGATTCTGGAGCTGAGTAAAAAGAATCGTCAGATGCGTGCAGAGTTGGAACAGTTAAAGAATCGTGTCAACAAGAAGGATATGCAGATCGAGAAGCTGGAAAAAGAGCTAAAGACCAATGAAGAAAAGTTGACGGTGAACGGAGAACTCCTTAAAAGGGAAATGCCACCGATGAGTTGCATGCGAAGGTCAACAGCATGCAGCAGAAGCTTTTCGAGACACGCAACAAGAATACCGAACTGCAGAATCAGCTGAAGCTGGCACAAAAGTGTTTGCAGCACGAGATCGGCGAGAATGTGAACATTAACATTTTGGCCAATAACTTAAACCAAGCCACCTGGCGCGGACGAGCCCAACAAATTATATCTCTGCAACAGAAACTACAGGAGCTTAAAGCACGTCTTGATACTTTTGAGAATGGAATTGACCGCGTAGATTATTTGCCAATTACGCTGGGCTCCGATCTGGATCTGGCCAGCAATAGTGGCACTAGGATGACACCACGTAGTGTTAAGCAACCAATAAATTCGCCGGGCAGAGGCAGCAATACGGCTAGCTTGGGTGGCGGGGATGCTGGCGTCGCTTCGTTTGATCGCTTTACGCCTGGCGTCCGAAAGAGCGAGATCCTGCACAGGGCCAAGGTGGAGGCACTTGAGAAACAAATTGGCGGCCTGCAGACACAACTGGAGGAGCAACGCAATCGTACCTTGGCCCTAAAGGTGCGTAACAAGACACTCAACGATGAGATGAGCAAGTATAAGGCCCGTGCCACCGAGCTGGAGGAGCAAACCGACTGCAGTGGCATGAATGCCACCACCTTGAATGACAAACTGAATCGTCAGCGTACGCAGTACGAGACTCGTTTGGAAGACATGCGAACCGATGTGATTCGCATTTCAGAAGAACGTGACATTGCCAAGCGGCAAATGGATGAGCTGAGTGGCATGAATCTGGAGCTGGAAACTGAGCTCAAGCAGAAGGAGCACTGTATTGCAGGCCTCCAGGAGATGATAAAGAAGCTGGAAACTGATTTGCGTGCAGTTACTGGAGGATTTCTATTCTCCTGTCGCGAGTTTCGTAAGGTAAGTAAAGTCTTGTCCTTAAATCCGTCAATTTATCTTGTAATACTGTTTCGCAGGAGGAGTTTGTGGGCATTCTAGATGCCCTCGAAGTGGAAAAGAATCAGATGATGCTCATGAATAAGACTCTGGACGAGCGCCTGGAAGCCGAGCGTGTTAAGAACGACGCTGCAAACGATCAGCTGGCCAAGCAGAAGACACGCATCGCTCGCTTGGAGGTCAAGGTACGTGATCTGGAGAAGGACCTGGATGTACAAAATGATCGCAAGAAGCGATCCCAACGTATTAACGAATATACCACCGCTTTGGGTCGCACTCCACTGACGGGCTCTATTAGTTCCTTTAGCTTTGACAACCAATCGCAGTATCCATCAGTCACCTCATTGAACTCCCTGACAGCCGCCGAGCCAAAGATCGAAGATATGAAGAATCAGTGAGTTGGCAAAGAAAATTAGTGAATTCCACTTCTAATTTAATCTTCATTCAGGCTTGAGTTGGCTAACGAAAAGATAACCATGCTTACTGAGAAATTGGAGTACATATCGGCCGAGAAGCGTGCCGATGCCAAGTTCTTTGAAGAGACCATGTTCAACTCCAAGAACATAATACTGGACACCATTCTAGGCTCCCGCGATGGCTCCGATCCCAAAGTGGATATGCTGCCTGAGGTAACAACTAGCGCTGGTGTCTGATGATAATGTTCATATCAAGTTATTGCTTTTTTTTCGTTTTCATGTATATTATTTCTATGTGCCGGAAAAATCAATCGATTTTCCGGAATATGGAATTCAGTTTAAATAGACAAAGAAAAAGGAAATTAGAGAGCAATTTTCATTTGAATTTTGTAATTTTGCATTTTATTTGTAACACATTTGAATACGAAGCCTTTGGCGTTGCTTCATTCACTTCATATTTATATTTATAGTTATTGTTGTTGTAGTTATTGTTATTAAGTATTATTTTAATGAATTGTTTAATATTTAGGCATATGTCATAATACAATTGCAAGTGGCGCGTTTATGTGTGATTAATTATAGTAATTTATTTTGTTAATTATTGCAAAACATTTGCATATGTATGCGTATGTGTGTGTGTGTGTATATATGTAATACCATATATTGTAAGTTATTTAAATACTTCCCATCTGTAGTTCATTACATTGTTTTCAGTTTTTAAGCTTGCTTCAAATTCGTTACGATTCTTGTTAGTAGTAATAGCATTTATTTATATTTATATCTATATTATATATATATATATATATATATATATATATATATATACTGTATAAGTGTGTATTTGTTTATTAATTATTGGTCGATAAGCCTATCGAATGGTTTATCTAAAAAACACGTTTAGCAAATTAAAGGCACTTCAAGGATTCTTGTGAAAACGAAACAATTTCAACACTAGTATCATTAGAAACGAAAACAATTCAATTATTCAATTATATATTCATAAATGTACCCTAAGTATATTATATATATATTATGTATTTCATTTATGCACTAAACAAAAAGCAAACAAATAATAAAGTTAACTGTACTCAGCATTTGCAACAAGAACAAGAACAAGTTAAGATCTTCTTTTCATATTTGTTATTTTCATAAGGTAAATTGACAAAATTGTAGGGAAATTGCATTCAACATGCGCAAAAGCTTTTAAAAAGCACACGTTAAGTGGTGTATATATCTACTATATAGCTGCCGATCTGAACATTATGCTGCATTCTCACTGCTTTAATCTCTTACAAAATACTAGACTCTAATTGAATTAGAAGCTATTGCTGCTGTTTTCATTCAAAATCGAATCGCATGTTAAAACTTGATTTAGCTAGAGCATATATAAGTATGTATGTATATGGGTAACCCGATTATAGTTAGCTGGCATATTCTGTATATATGTATATATTAACTGATTAGTTTTGTATATATATATAGTTCAATAAATATTTCTAAATTTACGGCCTGCCCTTATATCTTGCGTAGTTTGTAGATAAATGCAAATTTTGGCTGGGTTTATTAGCTTGGTCGCTTCTCGCTGCTTTCGCTTATTGCAAACGGATTTTTCTTGGTTCAATTGTAAAATTACAAAATTTTTATTTATTTTTATTGATGTGTTGTTGCTGGTTGCTGCTGCTGTTGTTGTTATTGTTGTTGTGGCTTGTTTATTATATTATATTATTATTAATGTGTATATAGTTGTAACATGAAAGTTCTTATAAATGTGATTTCTGGTTTTCATTCTTTTCGATTTCACAATATTTTATGCTATGAAATTAACAATTCTTTTCATTTTTACATATTGGCCTGTTGACTTTATATATATATATATATATATACTCTATCTATGTATTTGTGTGTATGTGTATTTATATATATTTATATATATCTGTGAGTGTGTGTGTGTGTGTGTATATGTAATTCATCGCCGCCTGAATACATGATTGAAATAGTAGTAAATATCCTGTTCCGCCTGCTGTTGATTGGGAGTCTTGCGTGTTGGTTGCTGTTGCTGCTGCTTGGGATCCATTTGTGGATGATAATTGTTGTAATGATGATAGCCATGCATATCGTACGGATTATGGTGTCCCGGATGCATGCCCGGCATGCCTCCCGCACCGACACCACCGCCACCGGGGCCGCCACCACCACCACCGCCACCATGCATCATCGGATTGCCGGCACGCATCATATTGCGATCAGCGAGAAAGACGTTTATGAAGAAGATGAGCACGAGCAGAATGTACAGCAGGCAGACCAATATGACCACAAACTGCTGGCGGCAACAGCAGGTGTAGCACATTCCCTATTATATAACCGCCTGTTCCACATAGTTGGCAGGCAGCATGCCGGTCTTGCCAGTGCGCTCCACACGTCCGGTCATCCAGCCAGAGTCAATGGATTCCACCTCAAAGATGACATCGCCCTCACGAAAGCTCACCTCGTCCACATCCTGCGCCTCGTAGTCGTAAATGGCGCGATAAACGCGCTGTAAATGGAGAAAAGGGATTAGAGTTCGATTACACTTGTTTACTCGATAACTTTTTGTAATAATCATTTCTATAACACTTATCAATAGTTTCGACAGTTCACCGATAGTTTTGCAGGCTCAAATCATTATCGAACTTACCAGCGTACTTTGACGTGACTGTTTCTCCTGAAGCGTATCATATGAGGATTGTTGACGCACCTGTTGCTGCTGTTGCTGTTGTTGCTCCTGCTGTTGCATCATTTGCACCTGCTGATAGTATTGTTGTTGCTTCTGGGCTTGAGCCTGTTCGGCGCTACTCAATGAACCATAAATGCCATTGGCGGGATCAATATCCGAGATGGAACCAATACGTTTAGGATAAACGCTGTTGCCTGTCGAAAGGGAGAGAAAGAAGTGTTCATTTAGCCGCGAGATCGTGTGGATTTCTTTACGGGATTATGGAGGACAAGGGACAAGATGACGTTGATGCACATCAAGCTGAGCTGAGCGCTACCGAACTACCAGCTAGCCTCCTATCATCTATCTGTTACTTACCAATGCCTCCAGATCCACGTTGATCCGAGCTGTAGACCAGCGTTGTGCTCGATCTGCCCGCTGTTGGCACGGGTCGTGGTCCATCTGTCAATGGATCGTAATCGGCAATTTTGCCAATGTTATTGCTGCTCTGCTGTGCGCTGACAACAACTGGCAAATGTCCATTGCTTGCCTGCAACTTGGCACCCAATGCATTCTCCGATGGCGTCACTGCGCTGTAATTGGATGCCACATAAAGTTGTTGCAAGTTGCCGCTGCTTGGTTGTTGTTGCGCCTGTTGCTGCTGCTGTTGTTGCAACTGATGTTTGCTTGCTGCACTGTTGCTATGCATGCTGGTCTGGGAGCGTGTCTGCTGTGGATAACTGAGGCTGGCCGGATGCGGATGTGCGAGGCCGCCATTGTTGTTGTTGCTGCTGCTGTGAATGCTGCCATTGCTTGCATTGTTGTTCAATAGGCTGCTGTGCGAGTGTTGTTGCTGCTGTGGTGCTGCCTGCTGCAGTTGCTGCTGCTGTTGCAGCTGTTGCTGCTGCTGCAGTGTTGCTACAGAACTCTGATTATGATCAAACTGATCAACAGCATTGCCACTGGGATGATGCGAGTTGTGCAAAATTGCCGATCGCAGCTGATTGTAGTTGTTCACCGCCTGCGGCTGTTGTTGCTGCTGCTGTTGTTGTTGTTGCTGAATTTGTTGTTGTTGAAGTTGCTGTTGTTGTGAGGGCTGTTGTTGCTGCGATGTTGCTGTGGGATACAGATGTGAGGCTTGTTTAATGGCATGTTGCTGCTGATGTTGCTGTTGTTGTTGCAGCAGCTGTTGCTGGCGCAAAGCCTGCGGTTGCTGATAGTGTGCATAAGGATCGTGTAGCGGCTGTTGCTGCTGCCTGTGATTGTTGCTATGTAGCTGCTGTTGTTGTTGTTGCTGCTGCTGTTGTGGTGGCAGCTGCTGTTGTTGTTGTTGTAGTTGCTGTTGTTGGTGGTGTTGGTGTTGATATGTTGGCGTTATGGCCGCCGTGTTGTATTGCTGATGTTGTATGGGTGGCGGTGGCAGAGTCTGTTGCTGTTGTTGAACATAGTGTTGGTGTTGTTGCTGTTGTGGTTGGTGTTGCTGGTACTGCTGCTGTTGATGTTGTTGCTGCTGCTGCTGCAGTGTTGCTGGCGGTATGGGCGAGGCTGTGGGTGCATATTGCGAGAATTGTTCAGCTGCCAATTGTTCAGAGAAATATTCCGATTCGTCTTTTTGAAGGAAGTTGTCGATGTTGTTGTTGTTGCACCCAGAGTTAGTGTTGTGAATTGTATGTTGTTTATGTGTGTGTGTTGTGTAACACGTTGTTAGGTTAACGGTAGTTCAGAAAGCACACACAAATGAGGCATTGTTGTTGTTGTTGTTGGCGATTTTATTATTATTGTTGTTGTTGTAGTTGTAGTTGATGATGAATGTGTAATAAAATGATGAAACAATAAAAAATAAAGAAAATAAAAGTAACAATAATCAATATTAATGACCAATGTGCGACAGATGTGTGAGAGTGAGCAAGATAGCGACATATGGCGCAAAAGGCACAGTGGTGCACAGCCCATTTGCAAGGCAAGAAAGAACATGCAAGTGTTACGAGTGTTGATTAATACATATGCTTATGTTCAGTGTTGATAAATGATAGTCGGAATGCTGCAATTTGCAAAGTGTTGGTAAATGCCAATGATATGTTTAAAATGTTGCCAAGCAAATGAACTGTGCACCACTGTGCGGCTGTAATGCGCTTTAATGAGCCTTATAAACGATTATTTAATCAGTTTAGTCACACATTTAATGCTTGTTGAATGACAACAAACAATTGCGAGTTGATAATAATATTTAAAGACATTAATTAACGAAATTTAACAAAATGTAGACAAATAAATTATTTGCTAGCCAAGCCAATTGCAAAGCATCAATTACGAGCATAACAAATGAAAAGAGACAGAGATAGAACGACAGAGAGAGAGAGAGAGAGAGAGGGGGGGAATGGAATTGGAAAATTGGCTACTCACTGCTGCTGTCGGAGACTTCGGCGGAGCCACGTTGCTTCTCCATGGCGGCCTTCTTCTCCAGATCGCCGTGATATGCCACATTCGATATGTGCTTCGTGTTTTGCTTGATGCGCAACGTTTCCGGGTCGTCAGCCACCTGTCGACACACACACACACATACACAACATGTTAATTATTATGTTGAGCGCATAATCATAATGATCATCATCATCATCATCATCTTACTGACCTGTGTAAATTTGCCTTTGGCCTTCTCGAAGTCCGCATGGTATTTCACATTCGATTGGATTTTCGTATTTTCAGCGATGCGCTTCAATTCGGGCGTATCTGCAATTGCCGTTGCCTTGGCCTTGGGTATGTGCCTGCAATTGAGATTGAATGAATATATATGTCCATATGAAAAGCAACGGAGAATTGTCTGCATAAAGTTCAAGTTGCCCGCCGGTTAAGAGTTTTGGACAGAGCATTTTCAACGCTGCATTGCGGAAACAACTTTGTAGATCTGACTTTATAACTGTGGTTGTTGTTGTTGCTGATGTTGTTCCTCCCACAAGCGCCTCGGGACCAGCATATCATTTGGCAGCACGCTCTTTACCTACTCATTCCCTCCCTTCTCTCCTTCCTACTTGCCTCGCTTTTCTTTGGCATCGTGTGAAAAACCTCTGACCTCCATCAGAAAGCACTTTTATCAATTAAAACAGCATTCTGTTGGAATTTTGATACGGGCTGCATATCCAACCCTCCTCACACACACACACACACACACGCACACCCCCCCTGCCATTCTTTGCTGGCCGTGCCCCATGGCAACTAACGGTTAATGGAGGTGTTGCAGCGTGTGCATTATGCGGTTGAAAGCGCAACTAAATGCAACCAAAGAAACTTTTTGTGGCATTCAACTTAATTATTACAGCACTTTACTTATTTGATAAGTGAACTACAGTAATGCCTGCTTAAGCTGGATTACATTTAAAAGCAGGCAAACTTGTTATGCGAGTTCAAAGTCCACAAAATAGTTGTGGAGTTTCTAAGAATTTATTTCGATTTTATTTAATTTTCTTTTGTTTGATTTGCAATTTGTCAAAAAGTACAATATTGTATGGGAAACAAGAAATGATTAATGCACCCAATGGACTAATACATCAATTTAATTATGGCAAAAATAAAAGCAAAGAGGAAGCCAAAGCCAAACAAACAACGTTGTTGTCGTTGTTGTTGCTGTTATCTGCACATAAGAGCAACGTGTGTGTGTGTGCAATCATAATGTACACACACACACACAACATTGTTATGGTATGTGTGTGCTGTTTATGTTGTCGAGTACTTTAACCTATCAGTTGGCTAATCGATCGATTGTGATTGCAACTCGCGATGCCAGCAACTGATAACCACAGCAACAGCAACACCAACAGCAACAACGAAAGCAGCAACGACACCAAAAGGTTGATAAACCCATTGGTGCCCATTCTTTGGCTCCAACACGCCTACGACCACCCACTCCACTCCCCCTTCTCTTTTCACTCTCTGCAGTCATATTGTAATTGTAATTGCACGCAACTAAATTGGCTTATAGAATATTTATGGCCAGCAACAAATCGAAACGAAGTGAACGCAGCTGTCGCTATGCCTTTCAATATTAATAGATGATGGTGGGGGGGAGGGAGGGTATTATGTAGGAGGACCTAGCAATTGTTTAATAAATATATATATTTAAATATACGCAGGAATTCCATAGGAATGCAGTAGCAGCAACAACTGCTAATTTCATGTGCTCACCCTCAATTGCAATTTGTGGTCAGCATAAGTGTGAGCAGGAGAAGAGAGGGAGAAGGAGGTGGAGGAGGAGAAGGTGCAGCACTGGCACAAGGCCGTTTAATGACCAATGACCGGTCGCTCAACCATGTAGGTCTGTGCTGCACACACAGTTATTGTTATTGTTGTTAATGTTGATGGGTTGTTGCAAGCTTTGCTTTAATGCAACGGCAATGGCATCAACAACAACAGCAACATCAACAAAGGCAAAGCTGCTGCTGTTGCTGCCACTGCTGGCACACATTGCTCTAGTTGTTGTTGTTGCTGTTAGCTGGCAATGATGACATAACAATGCTTAAGCGCCAACGGCGGCATTGGTCAGAGCAGCGGATGTCTCGGCACGTTCCCAATAGATCAACAACAGGCAGCAGCAGCAGCAGCAGCAACAGCAACATACACGCCAGCAGCAACAACAACTGCAACAACAATAGCTGCAGCTGCTGCTGTGCGTGACATGCAACTATTTTTGTTGTTGTTGTTTACGCTGCTTTACTTTTTACTATCAAAGAATTTTAATTTATCTGTAAACAATATACAACGGCAACAATAACAACAACAACACCACAGTTATTGCTGTTGTCCATTGTCTTGGCATATCCTGTAAAACAAAGCTTCGCCACACATAAGGAAGTCGCTCCCACATGCAATCCGTTTATGGTGTCAGAATATTTTTAATAAATAAACAGAATGGCGAAAAAATAACATTTTTAAATTGTTGTTATGTTAAATAACAACTGCCCTTAATAACATTGTGATGCACTGTAACTATCAGCATTTACAACTGTTAACAGAGCTGATCTCATCATCATTCTGACTAAACATTCATTAGCATAAAGCTGTACTAATTAACATTGTGGCGAAATAAAACTAACAGCATTTGCAACTGTTCATGTTAAGCAATAGAGCAGATCTCAGTAACATTTTAATGCTTACATATGACTTAACATAACATGTAAGGCAAGAGTACCACTATCAGTGTACCACTGTAATGTAAAGAGTAAAGAGAACCTAACTGCTTAATGATCTATTCCCAACTTAACATAGAATAAATAGCTGTTATTCATAACATTTGCCAAAGCATATACTTTTCTGTTAATTTCGTATGCATAATTCTAGAGTAACAGCTAGTCGTGCATGCCTGCTTGAAGCTGCGATTTCTGTTCATAATTTAAACGCAAATTGTTGTTGATATGGGGAAACCAAACTGCAGCAATCCCGTCTCAATGTGTTGTGTCAGTTGAAAACTAGACTAGCGACTGACCAACAGCCACCCAAGTAAGCCAAACAAACAAATAACCCAATACCAGACACATACATTATACACAAACACACACACACACACGTACACACACTGCACACACACATACTCGTGAAATAACTGAACAAGCGAACGGACATTCATTGATGTCAACATTTTTGCATGTGATTTGTGGATTGGTGTTGAGTTTCGATGTGACAGGCCTTTTGTTGTTTAACATTTTGCGCAATGGATCAATGTCCCATATGTGTAGGAGTATGTGCATCACTGATAACACAGGTGGAAATGAAAAGGGGCGGAAGAACTAACATGGCTTGTGCATTTGTGATTAAATGGTGTTAATTAACTGTCAATTATAAATATATATATAACAAAGATCCCTGAATGAAAAGAAAATGAGGAAATTATGCACATGCAGTTTTCCTGCTAAAAGAAAAACAAAATGGGAAAATATACGATTCACACACATTATAATTGCTTGGGGTACAAAATGAATTGAAATGCGATTAAACGCACAGATTGCCATATAATCATCAACGCCATTATAATCCTGGGTTGCGTCGTGAGGAGGAAGTCAGGGAGGGATAGTAGGAAAAATCGAAAAACTGAAATTTAATTGAAGGGGGAGCGCAATCCAAATGGGGTTTTTCGGGGGGGACTGTAAAGTATTGAATTACGTTGCGTGTTGATGTTTAAATTTCATATGCAAAGCAGTAAAATTGTGGAAGAGGAAAGCGAGAGGAAGAGAAGCAGAGAGGAAAGCGGGACGACTGGGCGACACTCCCAGTGTTCAGTTTTGGTAAGCCATGAAACGGGGCGTGGTCGCCTCTATTGTATGTTGTTGTTGCTTAGCATAAAAAGAGGCAAAGTCAAGCCAAGTGGCCAAAAACTATTTTTTTGGTAATTGAAATGGCCTTTTGTTGGCTCATGCTTTTGTTTTCCATTGTAGGCGGCTTAAGTAATCAAACAGCGACTAATGGGGCACACACATTCACACACACACACACACACACACACACATACACATATATATAAATATAGAGAAATCTCTATAAATGTTTTTTAAGCTCGGCTTTGAATTGAAAGTGAAAAAAAATAGAGTGAAATTAAAATAGAAATGGAAATAAACAAATAAAATCTCATGGCAGAACTTTCGAATACAAAGCAAAGCATAGGGAAATTTCGCTGAGGAATGTGGAACATCATCAGGCATTTGAGATTGGGAATTTGAGGACTGACATGTGGCAGGGCCAGATGCAGAGGCTGGGACAGGGACAGGGACAGGAACAGGGGCAACTACTCGTCATGGGCATGGCCATGGTTCACTGGCTTTTTATGTTAATAAATAAATGTGCAGTTTGCGTCGCAGATATACGAAAATAATGTCGAGAATTCTGTTGTAGGTTGCAGATGTTTTTCGTATGAAAAATGAGGAAAAACCGCAACAGAAAACTACACAAAAGGCTTACACAAACCATATACAGATACAAATATATATATATATAATACATATATATATATATAAAGACATATATGCTTTATAAATAAATAAAAATAAAAAACTGTACAGGCCGGCAAACATTGTAAACACACAACTCGTTTTCTAGTTCAATTCCAGCTAAATGGAAGAACCTGGTAATGTAATGGATACATTGAGTTGAATAAGTCCTCCTTGTATGTTTAAGTGTGTGTGTGTGTGTGTTTTAGTGTGTTGTCCTGTGCAGGTTTTACTTCAAGACACAATTAGGTTACTTCCATAAAAGAGAGAAAGTTGCGCGGCCCAAAAGAAAAAATGATTTGTTCGCAAACTTTAAAAGGATATTTTTTTCTCAACTTGCATTTTCCGCATTTTCTTTGATTTTCCTATCCACAAATGTTACAAAGTTACATAGAAACTTTCAACAATAGTTTCCTAGCAATTAGCTTCGCCTTTTATCATGTCTCTTAGCCATGAATTACAAACGTTTACACTCGGGAGTGTGTTTGATATTTGACTTGGGCCAAGTTCCTTAGTCCCATAACTTGGCTTATCCAATTAAAAATCACAATTGGTTTTGTACCAAGTGCCGCTCCACATGTGGCAACTACAAGTACGTATATATAATTGCATGTCCCCGGCATTTTAAATCTCTTTAGTGTGGACTTTATAATTTATTACAATCGCTATTCCCTCCCAACCATTGCTGACCCAAAGTGGGAGGCGCAGAAACTTGCCAAGTCAGGGGAAAAGTTATTCTTTTTCTCAAGCAATTATAAAACTCCAATGGGAATAGAGGAGTTCAGATAGTTGGGATACGCAAAAGATAGACGGAAAACCGTACGTAAAGTCACGTAATCGGAGCAGAGTCCCTTGCCCATCAAAACGGAAAGGGAAGAGTTGGCTAAATAGGTGCAAATGGGGCGATGACTGCAGTGAAAGTGCTAAAAATGGCAACTGACACGCCTCCTTTATGCTGGTGCACACATGACATCATCGACGGACGGAGAGGGAGGGTGGGCGGTAGGCAGGCAAGGGAGTTGCCCTTTGGGCCACTCTGACGCAGTGAAGCTAACGGACGCATAACTCAATCCGCATGGAATTTTTATTCCCGCAGCGGTGGCATCTACAATAAATCTGCATTAGAGAGCTTGCTGCCCTTGCCGCTGTTGCATGCCACTTGGCTCAAGGCCAACAAATGGCGCACGCACTGCAGTGGCAACTGGGCAGCTCGACATGCTGCTGTTGTTGCCACAAGGCGGCGGCGACAGCACACAATGGTCACAATGCTATGACAACACAAAACGCTTGCCTCCAATGAACTGTGCAACATTGTAGAACAATAACATTTGGGGCGTGGCAGTGGCAGTGGCAAAACACAACACGTTGTTACACACACACACACACACACACATACACACACTTCGAATGGGAGGAATCGCGAATCAAATGGGGTTAAAGTTGCTGCAATGCTGCAGGGCAGGAGTATGTACTTGTGTGTGTGTGTGTGTGTGTGTTCGAGTTTCTCACTAAAGTGTCGCCGCATTTCCGCACCTTTTACAACAGCTGCACTTTAGAATCGGTGTGGCAGCCGCACGTGACAAGTGGCAAGCGAACTGGACGCGCAGCTGTTGCCGTGATTTCCATAACACACGCCCCGTGTTCTGGGCCGGCTTATCTATTCCGGCGTTGACGAGGGATAAGATAAGATAAACGACAACGCTAAACGTCAACAAACGGGCCAGAAATCAAGGTTAATTTTACCCCCTTTGCCACCAGATCCCCCCCCTCCCGCTGTTTAAGTATTTAAGAATTGAAAGAACGTTGCTTTTTCAATACTTACGCCTCACAGTATGGCATTTTATTGTAGCCCTTGTAAGTTTTCATATTGAGCGTCATTCCGCATTCTGTGCATTTGAAACACGTTTTGTGCCATGTCTGAAACGAGTTGAAAGAGACCAAAAGAAAATGTTAAAATAAGAGAAAATTCTTGTTAGCAAATTGAGAGAATGAGTGCAATTTTTATATAGTGTCCATTCCCTTTTGCCATTGCTGCTGCTGTTGTTGTTGTCTTGCCTTGTTAAATTGGCGCAATGCAACTAAAACTTAAGCTAAAACTAAAAATGCTATAAAAAATAGAAGAAAAACCAAAACAAACAGCAAAACAACACAAAACTCTTGCCAACTATGAAAAGATTTTTGGTTTTACGACCATATTCTAGTTTCTGGTAGTTACTTATGTTTTTGTCCAACTAATTGGTCTGCGGTAGGTGGGGGGATGATATTGGGGATGGGGTGGGAGGTAAGAAGGCGGAAACCAAATTGCTAGATAAGTACATATACTTGCGCAAGTTCAGAGGCAAAAGTTTCAACAACTTTTGCTCATGTTTTAAAGTCATTATGAGGTCAGCCATAGCAGAATACCCTGTACTTAATAGTAAAGTAGGGGCTGTAAATCCTATGATTCTGTTAAAGAAAAGGAAAAACAGTTAAGTAGCCTATAACATATTGAATCAAACTCCATTCCATTTCAAATTAACCAAAAAAATACCCTGTAATGCATTTAATGGCTATTATTAGCGGTTAAGGGATCTAAATACTCTTCAAATAGTACTCTACTACAATAGCTAAATAGTTTTTCATGAATATTTAATCAAATATATAACGTATACCGCAATTGTAAGGTTTGTTACCTTTGGCATACCCTGTAATATGTTAAATCAAACAAATGCTTCTATTCCCTAACATTCACATTCCATTTCTTTTTCACATATCAAATCAAGTCAAATCAATTCATAAGCAATCTCATATCTCAGTTATCACAGCAATCACAGTTAACAGTAAGTTTCATTGATACATAACTTAAATAGTTTTAGACTGGCTTTAAAGTTGTCTAAAGTAAACACAAACACACAACGAAGTGAGCTGTATAATATCTTGGCTACAGATGCGAGACTCTGGGCCAAGCTTCAAGTCATCCAATTTTGACAAGAAAAATCTGAAAATCTTTGCAGGAAAGTTGCTGAGTAGAGAGGAAGAGGGGGGAGCAGTAGAGTTGGAGAAGCAAGGAATTGTCATTGATAGCTGAGCTGCAACGTAAAGAGGCAACTCAATTCAGACGGCGGCAGCATGTTATGCAAATTTGCGAGATTTTGCTTGTGCTTTCCCCCTTTCCCCCTCTCTCTCTCTCTCTCTCTCGCAGTCCCTCTTTCAGTTAGGAGATACTGAGGTCAACAAACGATTAACTTGTCTGTGGGATTAGACGAATGAAGCTGCAGGAAAAAAATGCGTTAATTGGTTTCACATACACACAGCGAAGACATCAACCGTAAAAGCGTAGACACAAACCAGACGCCAAAAGTGATGGGGAAACTGATTTGGCCATAACATATAGAAAGGAGGAAGGTGGTGGGGGTGGGGGAAACCAGTTTAAATGGCAAAACTCAATGCCACAACCCACTGGGGAGTTGCAGTAGCAAAAAGCCAACCACATTCCAATGGGGCATGCCACAAAAAGAGAGTCGCACACTCCGACAAAAGTTTATAATAAATCAACGGATTTAAGTTTATTGTTGAAAAGTTTATTTTTTTTTTTTAAACAGACTTGAAAAGTTGAGACTCTTGTCTTGACCTCTTGACGTTGCGTTGCTGTTGGCCAAAAAGATTTTACAGCAAGGCAACGCATGCGTAACCAGCCGAAAAAGAGGTAGATAAAGTAAGAGTTAGAGAGGGGAACAGTGAGAAGAGAGATAGAGAGAGTGAGAGAGAGAGTTATAGAGAGAAACAGTGAGAAGAGAGAAAGAGATGGAGAGGAGAGGCGTATAAGCCGGCTTGCTTCTGTTGCATTTTGATGCGTTTCTGATGATCGCAACAGAAATTCAATTTCAATTTCACTTTCACAACAAAATGCAGTGTGTGTGTGTGTTATGAGGTAATCATTTGTCAAGCTACGGTATTTAATTTTCTATGCTCGTTTTAACCCACTTTTCTGTCTTTGTCCGCTCGCTTTTCGTCTTGGTTTTCAATTTGCGGCTCAATTTCCAAAAAAAAAAAAAAAAATGTTTAACGTTGCTTCCTCTTCTTCTCCCCGTTGTTGTTGCTGTTGTTGTTTTTTGTCAAGCAAACCACATCGAGAGGTGTTGAATTTGCATTCGAATTTGCACGCTTTCAACATTTTAAGTGGCGACTCCACTCGGGCAATAAAAAACTAACAATTGGCATGAGCCACAACGACAGACAGACAGACGGATGGAGGGATATGGAGAGAGATTGGATAGGGAGAACTGGGTATGAAACTGGGATTTGGTAGGGTTAGCGTGAACAACAACGACAAAACGCAGCTCGCTCTCTTGTCGGACAACAACAACAACAACAACTCCAGTGAAAACAATGGTGAAATGAACACGAACGAACAACTAAAATGGCAACAAGCAAAACAAAATCTATTAATAAGCCGAGAACGTGAAGTGTCAAATGATTTTGCGGCTTCGATGCGATTGACTTAAAGAATTGCCAAAAAAAAAAAAAAAAAAAAAAAAAAAAAAAAAACGGAAGACACATTTAATACAAATAAATATAACTAATAAACAGATAAACAATACGATTACTATTTATTTTATAACAATTTGCTCTGTATTCATAATGTTCCCAATTGATTTATCTGTATATTTCAAAGTCTAATATAATAAAGTTTGTAGCGAGTAGCGAAAGTTTCCTTCAATTTCAATTTCAATTACTAAAATATTTAACTATATTTCACTTGAACTTTAGCCCAGTTTATAGGCAAAATTGTGGCCAAAAATCAGTTTCAAATCAAAATACAATTCTGCATCTGTTAAACTGGCAACTGACATCATCTGTTTATCATCTGCCGAGTTAGACAATGCCCAAAGGGAAACATTTATCAAATGTTATATGTTGGTTTTAGTAATTCCAATTTGAATGTGAGACAGACCGACAGGCAGGCAGATGAGCTTGAAGTGCATCATCAACACACGAGATGACGATGGGGGCAGCCAGAGGAGAAGGGGGACTGTTGCAAGTGTAGCACACTTGCCCCAAGCCCACGTGTTTGTAAGCGAAACCCACTTGCACTGACTGGCAGCTGCTTACCATGAGAATATGATAATGATGCTGCTCACGATGATGATGAAGAGATGTTGATGATGCTGATAATGATGGTAGGCGTGTGTGCACATCTTGTGATGATACGGGAGCAGCTGATGAAGCGGAAGTGAAAGCGGGCAACGCAGAATTAAACTACTTCCTTACTTCCGACTGCCAGCAAACTGTAACACACACCACACACAACACAGAGCACACGCCACAAACACACAACACACTCGAGTTTCATGCCAAACCAAAAACAACAACAAAAAAAACGTTTTTTTGGCAACCTTCTTTCAACGTCGTCGTTAGCATCGTGCGGGTTGCCCAAAAGAGCATCAAAATTAAGTTCAAGTTTGTTGCGCTGCGTTTTGGTCAATTTAACACGACTTCCTATACCATGTCGCCTGCTCCCCTCTTTTCATCCTCTATAAAACACCGTAATGTTGTCGGCGCCCACCTAAAATCGCTCAGGTTTAGGCATATATTTTGCACGCTCTGTTTAATTTACAACTGTTTGCAATTGTTGACGTTGTTGTTGTTGTTAGTGACAAGTGTGTACAGTGAGTCTCAGAACTTTGTCATCAGCTATGCCACATTATGGAGGCCAAACATATAGACACAACTTGAAACGTATATAAATCTGATTAAAGGTAAGATTTGCTTGCCTTAGAAAATAATTAGATCAAGTATGCTAATCATACATGAACTAAATATTTATATTTACAATGTAATCTCAATTTTAAGAAATTCGTAATTTCATTATCAGTCTGCAATGTAATCTGACTTCTAAGAATTAATTGAATTGTATTGATTAATTAAAAATAGTCACAAAGCCCAAGGAACCGCTCGACCAACCACCAGTGACAGTAGGTCCAGCCTATTTTCGTTACAATATAATAATAAAAATATATTTATATTAGTTTATTTTGACGAGTATTTGTCTTCTTATTTTTAGAACATTTCCATTTCTATCATTGAATTTGCATTTCGGGTGTTCGCACATGCATATTAAGGTCAAGGTGTAGATTTTTACAATTTGATATACCATAAATGGCACTAAGAATCATGCGAGTCAAACGTTGAGTCATATTGTCATCAGATACCTGAGCGCCTCACATAAAGAGTGAAATAACAAAAACCCCTTTTCAAGTATTGCCCGATTACGAATTGGAATCCGTTATGCGTCGCACAATTGTCGCCTTCTCCCGTCAACGTTTCCATTTGTTGACCTTATATGGGTGATCGGTACGGTCTCGCCTTTTGTAGAAACAAACAGTCTCCCCGTCATTCATCTCTCTCTCTCTCTTTTTCTCTTTCTCTCTCGCCCTCTGTCTTTGTCTCTTTCTATATAAATGACATAATTGTCATTATCAGCTGATGTGTGTTAAGTAAGCCCGCAAATAGTTTTAATTGTTGCCCCATTGACGTGACTGGACTGTTGATCGGCGTTAACTGCAAAGCTGACCAAGCTTGGTTAGCTGTCTACAGTCCCAAGTTGGTAATGTTATAATTAAATGGCTAACAAAGTTTTCCCTCCATCTTTATGCATGTTTTCTTATGCAATTCTCACTTTACTCTTTCTTTCAATAACATTTTCATTTCCACTTCGGAATTTTTCACACGCCAACGACGAAAAAGGGAGCAACAATTTTCTCAATCTCCTCTCTCTCTCTCTCTCTCTCTCTCTCTTTGTCTCTCTCTTCTCCTCATTGACGCCTCCAACTCGTTGTTGATTTGTCATGGCCTAGCTTTATGGATGGTCTTCTATATCTAGTTGTTAGATCTTCATATCTCATGCGCTTCGATCGACAAGTTTCTAATTTGTTTGGGGCAGCAGTTGCCGCTTTCAATTTCATTTAATTGAGTTTTTTTTGTTTGCTGTTAATTAAAGGCATTTTGTTTACGCTTTTAAGTGAGGGGAATTGTAACAACAAGAGGGGGTGTGGCATATTAATAACATTTTGTTACCCAACTGACTTAACTTAATGTCTCTCTACTCTAGCTAGATTTTTGCTTTGTTTGTAAAGGAGAAAAAAAACTGGAACTGCTCTGTTTGGATTTTGCAATTATTATACACGTTTGTTTGTTGTATGCAACTATGGAATGTTATTGTTGTTGTTGCTGTATCTATACAATCAAAATGTTGTCTACAATTCCACAGCTAACAGTCAGCAATGACGCAATCCCAATCCCGCCTGGGGCAGCAACTGTCTCGGAAATTAGATATTCAAGAAACTCTCCCAGTAGCAGAAAAATGCGAATATGTGTACACATACATTATACACAAACATATAATGTGAAAACTGATAAAAAAGAAGCGAGTTTGAGATAGTTTTTTATCTGCAAAATGATGTATTTAAATGACATTCCATTCCCATGACAGAAGAGGCACACAATGAGGTACTACAAAGACATTTTGTAATTTATCGAATGGAATAGTATCGATGTATCTTTTTACTATTATTTGTTATTATTTAAATGCATATTTCTTTCATTCCCTTTGTAACATTTCTCTCTCGCTGTCTCTCTCTCTCTCTCCTTGTTCTCTGTTTCTCTTTATATCTCTATAAACCCAATCGTTGCTTGATCATATTTCT
The DNA here is from genome assembly GCA_018901825.1 of Drosophila funebris. Classification (NCBI taxonomy): domain Eukaryota; kingdom Metazoa; phylum Arthropoda; class Insecta; order Diptera; family Drosophilidae; genus Drosophila; species Drosophila funebris. The sequence continues at coordinate 6,014,239 of JAEIFK010000688.1, forward strand.
TACTTTTCAACAGCTTGTCTACAATTCCATTTGCGATACTTCACTAAACACTTTTTTCGCCCGAAGACTGCACACAATTGAAGAACATATTGCATCTGTATCTGACAGATACATATATGTACATAGAACAACAATAACCACTACAAAAATATTACGTCAATCCAGCGCCTGTTGTGGTCTGATCCCGAGCAACAACTACAACTACAACTACATCGATTAGAATCGCCTATGGCTCTCTGCTTGATTATGATTTCAATTTGGCCGCATATTTGCACGTTCGCATCCAAAAGATACAAATACAGATACAGACACACATGTAGTTGCATATGTATGTGTGCATAATTTGTTTATTAATTTTATTATTGTGATTTCGATTGCCTCCGCTTTCAGTGCAAAATAAAAAACCTGGCCACCAACTGAGCTCTGTTGGAGCAGCTGCTGCCATCGCTTGTCGTCCCTCTGTCTCTCTCTCTCTCTTCCTCTTTTTTATTGTGTGTGTATCGTTGTGTTCTCCTTTTTATTTGCGTCAACAATAAAAAAAAAAAAAGAAGCATTACATCAACCTCAACATAACGCTGGCCTGCGTGGAGTGTGGAGTGACTCACTATGGAGCAATGCCAAACGCTGGAGGCGACAGTGTCAGTGAGCCAAACCAACTGCTGACTGCAGAACGACCCTGGAACCGGCCACTGAAGTTGTTTTTCTTTCTCCATTCAAATGGCGGAGAGGGAACGTGCGAAGGGGAAGCATTTTATCTAGTCGTAGCTTTGCGAGTGTTTCATTAACTTATGGATGCATGTTTTTGTTGCTGGAGCTGGATACGCACCGAGAACGGGTCGAATACTAAATCATCATGAGTGTATCTATGCATCTGGTGATGGGAGAAGAGTTTTTACTTTACTGAATAGAGCTCATAACGGTATTGCCAGTTAAAAGATACATAACAGCATTTAAGCAACGATGCTCCCCTACTTCTTTCCCCAGCCTGCCTCCTCTTCCACCTAATCTTCAGACCAACTTGTCAGCCTCATCATCATCAGTTTGTGCTGGAATTGGTGTCGATGTTGTTTGTTGTTGTGGTGGTTGTTGTTGTATGTAAATGGTCAAACGTTTCTCTCTTATATTCAAGATTGGAGTGCTAGACAATGAAAATATCTTCCTACTGTTCAGTCTCCCGCTGTTGTTCAATTCTTTTAAGCTCAACCAAATAAAAACAAAAAACAACAACAACGAGTTGTTGGCCCACATTGAATGGTCATAGAATTTGTTGAACCAACTAGCAAACCAGCAAAAACAAAGCCATCAACAATTTGGTGAATTTCCTTGTCTAGTTTCATGCAGTTATTCGTTTGTTTGTTGGGTCGTTTAGTTGTTTGGCTGTTTGTTTGTTTTGTTGTTTGTTTGGTGTCCCCTGACTGAAGTGCATTGTGCAAAGTTTTTTGACAACCGAAAATGGGCGGTGAATTCTTGCTTAATGTCTAAAATGGGTATACAAGTGCATTTTGAAATGCATTTCCAGAATGGCATGAAATATGAATGATTTATTTGCTTTTGAAGTTCTTGTGGAATTGAAGAGTTCAATTGCCAATGGACTCTTGTCAAACTAAAGCTAAGAATGGTATTGAAATGCTTGAAATAAGCTGTCATTTGCTATCCAAAACTTTACTTATATTTAATAGTTTGTTTATCTTAAGTTATCGATACTTGTGCTATCGATAAGCTTTTTTCTACTTCATATCATATGCTATTGTTTACGCTCAATAAGTTCCACGATCAATTTTCTAAGCTCAGATTCCATTGGCTAAGCTCACGTGCCAATTATCAGTTTTCTTCCCCCTTTTCTCCACAGTCTTCTCTTGTTGTCATATCCATAAATTGCAAATTGAAACGGTGCATGCAAACGGGGCCTGTCTCTCGCTCTGTCTCTCTCCTGTCAACGATAGTCATCAATTTGTCTCTACAAACGTCTCTATGCTCACTCTCTGTTCCTATCGCACTCACTCCGGAACCAGTCAATTAGCAAAGTCAATAGCGCGTTGCTCTCTACGCCTCCATGCGATTCAGCGTAAGGTTTTTGCATTTGTTTGTTTAATTTATAAAAGCTCGCTCCGCACACACACACACTCACAACAGGATAGAGAAGGGAGAGAGAGAAAGAGTGGAGTTGCCATCGCAACTTGTCACTTGCTTTAAAGTTCTATTTGTATTCGCGATTTCCTCTCCGTGTTTTCTATGCAAATATGTATGTTATATATATTGCAAAGTCCGATGGCAAACATGCACGCAATCAGTTACGTATATATATATATATGTGTGTGTCTGTGTGTATCTTGTGGGAAGCTGTCATTGTGTTATGTATGTGATTAGGCGTTGTTGCAACGTTGTTGCAAGGTGAGCAAATTGAATTAGTTGCCTCAAAACGCTTAAGGCCACAGCCTGCTAATGGATGAGGTGTATCTCGGAGGAGGCTCAACCATCTTACGAGCTTGCAAATTAGCTTAAAGCTTCTTCTAAGGGCAGCTGCACAAACTTGTTCAAACTTGCACATGACGCTTCGTATTAATATTTGAACAGCGAAGGACAGAGAGAGGGGGTAAGGGAAGAAGCAGAGAAAGACTGAAACAAGGCAAAGAGACACACAATGAGAAAACTTTTAGATTTGGAGCACAATGCGGCTGCAACTAATGTGGAGCAGCTGCTTGCAACTGTGTACATCACGTTGTGGGCGAGGAGGGGGATAAGTCGGGTGAATAATGTACGAGATTTGCAGAGTTGAGACCGAAAAAAAAAGCGAATTCGAGACGATTAATTTTTGCTGATGAAGTGACAAATGGCAGCGGCTTAGAGCAAAGTGAAAGGAAAGAGGGGAGAATATGAAACTGGAGCAAAGCAAACAGTAAAAGCACATCTAAAGCTGAATTTCATGATTTACAATGGAAGAGGAGGAGCGGAAGGAGGAGGAGACAAACAGGGAGCAGCGTGAAAACCCTCAAGTGATGGGCAGCAGCCCAAGAGTCAAGCAACCACTTGAACTGAAGAGCTAAAGAGCTGGAAATGTTATGGGTATATGTACATATATAGATATATATTTATATATAAAAGCATGCATCTATAAATAATATATACACACACACACACACACAGCTGCAATAGAAGACCCTAAGCATAGACATGGCACGAATGCAGGCGGGGATCAATTGAATGATGACGAGATCAAGTCATGCAAATGCTTCATGCGAAGGGTCGCCCCGGGTTTTCCACTTTACACGAGCCGCAACTTTTCCCCCCACTATGACTTATACACTTCCTCCCATAAGTTAATAAAGATCAATTGAATTTAAACAAAGGAACGAGAAGAGAGGTCAAGTAAATGCATCGCCATCGTCATTGCGATTGCATCGACGACAATTGTTTTTTTTTTTGCCCCCGTCGCCAAAATGAGGCGTGGCATAACAAATTACTAGCAAATGCGCATTAACATAAATTCTACAACAAAAGCAACGTGGAGGGGAGGGAAAAACAATTAAAAGACGACAACAAACGACAGAAGAAATGACAGGAAACAACGAGACAGCGGACCAAACCGAATGGGGAATGGCAAACCAAGTTAAGGGGCCAAGCTCTCGGTTAAGAGGAATCTGCGTAACTGGAAAAGACAAAGCCAAATGGATTGACTGGTGAGTGAGTGAGAGAGAAAGAGAGAGTATAGTATAGTCTAGTGTAGTGTGTAGTGTGTAGGGTAGTGTAGTGAAGAGAACTGACCCACATATCAATGGCCGGAAACAGAAAGCACACAAACAGACAGAAAGACAGACAGGTAGATAACCAAAAAAAATAAATATAAAAGACACTGGAAAGACTTAAAGACTCTTCATCATTTTTGGTCATTAGTCAACAAATTTTGTGCAACAAAAATTTACAACGTATACAAAACTAACAATGGGAAATGTTTAATTGGGGGAAAGCCAAACGCTAAATAACTGATTCCAAATTTAGTGCTTCAAGTCTTCCCCAGCGGCAATTTAAAGTTCGACTTTGACTTCAACTTCGACTTCGACTTCCACTTTCAGAATTGAACAAAAAGTTTCATTTTTCTTCTTTTTGTCATGTTACGATTTCAATGCAAAAATTGGGCCACAAAGGCAAAACAAGTCGAAGCCAAGAACAGCAAAGCGTAGGAAAAACAACAGAATACAGAAGACAACAGAAAAATTGTTTGCAATACCCTAAAAATAACTCAATTGAAGGAAGAGGCTATTTAACTCAATTATTTTAATAAGAATTAAAAATAATAGTTTTCTTTAATATTGTTAGAAATCTCCACTTCTATTATTGTCAATTAATTCAGATGTTTTTTTTTTTTTTTAAGAAATAGCACTTATTCTTCTACTTTTCTTCTTGTTCTTAATTGTTAATTTAAATCTTCTCATATAAAAGAGTATTCACTCTTTTACTTCTCTTAAACATTGCATTGTTTCTAGTTTTATCATTTGGCTGCCTAAGCTGAAATTAGTGTTTTTTGCCAGTCACAAAAATTGGCAACCGCCGAAAAAACGTTGCAAAGAACAACAAAGAAGTTAAATGAAAGCGTCTAATTACTATGCCAAAAAAAAAAAAAAAAAAAAAAAACATAAATAGAAACAGAATACAGAAATTGGGGCATAACTGATGAGTTAAATGGTTAGTTCAGGCTCTGATTGGAACGGTGCAAGATGGCTAAATGTAGTGGAGGGGAAAAGGTAAAAGTTACCATACAATTGCATAATTCGCAAGTTCTTTTGCGTGCCTTCATCTCTCTCTCTTGCTCTCTTTCATCACTAAAGTGTTGTTCTCACCAGTGTTGCCAACTTTTGTCGAGCAAAAAAAGCTGTTTTTGTGGGAAGATCCAAAAAAAAAAAAGCTAAAAAATTTTGAAAAAAATCTGAAAAAAAATCTTATGTTTGTTGCCTCGTTTTAAGAGCCTTATTTTTATAAAAAATTTATTATATCATCTAATTTGTGATAATTATCACTAAATTGTTTGACGCACAAACTGCCTTTATGATCAATTGGAGAAATCGCCGAGTGTTGCGCTACAAATAAACAGAACTCCGCCTCCTGCTCCGCCGTTTTTGGTGAATAATCGCTGAAAAAATATGAACTGCTCTGTAGAAAAAATCGGAAAAAAGGCAAATTATTTTTTAAAAAAGCCAGAATTCCCGCTGCCCGCTGTTTGGAAAATTTTCCCGCAATCGGACTTCAAAAAAGCCAGATTTGACGGGAAAAAAGCTGACAAATACACAAATACATTTACATATGCATTTGTATTTGTATACGATAAAGGAAATGACGATAAGGAGATGCAAAGCAACGATAAAGTCGCTGCTGCTTGACCACTTTTATTTTCATGCCTGAATTGTTTATGAAATTGCAGCGCCCTTTCAGTTGTTGCTTGTACATAAATATGGAAAGAGCAGAGGCTGAGAAGGGGCAAGTGGCAGGGGCACTGACAGCAGGCAACTCTCAGAAATGGATTGTCATGCAAAAGTGAACTTCACTTTTCAGAGTCGAGAGCTCAGTCAAGAGTGAAAAAAAAGAAATATATATATAAAAAAAAAAAAACTATTGTCATTGCGGTTGTCGTTGTTGTTGTTGTCTGTGTCTCGGCAACAAAAGTGTTGCATTCTTCTTACTTCGAAAGCGGAAACGAAACGATTTTCAAGTGTCGCACGTGGTAGCAAAGCAAGGCAAAGCAAAAGCGTTACAACGCCAAAGAAAGAAACAAATCTTAAAGCGAAAAATTTATTTTCCTCTTGACTCAAAGTCGAAGTTTGTTGCTGTAGTCATTTGTCATGGCCGTGTCGTAGAAATGCAAAAATTAAAACATTCAACAAAGCGACAGCCCGAAAAGTGTGCCATGACAGGGGCCAGCGACTCCAACTTCAGTGACTCTACCGATTCGCCAGCTCCAATGATATCGGCTATACAGCAGCTGCAGGCCCGATCCCAGCCGACCCGGCCCGGCCCGGCCCAAACTGTTGTGGGTAAGTGGCAAACAGCAAACGGCAAGTCTCAGTCTCAAATGGAGGACGATGCTTGAATTTGACGTTTCGGTTCGTTGCGCTGCCTCCATTTCGCCAAAAACTAACTGCCGACTCGTGCCCCGCTGCACGAATTGGCCAAAATGTTGAACTGTTCGTATCCCCTCATTCCCTGTCGAGCTCCTTACGCTTACGCTGTCGCGCTGACAACAACAAAGAGGTCATTTACTTTCGTTGCGAGCATAAAATAATCGTCTGTCGTGGTCGTTGTCTCAGCCAAGCAAAACAGCAGCAGCAGCAGCAACAACAACTAAAACTCACACATTCGTGAATTTACTAAATAAAAAGTCAGATAAATGAAATTGGCAACAACAGCGACAGTAGCAGCGACAGCGACAGCAACGTCGACGTTGGCGCCGACTTCAACGCTGGCGACAAGTTGAGTGAAGTTTGGTATCAAAAATCGATTAACAAAGCGCCAGCAGCGCTGCCAAACTTTAACGGTATTTAAAAAGCATTTCTTCATTCACAACACAAACTTTTCACTGACTCTCTGTCTGTATGTGTGTGTGTGTGTGTGTGTGTGTACAAAGATAATTGGTATAAAATGCCCGTTTATTGCTTGTCACGAGTATCGATTTCTATATCAGGATATGTCACGTGCAGTGCGGAAACCGCAAAGGAAATGGGAGCAAAAGTTTTCACTAGTATATTAGGGTGCTTCACTCTTTTTGAAAAGAAAATTAAAAGTTGAAAAAAATTTAATTGGTATACTGAATTATTTTTAATTTTGCAAATTATACAATTATTAATTATCATATTAATTTAAATTTTAAGAAAATTTATATTCCCTACTGTAAGTAAATGAATTAGACGTAATTGCGAAATTCACACACAACTTATGCGTCATAAACTTGAGTTGTAATTAGCGTTTGTTATGAAACATTTCTCATTGTTAAATTTATAATAGAGTGAGTCAATTAGTTTATTATCTAAGAATTATTGTGAAAAAAACAATTGTTAATAATCAGCAGGCTGTAGTAATAGTCGGACACACCCTATTGCCTCAGACAGATGAGAGAAGTCATCAAATGCTACAAGTTAAACACGAGACTAAAAGGAAACTAATGCTAAAGTAAATTACAAGTACAACTTATTTGTCTGGCCTATTCAAGTAGTATGTATGCTTCAACATATGAATTTTATATGCCTTGTTGTCGGATTCTTAAAGTTCCAGAGATCTTTCAGTTTGTGTTTACAAGTTTCAACATTTCCATTAGGCCTCATGCATATTTTATAACTGACTTCATTCCGTAGACTTTAAATAGTTTTCATTACTCCACAGCTATAATTAGACAAACGGCATGAGATAGAGATAGATCTAGGAAGATGGAGAGAGAACGTGTGTACAGCATCTTGACTATAAATAGACAAACGCTTAAAAGTCACAGACAGAGACGTGAGTTGTGAAACGGGTGATAGAAGAAGTGCGATGTGACACACGTAGCTGCTGCTGATAGTTGAAGCTGATTATAACAAGGCTGCCAAATGGAATTTCACGAATGACGAAATGACAATTGTCTCTCTCACATTTTGTTTTCCTCTGTTCTCAGCGCTATCAACTATGCTCACTATTTACATACACACAGACAGACATTCGGTATAACAAGCACCAAAGCTTGAAGGGCAAAAATAGAGACAAGGCGAAAAGCAAAGCAAATAAGCAAAGAATGACTGCTAAGCTCAGCTCAAACAGACGGACGGTCAATAAAAATAAACTGGAATTAAGCATAAACCAATAAGCACAAGAAGAAAGCAACGCAATGACCGCAACGCAAGTTTGAGTGCGTATGTATATACATACATACATATATTGTATCCATGCATATGTGTGTGTGCGAAAGAGAGAGAGAATGCAAAACTGGTATCGAAATATGTGCTCAAGGTCAGTCAACGGATTGCTTATGTGTTTTTGTTTTCATTTTGAAGAACCAAAGCAACATAAAAAAGCACAGATCAAAAGCAGCGCTGCAAGTTTGCAACGGTCCGCCGACGTTGACGTCGGTGCTGGGCGCAATCTCATACGCAAAATTTACGCAAATTGGAGCACACAAAGCGAAAGAAGAGAGGCAGAGGAGGTGGAGATATGTAGCGGAAGCAGCGGCGACGCAAATTAAAAGCAATTTTCAATTTCCTGAGTTGGCGAAAATTGAAAAATTTCCTGCCACTACAAGCAGCACAATCTCCCACACACACACACACACACACACGCACATGCATGCATATTCTCACATACGAACGTGAGATTTCGTGTGCCGTTATTTAGCTGAATCTAAAAACGAAATTCCAAGAACCAAACGAAAGCTGCGCAACTGCCGCAAACTAGCTGAACAACTTTTTATTGCACACGATTGTTGTAATTATTAAAACTATGCGCTTGCTGTTGTTGTTGTTGCTGAGCTAGCGCGCCCACAACAACGGGCCACGAAATGCGTAGGATAATAAACAGACACAAGCGACACGGACACGGGAGAAAACGGCACGCATGATCAATGAGAGCAGCGACCATGTGGCTAGATAGCCGTCTCGCTCTAACGCGCGCACACAACAAGTGCGAAGCAGCGGCATAAAACAAAGGAGCAAAATTGAGAAGAAAAAAATCGAAATACCAATACACACAAATATTTGTATGCACAGAGAATTTGTATATTTCTTATTAATTTCGTTTCTAGTTCAAAATGTCGAATTGTTAATTGTCACTTACCTTATCCAGACATTTCAGCTCCTCGATGGGATAAACCACCTTCTGGCACCGTGCACAGGTTTTATTCATCTTACTGCTACTGGTCTGCGTTTCTGTGTATGAGTACAATCTCTAGGGGATTGGGGACACACAATTTTTGGAATTTTGCAACACTTTCAACAGTTTATATTTTAATTTTGCATAGCGATCGGCAGGCGAACAGCTTTAAAACTATTAGCCAAGAATTGAAATCTGTTTGAACTATTGTTGGGTATATGTATGTGTGTGAGTGGCCGGGTTGAAAATGTAACACAGCAAAGCTACTCAGATTTTAACAAATGTATCAAAACTGGATGGCAACTAACTGGTTTGCTTTGTCGCCTTTTCGTATACACACAGTTAACACTTTTTCACTAATTGCAAGCGGGCAAACTTTTAAATATTCAACTGTTGGCAATTTGCGATTGCAGGTAAGCGACGCGCGCACGACTCCGTATACGACTCCAACTTGGAAAACACACAACGGCGATGATGATAATAACGTCGACGATGGCAGGTGGCTGAATAGCTTCTCTTTAATGATGCAGCACAACGTAATTTTTTCTCAACTATTAATAGCAATAATTTTAATGTTTTATTAATTAGTTGTCTTGGAATTCAATATAAAACGCTGCGCACCCGCATAAAGACGTCCGTTCACCGCCGAAACAACAACAATTATGACACATAACAGTCTGTAAACGTTTGGAGCTTGGGGAATGTTGTACTCAAATAGGCATGTTATCACACAATGAGAGACTTAACACTATGAGAGGTACATTATCTTGCTTAAATGAGCTGCTAGCTCACTGTTAACTTACAGCACATGTTATCGCTTAGTGTTGTAAAGTGAGCAATCGATAACATATGCCGGCAAGCACAGGGTGCTCGCTATAAGAAGCACCCCACTTTTTGGTATCCTTGGAGTTTACTATCGAATTTTTTGTGTGTCCGTCTCGTCATTAGTGGGCGGATATACAAATATGCGTAAAATCTTTGAAATAGCACAATTAAATTTTTAAATAAGTGACAAAATTCACTACAAGGGTAGTGTGCGAAAGTTACTTCCAGTATATAATATAATATAACGGGTATTTTAAGCAATAAATCCAATTTTCACCAACGTCTTCGCGTGTGTATTTGTGCATAGAAGAAACCCCAAATGTCCAGAACAATGTAATTGAAAACAAAGTTCTTCAACTCATTTGCATAACAAGTCTATAGTAAACTACGATAAAGTCGGAAAATATTACAAAATCGTACATAAAAATGAAAATATACTCAATTTATTGATTATTCAAGGTTGATGTAATAATGCTGCATATTTAAAGGCGTAGACTTGTACTTTAAGAAGCCGAAAAGTAGGCAAATCATGAAACAATCGGGACAGACACACACGCACACATGCACACACACAAATGCGCCGATGGAAAAATCGATAATCTTGTCGTGAGTATTTGTAATGCCGGCGCGTACTATTGATCACAACAACAAAAGCAACACGAACCGTTGTGATAGCATAAAAAGAGACGAAAGAGATTGAGGAACAGGAGGAATTGGCAAACAACGGATAAAGCGTAAACAAAGATACAATGATATCTCCTGTTCAAATGTCAAGTCAGTGAACCAGGGCAACAACAGTGCATAACGTAAATTTACACCCACCCTATGTACAACATAATTGCGCTGTGGTCGGTTTAAAAATATAAAAATAAAACTAACCCGCACCCTTCAGAGCTGCCACAGTGAAGGCAGCAAACCGCCGCCATTAGACGTAATACGAATGCCAATCAATTCATTGTAGCAACAATGCAAACGCTGCGCAAGAAAACGAGTCCTTGTAAATGTAAGTAATCTTATAAAAATTAAATTTGAACACTGACATATATTTGTAATCGATAACAGCTGCGTATACCTGATGCCAGGTGATGCATGACGGTTAAGTCTGATCGTGGCTAGGCTGCTTAGCTGACAGCTGCTGCGCCGGCGTCGCTGCTGTCGTTTGTCATAGTCGGCAGGTGGTGCAGCTGCTGCTCGCATTAAGATTTTAGCACAAACAAAATCGTCGTACCTTATTCTCTCGCACTCATTCTCTCTCCCTGTCTCTCACTGTTCCCGCTCTCTCAACACACACAATTGTTTGTTTTTTTTTGTGCTTTTCTTTTTGCTTTGCATAGAGTACGCGGTAAATAATAGTGAAATTCCAGTGGCAATGCAAGTGTGTGAGTGCGTCTGTGTTTGTTTTGTGCTGCCCACTCCCACAGCCAGAGGGCGCAGCATCACATCGCTTTGCTCTTGCTGCTGTTTTTGTTGGTGTCTTCGTTGTCGTTTTCCGTTTGTCGCTGTCGTCATTCATTCATTCCCAGAGCGCGAATCGTAGCGGTCGCTGTGCGTTGTGTGCGCCTTTTTCGCGTTCTTGTTATTGTTGTTATTTTCACCGAGTTTTTTTTTTTTGTTTTTAATTAAAGTTTAACACAGAAAACGTCGCGAAAATCGTTTATTTGTTATTATTGTGCGCATGGAATCGCTTTGAATGTCACACAGATACACACACACATACACAGCGATACAACAGATACTGATACGAAGATACAAATACAGATACAGATACAGATAAACTGATATTGTAGAATGTGCTAAGATACATTAGAACAAAATGGTCAAGTCGCTGGTATCCAAGCTGCAGGCATCTTCTAATCTTTCGCTAGCGCAAACATTCGGCATTGGAAACACAGAGGAAACAAATTACGCAAAACGTTAGCAAATATTTTTTGGCATTTTCTGTTTGTTTTTCAACACACAGATGCACACACTTATACACATTCACACACACACACATTCTCTTTTATTAATTCCACATTCATTTCCATCTATTGCTTTCCATTTCCAGATCGCAATGATCCCGGCCGATTTTTTGGGGATGGGGTGCAGTTCAAGGCCAAGTTAATTGGCATTTTGGAGGTGGGGGAGGCGCGCGGCGATCGCATGTGTCAGGAGGCATTGCAGGATCTGAAAATGGCCATTCGTGCCGCTGGCGAGCACAAGCAAAGGATCATCATACATGTGACCATCGATGGGTTGCGTTTGCGGGATGAAAAGACCAGCGATTCCCTCTATCATCATCCCGTGCATAAGATCTCATTTATTGCCCAGGACATGACGGATTCGCGGGCATTTGGTTATATCTTTGGCTCGCCAGATAGTGGACATCGTTTCTTTGGCATCAAGACGGACAAGGCGGCCAGCCAGGTGGTATTGGCCATGCGCGATCTCTTCCAGGTCGTCTTTGAGCTGAAAAAGAAAGAGATCGAGATGGCGCGTCAGCAGATCCAAGGTAAATCCCTGCACGATCATGCCAGCCAGCTGGCCACCCTGTCCTCATTGAAAAGTGGCCACAGTGAGCTTGCCACCGGCAGCAGCTCCTCATCCGCCCATGCTGCCGGTCTCAGTATGCTGGGTGGCACCTCCTCCAATGGTGTGGGCCTCACACGTTTGGGCGTTAATCTGGATGTGGCCAAGACATCCGGTGCAGCGGCCAAGGAGGTAAGAAACGCAGCTTCCTTTACACATATTCTTTAACTCTGATCTCTTCTTTTGCAGATTTCGCCGGAGTCTGTGGCGGACCTTGTGGATTTGGAGCAGGAGCTGACCTCGCTGCAACGTGGCATCAGTCAAATGGAGCGCATTACGCCCAATGATCCAACCTCAGGGCAGCAAGGTCTTGCCCTGGCCAAGTCCGCCAGCGAAGATGATCCCTTTGGGGATTCTTTCATTTATGTGCCGTCGTATAACATCTTGCCACCGCCGCCCGAGTCCGGACGGACGCGTCACAAGCCACAGCCCAACAAGACGCCAGAGAGTACAGTCGCGTTGGATGCCATGTCCACGCTGTTGTCGCCGGCTCCAGGTGCCAACGGTTCTCCTGCCACATTGCAGGCGGATGACGATGACAGTTGGTTGCATGAGTTGCAGCAACAGAACGATGTCTTCGATACTACCAAGGTGACGACCACGCCCACGCCCATGACAGCTGCTGCCGTGCTGAGCAATCTACCAATGGCACCGCTGGCGGCCAGAGAATCATCGGCAACGCCCACGCAACAAATCAGCGAACTCTCCGCACCACAACCCGCACCAACCGCAGGAACAAATAACACAGCCAGCATAGATGTGGGGTTAAGTGCTTTGGCCAATCTCGCAGCCCCCACAGAATTGGGGGAGGGGGCAACAGCGACGACGACGACGGTTATGTCGGGTAAGTTGCGGACAAAGAAATGATTGCAGCACACAGATACACACACGCACACACCCATAAGAGAGCTGCCATTCACGATGGATGCCAAAAGGGAATGGAAATTGGGAAGGGAATGGGGAAGGGGAATCAGATGAACTCAATGAGTCGCAATCAATTGATGGCATTCTCACTTTGTAAATAAACTAAGTATAACTATTTACATAAGTTGGAGAGTAAGGGGAGACAATAATGGAATGGGGGAGGCGGGGAGGCTTGTATATCATAGTTTGTTATTTAGTATTGTATTTAGTAATCAAAGAAAAGTCATTGGCCAATTTAGTTTAATCAAATTGCAGTCACATTTGATTGAAGTGTTAGACACTTTACAGGGCTATGTTACTAGGTAGAGCAGTTGTTATAGCGAATGCTAACAACCCTATGTTAACTATATAATATACAAATGTTAGGCAAGGACCTTAAGTTATTGACTGAGATAGTTTGCCTTTAATGTTGTTAAGCTAGTAGAACAGCTGTGACCGCAAAGGGTAACTATATTATGTTATTGTATGTATGTTAAACTGACATCGTTTCAGTGCAATTATGGCCATTTAACATTGCACTGTTAACAGTCAATGCAGCTGTTAGCGCTCAAGTTCGCCGTTCACTTGCTAACATTATGTTAAATTATATTTGTTACAAACCGAGATCAATTCACAATAATGTTATGCACCATCGTGAATGCAGCTCATCTTACGTATTATACTATTTTCCCCACCACTTCAACACTTACTAACCAACCATATTAGCCTTCGCCCCTTTCGCTTGTCTTGATTTGTTGTTGTTCCTTTTTTTCTCTTGGGTTTCTCTTTTTGTATTGATTTACCGTTTGTTTTAGTTCAGTTGTGTTTTATTTCGTTCAGTTGCTAGCGACTTTCGTTCAGTTTCGTTTGCAAATTGAACTTTCAGATTGATGCAAGTCTCACTATGTCAATCTTCCTTTCTCTCTCTCTCGCTTGTCGTTTCTATTGTGGGTCTCCAGATGCGTTTACAGATCTGGATCCTTTGGGTATTGGACGCACGCGTCCTTATGTTGATAAGAAATATTTCTTCCAAGAGCTTAAGAATCCGCCCAAGAAGCTGCTCAAGGAGCTTGGCTCCAGTCAGGGTGACAATTTCGATGACTTTCTGGGGGGCAAGGAGAGTTCACTCTTTGAGGATGCCGCTCCCAACAACAGCAACAACATCAACAATAGCAACATTAACAACAGCACAACAACAACAACAACTACTAACACTGCAGTTGCAGCAGCAGCCTCAGGTACTGACCATGTTGCACATATGGCCATAACTACTAACACGGTTAACATTTGCACTTGCACCACTCGCGCAGGAAACGCCGCCAGTTGCAGCCACAACGCCACTACTAACCCTCTAATAACCACCGCCAGCTTTGGGCAACATCTGCTACTAACAAACAGCTCCCGTTCCCAGCTTAGTCCCACTCCTATCAGCATTCAGCACCAGCACCAAACCACATCCTACTCCCATTCTCACTCCCAAGCCCAATTCCCCTCCAGCCAAGTCGATGACTTTTCGGCTGCCAAACTGAAACTAATGCTACGTAACGCCAAGCCAATTAATCCACAAGTCAACTATTATACCACAGAGCTCACCACCAACAACACCACCACACTGGAGGACGATGGCAATCCTGTGCTCTTGCCACGTGACACGGATCCATTTTCTCCAACGCGCAAGAAGAGCGATCCGGATCCGTTTCAGGAGGGCGACCTCTTTGCCAAGCTGGATGCCTTTGAGTTTGACCCGCCACAGGCAAGTGGAGTTACTTCTTCCGCAGCAGCTGGAGGTGCAGTCAATGTCTTTAATGGACCACTGCAGGTGCAGCTGCCTCCAGAGCAACAACAACAACAACAGCAGCAGGAGAGTTGGCAAGCGGACGTCTCACGCTTAGAGCCGGCTCCTGTTCCGCTCAACAGCAGCGTAAGGCATCGTCCAACGCCAGTTGCAAGTGTTGTCAATGTCGGTGGCCCACTGGACGTCATCTCGAGTATTAGCAATAAGAAGATGCCACATTTGTTTGGTCAAGCGCGTTTCTCCAAGCGTGGCGACTCCTCCGGTTCCGTCGGCTCCAGCGTCAACATGCGCCGACTCCAGGAAAGTGATTCCCTCAGCGAGAACGAGACGGCACCGGAGCCACCACCACGTCCCGATTCCACACCCTATGCGGAACCTCCTCCGCTGCCACCAAAGAAACAGTTCAGTGACCTGGTCATAAGGCCCACGCCAGCAGCACCGCCTGTCGGACGTTATGAATACTTGAACCATAGCAGCAATCAGTTGAGACGAAGCGTCGATGCTCCTCCAATTCCATTGCCCTCACGGCGTGTAGGACGCTCTGATGGCAACTTTCCCGGTCCGGGAAGACCTCGCAAACCCGGTCACACCGAAGATGACTATCTGGCGCCCTTGGGAGGCACGCCTCCGCCTCTACTGCCACCGCCCACACAGAGCAGCACCAGTCGGGCGCGACCACAGCGGCAGGCGTCCTTGGGTCGCCCCCAGGACATCTACGAGAACAAGGCGGAGATTCTACAGGCGGCACAGGCTGCCCAGGCAAAGGAGGCAGCATCGCTGACTCCTGATATAACACTGACCCAGTTGCTCACACTGGGAATGGATGAGTTGGCAATTAAACTAAATGTGCCGGTCAGCAAGCTGAGCACAATGACTATCGTCCAGCTCACTGCTTACCTCTCGGATTATCTCCAGTCAAGCGGTGACCAGATGCAACCCAAATCTCGTGCAAGTCCAGCTGTACCGCTCCAGTCACCAGCCAATGCTGTGACCGGTGCATCCTCAGCAGTATTTAAGGTGAACTTCGATCAGCAGACGTCATTTGTAGCCAAGTTCGATGATACCTTTGGGGAGGATGTTGGCCAGGATGCTTTTGTGGCCAATTTTGCAAACTTCAATGAGGCGCCTACTGTGGCAGCTCCTGCTGTCCCTTCTGCGGATCGGTATGCGGTCTTTCGGGAGATTATCGATCAGGAGTTGCAGCAGCAGCAGCAGGAAACAGATCTGATGGGGGATTTAACGCCTCCTCCCGTGGATGAAGTGCAACAGGAACAACTGCAGCAACAACAGCAGCAGCAACAACTCCAGCAACAGCAGCAACCTCAGCTAGACATGGATGTAACCGAGCTGGAATTGGAGCAACCTCCACCCAAGATAGATACCAAGATCACGGAGGTGGTGGCCCAGGCCAAAGATCGCTATGCAGCATTGCGGGATATCATCCTAGTGGAGAATCTGTTTGTCAAGCCACCGTCGAGTGCAGCTCCCGCTGTGCCCGAGAAGGATCTATTACAGGATTTGTTCAGTGATGAATTCAACGAAGATCAGGATATACGACAGATCATGGACAGCAGCCACGATAGACGTGGTCTGGTTGATAGTCGTGGCTTACCGGCGGAACCTTCCTCTTCGGCTCTCACCATCGCCGATGATGATGACGATGATGATGAAGACGCTGGTGGGGAAAGCAGCATGGACAGTAATGAGAAGGATGCGGAGCCCGTCAGTGCCCAGGATCAGTACGAGAAACTCTCGACCAGTGCTGATAAAGCCGAGTTCAAGACGGAGGAGCAGTTGCCTCCCAAGCAGGACAACAAGTTCCTCACTGTGGTGAGTGGACCGGGTTGTGTCGCTGCTGGAAGAGATGACATTGAGATCGATGAGCTAATGCAACGTGCCATCTCAAATCTTTCACTGGACTCCAGGGATCGCATCTCTCCAGCCACATCCTCGGCTGCGCCTTCTCGTGGCCCTCCGCACAGTCTGCACACGCCCTCGCAGTTCAACGATGTGAGCACTTCGCCCATTCCTCTCCAGAAATCGCCAGCGCCAATACTTAACCCAGCTGGTTCATCTCCCGTACCGTCACAGCTTTCGGCTGTCTCCCAGCTTATCGACACCGCTACCAAGCAGATCCAAAGCGAACGAGAGCGAGAGAAACCTCCCTCCTGGGCGACATTCGATTCCCCCAAGGTGGCAACGGTCGGGGGGCGTGGGCAAGGGCAAGGCACGTCTCACATTACCACCGCCTCCTGCCTCTAACACATCCCAGCAGGACACCGCCGAATCGCCCTGCAGCTCTGATCCTCGAGACGATGCCGGCGGTTGGTCGAAGCAGCAACAACAACGTCGCTGGGCCAAGAAGGACCGTCAACAGACGTCCTCATCTTCGCGTGATCTCAGTCCCTGGGACGACGATACTCCAGAGTATCTGAAGCAGCAGCGTCGTGGCATGCCACCGTCCTCGCAGCTGCCACCGCATCCACCTGCCCATGGCTACTACATGCGGCACGCTCGACGTCTCAACTCCTGCGATGAGGATTACGAGTGAGTCGCATCCAGTTCCAACAATAAATGCTTGCTAAGTCAACTTTCTTTGCAGCTACGATGCGGAGTTTTGCGCCCGCCGGGATCGGGAGCAAACACAGCGCAAGTTCAAGCAAGGGATCTCCCGTAGCAGGGATAACTTTGAATTAGGTAAGCTCGCTAATATAACCCGCAATGCCTAAAGACGTAAATCACTTTAATTATCTTTTTTAGATTCCCCCAGCTGGTATCATCATCCGGCACATCACACCTGGTCGCCCCAGGAGATTGAGCAGGGCGTGCGAGCACGTTCCTTCGAGCGCAGCGCCTATGAGAGATCGAGCTACGGTCCACCGGCACCGATGTACGACAAGCGTGGTCAACCACTTCCAAGGGATCGGGAGCGGGAACGAGAACGGGAACGAGAGCGTTCCAAGTATCGTGAAAGAGAGTACCGTGACTATTCACGTCCTGGCTACGACTTTGACTACGAGAACGTTTACGAGGAGCGCCGCTCGCCCATGGGATTAAGTTACAAGTCGCGGCCGGAGTATCTTTATGATCGGGACAGGGATCGGGAGAGGGAGCGAGAAAGGGAAAGGGAGCGCAAATCATTCGACCGGGAGAGCGTGGAGTCCTTTGAGAGTTCCTCAAGACGTCGTCGTAGCTTCGGCAGCGGAGGGGATGTCTACGGTAGCCTGGACAGTCGGGATGAATACCGTGAACGGGATCGGGAGCTAAAGACACGCTCGCTTCGCAAACCGGCGACGTCATCCGCCAAACTACGCGTCACCGGCGACATTGATTACGAACAGGACTCGGAGCAGGATTTCCAAAGGCAGCGCAGTCTGCAGCGTCCCAGCCAACTGGGCGGAGACGTGGTGCCCGGTGTTCCGCAGCGTCTGAGGAAGAGCAGTGGCTCCAGTCCCTGGGATGGTGAGGGTAAGTGTCCATCTATGATTTCCAGCTAAGTTCCCAGCTTACGCCTGTATCAATCCCACAGAGCCCTCTTTGCCTGGTCAGAAGTCATGGAAGCGTCCAGCAAGCGCAGCGGAAACGGAGCGTCGTCTGGCCGAGAGTCGACGCGCTGCAGTCCTGGCACAGACGCCTTCCGATGGCGAAAAGGATCGCAGGTATGTAATCCCATTTCAGACCCAGAAGGGAGTCAAATACAAACCTTAACTCCTTGCAGATTCCGCAAGAAAACGCGAGCACGCAGCGCCAAGGATCTAGCTACGGTGGGCGTAAGATATGGTAGTGGGCGTGGCGTGCGGGATAACTACGATTACATCAGTTGCCAGCGGAATGACGACGATGATGATGAGGATTACGTGGATGACGAACCGCCTACAGATGAGGATAAATTCGAGCGTCTAAATCGACGTCGACACGAGATGCATCAGCGCATGATGGAGTCGGAACGACGGCAGCTAGAGCGGCATGCTCCGACGCTGGCCAAGCTGCCAGTTCAAAATCGGGCACGAGGTGGCGGAGGAGGCGTCAATAGCGACTATGGATTCGTGGATAGCTATGAACAGACGCCCACGCCAAGATCGAATGCTAGCAGCACAGCGGTCATGATGAGTGGAGGGGAATCCTCTGCGGGAGTTGGAGGCGGTGGCAAATTTAATTTTGACGATGGTTTCGAGTCGGACTTCAATCAGAGTTCCCCGCCTCCGGCACCAGCTGGCACCGCCTCCAGCTGCAACTCTACACCCGCTGGTCTAATCTCCGCCAGCAGCACCGTGGGTTCCAAATCACTGTTTCGCTTTTCCAATGACTTTTCCGAGCGTGAAAAGCTGCAGCAACAACAACAACAACAACAGCAGCTGCAACAAAGGGACAACAACTTTGAAATGGAGACGCCACCGACATCGACGCCTCCGATAACCCAAAAGCTGCGCTTCGACGATAATGTGAAGGTATCGCAGTTCGATGACGCCGCCTTCGAGGATGACTTTGCCAAGGCGTCATTTGACTTTGACAAGGAGCAATCCTCGCCAGCGGCGCCAGCTGCATCTAGCCGGAAACAAAACATGCGAAGCAACAAACTGCAGCAGCGTCAGGAGCTAATCAAGAAATCGGAATCGGTGAATATATTTGCCAAAAAGCAGGAAGATCCCTTTGAGGATGACGAGTTCTTTAAGTCACCCGATGAGCAGCCGTTGTCTGGCAAGGATGAGGATGCCAATGAGGGTGATGGCGATGCCAACAAGTTCCAATGGAACGAGGACAACAACTTTGCCAAGTTCGATGAAAACATGTGATTTGACCAACTTTTTGCCAAGGCATCCTCCGACTCCGCCGCCGTGTCCATATCCGCCTCCTGCAATGATCAGCCGGAAAGCGATAGCAACAATTATGCGGAGATCGATGTAATCAACGATGGTGACTTCTTCTATTTGACCAATCTCAATCATTATTATCAGGAGCAGCGTCTCCATGCCATGCAACAGCTGCAACAGCACGACTATTGCAATGTCCCAATGGTGTTGCCACAAACTAAGTCCACCTCGACAAGTCCTTGGCATGAACCCAAGCCCAAGTGTCGGATCAAGTTGAAACCCTTGCAGTTGCTGAGAAAGCCAAGAAAATGGAAACTAAAGCGCACCCTTGATGAGATTGTCAAATGTCTGATCATTGCCTCATCCGAGCATGTCTACAACTATGATGTACTTTGGTAGAACACCCCCTTCTCCCCAGCATCCACCCCACCCCAAGCTAAAGTCGGCTAACAAAAAATACTCCCAAATCCTCCCACTTAACATTTGTGTATCCATTTGTCTAGTCAAACAAATTGCCATAAGATCAACTCGTAATATCCAAAACTTACTCAATAGACTGTGATTTTATGTAAAATGTTTTAATCCTGCTTGTCCTATTTGACCTAACGACCTATTGACTTCGTTCCGTACCGATCAAACGCTAGAGGGCGCCACATAAATGTTACTAGCAAAAAATATTATATGTAATTCAAGTCAAAATATTGTATATAGCGTGAGAGATTTGCAACTAACCAACAATTACCATAATATAATTTAATAATATAGTGATTTATGCTTAATTTTAAATCGAAAACGATAACGATAAAGATAACGATAACTATAACGATAGAGCGTTTGTTAAAGTTCACAGTCGAAACAATCCAATTAAATTCCAAAAAAAAAAGAAAAAGAATACTCATCCTCTTAACGTAACTGAAAGCAACTAATTAATGCCTATGCTAAATGTCGTCTAGCTTAGTGTTAACGTATTTGTATTATCAATGTCATTGCAAGATGATGTCACTATCCAAAGTGCATATATAATAAAATTAATAATACTACATACTCGTAATATATCTAACATACCATATAAACTCGTAATAAGCCTAAAGTTTATTATTATTATTATTTAACTAAATATACATTCATAGACATAATATCGTAATATCGTATTACAGCCTAAAAAGCAAAACGAACAACAAAACTAAACGATCAACAGGTATGAAAGATGATAATTAACTAATTAACTCCAGCAGCTATATTAAATTATAGAGATACATATATACACATACATATACATTCATATATATTCTATATGTAATTTATACGAATATTACGAATACGAATGCGAATGCGATAGTTATTATGATATTTGTTCTGTCGATTAAAACGTGAAGCGAACATATAAAAAACTCTGTTTCTTTTATTTAATTGACTTAACAGTGGAGTTCTTATATGTAGTGGGAATCAGGAGTGTATTAAAGAGATATCCTTAGGAGGTATTTGAGAGCCCAATCCTTTTTGTTACAACACGGATTCAGCAACTGGATTCAATTGTCTTAATCAACATTTATAATAATAAAACTATTTACTTTACTGATGTGAAACAAGAAGCTAAGTTCATAGAGTATATTCCTATAATACTCTGCTTGAATATAATGATAATTGTTCTAATGAAACTATTCATTTTATTGATGAGAATTTAAAATTGAAGTACTTTAATTAGTTTCAGTTGGAATAGAGGGGTATTCCTAACAATCAAGCTATAACAAGTATCTATCAAGTATCAATCAAGTATATATATTCCTCAATCAATTGAATAATTCATAAATTTGGTCAGTCAAAAATTTATGGTATAATACTACATTCCCTTTCATCAAATCAAATTAATTTATTTAAATAAGTTATGACATCAAGTAGTACCTGTTAGCCATTCAATTAAGAATATTTATGACTGATATTGTCGTCATTGCTGTCATAGGGAAAGAACAGTAGTAAATTTAACAACTTGATGCTTTAATATCTCCCTTAGATTCTGTTCTGTTGTCCATAACTTCAATCTGCAATTAGAACAGTCAAGTGAGCACGTTAAATGGGAGACCCATATAAGAGCAATGCCATCAATCAGTTGTCAACTGTTGTTTGCCCAAAAAGTGCCTTCATCCATGTCGTAACCATATCAATTATTGATCCAAATCCAAATCTTATGCAAATTTCCTCTTGACTATGCAATTTGGCTAATTTGTCATCCAAATGCGTGACACTCTAAGGCTGCCAAGTGGTGCAACTGCAACGCCTGCAGCACCACCAGCTATAAAAGACAAGTGAACCACCAACATAAAACATATTCAGCAGTTGCAGAGCAAACAGAGCAGAAGCAACCTCAAACAACTTAATATAAAACAAATCTCAACATGCAAATGGTTTGTAAATCCTTTTTCCAGTTGAAAATATCTTTTTTTCATATTCTTTGTTCTTTAGTGTATCATTCTATCATTCGCTTTGTTGGCATATGTAACAGCTCAGTCTGCTTTGTTACCCGCCACTGTGACACCCGCTGCCTTCACCAATTTCCCGGCTGTGGCTGCACCGGCTCCATTGGCCATTTCCAGCAGCCAACGCTTGGATTACTTTAATCAGTTCAATGCCGCCTTTGCACCACAAGCACCACCCGCTCGTTTAGTTGCCACTCCGGCGGGCTTGGCCGCTTATCCCGCTCTCTTTGGCTTTCCAGCTGCCGCTCGCTTTGGCCAACCAGCTCGTCTCTTTGCCGCAGCTCCAGCACAGGCTCCATTCATTTTTTAATCCATAAACTGTACTTAGAATGTATGTGAATGTATATGTTTATATTTATAGTTAATTTTAGTTCAATAAAAGCAAAAGTTGGTTAACCAAAATCAAACACAGTTGATTAAAGCCAAATACACAACGAGAGACTTTGGCTGAAAGCCAACAACAGACAGAGGCAGTTGCCTAGAGACAGTTGCAGCCACAATAAGCATACAAACAGCAGCTAATTTATTATATCGATAGATAGACGTCTCTATATTTATATTTATATATATATATATATTTATTATATATTATTTATTTTTATTTCCTTTAACTTGGATTAGATGTCCATTACTATCACAATAACATGGTATAATACAACAATATTTAATATAACACAATATTTAGATATTTTGCCATCTTCACCAGACGCTCTTATAGCCATAGCCATAACCATAGCTGGGATAATATCCATAGGGATAACTGTAGGGATAAGTATAGCTGGGATATCCTCCGCTATACTTGTAGTACGTGTTGGGATACGGCGATAAACCTGGCCAAGCTGTCGTCGTTGTTGGCACATAGAAACCATTGTAATTGCGTGCTACAAACTGATGACTACCTGCCACTGGCAGCAGGGCAGGCACTGGAGCTGCCACTGGGATGACGCTGGCGCGGCAAAGCGTCAATGCCATCAAAAGGCAACTAAAGATGAGCTGCGAAAAGAGATGACTTGCATGTTCGTTGAGCTAGATGAAAGAAAGTCAACTTACGAGCTTCATGTTGGGCGTTTCTGGAGAGGATTAGGCTGTTTCACTGGCAGGCCGCACACTGTCTAACTCAGTCGCCAGTTGACCAGCTTTTATAGCCATACATTGGCTCAATTTGCTTAACAAATGCAGTTCCCCAGTTTGGAGGGTTGCCCTTCTTTGGGCTTCTGACCATTTGGGAGCTTGGAGCAATCGCTGCAGCTCAAGGGCAGCTCACATTGCATTGCCCAAGCGTGGCATGTTGATGCAAGACCCTTCTGGTGGCTTTAGATTTCTATTAAATATTATTAATATTTAACATCCAAAAGGCAGCTGAGTCAACAAAGAAAAGAGCGGGAGCGGGATGATCAAAAAGATATTCCGCATACAAATAGATTCAGTTTTGATAAAGCTATGAACGTTCCAAGTCTGGTAACACCTTCTATATATCTGGCAACCTTACAAGTCAATTTTGTTGCTATTTAATTTAATTATCAATTTATATTTGTTTATAATAGTCGTTCTAAAGTAAAAACAGAGTATCTTGTAGTCGTATCACTTGACTAGAGGCTTCTTTCTGTTTTCTATCTTAAATCTGCTTCCAGCGTGGCCACGTCTTGATCTCGTTGTAGAGCGCCGTGCCGGGGCAACTGGTTGCCTTGGTCTGGCGATGACCCAACAGAGTGTAATCGTTCCTCAGGTGTCCACCTTGCTTGGCCAAGTCAATCAGATCCTTGGCATTCTGCAGCATCTGTGCGGAGGGAGCGCTGTTCTCGAAGTTGCCCAGAAAAACAATGCCAATGCTCTTGCGATTATAGTTGGGCGCATGCGAGCCCTGCAGCCCAAAGCCACGTCCCTCGTACACCTTGCCATCACCGGCAACAATGAAATTGTAACCAATATCGCTGAACTTGCGTCTGCCCTTGTGATCCGTCTGTATGTTCTTGATCAAGCGCTGGCAATCCTGTGACGTACTGCAGCCATTGGGATTATCCGAGTGGTGAATGATTACATATTCAACCGCTCCATTGATTCTAGAAGGGGATCGTGCACTTGCTGCTCCCCAACTGCTGCGGGGCTCAATAGTCAACGCGGCTGTCCAAGAGGGCAGCACTGCAGATAGAGAGAGAGGGGGAGAGACAGAAGCTGATTAGCAGGAAACTTTCAAATCTTTGTTGAATCTTTAATTAATTACCAATTGCGCAGATTGCGAGAATCGCTAGAAACTTAAGAGATGCTGCGTTCATCGTTTGCCGTTTTACTTTAATATTCAGTGATGCAAACGCGCTGTTTAAATACCTGATAAGGTGCTTGCGAATCGCCAGCAGCAGAGGGTATACTCTACCCTCGGTTATATGAGCTATAGCTGAACTCTTTAGGTTATTTTATACGATATATGATATATATAATTAATATAATTTATACATATATATATATATATATATTTATATATATTTAAACCATTCTTTAGTTAGGAGAGCTCAATGTAATAAAAATCATCATATTGCAGAGCATACAAAAGTCGGCTTACTGTAAGTTATTTGCTTTCACAAATTCGGTAATGTACCCGACTTAGGGAATGTACCCGGGGTTCTTCCATGGCGATAAGAAAAAGCATCTAATATACGTAAATATAATCAATTTAAATACATATATTTCAACTTATAACTAGAGAATTAACAAGGCCACATCAGCTGGTCATCCAATCTCTACAAGCACATTTTCTACTTTAGAATTGGGCGCTTTGGCTTCACCGTTTTCTTGGGTCTAGGCTTGATCTCATTTTTTTTGGCTTCGGCTGCGGCGCTTTCGTTTTCGGAATAGCAGTGACCGCCTTAATCTGCAGCTTCTCCATGAGCGTCATTGGTTCCGCGTCTGTTACTTGCTTGTGTAGCTTCGCTTTGCGTGAGTTGCGCATCTTCTGGATGCGATTCTCCTTGGTTAGTTTGTCTTGGTGGAAGCGTAAGGCTTCTAGCGCGCTCTTGTAGATGGCTGCGTGATCCAATTCCATGTCCGGCGATGTGTTGACTTCCTCACCCAGAGATTTGCCCACCTCGTAAAGCATTTTCTTAAATTGCTCCTGATCCTTATCAGTGAGTAGCGTTATGGCTGTGCCCTTTTGGCCAGCACGCGCCGTACGACCGACACGATGTATATAGGTCTTGATATGACGTGCTGCATCATAGGACAGCACAATGTCCACATTGGGCACATCAATACCACGAGCCAGTGCATCGGAACATATCAATCCATTGATCTGACCACGCGCGAATTGTGATAGGCGCACTGTACGTGCTGGCGCCGACAACTTTGCTGACAATTCGCACACCTTCGTCGGTTTTCCTTTGAATAGATTCTTCAGCACAAAGGTCAGACGACTGGCAGTATCTGCGCTGTTGGTAAAGCAAAGGAATCTCTTCCAGCCATACTGCTGCACCAGCGCATACAATGTAAGGGGTTTACAGCGCATCTCAGTCATACAATATTGTTCCGTCAGCTCTGCGGGAGTTGTGTACTTTCCTAAGAATTGACTACTCTGCGCCACAGCCTGTTCGGGATGCTCAGCATTGTCCAGTGTTGCCTGCAGCGTTGGCATTGTCAACACCGTGGTGAAGAGCTTTGGCTGAAACAGGCGCAAGTTCTGCAGTTTCTCGGGATCCTGTGAAAGTGTCGCCGAGAAGAGTAACTTATGCGGTTGCTTGCCACAACTGTTGAGCAGCTCTTGGTGGCACAGTGGCGCTTGGACTCCAGCCAATAGTTGATCTGTTGTGGTGCGCACATGCGAGTCTAAATGATAAAGCCAGTTTTGAAATACAGCGTCCATAATACGATCGGCCTCGTCGATGACCAGAAACTGCAGCGACTTCAAGCAGAATCCCTTGGTAGCATGCAGATGATCCACTAAACGACCTGAGCAACAAAAGCAATGATTAAACGTGACACTAAATTAAGCTGAGTTACCAGTTTACCTGGTGTGGTCACTACAATATCAACTTTCGAATAGTAGACTCCTTTGTACTGCTCCACGAGCTTGTCCTGCTCATCCTCCAGGCGATGCTGCTTGGACAGCAGACACACTTCCAGCTCCGTCTTGCTGCACAGCGCACTGAACACCTTGTACACTTGTAAAGCCAACTCAGCCACTGGCAGCACCACCAAAGCACGCACCTTGCACTGGACGCGTGTGGCCAGCAGCTGGACAATAGGTATGGCAAATGCTAGGGTTTTGCCGCTGCCCGTGGGTGCCGAGACGCAAATGTCTCGCGGACGGAACGGCTCTGGCTTGGAATGTGCCTCCAATATCCATGGTATAACTGCACGTTGCACGGGAAACAATCGCTTGATTTTCATTTGCTTCAGCGCGCTGCAAATATACTTCTCCATATAAGAAAGCTGCTTAATGGATGTCTCATCCACAGCTGATTCAGCAATATCATCGGGTATTAGGTTGCCTCCATCGATGATTGTCGGATGTGCCAGCCAAGCAGGTAATACCATTTCCACTTTCTGCTTTTTGCCAGAAGAGGCGCCAACAACTTGGAAATCCTTTGAAGCCTCCGTTGCCTTGGGCTCCGGTTCCTCTGTTGCTTCGGTGGCAGCTGCATCTTGTGGAGTTTCTGTTTCAGCTTTCGCTTGTTCGCTGACAGCAACAGTCTCCTTTAATTTCTCTAACTCGTTGCTTTTGTGTTTTCTTTTGCGTTTTTCTGCCTTCTGCAGCAACTTTTGTAGAATTGCATCTTCATTTGCAGCTTCGCCACTGTGTTTGGTGGACTTGTTGAAGTCCTCCGTGTATCTGTGAATGCATAAAATAAATTAATATATAAGGAAATGTATTTTATAATTTTTATTACCGATTCACTGTAAATAATTCCATTTTTTATGATAAATTTGTAAAAGCCGCGCACGTGTTGCAAAATGTTTACGTTTTTACTATACTTGGCATCGATAAGTTTGCTGATACCAAAGAGCATCGCTGGCATCGATATGTTGAGCGCTGTCACTGATATCGATATATTTGCAGCGGTTAACATGTTTAACGCGCACATTTAAAATTAAATCAAATCATTTTATAATTAAAATTGCAAACTCGAATAATAAATACGTAAAACAACACAGATTTATTTGCATTTCTATTTGTGGAGTTAGAAAGTCACAAAGAAGTCAATTAACAACGGAAATACAATTGTTATTTGCTCACATTCTAAGCTCCTGGGGATTTTTGTTTACGTTGATCACGTTTGACGTCTTTTGATGCGTCAGTGCGTGCATAAATTGTGCCAAATCCCATATTATTCCATAAGATTCGAAACTGTGCAAATTATGATTCATTTCTTTATACTGGCCACTCTGTGCGTATCCACATAAGCAAAAACCGCAACTGTCGTGGTGTAAACAAATTAACTTAATAAATGGTAGACAGCAAACCGGTTAAAAGCGTTTTGCCAATCAAGCAAAGGCTTGTCTAGCTTAATTATCACTAATTAATGCAGTTGACTCAAAAAAAAAAACAGTTGAAACTTAATGTAAATTAGAGAAATTTGAATATAAACAAGCGGATCAGTCGAGCGCGCGCGACAGTATAAAACCCTGTGCAGTTTTATAAATTAAGTATTTTGCTTATAATAGAAATAAGAACGTAGCAGGTGTTTATTAAAGAATACTCTTTTGAAACTATCATTTAGCATATGATTTCTGCTTATTTCTTGCTTATATCAGCAAGCTTTCACATATGTATACATATTCAATCAAAGCTGAGTGTTACGGCACTTAATTTACTTATGCTTGTGTCGTAGTAGTTCGCTATCTCGCTCGCACACATGTGCAAATATGGTAATCAGACGCATGTATCACGGTCGTTCGCTGTCTCGCTCGCTCACATGTGCTGCCTGCTGCTCAACGATTCCGTGGAAAAAAAATAACTTTAATTTCTTTGCTGATTTTCTGTCTTAATTATAAACCGATCTTGATGAAACTTTCAGCGTTCCTTCTATATATCATTCTTAACGCACTTGTTAAGTTAGAAGTGCCTACGTTGAGAAATGTGGCCATAATACGTTTTTTTTTTAATTGCGGGGGTGGGGGGGAAAGATATCGAAAATCTAACATAAACTCGATCTGGAGAGGGTATACAGGAACCTTCATGCCAAATTTGGTGTCTCTAGCTCTTACAGTTGCTGAGATCGACGCGTTCATACAGACAGACGGACAGACGGACAGACGGTCAGACGGACAGACGGACAGACAGACGGACATGGCTCAATCGACTCGGCTATTGATACTGATTAAGAATATATATACTTTATAGGGTCGGAGATGCCTCCTTCTGCCTGTTACATACATTTGCACAAAATTATTATACCCTTTTTTGCCCATTTTTAATGGGCACAGGGTATAAAAAGGAAAGATATTGATTGATTTAATTGATATAATTGAAACCAAATTGAGCTTACTTCCTTCTGTTGAGTTTTAAATATGAGTTAATAATTTGTGCATTCAAATCAACCAGCTGCTGCTTCTACAGCTGTGTTAATGAGTAGTAGGCGTGGCCAAAGAATGCCGCGCATTAATTTCGCATTGATCCACTTACCTTAGAGAGGTAGCATCAACTAAGTTGAAACAAAAATAAATTGCGGAAGTAAAAGCCTCAAAATAAGTGCAATATTTGTGGTTGCGGTTGACACATAAAGACAACAAGGAAAACATTTAAAATGGTATTCATTTTGAGTGGTTCTACGTTCGGGAAATGCCCAAGAATACGGGTTATAGAATAGGAATTTCTGCTGAATTTATGATAAATTATATTCAATTTAATCGAATGGCTGGAATTGATGTTTTGTTCTTTTGCTCTTGTAACTGATAAGAAAAACTCACGGCTTTTTCGTTATCTTCGTGACGCTGAAGGAAATGTGTTGATTGAATTGCATTCGTTCATGTTCCCCATCAAGGTACCACTCTCTCTGGTGCTCTATATCTTCGGTCTTATCATGCCACTTGTTTAAACAGAATGTGTCTCGTTTTTGCCTAAACATGGGAGAAAACTCAGATAAAAATGTAAATAACTAGGGGCATTGTGAAAACGTTTATTTGAATAACATTAGGTTAGTCGATCAGTCTATTGCATATTCAAATTAAGTTCTATGATGCATGAAATCCCAGATCCCAGCATTGCATTTAAATAAATGAATAAATTTATAGTTTAATTTATAATTAACTATCTCTTAAAGTTTCCCTACACGCGACGCAAATCCACATGATGACAAGTCCAAATAATTCCAATGGGAACGTTACGCCCGTCCATTGCGTGAATCAAGTCATAACGGGGATTTCTCGCATCTCAATCCACCAGACGCAAACGCCCAACCGGCAAATGTGTGGAAAAATAACACAAAATAAACACACACCAAAAAAAAAGACAATAATAATAAAAAAAGTTAAAAAAAAAAGCATAACTACGGCGTTCGTCGCACACCTGTTACCCGAGCTGAGCACAGAAACTCGTTCGGACGGCAACTTTTTGGCTCGTTCTCATTGAGATCGACGTCGATCGGCGATCGTTGCTCGATTGTCGAACGCTTTAAAATGCTAGGATATAAAAGCGGGAGCGTTCAGTTGTAAGCGTTTCGCGGCGAGATCAAAACGCTCGCAAGCTTCGCTTAACGATACTTAACTTAACGAAAGATCGCGAAAAGTTCCCAGCGAATTGAAGTCAACGAAATTCTTTGAATACCGTTGAAGTTACTCGTTGGCAAAGTTACTCGCCAAAGGAATAAGTGTAAAGTGTCAAAGGACATCCAAATTAGTAGAAATATAAATAAATAAATAATTTACATAAAATGTGGCAAGTGTTTGTAAAAATTGCGTTGCTGTCGCTGCTGCTGGAGCAGAGCAGTCGCTGTGATGCCGCCTCGTAAGTGCAACAAAATATTATAATTCTTAATAAAAATGTAAATAAATTGACAATCGATGCGTTCACAAAGTTGCCTTGGTATGACAAAGTTGGCTTCAACTAAAGCTTAAGTCGATTTATTGACTTTTTAGTTGAACTCTTGAACTTGTGTCCTCTTTCACAGCTGTTGACCTTGGTATTGCCTGCCCCAAAACATGATACTTATCTCGTATCACTTGTACATCCAAAATCGTAAAATGCAATTGTTAAATAAATAAATTTCAAGCAAAAGTTGTCCGCACATTATTTATTTTGATTTGTATTCAAAATCGTCGCAATCATTTTGTCAGCTGTTTTTTTTTTTTTTTTTTTTGATATTTCAATAATTAACACCAAATAATCGGCAAGCGAACTATACAAATTCGAACAGATTCATTGCCAATGATTGACACATTTTGGTAACATTATATACCATATTTATCATTGGCATTGTTTTCTTCATATCTTTACAGCGTCCTTGGAAACCCCACGAGCAATGTACGTAAATTTCCCAATGATTTTCTATGGGGCGTTGGCTCGTCTTCGTATCAAATAGAAGGTGGCTGGAATGCGGATGACAAGGGCGAGTCCATTTGGGATTATCTGACACACAAGAATCCCGAAAAGATTGCCGATCAATCCAATGGCGATATATCTGCTGATAGCTATCACCAGGTACGTAATGCAACAGATTTATGAATCAATAAATCTTATTATTTACATAAGTGCATCATGTGAGAGTGATGTGTACTCATAGAGTGCATGTGCCAACTATAACTGGGCCTATTAAGTTGATAGAATTTTCTCAACGCCCACATTGTATTTTCATAGTAATTAATTCTGAAATGAGAACTATTAAGTACGTTCATCACCAGATTAATGCTTGTAAATATTGTGCTGAAACTAAATCTTAATTCGATTAGTTAGTTAGTCAACTGCGCCCAGTTCAGTGGCTCAACAGGTGTCTGATTAAGATTTATGCGTTTTCTCACAAAAAAAAAAAAACACTAACAAAAACAAATTGAAATATGCAAATTCATGGTAATCAATTTGTAACCAATTTTCGGTATTCAACTTTGTCAGCTGCACGGCATTCAAACTACACAGATGAATACCCACACTAGTCGTATCATATTCATATCAACTATTGCTAATTGACGTACTCTTTTTTGACAAGTTCACGCTAATTGCCTAGGTAATTGCGCTGTCTTTGGTATTACACAGTTAAGTTGGTAAATGATTCGATTTGAATTCATTGAACCGGCTCATTAAATACGATTGTTTGCATAGTTAAGACAAGCGTCTATTTTATTAGGAATACATTACCTCTTTCATGTTGTAGATCTTTCGCAAACTTAAGAGAGTTGATGATAAGATATTAACTCAGGAAACTAGGGTTCTTCTTGATATAAAATTACATAGCTTTGTTTAACTGAATGTTACCGTTTATTGGCCTTCGAAGACTCCATAAAACCTCTGTAAAGGTGTTAATATTATATTATATTTACGTTCAGTGCTGTTCCTTGATAATGTTTATTAGTTTGTTAAGTACTTACAGTTTGTATACCTCCTCTTAAGTATACATTGTCTATTTATTAGAGCTTTATTGTATCTTTGGAATTCTTACAGAATGTAACTTCTAAGTTTTCATATTACAAAATATGAAATTCCATAGATTTGTCTTTCAAATTCTTATCGATTGTCAATTAATCTTTTCTCGCAATGTCATCGACATAGTTAGTTACAAATATTACAACTTGGTTAACTAATAGTTAATTATTGATTAATTGATTTAACATAACAATCAAACCAGATACACTGACTGATCGCAATGGCGTGACATAATCCATGAAAACATGTCCGCAGGTGTCTCAGTTGCAAGCGAACAAATGAAATCAAATCAAAGCCAAGTCAGGTGGGTCTCAGCCAAAGCTATAAGGTGGACGCCCCCATGTCAGAATTAGAGTTAGAGCCAAGGCGTAGGCCAGCGGCCAGCGGCTAGCGGCTAGCGTGTCGAATTGCTGTCTCAATGCAAGGCACATAATTAGCCATATACAAATCTGACAATGAATGCCGTACTTTGTGGCATTGTGGCACAAGTGTCGCCAATTGCCAAGTGCCAACCGCCAACTGGTTTTATTTTTTGAATTTTTGGAAATACTTGACATTCTTACACTAACTAAAGGTGGTTAATCCGTTTAGTTGACTTGTAAATTGATTTCTGATTATTTATTGCATTTCATTCCCTTCTCATTGCAGTGGCGTCGTGATGTGCAGATGGTCAGGGAATTGCATGTAACCTCCTATCGTTTCTCACTCTCCTGGCCCAGGATCATGCCAGGTGGTTATATGAACCATGTGAGCACTGCGGGCATCAAATACTACAGTAATCTGATCGATGAACTGCTCAGATACAATATCACGCCCATGGTTACCATCTATCATTGGGAGTTGCCGCAAAGGCTGCAGGAGTTGGGCGGCTGGACGAATCCTGAGATTATACCCCTCTTTGTGGACTACTCACGCTTGGTGCTGGAGATGTATGGCGATCGTGTGAAGATCTGGACAACCATCAATGAACCTTGGCATGTGTGTGAGCATGGATATGGAGTTGACTACATGGCGCCCTCTTACAACTTCCCAGGCATTCCTGCCTATCTCTGTGGCCACAATCTGTTGAAGGCTCATGCGGAGGTCGTACACATGTATCGCAAACAGTTCCAGAAGCGTCAAGGTGGCCGCATGGGCATCACACTGGATACCTCCTGGCCAGAGCCAAAAGATCTCGATTCTGCGGAGGATCGTGAGGCATCGGATCGTGCCATGCAATTCTATGTGGGTTGGTTTGCACATCCCATCTTCTCGAAGCATGGCAACTATCCCAAGGTGATGATCGAACGCATTAGGAATCTAAGCAAACAACAGGGATTCGGAGCACGTTCACGTCTGCCCGAGTTCACAACGGAGGAGATTCATCGCATTAGGGGCACCTCCGATTTCTTTGGCATCAATTCGTATACCAGCAACTTGGTTACCTCAAATGGTCATAATAACACCGGCAAGTTCCCAATACCATCATTCAATCACGACATGGGCGTCGTCGAGAGTCAAGCTGGCGTGGATTGGCCCGGCTCGGGATCTGTCTGGTTAAAGGTAAGATTATTTATAGTACCATCTGTAATTGAAGTGGTCGAAAGATTGTTGTCTGAAATAGAGGAGAGGCGGTCACGAGTGGACTCGTTAATTAGATGAGATGAGCCAATACTCAGGTGGGATGGGCGTCATAATTGAGGGAGGGAATGGAAGCTGGTTAGTTGGTTGGTTACTAAGCCACAATTGGATTTATGTCGAGCTCAGAGCTGTAAGTGAATAATGACAAGGTGTCGGTTGTTAGCCAACATCGAAGGGTGGCATAAACTACTTAGCCAAGATTAAAATGGGGGTTGACTCGTCTCCAGGGAGGCAGGGGTAATTGCTATTCCACCAAGGGTTGCATCCGTTACAGGTGCAAGTTGAATGAACCCTTATAATAAATATATTTTTCTATTTCTATTCCCACTTTTTCAGGTCTATCCTAAGGGCATGTACAATCTGTTGATGTGGATACATCGCGAGTACAATGGACCCGAGATAATTGTTACGGAGAATGGCGTCAGCGATCGTGGTGGTCTGGAAGATTACGCCCGCGTGGACTACTATAATCTGTACTTGTCAGCTGTGCTGGATGCCATGGAGGATGGCGCCAATGTCCGCGGTTACATCGCCTGGAGCCTGATGGACAGCTACGAGTGGAAGGCTGGCTACACGGAGAAGTTCGGACTGTATCATGTGGACTTCAGTTCCCCGAATCGCACACGTACGCCAAAGATCTCGGCGAGAGTCTTTGCCAACATCTGCAAGACCAATGCCATCGATTGGAGCTATCGGCCCAAGTTGGATGAAGATCAGATTGTTGCTGCCGCCCGCCTGCCCGAGGAGAGTCGGGAGGAGCGAGGAAACTCAGCAGGAAGTCTCAGCTGGAGTCTGACACTTCTGTTGGGTGTGGTGCTAGCGTGGCATGCCTAATTGGTGGTGTCATATCAAATCCGACTCTTTCCACATATTGTTGCAAAGTATTTGTACTCTTAGCATCTAAGTTTCTCTAACGAAATGTTATTGTATATATGTGTATGTATATATTTAAGAAAAGAACTCAAAGTGAATAAAAATTGTTGTGATATTTGCGAGATAATTAATTGAATGCTGTTTAATGCCAACTGGTTGGGGTAGTAACATAAAAAAGTGCTTTAGAGCGGGATAAATAAAGAAATAAAGCGCTTATTCAACAATACATAGAAGGTAAAGTTTAATTGAGAATCTAAATGTAGCCAAAAAAAAAAAAAAAATGAAAGATCAAACCAAGTCGAAGCTATAAAGATGATCTCAGTGAACTTTATAACTAAAAATAAATAACTAAAACACTTTACGTACTTTGTTTGATATTGATTGTAAAACAATGATTGAAATGAAGAGATAAGCATAGAATAAAAGGAAGTTCAAGAACAACTTTAGACATGATCTCAGTCTTTGCAAGTCTTCCGCGGCAATTCAATAATTTTACACACTCAAAAGAGTTAGCTAAATGATAGATAAATCAAAGAGATGGAAGAAGTGTTTTATTAAATAAATTAAACAGATTAAATACTATTTACACAGTTTTCTCTTCAGCGAGAACTCCAAAACAAAAGAACTATATACAGTTTCTTTATATATGGCTTATATAATAAGCTTTCTATACTATAAGCTAATCGCACATTAAGTTTGTGCTGTGGCTAATCAATTGTTAACAGGTTATGAGCACTGTGAAGTCACGGCCAAGTCAACTAAGGTTCATATATGAACAGATTATGTTTTACATATCAAAGTCAGAGAGATTTACACTGCGGCCCATTAAACAAAGTATCCAATGTGTCTCAAAGTATTTCCGCAAAACAAGATCAAAATAAAAATGAAAAATAATAATAATCACAAACAAAATGGTCTAACAAAAGAGATCGTTCATTGAGCATTAACTATTATCCATAACACAATGCGCCCCGATGACGATAGCGATAGATCTTATAGTTCTTATGTAATCCCCCAGTCCCTAGATGAGCAGTTATACTCGCAGTTGTTGTAGTCTCATATTCAATCTAGTATTAATTGAAACTATTTAATTGTAGGGGTGCTAAGCATGTGGCATGAACCTGAATAATAAAAAGAAACACACATCTTCACATCATTGTTTGTCTAAATGTTCATATGCATATGATGATATGATATATGAAGGTATATTGTCTAATACTGATCCCGAGTTCGAGCTCGAGTTCTTGTCTAGGTTCAAGTAACATAACTGTCACATCCGCTTTGAATTTAGAGTCAACAAATCAACAGATTTTTGCTTTCAAATATAATAATACATTTATCTATCTATTTATTGTGTTTGCTGTGTTTGTTCCTAGTTGACTTTCAAAGTATTTCAAGTGACCAGAAATAGAATAAAAGTTCGACACGGAACCAGAACCAGTTGCCTTTCATTTGGGCAGCGCCTACAGCATTTTAATACCCTCTACCTATCAATAATCAAAGGGTGTGCTAAAGTTGTGTAAAAAACTAATCGATTTCTTCAGTTTCTCAAGCTTCTAAGTTGAATTGAGGTTGTTCGCCCGCGCCATGCAGGGTATCTGCAAGTCGCGCAATTTCGCATAGCGTAAAATTTCAGTCAAGTCAAGTCAATGTCATAGTATAAAATGACTAAAGCTGTCAAGTTTTTTGTGATTTGATGCTATTGAGCTCTATTCTAAAGGGTATTTGTAAGTCGAATAACCTGAAATAGAGTAGTCTAATAATAAGGTCGATATCCGCGATTGTCAAATGGGAAATTACATAGTTTTTTTTAGAGATTCTCTCATTCATTTTCATTAGTCACTGGGTATATCTCAGTCGAGCACACTGCTCTCAAACACTAGTACTTGTTTTTTTTTGTAAGTTTATTATTTGCATTAACTTGGATTTATTGTTTCGGTCTGAACTCACACGAAAACTTGGCATAAATTATATGGAGCTAAAACAACTTTTTACTCAGTTTTGTTGTAGGAAACACAGTTAACAACATTTCTACGACTAATTCTTATCCGACTGGGATAGAAGACTGTCAAAGGTCTCTCTCAGTCTCGACCTCCAGGGCGCCTGTGCACCTGTGCACCTGTGCAACGCGAAAGTCACGAGCGAGAGGCAGATCTATGTATAAATACATATCTAGTATATATACTATATATGATATATTCGTCTAAGTCTGGAGCAGAGCACTGTGCAGAGCGTGTGCCTGAAGTGTTTACTGTTGACAGCAAAGTGCATGGGCGTTGGGCAGGGAGGGCTTGGAGTGGGAATTGGTAGGCAAAGGGGGGGGCAAAATAACTGTTTGCTGACTGTAGTTCATTTCACTAATTGAGATAAATGATGAGAGAAAATGAAAGCAATAGTAAATCTAGTTTTTTTCTTAGGTTTTATTATTTTCTGTGCACTTTGTCAGCACTTCAATGCGAAATATGTCTAGAAAATACTATAAAAAAGATATGTTAAGCTCTTGCTCAGATAACAATGATACACTTAAAGAATCCCATTAAGGTTATCTATCAACAGGCAAAAACAATCACAAAACGAAAGATTTGTGGGGAAGAATAATGATAAGTTTCTTGAATGTACATGTTTCATCCCCCGCTGTGCGACGTCTGTGTTGTTGCAATTTCAGTCACGTCAAGACCCTGTTGCAACCCCGCCAAAGCCCCCGCGACAGAAGTTGTGCAGCTGAAGTGCCGCACTAAACATTATTAAAACAAATGCATAAACAAGGCAAACACTCGCAGGGCCCACAACCAAGATGAGACGACGAGTTGCAAGTTGGAAAAGTTTATTGCTGATGAAATTTTACAAATGCATTACATCAGCGATGAGGGTTTTTACCAGGATATGTAACTCTGCTTACAAGTGGGAGTTCATTTAAATGTGCTTCGCGCATTTTTTGTTGTTCAAAGTTTCTCTGTTTAACATGAAAATGTTAACTTTTCTGCTAACCATCTGTTGTTTGTCTAACTTTATAGCGAGCTCCTAAAACTATGCGCTAGAACTAACGCAGACGAGCGCATTATGTTTTATTTTAAGCTCGCGCCTAAAAGATGCAACACAATTTTTACTGCGCGCGCTTTTCAAATTCGTAATTTTTTTTTTTTATTTCGCGTTTTTTTCAAAAACCAGCCCCCCCCCTAGAACATTTTTTTTGTACCGTTCGAATCAGCCCTTCCAACCGAACAAAATGCACCAAAAAAATCGGAATTTTTGAAAAGGGGCGGGGCAAAAAAACGAGTAACGGAAGTTTTTTTCAGTTTTATTTTTCTGATTTCTTGCTTATTTGTGGACCGATCTTAATGAAACTTTCAGCATTGCTTCCATGTGGTGCTCTCTATACACGTGCCAAGTTTGAAGTGTCTGCGTTGGCGTGGGCGGTACAATTTTTGTCTTCAGGCGCGATTTGCGGGGCAGGGGAGTGAGGTATCGCAAATCTAGCATACACTCAATCTGGGGGGTTATTCAGGGAGCTTCATAAAGCGCTGAATCGCAGAAGCAGTCCCAAAATTTCTTGGAAAACTTGGAAAACCACGCATACCTCGAAATATTCACATTTAATATTGCATACTTTCACGCTGAAGTAATATTAATATGAATACGATTTAAGTGGGGGAAGTGGGGAAGTCGTCTGTCTGCACTGATTCCAGGATCCCCAAGCCTGGGAGGCAACCAACGGAGGTCAACTCATACAGACCAATCAGTCTCCTTCCGGCGTTGGGTAAAATAATGGAGAGAGTCCATCTTAACTCGTATCCTAAGTCTGGAGAGCGTATCTCAAGCGATACCAAAGAGGCAGTTCGGTTTTCGTAAGGGACATGGTACACCAGAATAATTGCATAGAGTTGTGAACTTTGCACTGGAGGCTATGGAGCAGAAAGAGTATGCTGTGGCTGTGTTCATGGACATACAGCAGGCTTTTGACCGTGTCTGGCACAACGGTCTTCGTTGTAAGCTGAAGCAGCTATTGACTCCACAACTATTGCAGCTAGTAAGCAGCTTTTTGGCTGACAAATCCTCAGAAAGACTGATATGCGCAGGAGTTCCGCAAGGTAGTGTACTTCGACATGCCGAAGCCGTGTGCAGTCCGAGCAGTTGACCCTCAGGACGTTCTTATCGCAACATATGCCGACGACACTGCTGTTCTTACCAGGAGCCAGTCTCTTGGTACTGCTGCCGAGGCCTTGCAGCAATATGTCAGGAGCTTCGAGATATGGGCGAACATGACATTCTCTATAAGAATTGGATTCTGTCCAGGAATTAGGATGTTGGGATCAATCCTCAGTCATGAATCGCACTACAAGTATCTCGGAGTCACCCTTGACAGATGCCTAAACTTCGCTCGGCCTACAACAATGTTGCAAAAAACCATCCTGGCAAAGGCGGCGAGGATGTCGTGGCTGTTGTCGCCAAGAAATAAGCTCTCTCTGCGAAACAAGGTAACCATATATAAGGCCATATTAAGCCCAATTTGGAAGTACGGGCTTCAGGTTTACGGAGTAGCCGCCAAGACTAACATTAGCAAAATTCGAGTGGCACAAAGCAAAATCCTCAGGAGGATGTGCAATGCGCCTTGGTACATGCGGAATAGAGACATTGAGCGTGACTTAGGCGTACCTATGCTTGGTGACGTACTGCAGCTACAGGCCGAAAATTACTGTCAAAAATTGACTTGCCCAACGCCTACTGAGGTATGCAGGCAGAAGACGCCTGAAAAGGCTTCATCCACATGATCTTCCTGCCAGAAGAATATCTTAATTTCTTAATTTAAATATGTAAATATGTAAATATCAAAATAATGAAAATAATTCTATGTATTATATGTATAACTATATTATAAGATAGTCAATGTTTTTATATTAATGTATAATTAGGTTAAGCTGCCATGTAGGTAGTAATGTACTAATTTGAAGCCAACAGTACAAATCTGAAATAAATTGGAACCTATTTAAAAAAAAAATTGTTAATTCTTTATTTATTTTGCTGTTTTCTTGCGTTTCTTCTGTGTTTTTTACTAACCTCCCCTGTTTAGTTTGTTGACACTGTGCCAGCTGCAGTTTCAAGCCTGTTTTTATAAATTTCTGCCAAAAATTCCTTGTCACGAGCTTATTCTTCCAGGTCACGTGCTTGTACTTGTGGCATATTTATCGCCTGCTGAGTCATTTATCAAACATTTATAGACCTCATTGCACTTATTGAAAATTAATACGGATTAAATGCCACAATAGTGCAGCAAAAATCAGCACACATGTGACTCCCTGTTCCCAGCTCCACCCCTGCAACGACCCACATCAATGTTAACATTAATCCTGCGAACAAGGCATTTGAGACGCAAGTCAAACATCTGTCTGGGTAGAACGTGCTGCGAGTGGATAAAACTATTGCCACTAAAAAGGATTAAATAACAATAAATTATTACAATTTGCAGCGGGTGAATAATATACTAAAAACTGCAGACGTCCGATTGCATTTAATAAATGTAGAAAAATGAATTTTCAATTGATACAAATTATAATATAATAATAATAACACACGCATTGATTGCAGC
Organism: Drosophila funebris; assembly: GCA_018901825.1. NCBI lineage: Eukaryota > Metazoa > Arthropoda > Insecta > Diptera > Drosophilidae > Drosophila > Drosophila funebris. The sequence goes on from JAEIFK010000688.1 coordinate 6,054,074, forward strand.
TGTGGCTAATTTGATTAACATTTAACACCCAAAATGCAATCACAGCAGACAAAAACATTCATTTAGAATGCGGGCGAACAACAGAAGAATCCAATTCAATTATTATGTATACATCGAATGTATGTACATATCCTATGTATGTATGTATTTATTTATTTATGTTGATGACCAGTAACATTGGCCATTGATTAACCCTTTTGTCAATGGCCAATCAAACAGTTAATTGCACAATTTTCATCACCCGAAATCCAATAATAAAGTGCTTCCAGCTGTGCACTGATTAAAACATTTCTCCATTTTTCCATTTTCCAATTTTCCATATCTCCATTTCAGCGCAATGGCAGCACCTCCAGTTGTTGGTTAGTTGTGTGTGTGTGTGTGTGTTGCCCTCATATGTCGGACAATTGCGACAATGATCTCCCCCACATTATGTTGAAGTGTAGCAGCACCCGCAGTGCTCCCCATCGATACATTTTGGCTATAAATACAACACATAAAGTATTTTTGGGTCTGCATGAATTGAGCTGTGCTTTTGTGGTGTCGTTAAGAGATATCCCAATTTAATGGGGCTCTGCTTAAAATGAAAGCAAGTTGTCGTTTTAGTAATTGGCGTGTACAACAAAGCTTGATGGGAAGTGCTTCTGATAGCTGTAGATATGACCATAAAAGCTATCAATGTTCCGTTCTTAGCATATAAATTGCTTTTGTCATAAATCTTAGGCGAACTTTGCTCTCAGCATGGGAAACTCTTGTTGATAAACTGGATATCCGATAACTGAATCTGAACTGTTTCTGAAATCAGAAATAAGGAAAACGGGAAATCAGAAAGGAACAATATAGTCAGCTGTATTTTGATTGAAGAAAGGAAAACCATAAATTATCGCCAGGGGGGATAGGGATAGAGATCGTTAGGGTATAAGAAAAAAGGTGCACAGGGTAGGTCACAAATAGGGCCAAGAACGTGCCAAGAGATCAGAAGACAGGCAGCTGGCAAACTAAAGCGAAGGTTAATGCACTCTAGAGTCGAGTCCAAATGACGAACCAATTACCAGTTAAGGCTCAAGACGTGGGCCAAGCTGATTGCGCAACAAATTGCACAAACGAGCTGTTGTCACCCCTTTTTTGGGACTAACTGTTGGCCGATTGACAGTGACAAACGTTGAAATGCTCTAATGTTGAGAGCCCAGCTAACTTGCCACTGTAACTGTACCAAATGTGTGTCTGCCACATATCAAATAAAAAGAAAAAACAACCACCAATGGAAGCTGCCACATAGCGATTCCAATTGCGATTCCCTTTGCTCGACTATAGACTGTAAACTGTGGCGCCTGCGCAGCTGTTTCTCGAATCTCGTGGAGGAGGAGCCCAAGGTTTGAGACCTCGAGTCGCAACGCGCGCCGCTTTGTCTCAAAAATTTCACGCAATGCCCATCATCAGGCATCATTGATGTTGTTGGTATTACGAGTCTGTCTTTTCCTCTTGCTCACACTCTCTCACTATCGTTCTCTTTCTCTCTCTCTCTCTCTCTGTTTCTCTGAAACTGCCTATTGATCGATCGTTTCGATATCGCAGTTTTATTGTTGTTCGTCATTGCAAAATGCGCCACCATCGTTCGTCACATTGTTCGCCCTGTGAATGTGCCCGGGGGCATTACTACCTTAGGGGTTGTTGTTGTTGCTGCTATCGTTCTCATTGTTGCAACACGCAGTGCAGTTGCAGTTTTCCCTGCGGTTCAAGGGTAGCTTTTTCCTATTCAACCCTTAGCATTAGTGCTCTGGGAATGCGTCAAATGCTTTGGGATTGTGTTTCAGCTACGAAATCGGGGTTCCATTTGGTGCATGGTCCGCACATCTTCTCACAAATGTCCATTATTTGTATATTTTGATGGCAAGAAATTCAAGTTCATTGATTTTTAGCGTGTTTCACTTTTGTTTTCATAGCTTAACTGGAGTTTGTTATTCAGATTTATTGGCTCACAACGCATTAAAAGTGAGAGTGATGCCAGAGGGACGAATGTACAACAGAATATGCATGAAACGGGGGAAAACCAATGATATATAAATAGGTAAAAGAAGCTCAATAAATTATACATGCAGTATCAACTGAGAAGTCAACTTAATATTCCTTTTGAATTTCAACAAAGTTATGAGAGTTTGAAGTTACACAAAAACGTTACAAATCAATGAAATTTGAAACGTTTATTATTAACTTTTATAAGATTATCGATAATTGTGCATTTGTAATTGGAAATGTGGTAAATTATATATCTAACATAATTGTGAAACATTTCAAATTAACAGTTAGATAAACTTAGCTCTTTATTTACAAAATATCCTTCTTTTCCCCTTTATTACAGATCGACAAACGAACAGCAAATTGGAGTGAACTCACTAACATCCATTTAGATTAACGATCGCTCATTTGTCGGACTTCCATTTTTAGGGTCATTATCTTTTGCTGACGATCTCACGCATTGCCACTGAACGATTGGGTTTGCCAACTGCAACTGCATCTGCAACATGCAACGGTTAATTGTTTTCCATTTGTTGTTGGGCATTTATGGCCTGCCACCGCCCACTGAGTATAACCGACTGTGTAGTGTTAATTTATAACATTGTTGTTGCCGCCCAAGGTAGGAGTGCTCCATGGCCCCATGGCATATATATCAAAATGATATATCTCGTTGGCACAGCTAACATATTCTAGCCAACAGCAAACAGCCAACAGACAACAGACAAACGGCCAACACTTGCCAGCTGGCCAGCTGCGAAACCCAAGCCGAGCTTTGTCTGGAGCGACACACTGTGCCCAGCCCATTGTCGTCATTGTAGTCACATTATTAGACGCGCTTCGTTGACCAAATTAATTGTCGCCTATGCCAGAGACCAGTTCGCTTGGCTCATTGCACAGTGACGCAGACGGAGGAGGGTAGCCTCCTCGTAATGATCATTTGGTGGCCATTAACTGGAGCTGCAAGCGATTGCATTTTCGGGCGTGCTTTATGGCTTCCCTTGACATTCAAATTCTATGAGAGCAATGTTCTCTAATCGCAGACAGCTAGCTGGTCAGAGAGTGACAAGACTGACAGACCAGACAGCTTGACATGGTTATGGCCTAACGCGTTTTAGTTGTTCTCCATTTTCTTTATAGGTTCCACAATTTTATTGCCGGAAATTCTAATTGTTGCTGTTTAGGTTGAGGTTTTCGGTAGCGGTCTGTAAAAGTTTATGATTCTCAGTATGATTCATGTGCTGGGCCATAACATAATGTTGTTTAGCTTACCAATGCCACAATGCCGCAATGCCTACAAATGCAGACATCAATTGCAGCCATGAGAGCCATGGAAGCAGGGCAGGCGCTCTCTCTCTCTCACTCTCTCTCTATCTTTCTGTTTCAGCTACCCATCCATGGCTGGAAGCCGGCCGGCAGAGTGTCCAGGCAAACAAACATTCCAACGGCAGCAGCAAGGATCGACAACCTGCAGCGGGCGAATAAATGCTTATTTTTGGGGTGGCAGTCAGAGTCGTATCATATCGATTTTTAGTGCCATGCGGTTGCCAGGGCGAGCACCCCCCTTTAGCCACTGAGGCATTGGGGTAGTCTCAAGTTCGTCTGCCAATTATTTGCCGCTTATTAGTGACGGCGTCGACGTCGTCGTCGTCGTCGGAGTTGCAGTTCTGCTATGTTTTGGTGGTGTTTGCCAGCACGTGACTTCTTGCGTCTCGGCGGTCGCTTTGTTTGCATTTGCATAAGAGACGGGGGTCGTTGCTGACTTTGACGTGCTACACAGACTCAAGTGTCGCCCTAATGCCTGGCCATTACAATGAAGTGTGGACGCAACTGCATTTTGTGTCTGTGTGTGCGAAATTGTAGACGCTGCCGCCCGGTGTGGCAGCCACCCCCAAAAGTAAATCACTGCTAACCCTCACAGTCAGCCGTTGACCAAACGGTTAAGCTGTTTTCTGTGCCAATTGGGAATGGGTGCAATGGACAACAAACCGGTTTCTAATCCTTTCAGCATGCAAATGTAAACGAGAAATGCAAACTGCGGCGTTCCCTCTTTTCGCATGGTCAGCGCAATTCTAAAGGGGTTGAAATAGCGGCCATGAACACAGTTGTTGTTTCTGTTTCTGTTGTTCTGATTCCAACGAGAACTTTTCGCAATTTGTTTTGAATATTCAGTGAAAAATGGAAACTTAATTGTATTGCAAAATAGTAGAACAACACTGGCATGATCAAGAGGAAGAACACACAGCGATTTGCATGTCAATCAACCCAGTGAATTATTAAATATAGCAATCAACGTGGTTAAGAGATCACAGTGTCAGTGTGTGCATCAAATATTAAACCTTTGCATGCGGTGAAGGAGAATATCAGACTCACTGCAGTGTTGGGAAGCTCAGGTTAGTAGGGAATCAACTAGAACAATTAGCAATACCGATCAGTGCTGCCACTTTAGCAATTTAGTGGCTAGATCTAGCAACTTTTAAAAATATTTACAAGCAAAATTTTGGAGACGCCTGGCTGCAAAATGAGGAGTTCAAACAATGGATTCGCAAGGATTGCACTGATCGAACGAGAGCATATTGTGCGTATTGCAAATCCACATTATATTCGCCACCACGCCACCTCAAAAAACATGTGGCTGTGATTGGTGCATTTAGCTAAAAAAAAAAGTTGCCTTTCGTTCAGTGATTTAAGTGAAGCTAACGAACTAGACAACATTATAAATAGTGTTAATTTTGTTTAATTTTTTTTTTTTACATACATATATATATATATATTTGTTAAAAACGAAAATTTTAATGATTTAGCAATTTATTTGGCAATTTTTACAAAAATTCTAGCAACTTTTTTTGCCAAATCTTGCAATGTTTGTTTCAGAGATTCTGGCAGCACTGATACCGATATCCATTAGCATCGATACTTTGATGCTAAGTCAATTGCGCATTAGTAAAAGCTTTATTATGCAATTGATGTTTCGATCAAATCAATTGAATCATCTGCAATTACATAAATACAAAGCACTGCACAGGCTGCAGCATCAATGAAAACAGTAAACAAAAGGCAAACCAGCTGCTTTCTATGTAGTAGTACTCGACTCCCCTTGCAGCTCCTGTGCAAAAACAGAATATTGACTACAGTGCACAGAAGGAGGTTAGCTATTTGGAGTGAGAGGGGGATAACAAACAATTGAGGCGCACCCTCGTTGAGGGCTTCTGTCTTACTTCACGCTTCCATGGACAGCAGTAAAAGCGTAGAATGAATATCCTCGCAGCAACAACAAAAACAAAAGGCAAACATTTCGCACTTTGTGCCAAGCCAAAAAAGAAAAAAAAGGCCACAACGGCTTGGTTAACATGTGTAGACCTCATTGAGGGTGTGCCAATTTGGGGAGCTCACTGATCCCACGGGGATGCAATGACAACGACGATGACGATTGCGATGACAACGGCAATAACAACTCAATGCGATGGTCGAAAAAAAATGTTGGCAGTGAAAAAAGTTTGTCAAATTCAGATTTACTATCCCTGTTGGGTTCACCCATTATTGAATGTTTCAATGTTATTGCACTCTAATGGGTTGCATATTCCGTAACTTATTTTTCTATTTTAAATAAGGAACAACTCCCAAAAGTGCCGTTAGATTGCCTAGTGGGCGGTCTAACGGCGTGTTTGTTAGATCACTTTGGTAACCCCTGGCAACTCTGGTTGGGCAGTTATTAGCTCTCTCAATATCATACTACATTTGTTTCTTTGTAATTTAATGAAGTTAGTACAGCATTCTCGTAGCTGGGCAGTAAATTTCATTACCTGGCAACTTTCTCAGTAAGCAAGAAATGAACTCTTCCGAGAATCAAATTTCATGCGCTCTTTGGTAACCCCCACTGGAGTCAAAGTCGGAGTTGGAACTGAAGTTGGAGTTGGACTTGGAGTTGGGGTAACGCTGACGAGCGAAAACTTCAACTGAGTTGAAAAAAATGGACAAACAACGGCGTCCGACTCATTGTTGTACCTTATTTTATTGTTGTTTCGGTGTGTTGTTGCTTCTAGTTTTATTTTCTCCTCTTATTTCTTTTTTTTTTTTATATGGTTGCTGCTTCTATCATTGCAATTCATTGCAGTTGCTTGTTGGCTCCGAAGTGGATGCACTCAAGCGGTGCAGCTGTTAGGATCCCCCTCACGCCAGTTGAAGCTTTCCTATCTGTTGCCTCATATCTTTCACCGGGGCCAAGTTAATTGTTAACTGCCGTCTCCAGTTGTTGAAGAATACAAACTTAATGAAGTTTTATGCGTTTCTAATGTGCAGCCAATTTGTTTTCGATGATATTTCAATTGTGATACATTTAGTTTATCAACAATTCGAATTAAAACGTGTACAATGAGTTGATGATTTCACTGCAAACTTTAATTAAGGAATAACTTAGTTATTACCAAGAATACAGACACAACTTGAACCTTGTTTGATCTCTTTGGTATCAAGATCTGAAGTGTCATCAATTGTCAACTGTATTCTGCATGCCACAGTGAACTCTCTGTAAACTGCACGCGATGGCCAATCAAATTATGCATCCCATTGGGCTGCGATGTCAAGTGCATCATCGCACTCAATTTACCGCCTAGCCATATTGTCGGAAACTATTTTAACACACGCATAATGTAGCTTCCCATAATCGTGTCGTCTCTCCCCTTTCCTCTAACTCTATGTCTCTCTCTCTCTCTGTCTCTGCTCCCCCCTTGGCACGAATTGACCAGCGGAGCTCGCGTGTCAGTTTGTCAACTCTTCGCTCGCAGCTAAACTTAACATTATTTAATTACAAGAGCAACAAATGCGGCGACAACAACAACAATAACTGTGACAAGAACACTCCGTGTCATAAAAAATTATTTTACGCGCGCTACGTTGGCTGTAGAAAAGGGGGAAAAAGAGATTGAGGGGGGAAAAATGTATGTAGCTTTAACTCCAACTGGTTTTTTTTTGTATTTCGTTATTTTTGTTGTTGTTGTGGCTCTTGTTGCTGAGCTCCAATTTGCAACATTATAATTTCGCTTTGAATTACATACACACACGCTGCACACACACACATATGTATATATGTATATAAGCAGCAGAAACAAGAGCAGTTCATTGAACCTGTGAAAGGCAAATGCAGCTACAACAACAAGAATAACTATGCAACTACAACAATAGGCCAAAGCACAATCATTAGGAGCTTACATAAAGCGAGCGATTATTTCTGCACTTATTAAATTTTAGCACAGTGCAACAACAAAGTATGTGTACATCATAATCATCATCATCAACAGCTGAAGAAGAAGAGAGCTTGAAGAATCGAACAAAACGGCAGCTGCTTCCAGCATCAACAGTAACAACAACAACAGCAGCCAACACTAGATCACACTTGAGATCTACAGCTAGAGATGCGTAATATGACGTCACTGTCGATAACACGCGTGATTGTTCACTCTGCAGGCACGATAAGCCTCTGGAGAGTTTCTCTAGTTAAAATGTGAATCAAAAGCTAATGTGACTGTATAAATATCGTTGTCAATCAACAACTGCAGCTCCAAAAGCTTTCAGCTGTGATCAGCTCTTTAAAAGCGATAACTGCTTGCATTTTACACTGTTATCGCTTACCGATATTGGCAAATCACAGTCGATCAGTTGGGGCTGCTCATCTCTAGCGCATGGATCGGGCAGCACCTTCTCCTATTCTGTTTATGCCGTCCGTACTTGTCTAACTGCCCGGCAGCTATTTTACACGCCATTGAGTTACAAATGGGCGCTCCTCTGCTAAGATGTGGATGTGGATGTGGATCGGCTGACTGCTGCTTTTTTTTTATTTTTATTTGCTACTTGGCGGCATGTGTTGAAATACACCATTCTCTTGGCATCCACGCCTGCCTGCCTGCTGTCTGCTTCTGCTTCTGCTGGCTTCATCTCTCTCCACGTCTCTATCAATTTCGATCGCAAAATCTGCAGCTTTCTTGGGGAATTATTTGCGCTCGGTTGAGCGTTGTTTCTTCTATTGATTGTGGATTAAGGCAACCACAACGAGGCGCAACATATAGAGTTCCTGTTCCCGGTTCTCTGTTCCATGTACCCAGTTAGGTACCATGTTGTCTATTGTGGCTCGTTTCCTGCTGACGCTTTGTTCGGCTTGTGTGTGTCGTGTGTGTCTGGCCTGTCGCCCCTTCGGCTCGCCTTGCTGGCCTCGTTTTGCCTCACTTCCTTTCACAGGGAGCTGTGGCAACATCATCATTACCTGTGGCAGGCCCAACTACAGCTGGAAAAAAAAAAAAAAGTGAACCATTTTTCAGCTGTGGGGCAACCGCGATGCAGCTTCCAGCTTTCCGTGGAGTTCATTCAACTGGCGCCGACTGTTCAGATTTTAGTTGCTTTTGCTTTTGCTTCCTAGTTGAAAGTTTGTTGACAACAACAAAGCGCAAAGTAAGGGCGCTCCAGTTGATGGGATGCAGTTACCAGTTGTTGTTGCTGTTGTTGTTATTATTCCTCTTCTTCGTTTTCTTGTTGTTGTGGTTGTCGTGGATAATCCTGCATTAAAAAGTTGCCTGACGGGTTTTTCTTTTCGGCCTCCCGCCATCCTCGTCCCTGGGGTGAAAATCGTGAGTTTGCTTATGCACTGAAAATGTGCCACGTTGCACTTGTTCAGCTGAGGGAATTGGAGGAGATTGCTGAAGTGCATCACATTTACCGTTGCACAGCAGATAATTTACTTGAGAGAAGAAAAGAGTCGCGACCCAAGAAAGCAAACTTGTGAAAATGGCCCCGAAGTGGCATAAACAAGCGCTGTGTTGCATCTGAGATTCGGCTTGGGCTCGGTGCTGCTGCCTGGGCCAGTGGAACACTGTCTGCCACATCTTGTGTGAATGCTTCCACATCTCTTGTTGTAGCTGTAGCTGGTGCTTATGGTTTATGTAATGGGCAGACGAGGCTAGGCCAGTCCAAGAAACGTGCACCGCCTGCAACATTAAAGCGTGGAAAATGCATCCAGACAGCATTGTTATTGCCCCTGCCATTCTTGTTGTTCCCATTGTTGTTGTTGCTGCTTTCTGCTGTTGTGGAAAATGCAATTAAATCGCTCGTTGCAGCTGAACGTGGTATAAATATTATCAGCACCTCGACTGACCAGTCAATCAATTAGGTTTATCGCAGCGAATGTTATAATTGAAATACCAAATACCAGATGCCAAGTTCCTGACCATGGCCATCAGTTGCCTCATCTGGTAGCAATTAAATGCCTGCCAAGTCCTCATGCGTTTTTGTGATACCGCTCTCCATTCATGTGCAGGCATCTCAAGTCTCTTAATCCTCTCAAGAATAGTTGAACTTCATCAAAAGTTTGCTCACATCAACAGCAGATCAAACAAATCTTAACTTTGCGACAAGTTGTGACAATATCTTGTGGGATTTGTTTAGTAGTCAGTTGACAAACACACAAATCATCTCTTTAGCTCTTCATCAAGTGTCCAGGGACACTTTCCCATACCATTACTTGGATAATTTTCCAATATATGTTGCCAAATTTCCTTCCCTTTTGCAGGAAAGAGGTATATATTTCCTAGCTCAAACCACACGTTTTTCATAATACTGTTTTTACCAGTTGTCGTGAATTATGGAAGTCACTCTTCCTCTTGCTATTGTTTCGCATGAACGCATCATAAAACAAACATTAAACTATTGCAGCCTAGTGTGCTGGACTCTGAAATACCCTTTAGTCTTAGAAGTGTGTTGCAATATTATTGACTTGAATATTTCTTCAATTACTAATCAATTATATTTGCAACTGTTTTTTCGTATGAATACCCTGTAATTATGCAAATGAATATATCTTTAAAATAGCTTTAGATTTCTCTGATTATTAGCGAAATTTAAAATTGATAAACATGTTTATTGTCGAGTAAAAGAATTGTGGAACTGTTATAACCCTGTAATAATATTTTACAAATATTAAGACAACAACATATGCCTTATGGTTCGTTTAAAATAATAAATTAACAATAACAATAAATAAACTTTAAGCTCCTTTTGAGAACTTAATTGCGAGGTATTAAACACACACACACACACACAGAAAGAGAGACAACAAATCTGCGTATGCAATAAATTTATTTACAATTCATGCACGCTGACTCCATGATACGTCTCCTGCCCATATATCATCATGTTGATGGTTTTTCATGGCCTGCCTCTAATTTGCATATTCATGAAACTTGACACCCCCTCATTGTCGGCACAGCGGCGTGCGGGCGGGCATCAGCAGGGGGAAGAGTGAAAAATTTGAATTTAAATTTGAATTTTTATTTATTTAACCATGCGGCAGTTGCTCGGAGGCAGCAACAGAACCACAAAGCCACTGTCGTTGCCATTACCACAAAAATATAAAAGAAGGCCTAGAGCTTCGTTCATTTGGCAATTGGAGTTGAGCACGTGCTGTGCTTGGTCATAATGACGTCATTAGCGTGAAGGCTACCAAACTGAAGCGTTATAATCCTCGGGCCATTGCACGATCATTAATCTAGCGCAGAGTGGAGTCGCCACCGACTCCATAGAGTCGAGAAGTCGAACAGTCGCAGTGTCTCGACTACGATCCGATCTTTGACATTTTTATACATTGCAAATTTTCCATGTGCAATTTTCTTTAGCAATTTATCCTAATGGAAAGTCCGAAACGAAGAGGCGCGATCAGATTTCGCCCCTGAACATGACCGTCGGTTATTGGTGGGTGAATTATGAGCATCGCCAACTGGCAAAGCATTAGCCAAAGCCAACCAAAGAGATGCAGAGATTAGTCGCTAGAAAAATTGTTAATGGTCGTTTGGTACCGGGCAAATAAATTTGTTCCACTTGCAGGCAGCAATCTGCGAGCGGGGGGGAGAGAGGAGAGCGTCAGAGAGAGGTTGGAAAAGTCGTGAAAACTGTTGGCCGAGTAATTGCTGATAATGCAAGGATCGAGGCAAATTGACTTCCAGCTGACCCACAATGTGAACTTGTAGATTGCCACAATGCAGTCTGAAACTAGGCTAAATGCCCAGGCGGGCGAGATTGGCTTTAACAGTGGCGTCTTCTGCCTGGTTGCCAAGGGGAGTAGAAAGCAAGTCAAGCGATGTCAATTAAGACATGAAAAGCAATTTCAAAATCATTAAAACGAGCCAAGTGCAGCAAAGTATAGACCAAAAGCTGCAACTGAGAGGAGACAGCTTCAACAGCGTGTGACAAAATGCCATCATTAAGGGGCGAAGTGGGAGAGCGGCTGGGAGGCGTCGCTTGACACGCCACTTGACATTTTCGGGTGCTAATGATGACGTTGAGCGGTTCTCAAGTGCGCTCCCTCTCTCTCTCTCTCTCGCTCTCTGTTTCTCAAATTCATTTGAAATTTTGTCATAATTGGCCATTTCATTGTTAAAAAAAACCTTTTTGTTTTAATTTTTGCCTTGTCTTGCCTTAGCACTTGACATTCCTTATGAAAATATTTACCAGCGAATTAAATGCTCTTCCCAAAATGCTGCTGACATATCATATAACCTGTCCCAGAAAAACCGTTCCCATAACACCATAACATTGGCATTCTCAGTCCCAGATTTCTGTATCTGTCGCCTTTCTGTTGCATATTTCTTTGACTTTCTGGCTGGGCAATTAATGGGGGAGACTTTCGTTTCGTTTCCCCCCAATTTCTGTGCTGATTTCACATCCTCCAGCTCAGCTTTGTTTTCATTTCAATTCCATGGAATTCCTTTGAGGGGGATCAACGAAAAAAATTATATGTTATTTTTAGTCAGCGCAAAATTCGATGCGTGCTTTTATTTTAATTTACGCTCGATTTGTTTTTTTTTTTTTTTTTTTTTTTTTTTTGGTAGAATCAGCAAAACAATCCGTTGAGTTGTCTAAAAATGCTTGCTTTCCTAAAGGCGATTTCTAATAAGAATCGTTTATAGATAATATTAATGATAATGGTGAATATTAATAAAGAAAATGGCAATGAACTGCTCAATGCAGATCAAATGCAGCTTTAACTCAGATGTAGTTATTTGGTTTGATTTTCAAAAGGAAATTCATTGTATTATCATTGTGAATCATTAAGAGCCAACTTCCGGTTGAAACGAACTTCCGACTTAAAGTCTGATCATATAAATATTTCCCTAACATGTGATATACATTAGAATGAAACTCTAAGTAGTGATTGCCAATAGAAAACGTTAATCGTATTAATTAATTAAGCAAATTGATTGAACTAATAACAAAGATTTGAATAAAGGACAGATAACTCTGATTAGATTCCGATGTATTCAATAAATATTGCTGTAATTTAAGCTTTGAGTTTGTAGCCTGCGTCAAGTCCATCTACAACATGTGATATCCATAGGAATGCACCTGTGAATGGAGATGGCTAATAAGAATCGTTTGTCAGTTAATAAATTGATGTTACAGATTAGAGGACTGAATACTTTGATTAGTTTTCATGGCAATAACAACTTTCCCTTATGAGTCTCAAAGTCTTATCGCATGTGTGCATCTATAACATGTGATATCCATTAAGTGTTTCCGTTTGTAGAGCCTATAGAGAATAGAGAAGTCTTTGTAGAGACACGCCCTGGCATTTGTCTCACGTGACCGTTTCCCTTTGGCTCGTGACCAGGCCAAAGCATTACTTGGCCCAATCGTTAAATCGCGTGCTCCTGCGGCTTTTTGGTACGATGTTCTCTCTTTAAACGGTAGCTAAGTAATACGATGGACTCTTACGGATATCTTGACTATTTCAGTGATTGATTGATTGCTTCGTAACGTTACTCAGACTGGTTGTTGCTGCTCCTCCATCGCCATCTCCATTTCCATTCTCCTGCTGCTGCACTTCCTTCTCTTGGCTGGCAGATCAATCGCAGAAACTGCGCAATTTCAATAATTCACAAAAGGGAAACGTCAAATGGGACAACGACGGGAGATGGGAGATCCCAAAGAGTTATGGTCCTCGACATTCAAACTGCAGCGACCCCGAAATGCCTGCAGCTGCTGATGTTGCAGTTGCACTCGTTGTTGTTGTTGTTGTTGTTGGCCACTTTTCGCCTTTGATTTTCAGTGCGCGATTAAAATGCGCCTGGCCAAAAAAGGCAACGTCAATTTCTGGCTGGGGGAAACGAACCTGGACATGATTCTGTCTCTGATTCTGTTCCCTTTCCATAGAGCACCCCCAACATTGACTGCTCTTCTTGTCATTGCTGTCTCCCTGCCCCGTCTCTCTCTTTCTTCTCCCTCTCTGTATTTATACCCTGTGCCCATTGATGTGAGTATTATAGCTTTGTGCAAATGCTTGTAACTGTCAGAAGGAGCGTTGTCAGACAGCATAAACTAGGTTTCAGCATCGTAAAGATGTGTGTTTATATGTAACGTATGCATGTGTGTGCAAATGCGTGTTAAACTATATTCGAAACTGGACGCAGGGTATCACGTAGTCATGCACACTCGACTAGAGCATTGCTTACTTGTTTTTTTGTTTATGTTGTTGTCTTTTAATAAACGCATCGCTGCGCATTCGCAGCAACACAAAAAAATGCGACAAAACAATGAGAAATGTCTAAAAATTGCAGTGTTTCCTCTCCTCTTCCTCTCCTCTCCCTTCCTCTCTCTCTCCTGCTGCAGTGGCAGCAACGAGGAGGGCGCACATCACAAACTGCAACTCTGCTCCCATTTAAGGCGCAATGACGCGTCGCTCATGCGCATCACGCACATGCCACGGTCCTCCCTCAATTGCCGTGCCTCCCTGCCACTTCATGTTGCAGTTGTTATTGCTGTTTTGTCATCCTTTCTAATCGTCACTGCCTCGGCTTCGGCTTCAGTTGCAGTTGCTGTTGCAGTTGCAGTTGCAATGACAGCGCAAAATATTCAACTCAATGTTGGCCCATCCGTTGGGCCAATTGGTGGGCGCATTATCAAAGCCATCGCAACGTCACGATCAGCACAAGCACAGCACCTTGGGCGGTACTCAAACTGGGCTATGTTCATCCACAAATCAGTTAGCAACTGTATCTCCCTCTCTCTGCTTCTAGAGTTGTAATGAACTGCGATTAGAAATCTGGAAATGTACTCAGCGCTGTTGCTTCATTAGCTTCTTTAGGCAGTTAATAACTCTAAATTTATTAGTATTTTAATTGTCGAACATTTATTGATCATTTAGTTCGGTTCAGTTGCAAAATCTTGGCTTAAAGGCAAGCAAATTAAATAATATTTAATTATTTTGACTTTTATTCTGGTAATTCTTTAAACTTGAACTAGAACTACAAACTTAGATGACTTTTTCAGCTATTAAGCTATTATTTTATAGTCGTAATTATGTTTTATCTAAAAGACTTTTTAAAGTAAAGTCTAGAAATCAGTGCTAGGAGTGGACGTAAATATACATATTTAAACTAATAATTTATAAAAAGATTCATCCATTTATTGAAAAATTTATAATTTATAGTTATTCCTTAAATTAAGTTTAAAACATTGATTAAAATGCATTATTTCTTGATTCCATAGCTTTTAAACTTCTTTTATATAAATAAATATATTAATTATTGTTGAAGAATATAGAAACTAGCAAAGGATTAGGTTTATAGATTTGAATAATATTTGTAGCAAGAATTAGGCATACATATGAAATAGTCTGTTAATTCCAATTTTATATATGTTTATTCTTATAACTTTCATATTCAAGTAACTTAATATATAACAATATAACAATTCTTTACTTCATTTTTATATATTCACAAATAGTCAATCTATCATTCTTCTTATGTTTGATTAATAGATTAATTAACTATTATAAACGTTTATTTAAACGTAGCTCATCAATTGTGTCTGCCTGGCCGACAATCTGTTTGCTTTACTGCGCCTGATGAGATTGTGTCTCTTTTATTTGTCTGTTGTTGTTTTTGTTGCTTTGCTGTTGTTGTTTTTGCAGTTCTGCTTTCTGCTTCATTGCCACATCGATGTATTTGTTGTTGTAATTGCCGCTGCTGTTGTTGTTGTTGCTGCTGCTGCTGCTGGTGACATGCTGCTATTTTTAAACGCCGCTGTTGTTGTAGCATCTGCGATTTGAAAATTGCATGTTGCTGGCCCATTTGTTGTTGCGATCCGTGTGCCAGTTGCAGTTGCAACTTGGTACTTGCGACTGCATCAATTTGCTTGTTAACTTTGGACAGTTTTGCGCTTGAATTGGCCTGAACCTTTTTTTGTGGCAATTGTGATGTGCTTTATTTTCGCCCCACAGGGCAGCTGCAACGTCTTTTCAACATCTTTTCGATTTGTGCTTTTGTGTGGGAGTTGCTGCCCCGAGAAAGAGAGAGAGAGAAACAGAGACAGCGGCAATCAATTCCGCCAAGACACGCCAAATCTGGAGGGGCCAATGCCATCATTAGCTGCTCCCCTCACACTCTCTCTGTCCCTCAGTCTCTTTAAACAGGGTTTCAGGTGTGCGTTTGTCAGTCGACACATGTATCTTGGCCTGGCGTCGTTTCCGGTCATCAAGCGTCCATTTACGGATGTGTTCCCCCAATTCTAAAAGTGCTAACGAAGTGCAGCAGCAACAACAACAACATTTTGTTAGTTTTTCTCGCACGCTTCAGCAACTTTGACTTCAACTTTAAATCCAATTCCAACTCCATTTCCAGACCTCGAGGCGACAACGCGCTAATGACATTCAACACTTGAGCTTGTGCTGGGAACTGGGATTGCGATTGGGATCGCTGCACGTGTGAGTGTATGTGTGTCTGTTGGCCAGTTGATAATATTAGCATTTAAATGCAACACATTGGGGCACTTATTGAATCGGTTCTCTTGGCCATTAAGCAGCCAAGGCGAATGCTGCAACTTTAACTTCACATCCGCTTGATGCGTTTTTTAATAAAAATACAAAATTTTCAATCCATGTAATTGTATCTTTACTCGCAAGTTGGCTTGGATAACTTAAGCCACCCACGCTGTGGATTCATTTGGCAATTTAATTAAACGCGACCACCCGAGTTGAAGGAGTCTGTGGCATTGTGCCCCTTGAAGCTGCCACATTGACTGCAATATGAGGCATTATTTCATTCGCAATGCGAATCGTTTGCCCTGTGCAACAAGAACCCACACACACACGCACACACACACACACACAGATTTATTCTTCAGATACTTTTGTATCTTTGTGCAGCTGCCGCAATAAGAAATCAATTTCCGGCACATTGTCAAGTGCAAAAATATCAAATACAGCTGGCAGCTACAATAGAATCAGCTGTCTGTTGGACGCAAAAATATCTCTCACATACAAATGTATCTAACAGTTGCAAAAGTATCTCTTAAAGAGTTCAATAGCACGCGCTGTGTTTTTTTGTTTTCTCTACTACTTTTGTAATTATTTATCATCTTCTCTTACTCAGCTGTCGACTCAACAGCAAACTGTCAGATACTTTCAGCTTGGCTCTTAATTTGGCATTGCGCTGCATCATCGTGCGGCAACTTCATTAGAGATGCCACGCTGCTGTGACTCTGTGAGTCTTGATGATAAACCAATTGTTTTGAGCCGACGTCCATTAAATTGAGAAAATGAAAATGTGTTTTCCTCATGGTGTCATGGTGTTGGAGAATTGATGCGGCAACGAAAGCGCTTAATTATGCCAAGACAGTGGGACAGACAGACAGCAGACGGTCGGTCTGACGATCGCTTGGCCAGTAACTTATGACTCAATTGTATCTTAAAGATACTTTGCCCATTGCGGCACTGGCCCGAACACGCTAAGCGGATAATTGTCGCTGCTGGCCCGCTGTCATGTTGAAAATAAAGCAAACAAAACTTTGAAGGGCTTCCTTGAAAATTACACACACACACACATTGAGATACATTCCATACACAGATACAGCAAGTATCTTTGAAGTGGCATACAACTGCAAAATCGATAAATTGGCAACAATAATGCTGTAATGTAACTGAAAGTAACTCTCTATGTATCTGTGTATATTTTCCCACCCAACAGTTGCTGTATCTGTGTATCTGACAGATACACACGCACGCACACTCATGCAGCTTGTTAATCAAATCAGAGGCAAACGCATGCATAATAAAACATGAATAGGACGCGCTTTTGTGCATCAATTATGTCGCATTAAAGGCAACGCTTTTTTTTCGGCTTTCGCATCTTTGAGATATAATTTACGCATTCAAATTGTAGGAAGTTTCATATTATTTATATAACAAGAGAGAAGGAGAAAAGAAAGGAGAGAGAGAGACAGAGAGAGCGAAAGAGACTGAGCTGTGTCTTCTCTGGCGACAAGCTGCCGCCCACACAGACGAAAACTGCATGCAACTGGGAGACGTTGCCTCAGGCATGCTGCATGCTACATGTCAATGTCAAGTCCCTGCCCCTGCAGCAACTTGCCACAATTGAAGTGCATGCATGTATGGGTGTGTGTGCGTGTGTGTGAGTGTGTTTGTGTTAATCTGGCGCTGGCTCAATTGATGCTCTCGCCCTCCAATCACAATCACAATCCACAAGAAGCAGAGGTTTCCCCTCAGGGCCCCCAAGTGGGTGTTTTTCGAGTGCTTGCAACACTTTAAAAGTGCAACGACTGTGCACTGTATCTGTATCTTTTCCTTGCCTTTTGTATTTGCTTCAGTGCCCCATCATCATGCTTATGATCATTATGATCAACGTCGTCAGAGCTCTGCAGCTGCATTGGATTGTCAATTATTAACCGTTGTCAAGATGCTTTCGCACTTCAGTCGGAAGGTAGCTGCGCATTTGTTGTTGTTCTTATTGTTGTTGTTGTTGATGTTGCTCTTGCAGTTGCAGCACAGTCGTTGCATGTTCGTTCTATTGTCCGTGATTCTTTCCACTCACTTGAGCGCATATGGACATCAAGCGGACACACACTCTCTCTCTCCCTCTCTGTCCCCATCTCTCCTTCTCTCTAAATTGTTGTACAATTTTAAGTAACTTTTAATGGTTGTCTTTGTCGCGTTGCTGTTGCTGTTGCAGCTAAAGATGCAGCGAGCGTCCCATTCACTAGCATCATTTTCGACTTAAGACTCTGCATCTCTTTTGTGTCTCCTCTCAATGGTCTTTTGTGTAAAGTACTTGCATGCATCTGTCAGATACTCGATCTTTGACCAGGCATTGAACCTACAGACGAACTGCACATAAACTGACCCCTGAATGTAGGAGACAAGGCACATCAACTGGGGGAAAGTAGTAAAGTAAAGAAATGTGGCAGTTCAAGTTATCGATTAACATTTTCCCTATTCATGATTCACTTTTTCAATTGAATACATTCATAGAGTAAAAGGAAACCCTTACTTTGAGGTGTTTAACCTCGACTCGCAGCTACACTACACTTAAAATGTTCTCATGTCCGGGAGGCAACCTGAAACTCCCATTAACTCCACTTGCTGCCTTGCAACGTGCCACTTCAACGTCCATGTCCAAGTTGTTGCCTCGCCCTGTGCTAAGTAAATAAAACAGTAAACCTTGTGGTTGCAGGGCACACCACTGGCCAAACTGGGTGCTGTATGAGTAAGCTCTCTCTCCCTTCTCCACCTTTCACTCCCCACTCTTTGCCATTCAGAGATAGAGAAACTACCGCAACCGCAGGAGGTCGAAAGTTTTTTATGAGGTTTTTCGCAAATTCACAAAATGCTCGACATAATATTTTATGCTTTGAGTTTGTAGCTGGCGCTTTGCTTGTTTATAGCCTACTTCAGGGCACTTAGGCCAGGAATCAATTACAGCAGGGGGAGGCAGGAACTGAATGGAGTTACAGACAGACAGATAGACAGTCACAAAAGCCATATAATTGAGCTTAAACATTAAGCAGCTTTCTGGTTTCTTTTTTTGGCAGAGTAAGACAAGCCTCTGACAATTTGTAGATTGAATTACGAGCTGAACAGTGGAAGGAGACGGAAGGGGAAGGAGAAGAAGACTGAGGAGGGAAGACAGCTCAATAGCTTAAGAATACCTAAAAGGAAGGAAAGGCAATTTCATTGCACTTCCTGTTGCCCACGCGAACTGATCCAAATTTAAATTAAACATGAACTTGTTAATTACCCACACAACCCACATGACAACAAGAACAGCACCAACAACAACAGCAACAACAAGCAAACAACATGCCACATGTGCAACGTCTGTCTGTCTACCTCAATCGCTTCCTTTCCTTTACTATTCCGCTTGGCACGCCCCCGTTGCGCGGCATTTGGCGGGTTTCCTCGGTTCCCATTGAGGAGGATCCTCGATCGCTGCCCTACAACAACGTGACAGGCATACGTCATTATGTTGACTGACATTTTTGAGAACTGCGTAATGCGATACCCACACCATTCCATATTATGGTCACCTTTTTGTGCCACATATTGGTGCATGTGGCAGCTGCCACTAACAATTTTCTAATGAATTGCTTCTGTAAAACTGTCCACATTTGTTAACATCTCGAATGGGGGAAACCCCTATGAGAGCCCTAGGCGTGAAAGTTGTTGACATGTGGGCAGACAGGGGAAAATTGTTGTCAGTTTTTCCGAAATTTTATTACTTTTATTCTAGCTACAGTTTAATAAATTTAAATAAAGCTTTTTACTAACAGTTACAGTATTTTCCTTGCTGCAGTTTTCCTCACGTTCGCTACGCATCAGAATGTGACATGAAAAATGGCAAAGACAGTTCCTCTTTATTCGTTTTTCTCAGGGGTAGGCGACAAAACAAAGGGGTTACTTGGTAGCAGGGGGTTGGGAGGGACAGGGACAGTGGCAGGGGGGTTAGTTGTTATGACGCATCAATTGCCTGATTTTTCCACTGCGACAGATGTTTTTTTTATTCTACAGATATACTTATAACGTAAACTGCGCCTCATCCTTGGTAGGGCAAGAACACTCAACACTTGTGCCATTAGGTGAATCTCAAACGGAATCCCAATGAGTTTCCCCTTCTTAGCCCGTTCAAAGGGACAACACAACACAACACAATAGTACATACAATGTATTTTGCATTTACTGTACAACAAAAAAAGAGAAGCAGAAAAAAACATAGGAAACCTCAACGAAGCCGTC
Source organism: Drosophila funebris (assembly GCA_018901825.1). Classification (NCBI taxonomy): domain Eukaryota; kingdom Metazoa; phylum Arthropoda; class Insecta; order Diptera; family Drosophilidae; genus Drosophila; species Drosophila funebris. The sequence goes on from JAEIFK010000688.1 coordinate 6,074,148, forward strand.
GCCATGTGCCGCAGTCGTCATGCGTTGCTCTTGTTGTTTTTGTTATTCTTACTGCATGCACACAATCCCTGCAGCAGAGTGTGAGCGAGAGAGCGAGTGTGTGTCTGTGATGGTGAGAGCGTCCTCTCTGCTGTCTTTCCATTGACAACCCCTATGCCGGCAGTGTTTCTGTTTCTGTTTGTTTGTGAATTGCTTGGCAGCCTTCCAGTGAGCGAGCGCCAACACACAAACACAGCGAGAACGAGTGAGAGAGAGTCAGCAAAAGCACAAGAGAGCGCACATAGACATTTCCAGTTTGAATGCTGCCAACGCTGACGGCGTCGTTGGCCGCCAGTTTGAGCCACGCTCTGCTAGACGCCGCACGCTTTCGGTTCCTCTGCTTTTAGCAACGCGCACGCGACAAGCACTTTTCCAGCCTCTTCAATTCCATTTCCCACTCACAAGACAAAAAAAAAAAAAACAAATCAAAAGCAAAAATAATCAAAGAAAATAAAACTGCGACCGGCATTGTGAAGGATATCTTTTTATATATTCCTATTGCCTGATTCGTGTCAGAATAAAGCAAGTGAGAATAAAAGAAAAGCAAAAAGGAAAAAACAAATTGGTCAAAAGAATAGAATATTGTGTGCATTTTTTCAAAACAATAAGAAGAATTCTGTGCGTGCTATTATACATACCCGAAAGAGTGTCCTGCAGGACTCGCTATTGAATTTGGATTCGGATTCGCTCTGGTCGTGTACATGCTCGCATTACAGTCAACACTCGGATTATTCCTATTTGCCAAATTTTGCGAACATTTTGCCTGAAGGGAAACAAGTAAGGAATTAATAAGAAATTATTATTAAGTAATAAATAATGATTTATAAATATATATAAAATAGAAACGATTAAAGAGGGCAACTAAAAGAGTTACTAATACACAATATACCTGATTCAGAAGTTTCATTTGTTTGCTCCTTCAAAGTTTATCAAAGTTTAAAGTGTTTAAATTATGCAAATGTGTTGTTTAACTTAAAACTCTCCAATTGGTTGTCTATATCAAAATATGATATATATTAACAATAGGAAAATATAAGAAAGTTCTATATCTATATTTCTATAGTTCTAAATTACATAAATAATATTCTGAGTGATATAGAATATAGAAAATAATATATAGAATAGTATAAAATATAACATGCAAAAGAATAGAACAGCTAAATACATTTACCTCAGCTCTATTCATGTCCATGTTATGTGTACAGTTTAGTTGAAACCCATCTCCATTAGCAGATGCATCTTCAAACTAATAGCTCGTGTCATTACTCCCTCCATTAAGGCATCTCTTCTCACTTTGTCCCCCCTTTTGGCTTTGTGGCTCGTGTCGAGAACAATTCCATTAGCACATCCATCAGAATCAGAGATCTCAGCAAATGTATGTTAAATCCTTTTAAGAATTTCATAAACATAACGCGCTAAGCCCACAAATGTCATTGAAATATTTCAAACTATCAGCAAGGTATATGTGGGGCCCCAAAATTCAGATGACTCTTTCCTACTCCCCCCATTTACCTCTTTAAAAATATATTAAAATGTTCATCCAAAAATATACGAAATTGGGGGGCTCATTAATATGCAAGCCGGCGAAATAAATCCCGAAATGGGACTACGCATTGGAAGTTAAGCCTACAGCTCGGCGATAATTCAAGAAGAAATTAATAGGCGAGGGCAATTAAGCAAGCGAGACGCAGAATACTTTTGAAATAGGCGAATTCCGGGGCAGCTGTGCTCCAGCAACAAAATACAACAACAACAAGAGCAACAACAATAATAATAATAATAAAAAAAGGCGCCCAAATGACTTCCGGGAATCGTCAAACAAAACTCACAAAAAAGCTGCAGCGAAAAAAAGAAACTAACAAAATAAAAGAAAAGAAATGAAATGAAATGAAAACTTCAGGAAAATCAAAACAACAAAAAGACTTGACTTGACAGCTGAGTAAAGCGGAGTAGGCGTTGGGAAACTGAAGACGCAACATTTGCATTTCCATGCGTCAAAGATTTATTGGGCCGCGGCTGTTCCAGTGTGGAGCAACTCCCTCAATACTCCTACACCCCCGGCCTCCCTCTGTTTCCCCTAGCTTCCCCTGTCAGTGGCATTGTGTTTTGCCAGCTTTTTTTTTTTCAAAGACAAAAAGCCGCTACAAATAATTTTCACTGCTTACATTTCTCATTTTCACTGCGTAATCAAAAAAAAAAAATACAAAAAATTACTTTAAATTGAATTGAAATTTCTTATGTAATGGGCGGGTTATGTGGGCGTGGCACAGCTCCCCCAACCGTTTGTTTGTAGTTGTCGCTCGGCGGCGAGGCTTTCACTTTGAATGTAAACAACAATTAGAGCTGGAAAAGGTTTTGATAGCACTCATTTGGGGGAAATGGAAGGGATAGTTCGGAAAGAGAGGGAGGGGGGTGGCGTGAGGCAGTGGTGTGGAGCTGAGAATGGTACCGAACCGAAAACTAAACAACATTTTCAACACTTTCCCAATGCAAAGATAAACAAACGCTCAACAGTTGTGTGCCTGCCCCTTCCTTCTTAATTCCCTCTGGCCCCTTTCCCCCTTCAATTGCTGCTTTTCCTTTGGGTTCACGGTCAAATGTTTCATTTCAATTGGCTTTTCCGGCTTGTCGCCGTTGTAAATCCCTCAACGAACCCGCTAATGCTCCACGCTGTTGTTGTTATTGTCTCAATACTGAGATCTCTCTGTCTCTCTTGACTCAACTCAACTCCACGCTACGCAACACGACTTGACTCCATTCCTACTCTATTGACACTGACTAATGAGGCAAACCATTGGCACAACTCATAAATTTCCATGTCCAACTGTTGACACACAAAGTAAACAGCCCAAAAATAAAAAAAAAAAGTGGAAACGAGAAAAACATAACGATCCTAACTCAAAATGCAGACACCACACAACGTAGCTGAGTCTGAAGTGCTCCTGTGGTGTCTTTCAGCGATGCAGCCTGTATTTTGTTGTTATCTGACTTGTCCAATCTTCTGTGTCTTATCGCGTTGCTCATAAAAAATATAACTAACAGATCCTTGAGCAAATGAGAGCCAAGCAAAGGATAGAGACAGAGAGAGAGAAGCAGAGCGAGATAGTGCGATACTTAGAAATCCGAAACGATAACTTCTTGTTTGCTCGAAATGCGCAATAAAATCTTACATTGATCCATTGTTGAGATAAGTAAAAAACCGAAACATTTGCTATGCGCATTAAGATCAAGCATTTTTCCATGCTAGGGGTATGCACAGCTATAGGAATACCCTGTTAACCAGGACTAAATACAAATGTTTCTGTAAAATACAATTATTTGCCAAAATTTATTGCTTTTCTATTACGTAAGTTATTTAAAGATCTGTTTAGAGCTTAAACAAAGGCTTGCTAGAACTTCATAATGCAATACCCTGTAAAACATTTATAGAAATAAATAAACACTGCAGATTGTCAAGTGTAAATCAGCAGTATGTTTAAGATATAATAATAGTTATATAGAAGTTCTGTTTTTGTATAGTTACCTCTATTTACAGGATATGTTCCAGCACTATCAATGCTTTGCTGCTTCTCCTTTTTATTGTCTCTAGCGCACAATTACAAATTCATAAAATTGTTGAGTCCTTCTTTTTTTGTTTGATTTCAAATCCCCAGCGAAATGGCGCCTCATTCTGTTCCTTGCTGTCGTTGTTGTTGTTTCCCTTAGAGCGTGTGCACCCCTTTTGAATATCCCTTCCTCTACCTGCCCTCCGAGATTGTCATCTATCAGAGGTATAACGAGTAAACGTCTCCCGGCAACTTCTGCACGTGCACAAGGAAAGGCGTCAACCACAATGTCGCCTGTGGTCGAGCTCAAGTCGAGGAGTTGAGTTTGAAGTTTGTGCGTTGCGGGAATTGAGGAGTTGAGTTTGAGTTTATTTGTTTCACATTTTATGCAAGGCTGAGCAGCAACTCCTCCATCTGTTCCCGCTCCACATACGGGTTTATGCTATTGGGACACGTGCGAGCAAATGAACTTTGGGTGCTTGATTGGAATACTTGGCAAACAATCGACAAATGGCGCAAGTTCATTAGCTGCTCATCATGCAACGTGTGCTTGCCACTCACTCAATCTCTATTTATGATAAATCGCCATGAAATTAACAATAACAGCAGCAGCAGCAACAACAACAACAACAGCAGCTAGACAAACCGCCTGAATGTTAATAAAAGAAAAAAAGTTAATTTCAAGCGGAACATTTAATAAATTGTATCTCATAGATACACAGATACACAGCCGCAAGGCATTTGAGCCTGAACTATGGCCAGAACTGTAGCTTCTAGTTGTAGTTGTAGCTTGTTAGCTGTTACTTTTGGCCCTTTTGCTTTCGATCCGCCTGTCGTCTTCGTCCGGATGACAAATTGACTTCGTTACGAGGCAGCCGCGTTTGAATTATGAGTTGCAAATTGAAAAATGCTTTTGCTTGCCTTGCCGCAAGTGGTGTTGAATGGTGCCACTGATTGCGGATGCCTTGTGGCAGCAGGATACACTGTCATTTGGCCTGCAAGCGATAATCTCATGGCGGCGCCTACATCAACTTGCCACCTCACAAATTGCCACCCACCAAACGTGAAGCGTTAATTGCATTCGCTTCTCTGAAATGTTGTTGTTCTTGCTGTCGGCTGTCTAGACAAATTTCCTCGTATATAATCAGTATTGATATCAACATAATAAGTGCATAAGTTAAAGCGCTTGAAATTTGATGCTTATCATGATTTTTAATGGTAAAATTGGTCACGTGTCCTGTTTGTGCTCTGCAATTCTTTCTCTAATATCCTGTTTAATTGTCCGCCTTAGACGGGCACGTTGCACCCTCAATGGCCATAATTTTAGTGCCCGTCAACACGCAACAGCGCTGGCGCCATCTGTTGGCAGTTGGCTAAGTCAATTTCTCATAATGCCACAGAAAAGCGTGTGTTAGTCAATAATAAAAAAACTAATAATAACAATAAGAGCATAGCTTTTAAAGTAACTTCTATACACACATACACACACACACACCCTATGCTACTTCCTGCTCCCTCCTGCTTGCTCCTTACTCTTGTGGCACTTCCCCCTGCCGCAATATCTGCTACAATTGTATTTCATGCTCGACTGCCTCTCTCCGCAGACACACACACAGGTTGCGCCTTTGTTGGCAGTTAGGATCAACAACTAAACAACAACACCAACAGCGACAACAAATATTAGTGACCAGTTGTCAGTTTCCCACTGTTGGCTGGGTGTGCACAACAATTGCATTTTTATGCGTTTCAAAGTGTTTTTGGACATGTTAAAGATACTCCAAATTTATTATAGACTTGATTAAAGTTCTGCCCTTTGTTGTTGTCGTGTCTAGGCATAGTTGTCGTTGTTGTTGTTGTTGTATTTTTTTATTGTTTTTTTTTTTTTTTGCGGCTTAAAGGGAGGATTACATTTTATGTGCGGCTTTGCCTATATGTTGCATGCTTTTTAGCGTAGCACAGTGGGCTGAAATTAAGAGAAACTTAAACAAAACTATAAATCAGCAAAAATTTGTTTTGTTATCTAATAACAATTCTTTTGACAATTAATAATGCAGAAAAGTGTTTTAAATTTGCATTTTTTATTGTAATTTCATTACTTTTTGGCAGATTATAATTGTTAGAAATTATATTAAAAAATTAATAATAATTTTGGTATTAATTTAAAGCGAAGCATAAAATAAAATATAGTATAGTGAGTAAATAAAAATGTATAATTGTTATTACAGATTTTTAGTTAGTTCGTTTACTCTGTTATCTCAGACCACTGTGCCTATAACCAAAAAGAAATGAATGTCTGTGCACTTACAGTGTTTTATGTTTTAGCGGCAATTTTCATGTGCGACACTAAAAGAAACAATAGAAAAAGTAGGAAGAGAAGAGGAGGAGGAGAAAAGGAATCGCATGTCAAACGCAAGTTTCGAATTTGATTTAATTTATGAGCCAAGACAAATTATGGACCCAGCCACATATGCGGCATTTAGTCGCGTATACCCAGTGTGAGATATATTATGTTTACTTAGTGGCAACATGCGTGACAATGGGCGTGTCAGCATTGGCCCCTTTCGCTGGACACAGGATGGACACAGTGAGAAGGCGATGGGAGTATAATAGAGAAAGAGAGAGTGGGGGATGGGAACAGAGACAAAGAGATAGAGAGAAGTATCTTTCAACGCTTTTTGCAGCTAATTAACAATGATGACTGTTTGGAATTCAACTTTACGACTGGATAGACTTAAAGTTTGTCTGCTTTTGCAATTGCAATAAAGAAGCCGCCCAGACAATGTGCAGATACAGATACAGATACAGATACAGTTGCAGTTATAGATACAGATACAGATACAGATACATCTGCTGTGGCATAAGATAGTTCAATGGAAGTATCTTTTGGAGTGCGCTGTAATTACTTTGACCTGCTTCTGTTAACGAGTCTGTAACTTGGGGATGTGGGCAACTAGCGGACGTCTGCTTGCCCCATATCTTCCCCCCCCTCTCTCTCTCTCTCTGTGTGTCTGACTGTTCGTCTAATGCCTTTAAAATCCGCTTCAATTGGATTTCCATTGCGTTGCGCGTAACATGTTGCAAGTGTCGTATGTCACTTTGCTGCTTTTCACTTTCGATACGCAACATCGTGCGTTATTCTGTTCCATTTTTCTGCCAATGAATTTTCCCCTCTTGTGTGTTTTGTTTCTGCTTTCCATCACGCTGCACAATTTCCATGCAGTTGACCAAACACTGATAATGATAATGATAATGTCCACAGATTATGACACGCAACTTAGTTGAACTTTAAGTTCACATTTTAATGGAATTTCGGTTGATTTACATGCAAGCAGAGGTCACGACTTGGCATCGTTTTCCATTTGAATGCCTCTTTCTCCCTCTTTCTCCCCCTTCTGCTCCTACTCCTGCTGCTTTCACTGCATGCGTGGACTCTCTATAAGTACAACTTGAGCATTTGTTGTGGCTTTTTCTTCATTTATTATATTCTTTTGGCGTGACACTTTGTGGTTGTTGATAACACAACTTGGTTTATTTCAAAGTTCTGCTGACTTAGACGTCTCTTTTGAGTTATCAGCTCAAACTGCAATTGAGAACTTAAAACTGTTACACATTTCAAAGCATCTCAATGAAAAGAACTGAGAACAGAGTTGGGGAATAAACTGAATGATCAGCAAGCTGAGTTCCCTCATTGATCTGATTTCGTTTATAAAGCTATATTATAAGAATTTGTTTATTATTATACATATAAGAGACAAAAGACAATAGTAGTTTAGTTATGCAATAGATATTTATCATAGCTTTAGCCATATAGTTGTCATTTGTTCTTTGAACTTATTCATATTTAAAGCTGAAGAATGTTTCCTTTAACATTTGATATATCTATAGTTATACATATATAATCTTAATATCTGCAATTGTATAAACATTGTTTGTACTCTCAACAAACTGCATTTTAATGCTGACTCTACCTCATATCTTTCCAATACCTACATCAGCTTCTACTTCTGCCTTAAGCTAAACCTAATGTCAACTAAATGACTTTCCACATCCTGCACAGCACATCTTAGTGTTGTTGCTCTGCTTAATGCAAATTTAATGTTTCATTTAAAAAACAAACTGTGTTTTTTTGTTTGAAAGGACTTTCTCATGACTTCTGTCGCCTGGACTGTGGTCAATTAGGGAAACAGCAAACCCGAACGTGCTACTTGAACAATGATAGGTGGACATTCTGGGTAGCCGACAGCGGCGTCCCTGTTAATGATTGAAGAACAAGCTGGGCATGTCCTTGGCAAAAAGAACGCAGTTTTCTTGAGCTACGCTCGTTGCGTTCGAAGTTTTCCGCTAATTAAACTGGGAAAATATGTGAAATGCGTTGAAGCGCACGTATTGAAGGCAGCAGGGTGCGGAGTACAGTCAGCAAGGCAGTGAGAAGGGGAGGAGAGTAGTGCGTAAGACGCAGCTGGCTGCTTAATAAATTTGCGGTCTTCCCGCCCCGAATGTTGCATGCCATGCGGCGCGCAGGACATACAAGCGAATTTCCACGCTTACCTGAGGCGCTTTTCCAGGTAGATGGGACAAGAACACGTCCAGACTCAGGTAGCAGCGAGGCGCCGCAAGTTGTCCAAGACACACAGTTGCAACAAAGGACGTTGCACGCAGCCGGCGTTGACATTTGTCAGGCTCGGCTCAGCTCAGCTCAGCTGCGTCGGTTTTTCGGGGATTTTCCAGGCGAGCGTATAAAAGACGAGCATCGGACTCAGCGGCAGCTAGAAGCAAATCAGCACGCGATCGTGATAGATCCTAGATCCTTTCCAGCTGCCTAGCAACTAAATAAACACGCAAACAGTAACTGTAGCCAAAGATTAACTAAGTTAACTAAAAAATAAGAACAAATCATCTAAGTCCAGGTTAACTATTACTTCAACTGCTTTCTGGCGAAGATCTTCTGAACGTTTCCTTCTTCTTTCCATTGCAGAATTCACTTAGAGTTCTCTAAAGTTAGCCAGGAAACAACAAACACTCCACACACAACACTCACTCCACTGAAAGATGGGCGAACTTGAGGAGAAGGAAACGCCACAGACTGAAGCGACACAGGCGACACAGGAGTCGTTAGAGGAGCCCAAGGAGACGGACAAAATGCTGGACAGCAAGAAGGATGCCTCGAAAGAGAAGACACCAAGTCCACAATCATCCAAACCGGCCACACCCAATGCAGGCAAGAAGTCACCAATTCCCCAGGCCGAGTCTAAAGATCAGACGGAGAAGTCAGGCGAGGAGATCATTGATATACCCGCTGAGAATGGCAGCAAACCAAATGGTGCTGCTGGTGACGGCGATGAGAAGAAGATCTGCAAGGAGGAGCGCGAGGTAAAGCCCAAGAAGATACCCATTGGTGGCCTCAAGTTGCCCGGTTTCTTCATGAAGAACAAACCGAAGGCAGAGGGCGACGGTGCCGAGGGTGAGTTGCTCGAAAAGGACAAGGAGCAGGAGGAGAAGGAGAAGGAGGTCAACGGTGATGCAGCAGCCAAGGAGGAGCAGAAACCACGCGCCGGTCTTGGCCAGCGTCTGCGTAGTTTCTTTGTGCGTAAACCTGCCGCTGACAAAGATCAGCAGAAGAAGCAGCTGACCAATGGCGATGCCGATGCCAAGTCAGGTGAGTCTACAGTCTGGAAGTCCAGCATGATCACACGGTTAATCATGGTTCTTTATTATCATACAGAAGCCACAGCTGAAGCGGCGCCTGCTGAGGATGCAGATCCGCCACCAAAGCGCGGTCTGCTCAATGCCATCAAGTTGCCCATTGCCAACATTATGCCCAAGAAGAAGTCTGGCGATGATGTTGAACTGGGTCTGGGCAAAGCCGGCCTGGCTTCCATGGAAACCCTGGATGATTCACTGAAGGATCAGGACACTGTGGATCGTGCTCCACTCAAGAGCAACGGCTCCGATGAGCTGAAGAGCGAGCTTAAGGATGAGAAACTGGCCGCCGAGCAGAAACTCGCTGCCGAGGAGGAGGAACGTGATCGTCCCATCTCCATGTGGAGTCGCCTGCGTGGTTACAAGTGCAGCGTGGATGATGCCTTGATTGTGTTTGGCATACTCCTCTTTATGCTTCTCCTGGCTGTCATTGGCTATGTGCTCACCCACGAGACGCTAACGTCGCCGCCGTTGCGCGAGGGACGCTACATTTCCGCCGTGACTGGATGTGGCATGGTCGAGGGTGTCAAGGAGGATGGTGCATTTGCCTTCCGTGGCATTCCCTATGCCAAGGCACCAGTTGATAATCTGCGCTGGCAGCCGGCGCAGTTGATTGGCAAGATCGAGGATTGCTGGAATGGAACACTGCAGACGCACAACGGCAGCACCGTGTGCACTCAACGATTGGGCAATGGCACCACAGTTGGCGACGAGGATTGCCTGTACTTGGATGTGGTAACACCACATGTACGCTATACGAATCCCTTGCCCGTCGTGGTGCTGATCGGTGCCGAATCCCTTGCTGGCCCCTCGCCAGGAATATTGCGTCCCTCGGCTCGTTACTCACGCTCCCACGATGTGATCTTTGTGCGTCCGAACTTCCGATTGGGCGTCTTTGGTTTCCTCGCCTTGGATGCACTTACCAAGGAGTCGCATCCTCGTACCTCTGGCAACTATGCACTGACCGATATCATTGCTGTGCTCAAGTGGATTCAGTTGAACATTGTGCACTTTGGGGGCGATCCCAAGTCGGTCACTTTGCTGGGTCATCGGGCTGGCGCAACACTCGTCTCGGCGCTGGTCAGCTCCCAGAAGTTGGAGGGTCTCTATACCCGGGCATGGGCATCATCCGCATCGGCCATTTATCCCGAAAAGCCACTGGAGGAGTCAGAGCGTTTGAATCAACAGTTGATGGCCACTTTGGACTGCCAGGATGCGGAATGTCTGCGAGAGACGTCAACCGAGAAACTGTGGGCTGCCACGCCAGACACTTGGTTCAACTTCCCCGTCGATCTGCCCCAAGCCCAGGAGCAGAGCAATGCCAATCGTCACGAGTGGTTGGTGCTGGATGGTGAGATACTCTATCAGCATCCTACCGAGTCCTGGAAAACGGTGAGCACGGCCAGCCAACAGGAACAACCGCTGCTTGTCATGGGCGCCACAGCTCACGAAGCGCACACGTTGAAGCTGCGCGAACTGCACGCCAACTGGACCGCGGAGGATGTGCGCTCCTATCTGCAGAATTCGCAGCTGGGCGCCCTTGGTTTAACCGATGAGATTATCCAGCGTTATAATGCCACCAATTATGCTGCGCTTGTGGCCATCATTACGGACATTCGCACCGTTTGCCCGCTGCTCAGGAATGCTCGTCTGCAGCCGCGTGTGCCATTGTATGTGGTCACCCAGGGCGAGGGCGAGGATCAGCTGGCCACGGTCGATGCCGATGTCCAGGCCATACTGGGACGCTACGAACCCCACACGGTCGAGCAGCGACGCTTTGTCTCGGCAATGCAGCAGCTCTTCTATTACTATGTTTCCCATGGAACGGTGCAATCATTTGATTCGCGCCGTCGTGTCATTATTGTGGGACAGGATGCGGTTGGTCAGGAGGATCATGAGCATTGCAATTACTGGAATAGCAAGGATATTGTGCCGCGTTATGCGCGCACCGATTAAGCGCGACCAAGTGCCGACACTTCTATCGCTTCCTTCCTTCGTTTCTTAATCTAACTCTGTTTCTCAATCATTTTCTGTATGACAAAGTTCGGCGATTTGTTGAAACTGCTGTAAAAGTTCTCTCTATTCCTTTGACTCCACTTATCCCCCTCTCTCTCTCTGTATCTCTCTATTGACTTTATTTCAATTTGAGTTAGTTTAGCCTAAGTGAATCTAGTGTTTATATACGGAATACATAAATGTACATTTAGTTCTCGACAATTATTTAAGTTCGTAAGTTCTTTAAGTCTAACGCTAACTCCACAGCAGCATATTCATCTAAATGTGTATGAATCCAGCATACAAACATGTCTCTACTAAACATAAATATATATATATACATATATCTATGATAATGTATTCTTTAAACTTAATACACACACCCACACACAAGAAAACTGCAAAACACACAAATAAAACACGAGAAAATATATTTAAATATATATACTTGAAAAGTATAGATACAATTTGACGTCTTTCAACTACACACAACTATAACTCTATATACTATACCTATATATATACATATACTATATATATATATATATACAAGATATAGCTGAACGTTTAAAAAATAACCTTTGACCAACGATCTTTTTTGATACAATTTTTACATAGAAATGTGGGCTAATAGACAAGACTCGAATCAAACAAGATACAAAATATAAACAAAAAAAAAGAAAACAATTAGTTTTAGCCAAAACGAAGAACGCATCAAAAAATGGAAATATTTAAACAATTGAAATGTGTGTTTAACAATTGAGACTGTCCCGGGGGCTACAAATTACGATGAAACTTTGAATTTATTTAGTTTCAAACATTTCATTTGGAATCCCATAAATAAACATTTTCTATAGCTTTATATATGTATATTAATCAAGCATTTAACTAACTTATGCAAGCACAGAATTTTCTTCATTAATTTGTAACTTTTTTTTTCTTGTTTTTAGTTTTTTGTCGAAAATATACTCAAATTATTACTATATGTATGTACATGTGTGTAATTTCGCAAAATGTTTGAATACTGCAACACAAAATCGAAAAACTGATAAATCAAAAAAAAAATCAAATGAAAGAGGAATATAAAACAGAACATCTTCAGAAACATATTGAGCATTTAGCATTATGGTCAAGATCTGTGTGTAAAGTGATAAAATAACAAAATAAAGATATGAACATATATATATATATAAAAAGTTTTGTGTGTAATGCAACCATGAGAATGTTTAAATAATAATACTAAAATAAATTAATAATAATAAAATGCCACAAGGAAATATAATTCAACTGCCTTTTCACTAACACTTTCACTTACATTGACTACATTTAATATTAAAATTAATTGTACTTAACCATAACTTAAGTAAAGCAGTCAATTTGCACAGCAAAAGTCTGGGTGGGTATTTCCCTTGTTCCTTCTTCTCAGTTTCTGGTACTGTTGACCTTGTAGATGCGACACTTGTTGTCCGTCAAGGCGGCAAGGTATGTGCCTGTCGATGTGTTAACTGGACAAATGTCGTAGACAACCTCGTTGACGGGCATTGTTTGGACACGTTCCTCACGCCGCACATCGTACATCATCAGCTGCTTGTTATCCTGCAAATAGCCAACGACCAGCGTATTATCCTCCACGCCCAGTTGTGTGGGACGCGTCATAAAGGGCGTGGCGGGTGAGCCAAATATTGTGGCTTTCACCTTAAAGACTGGTACGCCGTCTATTTTTTCCAACTGGCCGAGTATGAAGCGCGATTGTGGATACTGGGCATTGGAGCGTGCCGAGAAGAGCACCGAATTCTGCACGGCATCATACTGCATGGAAAGGAAGGGGCCATCCACGTCGAGGCGCGTGTAAACGGCCGTATCGTTGGCATACTCGTAGAATTTCACCACGCTCAGTTGGCAGACCAAGAAGCCTCCATTGCTGAATACTTTGCTTGCGGGCACGGGCGCAATGTTTATCACAGGACTAAAATTATCTGCAAAGTATGGAATATTAGCTGGGCGACGTCTTCAATTAGCAACAACTTACCTTCAGCTTGGAACTCGCTAAGTATTGTCTCCGGGAATCGCACATCAAATACGTAAATGCCTCCACGCAAATCGCCCGCATATAGGAAGTGCTCACGTTCGTTGCGATCCAAGCCACAGGACCAGACTGGCTTCTCGTTTGCCGAGAACATGAAACTGCATAATCTTGTCCTTATATCGAATGTCTTGAGCCGAGCTTCTCGGCTGGCCACCGTCAACAGATGCTGGCTCTCGCTGAATGCAATGTCCCGCACCATCTGTGCTGAGGTGTGCAGGAAATGCAAGGGCTTAAAACTCGGTGGATCGATGAAGCGCACTCCATAACCAGGGAACAGATTCTGTGCGCTTTTCTGAGACGCAATCAGTGAAGAGTGTGCCGCTGAGTAGAGCAGCACCCGGCAACCGGGTTCCCTGGTAACCTCAAAGTTCTTCTCCATATATAGACGATGGCTGGCCAGCTGGTTGAGTTGTTTAACTGAGCATCCACTGTCAAGATCGTCGGCAAATGCACCGCGTCCGCCGCCGCCCGCACGCACCACCTGGCGCAGTCTTTCGTAATCGAGCTGCAGAGCGTTCAGTTTGTTGGTGGTCATCGAGTGTGCCATTTTGACGGTGGCCAGTTCTGTGGTCAGACCCTGGCAACGGCGACGCTCTGCATCCAGTTCCCTGCGCATGTCATGCTCCTCAGTGCGATCTATGGCCCGCAATCGCTTTGCATAGAGACAACGTATATCTCGATTGGATGCCTTCGTTTTGCACTGGGGACAAACCTTAACGGCCGACTGCCGTTGACTCTCGATCAGCCAACGACGAATGCAAGACTCGCCAAACAAGTGGCCGCATTTCAGAGAGACCAAACGATGCTCTCCACTCATTTCCCATGATTCCAAGCATATGGGACATGTCATGCCATCATCTTCATCATCGTCGTTTGAGGATGGCTTCGCTACAGGTGTGCCCATCTCATTGCTAACGACGGGAGACAGACGTTTGCGTTTCTTTGGCGGAGACGGAGTTTCAAGGTTAATTACTTCAGTGGTAACCTGTTGTTGCTGCAACTGTTGTGCTCTGTGCGATGTCATAGGTCTCTCAACATCTTCCACCGGCTCTGGCTCACTAGGTGTGGGCTGTGGTGTTTCGGCATTGGTATCCTCATCGTTTGAGTCTTCATCAGTGTCCTCTTCCTGCAGTACTTCGCCATTCGCATTGAACTGCATCAACTGTTCCAATGCTTCCACTATTTGGTTTTGCATAGGGCGTCGTAGCCACTCATCTCTTGGCCAATTGTTCTCCTGACTGTCGCTATCTTGATCAGTTCCATCCGAATCGCTCTCACTCATGGCTCCAATATGAATACTTGGATACCAGAAATTCTGAATGAATAACTATAAATTAATATTTGATTAAGAGCATTCTTGTTAATTCTGTTTAATTTATTTATTGCGCGTTGTTTTTGTTGATGCGGCATCTACTACAGCAGCTTATGTGGCAACGCTGGTGAAAGTATATTATCTGGCAATGCTGCTTAAGAATAATCGAGTACTAAGGTGACCCTATCGATAATATACGATATAATTTCGACGCCGCCGACGCCATTCATTTTTTAGTTTTGGACAGAAAGATACGAATTAATTGTTTATAGCGCAATATAATTTGTGCCCAACGGACGCCCAAATAATTTCGCAGCTTATTCCATATCTAGATAGTTTGAATTTGCTAAATTTCGTGACTAATATTCCAAAGTGTCTTTTGCCGGTTCCATTGTAAATTGCGGCAAAAAAAAATTGCATCAGTATTAGTTGTTGGCTGGATGCATGTAAGTTGGAAATCCCAAGGCACGCGCCCTGAAATCCACAGTTTCCCAATTGGAGGTGAGCTGAAAGTGCGCTACAATTGTTACACTGCCAATTTAGTAAGCGACATAGAAAAAAAACTCTTTGAGCGCAACGCAATTTGCTGACTAACCGCCCTGTCCTTGAACTCGACAGACTTGGCTGCTGTCCATTTGAGTGAGAGATAAACACACACGCGAAACAATCAAAAGCCGCTGGTGCTGCCATTGTCGCTGCTTTCGAGGCTATCAAATTAACTTTAGTTCTTACATCATTCCCCGCTTGCTACTCAACTAGTACCCCAATAAAAGAAAGTAAACGCTTCCAATGGCCGATCCAAAAACTCCCGAAAAGATGCTGTCTGCCAAGCCTCCGATATTTCATCATAACAGCCATAGTCCAAACGCCTCGCTTCAGCTGCCGAGCCCCATCATCACTCGGCGCACACGCACGGCCTCGACGTAAGTCCCTGGTCCCCCCCAACGACCTTATCATCTGACATTGATTTAATTGTCTGCTTCTCCTTCTCATCCTGCTGCCTACGTACTTTTGCTTACACAAACACGCGCGCGCACAAAACAGTTCGGCGCGCGCCATGGAAAACCCAGTTGTGAGTGGGGTTGTGAAATCCTTTAGCCGCACCAAAGGACACGGCTTTATTACGCCAAATACTGGCGGCGAGGACGTTTTTTGCCATGTTTCCGAGTAAGTTCATGAATATTGCACTGGCCTTTCACTTTTTGAAACTTTCGCACACTCAGATTCAAGCAATTTAACACCAAATTTATTGTTGACTCATTCTTTAATCAGCATCGAAGGTGAATATGTACCCATGCCTGGCGATGAAGTCAAGTATCGACTGTGCGCCATTCCGCCCAAGTTTGAGAAACATCAGGCCGTGCACGTGCAGATAAGTAATCTGACGCCTGAGGTGCACCACAAATGGGAGGAGTCCGTCTACTGCGGCTCGCCTGCCAAATAGAAACCGTCTACAATGGCCTTCCACAAGTTAATTAACTGGAGCACGCCATGTGGGTAAGCAGCAGAACAGTTGGTGAAGACGATGACGACGACGATCAAAACAAAACAATAAGAACAAATGAAAGCATACAAAACGACTTTATCAATCGTACGCCACACACAGCCAGCCAGTTTCAATTAAAAATCTTTATTAGTTAAGCTAAGCAAAAAATCAACTCAATCACAAATGTGTTAGCCTTTTTTAAAAGAGAAAGAATGATAGATAGAGAGAGAGAGAGCGTAAGAACGAAACAAGTTGGAAGAATTTATGAAATGTAATGAATTGAAAATTGTTATTCGAGAACAGCCGTTTCGTGTTTTTGATTTGGAGCCTGTAACAGTATATGTATACTTAATTTTTGATTGTAATAAAATATTTAATATATAATCGCAAACAGAAATATTAAAGCAACACAAAAGTCCGAATCACTTTATTACTAAAGAAATGAAATACGAATAAATACGTTTTGTTTTTTTTTGGGAATATCAATTTCAACATGGATGCTGTAATATAATTGTTATTGAACCTATTGCACCTTAACTGAAAACCCGTTAAGGTGAGCTTTCAGTTGTGTATCGATATATCGATAGTGTATGAACTTCGATACATTGTCGATGCCTGTGAGAACCGTCGCATTTAATACAAAAAGTACTTGTATTTTGCGGAACGCAAACGTCAACAAACCGTCGCCACATCGTCATAATGAATTGGAATAGAGTATAAATTAAGTTGTTAACATCCTAAAAGTCTCTGTTGAGGTGTAAAGTTCTCATTGATAATTAAAACGGAGCATATCTGCGCATTGAAGTGGGGCAGCCTTTAACTGACGTGGACCTGCAGCATTGTTGTAATTTTTGTGCTGATTAAACACAGCTGCGGGTAAACCCAATCAATGCAACAACAATATTCATATTCAAAGCTCATTTCTTTGATTTCACTCTACAGCCAATAACATGTCGACGCGCCGCCGAGGTCAATTCAACGACGGGCGGGGAGAGCTCGTCGAATCAATGGCAGATGCGGAGGATAAGCATGAAAAGCCTGATTTACGTGGCGATAGACGCAACATCGCCATACTCCTGTTCCTGTATGTACTGCAGGGTATTCCCATTGGTCTGATAGCTGCTGTGCCAATGCTGCTACAAAATCGCGGCGCCAGCTACAAACAGCAAGCAGAGTTCTCGTTTGCCTATTGGCCATTTAGCATCAAACTGCTTTGGGCGCCAATTGTGGACTCGTTATATGTGCGACGTTTTGGACGTCGTAAATCGTGGCTGGTGCCGGTGCAGTATCTGCTGGGAGCCTTCATGTTGTTGCTATCTGCCCGCGTCGATCGCTGGCTGGGCGGCGATGGTGTGGATCCAAATGTGCCGCTGCTGACGCTACTGTTCTTTGTGTTGAACTTTTTGGCTGCCACCCAAGACATTGCCGTCGATGGTTGGGCACTGACCATGCTGAAGCGCTGCAATGTGGGTTACGCCTCCACCTGCAACAGTGTGGGACAAACGGCCGGTTACTTCTTGGGCTACGTGGTTTTCATAGCACTCGAATCGAAGGACTTTTGTAACTCGTATCTGCGTGCTGTGCCTGTGGATGAGGGTATGATAACGCTGCCACGTTTCCTATGGTTCTGGGGCATCACTTTCATAGTGGCCACAACGCTGGTGGCGCTCTTCAAAAAGGAGAACGACATTGCCGATGCACACACCGATGCACGCTACAAGGAGGAGCACGAGCTAAATATCCATGAGAGCTACAAGGTGCTGTGGGACATGGTGCGGAAGCGACCTGTACAAATCCTTGCAGCTATACTGCTCACAGTGAAAGTCACGTTTGCTGCCTCCGATGGAGTGACATCACTGAAGCTAATTGATGCCGGCGTACCTAAGGAAAAGCTAGCACTGTTAGCTATACCCGTGATTCCACTGCAACTCATACTACCGATCATAGTTGGCAAATACACAAATGGACCTCGACCCATGGACTTGTACTTGAGGGCCATTCCCTGGCGCATTGCCTTGGCCACTGTGGCTACACTGATCGCCTATGCCACCCCATATATGATTTCGGGAGGCGAGGTGCCCGTCTATTACTATGTCCTGCTTATCGTCAGCTATGGTTGCTATCAAGTTTTCCTATATTCAATGTTTGTAGCCGCCATGGCATTCTTCGCAAAGATCTCGGATCCAGCCGTAGGTGGCACCTACATGACGTTCCTCAATACACTCTGCAATCTTGGTGGCAACTGGCCCAACACTGTGGTACTCTGGCTAGTGGACGTATTAACCTGGAAGCAGTGCACCACACAACCCGAAAATGCTTGCCTCAACAAGGAAGAACAGCAGGTGAGATTACTAGTCAACTAATGCTTCTCAGGATTGGATTTAATCCTTGTCGTTTATTGTAGGAGTGCACAAAGAGTACGGGCAAATGTGAAATAGTCTTTGATGGTTACTATCTGGAGGCGACAGTTTGTGTGGTCTATGGTATCATTTGGCTGCTGGTCGTCCGCAAATGGATACGGCATCTACAGAATCTGCCGACGCGTGCCTGGATGGTCGTGTCCCCTTCGGCTAAGAACAAGCTGAGGTAGCAATTAATTGTTTGATCTTCGAACTGCGCTAGCCGCAATCCTTAGTACAAGAAGCTAAACTAGTGAACTAGAACTAGGACCATTATGCATTCTAGGCTAGGCAAATTATAAATTTTTTTTGTAAGTCACGGTTGAAAGTCCGCATCCGCATTCGCATCCGTATCCGTATTGTTTTTGTAACTTACTATTCCAATGGAAATAAAATAAAAGTCAATGTTGAGCATATTAATGCACGAATGTGTAATCTATATCCAAGGCGTGTTCCCTTTGAATAACAGGTGTGGCTGCATCGGTGTTGCGAATTAAGATGTTGTTTTATTCGCGCCAAGTGACGGTTCTTTACAATTGAAATGCACGGAGGCATTGCCTACTGGTTGGATACAAAAATGTGATTAATCTTCTAATGCTTAGTAGTACTTCCAGGAGTCGATCGATTCTTGATTCTTTTGTTTGCTCTTGCGCTCAATCAGACCTGCCAAATGCTCCGAACGCATCGACAGTGAGTCAATCTTCTCTACCAGCTGCTGATATGGACTCAGTGGCTGTGTACCCATCACAACATGTCCCAGTTTCGAATCAATCTTGGCATTCAAACGCGCGTTGCGTATCAAGTTGACAATCCAGCACTCGGCCTCGTTGGGCTTCATGTTCAGCTTGTCAGCCAGCATGCTGATGGTAATGCACTGATGAATGCGACAGAATGTTTCGAAGATCATCAGACGCGCATCCTCCACAAACTCGTTGAGGCAGGCGACAATGAAGAAGTCATTAAATATGACCGTTTGGCACTCATGCAGCTTCAAACGAGCGCCCTCAAAGTCAAAGTTCACGTAGAGGCACTCAAGGAACTCGGTGATGGGATCACGATAGGTGTACGATTCCTGTTGAATGACCTTAATCAGATCCTTAAGAGCGTTGCGACGTGTGCGATTGATGACCACAGCGGTAGCCAAATAACGCATAATGTGAGGGCACATGGTCTGTATGGCGTTCAGATAAAGCGGCTTATACAGGAACATCTCAATGATAAGGTCGCGACCCTTGGGATGATTAAAGAACACCAGCACAGACCAGTGGATAAGCCAGGTGCGCTGTTGGAGCGCCTGAATGGTCGAGAAATTGGCACTGTCAATGTAATCGCGCAGACGTGTTAAATCTTCCAGAGCCGTGTTCCAGTTCAGGGTCAGAATCTCGGCGGCCAGCTTGCCCCACAGTACGTTCAGGTAATTCTACAAGGAAGAATGATAAGGAACTAATCCTCATGAATATTTAGGGCCACTCACCTTATCATTGGGCGACATGACAATTAGACAGAAATACAGATACGAAGTGGACTCTTGGTAGTTGCCGCACTCGTACAAGTACTTCGCCAGCTTATAGGCGCTCTCCAAGTGCTCCACCTTAAAATTGTAGTCCTTTTGCAGGGCGCTCACAAAGGTCTTTGAGTCCTTCATGCTCTCACCATTTTTCAGAATGTCGGTGGCTTTCATGATGGGTGCCACCTCGTTCTGCAGCTGCTTCAATGTGGCCAACACCTCGGCTTTGCGCTGCACCAGCTCCTCGGGCATCTCCTGGCTGAGATTGAGACGCTTGCGAGTGTCCATGGTGTAATCAATCATGTTCGTCTTGTTAACCGTCTCCAAAATGTACTCCAACAACTCTTGCTGGTTGTAGATCTGTAAAATGTACAAGCCATTGTGCGGTTTATTAATGCAATTGCCATTTGTGATGACGGTGACACGAAGCAGCGAATTTTCTAACCTCCTTGCCGCATAAAAACTCCAACAGTGGAAAAGTCAAATGTCTGTCCAAATACTGACAATTGATGCGTGTTAGATCGAATTGCGCCATGATTATTGCTGTATTTAACTATTTTCACAACAAATAACTATGAATTTCCACACAAAATATGCACAAAAATACGCGTGCGAAAGACGCACAGTGCTGCCCTATGGCGAAAAGAAGTGTTATTTTTACTGCTTCCAACATGTACTCACTGACAAGTTGTAGCATCGATAGACACTAAATTATCCGATACTTTGCATTTATCGATAAGTCATGGAATGCTACAGCAGCGATTATTAGCAGCAAAGCAATTCCCCTACGATACCAAAACTGTAAAGCAGTGGCTTCACAACTGTGATGACAAATATTGTTAAGTTTCAATCCTCGTCATGAACGCTTTTACTCGAAATGAGTATTAGTGTTCGAGTAGGAATAGGGTTTGATAATTTGAGTATCCTAAAACCCCACAAGCTATACTTAAAAAGGTGACATATACTGGATCTCCCACATTTCATTTCATGAATTAAACAATATTAATCAAACTGTAATGTAATATATATTGTCTGAACATATATGTCTGTATATAGAAGGTATATAATATAATGAATAAGCTGCTTGTTAAACGTATATATATTAATAATGATAGCCTGCCAAAGGGACATTTAACATGTGGTTTTCAAAATACCAATAATTTATATTATAAATTATATAATATATTATAAATAGTAGGTACTTCTGCAATTAACGAGACAGTTGTAGCTCAATAAACGAAACAACATCTACAAATGCAATTCGATATAGAATAGGTAGATTACATATTTGTTCAGTTGTTGTAATTATACATTAACCAATTATTATTATTATTCAATAATTGGGAAATCAGCATATCAATTTCCAAACACAAAATCAAATAAGAATACAACATTAATAATGAACAAAAATGCGATATTATATCTTTCTTAGCTTTTTCGTAACTCAGCAACGGTTAATTTCTAGTTATTGTCCTTGAAATTGGATATTTGATTAAGCCCCAAAGTTTTGTTTTTGGGTATATCTTAACATTCATTTTACATTCTTAATTGACTCTCTCATTCTGCATTATGATCATCGCATTGGAGGGCATCGACAGCAGCGCCTTATGGACGTGGCGTCGTAACAAAAAATAAAACGAAAAAGGCAAACGTGTTTAATAGTGTAAGAAAACTCAAGTCTTTTGTTTTGTAGTGTTTAGTGTTAACTAATCTAAAATCGCGAAAATAAGAATCACAAATTGCAAATTGGTTTTCAGAGCGAAAACACACGAATTTCTCTATGCTAAGAACGACGCACGCACACAGACAGACTTCCCGTATCCAACCATCCTCATCCTCGACGTCAACCATCATCATCAGGTACTTAGGACCTGGGTACAGTGGGATCAATGACGCCGCCCGGTCCGGGCAGACCGCTGGGATAGCCAGTTAGGTAAGAATCCACTTGACGCGCCGCCTGTCGACCCTCAGTTATGGCCCAAACCACCAGTGATTGGCCACGCCGGCAATCTGCAAGGTTTTCAAAGATTACAATTGAGTATCTTTTAGCCTAATTCAAACTAATCGTATGCGACTTACCGCCAGCTGCAAAGACCTTGGGGTTCGATGTGCCATACTGTCCATTGCAGGCCTTGATGTTGCCTCGAGGATCTAGGTCCAATCCCAGCTCATTAGGCACCGTTTTCTCCGGCCCAAGGAAGCCCATGGCCAGTAGTATCAGATCGGCAGCAAAGTACTTCTCCGATCCAGCAACTTCCTGCATGCGCCATGCCCCCGTCTCTGTCTTCGTCCACTCTACCTCGACGGTGTGGACACCCTTGATGTGACCATTCTCACCCACAAACTCTTTGGTTGTGGTGCAGTACTGTCGCGGATCCTTGCCCCACTTGAGACGCACCTCCTCATGGCCATAATCAACACGGAACACCTTGGGCCACTGGGGCCAGGGATTATCCTCAGCACGCTTGAGCGGCGGTTCTGGCAATATCTCAAATGTGGTAATGCTTTTGGCGCCCTGACGCAAAGAGGTGGCAATGCAATCGCAACCTGTGTCGCCGCCACCAATGATGATGACATCCTTGCCCTCAGCTGAAATGATATCCTTCTTGCCGCCCAGCTGCTTCTTCTGCTGTGCCTCCAGGAACTCCATGGCAAAATGAATGCCCTGCAGATCGCGATTTGCCAACGGCAGATCACGTGGCCATGTGGAGCCCGTGGTTAGCAAAACGGCATCGAAACTACGCAGAGATTGAATAGGATTAGTATGGGTTAATATAGAGCTGCGGTTTAACTTACCCTTCGACCAACTTTTCGGCACTTGTGTCTTTGCCAATGTGAACATTAGTGCGGAATTCGATGCCCTCATCGGCCATGAGATCCACACGCCGTTTGACCACCTCTTTGGACAACTTCATAGTGGGAATACCGTACTGCAGCAATCCGCCCACGCGATCATTCCGCTCGAAGACGGTAACAAAGTGGCCGGCACGGTTCAGCTGTTGGGCAGCTGCTAATCCCGACGGTCCAGAGCCGACAATGGCAATACGTTTTCCGGTGCGAGTCTCTGGGATCTCGGGCTTAATCCAACCCTGCTCGAAGGCATGATCTATGATGGCACATTCGATATTCTTGATGGTAACCGCCGGTTCGGAGATACCCAAGACACAGGAGCCTTCGCACGGAGCTGGACAGACGCGTCCGGTGAACTCTGGGAAGTTATTAGTTTGCAACAGCTGCCGCAGTGCCTCCTGCCATTCGCCATGGAAGACAAGATCGTTCCACTTGGGAATAATGTTGCCCAGTGGACATCCAGTCGAGTTGGATTGACAGAAGGGAACACCACATTCCATGCAGCGAGCTGCCTGCATCTTGAGGTTCTTGCGGACATGTGGGAAGTTGTAGACCTCATTCCAATCCTGCTGACGATCTCCAGCATCGCGATATGGCGCCGACTCCCGCTTATACTTGACAAAGCCACGTGTCTTGTCCAGGACACGATCAGCACGCTTCTGCTCAAGAGCTACATCCTGGATGGCTTCCTCGATGTCCTTGATGTGCGGCTCATGCTTGCCATTGCCATTCTCGATAGCTGCCACCTTGACGGGCTGTTCAACCTCCTGCTGTTCGGCGAGATCCTTTAGAGCCTTTTGATATTCATACGGGAAGACCTTGACAAACTTGGCCTGGGCCTCCGCCCAGTTGTCCAGCAGTTCCTTGGCCACCTTGGAGTCGGTTTTGTCTATGAACTCAAGAAGCAGTTTCTTTACCAACGCAACATCCTCATCCAGTTGCAACGGCAGCAGCTCTACAGACTCCGGATTGACCTTGGGCTTGAAGGAACCATCAATATCGTAGACATAGGCAATGCCACCAGACATGCCTGCCGCGAAATTGCGTCCAGTCAAGCCCAGGATGACAACCAATCCGCCAGTCATGTATTCGCAACCATGATCTCCCACACCCTCCACGACAGCGGTGACACCCGAGTTGCGCACACAGAATCTTTCGGCGGCAATGCCCCTAAAGTAGGCGGTACCTTCTGTGGCTCCATAAAGACACACATTACCCACAATCACATTGAGGTGAGACTCAAAGGTTGCTGTGTCTTGTGGGGTGATGACAACATTACCACCACACAATCCCTTGCCTACATAATCGTTGGCATCGCCCTTCAACGTCACATTGACGCCACGTGCAAGGAAGGCGCAGAAACTCTGGCCAGCAGAACCCTCCAAGAAGATGTCGATACTCTTGCCGACGGGCAGACCCGCCTCGCCATATTTACAGGCAATGTGATAGCTCAATGTGGAACCGAAAGCACGCTCCTCGTTGTGAATTGCCATCTTCACAGTGATGTTGTCCTCGGCGCCACTGAAGATGCGCTGAGCTTGGGCAATCAATTGATTGTCCGAACGTTTCTCCAGCTGGAAATCCTGTTTAACCGAACCGCCCACAATATTTGTGCCAGGTCGCAGCTCCAAAGCCGGCTGTAGCAGCAGCTTGAGATCCAAATTGCTGGCCTTTGTATCACGCTGACTGGCCATTCTCAGCAGATCGGTACGTCCAATCAGATCCTGGAACTTGCGTATGCCTAGATTGGCCATGATTTGACGAATCTAAAAGGAGAGAGATAGATAGATAGATGGATTCAGATAGAGTTTCGTTGGGATGTTGCAAGATCACATACATCCTCTGCCAGCATGAAGAAGAAGTTGATCACGTGCTCCGGCTTGCCTGTGAATTTCTTGCGCAGCTCCGGATCCTGTGTAGCAATGCCCACAGGACACGTATTCAAATGACACTTGCGCATCATGGTACAGCCTAGCAAAGAGAGATCATTAATTGGAGATCTTCCAGTTCGGAACACCACCTATCATTCCTTACCCATGACAATCAAAGGAGCTGTGCTGAAGCCAAATTCATCGGCGCCCAGCAAGGCGGCCACAACGACATCGAAGCCTGTGCGCAGTTGTCCATCCGCCTGAACGACCACTCTGGGGTTTCCGTTAAGGGTTGGGGGAAGATACGACATAGAAAGGAATGCAATGTTAATTCAAGAATTCCATGCAACGAGTCAATGTAATGAGTAGAAATTACGAATGGCGCGACGAGCGTGCAAGCGAGCGAGCAAATTGAGTGTGGATGTCATCGTTATCGGTATCGCTATCGACATGGCAATCGATGAACTTATTTTTGTCTAATTTGAGTGGCATGTGGTGACAGAGATGAAGTGTGTAAGCAATCAGGCTATTTATCAATCACGATAGTAGCGATTTCGATAGCAACAGTATCGATATATGTACATATACATCACATTATTGCTTTCCTTAATCCAACTCGTCTATCGATCGATCAACAGGGATTGCAAGTGTAAAGAATCAGGCGATTTAACGAACAACGATTGTAATGAAATCGATACATCACATCATATCCAAAATGTCTATCGATAGCGCTTTTTAAATAGTTGCTCATCCAACGCTGTCATCTGGATAGACCAGGAGCTCACTTCGATAATATGTTTCGATCATGATTAGTAACAAGAGAGAGAGGGAGTGAGGGGTGGGGGCAGGGGGTGTTTGTTTTGGGGCTCATGGAGTATCTAATGATCGTAAACTTACCTCGAACGTAAATTGTTCAGCACAAGCACTTGATGAGTCTCGGCAACGCCCAACTCCCAGGGCAGACCGGCATTCTTGATGCCCGTCCAGGAGCTGGCGCCAGTGCCGCCATCGTGACCAGAGATGACAATGTGCTCGGCTTTGCCCTGTGTACATAAAGATCAGCATTTAATAGTGACAGCTTAAGCTGCTTCAGAGTGAAGTTATTCACCTTGGCTACTCCGGAGGCAACCACACCCACGCCCACTTCGGAAACGAGTTTGACGCTGATGCGAGCATTGGGATTGGAGCACTTCAGATCATAGATGAGCTCGGCCAGATCCTCAATGGAGTAGATATCGTGATGTGGTGGTGGCGATATTAGACCCACACCCGGCACCGATTTACGTGTCTTGGCAATGTCCTTGGTCACCTTATAACCAGGCAGCTCACCACCCTCGCCTGGCTTGGCACCCTGGGCCATCTTGATCTGCAGATCATCGGCATTGGCAAGGTAAGAGGCTGTGACACCAAAGCGACCGGAAGCCACCTGCTTGATGGCCGAACGACGACTGTGATTGGGATCTTGATCTGAAAGAGAAGATGGAAACAACGTGAGGAACCAATACATTACCAGGGTAATGCTCAGACTTACTCAGATAACGATCGGAATCCTCGCCACCTTCGCCTGTGTTGCTCTTGCCGCCAATGCGATTCATGGTTATGGACAGCGTTTGATGCGCTTCCAAGGAGATGCTGCCAAAGCTCATAGCACCCGTAGCGAAGCTATGGAGGAAGGAGAGGAAGTAGAGGAAGTAGAGGATTTGTTGACGATTGCTTGATTTAAAAGCATCTCTACCCACCGCTTGACAATTTCACTGGCCGGCTCTACTTCAGCCAAGTCGATCTTTTGGCGATCTGAGACAAACTCCAGTTGACCACGCAGTGCACACTGTTTCACGCTTTCCAGCGTGGTCTTCTTGAAGGCCTCAAAGGCGCTGAGGTTCTTGTTGACCGCCGCCTCCTGCAGGCTGCCAATGGAGGAGGGTTCATTGATGTGCGCCTCGCCGCCATGACGCCAATGATACTGTCCGGGATTACGCAGGATGCGTGTATCGGGCGACACTTTGCCGTAGGTTAACTGGAAACGCTCCAATCCTTCCTTAGCCAAAATCTCCAGGGTTACGCCACCAATGCGGCTCTGTGTGCCGCGGAAACATTTGGCGATGAGCTCATTGCCTAATCCAACTGCCTCAAAGATCTGTGCACTCTTGTAAGACTGCAACGTACTGATTCCCATCTTGGCCATGACCTTGGCAATGCCCGTATCAATTGCCTGGGCATAGGCATTGTATATCTGCTTGTCGGTGACCTCTGCACCAATGACGCCATCATCACGCAGTGCTTGGGCCAATTCGAAGGCCAAATAGGGGCAGATAGCATCGGCACCGTAGCCGAGAAGAACGCATACGTGATGCACCTCGCGTGCTTCGGCCGTCTCCACAATGATGCCGACCTTCATGCGCTGCAGCGTCTCAATCAGATGATGATGCAGTGCACCCAGTGCAAGTAATGCGGATACTGCAACCTTTTCATTGCAACCCGCCTCCCGATCCGAGAGGACAATCAGTTGATAGCCCGCTTGGGCGGCACTGACGCCCTCCCGACAGATGCGATCGATGCAATCGAGATAGCCACGATAGCCATCGCTGTACTGGAATGTTATATCCAGGACCTTGGTCTTCCAGCCGCGATGCGTGTTCCGCTTAAGCAGCTGGGTATCTGGAATGCTCAATATGGGATTGGGAAGCCAAATGCGATGGACCTGCTGTGCCGATGGCTGCAACAGATTCGCCTCCGGTCCAATTGGACACTGCATGGACATGACAACCTTCTCACGGAATGGATCGATTGGGGGATTGGTCACCTGGGCAAACAGCTGCTTGAAGTACTCATAGGGAATGGGCTGGAATCCGGAGAGACAAGCCAAGGGTGCATCATTGCCCATAGAACCAAGTGCCTCCTTTCTGTAAAGGGAGAATCAAGTTAGAGGCTCTTCCAGAGTATTGTCTAGCATTAAAACCTACTTATTCTTGAACATGGGTATCAGGAGCATGTTGACCGTCTCCGTTGTGTAGCCAAAGAGCGAGAGACGCGGATCAAAGATGCCGCGTTGCGATGCTGGCGCCTTCGGTGGCTCCTCGATGGGAGTGTTTAACACATTCGCATTACGAATCTCGTCAAGCGTGATCTAAGGAACAAATATGAATAATTCAGAATTAAGGCAAGTGTCTCCAAGGACTATTGAAGATGGACATGCGATGCGAACAACAAACGAAACAATCAACAACTACAGACGTCTAACCCGGAGAGAAAGACGTCTACTCACCATCTGGAATCCACAGAGAAGTCGAATAGTGAGCATGGGAGAGAAATGGACAAAGGACAAATTACAGAGACAATTAAATGCAATCCAATGGTCGAGTGAACTGTGTGTAACGGAGGCGTGTCTAAGGTTAATCCTAGGCTAATCCTCACCTTCTGCTGCAACCAGTCGGAGTGTGGACGCGACTTGGCGATTCGAGCCTTTAGCTCAATGTCCTGAATGAGCTTCTTCTCCTTGGTATCCACCAACAACATGCGGCCAGGCTTGAGGCGACTCTTGAGCGTCACCTGGGAGGGATCCACATCGTAGACACCCACTTCGGAGGCCATGACCAGCACATTCTCCTTGGTCACATAGAAACGCGATGGGCGCAGCCCATTACGATCCAAGACAGCGCCAATGTAGCGTCCATCAGTGAAGCTTATCAGTGCTGGACCATCCCAAGGTTCCATGACACAGGCGGCCCATTGATAGAAGTCCCGCTTCTCCTGGGGCATGGTTCTATCATTTTGCCAAGCCTCCGGGACCATGGTCATCACGGATTCGGGCAGCGAACGATCACTAGCCATTGTGATGAACTCCAGGACACAATCAAAGGAACCGGAATCGGAAAGATTGGGCTCCACAACCGGATAGAGTTTCTTTAGTTCATCACCAAAGAGTTCGGACTGCATGACTCCCTCCCGAGCCTTCATTAGATTAACATTGCCACGCAATGTATTGATCTCACCATTGTGGGCCAGGACACGCAATGGATGAGCCCTCTCCCAACTGGGGAAGGTGTTCGTGGAGAATCGCGTGTGGACCAACGCCATGTACGTCTCAAATTGTGAATTCCTTAGATCCGTATAGTAATCCCACAGCTGATCCGACGTGAACAGACCCTTGTAGACCACAGTCCGATCCGATAGGGAACAGATATAGAAGCGTCTTCCCTGCTTGGTCAGCTCGTGACTTGCCCGCTTGCGAAGCACAAACACCTGACGCTGAAACGTCTTCTCATCGGAGCCCTCGGGACGTGCCACAAAGACCTGACGCGACAACGGCTCCGATTTACGTGCCACAATTCCAATCGCCTGCTGATTCGATGGAACTGTGCGCCACGCTAGCACCGTTAATCCCAAACTCTTGGCCAGCTCATTGAACTCCGACTCGGCTGAGGAATGCTGAGCCACGTCCAAATAGAAGATGCCCGTGGCATAATGACCCAACTCAGGCAAGGTTATACCTTGCTCGTCGCTGTGTTAAAAAAGAGAGGTTCAAGAAGGGTTTACAATTGAGGTAGATAAATATAATGCACTGAGAGAAATTCGAATTAATATCAGTTAAAACACTGGGTACACTAAACGCAACCTATTTAGACTTTTGTTTCTGTTAATTAAACTAAAATCTAAGTTTGAAAAACATTAATTGCTCGCAATTGACTTGATTATTTCTGTCAGTGTGCAATTGGCGCGGGCTTCGTTGCTCAATTGATGTCAACACTTTGCCATTCAATTCATTGCCATTCATGCGCCAATTCGATTCCATTGCGTCAAAAGTGACGAAGTAACAGCATGCTGATAAGACGCAATCATCTGTTGCTGTGGCTCCCCGACAGCTGCCTGTCTGTTCTCCCACCCGTCTGCCCCCTCCCTCAGACTGCTACTCCTGCCGCCCCTATGTTCCCTGTTCCTTCATCTCTTGATATTATTCTCCCTTCATGCGTCGATTAAATTGTATTAGACGTTTGTCCGCTTGTCATTCAAACGCGCAAATCATAAAAAAACATGTGAGTGGTTTATATTTGAGGATGCTCGACTAGAAGCTACCCGGTATGGAATGAGTCGTTGTGTATTTATATAGTAAATAATAAAATTAATATTTTGAATGATTGCTTTCTTCTGATGCTTAAGTTAATATAGCCGTTTTCTTACAATTTTCAATGGGTATTAAAATAAATAAAGCTGTGAGTTTTTTATTATTTACGTCGCGAGGGTATTGATGTCGCAATATGTCTATGCCTGAGCCAATGCGTTTCTTGAACTTGACATAAGGAAACCTGTTGCTCCACATTTCTAACAGTTGTCCTCTCTCTCTCTCTCTCTCTCTCTCTCTCTCTCTCTCTAACTGTCTATCTCTTTCGCTCAATCTCAATCACTCGGCACGTGCGTGACAAGTGCGAATTTCAACTCGTATTCAAGTATTTCACAAGTTTTCAAGTATTTTGTATTATTTATTAATGTTGGGCGTGCGACACGAGTCTAAATATATTTTGGACATATCAATTAAGCCTGGTTTGACTGGCCTGTCTGCTCTACATAGGCGTTAATTAAACAAGATTTGCAGCTTGATGTGATTTTAATAGGTAGCGCCCCTCGATAAATCAACTAAAACAACATTTAAATTTAAATAGTTTGCTAATAAATGTGTTAGAAAGACCGTAAAAATAGTAGTTATATCTATATGATTCAGGGGTTATTAACCACTGTAGATATAATTACTGTATAATCTGTTAAATCTCTTGTTAGCTGAATCACTTTCATTTTGCTTATATCTAATCTTTATACGACACATTCATGACTTGTAAAACTCACTTTAAAAGTTCATAAAACTCATCTATATATAAACAACCTGTATATATACATATACATATATATATATGTACATTCCATATATATTTTTATCGTTTAAAAAAGTTGTACTCTCCAGCTTGTTATAATACATGTGTCAGAATTGTTAGACCTTGTCGTGTTTTTCCATTTCGCGCATTTCTGTAAAACAATTCATAATGGAACAATTGAAACAATTTGCGCTAAAGTAATTACCTACAAATATTACGACTTGTCGTACTTTCTATGCCCCTAAAAAAACTATTTTATATTCGATGAAGCAGCGTGACAAGCGCCTGAAAAATGATTTGTGCCAAATATTGACGTAAAATAACAAATAATAAGAGATGGATATTCTGTTCATTCTAGTTGCATTTGGAAGTATTCAATGGGTTGAGGATGTGCCTCAATTTAGCCAATTCTATTTTGTATCTCTGCATCTGGTATTATTTAATTTATTTTTACTGTTTCTCTTTTTTTTCTTTTTATTTTTATTGTGTCGAGACCGAGCCAATGAGGCAAACAGCGGTGGCAAATGCACATGTACATGAGATGTAAATAAATAACAAAATGAAAATGATTTGAAAAATGCAAATTACAAAACAAAATATGAGGCAGGTGAAATACCCTTAATTATATTATATAGTATTATAATTTTCTTAGGAAGATAAATTGAAAAGAGCATTCATACAATATATTCAAATGTTATCTTATGCTTGGGAAGTTTCGGAAAGAATCCAATTCAAATTCTTCTGCATTCCAAAGTTCAAAATGCATTAACTATAATCTATATTATCCGATAATTGATTTTCTGTAGATATGGAAAGGATGGAAATACCTTAAATTTAATTAAAATGAAATATAAGATTTGATTTTCAAAGAATTAAAGATAAGATATCTTCAATAAGAATAAACTGAAAGATAGTGAAGTTTCACAGGTGTTCCTTAGCTGAGATACCCTTGGCAATGGTTAGGGCATAAACTTTATTAGACTGCTTGAGACTATTTTTATATATTTCGCGCACGAGATCGCGGCGATATCACGAACGAATAACCCGTGTAAACTATTCATCAATGGCAACAGGCAGAACTGTCACCTTGCCAAGTGTGTGTGTGTGTGTGTATGTGTGTGATGTGCACGGCGAGAGCTGATGAACTTACAGAGCCTTGGCATAGAGTCCGTGCGGAATAGAAGCCAATACACCAGCGCCATCGCCGGTGTCGTTATCGCAGGCGCAGGCGCCACGATGATTCATCCGTTCTGACAAGGTTTGGGCATCACGTAGAATCTGCAAAGGGATAAGCAAATACGTAGATTATATGTCCCTTTCACTTGACTATGACTAGAGAAATTTACCTTGTGAGACCGTTTGCCATCGATGGCCACAATGAAGCCAACGCCGCATGCCTCGTGCTCATTCTGAGGATCGTAGAGTCCCTGTTTACCAGGTGCCTCCCATGGCATCTGCTGCTGCTGCTGCTGCTGCAGCTGCTCTCCATCAGCTTCGACATGGTCAACATCAGTTTGGACTTGGCTCAAATCGGACACATTCGACTGTTCGTTGCTAGTAAAGTTATCGATATCGACGCCGTTATCGTTAACGTTTTCAAAGTTATTGTTGTTGTTGTTGATGCTGCTATCAACACTTGTTGCACATTCAAATTCGCAATTGTCAGTGATTATTGGTGCCATTATACGCAATTACCGTTGCACTTGCTTAAACTTTTCGCTTTGCGTTGCTTTTCAACAAATAATAGTTATTGTTTATTTTTGTTTTCAATTTTATTTTATTACTATTTTATTTTTATTATCGAGTTATGCTTTTTCAGTTGCACTTGCTGATTTGCTTAACACAGTTTAATTAGCACAGAAAACACAGTTGTTTTAGCTGTTAAATGGAAAGAGAGAGAGAAAGAGAAAGAGAGGGAAACAGAGGAAAAAAACGATAAACAAATTAATTTACGTGTTGAAAATGTGTTGCACTTGAGATAAAGCAAACATTTTATTACAATTTTGCACTATATTTGTACAATGCATATACACACACACACTCATATGCATTTACACTTTTCTGCTTGCCTCAACGTTTATTGGGTTCCTCGCACAACGCTTATTTGGGCACACGCGACGCTGACGGCTGCTTGCAAGCGAATGAGCTCCAATTGAGGAGCGCAGCCATGTCTAACCCCTAAGCAGTAGCAGAACAGCGGTCGTCAGCAGAGAGAGCAAGCAGAGCTACAATATATTGATTCTTGCCTGCACTCTCTTTCTTTCGCTCTCCCTCACAAACCCCTTATAGAGATGCGTCTTCTACTGAGAGCGAGAGATTTATTGCTATGATTGCTTGTTATTGCGTTTGCGTTTGCATTTGCATTTGCTCTTCTGCTTATCGAAAACTAATAATCGGCTGCAGCAGAAGGCATAAGAAATATTTGCTGCGTAAAATATAAGTGCATTTGAGACAATTTTAAGGCAATATTGATTCAATTATTCCATTCATTCTACCTACACCCAACTACTACACTACACTCACACAATCACAAATAATTAATCATTAAAGGGGGTCTCTTTCATAGTTGTTGCTGTCACTTTTATCGAAGCAGGAACATCAACGTTATCATTTACAATTGTGAAATACTTGTTAATAAATATTTATAATATTTATTATAAATGTACTTTACGAGCGCAACAAGTGCATTTCGAATTTGAATTCCAATATACAGTTTAATTATAAGGCAATAAAATGTACATATGTACTTAACAATACGAAAAACAAGCAATGCCCCCACAGGCAAACAAACAATAATAATTCCAAATACGTATGCAAACTCAAACGCAATAATAACAGCAAAAAATGCATAATTTAAAGTAAAAAAAAAAAATAACAGCAATATTTAACAACAAAATTAAATATTTATAACTTGATTTTATTATAAATGACATACGAAAGTAAACAAAATATTTGTTTTAAAAGTTCCTGTTCGGATAAGGGATTATTTTATAATATTGCACGTATCACAAGACTAATTCTCAAATACTCTGACGCAAATAAGCTATACGTACATACATATATAGTTTGACAGACGATCTCTGTCAACGTTTTGTCTTTTTTGGCGTAAGATCTATGAGTCTATCAACCTCAGATCTAAATAATATTTTAACACATTGCCAAAAAGAGAAATTCATTTAATTTCCATTTTATTTTTATTATTTTCCAACAGAACAACTCTTTATATAGGTATTAACAATTTGACGATAATATACAAGCATTTATTTTTAACAAAATGCAAAATTTGTTTGTGACATATAAAAAATTCGCGACATTAAAATAGAACAAAACAAAAATTTTCCATGACACGCTCCCCTGATTAAAAAGAAACCGAAAAAGCTGACAAGAGCGAGATAGAGGAATATACGTGATAGTTTGGATAATTATCTAAACGTAGTATATTAATGAATGCTGCACAAATTAATCAATCATTGTTGGAATCCGACTCCGATAAGCGACGGCCAAGTTCAGCGATCCAGTGAAACACGCGTAGAGTCGCTACTTCTGTCCCGGCCACGATAGGTATTATCAGGCAATCTGTTGGGCCATAAAACAGTCAGACACAACATATGTTTACGCATATATATACCACATATATGAATTATACATGCATTTTAAAGTGGTCAAAGTCCCAGCCGGCCGGCAAGAGAACGATCGAACTTATCTGTGAGAAGACTACGTCACATTGCGACGTCGGAGACGCAAGGCGGTGACACATTGGTGAAATATACTCCAGACTGTTGTAGTTGGAGCAGTCGCACAATATGCGGAAAAGAGACGACGGCAGACCTACGACTCAAAACAGACCCAGACCGGTTTTTTCGGCAAACTCACAGATAAGTGCGAACATTTAAAGCGATATTATTCCCCCCATGTCTGTGTTATGTGGGCCGGGGGGTTTGCGATGGGTATCAGGCGTCTAACATGTGGTTAGCGAGTGTCTGAGGCTGAGGAGAAGTCGGGAGTGACACTCATTAGCTCTATACCCTGTGGCAGATATACATACAAAGGCATATCAATTAACGTTGAAAATCATTTCAATTTTGTTTTTGCATTATATTATTTCCATAATCTACATATATATACTGTGTACAGGGTATCTCAAAGTCATACAGTTTAATTTCAAATATACATTGATTAATTCATAATTTGTTCGGCACACCTTTGCTCTTCACCCATGCAGTTAAGACCCTACGACGGGTTTTTGGCACACTGAACTTATTCCCAAAGTGCGCAAAATGCGATAAGAAGGAATTTACAAAAAGATTGATTGGTGTCCAATTAGAATATTTGGGAACCAGTCATTGATTGGTATCAACTTTATAGTACCAATAATAAATAAATACACGAGCTTTTCACGTGATAAAAGAGAAGCTGTGTATTATCTAGAAATAAACATAAATGTTATGAATGAGAATTTCACTTAATTTTTGGCTGAATTTGATAAGAATTTGCTTCAGCGCGTGTTCCCATGAACGTGGTGTAGGTCGGACAATGTACTTGGTACCCAATCTCAACGCAATGGAAAAGTTTAACGAAATTTCAAGTGCTTGAGATATTACTTATCATATTAAAGCGAAAAAAACAACAAGCGATGGCATCCGTTCACCTCAATTACGCATTAAGAGGCATTTATACTCCAAGCGTTCCGATAAAAAGAATATAAAGATTTTTATTATAATATTATTATTTATGTAAAAGATGTGAAAGAAATTATTTACACTTCATTCTTCAATTCCCTTGCATAACTTTCACTTGTGCGCCAGAAAGACAACGCATAAATTCTATTTTAAGATGACAAAAACATGATCTAGCTCCGTCATATGTTCGTACATCCCATGAGATGACTCTAAAATAGATTTGAAATGAAAAATATATCACGTGTCCGCGGAATGATGGTATGCTAATATTTAAATAAGTTGATAGAAATATATATAATACTTTAAATGATGGTATCTAATATTATATTAAAATATTTTTAACAGAAATATATAATATTTTAATAGAAAGGCGACAATGCAAGAATTTCAGTGCTCAAATATTTGAATTCTCATGTAAATAAGTACAACATGCCGACATAAGCAAAGAGTTGCGATAGAGCAAACAAATGCGCAGACATGGAATAGATATAAGATCTGAGATAGAGACGGGTAGATGAGGATACACTTTCCAGTGCGTTGGTTCAAAGTCCCAGGCAAAAGGCAGGCAGAGCAATATTTAGTCTATATTTATACACACGTGCATATATGT
The DNA here is from genome assembly GCA_018901825.1 of Drosophila funebris. Lineage (NCBI taxonomy): Eukaryota > Metazoa > Arthropoda > Insecta > Diptera > Drosophilidae > Drosophila > Drosophila funebris. The sequence continues at coordinate 6,110,091 of JAEIFK010000688.1, forward strand.
ACATATCTGGCCTACGATATATATTTGCAATGTAAACAAAAGTTGCGATTGCGATTACGAGAAAACGCAACAAGTTTCAATAACCTCCCCACGAAATTCTTGTTAAACAATCAGAATATCAATTGTGAATAAACAATTTGTGTTTATTGCATTCCCATTTACAGGTTTCGTGTTCTGCCAGACGAAAACAGCAGAAAACAGGACAAGTTCCAGTTCCATTACCCCTTGCAATTTCGAATATCGTAAATCTAAGTAATTTACTGTTATTTTGAACTATTTACGATACGATTTCACAAATGCGCATTATCTGACCCGTTCGTGTTATTACCTATTATTACTGCCTTCTTATCGGACGCGTATTTCAAGTAGTCGCCAGTTTTATTGAGTTTGGCCGTACCTAGGAATACCTATGGATACACACATACATACATGCATATTATATATGAGTGTACTTTGCTTTCTATGCCTGCAGTTTATGCACTACCCGCTTAACAGCTGTGCAAACTTATGAGCTGGAAGGAAGGGAATAGAGATTGCGTCAATTAAGAGCAAGAATCCACAATATTTAAAAATAATAACAATTTGCTTTCATTATCGAGATATTATGGTGCAGACCCCGTTGTTTTAATTAACTTTACAGCATCGCTATTCACAGAGAAAGCCTTATGTCTGTTGGTTTCAATTACGCCTTACAATTACCTTGAGGAAGTACAATTATTTAGCTAGTACTTAGTTCTGTTCAGACACATTTCCCGTCGACATTTATAAATAAATAATAATAAAAACTTGTTTCATATGTAATCTGAAAGTACTTATATAGTGTGGCGTTTAAAGTGAAGGTATACAATAAATACAATATTATACAACTAATACAATGTACATACATTAGTATAGACTATGTTTGCTCAATTTCTTTCAACGTTATTTAATGCAATATCAACGAACTGCAACCACTCGGATCGGTTTTGTCCGGACAATATATTATGCTGTTGCTATTTATAGCTTTGCCTCTGGCTAAGGTTGGGCCCTTACCCACGGCCCGATGCGAGCGCCAATTAGACGGATGGAGAGTGCACTTGGCAGTCAATTAACAAACGACGCAGTTCTCTAGCTATCCATTTGCATTCCACGTTGCCAAGTTGGTCAATGTTTGGGGACAGGGCAGGGCCTGGCAGGTGTCTCCCGTTGTGGTAAGTCTCATCAATTGAATAGCTTTGGGGTAGGTTCCCCCCTTTACCCACAAGTAAACGACATTATTGTTATTCTTTATGGTGTAAGTGGAGTAATCCAATTGGAGAATTTGTTAAGGGGAGCGCGGCCTCGCCTGCTGACGTCACATGATGCAAGTGACTGATTCGATTCACTCGCATGCAATTGAAAGAGTTCGCTGCGTGGCAGCCTTATCAGTGCGTTTCTTTTTTTATAATCCTAGCAACTGGCAAATCGATCAATCAGGCCATTTTTATATAATATCAGTCCATTGCCTTGGTAAGTCTGCTGACGTATTATGGAAAACATAATGTCATATAAATCAAAGGGCATTAAATGCACCGTAAATGACAATTAAGGAAATTGTCGTCAACAAAATGCACCTCAATCAACAATCAAGCAGTAACAATAACAATAACAACAAATACTACATAATAACCATTTGTTATCTTATGTAATTGCACTTGTTGTTGTTGTTGTTGCTATCCCTCCAGCAGATTCGTTACTCTACTCCCATTTCCTTTTAGTTACGACGCAATTGTTGCGGCATTTTCCGCTGAAAAAATCACTGAACCGCGTCAACCGCCTGCGGTGACATTGGCGCCTGTCGCTTAACCGCTGAATGTATCCAATTTCTGTCTCAATTCCCCAACCAATCAAATCTCGTTAGTTGATTAGACGCAGGCCTAATTGAAATGCTAATCAAGTTGCCACAAAAGGGGCTCCAAGACCTGTAACTCCAGGTACAATTCCTAAATATCTAATACAAATATATTCCACAACTATAATTATAACATTTTTATTTTACTTTCAAATTTGGCAAGGTTTTAGTTGATTATTAATTGGTTTAGTGTAATTAGCCTAATTACATTGTCTGTCCCGATATTTCCAAATAGTTTAAGCTGGCAATGACAATGACAGTGACAATTAAAATTCAATTAAAGTTTTCTCTAAAATCCCACAAGATAAGAAAGCTTTGACACTATCTCAGAAGAAGGCAAAGCTCACTCAAGCACAAACGTTAGCAAATAACTGTAAAACAATGACAACATTGTTATCCTTTCAATTGAAGTGTACTTGGAAATCCTTTAACAGCGTGAAAAGAACTAAAAATAAATACGTTGTGTTGCAGCTGATTATGTAAGCTTATGTAAAGAGAGCAAAGTCTGAAGTGGGAGGCAGCAAGAGAGAGTGAGAAAAGAAGACAGAGATGCTGCTATGAAGCAAGCACATACCGAGAGTAAGCGTTCATCTCTCTCATAAGGATATAGATGTATATACACATACATATATACAGAGATAAATGCCAAAGTTCAGATCGAGGCAATGACGTAGAAAAGGCAAACGCAAAGCTTTTTGCACATTGTTTTCCACACCCCTGTACAAATACGCCGTTACACAGTTTGCACAGCGACATTTTGACGCCCACATCACGTACACAAGCCGCAGTCTCTGTCGCAGTCGACGTCGACGCAGTGGGAGGCTGCGAAGACATGAAAAACAAATTAAATTGGGAAAGGCATCCACAGGGGAATATTAAAATGCTTGACGAAGGATGCGCTCAGACAGTCAAACTCACACATAGTCACACGCTCGCACATTACGGTAGCTGGGCACATTTGTGTCTAAAAGAACAACAACAACAGCCACGCCAATAATAATAACAACAGCAACAACAATGACAACCGACCAACGCGCAGTGGCTGCCTCAAAATCACTGCCATGGCCTGCGCGCCGCAATTGCAGAGCTAACCTTACACTGACCTTGAAGCGGAGCAGTAGAGTAGGCTGGTTGCTTGCTCTGGAACGGCTTTGGCGCGCACATGGTAAAGATAGCAAAACAAGCTCTTTAGTTATCGTCGTTGTTCCCGTCGCGTGCAAAGAATCCGCAACAGCAAAAAAAATAAATAAATAAATAGTCAAGCGAAGCGTACAAAGCAGCGCAGCAAATAAGCAGCTAACTGATTGAGCAAGGGGTGAAGCGGCATAAACATTGACAAATACATACAAGCAGAGGCTGAAAGCACGGTACACACACAGTCACACACACACGTACACAGGCATAGAGAACACACAACTTCAGTTAGCCAACGACAAGGGAAGGAGGGTTGCGGCAGGACGGGTAAAGGGAGAGCTTTGCATTTGCTATTACTTCGTTCTCCATCAATAGAGAAGCATTAAGTTATCTCTTAAAGTCATATCATAGCACAAATTCACTCTGCAGGTTGATTTATAAATAGATTCCACAGCACAACACAAATTTAAAAGGGGATCTAATTATATGCACGCCACTGTAAACTGAGGTTTTTACCGCTCCTACTTCTTCCTCCCCTCCTAATTTCTCCTTCATCCCACTCGCACTTGTACATATATATTTGTGTGTATATGTATGCGCTTCTATGTAAAATTTTATCGATTTTTGAAACCGCTAACTGCGATGGGGGAGTAGAGGAAGTAATTATGCGGGAGACTGAACAATTTAATTCACGATTTGTTCATAGAAAATACTTTTTCAATTCACTTTTGATTTTAAAAGAAACTAAACCATATTTGCATTACTTTTCCGTCGCAATTTGCGTTGTTGTTGTTGTTGCAGTTAAACCGTTTTCACTGAGCACAAAATGAAGAACTTTTTCAGTATATCCGTTTGCTTTTAGCACTGCGATTTATTTTATTTTGTCAACGTCCGATGGATTCAGAATGCGACTGATTCCTTCAAAAGACCGAATAATAATGAACGAGAGCCTAGGACTAAAGTCGCATTTTCATACATTGCGAAGAGAAACAGAGAGAGAGAGAGACAGAGAGAGAATTAAGCACCAGTGGGAGAAGAGACTTCGATTTAAATGCAGAGCTTTTTCCGCTAAGCAGATGTTACTTATACACAGAGCAATGCAATTCCAAAATGTTTAAGCTGCGTTTTGGCATAATATATTTCTAAACTGTGATGTGCCTAAAAGCATATTTAAATTAATAATGATCATTTAAATTCTTATAAAAAGCTTAATTCAGCTGAAAAATATGCTTCAACATTGCCATTTAGAATTCCGTTACACATACTGTTGAAGCCATGTTAAAAGCTGATTGCTACAATATTAAAAATATCGATAATTAACTGATTTAGCTTATAGTGTGGAAGCACTGGCTAAGAACTTTGGCGCTACATAAATCATATCTGATTTATGTATAAAATAAAGAGAAAAAACTGATGCATTGTAATTAAATGCTTTTAACTACAAGCGTTCGATTAAATGTTAGTTGTTACAAAATTCTTAATTGTCAAATCATGCTGTCGAGCAATAGGTATTATTGACTTTTGTAAAGTCGGTCACACTGTTAGTCACCGGCACACAAGTCAATTCAGAATAGAATTTAATTCGGAAATTTCCAGAAAACTGGCTAAGTAACAAAAGGATTTCCTTGTAAATATAATCAGAATGTCTGCCAACGAAGCACAGTTCGATAACATATTACTGGCCCTGGCCGAGAAGCATCAGGGCGGAGTACCTGACGTGAGTATTTCCAGATCGACTGCGTGGTACAAAGAAACATGGTTAGGCATGTGTTTATATTATTAATAAAAAATAAATTCCTTGCTGTGCCTTGACATAAAGGAGAGTATGCTGGCTTTGTACGGCATTCAGAAACTCTATTGCGGTGCCATGTTTTTTGTACTATTCGCAGACCATAACAACCAAAGCTTAACCCACGTTATTTTCATGCTTCATAGTTTCTGCATACTCTGGCCAGCTTTTTGCGCCGCAAAACGGATTTCTATACAGGCGCCAAACAGGCCGAGTGGGAGAAGATGCTGCTAGAGATTTTCCGCAAGGAATCGAAATTGGCAATGGCCGACCATGAGGAGAAAGTGAAAGTTCGCGAAGCATCACAGCGTATGAAGGAGGAAAAGGAACGCGTTGAGCGTGAGGCTCGTCAAAAAGAAATGGATGATAATAAAATATGTGATATATCCGACGAGGAAGCCGCTGCTATCATCAAAGAGCAGGAGGACAAGTGAGTATAATAAACTCTTATAAAGATAAACATAATTTTATTGAATCGTATTTGATAGAAAGCGAAAACTGCTGCTGGATGGCGCTGGGGATTCAACGAAAGTGACAGCAACCAACGAGGAAGTGTCCAAGCCCATTGAGAAGGTGGAAGATGAGACAGAGAAGGATGAAGTTGGTAAATTACAGCCAAATGCTGGCAACGGTTGCACCCTCGACAAATACATGTGGACACAGACGCTGCAGGAGTTGGAGGTGAGTTTCGGTTTAAAGTTTGTTTGTTGTTGTCGTCGTTTCTTAGTTATTGCTAGGGTGCCGTGTCTCTAGGCAGGTGTTTACCCCAGTTATTGACCTCAACTTCCATCCGGCTGACTCACTATCAAGAGCATTAAGAATTGAGAGAGTTTAATTGAAAGATTTGCATTAAAATGTAATTTAATTCTGTTTATTTGACATATCACAGGGCTAAATAACTTAATTCTTTAACAGAAGAATACATTCGCTTGGCGCAATTAGTGAACATATATATATATATCTATATATGTTTGTATATATGTCTACGTCATCTCATTCATTGTCCAGGGCTTTGTTTGCTGTGATACAATTTGTTAATTGCTATCCATTAATTAATTAATTGCTAATTACATTGTATTTTTCGCTTAATACTAGTAGAAAATTTCGCTTCTCAACTGACGCACCGAAAACAATTGTTTTATAATAAATAACTTAACAACTAGCTCAAAGACGTTGACGACGCATAACAATAATAATAATTGACAAACACAAAACGTTGTAACGTTTGTGGAAATTTAATAAATAATAAACTAAGAAGCCAAAATGTGTTACGCCCACCCCAAACTCCCCCATAGATTGTTAATAATAATAATAGCGTTAGCTCTTGGGCATATCACGAGCGCGCACTGCAAATAGAAAGATGTGAAGGTGAGAGATTGAAGAGAACAATTGGTTAGGTTAGGCTAATAGGATTACTTACTCTCTAGTGCATAGACCATGCCCATGATGAGCAGCAAGAAAATGGTGCTCATGCTGATAATTAGCACCGTCACCTGACGTCCACGATCGCAGAGTCCTCGCTTGGGTTTCTTGGCACCACCAGGTTCGCCATTGACCATGGTAAAGTGCATGGAACTGGCTATGGAAACAGTATCCAGGTCTTTGGTTCGTATGTACTGCAAATTGGGATCAACATCGATGGGTATCACCGCATCCTTAGCATTGCTGGCCAATGCCAGATTGGCATTATAGTTGGCCGACGAGGAGCTATTGCCATGCACACTGGGCAGCTGCTGCTCTGTCAGCAGCATTTTGTGCTGATGCTCCTGCTTCTTGTGGATCTCCGCAAATCTTTCAAGATTCGCTGCCGTCAGCAACAGCGAACCGGATGCGGCACTCTGCGAATAAAATTCAAAACACTGTGAGTCAGTTACAGTTCTTGAGCAAGATGTGTAGGTGTTTATACTGATTACTCACCCGTGTGCTGTTGTTGCTGTCACTGGAGCCCTGCGATGAGCGTGATCCTCGCTTGGCAGCGGCCAAAACTGCCGCGGCAGCAGCAGCTGTGACTGCAGCGCTTGTGGCATTCGAATTGGCAGAGACAACGCTGCGCTTGGCCAACGTGGGGGGACTTGAATTAGATTTGTTCGATGACTTCGAAGAGCTCGCCGAGCTGATGGCCGAGCTGCTAGAGGAGACGAGCGAGGCGCGTGGTATGTGCCAGTAATCCTGCATCTACAAAAGAATATAAAACATTCATAAGTTATGCTTCAATTGGTTGTAAACTTAACAATAATTCTTTATATTATTATCAACAAATTGTACACGAGTTTTGCCCTTTTAACATAATTGGCAAATGTCAGTTTATTGTGCAACATTGACTCCCACTTTGGGGGCAAGTCACGTCGTCTAAACGGTTGGGCATCCTCGATTTCAGTCTTGTTAAATGTCTTTGTTTTTAGCTTCTTTCTAATTATTGTATATTTTTGGCGCTTCCCTCTCTCTTTCTCTCTGCTTTTGATTTGAACATAAAAAGTGAACTTTCGAGTCTTCTTCAACTCGTTTGGTATTTATGGTCTGATATTTTCGCTAACTTGGGGAGATTGTTTAAAAAAAGCCAAAGATGCTGATGCTATTGTTGTTGTAGTCATTGTTGTTGTTGTTCTATTATTTATTCAACTAGTAGTTGTTGTTATTGTTATTAATGGGACTCCTCGGGTTTACTTTTTGATCTCCTGCTTTGTTTCTTATTGATTTTGCGGCGTCTGCCTTTCTCATTTTTATTGGGAGATTGTCAAATGCAAATGCAAATGGCATTTGTTGTTGTAATTGTAGATTTCTTAATTGTTGCAATTAATTCTACATTTATTGCACACACATACACACACACCCGCACACGTACGCACAAATTTGGCTGATCATTGTCAAGTTCGCTGCCTAAGTCTTTTGTTTGCGTGCAGAGACTTTTTGTTTTTGTCATTTTGCTGAGCATGTGTTGTGGGTGGAGTGAGCAGGGGGGGTATTATTTATTGTATTTAAAGTATATTTGTGTAAAAATCAATTTTAAGCACGCGGAAGTCTTATCAGCTCCCAACCCGGCACTCAACAAATATATATATATATTGTTCGTTAAGTTTGTTAACTTGTTCGGCCAGTTTCGGCCACTTTGTATTGATTATTTTTACTTACTTTGTATTTGTGATTTTGATTCTGTTTCTTTTTTTTTGGGTATCTTTGTGTTTTATTTTTGATATTTGGCTAAATTTAGCTTAATCTATAATTATACACTAATTTAATATCACAATTGCCAGTTGTTGTTGTTGTTGTCACAGTCTTGAAATGTTTATATTCTTTTCTTTTTATTGTTTAGTTTAATTTGAATTTGCTGGCACAAAACACTCAACTGGGGCACTGTGCAGCAGTCGCTGTTTTGGACCGTTCTTCTAATGGTTCTTTCTAAAGTCTGTTTTATTTTTATATTCTTCTCCCGTCTTCGACTCGTCTTTCACTCTGCTTCTTTCAAGTTTGTCCGTAGCACGCGCCAAGCAGAACCGATCTAAACGGCGTCAAGAATCAAACTGAAGCAAACGGCGCGCGCCGAACAGAGCTAACTCTGCCCCTCAAAGCCAATGCTGATGCTGTTGCTGCTGTTGCTGCTGTTGGCGTCGCTGCTGCTGTCAACGTTGCGTCGCTGCTGGCGTTGACGCTGTCGACAGGTTGTTTGCTTCGATGCGCAAACTTTTTCTCTCTTCTTCTTCTTGCCTTGCTGCTGCTTGTTCTCTGTGTTTGTTGCCAGTAACTTTCTTGCCGGATTTTGCATGGCATAACAACAGTCTGAATAGGCTGTCGGTTGGCTCAATCATTGTGCTATATTTATACAACATTCTCTGATCAATTGCCGGTCAGCGTAGTCCCTCTGCTCTCCCATTCCCCTACTCTCCCCCTGCCACCTACGCTTCTCCACAGTTTGATTTGATGTTTACCGCGCTTGTCACTTTGATGTTCAGCTTTTCTCGTTCTCTCAGCTACTTTCGTTTTAAATCTTTTTTTTTTTTTTTTTTTTTGGAGGTGGAGATCCTCTATAAATACACACATCAACTGAGTAGAGCTTTGATTGCTTGCCCTTATGGGAACACATGCCCCACGGCACACAGACAGTTGGCAAATTGAGCTGCAACTTTTGTTTGTTTTACGGTTTAATCATTTTTTGAGCGTTTCGCTTTTAAAATGGGAACGAACTGAAGGGCTTCTCACAGCGTGGGCGCTGTGTAAACATTTGTTGTGGGTTTCCCAGATCCGGCTCCAAATAACAGATAGTTGTGTATGAGAAAAGATTAAATAAATAATAAATTTTGTTGGTTCTTAAGGATTTCTTAAGGGTCAACACGCCCTTTTGTTGTTCTGGCACAGTTTCCAAATTGATCGATAATGATCTATGGTCGTTGGCACAACAAGCTCATTCGATTGTCTGTTCGTTTGCCATATATCAAACATTGGCTATACATATTGGGCATTATATAATATCAGCATTTAACGTCAAAGATCGACACAATGACGGTATATCAAGCGAAGAAATCGATGAGAAGATCGATAGGGAATAGAACGTGATCAGAATGATATTGATGGAGGAGCGTGGAACGCCCAAGCAATAAATTAAATTAAACGTTCGATGCGCTCATTAGTCTATAACTATTTTTAGTTGTTAGTTGATTAACATTGTAAGTCGTTGAACTAAGCTAAGCGTTGAATTAAACGCAATGAGATCATTAATGAATGTTTTATAATTGTTGTTAGCACTCATTAGCAGCTTTGTCACACTGTGCCAATTGAATGTACAAATAAATTGTTACAATTTTATTTATTTAACAAGAAGAAGCAGAAGCATTCAGTAGCCAACAACAATTTGTCTTTAGTTGCCTTTGCGTGTGTGTGTGTGTTTATAGCCCCTTCATCAAGCATCTTGTTATCACCTTTTAAGTGAGACAAGTGAGTGGCTGCCCCAATGTCCAACTGTGTGTGTGTGTGCAATTTAATCAGCCAAGTTGACAAAGAATTACCTGACGGTGCCAGTTACCAATGGCAGAGCATCAATCGGTTCAGAATCAGAGAGACAAACTGAGAGAGGAAACCCAAACACTTGAGCAAGAAACAAATTGAGATGAGCTGAGTTGAAGCTGCTTCAGTTGAGAGCGCAGATGCTACACACTTGAGACTGCTACCCATAACACTAGCTATACAACGAGACCAGCAGCAGAAGAAGAAGAACAACAGAAACGCAATCCAAACCAATCTCAATTCAATTCCAAGCAATTTACAGTCTCTACAGTCTATGGCCAATACGTTAAGTCAACAACATTCACCTAAACTGGCCGAAACGATCGATGAGGTTGCTCGGGCAAAACAAACAGACAACAGTTGTAGTTATAGTTGTTGTTGTTGCTTTTTGCATATAATTAAGCATGCAAAAACAATTTAAGACCATCGATTCTATTGACGCCCGAAACTGGCATTTGAAATTGCATGAATTCCCATCTGATCTATCGATTTATAGCTGCTGCTTCCTCCTTCCTTTTTTTTTTTTTGGTGACAATAGTTGATAATTTGATGCCATTTGCGTGATAACAGCTGCGCGGGGAACACCCGCCATTGAAGCGCGCCACAAAACTCGATTGGAATCCCAATGGATTTTATTTGAATTAATTTAAACGAAATTTATATACTCTTCTTTGGAGAGTTGATGAGTGATCGATTTATATACTTAACTTTAAATAATTCATAGATTATATTAGAAGATTAATAGATTTAGAGAAACTTCTTTAAATGATTCTCTACATCGATGTCTTCCATTCTTCATACTATCGATCTTATTGTTGCCTCTTCGCGCTGTGTTACAAACAGCAAGAGACCTTCGACATGCCCGCAGCAAGTTAATACAACAGTATAACAGCATTTGTCGTAGCTAATTTCAAAGATTAGCGCTTAATGAAAATTTTAGCCAACGGCCAGGCTACACAGCTATACAGCTAATAATGATGCTGATAACTCAGCTGAACTCAGATTCCACAGCTGAGTCATCTGTTAAGCGGAAATACTAAGCGTGAATTCTCAATGACGTCAGTTTCTTAAAGATTTTGTGGGTTTTTCTTGGTAATGTGAAAATGAAACATTATTTAAGCTTTTACGTTCAGTCCACTTAGTCGCACTTCACACTAGACTATATAAAGCGCCTTTATGTGGATCATAAAGCAGTTTGTTAGGTTTTTTTATACCCTGTTTTATTTCACATGTCATGCAGTAAGTTAAGACGTCAATTGATATTAAGGTTGCATATAAACTGTGGAATTGTCAACTGAATTGACGTATAGAATAGAAGAGGCCAAGACAAAGCGATGGCTCAACAATGGGGGCTTGTTTCTCACAATAGCTGCCACTTGGGTAAATGAACTTTGTGTTGTGTGATCTGTTGACTCTCGAATGAGATCCGTTTGCTCGGTTCTTTTGGGTTCCTGGTACACAAAATGTATGATATTAATTTGAACTAAATGCTAGATTACTATCGATATATTTGTGTGGCTGTTAATTGTGATCTGATCAATCAACTGAACGATCGATTATGTTAATTTGTCAAAGTAGGCCAATAAGCTGTGTTGTTCTGTGGCTCCAGCTGTTGTGTAGGTCTCTACCTTATGGAAATTGCCGTTTATGGAGCTTAACTGCTACCGGATCTCTTAGAATGCTACCCAATCAGCTTAGCACACAAATTTCAATTGCCACAATACACACACACAAAACACTTGAGCAATGCTCGCTTATGGAGAGTATTATTATTCCAATTTCAATTCCTATTCCATATAACTAGTTTCCAGTTTGAACGCCATTCTAATCAGATTTGAGCCATTCAATTGATGATTTGTCTGTCAAGTGGCGACGACACCAATAATAAAATAATACTCCAAAATACGTAAACTCAATGGGAGCGATCTCTGCTCTGGGAGACTGGCAGTTCGGTTAGATTTCAGGTTCTGGGAGTCGGGTGTCTAGTCTCTGGTCTTTGATAATGTCTTATCGACGTAGTCGCGCCACTCACTCGCCTCGTTTAGTGTTTCTCTGGCTAGTTTTGAAATAATTCTTTTTTTTTTTTGCCATTTTGATTTTTTTTCTTCTTTTTTTTTTTGCATTTTTGATTGTTTCCACGCTGGTTTGGAGATCGCGGTTTCGTGCCAGGCACCGTGTCGCGTCTTTCAGCATAAATTATACGTTGTACAAATTTAAGAAAATCAAATGTATTTATAGTTGTTGTTCCTGTTGTTTTTTAATGTTGTATGAGTCTTCATATATTTCGAAAATTCATAGAATTAAGCAAATTGAGCTAAACAAAGCGCGACAACAAAAACAGTTAAACCGTTTTTTGAAAACGGCGAATCCATGAACTGGTGCATATCGCTGTGATGATCGATTAGCTGTCTATCGATTAATGCAGGCCGACAACATTTGCATAATCAGCAACAGTCAGACACAGAGTCTGGCGAGTGTCTGTTAGATTCGTTTCTTCTGCCGCTCTCTCTCCCTCTCACTCCCTCATTCAATAGTTCTCTCTTGGTGTGTGATAAGTGTGCCATCGTTGTTGGTATTAATTAATTCAAACGCGACACCTTTTCCGTATTTTTATGAACTTTGACAGCCGTCTAACTTGTTGCTGACGTTGTTTAATATTTCTCTGTTGTTTTTGCTGGTAGTTGGCTTTATACATTTGAGTCGCATCATGTTTGCGTTTTTTGTTGAATTTCTTAGCTTTCAGCACGGCCATTTGCATTATCCATTGTTTACATTTTGGTTTCGATGCCATGATTTAATGTGTCCATTGTGCGATAGATGTCGCTGTGATTTGTGTAAATTTCCTACTTGTAACGCAAGGCAAGTACGAGCTTTAAGCATAGAATAGAATTGCTGTTTGCATAACCTTCGTCGCACTGTGAAAGCTTTATCTTTGCTCACAATAAATTCCCTTTCAAAATCCCAAACCAAAACAAATACAGCAAAAAACAAACACACGCAGTTGCAGAAACAAACAAGAGGCCATTAACCGATCTGTGTTGATTAGCAATTGCAGATATCGATTAATAATGCACTCAAGTGTTGCATAATGCAGCTGCTCGTTAACAGACTCTGTCAAAGCGCCATGTTTGTATTGTGTGTGCGCGTGAGTGTGGCTATTATGGTTGTTCTATATAAAAATTGCTAATTGCGTTGCCGCCCACACTTTGCTGCCGCCTTGTCTATATCCGCGTCGCAATGAATTTAAAATCCCCAATTGACATCCGCTTCAGTTTCAATTTTGACACATTTTTAATTCGAATATGTCAAAAATTTAAGCGACGCGTCGGCGACAAGACGCTTTTGAAGCCTCGTTTATTTCTGCTGTTATTATTGTTGTTGTTGTCGAGTGCTTAACAGAAGCTGTTGCTAGAGATGCGCAGAGAGTATATATTGAGAAAATATTTAACAAATAGTCAAAATAGGGTAGCTAAGTTTATATATTAACTTGAGTATATAAATAAGATTTGTTATGAAAATATCGCAATTGTCACTGTGGCATCTCTACCAGTTGTTGCTGTTGACATGACCGCGTGCTGTGTGAGATTTTTGCTACTGTTGTTGAAGTTGCGGTTGCTGTTGTTGGGGCACCTTGACTACCCACACACACACTTATGCTCCATCTGAGATGCGCACGCACGCACGCCTCGTCGTGCTTCGACTTGCACCGTAGCACACAGCAGAAGCAGCAGCTGACTTTGTCTTCTTGAACGAAAGCGTCCTTGGCGGTTGGCTTTGTGTGATTTTAATTAAAGGCCCGTCGAGAGCAGCTAACATTGTTTGCCACTGGCCGACTCTGTACCTCCACATGCGACTGTGGCAAGTGGGTCGGCTTCGTTGTTGTCGTTGCTAATTGATTGCAATGTTCTCAGCTGGCTGGTTGAGTGTCTAATAACTTAAGCTTTAATTATGTATGTATGTTGCCGCTGCTGTTGCTGCCATAGCTGTCGTTGCTGGCGTTGTTTAGTTTTTCACACAAATCACATTATTAATTTTCATTAGAGTTAATAGAAAAGGTGCTAATATATGTGGCCTGCCTGGCCCATAATTAATGGGCAGGCACCACATCATTTTAGACGCCACTGTAATTGCTTTGAACTTGGACAGGCATCGCTCAATTAGCCCATTGTTGTTGCACACTGTGATGTGATGTGATTATTGTCTTTGGATCTGGGTCCAGGCATAGGCTGCAACCTGTTGAGCGGCATTCCAAGAGGCTCCTGCAGCGCAACCGGATCTGCTTGATATGCATAAAGAACTAAACAACCGCTGTACGTCCTTGAACTCTTCGAATCAGGCTGGCAGTTAAACTAAATTCCCGTTGATTGCAGACTTAACCCAGGCGAGTCCTTGAAACGGGCCTGGTGAAGGGCAGCTCCAGTTTTCTGATTGCATTTGCTGATATAAGACACATGCCTCTTATCCAAGTCTATGTGTGTGTGTGATTGTGTGTCTTGAGGTTTATTTATAGATCGCTTTTTGTTATTAGCTGCTCCAAGGTTGGCCAAAGCATTGGGCATCATCATCATCATGATCATCATAATCATGAACAACATCAGCGACAGCATCAACAATTGTTGTGTGTTTCTGTTGACTTTGTTACGTGGCCACTAGAATGTCTAAAGAGGGGACCGATCATTAATCACAAATTACATGAACCGGAGACGTTTTGCCTCCGTTACGTGCTCATAATTGTTTGCAATTGGATGTGCTCTGCAGTTGGAGTCAAAGTCAGAATCAGATAGATTTGTAGATCTTCAACAATAACAATCTTGAGCAATAACATTAACAACTGGTTATCAATTCCAATCCATTCTAATTGCAGCTGAAGATTCCCTTCAACGTGACATTCGCTTTGCGTGCTCGCGACATTGTGGTCAACATTGGCAAGAAATCATTGAAAGTGGGCCTCAAAGGTCAAGAGCCGATCATCGATGGTGAGCTCTGTGGCGAGGTCAAGCAGGATGAATCAGTTTGGGTGCTTCAAGACAGCAAAACCGTATTGATCACACTTGAGAAAGTCAACAAAATGAATTGGTGGGCTCGCTTGGTTACCACCGATCCCGTAATATCCACACGTAAAATCAATCCAGAGCCATCCAAACTGTCCGATCTCGATGGTGAAACACGCAGCATGGTCGAGAAAATGATGTACGATCAGCGCCAAAAGGAGATGGGTCTGCCCACCAGTGACGATCGCAAGAAACAAGACATACTTGAAAAGTGAGTACCGTATAATCTTCAATCTAACGATCTGTAACTCTAATATATCTTCTACTTCGCAGGTTCAAGCAACAACATCCCGAAATGGATTTCTCCAAATGCAAATTCAATTAGATAATACAATTACAGGACTTTTTTTAACATATTCCATAGATTTGTTCAACTTTCAGTATCTATCACACACACACTCATACACATCTATACACAAACACACACGCACGCATTTAAAATGTGTATGAACATTGCGAATAAATCAACTACAATTTGTTTAACATAAAATCAAACATGAAAAATCACTGTGTTGGTATTTACATATGTTAATCGTAATTGGTTCCCAGCTTAGTGAAAGCGACTTAAGTTTCTAAGATAGACACCGCCAATTTCTGCGTTTCGGGTGTGCAAAATACAAAGAAAAAGAAGTTATTTCATTTCAAAAAAAAAAAACCCAGTTGGCTCTTGGTGGGAGCGACCCAGAGACACGATCTCAACTGGGCGATTAAAGTAATTTTTCATTTTTATTGTTGCTTAAAATACAATTAATTTCGTGCTAATTTGTTATCCCCGCATTCGCCCAATTCTCAGCCAGTTTATCTGTCTCCCAGTAAATGATATGGTGTTGAATTTATACAAATGGCATTTCAAATCAGATCAGATTACTAAAAGTTCTCAGTGAAGATATATGATGCTTGATCTCTTGATCCCTGCGGGGTCCAGGTTCTAATTCTAGTCGATTTTCAGTAGTTCTCTGGGTCATTGGCTTGATATTCGTTAGCTTTGAACTCGTTTCAGCTGTTGGCTATAAATTTACCTGCTAGCGCTTTGTTTGCCATTTAATTCTTTGCTCTTTTATGTTCTTAGCTGTAAAGCTAAAGTGTTAAGCAATTTTTCGCTAACCAATTTGTTGTTTTGCTATCAGCTACAAATCGAACGTTTTCATCATTAGTTGCTTTTCAGCTGACACGCGCCAAGCAGCATATCGTTCCTATCGATAACACCCAATAGAGCTGAGTGCGTGTTTGTCTCACGCACGACTGTATCGAACTAATCGTTTATCAGTTGTATGAAATGCGAAAACTTAATACAACACTGTCTTTTTAGGTATTTAAGTGCATTAAATTTCAGCTTAAATTGACGTAATGCTTTTTAGTATGTTAAATACCCGCAACTAATAAAAAATGCATTAAAAAAGCATTACAGGCAAGTTGCAAAATGATGTTGAATGTGTGTCACTTTTTATAGTATGCAAATTAGTTTGAACGAATGTTACAGAATGGAAAAGTTTGCGATTGCAAGATATACTCTTGGGTAGTTTAATCAAGTGTAGATCTATTTCAATGATATACTGTGGGCTAACATACAAGTGTATGCTATTATAATATAAGCTGACCATAGTCAAGGCTAATTAAACAGTTTCGAAACTCTTTCCGATTGCCTAGTGTTCCGCTTCGATGTCCATCTCTAGATCACAACTCAAAATCCACTCCAAAAATAGATACGCCCAGTCTTTGCATTATTAGTCTCTTTTTTTTTGTGTGTGTACACACACAGCTGAGTCGCAGTTTTAGTAGCTCATTAATTAGACAAAATTTATTTAAAACTGTGTTTAACAAACTGCAAAAAGCAACGAAAAAAATAGGAATACACTAATTGATAAATAAGTTCCTGCGCAATGTGATCTGGGCAAAGAAGCAAAAGACTTTTTGGGGAATTAAAATACGTAACATCAGCTGGTTGTCTTAAACGTATTTGCGTGGGAGTGTGTCAATTAATAAGTAATTAAAATAATTAATTATGATCAGACGCAGCGGGAGGGCAAATGCCACAAAAAATGTAACAAATTATTTATTTTAGAAATTACACCCAAATATCCAAATCATATTTTATTGCAGCAGAAACAGAACCAGAGTTCAACCGGATTTACTTTAGATATTGATTTATGTTGTTGTTCGGCTTGTTTGTTGTTTGCTGTTTGTTTGCGCATTTGTTTGTTTATGGCTGCGCTACAGATTCGAAAGTACGAAATGCTTTCATATTAAGTATATAACTTTTGGGGAATTTGCCAATTAGGAGAGCAGCTTAAGAACCGGTTAATGCTACCGATTTCAATGGTATATTCGAGTCCAATTCCAGTACAGAGAGAAAGCCATTGAAATGCCATTAAATAATCGGAAAACAATTTTTTTTTATTGTGGATATTTTGTGAAATAATTCACGTGATCCATGAGATCAGATGATGAAATGGGACATCATTGTAAATCAATTCGGCAAATTATAAATATCATATATTTATATAAGATTCGTATAATTATGAAACCGTTACTTCACACTCGGATGAGAGCTGCTTAATGACAGAACGAGTTGGCGAGGAACGAGGGCGACAGTTGTAAACCCATGCTGAGCTAAGAATCGATTGAACTGTTATATGACGCACGTGATGAATTGTGTCTGGCGGGCAAGAGCAATAAATATAAATTTCTAGTCCCGGCTGTGTGCCATAAATAACAAATCCGGGTGCCTGACTACGACTGTTGAGTGCTGGTCATGTGCCCCTCAACCTCAACCTTACCCGCACCCGCACTCGCAAACGCAAGCGCAAGCGATGCTTGAGGCATTTGATTGTTCTTGTTGTTATTTGTGCTAATAACTTTGTGTTTTTCTCTTTTTTTTTTTTTTTTTTTTTGGTAATTTTGAGTGTTTCCCACATCATCAAATCATAAGATTTATATATATGTATTTACGTTGTCTGTATGGGGCGCTGGTCGGTCGCGTGGGTTATTTCACAGTTCGTCGTCGAGTCACTGTCTAGCCTGTCTCCGACCGGGTTTCGGTCTGGCTCTGTGTCTAGTAAAGGGGTCTCGTAATTGCGGCTCATTTGTTATTTTTAGCATTAAATCTTGTTAATGCCGTCGCGCGTAGCCACTGCGGCCCATTAACTATAACAGTCGGCCAAATTGATGTTTATTTTTATGCCAGCGTCATGGTGGCAACTCCTGCCTCGACCCCACAGGCAAACTCATCACCAGACCAAACAAAAGACTTAGGCAACGAACTTTGCTTAGAAAAGATTTTTCTCTTTTGTTGCCAGCAGCCAAAAGAGCAACAGCAGCAGCGGAAACTCCAGCTTCAGCTAACAATTTGAAGGTCAACGTCAACGAAACCGTTGGCCAAGTGACGAGTATAATTAACTTATTTTACAAAGCCCATAAGCTGCAGCTGAACTGTAACCAGGCTGGCCACATTGCAGCTCCAACGTCTGAATCACTGTAAACTGGGCGTGTTTCTCTTTTTTTTTGCTTCTTGTGTCTGCAACGATGATATTGAGTTGTTGCCTCTAAAAGTACGAATAGCTGACGGGGCGGGGGACAGAGCTGAAGGTGAAGGTGGAGCTGTGGACTGAAACTGTTGTAGTCAGACATACATACATATTTATATATGTGTATATGTCGCTGCTGGAGGCTCGAGCTTGAGCTCTGTCTGCGGCAAGTCTGTTGGTGGGCTTGTCGCTTGGCGCCAATGAACTGTTGAGTGTCGGTGTCTGCTACCGTTGTCTTCACAGTTGCCTCCGCTTGGCATGCAAATGTTGCCATGTCGAAGATGGGCAAAGATTAATGTCAGCGTTTGGTGAATGTCATTTCCATTGGAATTTCATCAGCTAGAATGTTCTGCCTTTGTCATGTGTCACTATGGCGCTCTGATTAGCATGCCAATTCATATATCCGGCTATGTTCCCGGACCTCATCGAACAGTCGCCCACACATGCCACAGTCTGCTGCCAATCGCATTCACTTTGACACACACACACACACACACACTCAGACACACACAGACTGCCTGCAGGAATTTCGCAATTAGTTTCGGTTTCGGTTATCGCACAAATTGTGTGCCTGTTGCATTTGCAATGCTAATGTGGTTAAGTGAATGTAAATATGGCTTTTGTGTGTGTATAACAGTTGAATATGCTGAATCTATTGAAATTAACAGCTACACGTTGCTTGATTCGGATTATAAGGACTTACAGTAGCTGTATAGCAGCTTTCTGTGGTGTATAACTGTTTCGTTAACTGTTATACGGACTGTCAAGTGTTTGTGGGAGTTTTGCACAGCATATTATATTAGTTTCTGTAATATACGGTATACTTTTAATACTTATAACAGTTTTGGAACTGTTATACCAACTGATTGATGTTAATATAAGATATGCCAAACTTATTTAATTGCTCTTAAGCTTGATATTTAAATATTAAACTAGTTTTCAAACTATTATACCAGTAGCTGACATTCCCACTTGCAACCTGGCTTGAATTCACTTTTGGGCGCTTTCAGGCAGCTGCCTCACAGCTCGTTACCCTGATGTTTATCAAGAGATTGGCCATTTTTGGTTTGCCTTGCATTGACCGCCTTCTTTTTATCTGAACTATGACTAATTTGTTGGTATTTAGAGTGCTGGCTGACTGTTTATTGTTATTGTTATTTAGTCTTGTTCTTGTTGCTGTTATATCGATAAACGAAAAGAAGACAAATGTCTATCATTTGGAGAGTTCGTGGGTGGCAGCTTAAATAGTTAAATACTGTAAGCAAAAGGCAGTTCTTATGCATAATAATCTCGGATTATTATTAATAATAATGCAAAAATATCATTTGCTAATCGTTAAGTTGTTCTTTTTGTGGTCATTTATGTTGGCGTTAATCATCTGGGAGTTTTGTGAAAGGCAAAGTAATCGACACGATGATGATGATGCATCGGAATCGATCAAATCTAATGAAGAAGCGCTTACTAATCTCACTATAGAACTACTCATATCATATTAAATGAATAATCATAGAATGCTTAATGTTATGCCACTTGTGCGGAAGTCAAGTTGACTAAACTCTTGAAGACATTTGATTACACATGCTGTTAACAATTTAGAAAGGGGAAATTCTGCTCAGAGAATGCTTGCTTGCGTTTAACAAGTTTTATTATGGAAACTTTTATTTAAATATGGCAAGTTCTTTTTTTTCTTGTCAAAATTATTAATTATTATTATTAAGCAGCTCTTAATTTGTAATTTACCAAAAATCGCAAATTTATTTGGGAATTACTGAACTGAACTGCAGCTTCCTCAATTTGTTTTGTCCATTATTGAACATTTCTAAACGCTTTTGTTTACATTTGTTTATTCATTGACTAATTGATGTGCAAGCAAATGCTTAAACGAGACACCCAATTAGACTTTGTGAATAACATTAGTTAACACATCGGTCGCCTCATCTTCCACTCCCAGCGCAATCAAACACCTCAAATTGACTCAGACTATAAGTGCCGCTTTCATAACCAAGCCATACGCTCGTTAAGTGCACATATGTATGATCCATGTTTATAGCTATATTCATAAACTTGACTTGACACGGGAAATGCCCCCAATAGTGTCAAGAGGTCTCGCACTTGCCACACGCAGCCAGAGACCAGAGTCCAGCTTAAAGATCTGTCGCATAATATGAATAAATATATGCTTAGTTAGCGTGTAAATACTGTGGGTGCTTCATCAGGTTAAAGTTCCATTTGTAATGCTTCGAGAGGTACATCAACTTTGTCATAAATTTATTACATTTCAGTCGAAATGGCTAAATTAAACGGAGGCCTGCTGCAACTAATTTTAAGTGTGTTTGATTGTTTAGTTTTATGTATGAAGTAAAGATTGACAACATAATTGAGCTTTTAAAGTATAGTATTAGTTTCCAAATATTTATTATACTTATTTCTTATATTTAAATGCTTCTTTATAATATTAATTGAATACTTCATCAGGCTAATTAAAAGTACATAAAATCTTTTCCAATTTGCATTTAAAGTGTATAACATTTTCGTTATTTTCAAATTGTATTTAACTTTTATTTTATTTCTCCATTTGTTTTAGCAACTATTTTCTATTTACTTTGACACCTTTTCTGCCTGTCTGTCAGCCTGTCTCTCTCCCTCTGTCTGCCCCTCTATCTGTCTGTCAGTTTGTTGCTCTCCGTTGCGCTGTCTCCGGCATTTGCATAGCAAACAGCGTGGAAAAGAGCGGGGCAAACTATTTGCGAAGCGCTTTGTGAACAGCTGGGAGAGCAGCGTCAAAAGCGGTGGCAAGAGGGAGGCAGCAATCGGTTGCCTGCGATTGTCACTGCCTTCTCTCCTGCTCCCGCTCCCGCACCCTCACCCATTCAGTCACTGAGCAACGACAGCGTCGCCGGCGCTTAGCATGTTCATGTAAATTTGACCTTGACACAATTTCGTTTCATAACAGAAAAGCAAACAAACGAGGCGGGGGCGACGTCAAGCAAATGGCGAAAGGGGGCGGCGTGCGGCGCATGTACGACGATGACAATACAAATGGAGATTGCAAGAGAGAAAGAGAGAGAGAGAGAGAGTAAGACCGGCAATAAGCGTGTGACAAACACTCGTGTAATATTTGAATTGAAGTGCGGGGCCAACAGAAAATAGCAGCTGCGCAGTTAGCGTAGCAGTCAGCGTCGCTGTTGACGGCGACAGCGATAAGTCTAAGAATCTCACGCTCTGCACTTTAGCTATGTTTTATAAATAAAAATATTGCACAACTATGCAAACAGAACCATAAGAGAACCGAAAATGCTAATCAATGTTGAAGATATTTTAGAATTCAAATTAAATATTGATCCGCATATGGAGACGTGTGTGTATTACTTATATCTATATGAGTTGAGTTATGTGTCTGTGGAAATTGCCAGGATGATTATTATTCTTATCCACAAACTGAGCAGCTGCTGATCAAAGTTGATTTGCCGACACTTTTGACTCATCCGACTCATCCGCGATTCCAGGCCAGCGACAAGCTGGCTGCCAACTCTTTCACACACAATGGAAGCCTAATTAATTTTCATTTCGTTCTTGTCTTTAGTTTTTGGTTTTCAACGTAGTTTTTTTTTCTTTGGGCAATTTTAATTTCTATTATTAATTTGTTAACACATTTCGCGCATTAATGAAAATATCAATGGCATGCGATGTTGTATCGTTGGCACGTGGAAGCATTTCATAAATATGCATTTAATTCCCGCCTCTCCTCTTTGCTCCCTGCGCTTCTTTCCCTTCATTCCGTAATTATAATCAGAAAAGCTCTTAATGATAATCAATTCAAATGATAAACCAATAAATGTTAGTGGGAATAACATGCTTTCATTCATTACTTGAGAAAAAGACTATGAAAACGTTGATTAATTTACATATATTTGGTATTTAATGAAATGCTTAATGCATTATACGCTAAACCTGGCTTATAGGTAATTAATCTGTTTAAATATGTTAAACCTTTCTGATGTTTCTACCTAGAACCAAGTTCTAAATGCCACAGCCATTAGAAGAACATCGAGTGTGAGTCATAGAGTCGTAGATTAGATGCAACTAGTTGTACTTTGTTAGCAAGTTTGTTTAGACTTGGATTCTAATGAGTTATTAATGTATTGCAAATGTATTTAAAAGTAGCAAATAAATTGAAATAAAACAAATTGATATTGATCTATGATCTATGATCGCTGCTGATACAAGTAACACACATTCATACAGTCATTACATTGCAAATGATATTCTAATGAGCTATTCCCGTTCATTACAAAATCATGCTAATGAGATATTTAAAATGTTGCAAAACTATCTTAAGCTATGAAAGTTGAGAGAGATCTTTTATCGTTTCCTAATCAATTATATATACATATAAAATTCATATTTTTCATAACATAAAATGGAATTCTTTTTTGAAATATTTATTGTATTCAAATTGGATTCATTCTACAATTATAGCAACTTACAGCAATCTGTTCTCATCATTGAATTCATCTTAATATAGTATCACTTGCACACTTTGCACACTGCAAAACAAAAGACTTAAGACACAAACTTGTGGCTTTTTGTCTCACAAAAAAATACAAAAATCACAATGAAACGACAATGAATTCTTTAATTGGATTTCGAAAGTGAAAAGCGACAGATTCGTATTGCGATCTCAGATTTGAGCATCAGCTGCACAAAAAAGGAGCTCGTCAGACTCTTCAAAATGTTTATTTGTGTATCTCTTACAGTTTACTTAATTCTTTTTTTTCCTTTTTATTTATGTTATTTTATCATTTTTTGTACATCTTAAATTGGATTCTCGTTGTCGTTGGCTGCCGCATTCTCATTTTTGAGCCGCATTTGTCAATGTTGCTTCCCCATTCTCGTTTTGATGTGCCTCATTTCCACTCTGGCCAAAAAATATATTGAACCAGTGGGCGGTGTATATATATATATATATATATATGTGTGTGTGTGTGTGTGTGTGCATGTGTGCGTGAGTCTGTCAAATGTGAAGTGGCAAGTTACGTCTGCTTTTGATTGGCAAAGTGAAGGGAGAATAATGCGTCTGGGAATGCGATCAAGATTGGAAGACACGTGTACAACTCAGAGAGGAGAACTCTTTGTGGGCTTTGCAAATTGATGAAAATGTCAAAGTAAATTGAGGAACTCTTGACAACAATTTACAATTAAACACTTCCAATCGAAGTGTTATTAAATATCAACCCCAACAACAATAACAATGTGAACAAATGCTTGGCCAAAATTGCCCAACATTTAACATTTACTTTGGCCGCATAATTTGTATTGTTGTTGTTGGTTCTGTTTAGTTATTTTTTATTTATTTTTTTTTGGCTTTAGAATTGTGCACAAGGTTATCAAACAATAATAATAACAACAACAAGAACAACAACAGCATTAAATTGAATGCAATTAAAGTTTGCATTGAAAGCCAACGCCAGCGCCTTAAACACTTTTTGGGGCCTTTTGTTCAACAATTTTAATAATCGAATGCAATTTTTCGTGTGTATTAAATTCAGTTTGCACTTTAAGGCACTTTAACCAAGTGCAATGCGAAAGCGTGGTTAGCTGTGTAGCAACGAAGTTAGAATACACTTAAGGCTAAAACGTATAATCGCTTAATGTTATAAAATCTATTTAGATATTTTGAAGGTAGCAAATTTGGTAATTGTAGTTTGCGATGTTGATCAATTTATAGAACACTGAGTCTTACAGAGAATTCAATATTCCATCAACTTTTCTGTATGCATTTTAGATAGATAGACAGATAGATTTTAGAAAATATAAATAAAATATATTTTATATACTAAGAAAATCATCTATGCTTTACCAATGCGTAACTTACTCCTTGCCATGCTTAGCATACCCACTGTTAGGGTATCTTAAAATGGCATTAATATCATTAAATGTCAAAGAACATGCAACTGACCTAAACAGCATAAGCATAAAAAGTTAATTGGATTTTCATAAGCATAATAACTTCTAAACAAAAAACTAAATCGATTAAACATAACAAGAATTCATTAAATAAATGTAAATAATTTGTTATATGCCAATAACCTAAGTTTGTCTTATATTCTGCACAAAAATATGTTGTAAATGCAAATAGATGAGACACCAACAATGGCAATGAGATAAATAATAAATAAAAAAAAAAACAAGCTGCTGCAAGTGTTGATAATTATGATGCTGTGGACGATGATAATGCTGATAATGATGTTCATAAAGTGCAAGACATGAGCAAAACAAACAAATTGTAAACAAGTTTGGCAAGCCGGCCACCAACAAAGCGCCAGGAGGGGAGGGCGTGGCAGGGAGCAACTACGAAATAATGTTCAACAACTTGTCACGCACTATTCGTGCCGATGTTGTTGTTGTTACTGTTGTTGTTGCCTAGCCTAGTTAACTTGTCAAATGAAATTACAACAAATTGAAATTGAAATTTTTGCCAAATTCATTTTGGAATATTTGTTGTTTGTTACTTGTTTTATATTTAATTTTTATTTTTATTTTTTACCTGTTTCTGATGCGCATCCATCGTTGGCAGTGGGGTATAAACTTGGCTGTATATAGATGTAGTTAGTGATATGTATAGGTAGTCTCACTTCCCCACTCAAAAGTCTTTACACTTTTTTTCTACGTTTTTTATTTTTGTGGGTGTGTGTTAATTTTGTTGTAGTTTTATTTTTAAAAAGTTTTAAAGTTTATTGTCAACTTTGTTTGGGTTTTTTTACGCTTTGTTTGTGATGCTTAGTTGTAATTTGTATTTGAAGGGCAGACACGATTGAACATGATTGTTGTGGCTGTTGTTTATGTGTGTCACTTGTCGAATTTTATGTCTTCGTTTAATTTTTACGTTTTTACTTAATTTTTTTTTTTAGTAATTATAATTTTTGAGATTTTTTAGCAAAAACAACTTTGAACTGATTGCAACTTGTTCTTGTTGGCGTTTACAGTTACCGTTACCGTTACCGTTAACGATACAATTACAGTTAGACTTGATGCACTTCAACTTTGTGCAACACTCGAGCTGCCTGCCGCAAAGCAACTATTTGACAAATTTTCGCATTCCCAGCCGAAAAAAATTACTAAATACTAGAAACTTGTTGGGATTTTTCGATAAATTTGCGCGTAAGTTTTCAACTGCCGACTGTCTGCTGATAACTGCTCAACGAACTGACTGACTGACTGACTGACTAAATGCCTGGCTGCTGCTGCTGCTGCTCCGCGTGCACACTCCGTTGCGGCTGTGCTGAGACTAACTGAGACACCAGCCGCCCGACGGCTCAAGTATTAAAAAGCATTGAACATTACCGCACATTGTTGCTGCCTTTCGGCTCTGTACAACTTGTTGTTGTTATTGTAGTATGTGCAGGCACTAGCGTAGACCCAGAGCTTGAGCTAGAGTTAGAGCCGCAGTCGCAGACCCACACACAAGCGGCCAGATCTGAACTTTGTGTTAATGCCAAAAAGCAAACAACAAACGTAGCAAATTTTCAAACAAACAAATAAAAAAAAAAAATGATATTTATTATTTTTTTCTCTTTGCACTTGAAGTGGGGGAAGTGGAGTAGGTAGGTGGGTGGATGCTGCTGAGTGGATATTTCTATTTTTCGGCTAGTGGGTGGTGTTGGCCCGGCCACAAACTGTGGCAGCTGCAGCTCATTTCACAGTCTTCATGCAGAACAAAAGCGGCTCGCAAGGTCATCTGCACCTGGGTTTCCGTTTTTCTTCTATTTTTTTCTGTTTTCTTCTTTGCGGTTTAATTTGATTTATGCGCGGCAATTGCGTAATGCATTTTTAATTGTCAGCGCTACCCCAAGTTGTGGCATAGAGCGCCAACGAGAGATGAGCAATTTTTTTTTGTTATTGGCTTGCAAGCAACTTTTGCCTTACATTGTGAAATTGTCCGCTGCCGCTTTAAGCACGTACGCCGCGAGCAGCGGAGAGATGAGAGATGCGACAACGTCAGCGAAGTCAGCGACGATGCGACCTTGACACATTTCCCAATTGGGTACAACGACCTAGCTGAGTGTAAGCGATGGAGAGTAATTGTTGCTAGGTTGTTTCTTTTTTGAATTACCAAGCAAAAGATTTCGCCAATGAACTTGAATGGATAATTTCAATTGATATGTAGAGCTGTAATTATGGGAATTATCTGTTTCTGAGTGGAGGGCTTGAAATTCCTGATATGTGTAATTATTAATATAATTATGCTTATTATTTACTATCTATGCAATATATGAAGATGTGAATAGAGTAAACAAGTATTCTGTTAAAGAAGTATGTTAAGTTTAAAGTTATCGATATCTATGCATGAACTAGTTCTCTTTGATTTTGAGTAGAAGAATCATCTCTAATACGTACACACACATACTTGTAAAGAAAGCAACTGTGGCGCCGTTTTGCAATTCATAAAATAAACAACAATTTATATAAATAAGAAACTTTTCCCTAAAAACCTGAAACACATTAAGAAATATATAATTTATTTTGATTTTATTTGTTTTATATACTCGTAAACATGATATTATATCATACATCCAACACCCTGTTCTGGTTATACACAAGCCAAGTCGAGCCTTTGCTTATTTCGCATGTTTGTCAAACACACACAGTACGAAAACAAAAGCAAACGGAATAAATATATTTCATAATCGGATAATGCTACATGGGAAATCCCCAAGCAGCTGACACTGTTCTGCCTCCTGCCTAACTACCCCCCACTGCTTCCCTCTATCTCTTTCCTTCTCCCTCTCTTTCTTGTTTTGACATTTTTAACAAATTTTGTTTATCATCGCCGCTGCTTCTTCTT
Source organism: Drosophila funebris (assembly GCA_018901825.1). Classification (NCBI taxonomy): domain Eukaryota; kingdom Metazoa; phylum Arthropoda; class Insecta; order Diptera; family Drosophilidae; genus Drosophila; species Drosophila funebris. The sequence continues at coordinate 6,137,299 of JAEIFK010000688.1, forward strand.
CTCGTCGGTGTTGTTGTCGTTTTATTGTTGTTGATGGTCAGTTTTGTTATGTTTGCCAATGACGCAGCGCATTTTCCAGGGCGAACCTGTTGCCCCATTGGTTTTTAAGCTTTGTTAAATATTTAGTTGAAGCAACTATTGCCAGTTGAAGCTGTCGCCTCTCTGGTCTCAACTTAAACGCAGTTCCATTTCCCGCTGCATGGTTTATGGCCTCCTCTTAAAGAGCTTAGTTGACGCTTAGCTGCAAATTGTTGCTAATTTTTGCACGCGACTCAAAATTGCTAAGCACAATATTTACCCCCCACTAAGTGGAGCAGCAACAACAGCAGTCAGAGACGGAATCGTTGCCAATGCCAGGCGTGATTCAAAGTTAGCCACGAGCTGCCCAGACCCAGACACCTTTGACAACAGCGAGGGAGAACCTTGAGTTCTAGCTGCAGTAAATGCAAATTTAAAATAATATTTTCCTTTTTGGCCACAGCATTAATGTCACTGAAGCTGGACAAGATTAACCATTGCCTGGGGTCGCTTTTCATAAATGCCAGCGGCCTTGCCAGCGGCTTAAGCTGTACTAAGCCGTAGCCACTAACCAGCTGTGGAGCTCTTGAATGATGGCGGCTTTAATTACAGTTATTCTGGTTAACGGTGTCGCGCCTCTGACTGACATTTGCATAGATCAACATAGGCGTCCAAGTTCGTTGCCTAAGTCATTTGATTGGATAATTCGCATGAAGGCATTCAAAGTGCTATTAAACAAGTAACTGATATCTAAGGCTAAGTTTTATATTGATTAGACTACAATATATAGATGTATTAATTCTGTTAGACCAATAAAAAGTGTTATACACAAATCTGTTATACTATGCAGCATTTCCTAGACAGCTTTAAAAACGCAAATAATATGTAACGTCAAGTTTTACGTAAAGAAGTGTTTTACAACAACTGTTATACATTACGTTTGTTGACAACTCATAAGCCTATCCTTCAGTCGGTTCATTGCTGTTGTTTTTACACACACTCGCAATTTGGCTTCCCTTAGGCAGAACACATAATTTCAACCAACTTTTGAAGGGCAGACCAATAAATGTATAAACGAAAAGCGAATTCAACGTAAATGCGAGCCGCAGTTGAAGGTTTTGAGTAAACAATTTTATGCATATCAATGTAAATAATTTGCATGCTTGTTATTCATTGTTTGATTGTTGTGGCCAGCATGAGATTTGATCATAATTCAGTTTTGTGCTACCGAAAAAATGAAGTATGCCACTGGCCAACGTTTAAATTCGTATCTCTCTGGTCTTCCTACTTCTGCCGCTGCTGGTTATATATTTGTATGTAGTCAACTGCATGTCATGCTGTTTGTTTTGCATGCATACCAACAATTTAAATTGTTATTAATATTATTATTTATGAATTTATTTCTACGATTTTTTTGTCCGTTTTTGCGTGGCCAATCGATTTGCAATTTGCGTTTAATTCGCACGTTCAATAACCGATAAGCGATGCGACATTGATATTGCTAGACCCAGCAATCGCCCTCTCTTCAATCCCCTCTTATTATGCTTAATCATTTTGCTAATTTCGCGATTAATTAAGTATTTATGCTTCAAGCATTTGTTTATTAATTCGGCTCTTTTTTTGGCCATGTTACAATTTGCGGCATTTCGAAGCCGAAATGTTTTTTAATACCTTAAGCGTTTGTTATTAATTTTCAATTTGTTGTTGTTGTTGCTGTTGCTGTTGTTGTTATGATCTCTTAATGTGTTCCTGCTCTTTGTTGGAGGGCCACTTTGCTGTGGCTAATGCTCAGTTCTATTAAACATTAAACAAGAGCTTCAGAGCTCACTTATTCCTATTCTTCATGTACGTATACTTAATAATTTTTCGCTTGGCGACCTTCGCCAGTTGGCTAGAACGAGAGTACAAAGGGAAGAGGCGGGGTTGGTGGCGGAGGAGGAGGAGGAGGAGGAGTATTAGGGGGCGCATTAGTTAAGTGCGAGTTTCAGTCGGCTGGACACGCACTTAATGCGGAACTGGAAGAGTCGGAAGAGCTCGAGTTTTGGCCCTCGTTTGATCACTTTGTCTTTGTGCTGGGGCTCGGCCACTTGATTAATTAGAAAATCAGTTAGTTAATGGCGCCAAATGTAAGCCACTTCCCCTTCTAGACAACTGAAGAGTACAATTCCGCTTCCTCGTTTCAATTAGACTTCAATTGTGCAACGAAGCGCAAGATCAGCTGTCATCATTAACATTAAACATCTGCATCAAGTATATATCAAGTATTTCTATTTCTATTTCGATTTCGATTGCAATTCGATTTCGAATTCAAATTCAGTTCCCACGCCGCATATTACATTAATTATTCACGGCTTTTGCCAATCGAATACCACATTGATAGCCACCACCATCTAAATCATCTTTTCACGTGGCTTATAAATAACAAATGAGACAGGTTCAAGTTCGTAATTGTTAAAATGTGAGTTCTACATTATTTACATTTGAGAAACGTTTGTTCAATCAGTCTGTTGCTAGACAGTCTGTCTCTCTCTCCTTCCCTTCTTCCCTTTATCACCTTGTAGAGCAATTAATATACAGATTGCCAATCTTGTCTTGAAAGGAAAAGGGCCATTGGGTTATGTGATTGCGATGCAAATATTGCAAATCATGGCAATTACATGCAGTCCACGGCCACTTGATCCAAACAACTGGCATACCCAACACCCGTCCGTCATCCAATCGAAATAGCTACAAAATTAGTTGGCTACGTGTATTAATTATTGTCTCCACAGAGAACTGTGCAATGAACGGAGCAGTCAGCTTAACCAGGCGGAGACTACATGCAACACGGTGAAGGCTTCGGGACTGCAGCTGCTGCTGTTGCTAGTTGAACTAATTTACACTTTACTACATAATAAATAAATGAATACAGCCTATGCAGCTAAATACAAGTTGACTAATGTATTTAAAAGGCATTAAGTTAAGCTATAATTAAAAATGAATTATTATTGAATTCTAATTATTATTCATTAATATCGTTGCTAGCGACAGCAGCAGTTAAATTTTATTTGAGAAAACATAAACAAAGTGCGAGAATTTAAGCGATAATCCAACATTAAATGTTTTTTTTATAGTCTGTTTTATTTTTAGCTACAAGTATAATTAATGCTTTTATTATTAGAATAAAATTGGAAAACAATTTGTAGTATTGAAATTCTTTAGCGGAGTTGAGATTTCAAAACATATCAATCAGAACTAGAGACTTGAAGCTTACTTAATAAATTCAGAGCGAACTCGTTATATTTTAGCTGGACAATTAAAATTGCTTAACGCATGTGCTCAATTGTGTTGGGCAGTGTATTTGCCGTGCAATTTGTAACTAATTCGAAATTCAAATATGTGTCATTTGGACAACGCAACATTTTTTTCAGCGTTTTTATTTTGTTTTGCATCTGTTGAGTTATGAATGCAAATGCGCAATGCAACTAACTCTGACAATTGACTGTATCTATCGATGTAGTGCATCAGCAGCAGCAGCAGCAGCAGCAACAGATGTGCCCCCAACAACAGCAGCAACAGCAGCAACAACAACAACAACAGCAACAGCAAATTAGACACGATTGCAGCCAAACACGATTCGAGTCAAGTCGAGTGAATAGAATAGATATAGAAATATAAACATATAGCGAGTATATATAGAATATATATCTTAAGTGAACAGTTGAAAAGACGGCGCATGTATGAATTCATTAAGCAAGGGAAGAGCAGCGGCAGGGAAAAGGCAAAGAGAGCGTTGGCAGACGAGGGGACATTTGTATGATATTCATCAGTTACCCTTTTTTTGTGTGCTAATTGGTGTTAAATTGCAGTTAGTTGCAAGAGGTCGAGGGGGTGTAAAGAGTGGCCAGCGGGACAGAGTAGCAGAGGGGGGGAGGCAGAGGAACTGGGGTCTTGTCTAGGGCACAGCTGTGCACATTAGTTGAGAATGAAAATGAGCTTTAATATTTAATTTATTGAGCTGCAGTGAATGTGACTGCAACAGCTGGCAGTGTTTTTCACACACACACACACACACACACACACCTTCAGTCAATAGCAGCCTCTCTCTCTCTCTCTCACACTCTCTGTCCTCCCTTACAAGCTGTGAAGCACACACATGCATACTCAAATGATTGATAGGTACAATCAATGCATTTATTCAAGAATTCAAGCTCAACTTGAATTATGTAATGAAATTTCAATACAATTGTGAAATCTCTTACGGATTTGCCTCGATAAAGTCGCTGACTCCGAATTAGTTGCGATGATTCAGTTATATGCAAATTTGCGCAAATATTTTGTTGTGGTTTTTTTGTTTCTTGTTTTTTTTTTGGCTTTTTTTTGTTTTTTAATTATTTTTATTTTTTGTGGAATTCTTGTGCGCATTCTTAGGAAATCTCGCATATAAAAAAGACAGAGACAATGGAAACGCAGCTGGCGCCAACGAAATAAACAACCACAAAAAAAAAAAAATAAATAACAACACAACAGTAAACGTATATATATATCAGAGCTACTTTAAGCATACTCTACAGCGAGGCTATGCTCACTATGCTGTGTAGTTTGGCAGGTAAAAATAAAGGATGCTTTTTAAACATTAGTTGTTAAGAGATTTTAAGAGTTGCAGTTTACAGTAACCAATTTAGCTGAGCAGAAACAAATATACTGTACGTATAGGGTAAATTAACTAGGCTACAAAGAGTGTTTATAAACTATGTTTTATAATTTACATTATATTATTATAAATGTCTTCTTTATAAATACAAATAAAAACAATTCAAAATTATTAATTTATTAGAGATAATTTAGTAATTATGAGTGTGTATTATTATACACTACACAGCAAGTATACTGACTATGGCATTCAACTTGTACAACAGACAGTTTCTTAAGCTTCGTTTGTTTAACTTAATTATCTATTTTTATTAATATTAATAATCTGCCAGAGTATTGCATCTTCGTCTCTCTCTCTCTCGCCAGATGATGCTATTCTTTTGCGTTAATTCTTGTTTTATTGGAATTTTATTGCTTAAATTATTGTTGTTGTTGTGGTTGCTAGTGTTGCGTTTGTTTGTTGCTCGAGAGTTAAGCGTGACGTTGATGTTGTTGACGCTGTTGTTTTTGTTGGTCAATGAACGCGATTGTTTATGAATTATTTCCAGTTTTGTTCGCTATTTTGACTAACATTTTCGCCTGAAATTTGCTTGTTTATAGCGAACCCATCAAATTGTATAATTAAATTATGAATAGTTATATTTATAAATACGCATAAATTGCTACTAATAAACGCGACTCTGCTGCTGCTTCTTTGGGCTTTTTATTACCAAATTATTGTATTGTATTCTTGTGGGTGTTTTGCACATCTTTATAGACAGATTGATAGATATGTAGATATACTTGCCTTGTTGTTGTCGTTGTTGTTGTTGTTGATTGTGTCTGGAAATACACTTGAATTGAATTTTATAACTTTGGCAAATGATTTGCAATTTGTTTCAGACACTTTCAAGATATCCACGCCTTGCAAAAGGGTTTTATTTTCGCTAACTGTTTCTCTATATGGCTTACAACATTACGCGGAGAAGTGATGAACCGCCGGAGTCGGACAACGACAAACGTCAACTGTCGTTCGATGGGACGACACTCGAGGCGTTTAATGGCCAAATAAACGCGACAAGCTTCGAAATTCGACGTCGCTGCCTGCAGCTCATCAATTTTTCATTTAATTCAAAATTTAGTCAGCTATGTACGTGCACTGAGCTGGCCGAACTCTCCGAGCCGCCTCATTCATTGGTAGCAAACTCTAGACAAGGGACAGCCAGACAGAGCGCGACGAATTCTTTTTGCCTTGCATTCCGTTGGCGATGACGTGCACCCGATGACGTGGCAACGTCGGGACAGCGGCTCTATACATATGTACACATGTATATCTATATGTTAAGCAGCTGCTGCCATTGTCACGTACATTTGAAACTCTCAGTTCATTTCATTTGATATTTGACTCGATTTACGCATACGTGACAAAGCTATCAATAATCAATGAGGACAGGGCTGGAGGGCGGGGGAATATAGCGGCTGTTTAGCTACCGAATTCAGTTGAAGCTCGTTTGCTTGAGACACAGAGGTCAGCGTTGTGTCAGCGCTTTTCATATGATTTCTACTTGTAGAACTCAGCGGCAAGTTTACTGCCTAAGTCTTTTGTTATGACTGTTCAACGGTGAAGTGCACGATGAGTGTTTGCACTACCGGAAGTTAGTTGCTGTGGTGACCAATCAAGTGATGTTTGATTTCTCACTGTATTAGACATATCCTAGCCAAGTTGCAGCAGAATTGGAATGCTCTACCGTAGCCATATAAATGATTAAGCCAATTTAGAGGTTGAGCCCTAATGACAAACATATTTCGCATGAAAACCGTTTGAGTTTTAGCCAGTTTGTGGGTGTGTAATTCGTATTTATGACTAGTTATTTGAGATAGCCTAAATCTATAATCCTAAGCTGTCCTCAATTTGCAAAATGGAATTGAACAATGCATAAATGATTGATGTCCATATGAAGCCATTAAGTCAGGCGAAACGTTTGCTATATTTATAAACGAGTTCAGCATTCGAAATGAAGTGCACGATATGCCGCATGAGCCACGATAGAAACTATCATTCATAAATTTCAATCTTAATGAACTGTGCAGAAATCGAAACTGAAAACATTTCAAGATCTGCTACAATAATTAATTGAGCTTTTATGCGAATTCAAACAGAAAATGAAAAAAAAAAAAAAACTAAAATAAAATCATAAACTTAAAACGGTAGCAAAACAGAACGCTAAATGACAGTTATAAATTCAATTCTTGACGCAAATGTCGAGGCATTGATGTTGGTATTGATAGTGATAAGGTTAGGCCAGGCATTGATAAGGCGGCCAGGGTTGCGCTAACTTTCGAGCTTGGCTTGATGCTTCCTGTAGCTGGGCGAGATGACATTGAACTACCCTCGCGCACGTAGCCTTAACATAAACAACAAGCAACGTAAAACATTAAACATTAAACAAAATATGGGTAATTGTGTCTACCATTATTGTATGTTATTGTTGTTGCTGCTGCTTTTATCATTATGCCTGACAATTATTGTTTCGGCTAACAACAAATTGCTGCGAGTTCTAGAAACAACAGCCCAGGCTCAAGCCCAGCCGAAGGTTTTCACAGCTCATTAGAAATTCTAAAACACTTTGCGCACACAAAACTTAACAAAAACTAAACATGAAGCGACGCGCAGCGACTTGTCATTGTACGTACGCTTTATGCTCCATTTGGAAGGCACCTTGCGTAACAGTTGTGTTTAGCTTCAAATGGAATTTCAATATAATATTCTAAATTATTATTATTAATACTAGTTCATGACTAACAACTAATTGCAGGCATGTGATGTCGATGATATATTGATTGACAGCAATGCGGAACCAGAGATTACCGCTTTCCTCATCTCGAATGTGCCGCCAAAAGACTCTGCGAACTACGCCCGGAGCAACAACGCCCCTTTGTTGGTTCCAACGATCCGTTTCGATTCGATTCGATTCGATGCGATGCGATCCATTTGACGTGGCTGTTGGAATTCTCGCATATTTTGCGCATTCCCCCAAAAAATGATGACAGCCAAATGCCGTCAACAATTAAGGCTAATTCGACAGTACCAATTTAATCTTTGCAGCTTTTTGGCATGCTGCCGAAATATTCGAAAAATCAAACAATCATTAATCACAATGCGAAAGGGGTGAGTGGAGGGCTTGGGGTTGGTTAACAAATTATTTGTCACAGCAGCACAAACAAAACAATTAACTAATGAATATATTGTATATATATTTAATATTCGCTTTTTCAGCGGGTCCAAGTTCAACAAAAAATCCAAGCAATCAGAACACGCGACCCGAAGCCACTAAATGCACTTTGACGCCCTCAAAACTGAAAACTTAAAACTGAATATGTTTGACCCGGAAGTAAAACTACGTTGAGTACAAACAACAAATGCGGGCAGCACTAACGGAGTGGTTCCATTTTCATTATGCTTTCAATTAAAATTAAGTTGGAGTTGAAGTTGGAGTTGGAGCATAAACAACGATGATTAATATCTTGAGAAGCCAAATGTATGTTCAATCATTAAATAAAGGAAGTAAGTCTGATCTGCTTGGCAGCGCTCGACCAGCAGATTCCCTGTAAGATGGCTGCAGAAGCAACAAGTGAAGACTTCATAACGTTTACTTTGAATTAGCTTTCTCTCTATCTATTCTATATTTATATATATTTAAGTTAACTCTGAGTTATTTGCCTGCAACTCAATTAGTTATTCTCATTCTCATTCTAATTCCTTATGCTTCATTCTTTTCTTCATTCAAAACATCTTCAATCCCGAAATTTCCGTCTAGAGCAGAGCTAGCACATTAACAATGCGTACTTCTTTCATGTTTTATTCACAAAAGTTTAAACATTTTGTTGAATGACTATTTTTTTTGTTTGTTTTGTTTATTGACTATTTTCTATTTTTACCAGAGCTGTGCGTGTGCTTTTCATTAATCGCTGCAAAATGATGTTGGCAAATTTTATATTATTAATGTCATACTTTAAGTTGTTTTTTTTTTGTTGGCGTTGTTGTTCTTTGTTGCTAATGATATTGTCAGAGGCATCGACACCGACACCGAAACAACATCGACACTAACAGGTGTATTTCATATTGACTCTGGTTCCTCGATCTTTAGCTTTTGTTATTGAAGTGAGAAGTTCGAGAAGTTATACCATTTGTTTGGCTTTTGTGGAAGCTGTTTCTGTTAGAATAGATAATAAATAATTAAATAACATTACAAAGTAGTTTTGATTCATCGATTTTTCTATTTCTATGTCTTCCGCATTTGTTTCAACAATTAATGAGATGTAAATCGGTCAGTGGAGCGCTTCTTTTTTACGTTTTACAACACTTACAGTGTTGGCTAGTTGGGAACAGCAGATAATTGTATGTACATAAATTGACTTTGTAATAACATTCATAATGTTTGTTAATTAAATTTGATGCACAGATTTATTAGCAAAATAAACGTTCAGTTTCATTATCTTTATTTGTTATTGTTCTTCTTCTTCATAGACTTCTCATTATTCTATTCTTATTCATTACTTATTTTTAGATATTCGATTCAAGTACGGGCATAAATGTAGGGGGATTACGAAGATATAAGGCTATTTTTATAATAATTCTCCACACCGAATTAAGGTTTTTATTTATAAATGTAAAGACATAATGGCTAACAATTAGCTAACTCTAAATTTAACTTGGCTCAGCACTTCCGCAACTGTGGGAAGTCGTCAACAACAACAACAAAAACAAACTACAATAAAGGTTTATGGACGAGCGTTTGCATTGAGTTCCCCAAAAGGTTGTTGCCAGAGTATTTAGAAGCGAAAATAGGCTTTGTTTAGAACCCCAATCCGTCTCGTCTTATGTCGCTTCGAGTTAACTTGGCCCGAACCCGCATAGCCTTTAAAATGGGCATAAAAAGTTTGGGTCAAGTGTGCACACGATTTTGTTGTTTATGCTTAACGACAGTCCATTAATTCTGTAATCGTTTAATTGTATTAATTAAATTTATTGCTTAAACGCAGCATTTAATGTCACTGGCTTTTTGATAATTAATCAAATGCATGTATCGATTTCATATGAATCCAAACAAATCTCACAGATGACGTCAATTATTTAGAGTAGAATATTCGTTTCGCCTACCAAAGAATAATGCCCCCCCCCTCACTCTCCCCACCAATCCGTCCTCTAGCTAGCCAAGTTTACAGCTATTGTTGAGTTGACAAGTTGGTCAATGGGTTATTATGATAATGAACTCAATTACGGCATGAACCAAACAGCTTTAACCATAGCCGGACGACCGCCAGTCGCTGTTGTAATTTGCTTGGCCTTGGGGGCCTTTGCTTGGCAGATTTCACAGCTAACAAATAGAGAAACTCAGACTCTGACTCCGACTCTGTTTCTATTTCTATTTCTATATCTATTTCGGTTTCTATTATAGAGTATTCTGCCTTTACAGACAATGCCAACCGCAACAGAGCAGAAGAAGCAGGCAAAGCAACCACAGTCACAGCCGCTGAGTTGGTCAGACCTGGAGGTCAGTCGACGTTGATCGGGTTAAGCAAATCAAGTTTACAATAGCTAAGACAGCAGGGCACTCAATTACAATCAAGGGGAGAAACAGGCGAGACTCAGTAGCCAACAATAATTAAATAATAATAATAATATGAAGAGTATTTGCTTTGCTTGGAGCCGAGTGCTGGGAGCCTCCTCTTTTGCATCGTCATGAATTCATTTCTAATTTGATCTTGAAAATTACGCGATGGAGTTCAAGTACAACCCCAAATGTTGTTGAAGGCAAACATATTGCACAAGATGAAACCACAGCAAAGTTAAATTCTCGATGTGGCAAATTGTTAAGCTTATCATTAACATTTTTTGGCAAATTATTGATTCCCTGCCTTCAACTATACTGCAGAGGCATTGAAATAGCCAATATGCCGTATTTGACAGTAAATAGCTACTGTAAAGTGGTGGCGCTCACTTTGTTTATTGATTTCGCTTGCCTAGAAATCAATCAACAATTTGTTTGCAGGCATTAGGAACGAGCATTGTTTGTGTGACCTTCATTAAAATCAAAAATTTTGTGCGAACTTGAGCCATTCGGACGTAATTACTGTCAAGCGGAATCGGAATCTGAATTCCATGCCAAAAATGCAAATGGAAACAGAGAAACTGCCTCGAAAAGTCCAACGACTCTTGCGTCAAGTGCCAAATGTGGCGACAATTAGGCTTAACGAGTGCCAAGTCGAGCAGGTTGGCCCAGAGATAAGCTTCTGCATTTACTGGCACGTTTCTGCTTTAATTGAAATGGTAACAACGTACGGTTGCCGCGAGGCGTTGACTTCTATTCCAAAATGGCTTAACAAATTCGTTAATTGGTATAGAGCGCTGATCAAGCGGCAGCTTCAATTGATTAGCCGACCTTTTTGTTCAGTTTCTACATATTTTTCAAATTATCGATATATTTTGATCAACGATAGCAGTAGTTCCCACATTGAACTAGAACCGAAATCGATGGGCTTATCGCCCATGCAACTGTGATTGCGTTAACATTGCGATACAGCGACTGCAAATGTTAATGCCAGCATTACTTAAGCGCAGCCATTTTAGAAGCTGTTAAATTCAAACACACATATCATTTGTCGATTTTCATATTTAATTTATTTTAAATTAATGAGCAAGTTGAACTGTGAATTATTGTTGTACTTAAAGTTAAAAGTAAGGCATCGTTTTGAACTGTAATTTATGCGCTCGCTGTTATTAACAGTTCTTCAACTTGTCATCTGTTAGCGCACGTAAGATACGTAACGTAAGCATTTAGTCGGACACAGTAGCATAAAGAAGAAGACCAGAAACGTGCTCCTTCAATTTTTAAATATTTTTGGGTAATAGTGTATAAAAATGAGCAGCAATATCAAAAAAGGATTAATCCTTTGCGATTATTGTCAAATCGAGAAAGATGGCAAGCAGATATATACCTCCAGAATGCAATTTGCAGGGTGTAAGATTGTTGATATTCTACAAATCATCGTACACCGCAAAGTAAGTACAGTCAAATACAATAAAATAGAAAGCGGCTTTCTTATCATATGGCTTGTAATCTTTACTACAGATTCCTCTAAGCGCACCCATTAAATTGTGTGGGCTATGCGCCTCAACATTGCATGCCGCAACGGGCGCTATCGAAAAATCCGAGCACATGATCTCCAAACTATTGGGGACTAACAATAATGAAACTGTGGAAAATCAAAAAGAGACGCACCCATCAAATGTCGAGTGCGAGGAAGATGAGGTTGAGGAAACACAGGCTAAGCCGTCGAAAGCCAAAATTACAACGTTAAAAACAGCTCAAATCACAAATGGAACGCCGACTGCAGCTCAGCAGAGCCCCAAGAAGCAGCCAACAAAAGCTAAGGAAGTGCAGCCAAGCACTCCTCTCAATGCTTTATCTAGTCTGCCTAAGCAGCCGAAGAGCATCAAAGATCAAAGAGTAATCAGCGTGTCCAAAACTAAAGGTACACCAACTGAAAGTCCCAAAAAGCAACCCAAAGAATTGCAAAACAGTTTTAAGGATAACCTAGACGACAGTCTAAAAGATGTCATTAAGTTGACTCCAGTTAAGGATGTGTCCAAGAAAAGCAAGGCCTTGATTCAACTCTTTGGCAACAGTGTTAACCACATATCTGAAAGCGAGGAAGGAAGCGAAGACGACGACGATATAATCGACATTCCGGATGTAAAAAGCATCGGTTTCGAATGTAAATTGTGCGATTACAAAACTACCAATCCGACACAATTTAAGCGTCATCTACGTGAAAACCATGGCCAAAAGCGTCCGCGCATCTTTAACTGCACGCAATGCCCCAAATCTTTTGGTGTAATAAAATCTCTAAGGACACATCAGCTGACTCACGGCATGGTGGAAGATAAGGATGATGAAGAGCCACAGGCCAAATCTGGAGATCCACAGCTTGCAGTGTTAACTGCTTTGACAAAAACAACAAAACCAAAACCTTTACTCAATGCTGAGTATACGTTTGCCATCCAAGACACCAATTCATCCACACCAAAGCCCAACGAGGATCAGCAGAAGGCACAGCAGCCGCAGCAACAAATACAGCAGACATACCAGTGCGAGATTTGTCAGTTGGAGATGAAAACTGTAAAAAGCATTCAGGAGCACATGAAGACTATCCACAACATTGAGAAGCCCAAGATTTTCAAATGTGATGCTTGCGATGCTACTTTTATGCATAAAACTACAAAAGATCGCCACTTCATGAAGAAGCATAGCGATGACCAGGACCTGGGCAAGACAACTAAAACACCAGTCCGCCGTGAGACCATCGATGTCCGACCGAGCAAAGCCGACAAGGAACAGAAGCCAGTCAAAAAACCACTGGTCCGGCGTAAAACGGTTGATGTTAGGATCGTCGAGGAACCACAGGCCAAGATAAAGAAGAAGCTGGAGATAATTGTAGGGACGCCAACCAAGGAAAGCATCCAAGAGGACGCAGACACTCCCAGTCAACTGAATAACCTGCCCATGTCGTCTGAATCGCCAACAAAGAAAAAATCAAAGGAAAACAAGAAAGAGGATCCAGTCAGTCTGCTGAAAGAAGTATTCAAAACATCTGAGTCGCCAAGCCAGAAAAAGTCAAAGGAAATAAAGGAAAAGCACGCCGAAAACACACTCATCCAGCTGGATGACTCAGCTATTGAAGAGTCCGTTACAGAAACGCCCAGCAAGAAATCCAAGTCCAAGAAAGGAACAGATGTGCTCGACACTACACAGACGACACCAGTGACACCAATGAGCAACGGCACTCCAAAGAAGTCTCACAAACGCAAGTCTGACAAACTGGCGGAATTATCATCACAAGTCGACCCAGATGAGCATGCGGAGATACAGCAAAGTCCGTTGAAGAAATCGAAGCTAGACAAGAAAAAGAATTCCGAGTCTGAGATCATTGAACTACTCGACGAGGTCAACACCAATCCGATGCCTCACAAGCGTGAAATGCTCGAGTCCCAAGACATTTCCGAGTCGCAGCTTAGCTGCAGTCAGTGCAGCAAGGTAGTCAGCTCTCGCAAACGCTTGGATTCGCATATCAAAAAGAAGCACACTCCAGTTCTCAATTGCCATAAGTGCGAGAATAACTTCTACGACAGTCTGGAATTTATCAGTCATTTTGTCAATTGCGATGCATCCGACGGATTGCCGTGCGGCGTTAAGAACTGCGACAAGATCTTTGAAGCAGCCAATTTCCTGAGTTCGCACCTCAAAAAGAAACATAAATTTAATTAAAGTGATTTATTTTAATAAATGTAATTTGAATTATTCGGTGGCATGAAGAGATGAGACTTTGACCAAGACCGATGCCCACCGACTGCGTTTTTGTTTAGTTTTATTTAGAATATATTTGTATCGATGATAGTACAAAACATCAATAAAAGAAACTGAAGACTTTATAAATAATCAAGATTTGCTTTCACTTTTCATTTAAATATTGTTTAATTTGCAATAACATAAACATTAAGCGAAAAGATTACAATTCAACAAGAGAGCAGTTTTGTCTAGCAGAGAATGCCGTGCTTATAGATACCCTACATACAATTTAATATACAATACACATTATATATGATATAAGGACTAATCCCAACAAATCATTTACGCAGAGCCCGCGCGTAACGAAACAAAATATTTGAAAACAATTGAAACAATTTTCTAGTTACACTTTTCTACTTAATGTGTACTCTCCAAAGAGGATGATAATGATGACAACGATCATGATGATGATATTGGTCATTGGCGGCTTAACAGTTTGAGCTCAAGATACCACTTTGCTGTGAATCTCTGCTTGGGCCACCTTCATCACATCAAGTGCACCCTTCTTGATGAGATGCTCGGCTAACGTTTGACCCAGTTTGTTGGCCCTCACATAGATTTCCCTGCTGTAGCAGGCGTGCTGATAGAGACCACAGAATAAGTTGTCCACATCCTCGATGAGCACCGGCAGCTTCAGTTGCTGAGGCTGTGGTTGCTCCTCGTCGGCATAGTCAAACATTTGCACTGTCTTCTGAAGGAATGGGCATTTGCCGTGTCCAATCTTCTCTGGGGCAGGCTCAAGGCCGCTGCCTTGGTGCATTGCAGCAAACGGGCACTTGGAAGACGTTGTTGCCGCCACTGAGGCATTATCTAGCTCATCGCCACTGCTGCGAATGGGCGTGGACGCGGGAGTGGGCAAAGTAGCCGAGTGAGTGACTGGACATTTCCCCGCACTGGCGTAGTTAATCTTGGTCTCATTGCTGACAAATGGACACTCGCCCATGAAGTCTTGGCCAACATTCATTTGCAGCGGACAATGAGCTACAGCGGCATTTGCATTGCTGGTGTCTGCATCGCCACCACCTAAAGCATCGCCGCTGCCGTTTGTCCCATTGTTGTTGTCGTGACCAACAACAGGACACTTGCGTGCCAAATCGATATGCCGCTCGAGCAGCTCCTCCATGCTGTAGCCCGTGACATTGGCATCCTCGCAAATGACCGTCGGGCTGCCCTGTTGACGTGGACTATTGGAGCTGGAATCGGAGCCAGAGACAGAATCCGATCCAGAATCGGAGCCAGAGCTAGGAGACTGACTGTTGCCATTCCTTGCTCGTTTCGTTGCTGGCGGCGAGTCGCAGCTGTTGCTGTTGCTATTGATGACCTCTTGGTTTCCATTTGCGGCACGCTTGCGCCGCTGCTCCTCGATGTCCGATTCGTTTAAGGCACAGTCCAAATGCTCACGTATCTCAATGGCACCGTCCAGACTCCAAACGGCGCCCGTAAGCGATAGCCCCACTTCGTGCTTGAACTGCTTGTTCCCATTGAGACTGTCGGGCTCTCCTTTCAGATTGCTCCACACGGCAACAGGCGCTGAACAGCCGCCTCCCAGGGTCTTAAGGAAACTGCGTTCGGCCAAAATGCGGCATGTGGTATTGAGGCACATGAGCTTCTGCAGCATGGTCAGCACCTGGGCATCATTGGCCCGACATTCAACGGCCAGAGCGCCCTGACCGACGGCATAGAGTAAATCCGTGGGTTCCAGCACCTGGCTAATGCGGCTCATCCAACCCATGCGCACCAATCCAGCCTGGGCCAGTATTATGCCAGCAAACTTGGAGTCCTTGGCGTCCAGCTTGGCCAGACGAGTATTCAAATTTCCGCGAATGTCGCAGACCACCAAATGTGGATGCAGACGACGGATTTGCGCCGTGCGTCTCAAAGAGGATGTGCCTGTAAGGCGGAATAAGTTGGTTAGCTGACATTACAACTGGATAAATCGTTTATTCGTTTAATTACCAATGACACTACCCTCAGGCAGCGTAGCAATCGTGTGACCCTTGAAATTCTCGCGTAGCACCAAAGCATCGCGAGCATCCTCTCGCTCCAAGACAGCACCTACAGCCATGCCTGTGGGCAGCGCCGTTGGCAGATCCTTCAATGAATGCACGACAAAGTCAACGCCGCCGTTGCGCAGAGCATCCTCCAGATCTCTGGTAAAGAGACTCTTCTCTCCAATCTTCGGCAATGAAACGTTCAACACACGATCCCCAAAGGTGGACATCGTATCTGAAAATCGTCAGAGAAGAGTTTACATAATTAATATTTGATCTATTCAACACCATCTCATGTCCCACTTGATTGTGTAATTTTGTCATCTACTACAGATAAGAATGCGACTCTGCAATCAAGTAAAACACGCACACGACTCTGCAGTTCCCGGTTTCGAGTTGTGCCCCTCTCCCAAAATACAGAATGGCACGATATCAAGTTTCTGGTTTGTCGTTTTTATCGCCACGCAATGGAGGAAACTATGTATTTAGTTTATCAGCTACTGAATTTACCAAACAGTTTCATTTAAATAAAAAACACTTCCATTTACTAGAAATGTTTGATAATAACGCGAATATGCTATCGAGAGACTCCTGTACTTCTACAGCATTTGCATATGCTGGAATGTACATATATCTAAACGGGATGTTGCGTGTTGCCTGCAAATGGCACTTCAATTGATTAACAATTTGGTTCTAAAAATACAAAGTGATTAAGATAAAAAAACAACTCAAGATATACTAGATAGCTTAATGGTCTGATGGTTCAGTTAGCCCAATTATGATTGTAGAAAGTTAGAGAATGTATTAATTTCAAGCAATTAATATGACAATTAAAAGTCTTGATGAATTAAATAAATAACAATAGATTTTAGGCTTGATTGGTCATCCAAAACGCTAAACGCAGAAGAAGCAGAATAATGCGCTGGCAAAAATGACTAAACAAATAGATATTTAGTAGATTCCCAGATAACGGCAATTCAATTGATTAGCAATCAGTTGCTAATCAGATAATAAATAAAATAAAACAAGAGATTAACTCGATAGCTGAACTTAATCAAGAAAAATGCCCGCTTGTCTCTCGCAGAGATCACGAACAGTTCATCATAAATTCGTATCAAAAGAAGGAAAGTAAAAGAGATTTAAATAGTATCTAAGATTATGTCAGCAGCACGTTGGTCATGTTGCTGGAATACAGATAAAAGTAGGTAAATGTGTGCTTTAATCTTTAAAACAATCGTAAGAGTTATTCAACAACATTTAAAACCAAAAGCAACAACAGACATTGACATTGAGCAAAGTTTGGCAAATGGCACGCGAAAGAGCCGCGTAAAATAAATGAAAGAAAAAAAACCAACAACAAAAACACTAAATAAATTAGTTTACAAATTTCGTTTGCGAATTGTTCGCGTCTCCACGTGCACATGTATGTGTACATACATATATAATATTACCTATAAATATTTACCTATTGAGAGCTAAAACTATGTAATCTTATTCAATTTCACGCAACCCGAGATAAGACAAATTAAGTGAAACATTTTTTTATACCAGAATTTGTGAAATAGATAGCGAGTAAACACGAGTATGTTTTCTAAGATTACCCCAAAAACTTCTGAGTCATGGTGAAGCATAGTAAAGTAGCTGTAACTAGCGCAATCAGCATGACAATTGCAAGTATTCTCTCTCATCTTATGTAGAGATAGAGATCTACTGTTTACACTTTCACTTACGTATCTCGAACTTCTGCTTGGGATAGAGTTTCTGCAGGCGTCCAATGACATGTTTAGTCTGAATTAGTGCTAGCTGCAAGAGAGAGATATACAAAGTGTGAGTGAGATAGCATAGATAATTGTACAGGCAAATAAGTAAGCGGATTTAAGTGCATAAATGCCAAATGTAAATGAACTCCAACTGGAAAAGTGACAAAAGAGAGAGTAAGAAGTTGTTTCCAATTGGAGGTAAAGGTGTCACACGATTGTCGCTGCTGTTGCTCAATGGCATTTTGCATTTTTATTAACGAAACGACAATTAGCAAAGTAATTTCGAGTGTATTCAAGCAACACTATGGCCTTGATGAAGCCAGTCCATGCCAAGCCAATGCGCACCAGGCACGACTAATGTTCAAAGGTGGCTTAAAGTAATAAAAACAGAAAAAGAAAAAAGAAACTAAAACTTTATAAATCACGCGATAGCTGAGGGGGAGCGGGCAACTAGACAGATGGATATTGTGATTGCGGCAACTTAATGAGAGCAACAGCAGCAGCAACTCAAACAAATACAAGTTATTGTGCGTGAGAGCTGTGCGGATCTGAGCTGCGATTGTATAACATTAACCAAAAAAACACAGTTCGTCACAAAAAAAAAAAGAAAAACAACAAGCTGGCAGCAGTGTTGTTGCTGTGCGAGCAACAAGTCTTATAAGTCTTGCATAAAAGTATGGAGTGAGAAGGCAAGGTGAGAGAGGGAGGCAATGTACGAATGAACGGACGAGGAGTGTGATTGAAATTCAAATGAAAGTTTAAAAATGTGCTTGAAATCGAATGCACACATGCATAAATGCATACGTACATACATTTGTATGTAAATATCTTACCTCGCTTTTACGAGAGCCAACACGAATGACCTTTTCCTTTTCCTGCGTAGACATATCTTTAGTTTTATTATTGCACAATTTACTACAAGATCTGTATATGTAGGTTTGTTTAGAGAAAGTGTGCTCGAGGACAGGCAGATAGCAGCTTTTTGGGGTCACGATTTTCGATGGGTTGCGGCGGTAAACGATGAATGAAAACTCGAATTCACTGACTACAGAACACACATTATCGTATTATTGTCACGTAGTGTTTGTACTAGAAGGTTTCAAATTCAATAAAAAATTGAACTATTGTAATTTTTGCTGGGCGATACTACGTCCGAGCAAAGAGCAATCAGCAAAATGATTGGTTGTGTTGAATTGTTCGCAATAAGTTCGTTCATACAACTCTCTAACGTGACCCAACTGTCGTTCATCTAGTTCGTTCCACAACCATATGTTCATGTTACTTAACACTAAACACTTAACATTGAACTCAGCTGTTATTAACACTGCAGCAATCGATTATCCAATTTCGGCATATAAACAGCTGATGACAAACACTTGGTAGGAAAGCACCTTTGTTGACATGTTTCTGGTAAGAATTATCGGTTTAAACGAAAAACAGATTATGACACTTATCTTATTATTAACTCAGTTCATAAGTCGTCCCATGGGGACGCTGAGCAATCGCATACAAGCGGTTCGCGAGCGATTAGGCGATGATTTCATCAGCAAGCTCGACGAACTGCATCTAAATGCATTGCGGACTGGCCTTGTGTCCACAGCGGATCTGCAGGAAGCATATCGTAAGGCACGCGACATGAACACCAATCAAAATCGTCTTAATCTCTTGTGGCTGTTGGGCATCATATTTTTCATATTGGTGGCGACTCCCGTCTTCTACGAGACCATATCGTTTTTACTAGGCGTACGTTGCTTCCTACCCAACAACCATCTAGTCTGGGAGGCGACGCGACCAATCAGTGACTGTGAGTTTTGCAAGGGTGTCACTGGGCCTTTAATTTTACCAAACCTGACGCGTGAAGAATTTGCTCGATATGCATACTCGTCGCTGCCAATAATTGTGAAGAAGGCAGTGGCGCATTGGCCAGCAAAGCAGAATCTTAATTATAGTTACATAAAGGAACTGTATGACAGCGTGCCCGGCTCTTTGGAGGCAGTTTGCCAGTTTCAGCATTTCAACTCTGATCTCAAGTCATTGCGGGACGTATTTAAGATCTCTCCAAAGCGTGCCAATCTCAGCGAGGGCGCTCCATGGTTTGTAGGCTGGAGCGTTTGCCATCCCACGGTGCTGGCGGAACTGCGCAAGTTGTATCCCCGTCCACATTTTCTGCCCGTCGACGCAGAGATGCCGAACACGGACTTTATTCTAATGGGTTACGAGCAGGGCGCCGTCATGCATGTAATTAACATTGAGCACACTAGGTGAACAAGTTATGTTAGTGTTTAAATCCTTTCTTTCAGCTGGACTACATTCCGCGACTTATGTGGCAGGCGCAATTGCAAGGCAATAAAAGCTGGTTCCTGTCACCTGCGCCCGAATGCGATCATCAATGCCAGTCCTTCTTCTTTTATGTGGAACCAGGGGATGCAGTTTTAGTGGACACACGCATCTGGTATCATGCCAATACTATACCCAGAGGCCAATTTTCACTTACCGTACAATCTGAATACGGTTAGATCGGCATACTTCAACTACAGATGGATATTTACATTAAGCGAGCGGCCAATAAATTTAAATTCTTCCTCCTATCGATATATAAAACACGCAGCTTTTCATATCGATAAGCAATAGTTGACAATCATCATTTAAAATCAACAACAAAGAAAAAATGGACGCAAGCGATGCCGGCTTTAATTTCAGTGAATTTTCATCGAAATTTAATATATACTTTAAAGAAAATGCTATTAACCTAAAGGAATTGTGCATAACCAGATCGGTAATGAAATCGAATGAGTTCTTCAAGAGTCTTCAACAACGCATGCAAGATGAGGCGACTCAGACGACGCCGACCAAAAAACTTGGCACAGTGGCAGAATATGCGGATTTATTTAAAGTACTGGATACATATCCAAGCAATTTACAGCGTATGCCCAAGAAGCGTGACTTGCAACGTGCCAATTCCACAACACTCAAAGGAAACGATATCACTCAGGATCAGACAACCATTAACACTTCGAGCTCCTCTCTAACCCTTAATAATACCCAACCAGAGGACGAGCGCACGGCCGCAGAAGTGTACAATGATTTTAAGAAGTTTCAGCAAAAACTGAAACTTGTCTACGAAGAAGCAGCTGCTGTAAACAAAGCACAATCGGAATATATGGAAATGATCACACAGCTGCAGAATTTCGCTCAGCAGCTGGAGGAGCTCATGCCGCACAAGTTCGAAGCACCAGATGCCTTTACAGCCAATGAAGAAGCCAATCTGGTTGATATTGCCGAGAATCTGAAACAACTCAACTATCTGCGCACGCATTGCCTATCGAAAGTGGCCAATCCAAGGGAAGCTGCCGTCACACGCTTAGAAACATTAGTTGAAGTCCTTAATTACACGCTATTGCAAATAAGTTGCTACAACATTGCTTAATTTTGTAAAAAATTTATAATTAATTATTTTTAAATACATCAGCAACTAATACTCGTCTTCAATGTTTTCTTTCTCGTCTTCCGAAAGTTCCTCATGCATCTGCACATTCAGTTTCAATTGATTCATTGTATCGCACATTGCTACCAACTTGCGCACACTGCTCCCTAAATATTCTGCACGCTGACGGTAAGCTAAGCAGGCTTCCATGGCACTGGGGCCACCTCCATTGTTGTCCGCGTCCACAGTATGTTGCATTAAAAGATTAAATTGTTCCAAAATCTTTACAATAGACTGCTCACAATCTGGCTTAAGATTGTAAATATTTTGGGACGGATCAGCGGCATTTGATGGCAGCGAATTTAATGTCGAGGGCGTTTGTAAATTATTTTGTATTTCGATGTGCAGCAGCGTTTTGTTTGATCTCTCCATGATTTCGCCAATCTTGCCTACCTGCTTTTGCATGGACTGGCGTGCGGTTGCTAGAGATCCAATACTTGATGAAAACAAGGTAATTTGTTACTATTCTATTATAATTACCGAGGCCCTCCAATATTTCGTCAATTACTTCAGACATTTTGAATCTGTATGTTTCCTATTGGTGAGCACAGCTGTCAAACTTATCGTTATCGCTAGATATGGTTGAACCAAAGCTAGAGATCATCAAACGGAAATTTTATCGATTTAAATTTGGTTTAACGTTGTTTTTTATTCAATTATTCAAATTAAATTTGACGTTTTCATTTAAAATTAATGTAATCTTTTCATGGGTTTGCATTACATCTATTCATATACATCTTCCTTATCGGCGACGTATTTAATGATGTCGGCAGGTTTAAGCAGCTTCTCTGCATCCGAATCTGGAATCTCAAAGCCAAATTCATCCTCCATGGCCATGATAACTTCAACGTGATCCAGGGAGTCCAAGCCCAGATCATTAATAAAGTGCGAGTTAACGTTAAGCTAAAATTAAAATAGAAAAGTAGATTGTTAAAATCTGAATAATTCAATATCTTGGATGTTTTGTTCGTTTCTTTTGACGGCATTATGAATAAATTCAACTGGCAAAGGCAATTCTGGCCATTGAGCTTGGTCTTTACCTTGCTGGGATCGATCTTATCGTACAGCTTCAATACAAGCAAGACGCGCTCGTTGATAAGCTTCAGCGACAATGGCGGTTTCGCCGAGTAACTGCGCACCGATTGCGTTTGCCAGCGACCTCTGCTGTCCTGGATAGTATGACCAAAAAGAAAAGAACAAAACAAACCAAGTTAATTGATTCTTGTTTACGTTTACCTTGTCAGCTGTCACTTTGTCGTAGGCAGAAACGACTTTCAAAACACGATGCTCAATTTCTTCCATGGTGTTTCTGACTGAGTAATTGCGCATTGTAAACTTCTGCAAGAGTGCAAGAAATTGTATTGATGAACTGGTTTAACCTTTGAGACATTGCACTATGTTCAGCCGGCGGCTAGTTTTGACAAAAACTATCAAAACAAACAAGTTTTTATGTGCAATAAAAGTGATGCAATATTTTTGCCAGCTGTCGGATCGATTATCGAGCATCAACAGCAAGGCTATCGTATGTTCCACTACTTAATATAACTATCTATAGCTGATATTAACACAATCACTCTCCCACAGAGAATTTCACAATGAGGTTAGGGTGCAATGAATAAGTACATCAGTAAATCGACGCTTTTGTAAATCAATTAAATGGATCATTGTGCTCTTACTTGGGTTAACATAGTGCTTATGGCCGGCACGGCAATCCGGTGCATCATCCTAGATTGTGTCTGAGCAACAGCGCTGGCGATGCGAACTGTGCTCAGAGCAGCCGCGAAACGGCCGCAGCTACGGGCGACTTGTGTGAACGACATCTTGGATAACCTGGAATGCGAAAGAAGTTAGGGAAATTCCGACTGACACCACTTTTAAAACAATATTTACACTGAATTTGTTAGCGCAGGGCCCAAGATTATGTAAAAGTTTCTGGAGGAGCAAGACAGTAGAGCTGTCGTTCAGTGTGGCCAATTATGGGAAAACATGAATATACTGTTTTCACTAAAAGTGTGCGAACCAAAATATTCCATTAAAATACTGAACTAATTCCAATTTAGAAACGAAAAATGTATGTACGCACTGTTTGCAGTGTGACCTGTTAAATGCGTTGGGGGGTACGGTAGCCACAATTGGTATTTAGTACCAACACTGGTACCTTATTTTTTCATTGGTACTTTAGTTAGTACTATTTTTATGAAAAAAACAGGCGTTATTACTACAACTACTATTAATAATTCTACTACTCCTACGTCTTCTACTACTACTTCTACTCCAACATCTATTACTAATTCTACTGCTACTGCTAATACTTCTAGTACTAAATTACCAACGAAAATCATTTATAAAGTTGGTACTTTATGTTTTTCATTTGGTACTTTTTTCCACAAGAAAAATTTGCATGAAGTGGCAACCGTGTTTAGGGGGCAGCAATCGATTTGTCATTTATCGATTGAGCGGCAAATTAGTACTTTCAAATTTTCGATTTTACGCTATACAGAAGAAATCTGGAGTCAAATATAAGCACACATATATTTACGGTTTATATAAACAGTTGCATACGTTTAATAGGGGAACATAATAGGTACATTGATCAAAATCAAAATTACACGCCTCGTTGCAGTAACAAAATACAAAAATACAGCATAAATTACACGAATATAGTAACAAAACAATTGTCATTTGATTTAAAGCCATTAATTAGTTATTTGTATTAAATTCCTTATTGACCAGCAATCTGCAAGAGTATATAATTATAGATAATTTATGGATCGTCTTATTATAATTATTTATTATTACTTACAACAACTAGATGGCCGCTCTTATCACGCACAATTCCCGGCTCGGCGCCCGTTTGGATATCTATGACACCGCCCTTTCCCTTGACAACATTGTGTTCCAAGCTAAGAATTAGAAAGTTAATCAAATTAATCATAATCAAAGATTGATGCAAGTTCTTTGGCACTTACGAATCTCTGTCCACAATGGAAACTATGTTGGCGGTGCCAACAGTGTCAATGATGTAGGTGCAGAACTCGATGATGTGTGGAATGATTAGAATCAAATCGCCTTTGTCCTTTTTAAGTTCCAGTGGTATCCGTATCACCATCAGATCGTCGTTGTGGTTCGTCAGCGTAAAGTCAATCTTCTCAAGAGGCAGGCGATGCTTCTGCTTGTAACTCTTGCCATCCAGGACATAGACAGCCTTGTTGCTCAGCAGAATGAAGCGTTCGCGTGACTTGTAACCATGTCGATCGAACTTCGTGCAGGCTGATTGATATTTAAGGTGTTCGCTACCAAATGTACTGGCCACAAAGTCGTTGACACGCTGGATGTGATCCTTGGGCACACGATCGTCCTGGAACCAGGCGGGCACACTGCCCGCATAGTTGTTCTTCTTGCCCTTGAACACCTTTTCGGCCAGCACCTTCAGCTCAAACTGACGCTTGCGCTGCGGCGTCAACTTGAGGCGGTAAATCCTTGCCAAGTGCAGACGGTGAAAGTGATGCAGATGCGTGGATGCCTCCTGGCAATGACCAGGAGCTGGTGGCCAGCTCTTGTCGAGTACCTTGCTAGGCAGCTCCTTCGCCAGTCGCAGCAACCACATGCGCTTCGTATTCGCAATGAATTCCTCGTTGAATCCATTTGGCGGATCGTTGCGCGTTATGAATCCTTTGATGAACGCACGTATCTTGTCGGCAGCTTCGCGACGCTGCTTGGCCGCCTGTTGGGCGAGACGGCGGCGGCAATAGCTCTGCAGGATGATAACCTGAGCACGCAGCTTCAGGTACTTGCGACGCTGGAGCAGACCCTTCCAGTGCGCTTGAATGATGGCGGCAATGTCGTGCTTTTTCGCCTGGTAGGCATCCTCCGTGTCGAATAGTGTGCGTGGCCAGCGTATAAAGAGCTTTGTCTCGCCCATCCTGAATTGTTCGTTGTCATAGCCCAAATCCTTAACCAGCAACTGGACAGCACCCTTTGCACCGCCAGCTCCCTTGTAGTTGGGCCAAGTGTTCTTGCTCAGGCACTTGTAGCGCTTCAGGAAGAGCTCATAGCTGCGCCTGTAGGCAAAGCCGGCACGACGCACACGCAGATTCTCCATGAGACCCAAATACTTGACCTGATGCAGCACCAACTGATCATCAAAGATGCCCGGCGATTGCAGATCGTTGGGTTTGATGCAACGAATATAACTGGGCTCCTTGCACATCAGAATCTCCATCAAGTTGTTCAATGACGTCTTGAACTGTGATATGGCCGTCTCGGGACGCTTCTTGCTGCGCAGCTCCTGCTCCGGGAAACAGGAGCGGACAATCGTGTTGCCAGCCTTGCTGAGAGTTTCCTTTAGATCGCGGAACAACAGATCGTTGTTCTTGTCCAGGAAACCATTGACACTGTAGGTCACCTCACCGGCATAGTGCACCAGACGGAACTCATCACGTCCCATGATCTTTTGCACATGGATTGGCGCCTTCTCGTGGCACACATAATGATGATGCTCGGCCAGCTTTTGGGTGAGCTTCTCCAAGAATGTGCGATCAGTGGGTTCACCTGGCCGCAGGCATTCCTCATCCAGTATGGAAATAATGCCCTTGTGCTTCTCCTCAATCAGATTACAAATGACCTTGTTGTCGAAATACTCTACGGGAATCCATTCAATGCCCTCGCGTCTATATTCATCCTGCTCCGACTTCAGGGTCAGCTCAATGAACAGTTGCTGCAGCTTCTCATTGCAGAAATTGATGCAGAACTGCTCAAAGTTGTTCCGCTTGAAGATCTCAAAGCCATAGATATCCAAGATGCCCATTACGTTGTTACGCGCTCCACGCGTTTCCTTCGCTTGCAGCGAGATGTTCAGACGTTGCACCAGCCAGGAGAACATGCGATCGTAGACAGCCTTGGCCAAGGCATCTCTCGCATAGATGGCCAACTCCTGATTGAGTGGTGAGGTCACCACATCGCCACGTGCATCGATGGTGCGATGAGTCAACGCTGCTTCCAGTTCGCTGGCATTCACACCGAGCAGGCGGGAGACGGTGACAACCAGATCACGATTGTTTACCTGGGCATTGCTCTCAATCTCATTGAAGCCAATGTTACCCAGATGCAGTATGCTAGCCACAATGCCAAAGATCTCACGCTGCTCCTCGGCACTAAAATCGATGACGCTTAGTGCCTGCTGTACCTGCTTAAAGTTATCCGCATCATTGATGCTCGCCACGCTGCCCTTGAGCTGCCGAAATGAATAATAATGTAGCTGAGATTCGTTGGAGTAACTATCAGGTATCACTTACCCCATCGCTGAGGTAACTGTAGCTGTCCAGAGCACGCTCCAGGCGCAGCTCCTGCAGCAGTGTCGCATCTGCGCCCGCCAACAGCTGATAGAAGATGTGGAAGTTACGCTCTCCTGCCGTCTGGGCCACCACACGGGACTTCTCCAGCAGATAGTTGAGTATGTTGCCACCAATTGGGGCACCCTTGTAATCAAACTGAATGTCCATGTATTTGCCAAAGCGAGAGGAGTTATCATTGCGATTGGTCTTGGCATTGCCAAAAGACTCCAGCACGGGATTACTCTTCAGCAGCTTATCCTTGACGCCCTCAACGGTTGTCTGGTGACCCGAGCAGGCGGCAATATACTGCAAGACCTTCTTGGATGCCTCCGTCTTGCCGGAACCGCTCTCACCCGAGATGAGCACACACTGGCCGCGATTCTCTTCGATGAGCGAGCGGAAAGCATTGTCCGTCACCGCAAAACTGCAAAAGATGAAAAGATTAGACTGGGCATCGCATATTGGAGCGAGATATGACTTACACATGGGGTGGCATCTCGTAGAAGTGCTTGTTGCGATACTCCTTGATGTGGGCATCCGAGTAGATGGGCAGCTGCTTGTAGGGATTCACCGAGATGAGCACCTGACCAATGTAGGTCTGTAAATGCAAGAGATGTGTGTAGTTAGACTGGCAAAAAGGGAAACGCGTTGTGTACTTACATAGATGAGGTTCTCCTGGAAGCGCTTCTTCAGATTGTCAATGAAGGCATCCTCGCTCTTGTAGTTCTCGAGCAGCACAAAGTCTTGAACGCCGGCGCGATCGCGTTCATGCAAACCCGTCTCCATGTTGGGCAATTGGAGGCTACAAGAAGCGTGAAAAGAATCGAAATTGTAGAGTAGAAGAAGTAACTAGAAACTTAGGAACTGCCCTCGCACTTAAGCCATTTCTCGCTAATCTTCCTAAGGTCTTGCCACCTCTGTTGTCGAACCCCATGCAATCAAAAGAGTCGTATTATTTGATAAGATTTGGCCCTCCACTAAAACTGTTAACCAAGTATTTATGGCTTTGACGTGAATAAGCCAATTGTGCCACAAGCTGGAGAGCAGATCAGTTCAAAGGCTCTATACCAAAATGATCTAATTGTTATAGATATTTGTTGATAATGCAAACATTCCTGGATATTAATAGAAACGAGGATTGCTCAGGTGCAATTCCCAGTTGAGCTTATCAATGTCATATTTCATATCTATTGGTAAGGCCAGAGTTATTGGGTCTAGAGTTTATTTGCGCCATTTCGCTGTCTCCCTCCACCTCTCTCTGTCTCTCACTCTCTCTCTCTCTCTCTCTCTCTCGCTGTGCCATCAAATCCAAATGCGTTGATTACGCAATGTGCTTAGTATTTTTACCATTCTTTGGCTTAACTTGGCTTTCTGGGTGTGGCTAGGAAATGCAAACGGAAATTGCTGCGCAAGTATTGATATTGCTAACGTGATGTAAGCACTTTAAAATTATAAAAGAATTGACACCATCACACTTGTGTTGGCTTTCTTAATCAGTTAAGAGCAGCGCTCAGAAAAATGCACAGTTAAACAAGCCAATTATCGGCCTAGATAAGTTGTTGCCGGCATATACCGCGTATACCTGGCCATGATGATTTATCCTTATGCTTATGATTTATCCTTATAAGTTGATCTATCTCTCTCTCTCTCTCTCGCTCTCTCTTTCTGTGGGTCTCTCCCTGGTGGGCACTTGACACTGTTTCAACTGGAGGCACTCGTCTACGCGTTGGATTCTCAATCAATATTTGCACATCATCCGCACGTCAACGATTGTGTTGGCAAACTAACTGGATCCCAGAGATGGCAATAACGTTTTAACCATCAATATTCAATTGCCATAGTTGTAGTTGACGACGACCGCGACGACGACGACGGCGTTATCAAACGCTTTAGCTGCACAGAGAGCACTCCCAATGGCCCAATCAGCCCAAGATTAGATAGTGCGTTCGCATTCACGCAAATAACGACTGTACTCAGATATATATATACTCAGAGAACTATATATATATATATATATATACGTTGATCAACAAATTATTAGATCAATATAATAAGCTCTAATCAAAGAATCTTTCAAATATGTTTATTTCACTCAATCAAACTGCAATGATCACGTTTCGACAGCTTCTAGCGTACTGGGAATTTCAATTTGCATCTCTTTAGGAGCACATGAGTCAGCTACGAATACGATTGCCTCTGGGCGCCCTTGGGACAACTGCAGTTGTTCCCCACCCCTCTCGAGACTCGGTCTATTTAGCGGTCTGTTATCAGCGTGCTAAATAAATCATTAAGTACATATTGTACTACATTCAATTTGTTCAATGTTGCTTTTGCCTTTAACATCGCTTAATTCGTTGAGAAATGAAAAGCAGAAAAGAAAACTATCTATCTAAAAGTGGGGGAAAGAAAAGCAAACTTTATGTTTATGTAATTACACAATGCACTTGCTGTTGGCCAAGTTGACATGTTTCAGTCAGCACTCACTCTGCCCATTTGATGTTCATATTCATATTCATATTCATATTCACACTCATGTCAACACACACGTCCATGTCCATGCACAACAGTTTCCATCGATTTGTCACATTTGTTCCATGAATCACGTAGTTCAACTTGGAAATGATCAAAGTCTTTAAATGAAACTCATCTGAAGCGAGCATCGTTTCCATTCTTAAGCGTTCAATCTGTTAGAGTTGCGGTTTCGTTTCAGTGCGATCTTATAACTGTCATTCATTAACAGGTTTTTATTTGCCAATCCTTAGCTTGTTGTCAGGTGCAGGCAACTCAGTCTAGCTAAAGATTCATTTAAATAGCTAAAGAGCTTCAAGTAAACCTGTCCAGTCTCCTTGTTGACTGTAGTTGAAAGTTGTGAACTACATCTCAACTAGTGCTAATTAATAATCCCTGTTTCTGTTATACGATTAGTTATTAGTATTATCTACTCTTATTATTATTATGTTTATAAATCTTGTAGCGGAAAGATGGACAAAGTTTATTGTGGATTCCTCTTAACTCAGAGAGAGAGTAAGGCTGCTGTTTAGCTTGATATTTGGAGTTGTTCTTCTTCTCTAAAGCCACTTCTTCCTTATCTACTTCTTCATACCGATTAGGTTCCAAAACAGACAAATCGCTAAGGTCTAACGTTAGTTAGATGTTTATAGCATTCAAACTCTAAAACTTAGTCCTCCTAGTAGAATATAGTATATACTATACTAGTAATATCTATAGTTAATCATTAATCTACTTCAGTCAAGTTATTCTACACCACATTAGAGCTTCTTCTCTCGCAGACAAGAGTCAAGCATAGATTATTTTAAAACGTCGATCTACAGTCGTTATCAAACTGAGTTTACTTGAAACTGAATGTGTGTCGACTTAATCAGCTCAACATTTGATTGCTGTTCAATTATAAAAAGTGCCTGAAATTATGCTTCAGTTGCAATTGGAATTCCAAGTGTCAATGACACCTGAGCATGTTCCTTGGCATGGAATTACCTTTTTTTAACATGCACATTATCTTATAATTCAGTTTTTAACAACAACAACATCAAAAATACATATACTGGCTACTTATGCAAAACAGGTTTAAAGTTCTGTTTATTTTTATTGGTGTCGTTGAGCTTTTTAAACTGTCCCATAACTCTTTTTATTGACCTTTGCAGGCAAATAGTCGGAAAACTCAACCCGCAGGGGGTCAATTACACACAAATTTGAGAAAAACTCGTTGGGAAATGTTGAAGAAAAGGTTTGGGAAAGATGTGACTAACAAATGACGCAATTTCTCAAGTGACGAGCAGACTCGATTATGGGGTATTGAACTCGCCAGAGCACTATCTCTCTCTCCCCCACTCTATCTCTCTCTCTCCATCTTTCTCTATGTCTACCTCCCTCAGTTTCTTTTTGTTCAACTCTAATGCTCTGGGCAATCGATTGAGATCTTTGAATGCATAGAGTTCCAAATTGTCTCTGCGCCAGACAAAAGATCTTTCACATTTATATGCAAATGAATCTATGATCTTATTAGCCACAAACGACTAAAGAACGGTCGAAAGGGAATTAAAGCCACAATCAAATGAGAGAAAGCAGTTAACGACTGGCAAATCTGAGGTGGGGGGGGGAAGCAGCTCAAATTTGGGTCCAGACGATACATTTGGGAAATGCAAATGATTTGGTATTAGAAATATTCTAATGAGAAAAACGTTGCCCCACACAATCGATAAAGAAGATGCACTCTGCAGCTGTGATGCGATGCGGCCATGTGTTGGGTATAAAAGGGTCAGGTTGCAACGATTGCTGCATATTCCTCAAGCAGTCATGGAACACAGAGCATCCATACTTTGGCTAGGTGAGTAGGCGAGGCAGCAGCTCATCCTTGTTTGCTGTTTCCGTAAACGAATCTTGCTTTGCAGTTGTGCTCGCCCTGTTGGGCAATGGCTTGGCCTTCCAGGAGAAGGCATCTCTGCAGGCAAGTCTGGTGCAAGTGCAGTCCCAGGCACGCAACGAGGGTCAGCAACAGCAGCTGGCGCAGCCGCAGCAACAACAACATCAACAACAACAGCAGCAGGCACAGCAACAACAACAGCCACAGCAGGTGCTTGGTGGCAGCAACGTGGGTGGTGTTGAAGATACCCTAGGAACGACACGTGGCGTCGATGATCAGCTATTGAAGACTATCGGTAAGGCTGGCTTCAAATACTTTGTGCCCTCCAGCTCGACGACCCCGAAACCGACAGTACAACATCAACATCATTACTATTATCCTTCAGAGGAGAACCAGCATCCGCGCCAGTACGGCTACCATCATTCGTCGCCACCGCGTTACATTTGGCCCACTTATCCGCATCCGCATCCACCGCCGCCATCGCACCGTCCCTGGGTGCCACCCTACAATCCATGGCCCTATGGTTGGGGTCATTGGGGCGGCCACTATCCTGGCTATCCACGTTATCCCGGCTATCCCAGCTATCCCGGCTATCCCAGTTACCCTGGCTATCCAGGCTATCCGAGCTATCCTGGCTACCCCTACTATCCCTTCTATCGCTCATCGGCTAATGAGGAAAACGAGGAGACCGTGATCCAACAGCCCGAGATCAATCAACGCTCCATTCCCGGTAGCTATCAGGCACGTGTGTTGGCCTCCGCCGGCAGCGTCGTTGCTGGCAAGTCCAATGGCGATGTGCTGCCCCTCTATCAGCTCCTCAATGTGGCTAGGGTCTGATTGCAAGGCTTATAAGTTAAGCAAACTTTTGACAAATTTAACGAGAAATAAATCATATCAATATCCAATCAAAATATACGACTTGAGAGGTGTTCTCTTGACTCAAATGATAGGATCTTCCAGCTATCATTTGGTTTCCCTCTGGTATTCCGATATAAAAGTAACATTAAACGAATCTAACTGATGGTCAACGCTCCCAAAGTGCAGTAATCTTTAGTAATCCCCAAGCAAATAGTTCTTGGAAAAGCCGACAACCTTTGCGATAAACAAGATTAAAAAAATCTTCAGACTTATGACTGACTAAACAAATCAGATGATTCACTATACAAATCAATAAACTGAGTAAATTTTGTAGTATTAAGCTAAACTTCTGACTGGTTTACTTTATATAAATGTGATATACACACGTCTGAGTGGATTTTGTATGAACTCATTGAGCCTGAATTGTCAACAAGAGTTGGCTAAGAAATATTCCTTCTATTCAAACGTAGCTGATGCTCAAAGTACTTATGACTTATAGCCATTCCTTAAACTTGAATTACAGTTGACTAATTCAATCCTCAGCAATCGCAACGAGTTTCGAATTTTGAGAAATATATTAATTATATATATTAATGGAAATATATTAAGTAAATCATCCGAGTGCTTTACACGCATTCAACTTGAGGCACAGCTGACTGAGCCAATCCTCAAGCTGAAGAAATATATGTGCTAAAAATAACAAATTGAGAAGGTAGAAAAGCCGGTATGCCCTGCGGTATTCCAGCAATAAATCAATACCGATCGTTGAATCGGTTTGCTCCTAATGATCGTCAACATTTTCGGCTCTTCAATAAAAATAATACAAAAAATAATACAAAAAAACCGCATGTGTTCAATGGATTTCGAGTTGGTGGCGTTGTGTTTGAGCAAAAAATGCAAACAACAAAAATATCGGGGAGCAATCTCAGGCTGCTGACTCATACAATGTCCAGCGATCGTCTGACGCATACCAAGTTTTTTTGGATCAACAGAGAGGAGAAGAACAAGAAGAAGTTGAAGAAGTAAAAAAGAAACAAACAAACACAATGAACAACTGAGTTTCAAACATTTTGGCATGGTGACAAATATACAATATAATTTCAATTGTAAAAAGCTGTTTAGGGAACTTAAAACAGTCTCTCA
The DNA here is from genome assembly GCA_018901825.1 of Drosophila funebris. Taxonomy (NCBI): domain Eukaryota; kingdom Metazoa; phylum Arthropoda; class Insecta; order Diptera; family Drosophilidae; genus Drosophila; species Drosophila funebris. Next base: position 6,170,288 of record JAEIFK010000688.1, read on the forward strand.
TTTACCTTAATTGAATGGGCCCGAAACCAGACTTTTTTTTTGTTTTTTTTGCCACTGTATCAGATTTTCAGTCTTTCGCTTTTATTTTATTTTATTTTTTTGTTACTTCTACGTAAATCTCTGAGTTGACACTTTGGTATAACACTTGGCGTCGCCGATTTCAGTAATCTTAATCCCCAACCAGACACGTTCTGGTTGAACCAACTGCCGTTTCCACAATGGATCGCCAGTTCCATTGCACAAGAAACTGCTACGTGGTTGTTATAGTTTAAGACCATTCACAGCCTATCGAAATTTATGATAACCGGGGTTTTTTTTTATTGTCTTCTACAGCACTTAATAAACATGGGGCTTGACGACCCAATACTATGTTTAACAGTTTATAGCTTATATATTATTAATATCAATATAATTGGTAACTATTCTTAGTAGTTTTCTGTGGGAATTAGTTGCTTTAATAGAGCTTACTTTCCATTTCTATTCAACAGTTTCGTTTTAAGCAGGGTATAACATTTGTCGCGTTGACCTCGTTCACGATCACGTTCGTATCTCTCAATGTTTGAGTCATTATATGGACAGTCCCATGCATTATCTTATCGAAGTATGTAGTCTTAGTGTAAATAGAAGGTAACCCACTGTTATAATGCAATTCCTTTAGTATTCTCTTCATATATGTATATTGCAATAGAATTGTGGAGTTCGTATTTCAATATCGCAAATAGACACAAACTTATCACTAATATGTGTTCAAAACCAAAGATAGATAACGCGCTCGATAACTGCTCGCCTAATTTTGTTTTTGGCAATAAAACAAATTTTTTGTCGAATTCGTAACAAACACAAATTAAGCGACTGATAAATCGTAGAAATCAACACACAGACATGGCCAATAAGTGCACCTGACCAAGTTTTGTTAACAATCTGGTAACAATATATCATTATCGCAATTAACCAAAAACTAAAATGCGTGCAATTTCGAGGGCTTAAATTATCTATTTATAACAAGACTTTGTTTTCATTGTTCAGATTTGAATGCAAGAATTACATCATTTCCATTAGAAGCTTTGGTTTCTTCTCTCCCTTTCGGGGTCTCTTTCTGTCTCTTCTTTTATTTGAATTCCGTCTGTGAGGCAATGACATTGAAGTTAACGCTCTGCAGGCTTCCATTTGTGTGTGCACAACTGTGTTTCAATACACATCACATACATTCATATATTTGGCAAGCAACTCAAAGAGAGTGGAGGAGGAGAGAGAGGTGGAGCGGAGTGTCACTGTTGCGGGACAAGGTTACTCGACGATCGCAGTTCGATTGCAGTTCGTTGTGGTCGAAGCTAAGCTGCTTAGCGTCTTGTCGCAATTGAAAATGGGTCAAATCAATAGAGCGACACCATTGAAATTGAAATTGGAAATGATATTCGATACAAATTCAATATGGCGGACATTGTTATAAGAGTGCAATGTAAACATATGCATGCATGCACACACACACACACACCCACACACACACACATACATACATACATATATACATACATACAAATACATATCTAAGTACATTAAGCATTATGTTGGGCAGGGAGTCGAGTTCTATATCAAAGTTGACCCGCTTTGTTTGTATTTGTTCCTGCTATAAAACTGAACAAACAAAATTAACAAACTCAAAACGAGAGAGACAGAGTGAGTGACGAAAAGTAAATTGAATGTGTGGGTTATGTGCGTGCGGTTGTGTGTGTGTGTGGTCAAAAGGAAGTGCTCAGGAAGCGAAAGAGTCGCTTAAAAGCGAACACACAATATGACTGTGCGCTGGGGGTTAAGAGGTGTTGCAGCTGAGGCATGCCACAGGCAACCAACGCAGCACATGGCCGTAAATGCCGCTTTATTAGACGCACATAAACCAGATTTGTGCTTGTTATTGTTGTTGTTGTCGTTGTCTTTGGTGTCCAAGTTCAAATTGCGCAAAGGAAAGAAAGTCTCACTGAGCAAAGAAATACAGAGACGGATCACGACCTGGGCAAACCGGCAGAACCGCTTTTTTGCCTTAACTTCATCTCGTTATATATTTTGCCGTTTTTTTTTTTTAGATGTCTTCACAGCATGCAACACATTTATTACTCTTATCTGTCAGTCCACGGGGATGCCACAGAGTTTCTATCTATTTATATGCAAAGTTGCTGCTCTTGATTAGCTACTGAATCTCCCATCAATCGTCCAGACTGTCTGTCATATCCGTAATGGTCAATTAGCTGTGACAGTCATCGACAGTAGCGTTGTCGCTTCGCACGATTAGAAGTTGGGACCTCATTAGAAACATATGTATGATATGTGTACAAATGTATTTATGCACGTTCGATAAATGAAAGCAAGTACAGAATTTCACTCACTGTCTGCAGTTGTTGTTTGAATTTCTTTTCTTTTTTTGATCGGGTACCGTTAACTTGACCCGCCGCTGTCATCAGCAGCAGCAGCAGCAATACCGGCGGCAGCAGCAGCTACGTCCCAAAACGTTACAAAACGATCGAATAGACACTTGTTGGTTTTGCGGTCGCGACACTTGTAGCCTGCTTGTTGTTGCTATTTATTTGGCTTTGGCACGCGCTCAGCATTCAAATTGACGTACACCCAAAATGTTCTTGAGCGGCAACAAAAATTCTGTCAGTTGAATAATAAATAATTCAAGCAAAGCCCGGCGACAGCAAGCGCACCTTGCAAAAGTTAAAACCTAACTGAAACGCCGCAGTCCAATTGCCGCCACATTTTGCACAGCCAGTCCATAACAACAACAACACAAACAGCGCAGTTGAATAGCGATAGCATATCGTGCCTAAGTCGTGACGAGCCAATCGCTTATCGATAAATTTATGTTGTAAGCGGGCAATTCAAAAACTAAGCGATCAGCGCGACGAGAATCTTTACTTAAAGAAACCACGAAACACATTTAATTTTAGGCACACCACTTTTCTCACTTCTTTTTATTCTTAATTCACCAATTTATATGTATAACAATGGGTTAACTATACTAAAAACGTTTGCTTAAGCTATAACACAATAATATTTCAGTTGATTTGATCTCTGAAAAGAATTGTGTTTTATCTCTTTTCTTGTTTAAATTATAATCCAATGCAAATGCAAAAATTAATATATAAATTCTCAAAAAATACCTGTACTCAACATACGCCTAGATGATGAAATGATTAGATCAGACTAAAACCCTGAGTTTGCTCTATTGCTTGCAGTAGTTTAAACTTGAGTCGTTCCTTGGTCTTATAGCGTGGCAGATCCAATAGATTAAAGCAGGTGTGTGCAACTGGAAGGAAACGCTCATTTTGTGTAGGCTGTATTACGATCTGAAATATTAAATGGAACTCAGGCATTAACAGATTAATTGGCTCCGAATTAGTTTACCTTAATAGCTTTCATGCCCTGAATGGGTATACGATCAGAGCCCGTCAAATATAGTAAGAATTTCTTCTTGTCAACTTCAGAAAGATCGTGAAAAACTTCCCAGAACCATTTGACCTAAGAGGCACTCAATGCTTTTACTTTGTTTTGAATATTATTAATAGAGATACCAACCGTTTCATCGCCAGACGTATAGCCTTCCTTGTAGTCGCAATTATCTTCCAACGCCTGCCAATCGTACTCTTCATTGCCGACGACAACGGCCATCAGTTCCTCCGGCTGGAAAATCTGCAGAACACGTGCAGAACAAACCTTCATGAAGCCCTTATGAAAGGCGCGATAATGCGGCTCAACGGATTTGTTGAATATAAAATCAACATAGAGATCAACAAACTCCTGCCTGTTATCCAGCGTGACGGAAATATTGCTTCCATTGGGCTTAAGAGACTTAGTCTCTGACTCGCCGTATACGTCGCGGGATATCTCAAAGGTCAAATCAAATGTGTCCTTAAAGTCATCGCCGTCATAGTCAAGCAGTGCTTGCATGGAATTTGCCTCTGTGGGCGACATCTGCCGTAGATCGCTTAGATCGACGGGCTTACTTAACAGTTTCTTATAAAGCGCCAGGGGAAAAGGTAGATTTATGATGGTAAAATTATAGATGGCCAAACCGCAGAGTACACCAATTAGGAAGTACATATTTTCCGATTCGAAGCTGACGTCGGCAAACCACATAATGCGGGAGTCTTCAAACTCTTTGAACATGCCGTATTTGGGATCGATGAGATCCTTCAGTAGCAGCATAAAGAACTCTTTTCGCACGCCGCCCGCATCAACGGCCTCCTCGCCTTGAAACTTAATTTTCAGCGGCTTCTTGAGATCACTTTGGCTGTAGAGCTCTAGTTCACGCAGTGAATCCTGCACAATATTCTCTCGCGTCACATTTAACACAATAAATTGTGAGATTGGTCCAAAACCGAGTAGATCGTGAAATACCTAAAAGAAGGAATATCAGAAGGCAATATAAAGATGTATAGGATGACTACCCACATTAAAGGAGTTCGTCATGGCCGAGTGCATTTGCAGAAGCTGATCTGCTTGCAGCAGCGATGTCTTGGCAGACGCATCGAACAGGAATGGGAAATTGCAGATACTAAACTCATTGGACGCCTCATAGAGTGTCCAGCGGAAGTATTCCTGCTGCACATCTACATAGTCGGACAGATCTGGCCAATGAAAGAGCTGATAATTTAGTCGATCCTCACGCATATCATTAATCCGACACAGGTTATCCAGCATCCGCAGCACAATTTCCAAGTCCTTATTGTAGGGCAACAGCTAGGAGCAGCATTTAACTTTGGTTATCAAGTCATTGCTCGATTAGATGTCTTCTTACCTTCTTCTGACGTGGCTCATTATGATTGATTACCTCAATTCCCATCTTAAAGCTGATAATGTGCATCACGACGTGCAGAAAGTTATTTACCATTTGCTCAAAATACTCCAAGGGCGTGTGGCCCCACCATTTATCGAGTACCTTTCGTGGATTCTCAGTCAGATTGAATGTAGCAATGGCAAAGGGTACGTGCAGTGACTTGTAGTGTTTGGAATTGACAAACTCATGGTATAATGGCAGCAAAAGATAGAGACGCATACTCTCCACATCCGCCGGCGAGGCGACCAGCGAGCCCAGCAGCTCCTTCGTCAAATTATCCCAGATCTAAAGGTGTAAATTAATTTTACTTGAGTTTCCATAAGACCAATATTCCACTAATCACACTTACCACTTGCTTGATGCTCTGGTTCTCCACCTTGCGTAAATTATCGAACGCCAGCTGGGCAGCGGTCAGATCCAAGCCATAGTTGCGGGCGGAGCAACCAAAGTGTTTGTCCTGACCCAGCAAAAATGAACCATTTAGGCAGGCCTGACTTTTGAATATCTGTTCCATTGAATGCAGCAGATCCAGATCGCTTTGATCGCCTTCCTTGAAGCGGGCACATTGCTTGGTTGCCTCCGCCGTAAGTGCAAGAATCTGTGACTTAGGTCTGCAAACAAAAAGAGTGGGAAATGAGAATTCATATGAGGATTAACCTCTCTCCATTGCTCACTCATAAATGCGACAGTCGGTAGGCGGCTTTTTGTCCACATAAAGCGAGGTGGTCACAATCGATTGGTCACCGCCAGAGAAGATCTGGTGAATGACAACGGAGATTTCTGCATCACTGGACTGCAGCAATGCAGAGCCACTGGGCGACACCCAAGGACCAATGACCACCTGGGGCAGGTTTAGACTTTTAGTGCTGCGTGTGCCCAGTTGTCCGGAGCTGCCGAGACCAAAGCCATAGATGCGACCACGCGACGGCACCAGAGCCAACGTATGTCGATTTCCGCAAGCCACTTGGGAGATGGTACTTCCCATCAGCTCCACAACCATGCGAGGCAACATCTCATTGGAGTTAAAACCATGACCCAATTGACCGTATGCACCAGCACCACAGGTAAATACTCCTCCCTCGTTGGTCAGAAAGACGGAATACTCATCACCACACGCAACAAAGCGCACACCCAATGTTCGAAGCGTTTTCAACTGTGTGGGATAGGCACGATTCGTCTCATCGTTGAGTCCCAACTGGCCACAATTGTTGCGTCCCCAACCGAAGACTGCCGTTGATTTGGAAATGAGAAAGGAGTGATTACCACCACAGGCAATGGCAGCCACTGGAATGCCCAGCAGTGTGGTCAATCGCATGGGATAGTTGCAATGCGTGAGTTCAGTGGGTGACTTAACTCCCAGTTGGCCATAGATGTTGGATCCCCAGGAATAAAGTTCACCACCTGCAAATGTTGTAACGCCAAGATGAAGTGCTCATTATGGGGAACGAGATTACTCACAGCAAGTCAGGGCCAGGCTGTGGTTGTTGCCACAGGCAATTTGAACCACCGTTTTGGAGACTAGATAGCGCACAATTTTGGGCAATTGTATAACTTCCTGATCGCTGGCATGACCCAATTGACCACACTCGTTATCACCCCAGCTGAGCACCTGACCCCATTCAGTTAGCGCCATCGAATGACGACTACCGCAAGCTATTTGGGTAACCACGTAAGCCTGTAGCTCTGGTATTTCCACTGCAATTGAACAATTACAAAGCATACATTATAAGAGCTGTATGTGTAACTTTAGAGAAGGCGACATGTGACAATGTGATGGGAAATGATAGGGGGAACGAGTGTACAAACGAGAATGGAAGATTTGTACATACGAAATGGCGACATACGTGGCCTTTTTGTGGGCAGCTCGTGTCCTAGCTGTGAGTAATCGTTGCTCCCGCACGCGTACACCTTCCCGCTAGCAGTAAGAAAAAGCGTATGACGATGACCGCAAGCTATCTGTTGTACCGTCGAGTCCGGACTCCAGGGTATCTTGCTGGGTGCCAATATCTACATCAACCATAAGTACACACCTTAATTTACTGTTATTATTGCTGTTGTTGTGTTTACCTGCTCATCCTCAATCCCGCCAAGCCCTAACTGACCGCGGGAAGTGTTACCCCAACAGTACAATTCCATGGCGCTTCACTCCGCTCCCCTTCACCGTAAATTTAATATTCGTTGTATTTATCGTTGTGGATGTAGACACAGCTCAGTTTTCCTTTGTTCTTCGCTTATTTTGATACTCCAATTTTTGCTACGATAGCAGCGAATATTCGAGAAAGCGCCAGAGTAGGTGAAACATTCTTTGCGGCAGTGCAATTTTTTACTTTTTCGGCTTTATACTTGATCTACACACACACAGATGCATTTGATAGGCGGAAAGCTAAAGAATTTTTAACGGGTTTCGTCCGTGCTGCCCTTAAGTTGTAGTGTGGCTGTGATTGCTTTTTTTGAATAGCGCATTGAGTACGCTTCTAACCGGAATATAGCTTAAAATTCGACAGAAATCTCTTTTCAATAAAAAATAACAAATTATAACAAATCAAAACCGCAACAACAACAAAAGAAACCAACAAATAATGACAGCGCTGCCAACTGATTGTATTTGCTGAAAGCCCATTGAGACTAAGTGCAATTGCCATAATCGATAAATTAAATGCATGTCTCACTTGAAATTATGTTTTATTCCGCAAAAATTTATCGATTGGGAATATCCATAATATTTAAATATTTGCCAATGAATGCTTAATGTGAACCAGAAAACTGATGAGTATGTTCTATAAACAAGTTCGCATATCTGTTAATCGAAGGGAGAGTGGACATGCCTTTATCGCCGTTAGCGAATTTTCGCCGGCAACTCAGGCTGACGACTGAACTCTGCCCTTTTGTGCAATTAAAGTTAGAATGGAAGATTAAAGCTAGAGGCAACCGTGAATAGACGTTTATAATACCGGATAAACCGCGCAATTGAAATTCAACTGATAACGGCCATTTAGTAGGTTACCGATACAAAAACCGGTTGCTTCAAACTGCTTTTTGTCGAAGAAGTGTGGAAAGTGTAAGCTCATTGATTTTCAGCTGTTTGTCGAACTGTTGCCACGCCAACAAGATGCAGGAGGCTTTCGTCAATTTAAATGGCATTCCCACGCATATCCTTACGTGGGGCAAGTGGATCGAAGAATCGCTTAACGATGTCAAGGAGTTGGTAATTTGCATAACGGGTAATCCAGGTTTGCCTGGTTTTTACACAGAGTTCTGTGGAGCACTGCAACAGGAGCTAGGTGCCGATGGACACAACTTGCCCGTCTGGGTGATAGGTGAGTGCTGGTGCTGCAATTTCAAATGGCCTGAACTCATCGCTGACTTTGTAGGTCATGCTGGACACGACGATCCACCCGAGGCAAGCATACGCGAGGTTCCGCAGCTCAGCGGCAATCAGGAGCTCTTCAATTTGGATGGGCAGATTACCCATAAGATTGAGTTCATTAAGAAGTATGTACCCAGCCATGTAAAGATCCATCTCATTGGACATTCGATTGGCGCCTGGATGATACTGCAGTTGCTGAAGGAACAGGAGATACGCAACCGCATCAAAAAGTGTTACATGTTATTCCCCACCGTCGAACGCATGATGGAATCACCCAATGGCTGGACATTTACGAAAATCGCCATGCCCCTTTACTCCGTATTTGGATACATATTTTACGCTATCTTCAATGCGATGCCCGTTTGGTTACGTATCTTGTTCATTCAAATCTACTTTTGGATCTTTTCCATACCCAATCAATTTACCGGCACCGCACTTAAGTACACTAAGCCCTCGGTAGCGGAGAAGGTTGTATTTCTGGCGGACGACGAAATGGCAAGGGTGCGTGGTCTACAGCGAGAGCTTGTTGAGGATAATTTGCATTTGCTAAAGTTCTACTATGGCACCACGGACGGCTGGGTTCCCGTTTCCTACTACGAACAGCTTAAGTCCGACTTTCCCCAAGTTGATGCTCAGCTGGACACCAAAAAGATCTCTCATGCATTTGTATTGCGTCATTCAAAGCCCATGGCATCTATTGTGCGCAACATGATAAAGGAGAATCTGCAGTGAATGCCATGTCAAGTAGATGGAACTTGCCAATTGTTGCCTATTCTTAAGTTTATAAGCTAAAAGTTTCATTGTCGAGATTTTGTACCATCCAAGTTGGTACGGAGTGCCGTAGATCAATATATTCTAATAAAAGTTTTTATAACTTTTCTTTAATTGCAATGTCAAAACTCTAATTGCTCAAATTTAATATTTGCTTATGTGCTATAGTTGAGGGTAAGTTGAAGTTCCTGTTCCTTTTCATCTTCTTGTTCTCAGTTGCTGGCCGCTGATCCGGAACGAGATCGAGAACGGCTTCGTGATGGCGAACGAGAGCCGGAACCAGAACGTGAACGAGATCGCGACTTGGACTTGGATTTCGATTTAGAGCGTGAGTGTGAGCGAGAACGTGAACGAGATGCAGACTTAGATTTGGATTTTGATCTACTGCCGGAACGGGAACGTGAACGGGATACAGACTTGGAGCGTGATCGAGAGCCAGATTTGGAGCGGGAACGTGAACGAGAGCCGGACTTGGAGCGTGATTTCGAACGTGAGTGTGATTTAGAACGAGAGCGTGATTTAGAACGTGATCTATCGGATTCTCCGCCAGATTCAATGCGATTCTTTGCACGCTTACGCTGTGCAACGCCATCGCTTTCGCTGCCACTGCGACTCCGGCTGCGCTTTCGACCATGATCACTGCCACTGGCGCTGCCACTGCGACTACGGCTGCGACTGGCGCTCTTTCTGCTGCCGGATTGGCTTCTGCTACGGCTCCTATTGCTGCCACTGGCGCTGCCAGAGCGACTGCCACTGCGGCTTCCGGATTTGCTTCTGCTGCGACTTCTACTCCTGCTTCTGCTCCGACTGCGTTTGCCATCGCTTTCGGATTCGCTAGTGGATATCGTCTCCTTCGATACAATTTTGAGACGCTGCTTGCCGGACAATTTCTCCTTGGATTCCTTGGCGTTCTTTTGCTGTTGCTTCTTCTTTCGCTTGTTATCCCTGCCACCCGATTCCTCTTCGCTATCGCTCTCATATTTCTCCGTTTTACGTTTACGTCCGCTGCCCTTCTTCCTTTCACCCTTGCTCTTCTTCTTGCTGGGTCTCTCATTGCCCTCACGTGGTGCTCCATCACCGCTGTCGGTACCAGAAATGTAATCATCCTTGCGTGGTCGCCCGCTGCCCTTCTTACGTTCCTTTTCGGCCGGTGCGTCTGCGATAATTAGCAAATTCTTGGTCTTCTCCACGTACTCCTGTCGCTTGGCAAGCAATTGATCCCGCGATGTCTTGGCTTCCTCCTCGCGTCGCTTACGTTGCTCCGCTATCTTCAGCTTGAATGCTTCGCGCTCCTCCTCTTGTCGTCGTCGTAGAGTGCGCTCCTCCTCATCAATGCGTCGTGCACGCCCCACATGGTATTGTGCCTGCGACAACAGATCCTGACAGGTGTTTGCCTCAACGCCGGCTACTTCAATATTAAAGCGCGTCTTGTCACCGTGCACGGACAAGTATTGGAAGTACTTATGAGCCAACTCCAGTTCATGCACCGCCTGCAGCACCACCTCCAGCGTGGACTTCTCGTCCTTGAGAATGGCCATGGCCAGTCGGGAAAGTACTACGGCTATATTGAACAACAACACTGTATCCTGTGGAGCAACACGGCGTGCCTTCAAGAGCACAGCCTTCGCTTCAACCAGCTTATTAGCCCGTAGATACGCACGGGCGAGGTACTGCATCACTTCGACGTTGTTGTGTTTGTAGAACTTCTTCATACAATTCTCGTACATCTGTATGGCGCTGATATACTGCTTCTGCTCCACATACACATGGGCAATGTTAAGCCATACATCGCAGAAGTCAGCGGTGGCTTCACGCACCTGAGCGAAAATGTCACGCGCTTCGATAACGCAACCTTTATGGGCAAGCACGGCTCCAATGCCGTTGGTGGCCCAAATGTTACGTGGATCCGTGCGCAACACCTTGATAAAGAGGTGGATGGTTAAGAGTGATAACAATTTGGAATTTACTTTAACGTACCTGCTTAAAAATGGCCAACGCCTTCTCCTGATGCTTGCGTTCCTTCTCCTTATCCCGACTGGGCTGATGTAGTGTCTGCAGCGAGAAATTTCCCAGTGCAATCAATGAATATGCGTCGGAAGAGGTAGCCGGATTCTTAAGTATCGTTTCGAAGTTCTTTTGGCCAAGAGCAAATTGCATTTTGGCCAAATGCAGATTGCCCAGCAGTGACCTGGCATCCGGATTATCATTGTTGATATTGAGGGCATCCTTGAAGAAATCCGAGGCGACAAAGATCAAACCTTTGTCGCGGGCCATGCAACCCAGTCGTAGATAGCAATCAATGTAGTTGGGATGCTCCTTGAGAATCTCCTTGTACAGTTTATCGGCCACATCAAAGCTACTCATGGCCTCGTTCAAGCGCGCCAGATTATACTTCATGGTCACCTGAATGGACTCGTAATATTTAACATCCTTATCCATCTCGGAGCTGGCATGTTGCAATGCCGACTCCAGCGTGTCCTTGGCCATTTTCAGATTACCCAAACGATAATGAAGCGAGGCGACATTATTTTGTATCTCCGCGGGAATCTCATACTTGGCTTTATCCCGTAAGATGCTTGAGGCAGTGCCATAAGCATTCAACGATGCCTGCAAATCATTTTGTTCCAGTATCTGAGCCAGTTCAATCCAAGCCTCAATGTCCTCTGGAAACTGTTCCGTGACCTTCTTGAGGTGTGTCTTGGCCATGTCGCGCTTCGTCTGCGAATTGGAGTGGGCATACAGTGAGCCAAGGATCTTCATGGTCTCATAATTGCCCGGCTGAATCTTCAGCACTTTTTCAAAACATTGTGCAGCCTGTAAGGAAAAGGTTTAGAATTGACTGATTATGTTATCCAGAAGGCTTCACTTACGTTCTCCGTATCACCGCGATAGATGTACATCTGTCCTAATCCATAGTGGGGCAGCACAAAGTTAGCTGGGGCGATCTGCGTGGACTGATAGTAGTATTGAAAGGCCTGATCATAGTCGCTCTGGGCATGAAAGCTGCGTGCCAGCTGGTAACAACTCTCGGCACGCATCGCCTCATTCTCGGTGTTGTGGAAGGCGTGCAGCGCCAGATGATGCACCTTCTGATAGTCCTTTTTGAAAAAGAAATGATTTGCCAAATGATTCAAGACCATTGGATTGGCATTGTCAATGGTATACGCCTTGGATAACATTTGCACGCCCAGCTTATTGGATTCCGGCTCCAGTTGATTCAGTTTAAGCACAGCCAGACCTATCAGGGCGCCCACACACTGCTGGTCCAGTTGAAGAGCTCGTTCAAAGGCCAACTTGGCCTTCTCTGCATTGCCCATCTTGAGGAAACAATGCGCCATGCCAATCCGCACATTGGCCGGGCAATTAGGATTCGTTCGTAACGCCTTTTTGTAAAAGGCCATGGCACCGCGATAGTCCTTACGATTGAACGCAATACATGCCTTACCCAGCAGAGATGGGATATTCGAGGGCGATTGATTCAGCACAAAGTTGAATTGTGCATCCGCTTGATCCATTTTGTCACCCTCGAGTAGGCAAAAGTAGGCACGACCCAGCAAATGACTTTGATCGTACATAATGATCTTATCCGCACTCGTGTACAGATTGGTGGCCTTCATGAACAACTCGCGTTTCTTATCCTTGGACTTCTCGCGGTAAGCCTCCTGCACATAGTGGGCGGCCAACATGTCCAGGGCTCGCATTTGATCCGTTTTAAAATCCCGATAATCCGTGGTGCCCTTTTCCCGTGCTGCCTCCAGCAGCGTAATGAAGTCATCAGTCTTCTTTTGTTTGTAATACGCCAACTACAATGAATTCAGAAATGATTATGCGGTGACCAGCATGGAGCACATTTTGCATGCACAATCTTACCGCGACATTAACCCAAACGTGCAACGGGGCACGCTCCTGGAGCAAAATACTAAACACTTCGGAGCATTCTGGCAGTTGATCTGGATCCACCTCGATAACCTGTAAGAAATAATTGTAGCATTAGTAGTGTTTTCGTAGTAATATTACTGATTTTCGGTGTAGTGTTTTTTCGCATTATTTGCAAACGCGGTCGCATTTTTAGGATGTTGTGCAGACTGCCCACACTTACCTCATCGGTGTCCTGTAGCGGAATTTCAATGCATGCGGACATGATTGCAGCTGCCGTGGTTCAATGACCAAACACTTGGGCACTTAAAGGCGTTTTATATACGCAAAATAAACCACAATTATATTTTTAATGCGGTACGCTTGCCATAAAAAACATTGATACTGACGATATATCGAAGTGTTGCTAACGATTAATCGATATGATCGCGATATTCAGCGGGCGAATTAATCGAAACGTTTGAAAGGAAAATCGAATATGCCATCGATAGTTGTGATGTAGCATTGGTGTATTGATAAAATTATGTAGTTATTAAAAGTATTAGAAAAATGTATTATTTAGTCAAAATTTTCAAAAGAGCAATGTATTAGGCCATTAACAAAATGCACGCGGGCGTCTGGCGAGTGGGCGTGTGCCAACTGGCGGCCAATGTACGCGCCACAACAACAGCAATAACAACAGCAGCAGCACTATCAACAATGTTTCAAGCGAAAAAAGTATACAAACAAAGTGAAACATATGTTCCATGCCAATTACGGAAGGGCTGTCGAAGCTACTCAAAGATTGCGCAAAATTATACACGTGAGGGTGGCAACAATCAGCTGAGCAAATGCATATTGAATCCAACCACAACAAACGCAACGTCGCAGTTGTTAACGAAGCGCAGTGTTGTGAGTAACTCAAGGTATTCGGCAAGCACAATCATGAATTCGTACTGCAAGGAGCTCATATTGAATACATATGATATTATCGGCTTTGACTTGGATGGAACTCTGTTGCAATACAATTTGGAGCAGATGACAACGCTGATTTACGATGCACTTAAGCAATTTCTGGTCGAGCATAAGGGATATCCAGAGGCGCTGCTGCAGCAAGAGTTGGACATAGATTTCCTGCAAAAGGGTTTAATCCTGGATGGAACGCATGGGAATGTGTTAAAGTTAAGTCATGAGGCGACCATTCTTCGTGCCTCCCATGGCACAAAGCTGCTGAGTATTGACGAGATTGTGGCAATCTATGGATTTGAACAAAGATGGGATGTGACAACGGAGTTCTTCAAAGATCCATTGTCCACATGGAACGGACCGGCTGCTATGCATATGCGTACACTGCTGGATTACTTCGACATGCCCTGTGCCATGGTGTTTGCCCAGGCGGTGGATATTATCGACAAGAGCAGCGGTTCGAATGGGGCACTACAGGAGTACAAAGTTTGGCATGATCTGCTGGATGGATTAATGCGCATCTACAGTCGAGACAACTTCAGCAACGACAAGAGTTTCTACTTCAAAGCCATGCGAGCTGAACCCCAGCGTTATGTGTTGCCCTGTAGTGAAAAGCTGATCCCTTGGCTAAACGAATTGCGGGCCAATGGCAAGAAACTATTCCTCTTGACCGGTTCCAACATCGATTTTGCCAATTTGACAGCCACACAAGCGTTTGGCCCCGACTGGCAACAGCTGTTCGACTTTGTGGTTACGTTTGCCAAGAAACCGGGATTCTTTACCATGCAACGTCCTTTTATGCTCGTGGATGATCAGGCCAAGCGTGAGCTGCCCGACAGTATGCTAGGTCTGGACTTTGATCTTAAGTCGGGACAGGTCTACTCGCAGGGCAACTGGCACCAATTGCATCAGGCGCTGGCCAAGCTGTTGAACAAGAGCTCAAACGAGGCACGTGCCCTCTACTTTGGTGACAACATTATCCAGGATATCTATACACCTGTCAAACATCGTGACTTCGATACGGTGGCCATTGTCGAGGAACTTTCGCTTGTGAATCAAATGGATAATGCTCTGCTGTCTTCCAAATTTTGGGGTTCCTATTTCTGTATTGAAAACACGCCAACACTCTGGTCTGGCTTCTTAGCCAGCTATGCCCAAATCTGTGTGAGCTCCATGGATCAGATGGCCGAACTGCCGTCCACAGAACGCATCGTGTCCACCAACATGTATGGCTTCTATCCGGCACTGCCCAAACAACTCATGAGCAGTAACCTGACGCCCTTGAGGCAGGGAGGAGCCTCCAATTGATAGCCAGCTAATAAACACTCGTCTTTCAATTGCGTTGCATGTCAGCTGCATACAAATTTATCCACACATTGAAACTATTTTACACGTCCACACGTACAATAAACAACCACAGCCCATAACTAAAGTATTTTGTAATTGTTTGCAATTTTTATATACTATATTTTTAAATGGAAATTGCTTTCAACATTGTTAAATGTACAAATAGTTTAATGTAGGCAATTGAAGGGATTGTTTATTGTAAGAACTAATCCCAGACAACTAACTAAAGACGACGATACGCCATTCAGATACGCCATTCCTCGACTTTTTTGTTATTTTTATTATATATTAGACCAATTTCAGACTGGCTTAGATAATTTCTATAAATACATAAAGACGATGCGAAGTAGATTTATTTAACTGATTTTCAGATAAACACTTTGTTTATTTTTTTTTTTAATTTTTATAAATATATCAAGTTGAATCTGGAATAGATTATTGAAATTATATATTCATTTACTGTTTTTACAAGCGCGGGCAATGCCGCATTGCACCCACTAGTTTGACAATAAAATTATAAATCAAAACAAATTTGGTTTCTTTACAAGTTTATATAAATATTTGTGACCATGTGTAATACCAAAGTACGGAGGAAAATAACAATACATAGAGAAGTAAACTTTAGACCTACACCAAGTGGAAAATGTGTAAATGATTCAATTGAATTGACTAATTGATAGCTAATTTAGTTGACTCGCTCCACAGCCAAGGCAATGCCCATGCCGCCGCCAATGCAAAGCGAGGCGATGCCACGACGTCCGCCGGTGCGTTGCAGTGCATACAGCAACGTGACCAAGACACGGGCACCGGATGCGCCAATGGGATGTCCCAGAGCAATGGCGCCACCATGTACATTCACCTTGCTGTCGTCCAGTTTGAGGCACTGCAGCACGGCCAGCGATTGGGCGGCAAAGGCCTCATTCAGCTCATACAGATCGACGTCGTCGCGGGTCCAGCCGATCTTCGTCAGCTGCAAGCGAAGAGATTATCATAAGGCAAGGCAAAACGAAGGAGAAAGCACTTACCAATGTTTCCACGGCGGGAACCGGACCCAGACCCATAACCTTGGGTTCCACGCCACTTTGTGTCCAGCCCACAATCTTGGCCAGCGGTTTAAGCCCTCGCTTACTAACCTCCTCGCCGGACATGAGTAGCAATGCGGCAGCGGAATCATTTACGCCGGATGCATTTCCAGCGGTGATCGTGCCGTTCTCCTTGAAGCTTGTACGCAACTTTTGCAATCCCTCAACGCTGGTACCGCTCTTGATGTACTCATCCTTGGTAAATAGTGTTGTGCCCTTGCGATCCTTGATCTCAACTGGCACGATCTCAGCCTCAAAGTATCCCTGCTGCTGTGCCAGCTCCGCACGCTGTTGGGATAACACGGCAAAGGCATCTTGCGCCTCGCGACTTATTTGATATTGCTCAGCGAGATTCTCAGCTGTGATGCCCATGGGAATGTGCTCCATGGCATCCGTGAGGCCATCATTCAGCATGGAATCAACCAGCGTGCCAGGTCCCATTTTAACGCCTTGCCGCAGATGCATGACATGTGGAGCCAGGGACATGTTCTCCTGTCCGCCGGCAACAACAATTTGTGAATCCCCGGAACGTATCGCCTGGTAACCGAGTACAACAGTTCTGGAAAGGCAGCAATGTAACTGCTAATATCATTAGTCTGGAGTACTTACTTCAAACCGGATCCGCAGAGCATATTGATGCCATAGGCTGGCACCTCAATGGGCAGGCCCGCCTTCAGTGAGGCTTGCCGCGCGGGATTCTGACCTTGACCCGCCGAAAGTGCCTGTGAATTGTTTTTTTTACTAAGTATTTCGTACATTTACATAACAATTTAAGCAAATTTTATGCAGCAACACGATAATTGTTCCAACAACAAATGAGATAAGTATTATTATACCTGGCCCATGATGACTTCATTGACCTGCGGGGCTGGCACATTGGCCCTTTTGAGCACCTCTTTGATGACCACGCTTCCCAGATCGGATGCCTTCAGTTTAGAAAGTGTGCCATTGAAGCTGCCTATATGTTGGAAAGAGAAAGTTTTAAATATTTGTGGATTTACAAATTGCATCATTTTTCTATGAAAATCATTTGTTTACCAATTGGCGTTCGCGCAGCAGATACAATAAACACGTCAGACATACTTTGTGATCAATAAATCCAGCGAATGTTTACAGTTTAACTTATAAATTAGCTAATGATGAAGAGCGTCCGAACGTGGGTTGTTGCTAATGTGGGTGCGTTTAAACAAATGACTTAGCACCGGCGAAAATTCCTATTCACAGTAGCCAATTCGCCGCGAAGATACACTTGTATGCTGTGCTGACACTTGCAACTGGCATGGCAATCAATCGATATAATCGATTAAAATATTAATATAAAACATTAAGTACTAAAGCAATAACTTCCTCACTAGATAATCAATACTTATTGATTTTATTAAAAAAGATATTACATTTTTTTATCCAATACATAAACTTAAAAGTTACAAATAAACAATATCAGCACCAAACCTTTTCTAATTTCTTCTCCTTTAAGTGACTACATTTCCAGTAATATTTAAAAACTATACTGTTGAGTATAATGCTTTTAGCTGTAATATTTTTTAATGGTAGATCACATCAAATAGTTTTAAACTATCGATTGCAAAATGAGTCTTTAATATCGATATGTATGATGGTCAATGTCTATTGTGCTTATGATATCGATGGGGTATTATATCGATACGATATCAGGCAGTACACAGAAAATTATTTTTTGCTGAAAAAAACGCACAAATCGCGCATTAAAAACGCAAAAAGAACAAACGCGCCCACCCTGTGACTGCCAGACAGGTCGCGAGCCATTAATTATACACAGCGAGGATCCAAAAGCGACGTTTTAAGGAGCCGGACCGAGCCACAGCCACAGCAACAGCCCCAGCCCTCGCCCAACAGCAACAACAACGCCAACACCACCACCACCCTAACCAAAGACAACTACAGCTACAACAACAACCAGAGCCTCACAATCATACAAAGCAGCAGCAGAGGCAGAGGCAGAGACAGAGGCAGCAACAGCAGCAACAAACGCAACAAATATGCAGGCGATTAAGTGTGTCGTCGTGGGTGACGGTGCCGTCGGTAAGACTTGCCTGCTCATCAGCTATACGACAAATGCATTTCCCGGCGAATACATACCCACCGTATTCGACAATTACTCCGCCAATGTGATGGTCGATGCAAAGCCAATCAATTTGGGATTATGGGATACGGCCGGTCAGGAGGATTATGATCGCTTGCGTCCATTGTCGTATCCACAGACCGATGTCTTCCTGATTTGCTTCTCGTTGGTCAATCCGGCCTCGTTTGAGAATGTGCGCGCCAAATGGTATCCAGAGGTCCGTCATCATTGTCCCAGCACGCCAATCATTTTGGTGGGCACCAAGTTGGATTTGCGCGACGATAAGAACACCATTGAGAAGCTGCGCGACAAGAAGCTGGCGCCGATAACATATCCCCAAGGTTTGGCAATGGCCAAGGAAATTGGGGCTGTTAAATATTTGGAGTGCTCGGCGCTAACGCAAAAGGGCCTAAAGACGGTGTTTGATGAGGCTATAAGATCGGTTCTTTGTCCCGTTCTGCAGCCAAAATCGAAGCGTAAATGCGCATTGCTCTAATTTTAAGACGCACACCCACACACATACACACACACTATCAACACACATACGATCAACACACAAACACGTACACACATACAGAAGAACACCCACGAAGCATTGTATTTGTATTTGTCGTCAAGTCTATTTAATAACGTAATATTATTAACTAATAACAATTATGTAACTTAAGCAGCAGCCAGCACGCTGAGAGAAAGCAAACAAGCAAGAGAGAGAGAGAGAAAGAGAGAGATAGTCAAGAGTGTGCCCATGTGCAAGAAGGAGTCCTGTCCAGTCCTGCCTGGAACTGGCCAAACTGCCACGATGTATCGAAACTTGCCCACACACGCTTGGGAAACCGAATTTTCTAACTAACTTTTCAAGTTCTGTTCTGTTAATCGTCCTTGTCGTTTTCACTTGTTTCGTTTCGTGTGTTTTGTTTTTCATATGAATTACAATTTGAACTAATTTCAACTATGTGCATTAATTTGAACTAAAAGTTAATTAAAAATTAATGTTGTAAAACCAAAAAAAAAAAAAATACAAAAGAACTTTATAGAAAGAAAATTGTATCTAAGGAGCCGAACAGCCGCAACAGCATAAAGGAAACGTGTTTTGGGCCGCCAAAGTCGCCTCTTAATGTAGATGAAGATGATGAAGAAGATAAAGTTAATGATAATGCAGTAAACGTTCCATTGCAATTACAATTAAATAACTACACATATTGTATTTAGATGTTGATTGAAACTGTTGCTGAGAATCGAAGGTAGAAGCTGGAAGATGGCAAAGATTAGGCAGAATATTAATAAAAACAAATATATATATATATATGTAAAACAAACTACAAAAAACTGATACATTTTTGATGCATAGGCATCAGCGCAATTTCCATATTGTGGAACCAAACAACTTTTTAATTGCTAAATCCAGGAGCTACATAATAAGATAATGTCCTTCGTATACTATGTACATGTACTGATTTAAAATACACAAAGAAACACAAAATGAAACTTTGAATACTTTGTATTTTAAATATTGAGAAAAAAAATGAAAAAAAGAGGAATAACAACCGAAAACAGCAATTTAATAACATACATAATACATACATAAATGTGTCAATGGAATTCAAATAAAGCATATAAAAATACAAAATTAATTATACAACGTCTTGAGTACCCTCAATGCAGCACTCCACAAACAGTTATGTACACATATGCATATATAGTGTGCTTCTGTATTTGTGTGTGTATATATATGTATGTGGACATGAGCAATTTCCAGCGACCTCAACAGGTCTCTTTGGTTTTCAATTTCAACAATAACTAAGGGGTATCATTGTCAAAATGCTTATCACAGCAGCAAAAGCAACAACAATAACGAAGAAGAAACATGAAATCAGCGTTCAAAGCAAAAGATTTGGAATAGCTCCATTGTTTTTGTTGTTGCTGGAATGTTCTCGCAGCTGGAAATTAATCGAGCACAACGGCGCAACAACAAAAGTGTTTTATGTTTATGTTACAGCGGCAACGCGTTCCACACACATATGTATATGTTTGTGATTGCATTTGTATGCGTGTGTGTGTGTGTGTATCTATCCCGGCTAGCCATGACGTGTCCATAAACAGAGATATTATGAATGCGACCCCATGGACCAATCATCAGCCTCTGACGTGTATGTTTTCATACGCATATCAATGAAAATGCTGAAATCAAATTAATTTAACATAATTAAATGCAAGAGTGGGTGGCTTTTCTTTAAATTACAGTCTGTTTTTGTTGTTATTAATGCACTTGTCAGTTATTCACTTAATCGCTAATTTACAATTTATTTGGCATTCGAGTTGTAGTTGCAGTTAACTTATGGAGCTATTGAGATTTGTTAGTTTCCCATTTCTATAATCTCTCGCGTTTGTTCTTTTATATGTTTTATATTGCGACACTTAGAACTCATCGTGGCGGGCCAGTGCCTCGCCAAAATCGGTGGCTTGGGAGCCCACAAACACGTCGTATTTGTCCAATACCTCATCCTTGGTCAGCTGCTCGTCATGATCAACGTCTGCCTCGAATATCAAATGCTTGGCCTCGCTCTCGGCATGATCGAAATCATTGGGCACAATCCATTGACGTATTTCCGCCTCATTGAGATAACCATCGCCATCCAGATCGCGATGTTTGTTGAAAGCTTCACGCTCGCTGAGCACCCATTCGGGTTCTTCCTCTCCTTCCTGTGATGGACGGTACATGTCACCGATATATTCATCTACAGAGATTTTTCCATCTTTATCTTTGTCCAAATCTTCGGTGGTCTCTAGCAGCACAACGTCACGCATTGTGGGATGCTCTTCCGGGTGCAGAAACGCGGTGAACTCGTCGCGTGTCAGGCTATCGTCCAGATCTTTATCGGCCACAGCCCAGCGACGACGATCACGCTTCAGCATGCTCTTATAGGAGACGCCTGTCAATGGTTGACAATATATATAAAAAGGTTACTTAAGAAATCTTCAAGGGCTTACCATGTTCTTCCTGCTCAAGCTCTTCTTTGTCCAAAGAATCCATAAAGCCATACACACTGTCGCGATAAACTTCCCAGCTGATGGTTGCATTATTATCAGGATTATGCTGACGCCACAGGCGACCCACATCTTCATCAATATAGCGACGCTGCGTGTATTTAATCCAGTTCTTCAGCTCAGCCAATGTTATAAAACCGTCCTTATCTTCATCAATGCGATCCACAATCAGGCCCAGACGCCGCTTGCTCTCCTCCGGCGTTAGTTCGTCAAACTTTTTGGCCTCATCTGCACCCAAGAAGGCTTCGTGGTCATACTGGGCGTTGTGCTCGCCGCCCTCAAAATGCTTGCCGTGGAGTGAGTCGTGCTCCAGTGGATCGTGGGGCAATTCACCGGCCGGTATACTAGAAGCAGCCGCAGCACTTATCGCCGCGACAGCAACAAGTAGAAATATTCCAGTTTTCATTCTTTTTTCTACCCAGAACTCGTCTGTTCGCTTTGATTATTCAGACACAAGTAAAGTTGAGTTGAACAAATTCATAGAATGAAGCCTATAAAGTATCGATGCTTACTTATTTCGATACTTTTTGAATTCGTGGCAAGCTTATCGAATATATATCGATACCCCTCGATGAGGGCTTGCATATTTATAACATTTAGTCAATTCAAATTTTATTTATTAAAATTCTTATGAGTTATTGTTAATTTATATAAATAAATATGTGCAATTATAATCAAGCGTTATTTACAAGTTGCTACGTGCATAGTGGACATTTACTTGTTGCTTTCAAATGACGCTATCGGATCATTGATATCCTGATTGAGCGAGCTGTAATCTCCAGTGTTGCAGGAAATGCTTGGAATATCAAAGTTCGAGAAGCCCCGATAATTGGTCACTTCCGGCTTTAAAGGGGAAGGCAAAAGAACATCAGTACCCGGTACATCACTATCTATTAAGCTATCCGTTGTGTTATCGAGGAGGCTAGTCTCCTCAGCACTGCTCTTAAGGGGTTTTGTGATGTGACGTTGCACAAGTGGATCAAATTCATCGAGATTTAACTTAGACTCATCTGCGACACTGTTCTCTCCACTCTGGTCGGACAAATCGAAGTCGTAGTTGATGTTTGTCAGGCCGCCCTGGAACTCTGTGCCCAGCATTAAAACATCTCCATTGTCGGACGGCTCTTCTAGTAGGGAGACAGCGTCGAAGGGTGTGTAATTGAATATAGGCGAGGCAAAGAGCTGGTCTTGTTGTGGCATATTCTGATGCAGTGGCGATAGACGTCCAACAGTGCTAATGCTGGTGTCCTTTAGGGCCAATGTATGAGTCGGTTCCAAATGTGAATCATCTGGCGTTATAGCTGTCATTTCCTTTCCCTTAGTTGACAATGAGTGTTGAACCAGTCCGCCACTAAGCAGATTGGACTGATAATGGCCAACAGCTGCTTCAACGCCTTCATGTCCCAAATGAGCACGTGCCTGTTTAATCAGAAACGCCGGCGTCTTGATAGGAAGAAGTGTCAACGGTGCTTTAGCAATGACAGTTTCCACCTTTTCAGTCACTTCACGTTGAAAATCAATGAGTTCCCGCTCAAAGTCCGCAATACCCTTGCTCATCATTGTATTACGCTTCTGCAGTTGCTCCATGCACTTCATATTCTCTGATATAAGATGCAGACTCTCGCAGGCCAACAGTGCGCTCTCCCACGGTGTACTGAAAGCTTGTTCGCCCGACATTAAGGCCTCAAACTCGTCTGAGTTGATGCTCAGACTTTCACCATTGAGGTTCTCAATGAAGGCGATGGCCGAGCAAAGATTGGTGAAGTAATAACCCCCTTCTCCACTCATGACGCGCGAGGCGTTGGTGAACCGATTGACAAAGTTGAGATTGCTGTGGAGTCGCACGGGATTCGCTTTGAGCACCACAAAGATGAGAGCCGGCAGGAAATCATCGGCACTCGCTGGACCGCCTGTTGAACGCTTCAAGAGTTCAAAGATGTGACGACAGCAGCGCACTGTGCAAAGGAGTTTCTCCTGCGGCGAGTAGTAGGAGTCAATGCCCACAAGCTCCGATATGGCATTGTAGACCAAATCACGCGCCTCTGCATTCACCTCGTCAATGCTGCAGTCCAGATGCTTGGCTGTTATCCAGCTCAATTGACGTATGCGTTTCTGTACTTTGACATCGCTCTCCTCGTCTGTGGTGAAGTACGGACTAAAGAGAAAACTACAAGACACGATAAGTATAAATGGGATGAGCAAGTAGGAGCAACTGATGACTCACTTGTGATTCTGTGTCATTACAACTTTTTCGAAGAAATCTATGGCAATATCCCGGTCCTCATTTGTAGCAATCTCAAAGCGCGCATCGTTGTGCACAACATCTGCAAATCTTGTGTACGCATTCTGTACGAGATCGGAGAGTTCATCAACGTTCTTGCTGCTGCTGTTGTTCATGTATTTGCGTATCTCATGGTCCAGTCGTTGAATTTCGCTTTTAAGCTTGCGCTTGGCATCATCGGGTAGACGCAGCTGGCGCAGTTGCAGCATAAATTGATTCTCGGTAGCAGTTGGAATTCGCTGCTGTTGTTGTTGTTGTTGTTGCTGCTGCACAATGGCTGGAAATTTACTTTTCAGAGTCTTTTGTAGCACCGCTGGCACTATAGACTTTTTCTTTGGCATTGTGCTGGCTGCTGGTGTCTGCTCATTCTGGGTCTGCTCCTTCTCAGGCTGTTTCTTTGTCTTGGCTCGACCGAGCGAGAGCAAATGCTGCGGCGACCTGCGCTCAGTGTGGCTGCTAATCGAACTGGGGCTACTGTTAATCGCTTCATTATCCTCGCTGGCTTTTTCTGAAATATGGGAAGCACATACATGACTAATTGCCATTAATAGATAAACCGCAAGCAATTCGCTTACGTTTTTTCCTCTGCTTATCGTTGCGTTCGCGAAAACATTTCGAGCAGAGTCCATCGAACTGTGTATTCCCGTAGAAACCACAACCTTGACGACACTTTAGATCTTGCTGTCCGATTCGCAGCATGGGCGCGCGGTTCGCCATGACTGGGCGTGATCTTTAAACAATTTTGATTGACTTATAGATGATTTTCTTCAATTTCAGGCGAATTATTAAGTTACATCGTCAACAAGCTGCGCTCGATTGAACATAAAACAGCTGTTCTAAGTGTATCGATACTTATACATAAATTCACCGATGATTCGATAACTCACTATCGCCAGAACGATAGATGCAAATCAGCGACATTTTCAAATTTGAATATCCGAAACATATATAAATTATGCCATGAATATATCTGTGTGCAATAAGTATGAGGTGAAAGTGTGGTTTAGTATACTTATGTTTAACTATGTAAGTATGTGACAGTAAATGCTATTGCATAATTCTAATTCTGCTCCGCTGTACGCAACTGCAGCTGCTCACACATACAGGCAAATATACCTAATAGGTAGTAGTAGCGCATCTCTGCATAACCTTCTCTCCTTCGTTCTTTTGCATTTGATGTAAAAACTGCCTCTTATTCTCACCATTGAGTCGCAGCATTACAAATTTAAATTTATGAATATTTATAAAAATAGTTACATTGAATTTTACTAAAATTTTATTTTAGTACATTTTATTGAAATGAAAAACATTTAAATTGCAACTTAAGGGTTATTTGAATACATTGTGTAAAATCGAAGTGGCTTAGGTATTAGCACACACATAGTTTTAATAGTATTCATAAAACACGTTTGTTAAAGTCAAATTTTTGCATGTTGATATAGTACATTGTTTAAGATTTAGGACGGTTATACACGTAGAATGCAACTTCTGGTATGTATAGTCAAAACGGGTAGTTTTCAAAAAGGTATACAAAGAAATTGATATAGGCAAGCTAAATGGTTCACAACAACAATTTAAAAGAAGCTCAGAAAACACACATAACTATGTATGCATATGTTGTATGTATGTAGTATAACTCTACGACTAGACTACAAATTTTTAAGTTGACCTAACTGCTTTCTACATATCGATTCATTTTACTAACGTGTTTGTTGTTCCCAATAACATATTCCGATTTTTGCAGGCGCAAAACAAAAACCCTACAAGACCTTCGCACATACCTATAATATCCAGCTTAATTGACGCACTCCACAAATGCATTTTAACTACTCAACTCTACAAACTTCTAGTAATTCTACTGTATTTCCTTCTACCATAGTCGCCTTTTAGCAGTATAAAGATTTGGAAAAAACCATGTGTTCTTGTTTTCTGTTTTGTGTTTGTAATTATTTAGTCTCACAAATTGCTAATACATTTATAATCTGCTAAAGTTATCGAAATGCAACCTTGTATTCAATGTGCTCAGCTACTGTTAGTTTACGTATACTTAACATGATTAACTTTTCAGTTTTTCCACTATCAATTTCCAATTCAAATGTTTCAAAAAGTCTCGTGAATAGTTGGTAATTTGTTTGTTTTTAACTTAAGTTTTATGTTTGTCTTTGGCTTCCGTTTTGCTTGTAATGCATCAAGTTTTGAACTCTTATTAGCTATTAAATGTAATTTATTGATAACACGTTTTCAACAGTTATGCCGCTTTGGTTATAGTTTTTGATTAAACATTCTTTGGTTTTGATTAATTGTCTTGTTATTTGTTTTTCTTATTTTGTGATTTTCACTAATTTCAATTCTCTAGAAAAGATTTGCATTGGTAAAAAAATTCAAGTCTAACAATTTGCTTCAATAAATTCCTTATTCCAACTGAACTGCAGTGGAATCTGTTGGCTGAAGATACTTGTTCTTAATCGGATTTCGTAGGCAAACAGTTTACCCTGTGTATAGAACTGAATAGATCCTTGTGTTACATATTAAATAACATTAAAATATGAGTACTACGATCTTAGGGTTACAAAACTCGTTACAGCTGCTGCTACAGTTGCAGTTGCTGCTGAATGGGATCCAGTTCCAATTCCAGTTCTAGTGCTAATTCCTCTCTTCACGGTAGCCATGTTAACTGAAGTACTTCAACCCTGCAATTAGCATGAACTTCTCAATGAACAGCTCCGAATCCAGCACCTAAGGAATGTAAGAGGAGAGATTAGCCAACGAATCCATCTGGGAAAGAAACCCTTTGACATCTCACCGCAATGTGAGCAGCTCGTCCAATCAGCGTGTTGGCCGTGTGTGGCAGCGCATGATGCACATCGAAGCGGGCAAGCGTCAGTTCCGGCCTGGCCAAAATGGGTGCAATGACATTGTGTACCATTTCCCTATAGAGAATTGCTTGAGCTGTGCATAACTAGCATTAATTGTTGCCAACCCACCTGTAGATTGTGCCTAGTGAGGAGGTATCCCTCATGGCCGCCTTGCAGAGCTCCAGACGTGCCGAGTGCGCGGGCACATAACGATCCTGGCTGGAGCCACAGAGCAGAATGTTGCTGAAATGATGCAATGTGCTCCGTTGGCTCAGCCGGTAAAGAAAGCTGTTGCGCATGTCTGTGGTATCCCTCATGCATAGCTGCAACAGGGAGCCAGACTTCTTCCACTTCTGCATGAACCACATGCCTAAACGAGAAGGATTATGATGAGTGCAGAGTACAAAGATTTGCAGCTGCCACTTACCCATGTTGACCAGTCCACTAGTGTTATAGAGCGTCCCCAGATGCGGGCCGGAGAGGGAGAGAAACGTGTGCAGGCGTGGCAGCAGTGGACGCATCTGTGGACGCGCCAAGGCGCTGCGTACGATGATCGTGCCCAGGGAATGCGCCACAAATGAGATGCGTGCAGGATTCAGGCCACAGCTATCGATATGGTAAAGGATCTCGGCCACCAGCCTGCAAGGGTACAATAGGATATCAACAAGGTGAGGAATTGCATTCAATTTCTTTACTCACCGATCAGTCATGGTATCAAAGTCAGAGAAGGTATCACCCTGATTACGCTCCGACATGAGAAACTCGAGATTCACACCCGGCAATCCCAGCTCCAGATAAGTGCGCACCAGACGCAGATCCGCCGAATTGCCATCCAAGCCATGAACACAGATGACCAGGTGCATGCCATTTGGCGAGAAGGCGCGATATTCATCACTGATATAGAAATAGGGTAACTCCGATGCCAACTGGACGTAATCGGAGTAGATGTTTCCTTGGTATTTGATCTGCTTGCGGAATTCCTCGCGACACTTTTCGAATTCCAACAGCGATATACTTGGACTGGCTTCCTGATTGGCTGCTTGACCCTTGCGCTTGTGCTTGCTGACGGATCCATTGGATTGCTTGCCACGCACCAGAACAATCCCATTGGAGTTCTCCTTGTTCTCGTCCAGTTCCACTTCCGCTGCTCCGTTCAGACCATTTAAACCATTCTCCTGGACCGGCAACTTGCATTGATGTTGTGGCAGACGCTTTAGCTCCGCCAGACTGTGCGATTTAAGCACTGGTTTGTTGCTGAAGATCGCCGGCGTGGACATGGGACGCAGTGACTCGTATATGTGGTAAACTGGATTGTCAATGGCTCCAATAGGTTGGCGTTCCTTAAGTGGCGGCGGTGGTGGTGCATGCACCAAATGACACGGTATGGATTTGGTCTTGGACTTGGTCACAGATGAAGCTACTGGAATGACAAGTGAAGCTGCAATGGGAACTGGAGCTGCAATGGTAACTGGAGCTGCAACTGTAACTGGTGCCGGAGCTGGAGCTGGAGCAGGAATTGCAGCTGGTGCTGGCTCTGGTGGTGGATCACGAAATTCATCGGGCGGGGGTGGTGCCACTACCACAGAGACTTCCTGATCCAGGTCCTGATCCTGAAACTGCTGTGGCGGTGGCAGGCAAACCGTTTCCAATGGCTGCAAATTCTTCAAATTGGTGATATCAAAGTCCGATTTGGATTTCTCACACTTGCTGGCGGCACCTTTATGACGACTACGACGTGGCGGTGGACGTTCCAAGTCCTCCACCTCGGTGGACTCACCATTGGGCAGATGACGCAAACGATCAAGCTGATAACGTGAACGTTCCTTCTTAATGGTGACGGTTACGGATGAGATCTTCTTGTGCAGCTCCTTCTCCTTCTCCTGCACCTGTTGTTGTTGTTGTTGCTGCTGCTGTCTAGCAGGAGTACGACTCTGACTGGAGCCTGCGGATTGGCGCTTCCTCGTCGGCTTGTGTGGCTGCTGCTGTTGCTGATCCAACAGCTTCTGCAGACGCAGACGCAGTTGCTCTCCATTCAGACGCGTCTCCAGGCCCATGCCCATGCCCAGATTAAGTTGTGTGTGCCGCTGCTGCCGATGCTGCTGGCCGGTGCTAGTGATGGTATCTGGACTGGAGATGGCCAACGAACTACGTCGGCTGCTCACCCAACCGCTCTCCTCACTCAGCGAGGATGTGGAATTGCTGCGCTGTCGTCGCGAGTCAGAATCGAACTCAGGAGGTGGCGCCAAGTTTGGCAAGGACTCACTGAATCCACTTGTATTGGGATCACTGCTGTTGGTGTTGTTGTTGCTGTTCACAGTCGTTGTGGCATCCAGACGGAAGGGCACACTGTTGGAGCTGAGCAGCTGAAGCTTCTGCATCATGTCGCTCTCCGAGCTGCTCGATTCTTTCCGCAACGTGCCCTGACCTTGACCCTGTCCCTGACGCAGCATCTCCTTGATGTCGGATACGCGAACTCTGGCAATCTCCACGGCACGGGGTATCTGAGAGCTGCTGCTCCTGGGCATCGTGGTGTACTGACTGGGCGGAGGCGGTGGATACGAGTTTCGAGGGGGAACCATGCTTTTTGGCAAGGAATTGTAGGCGCTCGCCAGTTGCTGCTGTTGCTGTTGCTTGGGAGGATTCAGCAGCTTGATCTCATTTAAGTAATCAAATTTGCCATGATTCCCATAGCGTTGGCGGAACTCGCAGATATTCCGCATCAGATCATCGGCTTGGAGACGTGCCAGACCCGTGGGCAAGGTGTTGTAGCTCACCTGGCGAGGATTACAGTCAGGTGCAAGCACAGGAGTCTCTGCGTTTGTCTGGCAACCATCCAGTTGATCCAGAGATTTGCTGTGTCGCGTCGGCAGCATCGTTTCATTGCCGTCCACATCGAGATCCTCGAGCAGACCGGTTACCGAATGCCTGGACAGATTGTGACGCAGTGCAACCACCGGCTGGGCATCCTTGTTGCTGGGTGCAATAGTCAAGCTGGCCTGAAGCACCTCCCCGCCCAGTGCGAATCGAGGCGTGACCACGCATTTGGCATGTGGATGAGCTGGACCGTTGCCATTACTCTGTGGATAATCGTAGTCAAAGTGACAGGCCAGGCAATCCTTGGTGCCGTTAAGGCTGCTGCTCGAGTGCGTCTTATCCGGCACCGCTAACTTCTTCCTACCCATAGTCGAAGTCTCATCCAACTGTGGATCACTGCCGGAGCGACGTCTGCCATAATTCGTGCCTGGCACCACATAGCGATCCTCAAAGATCAGTGGCAACGAGGAAGCGTCCCCATCAATCGGTGTGCAGTGCACGGGCAAAGGTGGCAAGGATTGAAGATAGCGACTACGTCGTGCCAGCTCCGCTATCGCCGCATAACCCTGACAATGGCCTGGACTGCTGTTGACCTCATGGCAACCGGCAGCTGCATGTCTTGGTTGTTCCATCACAAAGAATCCCTCGGCAAAGCGACGCACGCGTAGAATGTGATGCTTGCGAGCCAGCAGAGTGTGCACCGCTGTCGAGGATCGAGATGCGAGCAACACACGACGCCACCAGAAGATGCTCTCCGCACAAAGCTGTGCTATATCCGAGTTGGCCAACGTGGCAAAGTCATCCTCCGCCTCCAGTTGCTGAAGTTTTAAGAATTAGATTATGATTTCTCATCCAGATTCCTACCTACCTTTGCCTGTTCCATTAGCTGCTGCAATCGCTCCCCGGTGTCATTCTCCCTCAAGGGTGGCGAACCAATCTGCGAGTTGATGCTCGGCGGAAGCACCGTGCTGAACTCATTGAGAGTCGCCTTCAGTTGCTCAATGGCACCGAGAAGTAAACCACAGATGTCCCGATGAATCTGTCGGGATTGCAGCAGACGACCAGTGGGTCCACCACTGCATTTGGTGGTGCCACCGATCTGTGGCCCAAAGAAGACAGCCTCCAATGGACCTGGCGAGGTATTGCCACGACAGCTCAGTTTGCCGGCACTCCAAGGCTTCGAGCTGCGTGGCGCACTGTAAAACAGAATCAGGAAGGGATTAGATTTGCAGTGGCAGAGGAAGTACTTCCAGTGCACCACCAGAGATTCATCACACACACAAGATACACACACATAGAAAGCACTCTAAAAAAACTGGCGAACTACACCAACTACGATGTGGATGAAAGATACTTAGAATACCGTAACGGATGTGTAATCTTACCATAACTTGATATATGAGAACATGCTCTTCCTGCAACCCGGAAGCAATCGAAGTAGTCGATAGTAGTTGATAGTAGTTGTTAGTCATGTGTGAAAGTTGTTCCATTCATTGGTTTGGTTTGGTTTTTTTTTTTTTTTTTTTTTTTTTTTTGGTTTTTAATGGGATTAATCGTTATGTTGAGATTAAAATGAGATAAATATGAATGGAATTTTAGAAAATAAAGCTCAGTTATGTTGGGAAATGTCTATGATAAGCTAAATTAAGTAAACTATTTAAAAGCAATATGTACTAAAGGCTAAGTGCAACCAAACTACGTTTAATGCTAAGGCACGTTTTCTCATACAGCTAATGGAAAGTGCAAAACATTTAAATACCTTAAATGCACAAAGTTTGAATGTGGAAACAACTGAGAGATCATCATCATAATCATCAAATTGATATTCCACATAAAAATCAAATCAAGTTATGAGAGTTGGAAGTTTAAAAAAAAAAGGGAAGGCTAATTATGAATATAGTCGAAAATTATTCGCAGGTTAACCGGTCCTCCTCTGCGTAGCGTTGCCACACTTTGTGAATTCAAATTAAATTAACATAACCTCAATTTAAGTAGATGAAAATGTTAAGCAGCTAAATGAGAAAACGTGCCTTAGTTTCTGAATGCATTCAACTGAAACTAAATCAAAATCAAGGGTTTCTTTGAGGATTCTCACTTTCTCTCCTTGGGCAAAGACAAAGAGATAATCAGGCAATTTACAGTTCCCAGCTGGCGGGGAGAGTGGGAGAATGGGAGTTGCGAGGGAGCGGGTAGTAAACGGGCAAAAAATGTAATCAAGATCAAAAATGCACATCAGACAGGGGCCAAGGTCAACAAGGATTTTCAATTCCAATGGGCTACTCTATTATTCATTTGCTTTGGGCAACGACGCGACGTCAGTTCAGGATTCCGATTCATATTTTCTGATGACGCCAAAGGAACCCAACGTGGTTGAGCTGTTGTTGTTATTATACTATACTAAAGGTGTGTAGGGCATTTTACGACTGGTCTTAGCGATACAAAACAGATTACAGAAATTATTTCAAGAACTTTTGCCCGCAAGTTGAAGATGAGGCAAGCGTTAAGCGGAATGGGAGGTCGGAGTTTATACAAACTTTTGTTGAATCAAACGGCGTAAAAATTGACTGCGCCATGGCTGAAGGAAGTTGTGTCGCGGCAGCAGTAGTAAGGCTGCCACGCCCCTACTATGAATGCCACCCACATGCTGTAGTCTATTTTGTTGCAGTTGTCGCCAAGTTTTATGATGGCACAGAAAAAAAGATGCAGCGCAGAGCAAGACAATTGAAATGCGAGAGACAGAGAGAGAGTCATTAAAATGTAAGCAGATTGTGAAGGATTGGATAAGGGGGGGTGGGGCCGTGATAAGGCAAAGCCAGGGAACGGGGCGTGGCTTTGTCTACTTCTGTTGCAAGTGAGCTGAGTTTGTCTGCAATTTTAATGAGTTGGAAATGATTTGTGTGTATGGGTAACTGGCCCCAGCAGAGGGACATAAAAGGAGCAGGAGCAGAAGCTGAACCAGCAGCTGTAACTCCAATCAACTGCAGCAGGACACGCAGCGACCGTTTCCCCCTTCCCCATAAACCCCCTTTGAACTCAATTTACTGTAAAAAAATATGACTATCAACGTTGACATTAGAGATCAGGTTGTCAACTCTACTTTGCATGACTTGCCAGACACATTCTCCCCACCCACATATCCAGCCGCCGCCCTTCACAGCGTTGAGGACTCACTTGATGTATGGCTGATGCAGGGCCACAAGACTGGCATGAATGCCCACACTGATGGCCGCCAAGTGGAAGTAGTCGAACAGCACAGGAAGATGATAATGAAGACCGCGTCCCGGATGAAAGTTCAACTGCAAATTGCGTGTGGAGGCCAACGTCAAGTTGGTGGTGCCATTCTGTTCCCCAAACCACAGTTCCAGTTGCAATGAGAACTCGGCTCGTTCGATGGACTCCTTCAGGTGACGGCTGTCAACTGCAAAGAGGATGAGAAACATACAGTGTAAGAGAGTGAAAGAGATAGTGGGATAGTGAATAAATATTGTGGGTTAAGTTGTGGTTGTCATATGTTGAAGCTTGACTCGCAAATCCTTAGCACAAATACGACTCCTTGTTTCCCTGGTCGCAAATCTTGCGTGCAAACATATTTCAGTTTATTGCTGCGTTTTGTTTGGCGTAGTTCCCATAGCTCCATAGCTCCGTGGCTGTTCCCCTCCCACCACACACACACACAGACACACACACACTCTTTTAACTTTGACCCAACATTGATTATTGGTTTTCGCTTAGGTTCTCGTTGTGGCCTCAAACACGAGTGGGTTAACCTATTTGATATTGCGAAAGTTTTAATCATTTGAGAAAGTTATTGCATATTTCTATGTATAAAATATTTTGTGATTGAATGAATGACTTAATGATTGAGTTCATAACTAACTGAATGATTGAAGGAGTGTCTGTGTGACTGACGAATTCATTGAGTACTGATTGACAGACTCAATGACTACTAAATGAAGGAGTTAATGATTAACTGAATGACTGAAGAACTAACTAACAGATTGACAGAACCAATGATTGACTGTTTGACGGTCTAAACAACTAGTATATGAATGACTGAACAATTAACAGGCTGACTAACTGATTGAATGACTGTTTGACAGTCTGCATGACTGACTGATTGATTGACTTACCAAATAACAGCTGGCGGATCGACAAAATGATTGACTGTCTGATGGATGGACTAACGGACAACCGAATGCTGAACTGATTGAATGACTGATTGACTTATCAACTGAATAACTGACTAACTGACTAACGGACCGAATGGCGGATTGAACAACTGATTGAATCAATGATTGACTTATCAACTGCATAACTGACTCAATGACTGAATAGCTAACTGAAAGACTGACTGAATGACTGACCTGGAATGCTGATTGACTGGAATATGAACGGTGCAAAGTATGAGAAAGATTAATTTACATCCAATCGATCTAAATGTCATTTGCAATGTTCTACATGAGAAGTTAATCGATAAATAGATTAGTTTAGTTTATTTCTAATAAATTTATCATCGAATTAACAGAGAATCTCATTACTAATACAGTTTCAGCTATAGTAGTTCAGATTTAGTGCAGAGTTTGTCCACAAGCTGCTTTGCCTGTCATTTAATCAAATTCAATTCACTTCACACCTCGATGCGCCTTTATGGCCAGCCAAGCACACGTGTGCTGCCCCAGCTACAGCTCAGCTGGGGTTTCCCACTTCCCACTTCCCCCTATACTCTAACACCCACTTTCGTTTGGTCCGTCTGTCAATTCTTCTGTGTAACATAAAATTCATTTGTTTTCATAAAATAGGGATTTGCACGGCTGAAGCTAAAGCTGAAGACTCAAACTTAAGCTAAAGTCGCATTCATTGACAATAAGAACAATAAAATAAAAGAAAACAAAAAAGTTTCACCCCTCACCTTGCGAAGGGGGGGCGTTTTCCTCAATGTGTCTGAGAGATTTGCTTGGCCTCCTTGGGCATTACTCATACGCCGCGTGTGACAATTGCATGACAGCTTTTCTTTTGTAAGGGGAATATTTTAAATGCCGAGGCACTTTTGAGTCGAGTGCAAGGCAAGAGCTTGTGGCATAGTTTATTATGACGCTTCATTCAGCTTTGTCTATGGCAATTTGCAACACGCTGCATGTTGCACCTAGCCTGAGACACGTGTAAAATAGATAAATTGCAGAGCTACCCCAAAACAAAGGGATTGCGGGCAATGCGGTGAATGGAATGGGTTCAGTTAGGCACTTCTTGGAGCATCAGCAGCAGCACAAAGCTGTCAAAGTAAAAGTAACTTTTTGTTTTCCTGCGGTTTTTGTTGCAGCCACTTTACTTGCCTCTCGTTTTGTATACATTGAAGTGCCACACACACAAACACAGACACACGCATTCTCACACACACAAACACAGACACACATACACATGCATTAGCGCACACAACACACCTAAGCACACATGCGAGCGAAACTTGTCCAAATGAATTAATCACTTTACCCAACAGCCAACAACGTGTGGATGTTGTTGCTGCTCACTTGTTGTTGGCTCGCCAAAGGATGGCAATAACAACAACAACAACAACAACTCGAACAATAACAACAACTCGAACAATAACAACAAGGTGTCGGTATACATGAGCTAAACAAATCGAAAGGCAGCTCAGGCAACGGGCTCGGGTATCTGATGAAGTCTGGCAAGTGCTCATCAGCGTCGCATCAGCGTGCCACAGGAATAAGCATGTGGCACGAGGCAGTAGCTGTGGCAGTGGCAGGGAATGAGGCAGACAATAAGATTGAAATATGGTGCAATCACTAAGCAACGCTTGGATAATAAGGAAATAAGATATAGGGTCTGCTTCTCATTCTCCCTCTCCCTCTGTCACTGTACATTTCACTTCATCTTCTCACTAACTCTCAGTTTTTTATCAGGCGACTTTTATCGTAGTAATCCCTGCATTATGTTTTTGAGAATTGTTTTAAGAAGTTGATTGAACTTTTAGAATGGACTTGAACTTAAACTTCAACATATTAAAGGTTAAGGCTAGAAAAAGTAAAGAGAATTTAATGGAAATATTTAAGTTTAAATTCTAACAGGTCTAATGAGGTTTGCCATTAATGCTTAAGCGTAAGTATTTAATTTAATTGAATTGCCTATTGTTTATATTATATTTATATTTAATAAATGTAGATTAATATTTGCCTTTCAAATGATTTCAATTAATATTTCTTCAATATAAAATTCTACTTTTATCTACTTACGCGATCTTTCAATTATTTGTATATTTACTTCTCATTTCTTTGCCATTTTATTGCACAATTCACATAAACATAAAAAGTGAGTTAATTTAAAAATAAATAGATATTTCATTTCCTATTTCTTCTATTTGCCGCGTATTTATTTTTATTTTTATGTTGTTATTGTTGTTGTTGTTTTTATTCGTTGATTGCGAACAAAACATTTTGCTAGCATTTTGCTTTATACAAGTATATGTATATATATTTTTTATATTTTTTTATTGTTGCCATGCCCCCATTTACGAGTGCCACTGCCTGCGGCCTCCTCCTGCTTCTGCTTCTTCTTCGCTTCTCCCGACTCACGCCGCCCTCAACGCCCCACTTTATACGACCCCATGAAATTGACTTTCAATTTGTTTTCCATTTTTGCGCCTGGTTAACTTTTTATGCCATTTTCATATTGTCATTTGGCATTTTTGTGCACTTCTTTATGTGTATATATATAGTATAGTATATAGTATATGGTCATATCCTGATCTGGGATATTTTCTTTGATGTTTTTGGGGGGCGAGAACTTGCAAATTCCTTCGAATGAGGTCAATGCATTGACCAAGTCCTTTTCCTTTGTGTCCTTTCGCCACAAATTCAATTTTGTCAGCAACAAAAGTAACTAAAACGTTGCAAAACTACTTCAAAGGGGCTGCCAACTTGGCTAACTAATTGCCTGTGTGTGTGTGTGTGTGTGTGTATGTGTGAGTGTGCATCTTAGGTGGCACTTAAAAGTGGGCGTGACACTGGAATGCATTAAATGCAATTAGAGAAGCGCTGCCAATTTAAGATGCCAGCTTTGTCGTCTACACTTTTGTGACAGTCGAACTGTTCTACTGTCAAATGTGTTATACTGTCTCACTGTTATACTTACGTAACAGTCTAGCTGGTGGTCAACCAACTCCCTGGCACTCCCTGGAGCTCAAAACTTTCGGTCTGGTGACACGCGACTGAGCCAAAAAGTTCGTATTTGATTTATATATCCAATTGAGGAATATAAACTTTATCTTTGGTCCGCAAAACTTTGCCGCCCACTGTGAAGCGACTCGAATTGACAGTGTTTGCCAGCCACGCCAGCAATGCGGCAGTGGGCTTGGCATTCCACCGAGGCCAATGGGGCAAATTACGCGTACTCACCCAACAGATGACTGCGAAAGTGTATGACATCGCGTAGCGGCACCTCCTCGTTACGATAGAGTATCTGAAATATGCGCGAGGCGCCGCTGCCATTGATTATGGTTGCGGATGTGCAACTGCCGTTGCTGCTGCCCGGCACCGTTGTCCCTGCATCCTCCGGCGATGACTGCTCATGCTCCCGTTCGCTATCGCTGGCCGGATCGATGCCAATGCCAATTCCGGCTCCATGTCCGTTCACATTCGGCTTGCCATTGGCATCTGGTATACTTGTCTCCACCTGGACGGGTAGGCGTGGCGACACCCGCAGTCCGCAGCGCACCTGATAAAGCCTGCAAAAAGAGGGGGGGCAAGAGAAATGGTGTCAATTAATCATCCATTGTGAACAGATTGTAAGCAGCTAAAGTGCGTATACGCCACGTATGACAATCGTATAGGCAATGTAATAACGTATTCATCCATTTATGTAATCATATCATATATTATTAAACGATTATATTCTTACTTTACATATAATTTGACATATTGTGTTTATTTTAAGCATTTAAATTTCTCACTTAAGCATATTTGACTTGATCTGCGTTTGTATAAACAATTATGCTTTGCTTGGTTTAATTTGTACGTATTATAATTTATTTTTCATTAATTTATTTATCTTTTTTTAAGCTTGAAAAATATTCAAATATTTGCAGTTCGTCGTTCTCCCGATGATTGCAAACACAGCAAACAATTGTTTTCATATTATTCTTACTTCACCTCTCTGTCAATCTGTCTCTCTCTCTCGCTCTCACTCTCTCTATCTTTCTCATTTTTTGTCCCTCTCTCTCACCTCTCTCTACTTCTCTTTTTGGTTGCTGCGGATTGTTTATATTTTTACGCAAATTTCTTGCGAGTTTCGTTTTTTTTTTTTTTTTCAGGTATTTTTAACACACGAGCTGCCCGGCAGTCACACTCCTCCACATCCCTCTCCACGCCTCCCCCACCCATTCTACCGTAGTCTGTTGCCTACACTTTGTGTATTGCGTCTGCCACTCGTTCATCTTCAAGGGCCACAGTCAGCGGCAGCAAATAAAGCAACGCAAACAACAGCGCTGGCAATTGCATGAAAATTGAAAATTCCCATAAACACTTGGCTGACAATTAGTGAGTGCTACGGTCACTGCAGATGCCACGCCTCAACGCCCACAGCTGGCACTGCTGATTGCCTTTTGCAATCCTTATTTGCATTTTTTTGTACATATTGATATTTGTTTATTTCATTTCCTTCACACTTCCCTCCAATGCGTATGTAATTTTCATAAATTTAAACAGAAACTAACAAATGTTTTTCTCTCTCTTTCTGCATCTTTCTCTCTCTCTCTCTATCTCTTTTTATGGTATTTTACAGGTATTTTCGTATACAATATGGTGTTTGGACAAGTGCAGCTCTTGAGTGCCCACTTACCCATGTGAGAAGCAACAAAGTAATTGACCTAGATTCATCCCAATATATTTGGCATACTCGCCAAGATCTATTCGAATCTTGAGTACCCATTCGCCTTGCATCATTTAACAACTCATGAATGCATTTCCATTTGTAATTACAAATCATTTATTTCTGCTTATTTTTGCCCATTAACATTTATCATTTATTGTGCACGCAAATTGTTTAAACGCTTGGCATAAATAAATGTTACTCAGAAGTTAAACAATTCGGGAATACATGAAACTTTCATTAAGACAACCTTGACTTGAGCATTTTCACCGTTGGGAAATGCATTTTCTACATTAAGCAAAGCCTGTGTGGTTTCATTTAAGATGTAATTCATTTGTGATTTATATAAGAAGTGCTTTGCTGATCAGGTTTTGAGCTGCACTTTGATGCCGCATTTAAGTATCTTCTCGCAGTTGTTTCAGCACTGATAAATGTTAATTAAGTCTATCATTTGCTGCTTAGATTAGTTCAGTTTGCTAATGTGACTTACCCACGTTGAAAGAGATCCACATTGAAGAATTTGTGCAGCTCCACGGAGAATTCAATGGTTGCCTGTAGATCACCCATGATTACTCCTGCTATTCCCTTAGCTTCTTCTGCTGC
This sequence comes from Drosophila funebris, assembly GCA_018901825.1. NCBI lineage: Eukaryota > Metazoa > Arthropoda > Insecta > Diptera > Drosophilidae > Drosophila > Drosophila funebris. The sequence continues at coordinate 6,209,089 of JAEIFK010000688.1, forward strand.
TTTGGTCCTGCTGCAACTGTTTGGCCCAGTGACAGTCTGCTGGACAGCGACTGCTGTTCAAGTAGTCATTCAGAGTGGTTGTGAGTGGGTGATTGCTGAAAAGTATAACAAATAAAAGAGAAGAGAGAGAGAGAATGATAATAAATGCGATAAGTAGAAAAGTGTTGCAAGTTGCAGCTCATAAGTTGGCAGGGAGAACGAAAGAGGAGGAGGCGGACGGGGGGTTGCAGATTTCATGCCAAGTTCGATTAGGGTAGACAAAACCGCGCTCTCAATATTTATTGCACACTATTGGCAGCTTGAGCAATTGATTGGCTCGTAATTGTGCTGAAACTGTGCCAAGTGGGATTTAGTTAAGGGACATTGGGGTAGGATGAGGGATGATGGGGCTAGGGGCTTGGAGCTAACTGCAACTTGCTTGCGGCTGAGGTTAGCAGGTCAGCCACATCCACAACTAGCAACAACAATGCTAACAACAACAAACAAGCTGTAGGGAAGCCCGCGACTATGTCAGAAGAATGAGGCCAAAAGCAAAGGAGGAAGACAAAAAACCCTCGACGACAACGGCGGATAAAACTTTTAATCGCACAAACAACAAAAGTGTCTTTCTTCTGCTTGTTGTAGTTGTTGTTGTGGTTGTTGTTGTGGTTGTTGTTGTCGTTGTTGTTGTTGTTATTATTGTTGTGGTTGTTGTTGTCAGTCAAGCGCTAAGGCCCACGCAACGACGCCTACAATAACATTAATGTGCTGCAGTTAATGCCGCAGTCAGTCTTCTCTTTGCTTCCCTTCCCTGCTCTCTCTCACTCTTCTCTCTCTCTCTCTCTCTCTTCTCCCTCTCTCTCTCTCTCTCTCTCTTTCTGCAGTGGGTCACAGGCTGCCCTCGCTTGTTGACACAATGGTAACGCCAAGTAAAAGATGTGGATGTGTAGCCATTGTCAATGTGGGTTAACCAGACTGCGCCATTTTCGAAATGAACTAAAGAAGGAGCGTTCATCAGCGTGCTTCCACCATCAGGATGAGGCACCTGCTGTGGTTTGACTGATGACACCATTCGTTAGCACATCTTTAGACACAATTTGGCCTTATAGTTTGCCACATTTTTGGCTTAGTTCTGTCATTACGCCAAACCCGCTCTAATCCCGCAAAATGTCTCGTGAATATTTGCAGCTCATAAATATGAAAATGTAATACTAAAGACTTTGATTTTTGTCCAAATTAAATGTAAATTTAGTTGACAGTTGTGTTGACAAAGTTTTGCGCGTATTCGGCGCTTTCAAATAATAACACTTTTAACTTTACGCTCGTTTTGCTTGAGCTCAATGCAAATATTACACATACGCAGCGTTGTCTGTTTGGATTTGAAATGTGCATAAACTTTGTAACTGGGTCAACTAAAGTTACAAGCATCCCGGACATATACATAACATACACACACACACACACAACTGCAAATAGTGAGTAGTTGAGCCTGCAGGACCAGCCGATACCCTGTAAATTGATGTCAATTAGTGGTAAACTAATTTTAATTGGTTTTCTAGGGGAATTACTCTTGTCCATGGAAATTCTGCAGCAAAATTTGTCATTTGTTGCCTAACTATTATAGGGTATAACACAGTTTGCTTAAGAAGTTACCTTGTAGATAGATCTCAATTAGTTTCACATAATTTTGATGGATAATAACTTTAAATTGCTTTGCTTATATAAGCTACATTTTATTCTGACATCTCTAGATGTACATCTTTACTTTCTGCTTATGTGGATACCCTGTAAGCAGATATTAACTTAATATAACTACTATTATAATTGGTTAATAGGTTCATTAGGTATCCTTATACTTGCTCCTAATAAAATGTGGTATCTCTAGTTGTTATAGAGTATCTAACTTGCCAGTGCTACCTTCGTTCTCGTCAATTTATGTTTACAGGGCATAAAGAGCTAAAGAATAACAAAATACATGCAGGCAGTCAAAGGGAAACTTTTTAAACAGTTGGTCCAGCAGTTTGCAGTGCACAGACATCAGACGGCAGTTTTTCGGGATTTTGCCAACAATTGAATACTTTGCAACGGATTAACGGCGGATGGAGCTGAGTATAATGCGGATTTTGGGGACGGCTAAGTAGACCACAAAACCCCATAATGTTGATAGTTTCAAGTGATTTACAAAACTTTTTAATTGCACAACGAATTTGTAGCTTAGAAATGATTGTAAAGCTGTGAGTAAACTTTAAAAAAAGAATATTTAAACGTTATTAAGTTGCTCTAATTAATTGAAGGGTTGCTCAGTTGCGCAGTTAAGTTGCGTTAAAATTGCCACTTCATACAATGGACACAAGGGACAACACTTGCAACAAGGATACACAACAGAAGCCAAGCAACAATTTCCGATCGTTTGTTAAGATGCCATTGGCATAAGAACAAAGGAGTCTGCATTTGATGGTTATGAACAATGATAATGATGATGATGATGATGATGATAATGATGATGATAAAGATAAAGATGAGCTCAACAGGAAGTCGCTACTCGCGAGCCATTTCTAATGTCCTGTCGATGACAACGACCCTATAAAAGGCGAAATCAAACTGTTCGTGCTTATCATCATAATGATTATACCTAATGTCTCGGGCTGGCACGGAATTGAGCGCCAAAATGGCCATGGCCATCAACGGCCTACTCCCTGTTACTCTTCACTCCCTCTTCACTCATACCCCTCCCTCCCACTCACTGTCTCCCTGTCTTGTTTGCCCTGTCGCTGTACGTTTCATGCGCCCCAAATTATCGCCTTTTTTTCCGTCTACTTTCAAAGCGTCGTGTTTTGTGTGGGTGGCTTGTGGATGGGCAGGGGATTGCTGGGGGATTTGAGGGGTATGTCTACGCACGGCCCGTCAATGGCAGACCCTTGTGAATGTGGCCCCTAGATGCTGATAAGTTGTGACCCGCTACGTTGCCTCGTTTTGTGGCACGTTTGTTTTCTTTATTCTCTCGAAAGTTTTTTGATAAATAGTGTCATGAAGACAAGCTCTCTTTCCTGCCAGCCTCTTTGCTTCACACACACTCGCAGACACGCACACACTCTGCTCTAGAGATACTATGTGTGAATGTGTTAATGTCTAAGGTCAATTTCGTCCTTGTCGATGGGCTCTTGATAAATGAAAAGCTTTCATGTTCATATTTCAATTTAATACTTTACGTCGGCCCATTTCCTTTTAGGATTCATTTTCATTTTCATTTTCCTTTTTGTGTTGACCAAAGCTCAAGGCAATAAATTCAATTAAAATTCAACTTATTTATTTTGTGTTTTTTTTATTTTATTTATTGTATTATTTTAATTAAACTTTATTTGTTACGGCTTCGACTGCCAAAAACTGATGATGCAGTCAGAAATTCAATCAGCAAAACATGGGAAATGGAAAATGTTGTTTACATATTGTTATGCTTTCAAATTTGTTGTTGTTGCGATAATCAAAAATCAAGATCAAAGCATTAACAAATGTGAAAAGTTTCCCGAAGGGATGCGAATTCTTGGTATTCAATTATTGTTGTTTCTTTTACGTGGAACTCGAGGACTTCTCTGGGCTTACGCATAAGTCAGGTTCTTCTGAATCAACTGTACTACGCAGTAATGCTCTTATGCATACCCTGTAAGCAACAGGCAGGTGACAGCGGGTATTAAGTTGCACTAGTTGACTGTCTAGAGTAACTTTTAGTCTAATGTTCCTGGTTAATTAAATCGTATAGAAATAGTTACAGCTTTGCCAGCTGTTAATCTAGGATATCTTCTAGTCGTGTCTTTGCTGCTTGCCTGTAACATTTGATGTAATTTGAAACACATTTTGTCAACTTTGTTATTTTGTTGCCTTCATTGAAAAGTTGCCTGTACTTTGGCCACGCTTCTTGACAGCCTCCCCTTGTTCCCAAAACGCCTCTCTGGCCTCATCCCTTTTTGCCATGACAACGGGGAGAGCAGCCAGACAAAACAGGAAATAGACAATTTTGTATCAAAGCTGCGGCTAGACATTTCAAACTGGAAATCCCTTTAAATTATTTAAAAAGCGTCGCAATGTTATCCAAAGTCCAAAGTCATGCTCCTGCATTTTGTATGCCTCTCTAGCAACTGCAGCTCCTCCAGCGCCTGCAGGTCCCTCCGTTGCTTCTGCCTCTGGTCCGACGCCTGCTGAAGTTGCTGCCATGGCAGACATTTTCCCAGGCATGTCATAAAGAATGCCCTCGAGTGCCGCCCGTTCGTGAGCATGAAAATAATTTCCTTTAGCGCCCCACCCTCCCTCTCAGAGGCGCCTCTTTTGTGGCGCATAATAAAAATTGCCAACAGTTGCAGCTGTTTGGACTTCTAAAGGGTTGTTGCCGCCCGCCCCCTCGCGGCCAAGTGCATCGCGTGCTGCTGGCCAGGCCAAAAGGGTGCCTCGTCGCTGCTCACGTGCACGCGCTCGGGCCAAGAAGGCCAAAGCCAACAGCCGAAGCGGGCTAAGAATAAAACAACCACAACAACAACAACAACAACAATGAAAACAACTCAAGTGCAACAATAACAACAAAGTTGAGCAGGAACAAGAACAGCTTCAATGAAATTGAGCAAGGGAACGAGACCAAGTGCAGACCAGGAATGAGGAACAAATGCTGACGACCGTGTCACATTACGTGGCGAGAAATCGTCTAGTCACGTGGTCAACTAAGCAACTGTACAGAGAGGGAGAGGGAGAGAGAGAGAGAGAGAGAGAGAGAGAGAGAGAGAGGGAGAGAGAGGGAGAGAAAGCAATATAACTGGGGAGATGTTGCAACTTTACGAGCTTCATATGTGAGCAAAATTGTAACTTATTTCTACAATGAATGCCTGGGAAATATATATTCCACAGTAATTGTATGGATTGAGTTGGAGTTTGTGAGTTATAGACTATAGAATAAGCTGGATTAGATATGTGCTGGACTTCAGGAAAGGAGCATTTATATATAAATTTACTGAACTGAAGCCTTAAAGAACTTCAAGCATTACAATTGCACAGAAATGTTATTTATAAAAGTTGCTAATTATCATATATTTATAAGAAGTATTTCAATGTATAGATTGCACTGTTTAGAAGCTATATTAATAGATCTAAAAATTATATAAAATTGCTGACTAATTCCATTATTTGATTGAAAGATGTTCTATATAAGCTAAGATAAGAATTGTGGGTTTGTTAATAGATATAATATAGATTAATAATATATATCTATAAAAGGTTATTTCTTTGACTCTTTCCAGCAATAGAAAGATCTTTAAAGAATTCAATTGCCTTGATCCTCCTAGCAGAAGAATCTGAAAGTAACACATAGTTTCGCGTTAGGGCTCTACGAATAGATCTTTTGGACTGCAAGCTTATATAGTTGTTGAATAGGATGACTTAATTAGTTGCATGAGTTATTTGAAAAGGGGTTGCAAGCACTTACTTAGCCATTCTTGTAAAGCACTCAGGAATTGCTGTGAAACAAAGCACGACAAGTTGGCATTGTGTGGCGCATGCATATGGCAAAACTCTTAGCAACTGGCAACTGCCAACTAGCAACTGCCAACTGGCAACTGGCTGAGGTGCAACTTGAGTTGGCAGCAGACCGTGAGGCAACAACATGGGAGGGCGGGAAGTGGGGTGGAAAAAAGGGGCACAAAATTGAATTGCGACTTTTTATGCTACCTGACATATACCCCCGTTTAATAGAGGAGGAAGGGGAACGGGAAGGAGATGAGGCTCATAATGGAAACAGGATATTTCATTACATTTGTGCATGCATGAGTGCTGACGAGTGTGAGCCAGGAAATAAGAGGTAAGGGGTGTTATATCCCACACACACACACACACACCCACACACACACACACACATACACATACAGAAGAAAAGGAAGGCAACATTGTTGAAATGTGCAAATATTGGCTCAAGTGGCGGCAATAAAAGAGTCGCTGCTGAGTCTACTTCTGACTCTTGGCTGTGCTCCTGTTTCTATTATGAGAATGTCCTTCTATTTGTGTTTATGTGTGCATGTGTGTGTGTGCATGTGTGTGTGTGTAGGCGTGGAGGGTACACTCTCGAGGGATTCTTAAGCTCAGCCAGAACAGCTCCTTTATCGAAGGTGCGCACAATTTAACATTAAATTAGTCATGAATGTCACAGCAGCAATTTCAATTTCCATTGATTGAAAGCCACTCAAATTGCAAACCGAGCATCTGTGACCTTTAACCTCACCGCCCAGCCCAGACCGTTGACACGCCCTCTTTTTTATTTGTGTGTGTGTGTGTGTGTGTGTGTGTGTGTGCATAATTGCAATGCCGGCAACATTGTCGCAATATTTCAACGTCTGCCATCGATTTAAATGGCTGCGCATAAAAATACAACATAATATAATATGCTTAACCCCTGCTTGCCGCTCATTTTTGCCACTGGTCATGGTCAGAGCTGGAGGGGGAGTTGAAGGGGTTGTGTTTGTGGTTTTGTTTTCTTTTTTTTTTTGTGGCAGTTAACTTTGCCGTGACATGTGGCAAGCATAAAAGAACCGTAGAATGTCATGTTTGTTGTGGGCCGAACATGACGTTGAGTGGACAACGAAACGACGACAACGACGACGACGACGACGACGACGACGACGATGATGTTGACGGTGACGTTGACGGCGACGTTGACGCCGAGGCTAACGCTGACAGCGACATGTGACTCACATGTTGGTTAAGGGCAGCATAGTAGGCATAGGCTGCCAGGCAGGGCAGAGAAATCAGGCAAAGAGATGCCATGTCAACACATTGGCAAATTACACTAGACAACAAGAGTGGGGTGAAGTTAAAGCGTAGGCTCAGCTGAGTTTAGGCCAACTTCAATAAGCGAGTATTAAGCTGAGTTTTTAAATAGAAGTTAAAATTGTTTAAACAAATAGAAAATGTCATTTGAAAGACTTATTTGCTTAGTAGTATTACAATTTAAATCAGAATTATTACTGAAACAACATTTCGGAATTATATATTTATAGAATGAACTGTGCTCCACTTCTTGTTGTGCAGTGTTTCCACTGGAATTGGGCGGTTGCTTGACCGGCTACAAATTGTACCAAATGACGGTCAGTTGGGTGACCTTTAATAGGCTGCTTCTGTTTCTGTTTGTTCATTAAATGCGGCTCAAATTTTAATTAAATGCCGCTACGAGGCCCGTAACACTTTCCACACATTTCACATAATGGCCAACATTTTCATTTTGCATTTCACATTTCGCATTTCATTCACTTTTTGCTCATTTCGTTGCTGGTTTTTTTTGTTGTTGTTATTTGTTGAGTTGTTTTTTGCCCTACACATTTTATTTGTGACAATTTCGCTTTGGCAATGAATATGTGGAAAATGTATTTTTAAAAAAGGCCACAACAATAACAATAACACTACGGATTATCTGGTTTTATGCTGCTTCTGCTGCTTTTGTCCGCTCCCCCACTTTCCTCTTTCCCTCACTCTGCTAGTTGCGTATTTAAATTTGATTTTTTTTTAATTTTGCATTTTCCAATTGGCAAATGACTTAAAAATAATTGAAGCCATCTCACGAACAAATTTCAAATGATTTATTTATGTGCTGTTAATAAATTTGATTTGAATTTAAATTTGGAACGCATTACGACAGTGACAGAGAGAGAGAGAGAGTGAGAGAGAGAGAAAGTGCGAGCGGGTTACGAGTACTCGACGTCCATTGAATTAATTAGGCTGCGTTGAGGACGACACTTTAAGCGCGAGCGTACCAGCTGTGGGTGGCTGTATTAGGAGCCAACATACACACACACACACACCTACTCACCTACACACACACACACACACACACACACACACACACGCGCGTACATATACGCACTCCCCTTGCTCAGAAGTTGGCTCTTGCTCGTTGTCGTCCTCTTGCTTCTACTCGCTCCTCACTGAAGCAGAAGCATTTTGCCCTAATTTTACTTTCTGCGATGTTATCAGGACATGCCACACAGCACACACACACACACACACACACGCACCCACAATCACAGAGACACAGCGACAGCGACAGAGACAGGACACATCCACAGAGACAAACCCACATACAAAGAGCACAAGCAACGAAGCGATTTTTTTTTTTTTTTTTTTAAATTATGCCCGCCCACAGTTTTCCCACGTTTCCCTGTTCCCTGCCCCCCGATGCCCCACTGCCCCCGCTGCCCGACAGCTACCACGTTTTGGCATCCCAACTCCCGCTAAAGAATGTCATAATTTACGCACTTTTTCATTTGTTGGTCGTTTAGTCGCGCTGCATGGTTAACATTTTGTTTGGTCCACGTTCGCGTCCTGTTTGCGGTCGCCTAATGAAATTAAAGTGGAAACCTCAAACGAAATTGTGGCAATGCCCACAAAAATGGATTCCGAACTGCGTTCACAAACCGTCGACTTTTCGATTACGTCTCCAATCAATTGGAGCGCGCGTCCGTGCCGGGAAAATGTCTACAATGAACTGATGACAGCAAACGATGGCGACACATCGCCTCGCCTCGGCAAATGACTATGGCGTGCGTCTGCCTTGCGCCGGACACCGCAGCCGGAGCACGGAATGCGTCGTTGCCGTCGTCGTCGTCGTTGGTGTGCTCGTCTATTGGCTGCGTCTGTGTTTACTAAATTATTTAAGTGTTGTACCAGTCTAAAGAGCAGAGAAGAGAGTTGCCGGGCTTCTCTTTCAACGGGCACAGTGGAACGCAGAGCACTAAATGTTGTTCATTATTTATTGTATTTATTTTGTATTTAAAACAATTTAACTAGAGGAAGACCATAACTGTTTTATGCCTCACTTTTATTAGCACATTAAGTTAAGCACTTGGGTATTCATTTCAAAACACTCTTCAACTGGTTTTAAGACGTCACCAAGAGCTGTTTATAATTGGAATTAATACTTCAAGTTTTATATTTGTTATGAGCGTAGAACTTCTTATAAAGTGAGCTTCTCTATGCAGATATAGAATGTCATTTCTCTAGAATAATTATATAGATCTATAATGAACATATATATTATGAAGGTATTCCCTTCACATTTTTTATTATATTTATATTTTATAAATCTTTAATAGCTGCTGTAATATATGTTTCGGCTTTTCCAGGCATTTTCTCTTTGTTACTCTTCGGCTTCTACGGCGCCTGCGTCAATCGACTCTTGCCCACTGTCTCGTTGTTGCCCTCGCTCGTTCAGCTTGGTGGGACGCATAAACAACAGACAGTGTTAGCTTTTGTAGGCGGCTCGTTGCACGTTGTTCGCCTTGTCTGTCTCCAGGGGCTGTGACTAGCCCTTGCCGGTGGGCAAAAATGGGCAGGTGGGCAGGACAGGACAGGACAGCAGCTCAACAGCTGGACAATTGGAGAGATAAACAGACAGTTGCCTTATGCAAGCTCTCTTCGCCAACTACCATGTCTCTGCCACTCTCTCTCTATCTCTCGCTCTCGCTCTCCCTTTCTCTCGTTCGCTTTCTCTGTCTGACTATTACATGTCTTACTTGCTGTGCAGCGTGACATAGTGTAAATCGTGTCACAGGGCGAAGCAGCTCCAGATGATTATATTACTTATATCAGCATTATTTGAGTTTAGTTAGCGAGTATACGACAGGTGGCTGCATGCTTAGCGGGTCACAGCAACAGCGAGAGAGAGCGAGAAGGAGAAAGAGAGAGAGATAGAGAGAGAGAGAGAGAGACATAGCGAGAGAATGATAAAGAGTAGAAGTCGAGGCACTTTCAATTTTATTTGCACGCTTTATGGCCAATATGATTACTTCGAATTGCTTATACGCACCGTTGCTCCGCGCGGAAAATTGCTAAACATTTTACAGAGATTTCCAGCAATGATTATTTTCATTTTTATCCTGAATGTATTTAATTTTTTTTGTTTTTTTATTTGTTTTTACATGAGAAAATACAAGTGTCTAATTATGAATTGCACGAGCATATAATTTAATTTGTTTACTAAGCTAAGCATCAGCGAAAAGTCTTAACCAATGTGTTAAATTATACATATAACGAGAGTAAAGTTAATTTTGATTGATGTTTTTTGTTGTTTTTATCTGAAATTTTCGATTCACATGAAATATTTAAATTAACTCATACGAACACAATACGGCACAGCCCGGCAAAGATAGACAAGCTTATCAACTAGTAAACTATACATAATAACTAATTGTAAATATACTCTCTTCTTCTCATTTTGTTCATTGCTCTCTGTGCCGCAGGTTGTAGGCTTAATCACTAAGTAAACATATATGTACATATATATAGATATATATACATATATATATACATACATATATGTAAATGTTTGATTTAACTGCATATTCATATGTCATATGTAGCAGCTTCAGACGGGCTGCACCTCGCAGACAAAGTACGTCTCGAAACTGCAGGGCGAATCATTCCATTTGAGTCCTTTGCCATCGCGATTCCACAGCTCGAGACAGTTCTCCTCCTCGCCGTTCTCATAGCGGAAATTGTTGGGCTCCCCGGCATTCCAGTTGGTGAATGTTATCGGTCGTCCAGTGGCCATCCAAAAGTAATTGCCCTCATCGGCCAGATCTGTGCCGGATATCCAGAAATGCTCGTGGCCTAAACCTGTGAATTGAAAGGCAGCATTCGTTATAAATTGTGTGTCCACTCTTTACATTTCAATGGATTGGGGCGTCAGCAGTTTATTCATTTTGGGAGGCGTGGCTAAAACTACTACTTAACGCGCCCTCGCCCATTCACTTTTCAATGATCTCTGTGGTTGCAATGGATAGTGCAATGAAATTGAATGCATCACAGCAGTTCGAGTTGCAGTTGAGCTCTCACAATGCCGCCTTGCCCTCTTTCCCCTACCCCGCACCCCTCCTGCTCTACAAAACAGCTCTCGCGATTTCCCTTTTGTCATCGGCCTACAGTTTTGGGTTACCAACTTCCGTGTATTATGCACGCTAGAAAGTCAAAGTCCCCCAACCAGTCTTTGTTCCATTCCCCCCCTCGCCGGACCAACTCATTTTCTGTTTAGGCCATGCCATGACCATTTCAACAGCTGCTTAGCGTTCAGTCACTTACCAAAGTCGCGTATGTGTTTCTCCAGTCTATCGTTCTCTTCCTGTGATGAAATGCTAGCCAAGTGCATGCCATGGTAGCGGCAGTATTGCGTGGCTTTGAACCAATTTGCCTGCAAGTGAAAGAAAGTGTTCAAAAGAGGAGAAAGAAAAGAAGCGAAAAGAAGAGTTACTGCCATGTTGTAAGCCAAAATACAACAAAATACAACATCAATATGACGCTGTTTAAATACGCTTTAACTAATAATAAACCAAGAGTATGTGAATATTTCTGCGTGTTATATTTAAGTAGATATATTGTACTATAAATAATTAATGAAATAAATTCAGGGATATGGAAAATGATTTAAGATTTGTCAATATACATTCTAAGAAATACTTTAATATTATTATAATTTATAATAAATTCAAAAAGCTTTTGTATTTGTATTTATACAACGTTTCAGCAATTATTTCATATATATATTTCATTATAAATCTCATCTTCCTTTACTCTCCATGAAATCAAATATATTTTCGCTTTTATAGGGTATGCAGCTCTTCGTTAGTTTCTGGGCATTTGAAAAGAGTATTCGTAGATCCCTCGGCTCTCATAAAGTGCACGACAGGTAAACTGAGCCCATGTTGTATGCCATTAAGGCATGTCCTCAACACACACATACACACACGCACACATACACCCGCCAAGAGTGAGATTGAAAGTTCTTTCTTCATCGTCATATGGCAAACTAATTGACTTCTTGGCTTCACTGGAGCATCCTTTTACAGCCCAATAAACACTTTCAGTGTGCGTGTTCCCGCAGAACAACAACGGGTAGAAGAACAACAACAATGACTGAAAGGAAATTTCGCATTAAACACTTTCCTCACGTCATCGGAATGGCAAAGAGTCTGGATGCTGTGTCAGTATGCGCTTTATTCGCGCACAATTACGGCTAATACAATTAAAGCCGAGTTAATGACGTCGTCGACATAGGCGGTCGACCGCAGAACCAAACGTTGACTAGGTGTGGCTAGGGGAGGGCAGAGAAGAGGCAGCTAGTTGCGTAATCGATTTAGGTGCGCATCACCTGGCAGAATATAGAAAGCACTCACATGAACTGGCAAAAGTTGTGGCACCTAAAAGGCTAGCTAAAATATTTTGTTGCCACCGAAATTGACAGAGTGAAAATCAACAGGCAACAGTCGGCAGTCGAATGTCGGCGCAAGGTGAGGTGAAAAGGGCGGTGTGTGAAGGGGGGTTAAAGGGTTGGCTAATTAAGAGGGAAAAGCAGAAGCCATTAGTGTTAATTGAATATCAAATTGCATTTATTGATGCTCATATATATTGATGAATTGATAGCCACACACACACACACACACACACACACAACACACAGGATATTGCGAAAGTGTTGCGCACTAAATCACAAACTATGATGTGTTGGCCACATCAACAACGCCACTAATTGGCAACGAAACTCGCTACTTGAATTTTCAATATGCAGTCGGTGGCCACGCCTCCACCTCTCTCGCCTCTTTTCGTTCCCCCCACACACTTGTGTAATTCCGTAGTAAGCTCTGCCAGGTCCGTTTGTTAAATAATTCAAAGTAAAACATAAAATGCTGTCGACTTTTATTGACGTTAGTCAGTTGGAAATGGAGATTTGCAGTCAGGTGAAAGGCCATGACAAGGAGACAGCCAAGCAGGAGGGGGCAGCAGTGAGAGAAGTAGGGGCAATCAGAGGAAGCCAGCGGCGGACACGTCTGAATGTGGCAACTTCAAATGCCCGTTTACGATCTGGATCAGAGTCATGCAATTGAATGTGAAATGTTGAGTGCTCGACTTGACTCAGCTCGTATCGACTCAGCTCGTACATATGTGTGCTGAGTTCGTGACAAGCAGCAGCTGATGTGGGCAGCATTTGATGAAAGGATTGACTCAGGATGATTGTCGGTTCAATGCGATATTTGATATTACGTAAAGAATGCCAGGCGATGCAAAAGTGAGAGTGCCAAAGTGCAGGAGAGCAAAAAACTGGGCGAACTACCTTGTATTCATGTGCGACGAGGCGAACGAATGAAAGCAAAGGCAACTGAATAATTATGAATGGCAGTAACTGACTTTTGAATACCCTATAAGTAGATGTGAAGTGCGCTTAATCTACAACTTGTAGATTATATTATGTAAATTAGTTGATAAGTGCAAATGGGAGTAAGAGAAGTAAACAAAATGATAAAGGAACAAACCAAACTTGAGGCTAGTTGGGAATTATTGACTGGTAGATACCCTATGTGAAAGTTTAACGGGTAATGTAGCTGTTATTTGTAATGATTGTGAACGAAATTAGTTACAAATCTGATTAGAAATACGATTTTAAGTAGAGCTCTGGCTGTTTCTCAGATGAGATAGCTTTTTCGATTGATTAACATTTAGCTATTTAATTGAAAAATATTTACCAATAAAAAGAGAAAACAGAATTTAATAACAAATATAAATATTATAATTAAAAGAAAACATATGCTGCTGGTATTAAATAGTTGTAACAATTAAGTAATGCATATAATTACGATGTAAATAAATCAATTAAAAGCTTCTTGTTCTACAAATGTCAATGAATTGAATTTACAGCAAGTGAATTAAGTGGTTAACAAATGTTTGACAATTCTGTTAATTTAATTAACACTATTTGACTATTTGCAGTGCGTTGCTCAATCGTCCACTGCCCACTGCAGCTCACCTCAGTCTCAGTCTCAGTCTATAATCAACAGCAATTAGTGTCGCATTAAAAAAGAAAAAAAATATCAACTCGAGTCCAAGTCCAACTGTTGACTTGGCCAGCTGCCTATTGCAGTTGGCTCTTTTGCGTGTTGCTGCTAAATTAATTTTGCCATTTTCATATTAGATTTTTTCTCTTTTTTTTTTACGAATTTAGCATATTTACACACGACGAAATGTTTATTGCCAACGAACGAATCGCATTGCGTAATACGCAAAACAGAAATATTTAAATAAATATTAATTATTCATGAGTTGCTTACAGCGCGATTCTTAATTGCTTATGCCAATAAATAATTGGAACATTTCTAATGAAGTCCACAAAATGTTAAACAGCAAAAGCTAAATAAATAAATTTATGCATTTCTAATAATCCAGATATTTCGCAATTAATTCATGAATTAAAATGTCAATGTGCGACACTAGCAAAGAGAGCGAAAAAGAGAGGGAGAATATAAGAGTGAGTGGGGGAGTGAAAGAGTAGGTTACTGTTAGCTGAATTCTTGGTAACATGATTTGGCTAATCAGCGATGGGAGCTGCACTCAATTAATGTGCTAATAATGAATTCAATTTCCAATCAAACTGTCGGCATTTCACAATACAATTGTTTTACGAGTATTAGCAATAAATATCCCCCCCTCCCCAGACCACCCCATAAACAAGGTTTGTGCACAGAAATTAATTACAATTTTTGTTGCTTTCAGTTGTTATTTTTGAGGTTAAAGAACTTTCGTCAATTTAATCTGCGCTGATTAAATGCATTTAATAGATTTAATCATAAACTTCTTATAATTTATTATCTTTTCATTTTGTCGCAATTATTCAAGTATTATGATCGATAGAAATTTAATTTCACTTAAGATTTGCATACAAACTTGTTAAGCAATCAAATTGATTGACGCTAAGTTTATGATTACCTCATTCTCTTCTAATCTTTAAGCGACATCATAAGAATGAAATTTATAACACTTTATTATATGCTACTTAATAAAAAATTTGATAAATCTTCTGAAAATTATTTTTGTTTGTTTTTAAATAAAGAAAGTTGAAATTTGCATTCGAAACGGGTTCGACATTGAAATGATTGATGGTAATATAATGTAGACAATGTTTACCACATTCTATAGTTATATTCTATTCTAATTCTAATTGCTTTCATTTGCATTATATCCTTTCTAAGATATATTGACATATTTTGCATAAAAAACTTGTTGATTATACTCCTTCCCAGCATTTAGCACTTTTCTAAAATGTCTTTGAGCTAAAAAAATACATAAATTTGCATTGATGACCTCACTGTGTATACACTTAAACATTTTTCAATACTCAAGCATATAATAGATCATTAGGCAATTAAAATAATTAGTTTTGTTTAATTCAATTTGGTGATTTTTTGTTTCAAACACCTGCTACTTAAATTTATGGTCTCATTGAACTGCCAAATGTTTGGCTGGAATTCCATGAGAACACAATCTCAAGAGTAAATGAATAATCGATCTTCAGCTGGACGGCTTGACCTTTGCGTGTTTTACAATCAATGTGAAATAACTTCCTCAGTTCTTCCCCATTAGTTGAATCATAACTGTCGTTTGCCATATAAATTATATCTATAATTTATTGTTTTACATATGAATTTTAACGATTAGTTTATTTATTCCAATTTACAATGACGATTTCAGTGGTTGCCGTTAAATACATTTATTTAATGATCTTTATAGCGTAGCTTTAAAGTTCAAGGAGAACGCTGTATATGGCATACAAGAAGACGAAGAAGAAGATGAACATTCATAGTTTGTATGTGAAGTCAGCGGCGTTGTGATAGATTTGCATACTTGTCTCACTTGTCTAACGTTTCGGCCATTGGTCAAAAACGCGACAAAGTCGCCTCAAAATCGCGCACAAATCGCGTGCAAGTCGCGTCATAGTTGCACGCGTTTTGGGCGCGTTTTGAATGGCTCGTACGCCGTTTTAAACCTTTATAGAGTTTTGACTAATATGTTTTTAATATGAATGGTTGCATACATTAAAAGACGTCATCTCATCTACCAAATTGTCGATGCGTGTCCAAGCACGCGCCCCTTCAGATGCTTGAACCATCACGGTCGATCAATCGCTGAGGTTTTTTGATTTTTTTTTTTTTTTAATAATTCAATGGCATTGGCATCAGTTCTAAGGCTAACGATATCAGTAAGCCAATGATGTAGAGAAGGTTGCCGTAGTTCGGGGTGTGGCAGCTTACAATTGCCAAAGCGTATATCTAAATCTTATCAAAATATGAAGATAGATACATAGGCCTTAATATGACCAATATTAACTGAACACGCTGTTGCATTGCCTTTTGTTGTTGTCTGTTGAAATCGTCTTGGATGTTTTCGTATATAAAATGCATAAGCAATATGTGCAATAAGTATACAAGATTTTCGAACCGGACTGGGGACCATTGAACCGTTGGACGGTTGCTGTTAAATGTTAATGGTACGGAATGCAGCTTACCTTGAAGAAGATGCCGAGATAATAACGCTTCTCGCCCAGCTTCAGCAGCGGCATCGTCCATTTATTCGGCGTATACTGTGACTCGTCCACGCAGTTTGGGCAGTCTATAAATAAATATCAAGGAAGCACAAGGAAACAGGCAGATGAGTAACAAAATAAAAAAAAAGAAGAAAATAAATTTGTGTAAAGAAAAAGCAAGTTGAGGCAAAGGCATCGACCAAGACAAAAAAAACAAGGTCGAGTGAAATTTGCATTTCCAAATAACTGTTATTAAAACATGATCTTAAAATTTGCATGTTATGATAAGGCAATGGCACAGAGGACAATAAATAACCACAGTGATAATTATACAGTTACGTCAGCTATAATCAATTAAGTTTTATCTGAATTCAGCCAAATAATGTTTAACAAATTCTCAACAGATTTATGTTTAAACATCAAATTGACAGAAAATTAATCATTAAAATTAAACGGATGAACAAAAGACAATTATGATAGCTCCTAGTTTATAGAGGAGTCTGGCACCACCCACAAAGAAACCACAGCAACTGTGCAAAGACTTCAAGACAACGGAACTGGTTGCTCTCCAGGTTTTTGGGGGGAAACAAGTTCCACTTGATAAACTGACAATGACGTCTTTGCCAGAATGTTTGACAATGCTTTTGATTTGCTTGTATGGGGAACTACAAATGAAACGAAACTGAATCAAGGTTAGGCACACCATTGTCTTGGTCTGAATGTGTATGAACTACGTACGTTTATATGGTATTGAGTTCTGAATGTGTGAAGGCCATTACGGAAATATGGGAAATATTTATACATATGTATCTATGTAGATTTATGTGTAGCGCAACATTCTGTCAAACATGCCAACAACATGTTGGCCAAGTTAACGGCGTTTCTTTTGTTTATTTGGTAAGAAACACAACACGCAAAAGCAACAAAAACAACAAAAACATCGTGTCGTGTTAAATCATTCATAAATTTACAATGACTAACGCCAAACAACATAAAAAATGTAATTTAATGTTAAGACACACATTAAATATATACAAAATTATTATGAGAAATGTTGCGCTGCGCCTGATGGCAGCTTCTTTTAACTTGCAAGGGACTGAAGCTATAAAAGTTTCTATTACCATAATAGATGCCTCCTTGAAAAAATATTAAGAACACTTTAGCTGAATGGTAGAAGAAGTTTATGAGTCTCTTTTTATGATGTGTGTTTGTGTGCTTCCCTTGACATGCATAAAGCCAGCAAATTGACAATTCTGTTTGTTTACTATTTTGGCAGCACTTTTATGCAGCTCAAAGAAATTTCAAAATACATTTTCTTACACGAACGTCTGAAATTTTCTAAGTTTATATCCTTTTAAGTCTAAACAAAGCTGCTTTAGTATATTTATAGCAATATCAGTGAGTAGCGGAATATTAGCAGTAAATTAAATGTTGCTCATAAAGCCACACCAAAAATGCACTTTCTTTTCCATCTCGTTCCCAAATTTCCCATTTCAGTTGCATCATCGAATTAAACACGCATTGTTAATTACCAAATCGCGAGACCCCATCGCGACTGACCGGTCCTAATCAGACCTTAATCAAAGAGCGCCGGAACTGAGGGCTGGAACAGCAACAAATTAAAGGTGTCAAATTGATTAAGTTGAAGCAAATATTTTATTCAATTTGCATGCAGATTTTCATTGTTGCTCGTAAATCAAATTGTTTGCCATACAACGACTAACTATATATTAATAAATTATAAACAAATAAAGCAAACATTTGCGGTACAATATTTATAGATTGAATTTTGCACGCAATTAATTTAACTTTTTTGGCTTGAAAAAACCAGTTTGGATTAAAGGCCTGCAAGGCGGATCAAAGTCATTGCCAATACTCGTCATTATGCCCCCGCCCCCTTCCGGATAACCAATTGCAATTAAAATTATATTAAACAAGGCTGTACACCGTTTTATTTACAAGCTGTGACCTTCGGCAACTCGTTGAGAAGTGGAAAGAAATCTGAGAGCCAGAGGTGAGGACAGCTTGACGTAACTGACGCGACGCCTGTAGAGATGTCAGATTTTATTTACTCTTTTTTTTCGGCAATCCGTTAAAACAAATTGGCAGCGACAACAGACAGTAGACAGCAGTTACCAACAAAAAACAGACTTCAATTTAAACATTGGCAAACTTCCTGCATACTAAAGCATAAACTTGGGGTTTTTTTTTCAAACATTTCTCAGAACTTGTATTGGTTGAAAACAAAGCAAAAGAATTTCTTGGATTTAAATTTAAATTATAAGTTATTTTTGCTGTTAGTAAACCAGTTTTTACTTTTTTTTTTAAGTCTTGTCAGATATCTGGCTGTTTATAGCATTATAAAACTATAAATATTGTAATATTACGCATACGACCCGTAGGCCTGTTATCTTTTCAGCAGCTGTAAAATTTTTGTATTTTAAATTAATTTTTGGCCCAGTTTTTGCTGTTTTTCAATATGGATCATCTGACCCTGGCCTTCAGTTGCCTTTTGACTTATTTCGCATTTTAAAGCAAATTAATGCGTTCCTTTTATGTGATTTATTATCCACAGTTTATCGCTCTCTTTTGCTCTTTGTTTGGCCTGCATTTTTTGTCACAATCAATTTCATTTTATTACAGACATTTCAACAGCTGCCACAGTCAAAAGCACAAAAAAGCAATAACAACAAAGACATCAGACAGGTGTAACAACAACAGCAGCAAACACTCGACTAATTTGTTGGATTGCTCAAAGCAAATTAAAAACCAAAAAAAAAAAAAAAAAAAAAAAAAAACTGTCATGAAATAAATAAA
Organism: Drosophila funebris; assembly: GCA_018901825.1. NCBI lineage: Eukaryota > Metazoa > Arthropoda > Insecta > Diptera > Drosophilidae > Drosophila > Drosophila funebris. The sequence goes on from JAEIFK010000688.1 coordinate 6,228,251, forward strand.
TAAATTGGAGCGACAGACATTAATCAATGAATCGTGTTAATGCGCCAGCTGTGCCACTTGAATCAATGGCAAATACGTCTGTACATCTCCTTAATGAAACACTAACGCCAACAAAAATGCCAAATTTGAAAAAAAAGAGAAAGTGAATTTGAAATTGTGCCCGTGGTTTATTACGGACATCCCGGAAGGATGTGTGCTGCACTGGGTGTTGATGATGCAATGGAAGATGAGGGGAGTAATTGGTTCAACATACCAGCGACAGGACCTGCAGCTACTTTACTCGGCGTTGCCAACGTCCTGTCCACTATGCAGAGCAGCTGCACAGCGATTATCACAGACAAAATGATATATTTTTGCATATTTACGCTGTTATATATTTCGAGCTGCTTTTGAATATGATTATTATGTTTATGTTGAATAATGTTTTTATATTTATGTTTTTTTTTGTATGTAAATATTTTTTATATTTCTCAGATATTTATTTATCCAGTTATGCAAATTTGCACTTCCGTAAAGATAGCAAAACAACAAATTTCGCTTGACTATTTTTTCATTCAACGCATTTTCAATCAAAATTTATGGAATGCTGCAGATGCACGGATTTACATATGAAATTGAATGCCCGTTCCGCTTTGTATTATAATCGTTGCCGATTGTCGTTGACGTCGTTGTTATCGAGATTGTAAGATTGTTGTTGGAAACGGAATCGAAAGTTGCCAAAAAGACTACAGCACAGATAAAGAAGAAGTTGAATATTTATATATATTTTGTTTTAATTGTTGACCAAAACGAAGACCTCGTGCGCATGCGCGCCCAAACTGACCGTCGGTTGTCGAAGAACTAACAATTTTGGACCTCTTTGGTGCCGACTAACGCAGAATCTCCATCGGGAGACAAGAGAGACTCTGGCTGAGAGCGAGCAATGAGACGGAGAGAGAGAGAGAGCCAGTCGAACTGGTTCGACAGAGAGTTGCAAGCGCTTCGAACTCGTTTGGCGGGGCTTCTTCTTTGTATGTGTGCGTGAAACGAAGCGCTCTGAAAGATTACCATCGGATGAGATGCTGTGTGGACACTCAAGCAATGGCAGAGCCAACGGCACACTTGTTGTGGCAAACTGGAGGAGATTGAGAGACTGAGAGATTGGGGGATGGGGGCGATTGTCGCGATTGCAGCTTGTCAAACACTTGACGTTGAAGCCGCAGACATAACTTGAGGCAGCTGCTTCGACTGACCAAGGTAACATCAGTGGAGCGTTGATTTGGACATGCCCACCAAGCGGAGCTCGAGCATGAAATAAACACAGCCCCCCTAAACACCCGCTAAAACACGCCACCGCTCTTACCAGAATAACCAAAGCAGCCCAGTCAACATTTCAAAATTCTGGTTATGCGGTTATCGCATTGCGAATTCTCTGACGTCGCGACGTTCTAAGATTTTGCAATTTCACTGATATTCAATTTGAAACTGAGTCAACGTCAACCTCAGCATCAACTCAATTCAATTCAATACCATTTGTGGCTGATGCTTTCGATTTCTTTTGGATAGCTTTATATTGTTGCTAGCTGCGTTTCTTGATTGACCTTGACAAGATTAATAAGTACACGTATACGTAATCTGTGTTCAGCTGTCAGTGTAGAGACATGAGGTACATTGCGTATACGTAATATGACCATAGTCTTGTTTCACCTTGCTCACCCAAGAGACCAAAATTTGCACTAAGAATGTTAATGCCTAAGTTAGACTTAAATTTCGGAAACACACAACAAACTAAAGCTTGTTATTCAAGAATGAGTATGAAATACATTGCGTATACGTAATAAAACAGCAATAGTGTTTCTTACAGAAGAAACTAGGTTTATAATGAGAAATATCTTGCAATAACTAATGAGACGGGCTATACAGTGAAACATTCGGCAAGTTTCACAAGACGGAGCCGGCAGCACTTTGCATATACATAAAATGCCAACAATCGTGTTTCTTACAAAAGAAACTACAAACAATTGTAAAGTCTCATAATGTCTGTTAATATTATTACTTGTAAAGTTTCCTAAAAAGAAACGATAGGTAACTTTTTTTGAATTTACTGTCAGTCATTCGAAATCAAAAATTAAACCCCAAATTTAGCGTTAACAATTGGCCAACAAATGTCAAAGGCAAACAGCAATAGCCCGTGATAAGATTGCTGTTAAATGGAAACACGAGCGGGAAATTCATCTCTTTTGCAAATTGAAATTGAAACTATAAATGAAGTGAAAAAGTGGACGCCCCTTGTAGAGATCCTTGCAGTTGTTATCATAATTTGTGGAATAATTGGTTTATTTTTCTCCTTTGTACAGTGAGAGAAATACCACCAGGGTATCAGCCAGTCGTACATTCTGTGTCTATATAGTATTTGTGTAAATGGCATCGGTTTATCTGGTTCTTCTGCTTGGCTTTAGACAGTAAAATAAACGAGAAATCAACAATCCGAAACAAGTTAGCACATATCGAACTCTGTTTTTCGTATATTTGTACTCTCGCATCTTCAGTTGAATTAGCATTTGCCATTGAAAGTAGATCAGAGTAGATCTTCTATTCACACAATACAAAAGTTCATTGCTACTTGGCCAACTGGTATTCAGGGTCTGTAATAAAAGCCAATCCCTTACAGAAGTAGGAAGTTGTCAGTCGCTCAATTGATTAGCCAAAATTAAGAATCAATTTAGATTCTTACAAAACAAATTATAAGATCATTTGATAACTGCGTGTAATATAGAATTGTTTAATTATAGTCTCTTGCCAGAGGTTATAAATATCATCTGTTTGTTTACTAAAAATTCCTAAAAACGTGTTTTAACACGCGATCAAAGTTTGGCTAGCAAAGCTAAATTTTTAAAAATAAATAAAATCGCTGAATTGATTGATTTGTTGTCGAAAGATGGACAGCTAATGGATCAACTTGAAGTGTTCATAAATAATATAATAATAATACATTTTAATATGCAAATGAAAGACACAGATTTTGGCAAATCAATTGTTAGTCTAACTTGTTGCCAGGCTGTGGAAAGTGTTTAAAATTCTCAGAGAATAAACTTATTAAATCTTTTGTTTGCCATTTGCAGTGCTTCGTTTCTTACCCAAGGTTAATTTGCAGAAAAATGATAATGAAGTTGAATGACTTATTGAATCAGTGTCATTCGATTCAATAGACAGAAGATCGCGACGATTTATTCATTTTATGTTATCTTGCTTTTAAATGAATTTCCAATTTGGATTAAAAACAATGAGCTGCATTTAAACAAGTTTCCCAAAAGATCGATAAAAAAGTCAAAAAGAATTCCACAATATTAGCAAAAGGTGTGAATTCAATTCACTTCGAAGGAACGAGTTTGGATCTTAAGTCAAACATTGTTAGCCATAAATAACAGTTTCAATATTGAATTTATTGCGTTCAGTTTTAGTTATCAGTCTTTGGCCCTGGCCATCTTAAAGTGGTAACTATGGCTTTAATTGCGCAAATAAACCGACAAAATAAAGCATAAATTAAATGTACACAGAGCTTCTGAATATTATATAAACAACTCGCATTCATCATACGCCTTGTGGGCCATGAAGCGAGGCGGCGTGAAAACTAAATATGCCACAGAAACCACATTGAAGTTACTGTATGCAAATGGATAAGTGACAGCAAAATGTGGAACACGAGGGGGGCAGGCTGCATCAGTAGTAACGCAAGGTTATTAACTGTAATATTGATGATATCACGTATACGACGCGACGCAGCTACTTTACTCAAGTTGTAACTTGATTGATTGTCGGATGTGGAGCGCCACTTGACGTCTCTATCTCTCTTGATTGCTAAGTTGATTGATGACTTTAACTTGAACTTACCACTATCGATCTCATTCTCGCTGGGATCACGATGAAATATATCGCCATAGTATTGATCATGTTGCTCCGATTCAACGCTCTGCAGCGACTCCTGGCCATCATCATCGAATTCATCCTGTGTATTCTTATTCTCCTGTAACTGCTGATCTTCTGCCAGATCCACATCTTCCTCTTCATCCTCGTACTGCTCACGCTGGCTATTGGAGCTGCTTGTCTGTTGCTTGGCCGCGGCAGTTGCAAGACGATTGCGTATTGCTCCACCTGCACTTTTCTTGAAGCTCTCGCTGCTCGATGAGAAGCCACGCGGACGTGGACGTCTTGAGGGCTTAGGCTTTGGCAGTATATCCGCTATGGTGGGTATTTTCTGGCTAACACTGCGATTGGGAAACAAACGACGCTCCAGATAATTGGCGAATATCTGTTGTGTTATTTGATTCTGACGTGCCAGCTCACTCTGATCTAGCTGGAAGTCGCCACTGGTAGTGCTGCTGGAGCCTCTGCCTGCTCTGCTGCCTCGGCTGGCTCTGCTGCTGGCTGCAATTGAATTAAAACAACAAAATGATTAATCATTGTAATCACATGTGGGACGAGCCAATTGTGGAATGCCCTCAGCTCTTTGCTGGCGCAATTACATAAACTCCGCCGACCCACGTTCAGTCTGATGCGAAGTTGCAGGAAATGAAGTAATTAAAAACGAGTACAAGAAAAGGTAGCAACAATTACACGAATCTCATATGCCCTCACATCAATCTTGAGTCAAATTAAAAGGTCATCTTGCAGCTACAGTTCTCCAAAAACCAGTGGCTATTTGGGGCATATTATATGTTGATGATGACGTCAAGCTGTGGTGACACGCATCCATCAAATGCTCAAGAGATGCTGTGGCCTCAGGGTCGTATACTTTACATTTTAACTGGCAACTGGGTGATCATTAGCTGTCGCTTCAGGTGGGTAAGGTATATGAATTTGCATTAATACCTCTGCTCAACTTTTCCCGCTTCTTGTTTTAATGACAGATTGATCATTTGCCATTCGACTTAAATCTTTGGACCCTTTCTTTAGCTTTTATTTTGCGCAACTATGTCAAGGCCAAAAGTGTTTTTACTGCGATGCGGCAGTTAAGCGGATTGCAAGCTGCTTCAGCTTCAGATCCACATCCAGTTCTCGTGGCCATCTCCCATAAGTTAATGAGTTCAAATTGCCAAATAATTGATATAAATGCAGCCATAAACGGCGCAGTCAAACCAGCATTAAGGCCATAAATGCTGTAAGTATTTAACAGCCCTCCAGCTTGATGCATTAGCCCCAAAACACAACCCAACCCAAAAATGAAAAAATTGTTGTGCTGACAACAAAATTTAATTACGAGCTGCTTCACTTTATGTCTGTCTGGATTTTTGCAACGCCTTTGCAAATATGTTTTTGCCATCATTAAGCATTGTGTGGAGTGTATACTGTAAAGTGAAATTAAATGAATTATGCAATTTATTGTCGTGCCAAAAAGTAAGCATACATATTTTATTATACTTCGCACACGACCTGACCATCATTTATTAACCCATAGAGCCTGAGATGGAGTGGCTTCAAGAGCCACAAAACAAGAAAAAGACAAAATGCGCCGAATTTGGGATTGTTTACTTGAGTACGTGATAAATCATTTCGCTTAACAGGCAAATAACAAAATATATAATTGATTTAGGTTGTAAACTCACATAATAATGTTAAAATAATATTAAATTATTTTTATTTGTTACTTTTCCCCATTTTTATATACCCAAAAACTACTGAAAACTGTTAAAGATTATTGTAAAATTACAGAACATTATGCAATTAAACTTTCCACTTTTCCTTCATTGAAAATAATTGGGGAAAGTAGACTGTGAAATGGAATGGATTTTAGTAGACATTGATTGAGTCTATACAACTAAAGTGATGCTCAGCAATTTAAGATATAATTTCCATTTCCATTTTAAAGTGCCGCACTCGAGTTAAGTTTTGAGCAAAGTCATTGTTAGATTAATTATCAATTCCGAATCGATTTGCTGGGCATCCTTCAGCGGGTAATTGAGCTCTGGTTAAGGTCACAGATTGTAAAATAACTGCTTCGTCGACAAATTGAGAGAATAGCTTCAACAATGGGTCATAATGGCAGCTATATTATAGGCCCATTGTAAATACGGCTTATAATTGTTCTCAACGAGCCAACAAATCAAGCTGAATAATCCTTGAGCTATTATAAGTATTTTTGTCGCTCATAATGAATGTAGTTGTTTGTTGCTGGGGCAATTTACATGCCATTGTTGACCAGTTGACCAATTGACCAATTGAACAATTGAAAGTAAAGCAGCCGTAAAACGTGATGGCCCAAATGCTCAATATAATCGAATTCCCGATCTCCGATCGCCTTTTTTGCACGCAGTCTTAAAAATACCTATTACATTTTTATTTGTCATTTGATTGGAGTTTATTAATTTCACGAGCTGCCAGCAAACGTGCAATGTGCAACGTGCAACGTGCAGCCATGCAACCCAGCAACACAACAGTGAGCTTGTAACCCAGTTCTGTCTGAATTGATGTGTATCTGAATCTGTATCCAGCAAATACACGGCATAAGCACATTGGCTAATTGTCGTTTGGCTGGCATATAAATCATTGGAGACTCGCAGAGGATGTTGAACTGCCTTGAAAATGCAACAACTGCAACAACTGCAACAACTACTACCAAACAAATCAAACAGTAAATCATTTTGACTTGCATCTGTTGCAAATAACCGCCAGCTACACCAGAAGCAGTCAGCGGATAATGTATCTGTATCTGTATCTGTAGCTGTTTTGACTACAAAGAATTGAGGGCCGTGTAATTGCCGCTTGGCTGAAAAGAGGTCAATTAGCAGCAGCATCTACTAGTACCCCAACATCAACTGCAACTGCAACAACAAAAGAGTTCGCTTTGATGTTGCGTAAGCTGCCGTTTGCCATGGAAAGGAAACGCAAAAAAATAAATAAAATACATGTGCGAAAAATATCTATGCCCAAAAATGTAGTAAACTCGTCCACGACTCGCCCCATTCCATAAAAAAAGTGCAGCAAACAAAAAGTATTTGATATTTTCATCTCATTTTCCAGATAATGTTTGTCAATTACGCAATCATTGCGCTCGCAATTATCTAAAAACGCTTTTTGTGCGACTGTTAACGCGGCGTATGCGTAACGTGACACCGAAGCGCATACGCCCCGTTGGCCGTGCTATGGTTTTTCATATGACTGAAGCGACTTCGTCTAGCATTTGCAATTGATTCTCAATGTTAAACAAGATTTGTACAAACTGACAGCTAATTAATGGCCTCAACTATAGATTATGTTCTGCTGACTAGGCACTTTTTATGGCTTAATTGCTAACCACTTAAATAGTTGCTGAGCCTATAAATTATTGAAAAATAATTTACATATCTGATGTAAACTTTCGGCCTAAGAACTTGCCACCAATCAACTCCGTATGCAAATACCACAATTGATTTGACAAATTCATAAATTATCAAATTTATTAGTTAATTATTGATGATTGCAAAGCAGGTGCTTGAACCCAACAGGAAAAGAAAGGAAAGGAGAAAAAACAACAGAAGAATAAACTTAAGTTAAGATTATTTCTAGTAAAGCCAATGAACGAAACATTAATCTTCTATCCAATTATCAACTGTGGGAAGGTGTTTACGCACGCGTTGACTTTTGGCTTTTGTTTAGCTTGCAAAATGTCACACGATGAAGGAAGAGGTAATATATTTATGGCACTTATAAATAGTATTGGCTTTAATACAAGTTTCATAATTCTTTTTCTATCATTATAAATGTGTGCATATTTGTTGATTAAAATTAGTTTATCGACACATTTCATGAGGTCATCAACATTAAAAATGCAATCGAAACACAATTCTCAAATAAAATATGTTAACTTGAAGCTAAGAATTGTATACGATATATGATTAAAATAATATTGAAATGAGATTGGTTATTTGCGCACTATTGTTGAATATTTCATAAGGTATTTCATATAAAGATGCCAATGACATCAATAATTTGATCGGCAAAACATATAAGACTAGAGCCAGTTTTAAATTTGATCATGGAGAGAGAGAAATGATTTGGTCTAAAGTTTGCATTCATTAGCATGTTTAAAGTTGGTTTAGTTGGATATCGCCTAACGGTACTTTAATGATTCTGAATCTAGCGCCAACTTTCATTCCCACACATGTTTCAGTCCAAGGTTAGCTGCTTTATGAGATTAATAAACAATTAGAGCCATCTTCAACTAGTTTATGATAGATTCTAAGTCTGCATTGCTTTTGTATCATTCCTCTTCTTGCCCAGGTAAGTTTAATTGATTCCCAACTTGATTGGCATAGATTGTATAATTTATATAGCTCTCATAACTTTTAAGTTTCACACACAAGCTCAACTGCAATATAAGCCTTTTTAATTTGCCATAGATACACACTTCTGCTGTCACTTGCCATATAAATAAACCAATCTTAAGTCGCACACCAAGGTCAATTTGATTAAAGTCTTGTTTCACGCCTCAACAGCTTTCGTCGGACATCGAATGAGGCTTTTTGAAAAACTTTATAACAATCTATCTAAGTGCAATATTAAATATTTGTGGGGCAATTGGCGTAGCCTCATTACGGGTAAAATGTTGACTGACTGACGACCTTGGCATGGATTTAGCCACTTCAGATGCCAGTTGCCACTTGCCAGCCAGCATAGAGGGAAATCATCAAGTGCTTGTACTTACCTCTTTTGTCGCGGCCAGCTGCCTGTGCCGACGCCTCCTCCACGTTCAGTTGCTCCACCGCTTGTTGTTGGGCTGCAACAGGAACATTTCCTCGAGAGACACTGGATACGCTGCTGTTGCCTGCCACATGGAAACCGTGTGGCACATTGCGAACTGGCACTGTGAGGGGGAAGACTGTTGTTGCCGGAGTCAACAGTGACCAGCGATAAGAGCACAATGAAGATCGTCAGGCGCATCATTATTATCATTGGTTTATTTGGTCAATATAAAAGTACGATAACGGAATCAATGTTACAAGTGCACTTCAGGAGCGTAGCTCAAGCTGAAGATCGCGGGCGCGACGACGATGCAGACACGACTGACACCTCGTTAGAGAAAGCAAAGGGGCAGGCTGAAGCAGCTGGACAAGATCGATATGGCTTCAATGAAGCTGCGATCTAGCGCTAAGCTGTTATGCTGTTCACACTGGCGCTTTCTAAATTATCAATGCGTAGTAAGATGTCAGCGATAAATATTGCAGTTAAATTATGAAAATGAGTTCACAGTGGGTCAAACTCGATCTCGAACTCGAACTCAGCCTGGGTAAGAAATGTTATGCAGTCTTTTGTTTCAATGCTTCTGTTTTCTCCTCCTAAGTTTCATGGCATTGTGATATAGAGTGCCAGGCCAGGCCATTAATCTGCGGCTCCAAGCTTCAGCTGGGGATCCGGATTAGGTAATCGAGCGATCTTGTCTCGTTTCGTTACGTTTACTTTCTTTCCGTATTGTTGTTGTGATTGTTGCTGTAGCTTTAGCTATAGCTACAGCTATTGTTGTTGTGGCTGTTGTTGTTGGGAGACCATATCACTCTCACTTTTATTTAGGTGCTCGGCCAGTCTCGGGCTGCCCGATTCGAAAAGTGGTTCGCATTTGACACTCAGCTTTCGTGCTGTCCAGAGCCTCAATCGTTGCTCCGTTTCCAAGTTGCGAAGTGGTTTGGTTTTTTGTATTTCTGTCTGTTCACTTGATCGCCGCGTTAGCTTTCGGCTTGGTTACTTACAGACTAAAGCGTTTGAACGCAACTAAAACACGTTGCGCGCTCGTTTCCTCTCTGGAGCCGATCGTCTTTGATATCGACGCAGTCGCCTCTCGGCCGCGGTCAGCTGCTGCGAGTAGCAACTCCTCTCTGTCTCACTCCTACTCCCACTGTCTCGCTCTCCTAGCCGGCTCGCCTCTCTCGCAACTTGTTTGCATTGACCAAGCCCCAAAAGCATCTGCTGGCTACTTGTTTCTCACCTGCATTTATCGGCGTGAAAACGGCCTTTACATCGAAGTCATCTTCAGTCATCTTCGGTCCAAACGAAGAGGTTTTTAATTATATATCAGCCTGAGCAGGTGCGGAATGGGCGCGGTTCTCGCCCCGTTGCCGTTTTACATGTAACTGGATAGGAACCTGAAATCGGACGATCTTTTGCCCTTTACCAGGCACTGTTTATTCCAATAAATAACTATAATTAACTATACCATAAGTTGTTGTTAATCCCTGACAAGTTCATATATATTTATGGGCAACGGCTAAATATTTTATAGCTGCAATATATAGAACTGCATTCCTTAATTTATAAATCGAACGTAATAATTACCAGCGCAACTTTTAAATTAAATGCAGAAGATGTCACATACAATTCGGTATTAATATATATTTATATAGTAAATATATAAAATTGCTTTAACAGCCATATATTCCTAGGTTTTAGATTATATATTTAACATTAATTAAATTCCATTTTCATTGGAATATCTGCAACTTAAGATTGCATTGCCAGCAATAATTTGATTGCTCAGAGGATAACACAGCTCATGCATATTATATTATTATTACTCTATTAATATTAATATTAAAACTTAATCGAATGTCTTGTCCAAAATACTTTATACTTTTATTATTTGGCATTAAAATTTCGTTCATTTCGATGAAATGTTGAAATGAAAATGACCAAAAACCATTAACAATTTCGAATCCATATGTGAAGTATTTGTGATACGTCAAGAGAAACTATATCTATGTGTACATATATAGTTTATGTATATAGCAGGGTAAATTTCATCAAGAAGGGAGTTCCCTGCTCCCATTGAACTATTCAAGATGCTGTGGATCCTTGGCATTCACCAGTTACTTTTTCTTTTTGCCTTTACCCTTTCCTTTTTTGCCCTTGCCTTTCTTTTTGCCCTTACCCTTGCCGGCGGCATCGAGGAGAGCTTCAGTTACATATGTCTCCGTGGTTACCTTACTCATGGGCAATGTGATCGGCTGCTTTGGGGTGCGCAGCTCAATCTCGATGGTGTTCTTCTTGTGCTGAGACTTGGACTTGCTGCCCAGCTTGACGAGGAACACATCGCTGTCCGTCTCCTCGCACGTTTTGTAACAGACCTGAGATTGAACAAAAAAAAAACATATTTACAGCAAAAAATTGCATGTAGAAAGCTACGAATACGAATACGAATTGTGGTTGCCCCATGTTTGTTGCCGCAATTGGTGCATGTGTATGCTGCTTATGCAACACACAACAGACTTGCAGCAATTGAAAGCAACCACAATGCATCACAATGTCTGTGGGCCAAGTCATGGACCGTTTGACTTGAATTCCGCATTCCTAAACGTGCCACAAATGTGGGGCAACAGGAGCTGGTAAGTGGGATTGCAGTGCTGCCGCTTACCTCGATGCCCTTCTGTCTGGTGTCCAAGTTGACGCCCTTCATGGTATCCTTAATATCCTTGGCCTCCACCTGCATGCAGCAATTGCGTTGATTCTTTGATGGCGGAATTGCTGGTATCACAGGAGCACCGCCACCACATAAACGACGGCGATAGCAATCGACTTTGGCCTCATTCCGATCGCAGACCTGCGATCTATAGCAATCGACCTTGGCCTCGGCATTCTCGCATGCCTCCTTAATCTTCGAGAAGGGCACATAGTAATCATCCGTCTCGCAGGTATCATTACCCGAATATTTGATATTGGCACGGACTTTTGGTATCTTTGGATGATTGACAATACTACCGCAGGTGCGACGTTGGATGTGTTTGCGGGCAAAATCGCTGCGCTGTAGCAACTCATTAAGGCAATTGCTGGACGGGCAATCTTCAAGACTTTGTCTATAAACAGGATCATCATCGGCACCTAAATTCGAACCGGCGCCATCATTGACGCTCTCCACCTTATGGGTATTCTTCAATACTCGTATGGTTAGTCCGCTACCATTAAGGCACGCCTCGAACTCATCATATGCCTCCGAACCGGGATCCGGACGTGTTGGCTGTATAAAGCACGGCTGTATCTCCGGACTGCAATCGCACTCGCATTGGCACTGACAACACTCATCGCATGGCTCAGCCACTGAATGCGAATCAAATTGAATGAATGATTCATATAGATTGATTTGGTTTACCTCGTGGCATCATTGGTTTAATCATTTGATCTGTTACGTTGATTGCGCAAGGATCCTTCTTGCCCTTCTTGCCCTTCTTACCCTTCTTCTTCTTGGCCATGGTAATCGAATGTGTTTTAAGTGGTCGTGTATGAGCTCAAAACTTAATTTGGATATGGAGTGTGTGAATTGATCAATTTGGATATTGCACTTGGCCAGTAAATGGCGCAATTTCCGTATAGCTTGTTGTGCTTGCTGCAAATCCAAATAAAATTAGTAAATTACCATAAAGAAAGACTCTTTCAAAAGTTAAATAGAGCCAACAAATTGATTTGGGCATCTTGCCATAAAGCAATTGGTTGGTTTACCAGAAAGAACAGTCTAAGAAAAATTTCACAGAACTCAAAATCGTATAATGAAAAAAAAAAAAACAAAATAATTTTTCTTGCTTTCTCTCTAAACGAGAAATTTTCTAAACGATTATTGAGACTAAAATAAAAATTTGTTACCCTGGATAATTTTGTTCTGACTGTTGAAGCGTTGAAATAACAGAATTTTGATTTCTATTCGTTTAAAATACTTCCAAAGATTGCTTTGTTTTCAAAATGTTTGGCTTTCACATAAAAAAAATCAAAGCGGATTAATTAAAACCAGTCGAAAAGGCTACAGTCGACCGCATTCGACAGTATAATACCCTTTACAGGCTTCTATATAAAAAGTATTTTGATAATACACATGGTAAGCAGACGCATGTATCACAGTAGTTCGCTGTCTCGCTCGCACACATGTGCTGCCTGCTGTTCTACGATTCAATGGAAAAATATCTTTTATTGCTGATTATCTGTCTTATTTATAAACCGATCTTGATGAAACTTTCAGCATTGCTTTTATATGAAATTTCTCAAGCACCTGTTAAGTTAGAAGTGTCTACGTTGAAAAATGTGGCTATTATTCGTTTTTATCAAATAGCGGGGGGAAGGGGGGAGGTATCCAAAATTTAAAATAAACTTGATCTGCGTATGGTATACAGGAACCTTGATGCCAAATTTGGTGTCTCTAGCTCTTATAGTTGCCGAGATCGACGCGTTCATACAGACGGACAGACGGACGGACGGACAGACAGACGGACATGGCTCAATCGACTCGGCTGATCGGAGATGCCTCCTTCTGCCTGTTACAAAAATTGTTTTCATAAAGTTAATATATCCCTGTACAGGGTATAAATAGAATACATATTGAAGTATTTTTATTATTAATAAATCAATTTTTATTGTTAAATTGGAATTTTTAATGCCACGGCCCGCTCTTGAATATTTAATATAAACTTTATTAGAATTTAATAATATTTTAATGATGAGAACAGGAGGGGGTATTTTTTGTATTTGCCAACTTGAATCAAATGTGAAAGAGCGAAGGAAAGATAGCAGCACGCAAGCCTTCTCTGGGAGTGCAAGCAAGGCTGCTGCATTAGGCACACACATTGGTATTTATTATATAGGTATTTATATATAGTATTAAAATACATTATTTTTTACCATGTATTTTATGCCACGCCTCCTCCTGCCTATTAAAAATGCTTGGTACAATTAATAAAATTGATTTTCTGAATTAACATTATTTAATTGTTTGTTTGGTTGATGAAGAACTATTTAAGTCCTGTTCTCATTAATACCAAATGATTCGGTAATTACATTTTATTCTTATCTAATTTACTTCAACACACAATTGACCATGCCAGTTGGAGTGACTCACATCTCTCGATCATCTACTCATTTACATTCGTCTGGTCTTCCAGTTGCTCCATACCATCGACTGTAGGTACAGGATCCTGAAAGTCCGGACATATGCAAGACTTCTTAGCCTGCTTGTTGCGCTTCTTCGATTGACGTTTGCGCGTTACAGTGGGACAACCTAAGGTTAGATAGGTATGAGAACTCCTTAGTAGTCATGAAAGGATCTACTTACTGCGATTGATGTCATCCTCGCAGATGTCGCAGGGACACAATTTGTTATTGTTGCAGGCAAAATAGCGAAAGCATTTCGTGGGTTGTGGTCCAACGATAACGTCGTCCTGGAGATATGACGAACAGTTCTGTGGCTGCTTCGAGGGTGGTTGTGGTATATATCGGTTACCCTGCTTGCAAAAGGCAGACACAATAGTTGGTCCATGGCAGGACAGACGCATGAGGAGCACAACGTTGCCGGTTTGGCGTTTGCAGAGATTAAAGAGAGGTATGATTTGCTTGGACACCTCGGATATGGGACACAACTGCTCGCGACGCTCATAACCGGAATCAAAGCATTCGCATTTGTCCATCACATAGCTGGTTGAATCCTTCATTTTGGGCAGATCTGCCAGTTGGTCCTCCCATTGTTTTTCCCAGTTAAGATTTTTCGAATCAAAGCTTTTCTTAACGCGATCGAATAGAAACTTGATGCCAATTTCCATCAATCCGATCAAAAATTTGCAGCAATTCGAACGTTTCTTATAAACATGGACAAACAATCGATCATCGTTTGTGACCGGCGATTCCAAAGGGAATATGCATCGCATGCCGGTCTTGGGACTACTGGGATTCACCCGATCTCCATAATCCCGATCACATATGCTAACGTAAACGTTATTACGGAACATGATCTCCACACAAGTCGGATACTCTTCGGGTGCACAAAAGTTCTTTTGGGTGATCACCAGATCATCAACCACAAACTCAAACATATAAATCAAATGCGGAACGACAGCCATAACGATATAAAAACCTAACCTAATAGACGGGATTCAAAAGCAACAATTTTAAATACAATTTTCTAAAAAAATACTCAAATTTAGATCTGTTACTTTTTGGGGATGAAATGTGAGTGACTTTTTATGTGTTAAAAAATATATAAAGTGTGCTAATTGACTAACAGATGCCCTATAGGCAGCTGTGACCTGAACTTCTATTTGAATCCATCATATTATACAGTGGATGTGGAAACAAACAAATAGGTAAGCGATAGATAATTAATAAAAGAGGATATTATGAATAAATAAAATAATATAAATTTGTCATGACATACTATTTATTTATAAATTTAATGGCAATTTGTCTATTTAAGGTTAAGATTAAGAGTTTAGAATATCCAGCCAAGTGTTAACCCATTCCTCATCCAATTTATCCAAAATTGCAAACGGGGCTTCCAGCAAAGGAGCTCAAGTTATACTCGGAGATGGGATTATGATTAAAAATGTGCTTCTTGGTTATTATAAAGTGAATAATCGGAAAATAACTAACTGAAACAATCGATTAAGGCCGACAAAAAAATGCAGATTAGTTGCCCAAAACGCTGCGCTGCAGCATAACGTATTGTTAAGGTATTTATTGTAATCGCAATCCTCCAGGCTGACAATGTTCACGGTCGTATATCGTGCCCCATCTTCCACATGCAACTATCCCATCTTGCTTTGGTTATCTTTGTTGTAACTTTGTGGTCCTGGATCGGGATCCGAACACGTTGATCAATAAAACACAGACTGCAAACGCAATCGCATTGGCATTTCGCAACGACAACACTCTTCACACTCGTCACAATCGTCGATCACTGAAAATGAATAATGTGAAACATTTCTGGATACGCTTTACGACGGGAAGTATCAACCTTGTGGTCACTTGGATATTGTACGGTCTTGACCTGTTTTAAGCTGCTTGTTTTTAGCTCTTTCTCCTCTACTTCTTGGCCATTTTGGATATGCGTCAGGTGGCGGAGTAATATGACTCGAATATGGATTACACTTGGATATTATATTTGACCATTAAATGATGCAATTTACGCATAGCTCGATTGCGAGCTGAAAAAGAAGAGCGTTACTACGAATTACAGGGTATTAGTTAGCTTGAAATGAACTCACCTAAGTCGCAACAACTCGCGTATTCGGGACAGCAATGGGCGCAGGGATCAGCATATCCTCCCGAGGGAGTTGGATTTGATGTATCACAGAATAAACCGCCACCGGCTTGCCGTCCTTTGCCTCCCTTTCCTTCCTTGGCCTCCTTCTTCTTCTTCTCTTTCTCCTGTTGCTTCTTTTCGGCTTTCGCATCTGCCTGTTCCTGAGCCTTCTGTGTCTGCACCCAACGTGGATAGGCAGGAACGCCACCGCAGGGACCGCAAGGCTCCAGGCGCTGTTCAATGACAGACTTGCAGCGCTTTGAGGGCACAGTGGGGCACTCTGTCGATGGTTTGGGAAGCCGACGATAAGAGACACTGATAGTGTCATTGTGTAGGGAGTACTTACCGCGATCGAATTCATCCTCACAGTATTCACATGGACACATTTTGTCCAGGTTGCAGGCAAAATAGCGTAAGCATTTAACTCTATCTTTCTCGTCGTCCTTAGCACAAGGATCGGGCATGGTGCACTGTGGTAATGGACAGGGTGGACACTTGCCACGGCATTTCTTGCCAGTATCCATGGGACCGCCTGTGGCGCTGTTGCAGCCACCACAGGGATCTTCTGGACAAGGGTCGCCCTGGCCACAAGATGGGCAGGATGGGCAGGGCTTTGGAAATGGTGGTGGTGGACAACATGGATCCGGGCATTTTGGATTGCGAGAACAGACTGGGCGATTGAGTGAAAAGGAATTCACAATTGCCGGTCCATTGCAAAGCAAACGTAAGATGAGGACCATGTTGCCGGTCTGCTGCTTGCAAAGATTGAAGAGTGGCAGCAGACGCTTGGTTACCTCGTATGTGGGACACAATTGCTCACGACGATCAAAACCTGGATCATAGCAGGCACAATTATCCATAACATCCTTGTTCGGTCCCTTCATTCTTGGCAAATTCTGCACCTGATCCTTCCGTATCTTATCCCAATTGGGATTCTCAATATCAAACGATTGCTTGACCCGATCGAAAATTGGTTTCACCGGGAGTTCAGTTAAACCAATCAGAAACTTGCAGCGACTCGTTCGCTTCTTATACACATGTATCAAAAGGCGATCCTTGTCGGTGACCGGCGATTCCAGCGCAAATAGGCAACACTTGCCACATTTCGGCTGATTGGGATTCACACAGGTTCCGTACTCGCGATCGCAGACGCTGACGAATACGCTTGAGCGGAATGTGATCTCAACACAGGTTGGATATTCCTCTGGCGCGCACAAGTTCTTTTTGGTTATCAACATGTCGTCAACCACAAATTCAAACATATATATCAAACTTCTCTCCGCTGCCATTTTGCAAAAGGCTGAAAGGCTTAATTATTATTAT
This sequence comes from Drosophila funebris, assembly GCA_018901825.1. Taxonomy (NCBI): domain Eukaryota; kingdom Metazoa; phylum Arthropoda; class Insecta; order Diptera; family Drosophilidae; genus Drosophila; species Drosophila funebris. Next base: position 6,245,568 of record JAEIFK010000688.1, read on the forward strand.
AACTTTTTTTGCGATTTCGATTTTGTGCGGTGAATAAAATACTAAATTTTGTTACTAAAAATTGTAAGTTGTAATTTTGGCCGAGGCAAGAAACTGAACTGTAACTGACATAGCTATTCCAGTAGACTAAACCTAAAATTCAACGACTACTAAGATAAACAAGTATTTCTCTTTCCTTTGTTTCAATTTGAAATTTGTGTTGATAATCCGAGTTGAGTATCGATTACTCACATCTGATTCAAAAGTCTTATAAGTATATATCGATGCCTTGAGGTATCGCTAAATGTGACATCGATACATTTAATTTTCACATTATTGCCTACTATTCAAATCGATAATTTTCACCATTTAAAATAGTTCTTGGAAGTACACCTTTAAATACAATTTAAATAAAATACCATTATTTTGTATAGGGTTTATTTTCTAGCAATGCATAAAATCCTTTATTTTTAATTAACGTCTGAAATTGTTCTACAAAATGATTTTGGGCTACTTTTGTTTGTAATTATAAGAGGCGCTGCAATGATCACCGCACCTTATCTACGGTTATCACCCCTGCAAGAAGCTCACGTAAGTCGTTTGTACTCATGCATAATAAATACAAAATATCAACTGCATATTAGCTAAGGGGGGTGGGTTACGGGCGTGTAAAAGACGGGGAATACAAATTGATGTGATGTGTTTAACACAATATACGCGATTGGGAGTAGCATTGTATACAGGAATTTTGTTGAATATAGTTGTTGTTGTTCGTGCATTGTCTTTCAATTTTTTTGGTGCAAGGAGGAGCAAGCAGTCATCGGTCTCCTAAACGATATTAACGTCAGGCGGGCTGAGAGGATATGGGCGGAAAAAGCCGTGGCCATTGGACAAACTCAACGCCGTAGTGGAGTATGCCGGTGGCACTGACCGCAATCATGGCTCCCCAGAACAGCATAAATAGCAAATTCTCCGTATTGAACTCGGCCGGATATGTCATGGTGATAATGAACATGGCCACAGCGATGAGCAGCACCGAGGGGAAGGCAAAGTAGCGCCAACCGTGTTGCGCCATCAGTGGCGATGGTAGAATGCTGCCCTCGTTTTCACTGATTATATAGTTGCCTAAGAACAGGTCAATGCCATCCTGACGCACGCCATCCGCAAAGTTATTTAAATAATAGCGTATTAGCGAGTTTTTGCCATCATTCATGGCACCCGCTTTGGTGCGCTTTCCGGTGCGGGTGAAGTCCGTTTTGAGGGCACCTGTGCCGGAATATTGCAGCGAGACCAGATCAGCATTGTCCGCCCATACGCCTTTAAATATTGCCTCAAAGTTGTTGGAAGCCTGTTCAACCCGTTGACCCACATGAAGCACGCCCAATTTTTGTAACACAGCGGTTAGGGAGCGACGGGCGAGCATGCTCTGCACCACATTCGTTCTGTCCAGGCAGTCAATGCAATTGGTCCGAAAGACACCCGTCTGCGTGGATACCAAATTGCCATTGTCGAAGGCATGATAGAAACCGAAGTCTTCTTGCTCGTGAGCCAGTCTATCGATCAGAATGTTGAGGCGATCCCAACGCATCTTCCGGCACTCGTGATGGAAATCGAAGGCCTCATACCGCACCGATGTGTTGCCCAATTCGCGCACTAGTCGGGCAAATGTTGCCTCCAGTTCACCCTCAGCACCCTTTTGATCTACCAAATTGATTGCCACCTGCTGTCCATAGATTTGGATCTGCGCATTAAAGTGCGCCGCACATGCGGCTAAATGATCTTTGCCAGGAATAAGACGCGGCCTGGGCTTATAGCGCAAATTGGGTAATTGCTGCCAGTGGAAGGGCATACTGCCGCGGGTTTGGACAAAACTCGTATACTGTCCATTAAACTCGACAATCTGTTCCGTTTCCACAAAGTTCGCCACATGACCATGATCGTTGCTGCCACGACAGAACAAACGTGTACCTGCACGCTCCACAGATCTGCGAGTTATGATGCTCCAGAAGAAGGTTTGCCCATTGATTTGCACCTGGTTGACCGACACAAATCCTAGCACCAGCGGCAGTTGGAATCGTTCCATTTTATCGCATCGGAACTGCTGAAGCACATAGTTATTCCACACAAAGCGTTTATCCGCACGCTGCAGCATGACATCCCCACGAACCTTCGTGTCGAGTTCCCTCTGACGTTGTAACGCTTGTGTCAAATCATAACGGTAGGAGAAGTAATAGAATTTGGTGTCCAGGGTCTTGCGCAACATGCTCAAGTATTTCTCATTTTCAGAGCGTTGAATGGCATTGGGAATGTAAGGTATAATATCATAGCCAGCCAGACGCCACACGATGGAATTGTTAATGACGCCCACAAAGATGCGGTGGGTGGCCACCAGCAAATAGTCACAGCTGAGGAGGTGGATAGATCCCAGAATGCCGCAGATGCGCCGAGTGGGACGTAGATTCGTCAGCTGTGTGGTCTTGGCCTGCACCCGCGTCACCTTGTCGAGGCGGCCAATAATCAATAGTTCGGCCTGCCCATTCGGTTCGACAATGAAGTTCTCCTGCGTTATGTACAGATTCATGTCATCGTAAACATCGTTTTCTGAATCCATTGTGGCGGTCAAGTGGTCCGAGGTTGCACCTAAAACACACCCAAATGTAATTATTGTTGCACTTGTTTTAAGTGGGTGGTGCTGATGGTGGTGGGGTGGTTTGTTACTACATACTTTTTATCAATAGTTCCCACTGATGACGGCGCCTACACGCAACACACACGCACACACACTCAAGCACCGGCAGTAGCAGCAGCAATAACAACGATGTTAACTGCAGTTTATGTTTTCACAGCGCTCACGTTCACGCTGTGTGCGGTGTCGGGTCGTCCAGCGGAATATGATTTTTTTTTATTTTGGAGTTTGCTACAACTCAGCTAACAACAAACAACATAACAATTTTGAATTTATCAAAAGCCAAACGAGGTGACGAAGGCACAAGCACTTACACATACACTAGAACGGTAAAACAATCTATGCGTTATCGATAATTTCTGTTAGCGCCATCTAGCGTATTTTTGACATATGATTTACTGAGATATAAAATCATTTAAATGTATATCGATATATCAATATCAACTCTGATAGTGTGTACATATTTAAATTATAATAGCACTATTAGTGTATACACATCTATTAAGTGTAAGAACATTTTTCGCGTCATTTCAAAATCGAACGGACGACGCGACAGCGCGGCAGCTTGTGATATTCATATTTAGTGTGAAACAGCTTCAATATATCATAACATATCAGTTTCAAAAGCACAATTAGGTAGCTCGTAATCGGTGCATACAAGTTAAAGTGTTACACTTTAATTACATACACACATACAAAGAAGTTAATTCTATAAGCACAGTTATTTTTGAAGGGCGTAAACAAGCTGGCGTCGTTTCGGGATATGGACTTAACATCGGGTGCGAATGGCTCGCGCCAACAGCAGCAGCCGCCGCGCAAATCGAATCAAAACATTCAGGTCTATGTGCGCGTCAGGTGAGTACATTCCCTAGTGTAATGTGCAAGAGTTTACTAATCGTGTGTTTTTTTGCAGACCTCTAAACTCACGCGAACGATGCATACGCTCCGCGGAGGTTGTGGATGTGATGGCACCTCGTGAAATCGTCACACGCCACACAGTCGACTCGAAGCTGACTAAGAAATTTACCTTTGATCGCACGTTTGGGCCTGATTCACGTCAGTGTGATGTCTACAGCACCGTTGTGGCGCCTCTTATTGAGGAGGTGCTCTCTGGCTATAACTGCACGGTGTTTGCCTATGGCCAGACGGGCACAGGCAAAACCCATACAATGGTGGGCAATGAATGCGCCGAGCTGAAGTCCTCTTGGGAAGATGTAAGTATGCCCAATGACTAATTCTTTTGATTCTTCGCAGTACAGTTGCGTTGCATTAGGAATTATTATACCTGTGACGCCAGTAATAACACAAACAACAACGTTTAGAATAGTAAACCAGTTTTACCTGCTTTGTCGCGGACCTTGCGGAATTCCAAGAATTGTATAATCTTTGCTTAATTGCGTGCCCGCCTCCTGTTTTAGGACTCGGACATTGGCATTATTCCGCGAGCTCTAAGTCATCTGTTCGATGAGTTGCGCATGATGGAACTGGAGTACACGATGCGCATCTCTTATCTGGAATTGTACAACGAGGAACTGTGCGATCTGCTCTCCACTGACGACAACACCAAGATACGCATCTTTGATGACAGCACGAAGAAGGGATCGGTTATTATACAGGGACTCGAGGAAATACCAGTTCATAGCAAAGACGACGTCTATAAGTTACTGGAGAAGGGCAAGGAGAGACGCAAAACAGCCACGACACTAATGAATGCCCAATCCTCGCGCTCCCATACCGTTTTCTCCATTGTGGTACACATACGCGAGAATGGCATGGACGGCGAGGAGATGCTCAAGATTGGTAAACTAAATTTGGTTGATTTAGCGGGCAGCGAGAACGTCTCCAAGGCGGGCAATGAGAAAGGAATACGAGTACGCGAAACCGTCAACATTAATCAGAGCCTGTTGACCCTGGGACGTGTAATTACCGCGCTGGTCGACCGTGCGCCCCACGTGCCCTATCGCGAGTCTAAGCTGACGCGTCTGCTGCAGGAGTCGTTAGGCGGACGCACGAAGACATCAATTATAGCCACTGTCTCGCCCGGTCACAAGGATATTGAGGAGACGCTAAGCACATTGGAGTATGCGCATCGTGCGAAGAACATTCAAAATAAACCGGAGGTCAATCAAAAGCTCACCAAGAAGACGGTACTCAAGGAGTACACCGATGAGATTGATAAACTGAGACGAGATCTAATGGCGGCACGCGACAAGAATGGTATCTACCTGGCCGAAGATACCTATGGCGAAATGATGCTTAAAATGGATTCGCAGACGCGGGAGCTCAATGAAAAGATGCTGCTGCTCAAGGCGCTAAAGGATGAGCTGCAAAACAAGGAGAAGATCTTCAACGAAGTCAGCATGAGTCTTGTCAAGAAAACACAGAAGCTCAATCGCACCGAACAGCATTTAACTGAAACCAAGGGAAGTCTCCTGCTCACCAAAAAGGTACTCAACAAGACCAAGCGACGCTATAAGGAAAAGAAACAGTTGATTGAGTCGCACGTGAAGACTGAAGAAAAGCTAACGACGCAGGCAAATCAAATACTAGAGGCAGCCGACTTGGCAGCTGATGACACCCATCAGCTCCATGGCACCATTGAGCGGCGCCGTCATGTCGATGAAATGATACGTAATACTTGCGCCCAATTCGCGGAACGCATGCGAGATAATCTGGAAATGCTCGATGGTAGTCTGGCTCAATACAAGGAGAAGCATGCTGGCTCAACGCAGCAATTAACTGAGGAGTTGGGTAAGTTATGGTATCCTCAATTCTGTCAATTACTATATATATGCTTTATATTCTTCTGTTGTTCAGCCAACTGCACCAGTGTACATAAGCGTCTGGTGGCGAATGCCACTAAAAGCATCGACAACTTGCGTGATATTTGCACGGAATCCTTGACTGCTCATGGTCAGTTGCAGGCTCAGTTTGCGACAGCTGTGGCGAGCAACGGAGACGCTCATTGCCAGGCAATGTTGGCGCAGCTATTGAAGCATATGGAACAACGCAAAGTGCAACTCAGCCAGGACATACTGACTAATCTGCAGGAGCTGGAGGCCAATAATGAGTGCCACAGGGAAGCCTTGGACAATATGCGAGATGGCTTTTCGCCGATTATTGAGCGGAACGCAAAGGCAGTACAGCAGCATGTGGATCAAGTTCAGCAGCAACTGAACGAACTGATGGCGTTAAGCGCTCCTGATTCAGAGCAATTGCAGCAGCTGCAGACTGAACTGGCTTATGAGGAGGAGTTGGCAAAACAGGAAGAGGCACTGTTGCGTCAATTGGAGCAGCTACAACAGCAACGCGCCAAGAACACTATCAGCATGAGCACTCGTGTTGGGCAGCTGAAGCGCAGCCATGTGGCGGTCAATGAGCAGGCCCAGTTGACCGGCAACAGTATGCAAGCCTATGCCACTGAGGGTACTGTAGCTGCGCAGGCAGCACGCGATGAACTGTGCAGTCAACTGCAATCGGCGGTGCTGTGTGTGGATCACGGAGTCTCCAAATGCTCAACGCTGCATGTGCAATTGGATAATCTATGCAAGGAGAGTGACCAACAGGCTGAGTCCAGCATGCAAACGATTCGCACACATCAGCAGCAAATGCGCCAGATGTGCACCGATAGCGAGGAGCATGCAGAGCAGCTTCGTCATGAGCAGCAGAAGCAGCTGAGTCTGGCTACCAGTCAGATCCATCAGATTATGACTACGGATAGAGAATTGGGTATCGGACATGCAACGATCACTGGAGAACTCATTGATAAGCTGTCGGAGCAAATGACACAGCATGCAACCGTGCAACAGCAACAATTGCAGACTTGCCACGAGGATGTCTCCCGTTTCCATCAGAGTGAACTTAAAACATATGCACCAACTGGGGCCACGCCTTCCAAGCGTGATTTCATTTATCCACGCACGCTGGTTGCCACCTCGCCGCATCAGGACATTGTGCGTCGTTATCGCCAAGAGCAGGACTGGTCGGATCTGGACACTACGGCAACTATAGATGAGGTAAGTCCAACTGCAGATTCCTATGCATTTCAATAGCTAATCTCAATTGATCTTGCAGTGCAGCGAAGGTGAACAGGAGGAATCATTGCAGTCGGTGCAGGAACTATCGGAGACCGAAACCATTATGAACTCCACGCCAATTGAACCCATTGATGGTGTTATTAATAAGCGTGGCTCTAAAGGCGGCAGCGCACGCAGCTCCAACACGTTGAAACCATTATCCGGGCAGCGCAACAGTTCCCTCTCACGCTCTCTGACGCCCCGAAAACACTCGCCACGCAACTCGCCCCTCAGTTCACCTGCCTTCCATAGGGTATGCTATTAATACAACTGCTAAATGTTTAGACAATCATTGCAATTCCATTTCTCCCACAGCACAACAAAGAGAACGTGGCCTGAGGCAAAGATTGATCATACCAGTTATAAGATTTAAGTCGTTAATTGAAACATTTCTTCTCAATATTTTGCACTGTTCCTTTCTTTTTATTTTTATTTTTATTCATTATTTTCTTTGGTATTAATAATTCTTGAGATTCTTATTTCAATATGCACATTTTCCCCATTAAATAAACATTTATCTGTATTACAGTTAACACTCGGTAAAGTGAACAATTTGCAAAGGATTTCATTAATTTCTTTCTATAATTAGAATATTTGTAATAGTTCAAAACGCTTACTTTATAGATAATTACTACTCCTATCTTAGTCAGCATCTTGTTGGTCATCCTCATCATCCTTGAGTATGCCTAGGCGTCGTGCAACTTCTTTCACATTCGCTATGAACTCCTCCTGCACCAGGTTGAAGCTCATCGCCAGCAAAGCAATCCCAAAGAGCAAATATAGCGAACAGTAGGCAATGGACTGCTCCGATTCATCCTTAACTCCCTTGGCGGGCACAAAGTCACCAAATCCTAAAGAAAACATAAATCTCTTATTGTTCAGAACGAATCGCTTGCACTCACCTATCGTTGTCAGCGTGATGAAGCAAAAGTAGGCAGAGTCTAGGAAGGACCATTGCTCCCAGAACGCAAAGAGTGCAGCTCCACCGAGTATATAGCTGACAACTAGAAAGACGCAGAGCCAAATGGGCACAGGTCTGTCCTTGGGCACCAGCTCAAATCTGTCGCCATACTCATCCCCATACATGGAATCCTCATCATCGTAATCATAGCTGGGCCGTCGCCTGATCTGACGTTGGACTGGAAAGCCCATGGGCGACATGATGCGTGGTGAGGGCGGCAGGCGACGTTCACGACGCCGCTCTCTTCTCGGCTCTCTATGTCGGGAACTGTGACGCACTGGATAATCCTCGTAGATGCCGTTATCTTCACACATCGATAGCTCATCAAAGCTTTCCTCCACGTAGTCATCGTAGCGTGGCGAACGTCCACGTCGGTGTCGCTGTGGTGGCGCTGCATCGTAATCCGGCGGCTCCAGATGATTGCCATAGCGAGAGGATTGCCGGCCGAGGCTGCCAGCACGTCTGCCATTTGAGCGCGGATGATGTTGTTGATGATGAGAAGTAGGCGGCTGTGGAGAACGCTCCCTTTCCAAATCTCTTTGACGTCGACGATGTGCCGACCTGGGCATCGATTGGCTACGTGGTGCGTTCCGAGACTGTTGTCCGCTGGCGGCCAAGTCATCATCATCCAGCGCATAGCGATTGGGTATAATTGGTGTCTTGCGTACCACATCCTCATCGACATCCTCGTAGTGCGAAGAGATGTGTCCGTGCCGTGGATCCACAGACTTGGCACGCCCCGGCGCCGAGTGTAGACGATGCAGCTCCCGAGAGGCACGTGCATCTTGGGGTTGTGGTGATCGCACTGATCTCACACTTGCCGCCCGCTTCGCCGGCGGTTGCATGTCGCCAAAGTCATCGATAGATCCATGGATGTGTGTCCTCGAGTGTCCCAAATAACGTTCGCGCTCCACAGTGTGTCGATCCCGCATCCTGTCCCTCTGTCGTTGTCTGCTGCTATAGCGATTTGACCGATTCAACGTTTGCGTCTCGTACTCGTCCCCATAAATAGTGTGACGCTGGCGCGGCTCATGCTGCAGTGGTTGTGTGTACTGCTGATTTCGTCGCTGGCGTCCTCCACTGCCACGATGACCGCCGCCAAAGTCACGGTCACGATCACGATCGTCGTAACCTCGACCGTAGCGTAACTCTGGATCGGAATAAGCATGTCCCATAGAAGGTCCAAGGCCAGAATCATTGTTGGAACGTTGTGTCATCTTCATCGATCGTCTGAAAGAGGGAGGCGGCTGACTCCTTGATGTAACACGCTGCGGTCGCATCCTCATAGATCTCTGCCTGGATCGTCGACTCTTTGGACGCTTTGCCGACCGAGTGCACACATAACAACAGATGCGCCAGTATAGAAAACTATATGACAGCTTAACAACAGTTGGGCTTTGAGAGATGTAATTGCTGTGCCACTCACCGAAATGATGTGGCCATCACATCTCCAATGTTTGACAGACAGAGCAGCATCAATGGAATCCCAACGATGGCATAAAAGATCGTTGTCACCTTGCCCCAGTCAGTGCGTGGTGATATGTGGCCATAGCCTGTCCAGCGTCAGCATCGTTAAAGCAGTTGATGTTGGATTTGTCACATGTGAATGAGTAACAGGGGTACAACTTATAAGTGGTCATGCTTTAATGGCTATTACTAAAGTTAAAGCGCTTATATTTCGGAAGAGAGCATGAGATTTAAGTGAAGGAATCTGTTTTTGAGTGCAGATAACTCAGATTAACTCAGCTTATATCTTGTGATAAAGATTTCTGGTCTCACTTTAATTGCAGATGCTATACAGTAGTTAGTCTAGTTGTTAGTTGATAATGATCAGCTAGATGAGTAGATTTTCTTTACAACTGTGTTTTAAAGGGTCCTCCATGATCACTTCAGTTATTGTATTTATATGAGTTATTCTGTCAGATATCTTAACTTGTCTTTCATCGTTACTTTAACAGTAATGCAAAACAAGTGGATCAGTCGAGCGCGCGCGACAGTATAATACCCTGTGGAGTTTTCTAAATTAAGTATTTTGATTATAATAGAATTAAGAATATACTAACGACACTTTATATAGCCTTGTGTCGCAGGAGTTCGCTGTCTCGCTCGCACACAGGTGCCGCGTACAAAGCAACATTTCTTTTCTAATTATCTTTCTTAGTTATAAACCAATCTTTATGAAACTTTCAGGACTGTTTTAATATGATATTCTTTACGCACATGCCAAGTTAGAAGAGTCTACTCTGAGAAATGCGGTCATAATTTATATTTTTCGTTTGGCCAGGAAGGGTAGGATTGTGTCGAAAATCTAGCATAAACTCGATCTGGAGAGGGTATACAGGAACCTTCATGCCAAATTTAGTGTCTCTAGCTCAGATAGTTGCTGAGATCGACGCGTTCATACAGACCGACGGACAGACGAACATGGCTCAATCGACTTGGCTATTGATACTGACTAAGAATATATATAATTTATATGGTCGGAGATGCCTCATTTGCACAAAATTATTATACCCTTTTTGCCCATTTTTAATGGGCACAGGGTATAAAAATGGTTTAATTGAATAATTCACTAAGTATTTCCTCCATGGTAACATAGCTCTAGCTATCTCCATGATTACTTTATTCAGCAAATTTGTCGTAATAATGCCAATTGTTTTTATTTTTACTTCAGCTTTTCTCTAGGTTCTTTTTTCTGTGCCTTGACCTTCTCAGTTGATTGCCAAAAATGCTAATGGGCACAACGTGTCTAATCGGAAACTAACCCAAGCATTATCGTCTCCCACACGCAAAAGTACAGAAAAGGCGTTTCAAGTTTTGCCGCGGAAATGCGGAAGTGTGTGCATACTGGGTGTGTGTGTGAGTGTGTTAGGTGTTAGCACAAAACCCAACAATCGACGGTCATTAAACTCATTTGTCTAGCAACTAAATAAGCCAAACAACTAAGCCAAGTCACTTTATAATCGCATCGCATATATCCATATTGGGAAATTGTGCAAAAAAAAAATAAAGTTCCCATCATCAATCTAAAGTTTTCGTAACTTAAAACTAACAAATCATCGTTCATTGTTGGTTAGTTGCGACTGACCTTGCGATTGTTTTGAACGCATTAATAATAATTCGTATATTTTGATTTCCTGCCTCCCCTGGGCTAGACAACACAACCACAGCCCAAATCTAACCCATTTTAGAGGTCATTCACGTGCTGCACGCTCAGTGGGCCAATCAACCTGTGTGCAACAAACTGTAACCGAAATATCCAAAAAAAAAAAAAAAAAAAAGAACTAAGCCAACTAACATTATTGATATGCTGCACGATGTGAATGATAAGCCAGATTTATAGGAATACTGGTGCAGTTGAGCTGCTCATTAATTATGGATGGTCTCCTCTCATCTGTCAAGTAATTGTAATTCCCAGAAAAGCTTTTGATAATGTCTAACGATCAATTACAACAGCGATCGCAGCGATATTTATGGGATTTGTACGTGATACGGCGATTGCAGCAGTTCCTGGGCGGCATCGATCACTGATCAGTGATCACAGAACTCAGATCATGCGTTTCTTTTTGCGGTTTCGGACATTTTATTGGCAACATGAATCAACTCATCCATCGATCCCTCTGCTGATTGCTGTTAAATCTGGCGTATCGTTGAGTGCGTCTCTGTCTTGTTTATGTTGATTCATTGACTTCATTGGGTTTGCACAGTCGCACAGTGGGGCAGTTGGACGCAATTGTTGTTAACTGAGACAACATTTCGTGTGGGTTCCACGATTCCATCGTGATCGCGGTTGCGATCGTGATCGTTGTGCCGCACCTGTCGCACCTGCGGCACCAATCGTCGCACAGTCGACTGATTTCAGTATCTGGCCATTGTTATATAAGTAGCGTGTGCCGAACGCATTGCCGAATTATTCTGTTGTCGCTGCCAAAGCATCGAAAGCAAGACGCGAGCTGAGTTCATTGAGCGGCCAAGCGAGAAATACGGGTCAGTGTGTGAACAATTTTTGAATCCAAATCCAAGCAAAAGAAAGACCAACAGTTCCCAATTGTGAATCATGCGAAAATATTGCTTCATTATCGCGCTGTCGCTGCTGTGTCAGTTGGCCTTTGTCACGGCAAAGTCTGGCGAAGATCATTGGGTTTGGCGCACCTACAACCGCAGGGAACGTGCGTTTCGTGATAAGGACATTGGTCACAGTGCATCCATACACAACTCCTATGACAATAAACTGAGACGGGAGCCAACTACAAGGCGACCTTTGCCTGGCGAGCCGGAGAACGATGAGATTGAGGATTATGTAGATGCAGATCCGACAGTAACCAGCTCACCCAATGTGAGCACGCGTCAGTTCAATCCCTATCTTAATCCAAATCCCAATCCCAATCCCTTTGCTGGCATTGGTGGACAGCTCCCGAATGGTGGACAATTTGCGGGACAAGGTGGCTTTGCTGGCGGCAATCCTGGCGTCCTTTTGGGTCCAAATGGACCAAATGGAATTTTAGGCGGACAGCCGTACCCTTATCCCAATGTCTATCAGCCAGGCATTGGTGGATTTGGTGGTGCACAGAATGGACTAGGATTTGGTGGCTATCCCGGACACTATGGCGGTGTAGCGTTGGGTGGATCAGCTTACCCAGGCGTGGGTGGCAACTATGGTGGCTTTACGGGTGCTCAACCAGGCGCTGGATTGGGATTGGGTCAGTATCCAGGTACTGGCAGTCAATATCCATTTGGACCTTATCAAGGAACCGGCACAAACTTCAACAACAATCAGTTTGCAGCTCCTGGTGGACAATATCCTGGACTTGGACAATATCCATCCAATCAGTATGGTGGATCACAATACCCCATAGATGGATATGGACTGAGTGGCTTTGGATTAGGTCAACCTGGACTGGGACCCACTGGCTATGGCGGCAACTTTGGAGGTGGTGGCTTTGGATACGATGAGAGGTCCCCAACGGGGGCTGAGGGCAAGAGTGCCAAGTCTGTGTCCATCACGCCGGCTTCTGTTAATGATAAGCTCAGCAAGAAGGTCTAGTTGCCTTCCCTGCCACTCAACTCCTCATCTCAATGCATTCTTAGGTTAGTTTAGTCTTTAGTACTTAGACGTATGTTTAGTTCGAATAAATAGATGTCCTTGTTGACTATTTTGTGGACACTCACCAATCGTTGTTATTACTATGATGGAGTAGAAGAGGGATCCAGCAAAGGTCCATTGGGATTTGCGTACATCCTCGTCGCCATCCCAGCCATCAGCCTTGATGGCAGTGAGGATCTGTTTCTCAAAGTTGGCCAAATGTTTGCTCACATTCGCCATCCAATCGTTCTCCCTCAGCACCAGAGCATCATCCGAGAGCAACCAAATGCGTTCGGTGAGATTAAAACGCAGATTCTGTATATCCCGCTTCACCTGGACATGGATTAATCGCATTAGTTTCTCCTTTCATCCGCAACCGGTTGCAATCTCACCTCAATTTCGTGGGGTCGTTCCAGATGCTGGAACAAATAGGCGCCGCCCACGCAGTAGGAGACCACGAGCAAGACGAGCAGCACATGGGAAACAATGCAGGTGAGAACCTTCCAAGAGAAACAGATGGCGGACACACAGCGTCCACGTTGCGGCTTCGCTGGCTCCACCAAGTGAGCCGGCAGAGACTGTGCCCGCCTGCCCGACATTGTCTTGCCCCACTTACTTGGCGGTGCTTCTTAACGTGGCCAATTTTGCGGCTCGCTGGTTATTAATTATGAAAGGGCAAATTACATTAAAGATAGTCGACAATGAAATACCCTATAAGTTATAAGTTAACTAACAATATACTGCTAAACAAGGTCACACAGTAGTTATGCAATTGGGTATACCCCCTTGTGTTAATTGCACAGGGTGTATTTGCAGGTGGAAATCCCCATTTCCCCTTCTCACACACACAGAAATGTGCATTAAGTTTTGTGTAAATATTTATTTAGTTGCTTCACAACGCAAGGTCGGGTAGTTGGACGGAGAGGGGCAACTTGCCGCTGTGCTTTATGCCAACTATTTTCGGGGGAACATCATCCATCTCATCAGCGCCGACAGCAGGCAGACACAACACACAGCCACATTCTCCGCACACTCCACACTCCCCGCTTAGTTCCACAGATTGGAAATTTTGGCTTTTCATTTAGCTACACACACAGTCTAAATACTTCCCACTATGGAAGACGGACAGCCAGAGATCTGTATATATAGGCATATGTAGGTATATATAGTTTGGGAGATGCTGCATGCATAACATGCTGAAGTAATTAGTATCTTTGATTTCATGTGATTCCTTAATGGTCAATTAACTATGAGCAATTTATGAACTGATTTCATATTGATGGCATCATTTACATTTATGTTTCCGATCCCTCCGATTCCCCCGACCGCTTTCCCTTCCCGCTTTTTGAATTGTTCAGAATTTTCAATTTTCAATTCATGCTGTGTTTCACTTTTCCGTTTTCCGTATTCGTTTCCGATTCGGTTCTTGCGACGGGGCAACTACCGATCCCGACGACTCTCCAAAGATTACTGAAATGTGTTCACAGATCTCTCAGATCGACCGATCTGCCGAGCGTTTTATTTTTGTTTTCTATGTTCAAAATTTTGGAATACTTTTTGTTTACTTTTTCGCATTTCACTTGTTCTCCCGAAACTAAAGAGATCCCACCGAACTCAGCTGATTATCTTCGACTCTTCCGATTGTAATATGTAATATCCAATTGTCATTCAGAGCTCTTAAAATATATAAATATCATTATCAAATCCTGATAAGCTAATAACCGTAATAATGTTTATATTTAGTATATCGGACACTTAAGATATTTATAGATAAGACCCACCTTTGTGAAATAGTTAAATCAATTTTTAGCCTTAATCAACATTCAGTTGCCTAAACGAACCCTCCAGCCCGAATAGATTCTCGAAATCAATGGGCTTTCCGGGCCTTAGACGCTCATCTGTTCCATAGTTTTGCTCCTCGACCCAGTAATTCCTGTAGGCCAATATGCGTGCTTCCCATTCCTTGATCAGTTCCGCCACGGAACCGTTTTCTCCCTCCGTATTCTACAGGCAAATACTTTTGCGGTATTTGCTTGTACAGCGCCTCATAATTGTTGCCATGCACATAAAGCTATGGGTATATTATGTATTCTTGGTTTATCCAATGTCTATAAGTTACTCACACGACTCTGTTGTTTCTTGGACATCATGGGTTTTAACATATTAAAGATCTTGTCGAATCCTCCGGGTGTGTTTATGAAGCAGTTTCCCTTGATGCGAATGGGAATAGCCTCCTCCTGAAATACACTCATTTTTTTGGCATACGAAGGCGTCATCTGCATAAAATGGCCCATCTTGACATCGGCGAGGTCGAGGATATGAATAACTCCATTGACAATAGCATAATCATCCTCATTCAGCACTATTTGACTCATTAATCCTCCAGCGCGATTGATGTCTATGAAGTTGTATTCATCTGGATTGTATGCGCCAATGCGTAAGATGGCTATACGCGGTCCATTATCATGTAGTGGGCGTGGCAAGTAAACAGCAGTGCTACAAAAGAGTTTATTCCAAGAAGCCCCAATGGAAGTGAGAAACTCACCCGATGCGAAATATTGATAGCAACTTATCTACATCCACATTGTGTCCAAGAAAGTACTCCGGATACTTGGTACGCAGTGTGTAGAAGCGATCCAACTTGGACTTAGTCTTCTCCCTGCTGTACTTGCAGCCCCGCAAGAAGTTCACCAAGAACTGATCATCGGTGCGTGCCTTCAAGTGAGGCTGTTGATTGATCCACAATCGAAGTGCCGCAATATCCTCATCAATTCTGTCCGGTTGCTCGTTCAACTCATCGATTGCCGTCTTCTGCAGCTCCGGAGTAAGCGGACGAATGTCGGGCATATTGTAGAGGTCTGGCAGCCAGCTAACAACTGAAGGCCTTGTTCGGGGTCGATCAATGGCCAACCGACGGAATCTAACTCGATAAGATAGCGATTGATAAAGATATAAAGAGAGTAAGTGAGAAAGCGATAATGCAGTTCAAATACAAAGAGTTTATTGATGTGTGATAGTTTTACATGGTTCGGATTATTCATTCTTTAGTCTATATCTAATATGCGGAATGAACCATCCACGCCAAAGTGACTCGGAAAGTTGTGACTCTTCAAGTTATCTTCTCTTAGCTTCTCGTTGGCACCAAAGTGACGTGACTGCTCAAAGTAATCTCGATAACTCAACATCTTTTCCTCCATCTGATTTATAATATCCTGTAAAGTGCCTTTAGTCCCGCCGTATTCCTTTGGCAAATACTCACGGCGTACCCGTTCAAAGATTGCCTCCGGATCGGAGCTGACGGAAACCTTAAAATAGGATAATCATTTAAACGACCTTTAGTTCTTCTCCTGTGTATAACTTACGCGATTCTTGATCTTGTCGGGGAAGAAGGAGCGTAGAGAATTGAAACCACTTTCGAACGATGAAGGAACATTTATAAAATGTATTCCTTTCTGCCTGGTGGGCATAGCTTCGTCCGCGAAAGCCGAAAACTTGCTCAACAGTTGTGGCTGCAGAGCAAATAGATTGGCAGCCGTAATGCCAGTCATATCAAGAATCTCAATGTAACCACTGACATTGGCGTTGTCGTCCTCCAACATCATAATCTCGCCGAACATTGAACCTACTCGTATAATATCCTGGAACTTGTACTTCGCCGTATCATAAGAGCCAGCCCGTATCATAGTTACCGCCGGACCCGTATCATCTTCGCCCAATGGAATACGTAGGATGACGCTGAAAGTAGGCTTCTTTTATTGGAAATCGTCTTGAGATTTAATAAGTTATCTACCCCATGCGAATGATCTCCAACACCTGAGGATCGTCCGCTAGTCGATGCTCATTGAAGACTTCAGGAATGGCCGCCTGTAGTGTGTAGTATCTATCGATCTTGTGTTTGGCCTTCTCCAGACTGAATTTACTGCCACGCAAGAAGCCCAAGAGGAACTGATCCGTCAGACATGAACAGAGATGCGGTTGTTTCTCCAGCCAATCCCGCAGAGCATTGATGTCAGATGAAATCCGAGATGGCACCTCATTCAACTCATCGATGGCTATGCGCTGAAGCGCATCCCGCAAAGGACGTACACCGGAGTAGGAGCTGATGTTGCTCATATTGCTTGGTGATTAGATGCCGACTGGCAAATCGATCGTCCATAAATTGTTCACAATGCAATTTAGGCAGGTAATCATTATAATAAGATAAGAAACTTTCTTCAAGTGATTAAGCTAATCTAACTAGCGATTAGTTGCTGCCTATGAATAATAAAAAGTAATTGTGGGAGTATGGAATGCTAAATTACATTTAAATAAACGATAATAATAAGTTATACAACACTATCACCAATATATGTATAACGACAATATTATCAAGCTTATTTAGTTGTGGAAAGTAGAGCATTTGAACCCACATCAAATACAAGGGTTAAGTCTGACTTACTTGGTAATGTTAAGTAACAGGAGCAGCAAAGTGCGTTAGCATCTGCTAGCGCAATGCATAACTTTGAAGGCGCTTTAAATATTTGTAAGCAGCAATAAAAATCATTAACAATTTATTTCAGTAAGTAATGATAATTCTAAAATAATAATGATCATATTTTCACTTATAATTTTCAGAACTCTGACTCGTTACATGTTTGCGCTAACAGAATCATATATAATTTATCGCACATCTCTAGCTTGGCGAGCAGCAATAACACTGTAAGTCAACAGCAGCACACTGTAAGTTAACAGCGCCTTTTAGCAGACGCACTCTTAATACAAATAATAAATAAAATATCAAAATTAAAAGTGCTAAATTGGTTAAACTGCCAACGCGAGTTTTCAAGTATATTCATCTTATTTCAATTGTAAATATCACACCGGACTTACTGCAACTAAAGATCTTAATTCGCTTTAAAAACTGCAATTTTGCGGCGTAAATTGCATTGCAATTTCCACAGCACTGCGGCATTTGGATTAATAAAAGGCTAAAATCAAAGTAAGTTGGATTGTATATGCAGAAAGAGGGGCAGAGATGGAGAAACGGTGACATGTGCAGTTAAATAAAGGCCAGCGAAAGGGCGTTGTTAATACCACATGCTAAGCCAGCGGCAGCGGCAGCAACAGCAATAGCAGCAGCCCTGTGGGTGGCGGTGGCAGCCGCCTAGTGGGTGGTTGGGTCATGCGACCCCCTCAAGGGCACGATAACACCTCAACCAGGTGGCGTAAGTGCCCGCGATTTGAGTGCTTGCGTTTCCACAATTTTGCGAATTGTAAGACTTTAAGACTTATTTGCATTTTGCAGTGATTCATCATAGTCCATCATTAAATCATTGACGTAATGTTCAAAATATTCAAATTAAGCATTGTGTTGTATGTGTGTGCATGTAATTCCAGTTAACGTGTGTCACATCAACCAAGAGAGCAAGAGCCAAGATGCAAAACAATCCCAGTCCACAGTTACCATGCAAGGGCATTTTAAAAACTTCGCGCAGCTTTGACAAGTCGGGTGCCAGGTAAGCCCAATCAACTTTGACCTTTCGATTAATCAAAAGGTCTATCAACATGTTAAATCTTTTTGCAGTTTCCGTAAAAGTGCCAAGTTCGATGAGCTTAATGTGCTGCAAACGTTTCATCCAACTGACAAGGATTACGGCCACATGAAAATCGATGAACCAAAAACACCTTACAACTACACAGAGCCTTTTAATGAGAATAAAGATGAGTTGGACACCGAGCTGCTTGTGGAAAAGTAACTACAAACCCCACTTATTTTAGTCCGTGCTATGTATCTGTTAAATATCTATTTATATGTTTAATATAGACTACGCATTGCGGCCAGCTCACAACAGTCTTCCCAGAGCATTGATGATGAAGGTTCTTCCGGCGATGATCAGCCCATTAGCGAAGAGGAGCGACGTAAGCTAGAAGATATACCCCTAATATATGAAACCTATTTTAACTTCCATATAATTGTTTTAGAACGGCGTCGGGAGTTCGAGCGGCGACGCAAGGCGCATTATCGTGAGTTCGAGGCGGTTAAATTGGCACGCAAGTTAATACAAGAGGAGGACGATGATGGCGATGATAATGATGGTGGCGCTCCATCTGGATCAGCACAAGGCGCCGCCTCCACTTCCAGCAGCTTTGCCAGCGGTTCGACAAAAAAGTCAAGTCCGAAAGCAACAACATCCGCCTCAACCAGTGCCAGCAACAGCAGCACTATGGACCTGGAGCCATCTCAGAACTAAATGCAATGTGGAACTCAATATATACAGAACTCTAACTGACGTTGTTTGTTGATGTTAATGTTGTGCGCGAACGCGGCTCATCCAAAACTTCATTTATTGCTACTAAGTGCTATCGTGATGAATTGAATTTATATATATATATTGACCTAGCGTATCAGTTGAGGTTCATATAAATATTTCAATCGGTAACCGTCGCAAAATGTGCTTTCCATCAATGAATAATGAAGAAATAAAAACTCAATTCAAATTATAGCTGCAGGATATTTTACAACAAAGTGCACATGTTAAATAATATAAACAATTGGTAGCGTTATATGTAGTTAATGTTTTATCATTTTCCAATTGACTAACTTTACCTTTTAACATTAATTGATCTTTTGTCCAACTCCAAGCGTAACGCATTCATTTGCATTTAATTTTCAATAAGTGGAAATTTGATTTCTCAATACGAAACACACAAAAGTGCCACAAAATAATTAATAAAACGATGATTATGATGATAATGATGATGCAGATAATGATGTAAGCCATGATGGAGGGAAGCCTATGAAAAACTTGTTGTATTTGAATATTGAAAATGATTTGAACTTACTTTTAGTTATTTATTAGACCAACATATACTATTATAAATACAACTACGATTATTATTGTGAATATAATAGTTCTTTTTTGTTGTTTAGCAATGCAATACGAAAGTTTCAATAAAGAGCAATGTGAAATCCTTTGTAAAAACCAAAATCCAATCCAATCCTATAGAATGAAAACACACTTATCGCTCTTCTCGTCGCGAGTATTCAAAAACTTGCCATTTATTTTAGTTTTCATTGTTCATCATTCATAGTTCATAGTTATACAACATATTGTATGTATAAGGTAAAGCCATTTAATAGTTTTGATATTGCTGGTCATTATTTTGTTTTGTTTTGTTTTGTTTAGTTTTAGGTAAGTCTGAGTCTGAGAGAATTTGGGGTCATCGAAGCGACTCCCCAGAACGCGCACAGAACTTTGGCCCCCTCCGCGTACAACAGGCAAAGGCATCCTCATATTATTGCCTGCCGGTGAGAAGGACGTTAATATGCGGTTCTTAGGATATCGCTTCGAGACAATTACAATTTTGGTATACATTCTGACAATACGATCTCTCAATCTAGCCATGATGTTGATGGCATTGAACTTACTTAGCGGTTGATTGACATTTTTTATAATATGCTCGTTAACAATAAATTCGTAAATATACACACATACAATTATATATGTATAGTATTCAACAAAATAAAGACAAAAGCATGCAAACTCAAACTATTTTAACAATGAGACGCGTTTCCAGAGCAGCGCCTAGTTACCTGCCTTGATCTGATCCTCGATTTCAGACTAAGTGTGGATATTATCGATTCAATTTACAAGTAACTAATCACAACTTATAGTCCAGAATCGGAGTTAAATAGGCGTGGCTCTAGGCGGAACTGCCCCGACGGTCGTAATAGTAAAACATTGTGATAAGTATAATATAATAATTGATAGATATGTTAGTTCGTTTTTTTTACAAATATAAAATATAATAAGCATAACAAAGTGTTCATTTTCCATATCATATCCGTTTCATTTGCTAGGTTTCGTTTCTAGTATATCATTAGTTATCAACTTAAACATAATTATAATTGGCCAAACATAAGGCATACTCTATGAGTATTTCTATGTTTATCTTTATGCATATGCTCCAATATATTTCGTATGCAGCATAGAATAGAATAGAATCTTTTAACATTTTCATCATCATGTTGCCCATATACCATCATCATCATAACGATATATGAACACCAATTAGATGCCAGAAGTATTGGGTATACTTCGTACCCTGATATTCGTTTCGTTTTGGCATAATTATATAAATAATGATAGATAAATAGATAGATACGTATATATATATAGTTGCTTTGTTAGTAGCTTTTGAAATTAGTATAACAATATACATATATAGTTTTTATAGTATATAGTTTCATTCGTTAGTTGTCGTTTTAGTAACATTTACATGATCGTTTGTAGTATTATATGAAGTGGGTTCCATTGATATATTTATTTCTTCTTGTTTTTTGCTACGTCTTCATTCATCATTCTTCCATCTTCCTTCTTTTGAACTGAACCTAAGCAAACATATGCTGGGTGCCTGGGGGCACCTTGTAGCTGGGATAGGTGCAGTTCAATTGGTTCTTGGCAAAGAAGGTAGTGTAGTCCTGTGGAATAATAATCACAAGTTATGGATTACATCACTCAATAGTCTAATCATATAAACTAAATATGCAAATTGTACATTGAAGCCTTACCGTGGTTAAAGAATCTGCTTTATGTGCTTTACTTACACGATTGACTCTACGGGGACGGCAGACGGGGCCCAACGCCAAGAGGCGACGTTCCTCGTTCTCACGCACAGCAGCCTCCTTGTACTCCTGTGGTGGCCATTTCAAATCTCCGCGCAATTTGCTGCCTCCTGCAAATAGAAGAGAAGAGTAGAGAACAACAGAGTTGTAGTAGATAGATAGATGAACTGAACCACTGCAACAGTGGTGACTCACCCTGATAGCTGACGGCGGCTGGCTGCGAAGTGTAGACTGGCGCAGGCAACTGCGAGACGGGCGTCTCCTTGCGAAGTGTTATGATGCCAGGACTGGCGCCACGATAGCTCTGTTGCTGATCGGTCTGATCCTGCGAGTATGGCAATTGCTGTTGTTGCTGTGGTTGCAGTTGCTGAGGCTGTGGCTGCGAATAAGAATTGTATTGTGGTTGAGCATAGTTAGCACCACCATTTTGCTGTGCATAGTTTTGTGACTGTGGCTGCTGCTGATATGGCGACATCTGATATGGAGCCTGATATTGTTGTTGTTGTGGCTGTGCCTGAGCCTGAGCCTGTGGCTGTGGCTGTTGCTGATGTTGTGGCTGTTGCTGCTGCTGCTGCCAGTGTTGTGGCGCTGGCTGCTGTTGCTGGTTGGACGGCGCTTGATATTGTTGCTGTTGTAGTTATAGTTGTTGTGGTGGTGGTGGTGGTGGTGGTGTTGGTGGTGCAAGTGCAAAACATGCGAGACATGGACATTCAGTTTCAGGTGCCAAAGAGAGACGGATTATGAATGTGGTGGTTGGGTGGTGCAGGTGCAACAGATATAAACAGATACAGACACGAGTAGAGAGAGAGAGAAGAGAAGACAATAGTACAGTTACAGTCACAGTCACAGTTGCAGGTCTAAAGATTAGTTAAGGTTAATGGTAGAAAACGTGGGGCGGGGATTGTGAATTAATCAACTAATCAATCGATTTGCATTAGCGTGTCGCAGTCTACAGCTGAAATTTGCATAGAGTAAGCAGAGTAAAAGAGAGAGATAGAGAGAGAGAGAGAGCTGTGGTTAATAGCAACTAAATGTAGTATGTAATTAATCGAGTATATGATGATGTAAGCATGTATATATAGCGTGAATTTGCATGCACTACGAATGGGTCACAAAGTGGCACGCCAACTAACCCAAGGGTTAAGTTAATACGTGGCGGGAATAAACGTGAATTTCGCAATCGAAACTCAAATCAGTTAATAAAAAACAACTCATTAAGTGAACTTTTCACTTAATCAAAGTGGCAACTTCCATGAATTTATTCCTAAAATAACTTCAATCTTTTTTAAAGTATTTAATTAATTAACTCTCTCAGTTGCTCACGCATTCGCACCACGTATAAAAGCCATTATCAACTAGTTATTAGTATTGGAATGCCAATAAAGGGATTTTTCGCATAGTTTGTGTAGACATAGACAGCTGCAGTAAAAGTTCTTGCGTCGGGCCATTGCCAAAGCCAGGCTATAAATCCATTTAGCCAAACGGTACCTGGTGTGTATATTGTTGTTGTTGCTGTTGATGATACTGCTGCTGCTGCTGGTATGGGGAACGAGCAGACACTGGAGCCACACCAGCAGCTGTGAACTCACTATGAGTCTTTGGCATAGGTGCACCAATGTGCTTCCAGCCACCGCCCACATTATCTGCAGCATGAAGCGGCTGTTGTTGCTGTTGCTGCTGCTGTTGTTGATAATGTGGCTGTTGTTGGGGTTGTTGTTGTGGTTGGGGTTGATGGGGTTGTTGCTGGTACTGCGCATAGTTGTCAGTGGCTGGTGCAGGCTCCCTCGATGGTTGTCTATTGAACTGTGCCTGTGTGTATTGGATGGGTTGTTGTGGATAGTTATAGTTATTAGCTGGGACTTGAGTTGCAGTTGCAGTTGCAGATGGAGCAGCAACTGTTGCTCCTGACGCATAACCATTTGATGCATAGTTAGTGCTTGGACCATAAACATTTTGTGCAGGTTGTTGTTGTTTGTTTTGTTGCTGATAATGTTGTTGAGGTTGTTGTTGTTGTGGTTGTTGTGGAGGTTGTTGCTGGGTTCGAGGCTGAACGTTGTTATAAATGGGACCCTGCAAGTTGGCAGCATGTTGTTTTGTTAGGTGTCAATGGTGTGTGTGGGGTGTATATACATATGTACGTATGTGTGTGTGTGTGTGTGTGTGTGTGTGTTTAAGTGTGTGCCTCACCAGTTAACCCAATGACAGTTGCAGTTACAGTTACATTTATATTTACAATTATCACACAAATATTTACAAAAAAGTCGAAATTAAGTTGAGAATAAAACTATATTTGATATGTACAATAAATGGCACTGACTAAAGTGGTTGCATTGGTGGTGGTCACAATTACCTGAGGTGGTGCAGCATTGACACTGGCCGTGGGCTGCGGATAATAGCCACCGCTGCCTGGTGCCGGACTCTGGGTTTGTGGTTGTGGTGTAAACTCACGCACGATGCGCTCCTCAGAGGCTGGTGGCCAAGCGACCCGCTTGTAACCTGTGCGAAAGAGATAAACGTAAAGAGGCAGAAATAGAGAGAGAGAGAGAGGGAGAGAATGCATTAATAACTGTATATGTGGGTGTATAAAGACATTCAACAAAATGCGGCCAACACGCGCACAGATGTGGGCGTCATTTAGCCTTGATGCACACTCACAAAAAGCTTGAGAAGAATAGAGATATTTTGGGAGAGACAAAGAGTGGGAGAGAGAGAGAGAGAGAGAGGGAGTGGGAGAGAGAGAGACAGGAAGAGACTCACAGTGCAAGACAAACAATTTGAAAATGATTTAAGCCAATTAAAAGTGTACAATATACAATTAAAATAATCATTTCGCTTGATTCTCATTCGACATAACAACGACAACAATGACCGCAAATAGTGTGAGTTTCTTTCGCATTTCGTATTGCAAATCATATCCTACGCTGCTGTCATTGTGTCTAAATATAACTAGACGATTCACAAAAACCAAGAATTTGCAGCAACAACAATAACAACGACAACAACAACGACAACTGTAGCAGCAGCAGCAATGATGACAGCATTGGGACATTGCTCATCCGTAAAGAATAAAATGAAAAACAGTTTATAAGTTGCAATTGTGGGTGATGTTCATGCAACATGTTGAATGTTGCAGCTGTCATGATGAATGATGAATGAAATTGCAGCTGCAACAGTTGCTCTTGCCACTGCAATAGTTGCTCTTGTTGCTCTTGTTGCTGCCACTGGCCTTGAGTTTGAATTGAATTGAATTTTATACTAAATATAAGAATGTTTACCCTCCAGATTCTTGTAGTTCTCATTAATGACTCTCCACTGTGCGCCCATCTTGTTGCTGTTGTTGCTGTTGTTGTTCTTTTCGCTACTCGCGTTTTATTCTATAAATTTTCTTTTATATTTCACACCGCGGTGGCTGGCAACGTTTATTTATGATCGAGCGCCGCGTAAAAATAAAAATGATATTTCTTTTTCTGTTTCTTAATTTGTTTTTATTATTTTTTGTTTTTTTTGTTTTGCGTATAAAATATCAAGAGATGTAGTATGTGCGTGGGTGTGTGTGCTTGAGATTTCACAGACAATTCCAATGATGATTTGGTGATATTTGGTTCGTTATGTAATACAAATTTAATTAATTGATACGCTCAATAATTGAAGGTTGTTGGAACACCACAAAACAAAATTATCGTTTGCAGAAAATAATAATAAATATTAATTTTTTTTTTTTGGCAAAATTTTTAGCTGGCGCGCGTTTCGTTACGGTTAATTATTTATATATATTTATATATTTTTGGGGTTTTCTTTTAATTTTCTTGTAGAATTTGAATATTGATTGTGGCAAATAATTTGTTAAATCAATTTTCTATTTCGCAATTAAATATCTATTTCTATTTCTAATTCGAATTTCGTTCCTCGTTCTTCGTTCTTCGTTCGCGTTGGCCGCGCGATATGTTTGCCTTCGATGTATGCTACTAAGTGAAAAGCCAGCGAAATGCTAAGGAAATTCGACCGATACGAAAAGCTAATCTGCATTGGTGTGCGTAAGCAAGTGTATACGTATATGTATGTTTGTGAGCATGTATATGTATATGTGTATATCTAGATATCTATCTAGATATCTATCACAGATTCTTTCTCTCTGTGTGTGTTGCTTTTTTCTTCTTTTTGGTTTGCAAAAAGAAAATTACTTGTCTATGGTCTATGGTGAAAATCATAGTGCGCGCTAAATACGTGAAAAATTAAATTGCTGTTAATGATGCTCAATCTGAGAGATGCTGCCCCTCTGCGACAGTCGCAGTCGCTGCCGCAGTCAGCGTCGCCGTCGACGTCACAGTCTAGCAGACAGACAAAGCATCTGCATTGTTTACACCTTCGATTTTTGATTTGTGCCGCACCTTGAAACGCTGCACGGTCCAAGGGTGTGTCGAACAAACATATTTCTAGATATAGATACATCTACAGCTACAGATACATCTATACACATACAGCTATAGTATTTATATCTTTTGCAAATGCTCTGCATTTATTATTATATAAACCGCTTAGCAATGCGAGCCACATTATAGATTATAGATCTTTAGATCTATAGATCCAATCGTACTTGGCATAATGGTTAATATTTTCTTGTTGCCTGGGCAGATTGGCAAATCAAGTGGGCGGTTGCCCATCTATCATCGACGGTGTGTGTAGCCCAAACTGTTGGCTGACGGGGCTGCCAAGCTGGGCAGAGGGAGGGGGTAGAGCACTGACTAAACAGTTGCTAAATTTAAACGTCTGTCACATTACGGGGCAAGAATAAGAAAATAAGCGAAACAAATCTGTTTTTAAACGTATTCGCACAGGTGTACGACACAATGTTGGCTCATTAAAATTATTAGCAATCTTGTAAAAATATCATAAGTATATGCTATATACTATATACTATATATTATATACGAACAATACGATCTATAATGAACGCATCGAATTAATTATAATATAAACAAATTGCAAACTATACGCTTGTTAAACACACAACAAATATGTTTTCATGTCTGCCAAGGATCACAGATAGAACAATATTGAAAATAGACAGATAAATAGTACTTTTATATACGGATAGGAAAACACTTGACTCAATTGGGGATACTCATTCGCTGACTATAACTAAGTCTTGTAGATGACTATTACTAGGGGAGGGTTCAAGTGGAATTCATATGCCTTGGCTCTCTCCTTCTATGCGGATTTTTCATCTTGTCTTTTCCCCTTGAAACCACCTGGCAATGTCTTTAGACATTGTCTATTCTGTTTGCATCTTTCGCTTTTCTCAATTTCGTACTACGTGTGGGTACAACTTATAATATATACGTTCAGTTATCTATGCTTCAAACTGACCCAATTAAGGGATACTAAAGAAGGGATACGTTAAGATACGTAATTGAAATTGTACAAACTTAGCCTTTACAAAGTTATGACAGTGAGAAATTTCTGAAAAATATCTATTTTGGAAAATAAATTAAAATATGGTATGCAATTTGAGATGAAATCATGTTTAAATTGATATTTCATAAAAGAATCGATTCATTTTTAGCAGAGTTATGAGAGTTCAAAGTTTTTGTATAAAAACTAATGTGGTACGAAATATATCGAAGAATGCTAGCTATCTATTAACTGCTGCACTAGTTTCTTCTTCTTATCACTTTTTTACCATTTGCATCAGAGATATGCTGAATCGGCTTCACATTTCACATTTGTCGCATTCAACACACATGAGGGAGAACATAACATAAGGTGGGGGGATAATGCCACAGAGAGTCACAGTTAGAGCACATGGATTTGCACGCACCTTCAATGCCTATATAGGGGCGTGGCGATACATTATCGAAGGATCGATTAATGCTGAACTCGCGAGTTGATTGCGTCAATTCTTCGCTGGCTGCGATCGATTGAAACTCAGCTTGTGGGCCAAGGCCGTGTTGCACGAGGAAGTCAAAGGGCGGTGGCTGCGAGTTGCAACGGGGCGTGGCTGGCGGCGTCGCTGCCAGCAGGGAAGATGAGGCAGACATGCAAAGTTGCAGCGGTTCGGTGGCGGTGTGCACCAACAGACCAATGTTGTGACCCTCTAATTGCGACACATGCGTGTACTTGGCTTCCACAGCAGTTGGAGTGGGCGTGGCTCTGGCTTGCACCGCATTCAGGCCAAACGGGGAGCTGCAACGTTGCGCGGTGTCAAACAAAGGCGCAGGATATTTGCGCGATGGCAAAGGACTGGGAGAACGGCTGAGCTGCCACTCCTTGGCGTCTGTGGAGAGCGGAAGTGGAGGAGTAGGAGCTGTGGCAGGTGTGTCAGGTGTTGCGGCAATGGTAGCTGGGGAAGCTGTGGCAGCAGGAGCAGCCGGAGCAGCCGGAGCAACTGGGGTAGCTGGGGCAGTTGCTGGTGTGGTCACAATCTCTACTACGCTGCGCTGACGTTGCAACTGCTCTTTCGGCTGCTGCTGCTGTTGCTGCTGAGACTGCTGTGTATCCTCCCAGGAGATCTGTCGGGACACATAAGGACTGCGTATCTCGTAGGTGGATTTGTAATTGGCCAGCGGTTCATTCTTCAGATTATCAAAGCGCCACTGATCCGCCTTGTTGAGCTTGCCCCAGCCATGGGGCGAGTCACGACACTCACCACAAACGGCACACCAGCTGCCTAGGTTGTCATCAGCAGGTTCATGTGTACAGCTGGAAGTTTCCGCTGCCTCCTGCTCATCTTTCGGCTCCTGCTGTGCCTTCTCCATAAGCTCTCGGTCCTTCTTCTGCTCTTGCTCCTTGTGCTCTCTTTCTTTCTCTAGTTGCTGCTCCATCTCTTTCAGCAACTCCTTCTCTTTCTCCTCCTTCTCCTTCCACAACTCTCGTTCTTTGTTTGTTTTATCAGCTTGTGTTGCTTTTTCCTTTATATGCTCCTCTTGATTGCTGCTCTCATCCATTCCCTGGCCCAGCTGCAGTTCCGGGCTTTTAACACTATTTTCCATGTCCGTGCACAGCTGCAAGTCATGGGATTTTGTGACAGTTTCCTTGCCCGTTGACAGCTGCTCATAGTTGGCAATTACGTCCGAGACATGCCTGTAGTCCAAGCTGAAGTCCTTATCTTCATCCTGGACGTGCAAAGTTGTTGCCTGCTGCAACTCCTCCAGTTCCTCTTCATCTATAACTACGTGCTCTGCCTTAACCGCTGTCGGTGTCGTCTTATGCTCCACATGCAGCAGCAGCGCGTGCTCATCGTTGTCCAGGGCAACGGCAATCTTGTGTAGATCCTCCAGGGCACGTTCCACAATCGGTACATTCTCGGCGGGCAAAACTGGCTCCATGGATGCCACAGGCGTCTCCTGCTCCTTTGCCTGCAATTGGATGCCAGCTGCTCGGCAATAAATTTGCCTGAGGATGGCCTGCAGAGGACTCTCCACAGCTAGGATTGGCGATTGTCGTGAGGCAAACATATCCCACAGTTCGTTGGGATTGTGAGCGACTGGAGTTGTTGGTGGTTTTGGTGGTTTCGGTGGCTCTGGTGGCGGTGTGGGCGTCGCCTGCACACTGCGCTGTAACGCCGTCTTGGCATTCTCCATGTAGGTATCAATCTGACGCAGATGTTCCGTAATGGATTGCTGGATGTGGGCATACTTCGCCTCGAGTTGAGCTATCTCCAGATGCGCCTCATGTTGCGCTGCCAAAGTTGGTGGCGTCTCTGGTTTGCTGCTGTAAATGACGCCTTGGCGACGCAACGTCTTCTCCTCAGTAGAATCCTTGGACTTGCCACGCAGCCGGAATGGTGGTGCTGGTGGTGGTGGCAATGGCGGTGGTGTCGGTATACAACTGCTGCCGATGGTGCTAGATTGACGATTATATCTGGTTGCGCTCTCCTGTCGCTGCAATTTGATGCCACTTGTGGCGCTCACATATGTGGCAGGCACTGTGGCATCGTCTGTGTTGGTGGGCGGCGACATGTTGCCAGTTGCGCGTTGATCCTGCCTCAAATAGTTGCAGGCGTCGTCGTAGATTTGCTGAACTCTTGCCTCAAGCTGACCAGGATGGCCTGCAGCCGATGTCTCAACACTGACTGCAACTGGTATAATGCGTCCACGGTCTCCTAGCTGCAACTGCGCCTCGACTGATGGAGCACTCGCTGTGGCCAGGGCCAACGCCATCTGCTGCTGCTGCTTAAGTGCCAGATTGTCAATTACCGTGGAGACCTTTCTTGGCAAGCTCCCCGATGTCTTGGTCATCAAATTGGCAGCAGCTGTGGCTGCCTTTTCACTGCTACCACTGGGTGGTGCTGGCAGCGGCACTGTCTCCAAATCGATGTCACCACTGGGATTGAGATTGGCGTTGCCCTTGGGCTCCTCCTCGCTGTCACCATCGTTGGCTGTGTCTGTGTCATAGCAGATTTTAAGCTCGGTGGCCAATTTAATGCTGCGCCGCTGCACTTTGGGTGTCCCACTCCCACTGCCACTGCCACTGCCACTTCCATTGCGTGGTTTGGGTGGTGGCAATTCGGTGGCTCCGCTCATGGCCACCCCTCGCTTCCGAGCACGTCCACGATCCAGGGAATACGACTGACGCTTCAGTCGTGGCCGATAGGGAGTGCTTGACCTCAGAGTGGGTGTGCTCGGACGCTTCTGGGTCAGCTGTTCATAGTACTCGCGCTTGGGTGCCACCAATCCAATATCCGCATCCGCCGCTTTAGTTTCCGGCGCCGAGAAGCCTTTGGCCTGCGGCGTCAAAAGGTTGTCCTGCTCCTTGACGTTTATTGACGTATTTTCTATTTTGCTTGGAGTTCTTGGACTTGGCTGATGCTGTGCTTGTTGTGGTTTCCTGTTCGTGCTGCCCTCCAGCTGCAGTCGTTGATCCCGCAGCTCACGCGATGTCAACTCCACAATTCGCGTTGGGCTGTTGAATTTCTCACGCAACACCTCGATGCTGTGCGTGGGCGAGGGCGTAATGGTGGCGTGGACTACGGCCACTTCCGCTTCCGGTTCCACAGGCGGCCAGCTGTGATCTCTCTTGAGCAGATGCCGCCTCGTGGACATGCGATTAATGCGTAAAACTGTGTCCCTATCGATGACCACATCATGTTGATGGCTCAGAAACTGTGTCTTGATCTGATCCAACAGCTGCTGGTGCAACGCATGATGTGGCACCTCTGCTGGATCCCCATCCCTCTGTCGACTACGACTCTGTCTCTGCGTGGAATGTGGCAAGTAGTCGCCTGACGTTGCGAATGCGGGTCAAGGGTCGGTTGGTTTACGGTTTAATTAAAGCAATTAATATTCATTTCAGAGCATTAACAAGCACTTTACTGGTCAAACACAATTGGGGGGCGTGCGTGTGGGCGTGGCTTTGCTTTTTGTTGAATGTTTTACACGGTTTTTCCTTTGTTTCTGTTGTTGGTGGCAACACACAGATGCACGTACACACATACATATAGATAAATATAGATTAAGATAATAGGAAGTTGCACATACCGCATTTGACTTGTTGTTCTTCCTCCTCAACGGCCCGCAGAACAGCCGAGTTAGCCAAGTTCAATGGCTTTGTGATTTGTTCGTCGATTTCAATCCTAAAATTGTATTACAGGTTAATATAATAATTACACTTATTTAATAAATTAATTAATACTTAATAATTGTATTGAAATATAAAATAATATAAAATTGCAGCTCATAGTACATGCGCGACCCATAATTAAACAAATTTGTAGATAAGATTATCGCTCAAGGCACCCAATCTGACACAGAATTGTTGTTGTGTCAAAACTATTTATATTAAATAAAATTTGCCATCACAGTTGTGAAGCCACTGCTGCACAGTTTTGGTATCCCAGGGGAACTGCTTGCTGTTTGCACTGCTTGCTTATGGCAATGTCTAAAAATAGATTCTGAGTGTTGCTGACAGCACAGTTTAGAAACCACTGCTTCGCTGTTTGCTCTTTGTGCTTGCTTCCGTAACTTGGCAAGCTGTGCATATAAATAGATAATTTTCGCGCGCTGGCGACAACTTAACTGCAGAGTTGGACGAATCATTTCAACAAGACCGTGTGGCCTAATGGATAAGGCGTCGGACTTCGGATCCGAAGATTGCAGGTTCGAGTCCTGTCACGGTCGAAGGTAAATAACTTTTTTATTATTTTTTAAATAATATTTTGATTTTATTTTAGAAATTTTACCCAACATTATATTTCTTTTTTTTTTTTAGCACGCATACGTTTAATTCTGAATATATTTAGCATAAATTTAAATAATTCAAATGCAGTTACTGAGAGTCAACCCACACTGATCGATAGATGTGAGCTAGCGAAATTAATCGGCACTGACAGGCCTATGCCATTGGCAAGAGATATAAAAGCCATGCTGCTCGGTGCCATTGAAACACATCCTGTGTGGCATCTAACCGGGCATAAAATCTACACCTGTTCCTCTGTTCCTGTGCAAGGATAACTCACAATGGCGAAACCCAAACAAACACAGCTGCTGGTGTTGCCGCCGACGGTGTTGTCGTTGCTCTTGCTGTTGATGGCAGTTAACAGCGCAAAGGCTGTACCAACTTTCCAGGCGTGTGGTGATGGTCTGAGCGAAGCTCTTTCCGCAATCTGCCAGGGTCAATTCGCTGGATTTATTGCACACAAACGTGCCTCACGTGAGTACGAGTATCTCAGCAGCAGCAGCAGCAACAGCAACAGCAACAGCAGTAGCAATTGTATCTGTGTACTGCAACAATTTTTGGACTGCGGATAAGAAAATTCACATTCCCCTATTTCCGCATTGCAGTGGATCTCTTCGACTATGTGGAACAGCAGAACGAGCTGGACAATATGGATGAGACCGCTGTCACGCCTTGGAAACATCATCTGAGTTCCATTCTGGCAGCCAGACGACTAAATCGCGGTGTTGTCGATGAATGTTGTTTGAAGCCTTGCAGAATATCGACACTCAAATTATATTGCAAGAACTAAACGTAGACTGATATCTTTAGCACATATTGAATGGATTCAACAGATATTTGAGTCTTATTCTTATACAAAGGAATATTAAAACTAAAAGTATACTATTAAACCACTTCAACAATATACTGTTCTATTAACACATACTCGCACCTAATGTGGATATCTCTGTATATTTTATTGTTGCAATGGATGAAATAAAAAAGCATCTGACAGTGTGTTCAAGTACACCGAGATAAAAGTGTTTCATTTGAGAGAAAAGCTAACGAATTAAATAGAACTGAGATAAGCTACGGTAAATCAGTAAATCAACCTAATTGGTGTTAGTTTGCCAAATTTCTGGAATTCTTTACATTGTTGCACTTCACATTAAGGTTTTCTTTAGCCGCGCTTCACTGTAATTGTTGCTACTGTTGCTACCTATGAGTCACAACTTGCAGTGGCAGCTAGTCAAGAGATGCATCACAACTTTTGGCTAGGCGCCTGCTTTGTGTTTGTTGACATTGTTGTTGTTGTTTTAGTTTTCTTTATTGTTGCAGCCACTTTCCCTCCCAGCACCCCTGTCCACCCCCCTGCTGCACGGGCGTCTAGCGAAATAGTATGGCAAGTGCGTGTGACTCATCGATCGTTTGAGAATTGTTTAACACTTATATAAACTATGCGAAAAGTATCTCACAGATGCGAGAGCACATTATTAACGTACATTGTGAAAGGCCGCTGGAGATTGTTGGCAAGTTTCTTGGTCTACTTGGCCAAAAACAGCTGAAACTTTTGGCTTAAATTGTGTGTGCACACGCGAATGCGAACGTGAACGTGTTCAACGCGTTCAAGAGAGTTTTTTTTTTTTTGGTGATGATGTCTGGGAGCGTTTTGTAATTAAATTGTTAGATACTTTTAGCTAAGTACTTATTTGCTGTTGCACACGTTTTGTCGCACGCATAGACACCGAATAACTGAAAAGCTACTTAAAGTTTGTCTATCTGCCACGGCAGCGAGTGTGGCGCAGTTTAGGCCGGTTTATTCAAACAACAATTGCTAACAACAATGCCAGAGATAATGTTGTTGTCGTCAGCGACAGCAGCAGCAGCAG
Organism: Drosophila funebris; assembly: GCA_018901825.1. NCBI lineage: Eukaryota > Metazoa > Arthropoda > Insecta > Diptera > Drosophilidae > Drosophila > Drosophila funebris. Next base: position 6,278,999 of record JAEIFK010000688.1, read on the forward strand.
CAACAACAGCAGCAGCAGCAGCTACAAATAAATTTTCAAGTCCAAAAGCATCTTTAAGATACGCGCTGCCTGTTGCTGCTGTTGTTGTTGCTGTTGTTGTTGCTGTTGTTGTTGCTGTTGTTGATGCTGCTGTTGTTGTTGCCGCGAGGCTGCTTCTACTTATGTGTAGCATTTGGTAATTACAATTAAAAGTCAAGCGATTTTAATTGCGCTCTTTGTGTGCGAATGTGTGTGAGAGACACACAAATTGAAGCAACTGCAACTACAAATCGCCAACAGTTGTCGCTGTCGGCGCTGCTGCTGGCGTTGGCGTTGGCGTTGCCGCTGCCGCTGCCGTTGCGCTGCACTGCACAAAAGGCGCTTCACAGTTTGCACTATATCATCCACTATATAAATGCATATATATATACATATATATATGTATATAATATATATATTAATGTACTTATATACCAAGTACATTAATGTCTTTTCATGTGCACCTGTGCAGCCAGCCACCAGGTTGCCAGTTGCCAGTTGCCAGCAGGCAGTAGATTCAAGATATTATATTTAGGTAGATGTAGATTCATTTCTTTACATTTTTCTGTTGTTGTTGTTGTTGTATACACACATATATATATATATATATATATTGTAATAGGGATTGGGAGCTAACTAATGCTGACTTTTGCCTTTGCGACTTTGGCACACTCTTTTATGGGCTTGGGCTTGGGCCTGAGCCTGTGCCTGGACTTGTTGTTGGCCTATGCGCCCTTTCATCTTTCACTTTCACGCAGTTCTATGAAATTATGCATTTAAATGTATAATCATTTCATTTGACTTACCCGTCGGCCCCGAAGGCCTTCAGCTCCCGATTCAACGTGGCCTTTACGTTCTCCTGGGAGTACAGGCCCATGGGTGAATTGAATTGCTTGTGCACAAGTTTACGTTGTAAGGCAGCCATTATGTTGTTGCTGTTGCTCTCGTAGTTGTTTGTTGCTTGTTGCTTGTTGTTCGTGTTGTTTGGCTTGTCTTCAGTTGAGCCTCAGTTTGTTGTACGTTTGCTACCTTTGCTTTGGCTTTGGCTTTGGCTTCAGCTCTTGTGTGCTCACTTGATGCTCTTTCTCTTTTTATCACACGCACACTTTCTCGGCCTCTCTTGCTGTCTCTTTCTGCTTTGCTTGTCTTCGAAAACTTTTAAATTATTGTTGATAAAAAATATTTTAAAATTTCTTTTCTGACCGTTTTGTTTATCTCTCTATAGTCAACAGTCTAGGCTGCTTATCAACTTAGCAAGTGGCTTTACAACAGTTGTTGTTGCTATTCACCTTGTTGTTGCTACTGTTGTTGTTCTTCTTGTTGTTGTTGTTGTGAATATATCTAAATCTTTATACAATTTGCCCAGCTTCAGTTGCGCTAATCGCTAAATACGCTTGCTAGTATGTAAGTAAATAGCTTAATTAAAATCGTTAATCGTGGTTCGTTGTTCGTTCTGAAATTGAAATAAATTAAATCGAAAGGCTTTAGTAAAATAAATAGTAGAAGCATTTACTAATATGTACATTAATGATAATGATGAATTGCTTATATATCTGCAAGCGTATTTATTTGATTGTTATTGTTATTTGTATTATAGCCAGTCTGCCTACAGTTAACGAAAAGGTTCATTTCCGGCCCATCAGCTTCCGTTACATTTTGGTATGTGTGTATTTTAAAAAATTTAAATTTAAAATGAAAGCATTCATGTCATCTGCAACATGCATAAGTTAAACAACGTACGAATCCCCATTGACAACTTAATCCCTTATTACGCATACTTATTATTTTTTTTCCACAAAATTTGTATTAATATGCCCTCAAGAGTTTATTATTTTTATGATTACATATTCATAATGAAAGAAAGTATGTGTCTCTGTGTGGGTGTGTGAGAGTGTGTGTGTGAGTCTAGTGTGTGTGTGTGTGTGTGTGTGTGTGTGTGTGTGTGAAAGAGTAAACGTCTTTAGGCTTATAAACCAATTAATTGTTATTGAAGTATACTCATTTGTTATTTATTATTCTTTCATTCCATAAGCCCATTATCAGACTCTTCTTTTATCTATGATGACTACGTTTTTTGTTATGTTAATTTGCCTGCAATAATTGGATAGCCAATATTTCAAATCCAATTTAATTAAAGCAACACAAACAATGAATGCAAAAGCACCTTTAGTTGAATAATTAAAATATGACAAAGAACGAGAGATATATGTAAAAGTTTTTCAAATGCTTCCAGTCAACACAAATATGCTTCAATGTCAGCAAACAGTTTATATAAAAGTATATAAATTTTTATATATAAATATATACATAGATATATTTAGATATTCGCTGGAAGAACTATGTCTCTCTCGCAAATGTATCTAAAGATACTGCATTCTCTATAGATACTTTTTATATGTATGATCTCTATGAGTTTCTTTGTCTTGACACAAATTTGTTGTACTTATTATATTGCACATTATAATTGTATATGTATGATTCTCATTAGCGTGTTGTTGTTAATGTTGCTTTACAGCTGTTGCAAACAAATTACAAAGTATTTTGAATTTTCTTTAGACGTGTTTTTCCAATGACTAGAGAGACACTCACTACTGTCACATTTCAAAATGTATCTTAAACTAATTTGAGCAGCAACATTTGGCCAGACGAAATATTATTATTTTTATATGTTAAATTTTGTATTTGTTATTTTTTTTATATATATATTCTTCTTTTTTGTTTGTTAAAAATAGATGCAACAACACTTTCATATTGAAGAAAATATGCTCAGTTTTGCTATTCTAATATTTTCCACACACCGAGACACACATTTCAAATTCTAATTTCTCATTTCTTTCATTTTAGTTTTGCTCTTCGTTTCATGTTGAAACAAATTCCCGCCTTCTGTGTCACCTCAAATAAAATTAGCAACTTTGAGCAAATGGCATTATACAGATTTGCGTCATTTCTGCTGTTCTTCCAACTGTCCAACTGTCCATTTGTCTGACTGTCTGACTGTCTGGCTGTCTCACTGTCGGACTGGCTCACTGCTTGTCTGTCAGCTCCTCTGTTTGTCTGTCTAACTGTCAGTGCTCTTCTGTGTGTGGGTCAGCAGACTGTTAACAAACAGAAGTAATTCCACTTCTCATATTGTTCTGAACGTTGCATCAAACACAATTTCAAGCAGCTCAAAGAAAAGCATACAGAAAATACATGTTAAAATAGAAAAATAGGCACTCTGGAAGTTTAAAATAGATTGTGCCCACAGACGGTTTGATTTATTGGAAAATAAATTGCTAAAATATATTTTATGTACATATTTCATATATTTCTCTAGGTAACATATTTTCTCGTGATATCTTTAAACATTAACATTTACCCGTTTGCATAACATTATCTATATAATGTTAGTTAGCATTCACATTAACATTGTTCTCAATGTTAACTGATCATCTGTTCTGCCTTAACATTTAACAGCAATATTTGCTCTCCAGCTATGTTAAATATTCTGAACAGCAGCGAATGTATGTTAATGCGAGTTGGAAATACGTATTAATGCAAATATGAACTATAAATCTGATCAGAAATAATGCAAAATATTTAGCAAACTGTGGAATCATCAATACCATTTAATTATTGTTTTAACCTTCAGCCATGCATAGTTCTGCTGATATTTATTATCTGTATGCTTCGTTTTCATTAAATAAAACCAATTTATCTTATAAAAAATAGCAACATTCCTTCTGTATGCCCGCATTGAGAACATAAGTTGCAAAAACTGGCAGCAAAATGCAATAAAATGTTTAGCTCTGACTCTCGGACACTTGAATGTACCTCACATGTGGGGAAGGGTGTGTGTGTGTGTGCGTGTGCGTGTGCGTCTGTGGGTGTATACGTGTTGGTGTGTGTGTGTGAGTGTGTGTATATTATGTGTGCTCGTTGATTCGCAATTTGTGCGTTTTAATTGAGCTGAACGCAGCTGTGGCCTGCAGCTGTTCAAATGGCCAACTTATGAGGTATTTGCATTCATTTGGGTTGCGCCCAAAAGCAGGCAACACTTTCTGCTGCTGCTTTCGCCGATGGCTGCGGAAATTAATCAGAATTTAATAAAATATTATTATGAAGCAGTTCGGCTACTGCCACACAATGTATATGCTAGTTTGGATGTGTGCGTGTGTATATACTTGGCACTTGATGTTCCAATTAAAGTTTTACACACTCGCACACACACACACACTCGCTAGGCACGTGTACTTAACACGGCATTAAAGTGCGCATGAATTGTGCGAGAATTCGCATAAAAAATGCAGGCACAAAAAGGTACAAAATAATGTTTCGAACAAGTTTTTATTTTCGCTTTGCTCTGCGCGTATACGAAGTGGGCGTGGCACACCCATAAAGACAATATTCACACGCGTGTGTGTGTGTGTGTGGGAGGCTACTTTGACTGAACATTGATGCCATGGCGCGAGCGTGTGGCCGCAGCTACAGAAACAATATAAACGAGGCATGCATCGAAATCAGGTGCAAATATTGTTGCATTTGCATTGGGGCGCAACAATTTCAATGAGATAATATGACTATGTTTGTATCTGTGTATCTATCCGCAGCAGTATCTCTCTGTATCTGTATCCGTATCTGTAACTATAACTGTATCTGTATCTGTATCCGTATCTGTATTCGTATATTTTTGTGTTTGCTTGCTTAATGCTTGCCTGGCATTTGGGGAAGCTCTGTTTAATTTAATTATTAACAGCTGTCGCTGCTGTTGTTGCTGTTGTTGTTGCTGTTGTTGTTGCTATTGTTGCTGCTGCTGCCTTTGTTAGCTTTGTTTTTAGTTGAATTGCTTAAATATTTCATGGCACATATCATTTGTTTATAGTTGCCTTTTCACGCTTTCGCAGATGCTGTTAAAATTTGTTAAGTTTGCTTATGGATGTGTGGGTACGTATGTACTATATGCGGTGTGTATAAGGTGTGTGTACTTTGTACTTACCGTCTGTTGCAATTTGGCGTTGCTTAATCCAAATATAATGCCGCCAAATTGCTAAAGTTCGTCGTGTCGTGTCTGGGGTTTAGTGGGGGACGCTGGAATCTTGGTGTGGGGGGATCCCTGGTCACGACTTCGTTTTCGCCTTCGCCTGCTGCGCAGCACTTGCAATTGCATTTATTATGGCAAAGATGAACACGCAAGTGCAGTTATCGAAAAGAAACTGGAACAGCAGACCCGTACACATTTGCGGCTATTCTCTTTCATTTTTTCATACTTTCTTTCTAGACGAGACTCATATCCGGCCACGTTTTCTTCCGCGGCCGTTACGGCCAACCGGCGTTTTGTAAGCGCACTATGAACGAACTGAACTGAACAACACGGCGCAGAACTCAACTCGTCGTATGCGGCAGTTTGCTGATAGCTGCTGGCTGTTGTCTGCTGGCTGCTAGCTGGTGGCTGCTAGCTGCTAGCTGGTGGCCATTGCTTGGTGGCTGCCTCAGCCGCAGTGGCTGTGGCTGCCACAGTGATAGCCAGAAAGGAAAAACCAAAAATGAAACACTTTACGCAATGATCACGCGTTTCGCTTTTCGCTTTTCATCATTCTACGGTTTCACATTCTAAGCAGCTGAATAAATATGTGACTGCATATATATCTGTGCGTGCCTGTGTGTGCGTGCCTGTGTGTGTGTGTATCGTAATGAAAAGCGCACAGTGGTGTCCAGCAATAAAATGCATACTCATTCAAATGCAACTGATACGGCCAACTAGCCGCAAATACTCAAGAACTTTGAACGTAAATCTCATCAGTAATTCAAACATTATTTATCTATTAGTTACGCAGCATTGTTTGGTTTAATAAATAGCTGATTCTGTAGTAACCCTAAGAATAAATCAGTTGCTCTATTTCTATAAATCAGTTGAAAAAGGTATTAATTAAAAATCTTGTTTAATAAATTTGAGATATTAAAAATTGAATTAATATTTATGAATATTTATCTTAAGTCTTAAATTTTGTTTATAGCTTCATAAAGCTTCGCAATGGCAAATTAATTTGGCATTGGATAAAATAATGGATTTGGCAGTGTGTCAAGAGGGAAAGCTAGAGAGTCTGATGAATGTATCCCCAGATACCAAGTAAACGAGCTAATTTGTGACTCAATTCTTGGCTAAGACATGTGCTTATTGACTGATGAAGAGATTAACGAGTCAAGCGACTGATTCATCTATGACTCGTATCTTAATTGAGTTGTAAGCAGTGACAACTTGTCGCGTCCACGACTGTAACAACTTGGCTACAAATCACACACAATCACACACACACACACACACACACACACACACACACACACACACACACACACACACACACACACACACACACACACACACACAATACACATAGATATTTTTGCCACTCTCTGTCCAAAGAACAACAACAACAATAACAACAAGACGAAGAGCAACAATGTTCGAAGCACCCAAAGTAGTTTTTGTGAATATTTCACAAATAAATAATAAAAATAAGAATAAGAACGCACAAATGAAATATGAAAAAGAAAAATATGCTTGAAATAAAGAAATAAAGATGGACCTCAGGCAGAGGAACCACACTGCATTCAGAGCCACTCGGCGAAAGATACATATGTATCTGTATCGGTGTATCTGTGTATCTGTATCTGTATCTATACAGAGCTGTTTGTATCTGTGGCCTCGTGGACTATTACAGAATTTTTACTGCTGCGCCTCGACAGCTCCACAAAACACAAAAACACGTCTCTAATAATATTCTATTTTCTATTTTTGAGTTCTGTTCCACGTTCACAACGTCCACATCGATGTCGATGTTGATGTCGATGTCAGCGCGACGTTTTCTAACGCGTCGGCGAAAAAACCAGCACAATTTTCCAATTTATTTATTCTTATTTTTCTTCAGTTCTTTTTTTGTTTTCTTTTCAAACGTAAATAGTGGGGCAGCGTTCAAATAAGAATCGTAAAATGTCATTTAATTGTTGCAGTTTTCCTTTCTTCTATTTTCATATTCATTTTCATTTTCGTATTTTTTTTTTGTTTTTTGTTTTTTATTTTATTATTTGGTTGGTTGTGAAAAGTGTTTTTCAGTTGTTAGTTATGTTTTTTTTTCTTGGCTTGATTTTCAACTGCTGCTAATTGTGCTTTAAATGCTAATTAGCGTTTGCCAACTTTTATGACTGACAATATTGTGGCTTATATTATTCATTTTGCATTTTTCATTTGGGTTTTTTCAATTAATTTAATTAAATTTTGATTGCACGCACGCGCATTTTGATATCGCGCGAGTCAGAGATACGAGTTCCCGTATCATATAAATTTTTGGGCTTGTTCACGTTTGCCTCAACACAAAAGTCACAAAAATACACACAGCACAATGCACAATGCAGTCAGACAGACAGTCAGACACACACACAAACACATACATACAGTACAACTCAGATGCAGTCGTATCTGTGAGGTTGCACACCATCCACACACACGCACACACACACACACACACACACCTGCAACTGTGGCGCCTCTGCACTGTCAGCGACTACGGATACGACTACGGATTCTGACAGGCTGCTGTTGAAGGTGACCACGTTCGCGATGCGAATTATAATTGTTACTCGCAGTTCGCAGTTCGCCGTTCACCGTTCGGATGCCAGATCTCAATAGAACATACACGGCACACACACCAAACATACACACACACACACACACACACACAACAACATACAACACTTGCCGCAAGTTCGCAAAAGTTGTTGCCGCTGCTGCTGCTTGTGGTTTGTGTTTTTGTTTCATGGAAAACGATGAGACACAAACATTAAGACACTTCTAAAGATACAAATACAGCTAAAGATACAAAGATACAGATACAAAGATACACATACACATACAAATTCAGCTAGTACTTATAACTATGGTCCATCGCCCACACCCAAATGCTTATAAATTAGACTGTTGGCCCGGCTAATCACGTATTTTGATACAACCTCCAAGTAAAGAGCTTGCACAAAGCAATAAATATCCAACATTCACACACACACACACACACACACACGCACACACGCACACTCTCAGATACACTCAGCTAATTAAGAACAAAATAAAGCAGCGATAGATAAATAGATAGATATACTTATGTGCGTCTTCCATGTTCATTTATATGTTATGTTTGTATTTACGAATATATTCGCTCTTTTTCGAACATTCAATATTTATTTTTGGCCTTTGAAAAGCCATTTTAAAGCTGATTTGCGCACACTATACAATCGATAGGTGTTTTGGCTACACCAGGCGCTTTGTGCACTCAAAAACTTATAACATATTAGATATATTCTATATTTATATATGAGTTAGCATAGTTAAGTGTTTCAGCAATGTTCTTCTGCAGCTCAGTTCTAAGTACTGGGTATATGCTAGTCAGGTTCAACTTTTATTATTTAGATAGCCACAATCATCAGTTATCTATAACTAATTGAGCAAGTTCTTGAATGCTTGTCTAGGAACTGTTTACAGGGTATCAGTTAAACGAGTGCTTTAATCAGTTTCCTTTACAATTTGATATCAACTATTTGGCAAGCTCAAGCTGCATTCCAAAATGTATGAATTATAGGGTATTTATTATTCGTTGTTGCCTTAGGCATTCGCTAAAGGCTTTGTCTTACTTTTTTCAGCCATGCATATTTTAGTATTATGTGTTTATATTTTTGGAAATGTATTTTGGCAGCCGCCAAGCAAAACAACTTGTAATTGTTGTCGATGGTTGTTGTTATGGCTTAATAAAGCGCATTTCACCTGGTCAAATTAGAGGGTATGCGGTGCGGTCAAGCACATTAATTAGTGCATCATTCGAATTGACCATTGGCCATACAAATGGTTGCCATTGCATCTGCTCCTGCTTCTGCTTCTGCTCCTCTCTCGCCCTCCTGTTGGTCATCCTAGTTCCCGTACTCGATTGCTGCCGGCATTCGTAACGCACGTCATGCAGCCCGTCAGGTGATCAATCCAATGCGGCCAACAAAAAAGCAAAATTCAGAGAGCAACTGACAGCCAACTAAGCTGCTTGAAAATTCATTTTAGTATTTCACGCTAGAAAGCCAAAAGTGAAAGAAACATATGCACATATGTATATAAATATATATAAATACATATATGTTTAATGTTTGTGAATGATTAATGGCACATTAGAATTGAAATTGTTTTGCTCATGTGGCTGAGCTGTTGCTGTTGCTGTTGCTGTTGCTGTGGTTGGGGCAGGTGCAACAGCAACAACAACAGCAGCGGCAAATCCACTGAGAGTAGAATATTCATTGCCATAATGTACAAATATTTATATGCCTTTTTTTTTCTCGCTCGCCCAGTCGCAATCTTTTTTACCCCGTTCCCGCTTTCTTTGCGGCTCCCTTTTGCCATACCCAGAAGCAATCCCAGACCCATAACCATTCCCCATTGCAGAATGAATGTGGCCTTCTATGAGCATGAGCATGAACAGAGGCGCAGCTGGCAACTGGCAGAAGGCAGAAGGCATCTACCTGCTGGCAACCGAACAGGTGAGTGTTTATAATATGCATGCCAAAGTGTGGAAGCTGAGAAAAATCTAGAGAAAATACAAACACACTTATCGCATGGATATAGTTCTATAGCTTATACACCCCACACACACACACACACACACACACACACATACACGCACTTATACTCACACTTATACTATATCCATAGTTATATTTACTTAGTCTATTTATTTATGCTTATGTATAAGCATGTGCAAAGTTTGCTTTTGTCGAGATGTTTGAATGTTTGGGTCTGTGCACGGGCATGGGTATTCACGAATACATTCATACCCTCCAACTACAGCATCGATTCAAACTGGAATCCAATTTCAGCTGCTGCAGCGAGAAGTTCACCAAATTGCAGAAGCCGCAAAAACCGCAAATGCGAGAAAGCGGAAAACTGAAAACTGAAAACTGAAAACGGAAAACAGTTTGTCGTGTGCTAACAGCGGGCTATGAATTGTCAAGGGGTTCCACCAATTTTCTAATTTTCCATTTGCCATTTTCCAATGTCGGATTGACTTCGAGTTTTCCTTGACATTTTCTTAATAAACTTTAATGACTGCGGGCGTTGCAAGTGTCAGTTGCACACTTTCTGCTGCTGCTTCAACTTCTTCGCTTCTACTTTCGACTGCAACTTTGATAGACCTGATAACCTGAACGCCCCCAAAGTATGCAATGCATGCCACAATAAGCCACGCGCCGCATTTACAGCATACTAGAGGGAGGGAGGGAATTGCCGATGAGGGGATAAACGGAAGTGGGGCTGTGGGGCTGTCGGAGGAGGACTGTAAAAGCAGGCTGAGCAATTTCCTACGAAAATATCAAATGCTATCGTAGATTTAACCAATAATTTAGTTGGACAGCACGTAGCGAGTGGCACGCATGCAACAGCAGCACCAGCACCAGCAGCAGCAGCAGTAGGTTTGGGTTCAAGTTTGTGGCATGCAACAAGCTTTTGGGGTTTCTCATTTCGGTGCCAACTCATGCATTACTCATGATGTTCATGTCAGCAGCCAGCATAGCTTTGTCGCCTTTGAATTGTCTTTGCCACTTCTCAGTTGCCACACTTGCTGCTTGCTACTTGCCACACAATTTTAATATGGACGCTGCGGCGTTTGCAGTTTAATGGAGTTGGCCATAAAAAAAGGCAACGCTGAAAATGTGGGGAAATGAGGGAAATGCGAGGCAGTTGACTCGACTTGCTGGCGCAAATTAACACATTTATTAGTGCCACAATTTGTTGCATAAATATTTATCGAAAATAAACAGAGCAGCAAACAGCGGCAAATTGTAACATTAAAAATTTCTTGTTTATTTTCATATTCATATACATTTATAATAATAATTATAATATTAATAATAATAGACGAATTTTATCACACACACATATGATATGGCTCACACACAGGCGCACACATACGCACACACATACACAGTAACACATACACAAGCGCACACATACACGTACAGCATAATTTGAGATTAAAATAGCGCGATTTATTTTGATTACCGATTACCGTTCATCGTTTATCGTTCATCGTTTATCGATTATCGATTCTCGTTTATTTGATTTGAATTGTTTAGCTAGTTTATAGGAAGAGTGCGCCTGCATGGAGCTTGAGATAGGGATCCATCCGGACTGCATCCGGAATCGCCTTATAAATTCGCTGGGTGGCTGACCATTGCTGGCCATTCGAGCAGCTGGAGCAGCCAGGGCAGAGTGTGCTGCCAGCAACAAAGGAAGCTGAGTGCCACAAACAATGAGGCAAGTGCACAGCAGCTGCTGAGCACCGCCATGGCTGCATGCCCCTGCAACGGCAACTGCTCGGACTCCAAACATAGCCGGAACTCGTCGTAGTCCAGGCGCGTGATGGCGCAATAATGATTGAGCATGCAGAGACCTTGACAGGCGGAGCTTGACTGAAACCTTACAGCATTGGCACGATGATATCTAAGAGGGGGAGAGAGAGCGTGAGAGATGTAAGATGTTAAAACAGAGGGAGAACTGGCGTTACTTACCTGGTGAACCACGAAGCATCCTTGCCCGTAAAACGCTCCGCATAGTTGTGCAGCGCAATGGCTGAAATCTCGGAAAGTGCATAATAATGCGTCAGATTGTACTCCGCCTGCCAGAGCGGCTCATGAGCTCGATTGGCTAGCGGCAGATCCAACCAGTATTGTGTGTAGTCCAGCACCTGACCGCTGCCCGTGTCGAACTTGTACAGACGCAATGCCGGATTGTTGGAGCTACCAATGCCCTCCTTCCTTGGCACCACCGATGGCGCTATCATCAGCCAGGAAATGGGTGTGCCTGCAAAGGATGTTGCCACATATTATATAGAAAAAGGGGAGAGAGAGAGCGAGTTAGACTCACCTTGCTCATCGTAGATTAGCCGAAACGTGTCCGAGTGCAAATGCCCAAAGAACTGTCCCTGTATAACAGAGGCATACCTGCGCACAGTGTCCAAATAGCGCTTGTTGTTGCGCTCCGTGAAGATCAGCTGCCCACCGTGCTGTGGTCCCACCAGACGCTCGTCCACGCCCGGCGGCATGTGGCCCACAATGTAGACCTGTTTTAGATATGGATGTGAGAATAAATACGTTAAGATATTCAGCAACTTTCTCGGGTATTAGCATCCTATCCGCTTTCCCCTACCGTTTCCTGTTTCTCTCTCGACTTGCTGAGCACCTCCTCCAACCAAAGCCACTGTTGCTCCGCCTGCTGTTGATCCTGTGCAGACATCGTGCTGCTGGAAGCCTTGGGCTCTGCATAATACTCTGCCGGCCAGCGCAGACTGTGGGATACTTTAGGCTCTGTTTCGTGATCGTGACGCATGAAGTTTGTGTTGAGGGCAACGATGCGAAGGCGACTCTTGGTCTGCTCGATGGAATAGTAGCCGCCCTGCTCGAAGGTATTCAATGCCTCGGTGGGCAACCAGTGGCGCCACAATTCGCCCATTTGTTTGTACTTCTGCAGGCCATTGTTGCTGCCATCCTCGTGGCCCAACACGGGAAAGATAAAGGGTGCAGAAAAGCTGCGTCCCAACAATTCTGTGATGTTGCGCAGGATCTCGTGCTGCTTCTGTTCGGAGAGTGGCTGTGCGGAATGGGAGAGAGCATCGCCAGTCCAGAGTACAAACTCCACGTTGTCACCCTGTTTGGCCTTCATGGTCTTTACCGCAGACTCCACAAGAGTCCAGGGACTGTCACAGTTGTAGTTGCCAAAGAGGCCCGGCATCTCCATTTCCTGAGCTAAATTCGAGGACCCAGAACGCGGCAGCTGCCAGCAGCTTCTGTAAATATCACCCTGAGTGGAGTAAAATGTGTCCAGATGCAGGTCGCTGATGTGCCAGAAGTAGCCTGCAAGAGAGAGAGAGAGAGAGTGAGATATATATATTCAGTTTGGGACTGGGATTAAGAGTGGGCAATTCCTAACTGGGAAAGGCCACGCGTCGGGCATTTGCTTGCCGGCTGTCCGGCTGTAAAAACCCTGGGAACATTTCAAATATTTGCTTGAGCCTGGGCAACGGATTGATTGGTTGACTGACCTGCCACTGACACCGACTGCCAGTTATTCTGCCAGCCAGCTACCTGAGAGAGAAGTCAATTGGTCAGCTGTAAGCTAATGCGAGGCGTTGAGGTGATCTTCGGACGAGGCAAGAAATCAGTTCGCGTTGTAATGCGCATTGATCAGGAGTGTGATATTAAGAGTCGTGAGGATAAGTAATCATCCGGTTAGTCAGGCGGGGAGTCTGATAGTTTTGATAGAGTATTGCATGTCAGTAGAATGAGCTTGCGATTCAGTCTGGCAATGCTGCTGATGGTCGCCATGTCGCAGCTGATGCAGCAGGTCGACGGCAGGAAGCACCTTTGCGGAGAAGCACTCAGCGAAGCCCTTGACCTGATTTGTGTTCATGGATTCTCACGCAGATTCAGACGCGATGGTAAGTAGGCAAGTTTGTACTCGTTAAGAGAAAACACTAACTTAATATTAAAGCGGATAGAAACCCACGGAGCCCCGAGCAAGCGATGTTGCGCAAGTGGCGCCTCTTGGCATTGAGGCAACAATTGGATCAACCGGAGGACCCTCTCACCAGGGACATAATTAACGAGGCTTCAGATAATGGCGAACTGCGTCGCCCACGTCGCAGGATTACGCAGCTGTGCTGCAAGGAGGGCTGCACCTACGATGACATTCTGGAATACTGCGCCTAACGAGCATCCAAACACTTGACGAGATCCAATATCGAAACCAAAAGGAATTTACGTTTTGCAAATCATTCACTTACACTTAACCCCCAAAATTTACATTTAATAATATTTCCCAATGTCTTATTGTAATATTTCATGGAAACAATAAAGTTACTCGATAACAATAGCAAACCAAAAGGTTCAGTCAGTTAATTCTTCTTCCCAAAGGTCTGAAGTCGTCTAATTTCCATTCCACCCAAATGAGACCCCGTGTTGTGCGACTCCGTGTACTTCCCCCTTGTTTTCCACGGCTTTTACGTCAATGCGAATACTTTGCTCTTGCATTCTCCGAACAATAATGAAAATGTTGAATTTTTAATTAGATGACGCTGTGATTTTCATCAAAACAACAAGTAAAAGTCGCTATGAATTCTATATACTCTCACAAAGAATATGTTAAACACATTTGGCGTACTCTAATTAAGTTAACATTAAATGTTTGATCAATTAAACCTTTTTATAAACTCTCACTCAAGTAATATGTCTAACTTGAGTATTTGCAATGTTTGTTAACATTTGAAATGATTCTATTTACATTTGTCAGCAGTCTGTTAAGCTAACATTACATATTATATATTTCATAATTTCATTAGCATAAGCATACTCTGTTAATACTACATTAAGAAGACTGTTGAGATGATTTAACAGAGATATTTTATTGATATATTAAATAGTTTGCGTAGTGAATGCTTGGCCTCATTTCAAGCTGTGCCAATTCCATTAGACAAATTCTCGAAACCGTGGCAAGAGTATGAGTAAACAACAATGGAATGATAAGTAGGGGGGAGGGGGCGTGGCAGGGTTTAGGGGTGCTTTGTTTTTCAACAATTGCGATCTACGCGTAATTCTATTGCAAGGCTCTGGTGTGAAAATGAATAGAAAAACATAAACAAAGACCTGAGCTAAAGATAACGTCAGCTGATATGAGTAAAATGCCTCCCACTCATGCTACCATATAACATATGCCCACACCAGGCCCAGGCAATGGGCCATGTTCCATGTTGCATGTTGAATGGAATCTTTAGGATGGCTAACTGACATTTTGCCTAACGCTGGCTGACAGTACTCAGTGGAGCAGTTGAGCTGCCTGGTGTTTTGGCCATCATATAAAACGTTGCCGTATGGCAAGAGCAGAGCACAGTTGTTGTCTGGTTATTTACGTAGAGACATACGATTAAAATCAGCTTGCGTACCGTGCAGTGAAGCATTGGATTAACACAATATGCACTTCGAGAATTTCAAATTCATTTTATTGGCCTGTAGTGTAGCGTTTATTGCTTATCAGGTAGATTCTCTGCAATTCTGTGGCGATCAACTGCCCGAGGCGCTGTCCAAGATCTGTACAAACGGTTTCAATACCAAAATGAAGCGAACAGGTAAGCACAAGTCATACATAATTGCTAACCAATTACTGAGGTATCGATCTTGCAGTGCCAATGGATTACAACAGCATCGATAACTTAGCGAACAACGACAACGCTTTGGGCAACTTTGGCGCCTACTCGGATATCGACTTTGAGACACAGCCCCTACTCCGTGCTCTCCTGGGAGAGAGTGCCCATCAACTAATGACAACACGACGACGTAGATACTTTGGTATCCACGATGAATGCTGCAAAAAGCCTTGCAGCTTCGAGGAACTCACCGAGTACTGCGCTAGATATTAGGATCAATCGAACTCCACAAGACTTTCATCCCATCTTTGACCCATCTTAGCTTAAGTGTCTTAGCCACTAACTTTATAAACGCATAACTATGGCAAATCTGCTTTACGAAAAATTAATGGAAAAAAAAATGAAACAAACAAAAATATTTTATATAATTTATTAAATTGAAGCGAATATAAATTAATTTATGCAGTTGAATTATTTGACAACTATAACAATAAATAAATGCTGAGATCGAAACGTAATGAGTAATGCATTTCCTTTGACAAATCAAGAAGTACACCTTAAGTGAGAGATTACTCGGATTGGAGATACTGTTTATCTTATAAGATACTTAAATTTGAAATATGTAATATAATAATATATAAATATATAAAACTAAATTTAATTCAATATTTGTTTTTATTATTTGCAGATTGAGGATTAGGTTGAATATATATAAAGTATAATACAACGAGGCGCCTGCGACAGTTCAGTACCCTGCATCAGTATTTACAACTGAAAGAGGCTAAGGCTACAGTCGTCCGCAGTCACAGTGGGAGACTCTGTACTTTTCGTGAGGAGCGTGGCGTGGGCGAGTGTGTTGTCACCAAATTTGGTAACTCTAGCTCTTATAGTCTCTGAGATCTAGGTGTTCATACGGACGCACAGACGGACAGACTGACAGACTGACAGACGGACATGGCTACATCGTCTCGGCTGTTGATGCTGATCAAGAATATATATACTTTATAGGGTCGAAAATGACTCCTTCGCACAAACCGCTTTCGTCAAACTTAGAAGACTATGTACTTTTTTAAAGTACAGAGTCTAAAAATATATGTATAATTTATTGAGTTTAATTCCAATTTTGTATTCATTCCCACAGTAGTCAAGAAGGAATTCTTCTTTCAACTAAATATCGTATTAATATTTTCACTTATTAGATTTTTAAGTCGAATAGTTAAGAACGAATAATTCTTTCATCTAAATATATAGTATATATATATATATATATATATATATATATATATATATATTCACCTCTGTTTGCATTTCGAAAGCTAAACAGAAGAGTGATAATAAGTAAAAAGTATACAGCAAAAATAAGTAATAAAATGAAATAAAGTATTATTAAATAATGAACATAAATATATATTTGTTTATGCAGTTGACTTTTATTTAAAGCGTTTCTAATATAAGTACATTATACTTGTATACATATATGTGCAACATGGGGAATATAAAAATCTCTAATCAAGGTCGTATCTGTTCCAAAGTGTACTCTGATCGCGGTGCTTAATGATGGGAAAGAGATCTCGGAGATCTGGCATCTAGGCGGCACAGTAGGCCGAAAGCTCGCCTTGGCTGCATGATCTGTTGCAACATTCTTCGACAATCTGTCCTCGAGTGCGTCGTCGTGTGGCAGTCAATGAGCTGAGGGCGTTCTCCTGTTGATAAATGTTCCTCAACCGGTTCAATGGATATGAGAGCAGCTCAGCCGTGTTGGGCGGAGATTCCTTCTGTTGAATGTACTGAATGGGATCGAGGGGGTCCAGGTCCAATAGAGCTAAACCAAATGATCATGAGTGCATATTAAGCATCGATCCTGCAACCTGACTGCGACTACTTACGGCTGTTGCTACGTTTGTTATTTATAATGCGATTGAATCCGGTTTGGCGACAGATCATGGACAGCATATCGCTCAAATAGTCGCTGCACAAAGGAACATCCTTAGACTCGACGACTGCAATGGCGCACAGGGCCAAGAGGATTGCCAACGAGAAGGAAATTGTCTTGCACATTGTGTACTTGTCTTGGGATTAGGTAGTGCGATGGAACTGATGCTGCAATAGTGGCAGCCACACGCTTATATACTCTCTAATATCATTGTGGGCGCCCTGTGTGGCAAGTCCAACTACATTGCTGTCAAATTGTGTTAGAGGTGATTGCGACAAGTTGAGTGCATTTTCGAGTATCTGCGAGTCCTTGCTAAATTCGTTCAATGTCATCGTTCAGTTTTCGTTGACTTATGCAAATTTAGCAACTCCCACAATGTTCTGCCACCCGTTATGCGTACGCCGAAGGGGCAAAGAGGCTGAAGCAGAAACAGCAAGAGGGGCAGGGGCAATGACAGCGATGGAGGCAGGGACAGAGACAGAGGTATGTGCGTGAGGCGGCAGACAGTAGGCGGTCGACTTGGTATGCGTCTTTGTCAGCCAATTAAACAATTTGGGTGTAAAAGGACAACGTTAGGTTCTGTCGTGTGCGAACTAAGCCCTAGCCTGCATTTATGAATACCAAATAAGTTGTTTCAGTTGATATACCCTGTAGAGCGAACAAAGAGGATGTGCTTTAATGTGTAACATACTTTGCGGCATCTAGCATACAGTCAGGGCCAAACAAATAGCGCAGAAGCAGAGACGAAAGAAATGATGGGATATGTAAATGCAATACATTTACTTTACTGTTTAATTAAATGTTTAAATATTTGTTAATGCAATTAAACAGTAAGAGTAACATTTAGTTGAATAATTAAAATTTAATCAATTTTAGCAGAATTATAAGTCAAGGTATTTTACTAAATTTCTTGCATTTCATTAATTTCTTTAATTTACTAATTAATTGATTCTGAAATATTAACTTTTTTGCTATTTATTTATCTTTGAATTAAATGACTAATATTTCTATTTATTTAAATGTAAATAAAATATTGATGCTGCTTTTTTATGTTGGTCTCTCATTTGTTAAACGTTTTCGTTAAATAATTAATTGTCTTCTTTTGCATTTTATATAGCTTTCAATTTAACAATTACTATTACCATTTAGTTGAATAATTAAATGCTGTTAAATGGTATATTTTGTTAAAGTTTCTCTTTTCGTTAATTAATTGTTTGCGATACGTTATTCTTTTATTCTACATTTAATAATTATGTAATAAAATACCGCATTTCTGCTTTGCTTTTGCTATATAGTTTATTAAATTAATTATTTAAAGCATTGCCAACAATTGTCGAGAAATATGCAGAGTAAATATATGCAAATGTTTCTTTTGGTATACAATTTATTGTATTATTGCAGGGTGCAGCTTAGTCGATCAGATGTGCAGAAGTGTGGCATGCTTCGCTTGTCTTTACTTACCAATGCGGGCGTTGGCAACATCTGGCATCCACAGGAGCGCAAGGAGCGCGGTTAACAACCAACTAGAGCTGAACTTAGTCATTTAGCTGCCACCGATGATGATGATGTTGTTGTTATTGTTGTTGTTGTTATTGTTGTTGTTGTTCTTGTTATTGTACAGGCAAAAGGTTGCTGAGTGGGGCGAGGGGTTGCCTTTGTGCTGTTTAAGGGTTATGGCGGGGAAAGTGGGTGGAGGGGAGGAGCGGAGTAACTTTTTCCCTGAGTAACTTTTGCTTTAACGTTTGCTGAGTCGAAAACTTTTTGCACAGTTTTACTTTTATTCATTAGCTAAATTTTGTGCTGCATAAATAAGTGATTACGATTATGATTACTTTTACGAGTGTGAATACAAATACGAGTACGAGTACGAGTACGAGTACGAATACGAATACGAATACGAGCATGAATATATGAGTGTGAGTGCGGTTATGAGTATGATTACGAGTATGCGTATACTAATTCATCTCTAGCGACAATAGGCCTTCAGTTCATAGTATGTGCAGGATTGAACGCAGCATTCATCGTGGATGCCACCGGTCTGTCGCCTCATGCGTCGCGTCTTGATGAGCACGTCTGCGCCATAAAAGCTGGACAATAGAGGACTCAGCACGTAACCGGCATGGCTGTGATCCGTACGCAGTGCCAGCTCCGTGTTCGAGTCGGGGGCATCGGATCGTCGCTTCTGTATTGTGTTGTAGCCATTGTCGCAGATATGATCCATGGCCTCATTGAGCTGCTGGCCGCACAGCTTGTGTGTGCCCTGCCTCAATTGCTGGACGCTGCTAATGCCGGTAGCGTTGCACGAGACATTGCACCAGCCAATCAAGAGGAGCGGCAACAGCAATTGCAACATCAATCGACGGCAATGGCCTCGAGTGCCGCAAGGTGCATAAAAGGCGTTGTTGCTTCGCGAGTTATCCAACATTTTGCGGGAATCCTGTGAGAGCGTTTGGATGATTGCCACTGGCAACGTACGCTATTTATACCATGCAACATAGGCCACATCGTGCGGTTCAATGCACTTTTTGGGTGCATACACATTTGGCAAGCACGCATATGTGGAGCTGACGTGGCAATGGAGTTTGGGGTGGTTAGAGTTTTGTGGCATGCCGAAAACAAAGCAACAGCGGCAGGAATGAGCAGCAAGAGTAGCAGCAGGAGTAGCAGCAGGAGCAGCAACAGTCAAAACAGCAACAACAGCAATTCATACCCATTTGGCAGCAACTTGTGACTTAACGCTAAAAGCCTCTGACTGCTGTCGATAAGCATTAAAACTGTAGCTCTTACAACCTGTCACGTTCATTAGCATGTGTGTTCAGTGTGTGTGTGTGTGTGTGAGTGTGGGTTATGGCAAGGTGAAAAGTATGCATCATTAGGCTGCTGGCACTTGCTGGCGTCAGTGTGCTAAAGCGCTTCAAATAGCACACGCGAGCGAGTGAGATGGCTTGAGTAAGTGCTAAAGATAAACACTTCGATTATTTTGTAATCGATGCAACAGTTGGTCGCCGACGTTGCCGCAATCAGTCGCAAGTATCTGCAAGTTGCAAAGTTTTCATTTTCACACCGCAAAGAGTTCAGCGAGATAATTGTCGAGCAGTCTACGATCGAGCAAAATGGTTATCGATATTAAAATGTGTCGCTTTGATAATGTCCCTTGGGGCTTTCGACTTGTCGGTGGCGCCGACTACGATTATCCCCTGACTGTGGTTAAGGTTAGGTTCGATCATAATAATAATAATAATATACGCACAACTACTACATATGTGGCATATTTGCCCACCTGCTGCTGCTGCAACTGCTACACCTGCTGCACCTGCACGTTGTGGACCAATGTGACCACAACAAAGGCAGCTGCTGCTTTATCGTTTATGCTCGTGTTGCATCAACTTTTGCACATTGTTTGGCTAATTAATTGCAAATATTTCATTGTCCGAGCCAATTATGTAATACAGTGTGTGCGCGTGTGCGTGTTTCTGTGTGTGTGTGTGTGTGTAAGTGCTCGAGTGTGTGTGTGTGTGCGTGTGTGTGTGTGTGTTGCTGATTTGTTTGTTTTTAGTCAGTTATTTGTATGGATTATTTGCGAATTTTGTTAATTAAAGTAAACTCGGCATGCCAAAATTGCCGAAATGCCGTTCGTTGTTTATCTAATCGCCAGTGAACGAAGCCAAATGCATTTTTGTGTTAATGAGTCGCATAATGCGAGGGCAATAAATTTATTTAAATTTTAATTCCCTCTCTCTCTTCCTCTTCCTCTACATCTTTCCCACCGCCAACCCTTTCAGTCCATTCATTAAAGAGGAGGCAAGTGGGAAAGCCTATGAACTGCCAACTGCCAGCCAACTGGCAAATGTGTTGAAAGCAACAACTATAAATTAAGTATTGGCCAAAATAGCAACAATTTGCAACTTTTAATTGGCAAACTGTGCGCCACATACTCATACACACACACAGAGACACACACAGGCACGCAGGCAAACTTATGCGAGGGCTGCAATATTAATAAAGCAAAATGTGCAAAATTATTTATGTATAACTTTTGTGTTTATTAATTTCTAAAATTGCATTTCTTTAATAATTCAATTAAATACATTTTTGTATATATTAAACTCTGGTTTTTGAGAGCTAAAATAACTTTTGAATAACTAATATAAATTAATGCAGAAAATATAAATAATTTATAATAAAATAATAAGCAATTTTTGGCATTAATTTATATTAAATAATAACGTATTTTTTTTGCATAAGTAATTATCGCAAAAATTTTTTATAACCAACAAGTTTTAAGTGTGTGTTTTTCTTGTCTTAAATTCCAACTAAAAATGGCAAATAAAGTTAAGTTTATTAAAGCTCGTTAGATTTTGTCAATTTATCTGTAATTTCTTGATTTGATTAGAAAAGTAAACTAAATAAACTTTACTATGCCAACGAAGTCCATTAAAAAGCCAACAAATTGAATTACAACAAACTCCACTCAACAAAAGTTATTGTCAAATATTTAAAGGATTCATTTCGACCAACAAGAACGTAACAATAAGTAGTCTTTTCAATTTGCGGCTTTAATATTATGGGAAAGTGTATTAATTTGAAGATAAAGTTAAGAAAAGAAATGCTTAATTATTTGAATAGCCGCTGGAAGCATCCTTTTGCTCGAGTTAATTCTCGTAATTATGAAATGGGGCAACTTCGCGGAGTTAACTGAGGCATAAACGGAATACAACTTTGCCATTAAATTGATTTGGCAAAGTTTTATTATTTTTGTAAACTTGGACTTGCCGCTGTTGCTTGTTGGAATAATTTATGGAGCAGCCCTCAGGCAACGTGCCACATTCAGTGGCATTGTCTTGGCTCCCATTCTCTCCATTCTTTCCTTACACTTGCCCTGCCTTGCCCTGCCCAACTCTGCCCCGTCTTGCCATTTACCCTTACCCCCATTCGGACTTGTCTCATCTGTGTGTTTGTTGACATTTTACGCGCAAGCATTTTATTTATATGCACTTTACACGCGACGCTCGACACAATTGATTTTGTATCTGCTAGATACATTGTGTATCTTTGTGATTGCTACTTTGTGTCTATATGCAACCACACACACTCTCTCCCTTCCATCTCTTGCTCAGGTGACTGAGGGCAGCATTGCCGATGAGGCGGGGCTGTGCGTTGAGGATGTTATTGTGCGTATTAACGACACGGCTGCCACGCCCCTCACGCACGATGAGGCGCATCGCCTAATCTTAAGCAGCGGCAGCGTCTTCTACTTTGGCGTTCATCGGTATGTTATTCCAAATTATATATCCATTACTTAAGCTCACGTTTTCTCTCTGTGTGTGTATGTGGGGGGGACAGCGAGCAAGAGGAGGAACTCTATGAGGGTCCCAGGAGATTCCCAGTGAGCTCGAGTTCATTGACCAAGTCGCCAACGCCAACTCAGTCGCCTGGTCAGTCGCCGTTCAGCGCATCCGAAATGTCGCTGCCATCGTTAACGGAAGCCACAAAAGCGCTCATTCCGGAAGAGGAACAGGAACAGGTTGAGGTCGCTGCGGAGTCAGAGGTGGACGTGGACGTGGAAGTGGAGGCGGAGCTGGAATGTCGCAGAACCGTGACGGAAATGCATTCTGCGGATGGCCGCAGTTGCAACGGAGGGCAGCAGGGGCAGCACATCCCTCTGGACAGCCTTTATTTACCCGATTTGCCCGATCGCCCGTGCTCAGCGATGTCGGAGCAGTCGGAAATTAAGCTTGTGGAGGAGGAAATTGCCGCCGTGCTGTCCGGCGAATCTGAGGTGCTGAAGGAGCACAATGTGCTTGGGTATGTTGCCAGCTGTTGCATCATCATCATCTCTCGATGAGAGACTTTAACCGTGCTTCTATATCATAGCGTTAATTTCTATAGAATCTTTCCCAAGCCGGGCGTCTGTATGACCAGCGATGTCCTTCGCTCCCTCAACGAGGAGGTGACCAAGACCAAGCAGGAGAAGGAGAAAGAGAATCGCAAGTGGTCAACGTTCCTTCAACGTCCTGATCGCCCCGTCCCCAAGAGCAAGCAGCAACTGGAGGCAGAACGACGGGCGGCCAATGCTTACAAGGTTAAGATTGTCAAGTCCGCTCCGCGCGACAAATCGCCCATGGTGAGTAGCGTGGCATGAAAAAAGAGACACTGAACAGGCATCAACTTAAGCCCGTGACAGCCGGAAACGAAGCCAGTGCCAAAGGAAGTTACCCCTCCACCTACTACTGAGCTCAAGACGGAGGAGATTGCTACCGAGGAGCAGGAGAAGGCGCAGAAGGAGCCAGTGGAGGAGGAGCCGCTGCCCACGGATAGTGAAGTACCGAATTTGGTACAATTACCAGACAATGGAAATGGCAGCCAGAACTTGCCCGTGGATGTCGATGGGGAACAGTTAGAGAAAGCGGATGCTTCAAAGGAGGAGGCCAAAGAGCAGGCAGAGACGGAGGCAGAGGCAATGTCGGAGGGGGAGACAGTGGCAGAGTCGGAAGCAGTTGACACAGCTGAGCCTAACGAGGTGGCGGCAACTCCTCCCAAAACCGATGAGGAACTCGCTTTGGAAAAGCAACTGTCCGATGTGCAAAAGCAGCTCGCGGCCCTCTCATCACTGCCCTCGACAATACAGTCGACCCTCGATGCGGTGACCAAGCAGTTGGCCGAACTGTTGCCCACATTTAAGCTGCAGCAGCAGCAGCAGCAGGAGCAGCAGGAGCAGGTGCCGTTGCCACTGCCACAAATCGATGAGAAGGACGAGCAACAGCAGCTGGATGGGGAGCAACCTGGCCAACTGGCCACAGGCGAGAATGAAGGTGCAGGCTGTAAAATTATGGTCGAGGTTACAGTAATTAAATTTTTCTAATGGCGCACTTTGCATACACCCTCCCTCGACACACACACACACACATACATGCATATACAGAGAGAGACACTGGCAACTGTGTGGAAGCCACAGACGTGGCAAGGGCAGCACCATGTGAAAATAATGAGGATAAATGCGACGCCAATGACCTGGAAGTGGAAGAATTTTCGCACTCAAATGGCGACAATCGTGAAGTGGACGAACAGCGCAACGAGCAGCAGTGTTTCAAGAAGCAAAAGGTAAGTGCCCCAAAATGTGGCAGCCACACAAAAAACAAAAGCATAAAAATAACACTCCTCTGGTAGAGACCTGTACATGTTACAGGCAACTAAATCCCCCCTCAGGATATACACAGCACATATGTACACACTCCCATGTGGAGAGTGAAGAGAACGCAACTAGATTCCTTATAGGCATGTTAGACTGTTGCTGTCGCTGTCGCCTTGTCCGTCTTACAGTCTTACAGTCTGACAATGTTGTGGCAAAGTCTATTTAGTTACCTGGCAAATTAAATTTCTTGCCTCGGGTAATAAAATCTGTTTGCTGCAATTACCTAGAACTATCATATACACCTGAGATTACATATCAGCTGTTAATTTTGTAAATTTCAACAGTGCTGCTAATAAGTTTTCACCCAAACCATTTGCAAAGCTTCTTTATTTCAATTAAACTTTCGCAATGCTCTTGACTATGATTAAGAACATCAAATGAAAGTAATACAATTATCTTTCATGCTAATTAACTCAGTTGATTTAACATTAATAAGCTAACTTATTAGAAAAGAAGCTAAGCAAGTCTTTTGGCATAAACTGACGAAACTATAAATCTTTAAAATGGCACTAGAATGTCTTTAGCTATATCAATATCTTAGCATTGTTTTAAAATTCCACTTTAGTTGATTTCATTCCTTTTAATCAGCCTAATCAAATATAAATGCTACAGAAACAGTTTACAAGATATTATAAACTTCGGCAAGTCGAAGATAATTGTCTGCTCTGCTCTGTTAAATTTTAAACAGTGTTGTTGATAAGTATTTGCACCACCTACTCAAGTGACTGCATAGTCGATCAGGCCGAACAAAGTTCTAGGCATAGACCAGCTGTGCCTCAACTTCCTTTCTGTGTCTCTACCTTCGTCGTCGTCGTCGTCGTCGTCTCCGTTTCCATCCCCATCTCTGTCGCTATCTTACTTTATGTTTGCCTCGCTGTCTCTGTCGCTGTCGCTGTCACTGTCTCTGTTTGTGGTGCCTTTTTTTTTGGACACTTGCCCCCAGTTTGTTGCCACAAATCAAATTAACTAAAATGCCATTTGGTTTTTGTCTTTTCTTCTCTCTCTCTCTGTCTCTCTCTCTCTGTCTCTCTCTATCTTTCTATTTCTCTCTGCTCTGTCTACTTGCAGCATAATGTGCGCTTCCAGGAGTAGTTAGCTTAGTTTAGCTTAAAAAGCTTAAATCGAGTTGAAAGTTTGATAAATTACTATACATAAACTGCCAGTTTTTAAACACATACTAAAATATTTAAAATTTAAATAAACGAAATCTCAGTTTCAGTTTAACTTGAAAGTGTGTATATGTATGTGTGTGTCTGTGTCTGTGTGTGTGCGTGTGTGTGTGTGTGTGTGTTTTCGTTTGTGTTTCCTGGAAGCGGGGGCGTGACATTAAAAAGGCAGAAACCAAAAGACAATTAGTAGGCAGCGTGACAGCCGAAAAAGCAACGCATATGAGCCGAAATCAGTGCAACATTACCCTCTCACTCCCACACTCTTTCGCTCTCACTCTTTTGCTGTCATCATAAACTTCTATAAACCATCATACTCTCTATACTTTCTCTCTCTATCTCTCTCTCTCTCTCCCTCTCTCTCTCTCTCTCTCTCACTCTGTGCGTATTCCCCTGTGGGACTTGTGTGTGCTGTGCATTGGGATGTGATGACATGCCAGAAACACAATGTCATTGAGGAGCTTGAGGAGCATTTGGTGCGCAAAAACAATCCGAAACGTTCGAAGCGTGCCTTTGGTCCCCTGACGCCATCATCTGAGCGTCCTCTGGTGCTGCCCGGCGGCAGGCGCTGGTATCGTCCCAAAGATGCCTACAATGATGAATTCATTGCCGAGACTCTCAGTGCCCAGGCGGAGCTTATAACTGGTAGCACGCTGGGGTGGGTACACAAATGTTGAATTGTTCAATGTTGTTTGACTAGCCATGGTGCCTCAAATCTCAATCCCGCTTCCCCTTAGCATTGCCACTGTCCATATCCCTAAGCTTACACCATGCAATTGCAATTGACATTGCCAAAGCCATATTGTGTGTGTGTGTGCGAGTGTGTGTGTGTGAGTGTGTGTGTGTGTGTGTGTGTGTGTGTATTACCATGACAGTCATAGTCACAGTCACATCTCATCTTGTTCATAAACTCATTCTCATTTTCTCATTTTCCATGGCACGCTTGCAACAACAACAACAACGACAACAACAACAACAAAAACATCAAAAACAACGACAATACCAACTACAACAACAACAATCGGGACTCGACATACCATAATTTTACGCATTAGCAGCTGCCCCTATGAGAGTCCGTTGCTGGGCTACGATGCCAGGTATTATGGCCCGAATGGAGTTCAAGCTGTCACACAGCAAAGGCACAAAGGATGCGCTTTCATTAACATTATTATATTGAACGACCTCTCGCTGTCCCCCCTCTCTCTCTCTCTATCTCTCTCTCTCTCTCTCTCTCTCTCTATCACTCTCGCTCTCACTCTGTCTCTGTCTCTGTTGCAGTTTCTGTCTTGGAATGAAGTTCATTTTGACTTTCTCATTTCTTTTTTGGTTGCACGTTGCGTTTGACATTTCTCTTTCCTTTTTGGCTTTTTTATTTTGTCGTATCGTATGCATGCTGCCTGATTGCATTCCTTTTTGATTTTGTTTCATTCGTAGATTGCATTTTGGAATCGTTTATTCAATGGTGAGCATATAACACGCCAGCATTTCAGGTAAGTTTCACTTCAATTGCGGATTGCGAATTGCAATTGCAATTGCTAATAAGGCTAACAACATTTTGCCCCGCCCTTGTCTTGTACTTAACTTAACTTTGAATTTTTGCAAGCAATTTCGATTACTTCTGTTCCTTTTTTTTCGGCTTGCCGCAGGGAGTTGCAGGGCCTCAGTGTGGCAAAGACAACGCACAGGTTAGTCGCATTGTGGCATGCTTTAAGAACTCTCCACTTCAAGCTGCAACGTGACCAGCAGCCACACTTATTTAAATGCATATGCATGTCTCTCCCTCTCCTTCTCTCTCACTCTCTTTTACTCATTCTCTCTCTCTCTCCCTCTCTCTCTCTATCTCTCTCGCTTGCTCTGTCTCTGCACATGCTTTGCCTTTCGCAGGGTCAACTTCATGAAGTACCAAAAGCCGGAGCGCAAAATCGACCTCAATCGCAGCGAGGTATACAAAATCGTACATCATCTGGATAGGGCGCCGTTGCATGGCATCGAGGTGCGTGCCCCCCTTGTGGCAGCTGAATCGGACATACGCCAGGCATTGCAGTCATAGAAACGCATCGCAAACTCTGTCTTCAATCCGCAATAACCATTGCAATGCCATTATCCAACTCTGTTTTCACTTACAAATAAGCAACAACAACATAAAAGAATAACAAGAAGAAGATGAACAACGACAAATATACAAATATATACTATGGGAATACGTATGTAGTATGTCAAAAGAGTTGAGTTGAGTTGAGTCGAGAGTTGAGACGAGTTACTGTCAAAGGTCAACATCATTATCAATTCAATGCAGCAAACAACTGCTGCCTAATGTGTTGCATTACATAATTTGTGTATGTGCAACATGGCGTATGTGTAATATGCCAAGTGTCAAGCGACAAACGACAAGCGGCAAACGGCAAACAACAAACGACAAGCGTCAGGCGGTTGCGAGTCGTGCATTTCCCAGCCGCAGGGTGCTGCTCTTGCAATTTTCTTTCTTTTCTGCATAAACACGCGGCAACTGTTCTAAATGTGTGTGTGTGTGTGCGTGTGTGTATTTGAGAGGGTGTATGTTGCGGTTGTTTTTGTGTGTGCGGTTGTGTGTGAAACGACAAGCTCTTGGAATTTGCATATGTTAAAGTAAATGAATTGGCTTGTAAATGAAATGAAACCAAATTGCAAAATGACGGCTAACAGCACAATAAACTCGTCTTTAGTTATGGCACACACTCGCACACACACACACACACACACACAAACACACACACACACATAGTCTTACTCGTACTCGTACTCGTACTCTTATACAGATCAAAACCGGATTGTGAATGGTTGTCACATTAATGCCGGGTCAAAGGGTCGTAGGTTCGCTGGGTGCACACATTTCACTTGCCCTCGGTCACAAGCACAACACGGAATACGGATGATACCACGGATACGGTTGCGGCTACGTCAACGGCTACGGCTATGGCTACGGTTATAACTACGGCTACGGTTACGGCTGCGGATACGAAATTATTAGCCATTTTCATCCAAGTTAAAAGACGTCATAAAAACGCGCCAACTTTGCGTATTGCCTTCTGATTTTGCTTGCGGCTTTTTGTTTAACAGTTTTCTCGTAGTTTTTCACCGTTTGAATTGAATTTGCTCAACTTTGTCAGCTGCGTCCTTAAGATGAACCGACGTTGATGGCGACTCGTCCTGAACTGTCACTGTCACAATATGTTGGCATGTTGACTTCCCATTATCACTGCCATCCCATTCCCCACACTTACCATGTTGGCATAGTCCTTTTGAGTGAAGTTGGAATGCGCTCCTCTCACATTCTTGGGACAGCTTTTTGGGACACACTCGAGAGAGCTTTCGCTTGCAGCGCACAACGCGCAGCGAGCTTGAGCCGTTAACCCAGTGAGCTTCGACACTGCCACCTGATAAGAGTCCAGAACCAAGCGTCAGTCTTGCAACAGCTGCGAAGGAGGCAAGTGGACACAGCCAGCAAGGATAATTGTAATTGGAATTACGAAATAAATGATGAAAAACAATTGAAGTTGTGTTTTTCTAATTCTAATTTACGGCTACATCTATCTAAAGATTCCAATAAATAATAATAATAATAAATAAGTTTTGAATTTATTGTAACAGCTATAGAAATCTAGCGAGCAAACCTTCTATGCCTTTAGGAACCTTCAGATGAAGTGAAGAAATTAATAAGAATAAGCGTGGAAATTAATTATGTTTGCGAAAATGATAATCAAAGCTTTTAAAACTAGCTAAATTAATGATTATTAACAGACTGTTCCATGAAAACTATCTATGTAATTATTTAGAGAATTACAATCCCAAATGAATATCAAATTAATGGAAGAGATGCAAATGATGAGGGCAATGCATAGATAAATTCCGTTTAAATTTTAAGAAGCTGTTCCCTAATGAATATAATATACATTTTAAAGTAATCTGCAACTAGGATTCATTGTTAGACCAGCAGAAATATCCTCACGCAGAGCCAACAAGTTACATAAGTTATTACATTTGAGCATCGAGATTGTAAATACTGAAGAACTTACAAGGCTATCAACTCAAATAATGTACAAACCAGTTAAGTTAATAATACTAATTCAACGTTCAACAACTTGATATAATTTTGTATTTTATTTGAATTTGAATAAAACAAACTAGACAACAACTACTTAAGAGTAAATATCGTACGATTACAAGTACATGCAAGATACATTAAAATAGTTTTAGGTCGCTTCGAACGGCTAACACACACATGTGTATGTGCACATGTATGCGTATGTGTATTTGTAGTTACAATATTGGAACGATTTGCGACTAAACAATAGTTATACAAATTGGTAATATTTTCCCAAAAGAAGGCAAACTTACAGCAATACGTCACAACGGAGCATTCACTTTAGAAGTGTGCGCTAAACGCGAAGTGCGCAAACGATTTTCACTTGTTTCATTCAGCTATCTTTTCTTTTTCTGAATTATCATTATTACAATAATATAATATAATTTATATGTTTTCTTTTGGGGGGTTGAGGGGGATATTGTGGGTTTAGTTTGTGTGTGTTTGACACTAATTATCACTACGCCAGTTGAAGCTACTTTAGTTAATGAATAGTTAATAGTTTCTTCTACTACATTGTTTAGAATGCTTCATCATGTTCTTTGCTAAGTTAAATATTATAATATAATATATGTATATTTATATGCAAAATGATTTATTGCTAATAATACGCACGAAACGAGAAAATTAAACAACGAGAGAACCAAATAAATACTCGTGTATATCATTTTCTTTATCATTGTTTTTTTTTTCTTTCTTCTTTTTTTGTTTGTTTGTTTATATAAATATTTTCGATAAGCAAACATCTTGTTATAAGGCAGAAATGAAGGTCCTGGTTAGCTTGATCAATCGGGGTTCTCTATGCTTAGTTAGTTGATCGTGAAAAATACATAATTAGCTACTTTTGCCCTACCATGTCATGTTTCACTTTAGGTACAATGTTTCGCTTTGTTGCTGTTGTTGTCGACTCTTTCAACCTTCTTAACAATCTATAGGTTTCTTTTCTTCAGGTGTGTAAGTATCTTTGCTTCTCCTTCCCTTCCTTTCTCTTCTTTCCCTAAAAACTAATACAGGTAGTTCGTTTATACGATCACCAGAACTTGTTTGTCGTCACTTTTGTTTGCTTGTTTCTTTTTGTTTTTTTTGTTTTGTGTATTACTTTTTGGGCTTTAATACTTGGATTAACTAATATTATGATACGACTAATTTAGTTAGTTTTATGCATTTGGCCTAAAACCTGTGCCCTCATTGGGCCAGGTCATGTTTTCTCTGTGCTGTTTAGTAAGTCTCTAGGCTGGTATGTTGGTTTGCTCATAGAAATCGGGCTCATCCTCATCGTTTCTCACCTCGCTACCATCCAGCTGAAAGAGATTGAAGAATATGAATTAAAATTTCCATCTATCATTTACTTGGCATCAGGGACTTACTGCCTGCAACTCTTCGGGATTGTAGAGTGAAGTTAATCGCTGTCTGATGGGCACCATGAGGATGAGGAAGAAGGGGAAGGCAAGCGAGAACTTGGATGACTTGACAGTCCAGAGCACCACAAGGCACAGCACTTGGATGGTAGTGAAGAGATGCAGTTTCCAGGGACGCACACGTTTCACATAGTTCGTGGGTGGATAATGCTTCACGGGCATGAAGTACAGTCTTATGCTGTAGAGATTGAGAAAACAGAAAGCATATTAGTTAATGTCGAATGATAATGGGATTATGTTGTTGTCTAACCGTTCAAAGAACTGTACTCCACTCATCGAAGCGACGCCCATGTAAAGAAAGACGCCAAAGAGCACAGCCATTGGGATGAGACGGAGGAGGGGTGACATTAACACCGACAATCCAATCATGACGCAGACAAAGAAACCGGACAAACGCTGCTCCTTCACATCGATGATGCGTGGCGATTCACCAGGAGCATGTGTGCTGCAAAGATAGAGAGAGAGTTAAAGCTGGGAAAGCATGGTAAACGATCAAGATCAGGCTCACCGTGACATAACTGTAACCGAGGACACATGGGTAACCGATCTCACGGTGGCAGCACAATGCCAAGGCATGCCGAAGAGTCCACAGAAGGTGTTCAGCAGGCAGAGCAGCACAATGTCCCAGTGCAGGCCAGAACCCTTCTTTAAGCCACGCTCCGGCTTGTCCACAATCAGCTCGGATATCTGTGACTCCATGAAGATCAGGATGTACACAAGTAGAGCTGGCACCACACAAGCAAATGGCACCCAAGTCTCAAAGGTTTTGAAACCAATGAACCAGCCACGTTTCAGTGGATCGCTAGGCGACAGTCCCTCGGGCACAACCAGCTTCTCGGTGTACACTGAAGGCACCAGGTAATCCACAAGCACAAAGATGGCAATAGAAATGGGCACACCGAAGTCACCAAGAGCACGTCTCGCATTGCGGCCCAAGAAGTGCGAATTGCGGAACAGTTTCAGGTAATAGGCGACCACAAAGGTAGCCAACGTGAGTATGGTACAGAAGAGGGCCGTATTCGGTTGATTGATGGGCAACTTGGAGGAGGAGGAGGGTGGTGCCATCGTGGTTGTGGCATTCAACAAACTCACACTCTCATTGTAGTTCGTGACATTCTCATGCTCCAAAAGTGTCGGCGGAGGCAGATTGTAATCGGAGAGCAGAGGATTCAGTTTGTAAATGGAGACCAGCTTCATCATGGTCTCTACAATGTAGATCAATGTGATCAAAGCGGAGAAGATCTCCTGCGTGAAGCGTGTCAAGAGACGCACATAGACGCTGCCCTCAAATGCCGAAACACAAAGGGCAATGATGATCAACCAGATGCCGACATAAACCCGTAAGGCGAGGAAATCAAACTTGTTTTCCGTACAGAAAACCATCAACGCCTCATCGAAGAGTAACAGCGGTCCAGTGGTGCCGATGATGACCAGTGGTTGGCAGGAGAGACAATGAAACACAATGCCCACCAGGGAGCAGGCGATGAGAGTCTCTGAAATGCCAATCCAGCTGTCCGTCTTGGCCGAGGCTAAGCCACCAAATGTGATGGCCGTCGAGAGGCAGGCGAAGTACATGAAGATTGTGGCTGCCAATGTCTCCGTGTTGAGTCCATCGAGGATGTCGCTCTTGTACATGGGCATGCGACGCTTCAGGTCATTCCAAAGACCGCCCCACAACCGATGTGTCTTGTCCATGGGATTCGGTTTCTTCTTTTTGCCATCGTCCCCATCATCGTCGTCGCCATCTCCGCCTGGTCCTCCTGGGCCACCAATGGCTCCCATTGCCTGCTTATCGAGCAGCGCCTTCTCCTCATCTCTGCCGATCTTAATCATCTCACTGTCGCGCTTCACCTGCAACGCTTTAATCTTCCGTGTGCGAATCCAGTCTTTCTTCGCCTTCAGCTCCTCGAATGGCAAGAGATCATGGCGATCCCAGTTACCAGGCGGCAGCACAATAGAATCATCTAAGAACTCATTGATCGCAGACAACAGATCCCGACGATCATCGGCCTTATAGGCAATTGCATGGAAATGCTCGTTGGCCATCAGCGTGGAGATGGAACGACCCACTTCATGATAATCCAAATCAAAGTTGCGTGGCCCGAGGAGCACAAACATGAAGCGCACAGGCACTGGCACCTCCGTGAGTGTGGGCATCAAGACGCCCTCCGACAGACGCACAAAGGCAATGGTGGGCTGTTCCAGGAACTCCACGGCACCAACCTGATGGCCGGAGTATTCATTAGTAATTTCTCTAGAGGATTATACAGTTCACTTACCAAAACTGTGGTGGCTTCAGCGCCCGCGGGTATGCGCCTGAGTATGGTATCATTTTGAAGCTTCTTAAGATCCTCCTGCGACGAGGAGTACATGTCATCCTTCATGTCGATCTTCAGCTCATTGCTTCGCTTGCTGCCGCCAATCTCGTTGGCCGGCATAATCTTGATCTTCTTGTCATCCGTGGTGCCCGAGAGGTTCTGTGGAGTTCAGATGATGTTAGTATCAAGCAGCAGCAAGTGGTTTGCATTTGGGGTTTAGTAACGGTAAACAGGCACCACATGCAGGACAAAATAACATTGAAACAGGCGTGCACATAAGGGTTAAAGTCTGATCGGTGCAGTTAAAGCAGCTAGGTAAGGGTTAAAGTTAAAACAACAAACACAATTGAGAACTTGCCAATCGTGGAAGTTGCTGAGCATTTAAAATTGTTACTAAGAGGAGTCTACGCAACGTAACGTGGCTAGAACGGGGCTACGTGGGCTAAAAAGAAACTCGACTCAAAGGCTAAAGCGATTGATAACGACAGGAAATGAAACTGATTGATTGACTGACTGATAATATAAATGATCTATATACATATTTCGATAGATTAAAGATACTTCTTTGTCTACAGATCTCAGTTTCATTCCCTGACAACAACTTGCGGCAGAAGGGGAAAGAACTGTCAAATTGGGGAAAGGTCAATAAAGGTCAAATTACACCCAGATACGAGGTCGTCGAGTGTCGTCGATGATCTATGGCCCCCACATTGAGCATCGCTGCCGGCGGCGCACTGGAGGTGACACAGATGCTGCGTCTTGCCTTTGGCAGACTTCGTTGTAGTTGTTGTTGTAGTTGATGTTGTTGTTGTGGCTGTTGTTGTTGTTGCAGCTGCTGTGACGCCTCGGCACCCATCCAAAGTAGCTTTTGGTGTGGTGCGCAATCATTTGAGACAAAGTGTTCAGTGTAAAGATACGCATATACATATATATGTACATATATATAGATGGTATATATAGATATATATATATATATATATATATATATATATATATATATATATATGTATTTGGACAAACAGAAGAAGAATTGCAGAAACGAAAGAGAATATGTGTGAAAACATATTACACACAACAACATGTTGCACAAAAGACTTGACAATCTTATGAGTAAATAGGCCCCTGTACCCTTTGGGTACCGGGTCTAACAAGTTGCAAGGCTGTAAACCATATAGTATATACATTTAAGAAGAGATTCGATTAACAACCTGTTTTTAATACAGTAGAGACTCATATATGAGAGCTTTCACAAATTGAAAATATAAATAATAGAAATATCGATTGTAATTTGTGAAATTATTCTAGAAAATATTCTAATAAAATGATTCAACTTTGATAATATATTTTATTTATTTTTAACTGATTTAGAAATAATTTAAAAATATATAAAAAGTAAAAAAAAACTTGTAAATGTTCATTCATATTTAAATTTTTAATATTTTGTTCAGTTAAATCTGCTTTAGCTTCAATTAAGAAAACTCTATAAAAGTCAATCTAAACTGGTTTGCAGCCTTGTTTATACAGGTAACTGTAGCTGTATAAAGCATATATAGTATATGTAACTGTATGAAGTATCTATGTTTGTCTATATATACAATTAGTCGTATCATTACCGATTTGGGTAGTAGTTGCTGTTGTTGTTGTAGTAGTAGTAGTTGTTGTTGTTGTAGTTGTTGGTGTACGATAACGAGTGTTGTGGTTGTTGTATGAATGTTGAAAATGTAGCACAGTTATGGGCGCATTGATGCAGAAATAGACAAGAGAGACGCGACAATGAATGTGATTAACAAATTTCGATAAACGATAGACGATATTCGATTATTCGATTAGGAAACAATTATGCATTAAGCGAATTAATGTACACGCAATGAATGAATGCAAGTAAGTAATAAGTATTGAATGAATACATGAGAATGCGCTGAGTGTCAGTTTAGGAGTGTAACTGAGTATTCAAAATTACCTGCAGGCTAGTGTAGCTGTTGTATTTGCGCTTGGTGAAGGGCAGAACACCCTGATGCTCATTAACGTGGCGATGGCGCAACAGCAGCGATCGCATGACCGAGGGCTTGTCGTTGATATCGATAAGATCGTCGACAACCATCTGCAGATGGAAACCCATATATATAAATACCGAAAGAGACAAGTAGAGAGACTATAGGGAGTTTTACCTGCTCAACGACGCGATAGGCAACAGCGGGCAGATCCTTTTCGTTAAGGTCCAGCAGGACAACGCCCGTTTCCAGGCAGCGACGCAAATTGAGCAGTGAGTGGAATGAGAGAGAGGCAACATGCGGTTTGCCCCAGCGATCGGAGCCCTCCTCCACATCCTCCTCATATTTGATCCAACGCGCTGTTTCCTTCCACTCGCGATCCTCACCAACGCCCGTGAGCTCATCCAATTGTACGAAGATCTAAATGAAATTGAGATCTTGTAATGAAAGAGAGATCTTGAATAGAAGAGATCGCGATGAATACAAACCTCATGGGGACTGTGATCAACCTCTGGCTTCTTGTTTTGAAACGGTGAAATCGTAATCTGTGGCAACTCGCGTAGTTTGATGGATGAATGATGAATCTTATGGCGTCGCAGAGCGCGAGGATCATCCGAACGATGTGATCTCAGCTCATTGAGATCAGCTTCCTAAAGGGAGAAACAACATGGCTTTAGTAATGCAATGCACAAACGGCGACAGGAGGTTAAGCTTAAGGGGTCTAGTTATTAAGGGTTAATGGTCAACCTGTGTAGCCGGCATTTGGCCATTTGTCTACAGGTGGATGACGTATCCGAGAGCGTTGGGATGCAGCAATAGATAGAAGCAATGGTAACAAAGGTATTTTGACTGGTTTTAGTAATTAGAATACTACTACAAAACCAAGGTCAAGAATGATTAGTTAAGAGGTTCTGAGGTTTATTGATGGGATTGGGTTTAGCTAGAGTTACGGCTGGCCTACCTCCAATGCCGTGTCCTCAGGCTGCACAGAGATCCTACGCGCACCTGCATCACCGTTCTCCTCGATTGTCTTTTTGGGTTCCACGCTGTCCTGATGTGAAAATTTACGTTGTCTATAATACTGATGGCGGCTATAAGGAAGAGAAAAGTATTAAATGGGAAATTCTCTCTCTCGCTCTGATGACAAACCTTTTTCTGCGTTTACGTTCGTGCGATTGGTCCGTGGGCTGTTCATCATAGCTCAGACTGGGCGGTGTGATGACAATTTTCTTTTTGGCATCACCAAATTGCACGTGCTTCTCATCAGCGGAATTATCCGAGTGATCACCGTGTCCAGCTCGTTCCGATACTAATGGGAAATCCTCGGGTATATCATCATAGTTTTGTGCATTATTCAAGGGCTCCGTTTGACTCTCGTATTCCGAGTCTTCCTCTATGTTAAGATCATTTGTGCGTGCTATAGACAGATATAGAGCGATATATATATAGAGAGGGATTCTATATGAGTTCCTGGTGTTGACTTACCACTCTTCTTTTTGCGGGATCCAATGGGCAGCTGGCTGTTGTCCTGGAAAGTGTTCACATCGAACTTATCTTTGCGTGCATTTGAGCCGGCAAAGACCTTTTCCATTTCCGAGTCCAACAGCACTTTATCGGGATCCTCATTGCCGGACTATAAAGTAGTAGAAGAAGAAGAAGAAGAAACGAAATTAATATACATATTTGTAATGGTTATTCAATTGCCTCTCCTTCTGCTTTCTGGTCACGTTATCTGAGTCAAAACAACAAAATACTTTTCAATTAAAAATCTATAAAAAAAAATAACGAAAAGAAAAACGTCAGTCATGTGACTTGGCAGCATCACGCTGCTCATTGTTGTTGCTGTCGTTGTTGTAGTTGCTGTTGTAGTTGTAGTTGTAGTTGTAGTTGTTGTGCTGGTTGTTGCTTTAGTTCGCGCGTGACGTCGCTGACTTGTCATGTGTAAATATAATTCTGTAAATATTGATCATACCGGGGGCACAAGGGGCCCAGGCGTGCAGACATGATCATCATAATAATTCAGCCCTGCCCCTGCCTCCCACAGTCTCAGCCACACTCTGCTACGCACACTATAAATGGTGTAGGGTGCTCTGTCATATATCATACAATAGAATCGTCGTGTCGTGCATCATCATCTCTTTGTAAGTAAGTATATTTAATGGCGTTATTGTTAATTGTTTTTAATCGAAATCAATTGATTTTCATAGTGACGAAGGCATTGATTGTGCCATATCAACTTGATGTGCCTTTCTGCTTCTTATTCACATCGAAGTTACATTTCAAATATTTACAATAATATACAAATCAATCAAGAGAAACTATCAAACTATTAGAAATCAGTGCGAAGGCTAAACAACAAATGTATTAATCAATGTGACTAAGTTAGAGCTGAAGATAGTCGATAAGTAAATGTATTTATATATATTATCTATGATTTATCTAGAGGAAAATCTTTCATTTAGCTGCCTGACTTAAGCACAGTTTGCTCCTTTTCATTTGCTACTTAAGAAAGTTTAAATGAGCAGAAATTATAGTTAATAATTATGTTAGTAAAAGTATCATATATATATATATAACCTCATCTATCAAAGAGTATTTTTAATTAAGGAATCTCTTATTTAAAATGCTCGACTTAAGCACATTTTCCACTCACTTAAGTCTTTGCTTATGCTACACAAGCCAATTCATTCGTCAAAGCATTAAGCCCAGAGGTATTATAATAATGTGGCACATTAGCTAACTGTTTGTTTGGCTTTAATGCCACCTTTTAAACCTGTTTGCTGAAGGTTTTCCCAGCCGCAATAACATGAAATCCATCTTATACTAAGCACACACATAAATGAAAATTGAAATGAGAATGAAATTAACTTTGCACCATAACCTGCTCCCCTGCTCCCCTTCATCACTTCATCTACTGCACACATAACAATAATAATACCTGTCTGTCATTTCTCTGTCTCTCTTTCTCTCTCTTCCCCCTTTCTCCACCCCCTACTTGCTTTGTTTGACACTTTATGCAAAATTTCTCAAATAACTTTATGATATCGCGGTACGCGTAGTATCCTTGACAATTGCATGGTTGATAAGCGCGGACAGATATAGAAATGCGAGAGAAACAATGGAAAACACAATAGAAAATGGAAAATATAAATAAAAAACAGAGAGATTGTTATATACGAGCAGTATTTGCGTTGGGTTGAGGGCGCATAGGTTGGGATCCGAGTTTATAAATAGCAATTTAATAACGCTGAGAGCCTGCACGTGGGAATATCAAATGTGTCTGTGAGTAAAACATTAAACTGTCCTGTCTGTATAAGTCTCGCTTCCTATCTCCCTCTCGCTCACTCTCTCTCTCTATTTGTCTCTCTCATTCAATAAGTGTGTGTATGTGTGTGATAAGTCAAAGCGAAACGCGTCATGTTACGTTAATTAATCGATAAGCGAGGCAAGGCGAAGCCAAGCAGCGAGAGTGAGAGAGAGAGAGAGAGAGCGAGACAGAGAGAGGGGAGAGAGAGAGAGAGAGAGAGAGAGACTGAAGGGGAAGTCACTGTGGCATATGAAAATTATAATGATGTTGATGTTGTTGCCATTTTCTGATTAGCAGATAGCCACCCGTAGACTAACGTGCCCACTAAAAGTGTTTTGTCATACATCCATTAGCCAAGGCCATCATTATGAGTTAACCGCCGCTTGCAGGTGCACCACCCACACCACCCAACACCACTCAACTTACCATCGCTGATAGCAGCAGGCAGAGAAAGAGGTATGCAGCGATGTCAACGTTGCTTATCAGAATAATCGATGGTATAGCTTGCCTCCTACCTCCTAACTTCCCTCCCCCTCCCCACACCTCATCAGCACAGTTCAGCACCTTGGCGCACCTGCAGCTCACCTGTACCTGCACCGCCCACAATTGTCTGAGCTGTCAATTTTCGTTTGTTGCTGTTTGCTTTGCGTTTTGCTAAATTAATATGAAAATGCCGATGATCTTATAGACATTGTCAGCAACAACAACAACAACAACAACAACAGCGACAACAGCAACAACGTCAACAACTCAAGTCGCTTGTCTAACAACGCCAAAGATGCAACCGACGCAACAAAAGTACGCAAATCTCTTCAAACAGAGCAACAAAAACTAAAAAACAATGATATTTTAAGAATTTTCAGTTGGCTGAAAATCATACTTGACAGTTCATCAACAAGTTTTCTTTTCAACTAAATAAGAGAAAAGTGTATTTTCCATTTTATAAGCAACATTTTGTAGATTATCTAAGTGCGCAAATTACCTAACTTAATGTATCTTTTCCATATTCACTCACAATACATGCTAGTAGTTATGTATGTTTTCAATATTTCCTACTAGAATCATTGTAAACAGCAAGTAAACATTTTAAATATTATAAAAACTATAAAATATAGTACATTTTAGTTGCCTTATTTTAAATATTTTGTAAAATTAGTTTTCTATTCTGAAAGCATTGCCTCGATTTGCGCAGTCTTGGCTAATACTGGAAAATGCAGCTGAATTTAGAAATTGAATTGAATTGAATATTATTTGTATCCCTACTCAGGTGTGCAGCAGTGTGTAAGCACTCATGCACACACGCACACACGCACACACTGATACCCAATACTCACACTCACATTTAGCTACTCTTCTGCTTAAAAAGTTAGTCATGTATGTGACAGTTTGGTTGTTGAATGTCTCTGATGCGGTTTGACAACAACGACTGAGCATTTGCCGAAGGTGGAGCGGGGCAAAGTTGGGGAGACAACAGCGAGGAGACAGATAAGGGGGGCATAAGGGTAGAGAGAGGTGTATGAGAGGTGTATGAGTGAACGGCACGTGACTTATAAGTCATAAGCAAGTTATGTGGTCGTGGCCTAAACAACTTTTTGTTGCCATGTTGCCATGTTGCATGTCTGCCAAATTGAATCAAATTGTGGCAAACAAGTTGAACAGAT
Source organism: Drosophila funebris (assembly GCA_018901825.1). Classification (NCBI taxonomy): domain Eukaryota; kingdom Metazoa; phylum Arthropoda; class Insecta; order Diptera; family Drosophilidae; genus Drosophila; species Drosophila funebris. Next base: position 6,319,317 of record JAEIFK010000688.1, read on the forward strand.
TTGAGTGTTTGTACTGACTGTTGTTTGTCGTTTTGTTGTTGCTGCCACAAGTTTATATAAGCAGCTGGGACCAATAAGTTTTCAAGTTAAGCTCAGCAGTTCGTGCTTAACTCTCTCTTAACCTCTCGACGCCGTTAAAAACGCCACTGTCTCAAGTTTTGTGCCACTTTCCACGACATATCCGTGTCCATGTCCATGTCAGACGCGTTCTGTCCTCTCTCCCCCCCGCCGCCCGTCGTTTCTCACGCCCCTTACACACACTTTTCCACCTTCCTCCGTCCTTTCTCTTTCTCTTTCTCATTCTCATTCTATTTCAACTTTACTTGTGCACAAATTTTCCGCCTAAAACGGTTCGTTCTGACGAAGAAGACATAGAATGTTAAGGTCTGCTACGTGTTGTGACTACGAGATACCCTGCATTGGTTCTTTGAGATAAGTATTAATGTAGAATAATTAAAAAGTAATTGTGAGATTATTTATTGTGTAATGCTGAAGTAACTTCAGAGTAATTATTGAGTAAATTAATAAATAATAGTGTAAAAATATATAAATAAATTTAATAAAAATACTCAATATATTCTTAGAAAATAAGAGAAATAATTGGTTAATGATACCTCCAATACTATTTAATATTATTATTTATTTTGTCTGCCTTTGACTTCAATTAATTAATTACAATTAATTAAAAAGCTCTTCATGCCGAAATCTAATTAATATACCCATTAATTTATCGCATCAAAGGGCAGTCAAGAATGAGAACAAAACAAATTTGCGGAGCATGAACCAATATCGTTCAACTTTACATTTCACTTGTGACTTTGAGCCAAATACTTTTTTATGCTTCGCTTTTTAAGAGGGATCGAAGGAGATACATAAGGAGGGCGCAGGTGCGGGCAAGGGTGGTGCGAAACGGATGAAATATTCCTGAACTTGGCGCATAATTTGCGACGATTCTTTTGGACTGCTTTCAGGTCCTTTTGGCAACGCATTTTGTGTATTTGTTTGCACAAATTAACGATGCTCGAGTTCCCCTGTAATCGCGTCTGTCTATCCGTTTGTCCGTGTGCCTGTCCTTCAGACCTTTTAGTTGTCACTCTCTCACTCTCTTTCTTTCTTCTCTCTCTCTCTATCTTTCTTTGCATGTATGTGTGTATTTCTGTGTGTGTTAATTTAATGGGAATTCCGCAGCGGAAATGCTCGACCTAAGAACAGGAAGGGCGTGAGACAAGCGGTGGTGGATGAATGGGGCAAGTTTAACAGGATAGGAGAGGGGGCGGGGGAAACAGCCACGCGTAAAAGGTTAAAATGTTCATTGTGCTCTTAAAGGCGTTAAAACACATCGTAATTGTGCTGACGCTGGGCCTCTGTCTCAGTATGTTTCCTGCAAGTGCCACAAGAGTGTTGCATACTTCAAGGTCAATGAATTATCTGCGGCTGCTCTTGTTCTCTAAGTGAGTGTGAGTGTGTGTGTGTATCTGTGTGTGTATGTAACTGGTTGTGTGAGTAAGTGCCAAGCAAAGCATGCGATATGAGCAAACGATACTGAAATTGTGATTGCTTTTCACTTGGCTTCTTGCTGTGTGTGTTTGTGTGTGTGTTTTAGGCTTGGAATGTGAATATTCAGACACACATTCACATGCACGTTCACAGCGACCGCAAATAAGATGAGGCCGAAAGAGGCTGCCCCATGGCCGCGCCCCGTGTCTCGCTGGTTCCGTTATTTGCGCCCATGTGCCATTTTATCACATTACGTTGTGTGTGCGCCCGAAAAAGTATGCAACATTTAAGTGAATGTGAGAATGTATGTGTATTTGTGGATTTATATGCAAGTGTATGTGTGAGTGTGTGTGTGTGTGTGAAACCTGGGCAAGCGGCCAAGTTGCTCACTTGTTGTGCTTAGCTTATACATTTCTGTCTATAATTTTGTCAAAAATTTCTGCTTATTTGTGTGCGATTGTATGCGTATGCGTATGTGTGTGTGTGTGTGTGTGTATCTGTAGTTGTATCTGTGTGCGTTGGCTTGTGCATGTTTTAATATTTTTCAAGGTTGTATGTTCTTGAAAATTTGGCAGGTGTTGTTATGTGAATGTAAATGTAAAGTACAAATATATCTGTATTTCTTTCTTCTTTCCATCTATACGTGTGTGTGTTTGTGTGTGTATATATATATATAACGGTAAAAGTATTGCCAGTTTTATAGATCAAACATTCTGCGGATTTACCTTGAAGGCGTCGAGTCTTTATGCGTGCAACAAAAAAGTTTTCACTGCTCCAATTTTCATAAGTTTTTATAAGCTTTAGGACACAACTTTCACCAAGTCACAGTTGAAGTTACAGTTATATGTACAGTTATGCAGTTGTGGAGTTTTTAGTTCAGTTGCTGTTTTTGCTGTTGGGGCTTTCGTAACAGTTGCTGTTTGCTGCCTGTTGCACTTTGACCCGTGAGCTGCTTAACAGTTCACGGAGTGTTGCACAAGCAGCAGCAACCTCAGCAGCCGCAACAAGCTCGTTAAAGTCGCAACACACACACTCGCACACACACCCTCGCACAGCAACAAGGATGCAAAACGCGTGAACGCGAAACAATGCGCGCTCTCAAGCCAAAAATTGTTGTGGCGTCTGGGAAGGCTTCCCAGCAAATGTCGTAGCTGCCACGGCTGACACTGCTGCTGCGGCAGCTGCTGCTGCTCATGCTGCTTTATTTTTGCTGCTGCGGCACACATGTTTGGCTTGCGCAGGCGCAGGATGAACGCGCGAGCTCGTATAACTGTTAACTGTAGCATAGTTCACAGCTCACAGCTGCGCTGCCGACGCCGCTGCAGCGTCAACAGCTGTTCGGCAACGACCATGGCATCCGCTCGCGCTGACGAAGGCGAGGCTTTTACAACTGCTGACGTAAATCAAATGCACTTTACGTGTGACCCAAAAGCTCCTTCCCAAAAAAAGCTCACGGACAGCCACTGCACTTCACGCACTGCTGCATATAACACAAAAGACCATAAGCTTGCAAAGCGTGAGAGAGTGAGAGCGGGAGCGGGAGCGGGAGACAAAGAGCGACAAATGAGAGAGCGACAGTGCGCGGGGGAAGTGTAAGAGCGAAAGCAAGCCTTGCACACGGTCAAGGTCAAAACATTTGCTTGTGTGCTAAGCGAGCGTGGGAGGGAGGGAGCGATAGTGCGGGAGTGTGGCCTAGCAAAGCTTTTGCCAAAAAAAGCTTATTCCAAAATGAATATGCAAATTAGCACCACTTGAATGCACTAAGCAAACTATTTATAAAATTTCAAATTCAGAAAATATATCTTATTTAATAATTTAATTTAATATAATTTTAAATAGAGAATTTATTCTTAGAAAATGTTTATAAATTCATTATAAATACCCGCTGTTTTCTTTTAATACTAAAAAAGCATTTATATAAAAGATTCTTTTAAATTATATAGAAAATTTGAGAAAATGAACTAAGTGAAAACTAATACATGTTATAAATGAAAATATAATACGCTTCGTAGTTACATAATTCATTGAGAGCTATAATGAACTATGCTCTCCCATCTGCCATTTAATTTATAGGTACTAAGCAATATTTTATAGATTAAATATATATATATATATTTGTTTTTATTGTGCAGCATTGCTTCTGTATAACAATTGATATTTATATATATTAATATATATTTATACATATTTCTATATTTCTTCAATTGAATTCTAAATGGTTGTTTAACCAATGTGCCTCATTAGGTGCCGCATGTGCGTGCTTAGGCCATCAACAACAATTACTAATGATAACAGGTAGCCTAAGTGCTCATCACATTCATATGAAACACACGCACACTCACTTACATACACACACACGCACACATAGAGACTGCACCCGCGGGGCAAACTAACAAGTAATTGAAATGTTGCGCGCCTAAATCATAGTCTACTTACTTGAGGCACTTTCTCTTTCGCTCTCTCTCTCTCTTTCACACTCCCTCTCTCTCTCTCTGTCTGTCTTACCCTCTCTCATCCTTTACGCTGTCAATTAAGCTAATAGTCTGAGTAAATGTTGTTGCTACTCTTCTTGTTGTGTGAGCGTAAGTAAGTGGAAAGGTGTTGGGATTTGGTTGACTTTCAACTCAGGTGTCAACGATTTGATTACGAGCACTTACAGGCCAATGCCAATGCCAACAGTTTGTTGCTTTTGTTTTTTACTGTTTTATTATTACTGTTGCTGTTGCTGTTGCTGTTGCAGTTGCAGTTGTTGCAACCTTGACCACGAATATTGATTTCCTGTTGTTGACTGTCGACACTCGACTGCCGTTTGTCGTCTGTTGACTGTTGACTATGTCTCTGTATTAGTGTCTGTCTGACCGCCCACTTTGAATGTCTAACGAGCTTCCTATGCCCCGTTAACGGTTTTCTGTTCTCTACTTTCTGTTTAGACGCACAATTAAAAGTGCGTTTTGTTTTTGTGTTTTGTTTTGCTCTCGCTTTGTATTCAGACAATGGCATAAGCCTTTTTTTTCATTTCGCTTTTGGCCTTAAAGCCGCCCTCGTTGCTCTGGCTGCCTCTGGGTGCCAAGCGGCGTATACATAATATGCTCGCTTTTTGTCTCTTGTCTCGATTTGTGCTCGCATTAAACACAACCAAGCGGGAGGGAGCAGAGTCTAACAGTTACTGTTACAGTTTGCAGCGTGTGCCGCGTTTTGAGTGAATGAGTGAGCGTGATTATGTGACCCTCCCCTTGCAGTCCTAGTCTAGGGTATTGTCATACGAAAGCGAAATTGAGATTGAAAACGAAATCAAAATCGAAACTTAAAAGCGAAACTGGTTTCTAAATTGTGTCACTGACTGCCTGCCGGGCATTGGGCCAATAACAACAACAACAGCAACAACAATAACGTTAACAGCAACAGCAACAACAAGTGCGGAAATGTATAGAAAAATACAAAAATACAAAAATTGCGATAGCCACAACAAAAAAATCAATAACAATTACTTGACATTACTCGAAAGCGAACAAAAGTAAACAACTACAACAAAAAAAAACTAAATAATAATACAATTTAAAATAATAAAAATGCATATAAAAAATATGTGCAAAACTCGAAAGTCAACGCATTTTGTAAACGATTTTTATTTGCAATAGATTTTGTGGAAAATTACTGGGTAACTGTAAATTAAGAGATTATATGAATAAATAAAGCTCTAAGTATATCTAATGAAACATTAGGAAGCATTCTCAGAGTTGTTTGCTCATATTTCCCCCACGCTGACAACATATGACAAATGGATTTTGAACGGTTTGAATAGAATTTGTCGTATTCATTGCGAGTTTTATGTGCTATTTGGCTAATTACTAATTTTTCGTTTTTGAAATGCACTTAAATACCCTGTAGTTCTAATAGACGTTACGGGCAGTTAAAGTTCAACTTTTATCAGATGTTTAGATGATTAAATATTTAATCGAAATACGTAGATTTGCATTTCATCATCAAGAGAAGATTGTCTGCTTTAAATTTTAACTTCTCTCTCTGTTTTCTCTCTCTTTCTCTCTCTCTCTTTCTCTCTCTCTCTTTCTCTGTTCCTCTCTCTCTACCTCTCTTTATTTTGTTTATGTTTTCTTACAAATATTATTTAAATATTACTCGACAAATACAAAAGTTGCATTTTCTATTCATAATTCCGCTTCCACTCTTAACTAATTTATTCACTCTCATTATCTGAAGTCACGTAACCTTTATTTTTAATTACATAATTAAATTAAGAATTTACGCAAATAACACTCACCTTTTTCTTTGTATTAAAGCCCAGGAAGGACAATTTGCGAACATTGTTCTCCCTTCCGCTCGCCGAACTGAAGCTCATCTTGTCGGCGTCTTGTTACTGTTTCAAAGTGTGGTTAATAGATCGATCCTGGTGTGGGTCGTTTTGGCTAAGGGACTGTCTATTTGATGATCTGGAGGCGCCTGCACCAGCGTACTTGCATTGAACTGTGTGTGAATCGAGTGGGCCACTGCGTTTGTTCCAAGAATCTCGGCATTCGGTGCAGCAATTTCCAGCTGGAGATCAATCAATGGACAACTGCAGAGGGAAGAGAGAGGGGTTTCCAGTTAGAACGCAATTTCATTAATAAACAATAAAAGATAACACACAAAGGCACACAACGGACTGAAGTATAGAGCAATAAAATTGCGCGATGCGACTCAATTAAAGTCAAATGCCAGAAACACGCACAACTTGAGAATTGCTAGAGGAGGTCGAGCACGCGACTTTAGTTGGTTGTATTTTGTCACTTGATCAATTTGCCGAGCACTGAACATTGGGGAACAGACTGGGGAACAGAGTGGGGCTCTTGGCGAAGTCTTATTGTTGACAACGATGAGGCCAGACGATGATGATGCTGATGCTGATGATGAAACGGCGGCTTCTCACTGATCGTCCACTTAATGGCGACATTAGACCCGCCTTTTTGGAAGCCGCATTTATATTCTTTCTATTTATTTGCCATTATTATTGTAATTAGTTTCACAATTAACTGTTGAGCACAGCCAGCAAACAAATAAACTCAATTGCGAGACGACTCGTACACACTCGAACTAGAATTCATACTGGCAAAGTGAGCATCGAGTTGAATTCACAACTCAAAAGGACCTTTGCGTGTTGGCTGCTCCTTAAAAAACTGTATAAAATATTTAATAGGCACCTTTCTATTTTTCTATTCACAAATTGAATTATCAGAACGAATGCGAATGCGAAATGTGACAGCGACAGCCACAACGACAGTGACAGCGACAGCGACAGCAGCAGCGAACGCTTCGTATCTATAGGATACGTAATTGTATCTATAGGATACGAATTAAAGAGAAACCCAAAAAAACGCGAGGCGCGCTCAATGACAAACGAAAGCCGTGTGAACCTGTTGCGGTTGCGATGGCGCTGATTTATGTGTGGTTCCCAGAACATTTTCCACCCGATTCGTTGGGCCGAACCACTGAAACGAGTGCGAATCGCACCACTCGTGTCAGTTCATGTTGTTGTTGTGGTGTGCTACTGTGTGCAGTGGTGTGCTGGTGTTAATGGATGAGTCGCGAGTATCAAGTGTCTATCGCTGCAGACAATCCAACATGAGTCTCGTGCTTAGATACGGCCTATGTCTATAGCCTCCTTAAATGCTCTATAGTCATCCCTAGCGATTTGCTTTCATTTTGGCCAAGTTTGCAGTCTGATTATGTAAGTTCATTGTGACCAGACAGCGCCTTAAGTTCGATTCACAATGCGATAAAATTGATGAGTATATTTCGACATGTGTTTGTCTATAGTTTGTCCCTGGATTAAACTTGAGCTGTTGTGCACACACACACACACACACACGCGTGGTGGGATTTTACCTTGACAATGTGTGAACTGCATTACTTACGAGCTCTGTGCCATGATTTGACAGCAAGTTATTAACTAATATACTAACTTGATAGATTGGGCAAATAGAAAAATTTATAAACTTAACGTTTTTATCATAGCGGAAGTATCTAAGCCTGTACAAACTGATAAACCAATGCAAACTGTCCTAACTTTCATCATTTCACTCAATTGTTTATATTTAAATTTGATTTGCCAAGCTTCATAAGCTGAACGAAAAAGTATTTAGAGATCTTCAGCTTTACAAGCTGATTAATCAAAATAAATTCTCTGCTATTTCATAATTAATAACAATGTATTTATATTATTTAATTCATGATAAACTACAATATCAAAGTTCTTCGGCTCTACAAGTTGATATAACTCTGCTTCTCTCAATCAATGTGACTATATTTAGTTAATCACTGATTCATTTGGTAAATATTCTATCTACTTATTAAATTATGTTATCATTCAACTGCCCACATCATTGGCAACTGGGAGTTCCGCATGTAAAATCAAATGATATATTATTTATATATAGAAACAAAAGATTAGACTGGCATACGTCATACTATCTTTAACTCTGATGAACTCAGCCCCTTTATTTAAAGTAAAAGTCAATCATAGACCACTTATGAGTCTAAGAATATTTTGGTTCCTTCCAGGCCAATCAATCACAACATACACACAGACAGTTTTATACAATTTAAATTGGTTTATTTATAAATTTTGCAATCGGAACGATCGAAGCAATCGCGTGACTCTCTGGGCGCTTCAATTTGTGGCACGTAGCGCAAGACGTACGAATTTACACGTTTTTATGGTGTTATTAGAAAAAGTGGTCTGAACAGTGAGTTGCGGGTGGTGTGGGGTGGTGTGGGGTGGTGTTTGTTGTGGCAATTGTGGAAGTTGAGGCCCATAAAGCAAAGGTGTTATGTCTGAATCAAAAGCAAATAAATTCGCAAAAACAAAAAAATAAAATCCGAAAATAAAACAAATGCAAAGCAAAGGCAAGAAATTAACGTGGTGATCAATTTTATGGGTTCATTAACAGGGACTGGCGAAGCAAGTCGAACGATCGATCGATCGATCGCTTCGAGTGTCTGACTTAATTTTGATTTAAATTATTGTTTGTATATGAATTTGGTAACTGTCCGTTTGGCCCAGGTCTTATCGCAAGGGTACCCTGAAACATCCATTAGAGCCACCTATCAAGATCGCTTATCATGCTCGCGATTTGAAATGCTTACCAACTATTTAAACAATTGACAGTAATGTATGGGACCCGATCATAAATTATCAAAATAATTGTCTATAATATGCTGTGTAACGAAAACTGATTTCAAACATTGCCACATACGCATTCATATACTATACAATATACAATATCTACATACGTCATCAGAACAATTATTGGTTTAATAATCGAGTTATCAAGGCGTTGGAATTCGGAAAGTGGCAAATCTTAGATTGAGCTGCAAAATCACGTGTTCTTCTTATCGTATCGAAACGATAAACAGAACAGATCCAGTTCTAGCCGGTTCTCTGTATAACATTTCATAATCAACTCAACTTATGCTCAAACAGCTGCCACTCCAATTGTTAGTTGCAGTTGCAGTTGTAGTTGCAGTAGCTGATGATGCTGATGATGATAATGATGTTAATGTTGATGATCATGACCCAACTCCAGCTGCAGCCCAAGAACCGGTTTACAAATTGCAACAGTTAACAGGCAGCTGCAACTGCAACTGCAGCACCAACAACAAACAACAACAACTGACATTGAACTTGAAACAACAACTCTCTCTCTATAGAGAGGGTTGCACAGCAATCGAGCGTATTTCCTGTACGCAATAAAATAGTAAAAAATATAACGAAAAGATCTCAACCCACTCGACTATTAAAATATACAGTAAATACTCGTAATACCCTCTCTAAAGACGTCGCTAATAGAAGTGGACAGTCATGTGTGACCATATATTAATTATTTATATGATTACAATATGATAACCCTAAATCTTTAACTGTACAATAAATTGTGATTAAAAGAGATTTCATTTTTAATTTGTACCACCAGACAGTTCGTCATATCAATGGAAGTTGCTAGAAGAAGCTCGTGCGAGCGAGGGGCGTTAGAGAAGTAAGCGAAGAAGCGTAAAAACAAGAAACCTTAATTAACAATCTAATAAAGTTGTATGTCTTAAACAAACAATTAGTAATTATTTAAACTTTCTAAGAAAGTTATTCATATATCGTATGAGTTACCCTCGAACTTCCACAGTTCTAATTCCATAAATTATGCAATAGTATTGAATACTTCTAGTATTTGTTGTTGTTATTGACCTAGCCCATTTGCTGTTTGCCGTTGAAAGTAGTTTCCACTTCCACTCGAGTGTTAACCACCTCGTTGCACAGCACCACCCGATGAAGGATTTATGGTCAGTTGGGCGTATGTGGGTAAGGGTTCGGAGCACTTCAGAACTCATTGTAAGCACACACACACACACTGATCAAATAATAATAAAAAAAACTACAAAGAAAAACTAAAAACAAACATAAAATATTTAGAAACGCTTCAATGCTTCACTGATTTTCCACAGCACATGAAATGAAAACCAATCGCAATACAACAACTTCCCAACAGTAAACAGAACACAACTGCCACCAAGAGTAACAACAGTAACAACCACAGTAACACTAACAACGTGAACACATAATTCTAATTGGAATACCGTCAAACCAACTAATGACCAACTGACAATATGACAGACGATCTACGTTTGACTCACTGACTAACTGTAAACTGTAATCGTAATCAATACCACCGACGTGGGTCGGGAGTTCTCTGCCCGGGTCTGGCTCTTCTTCTTCCGTTTAGATAAACAAATTTCACAGTCATGATCTGGCTGAAGCAACGAAACAAGCGAGCAACCAATCAACTAATACTATATAACTACAATCGTCAACTGTTTTTAGCAATATGAATAAGAATTTCAGGAAATGCCTAGAAGACTGAACACACATTTAAAGTGGGATTTTCTTCTGGGGGGTTACTGAAGAGAAACAGCGATATTAAAGAGCAGAAAAGAGTCCAATGAACCAATGACTAATTACTTAATTGATAAACATTGTTTTATACTTAAGATTGTGATTACATGGAAAAGCAATGAACTTTTTACTAGATACACAATATGATCCAAGGGAAATTTAATATGTTTCAAACATTCTTTCAGTTAAAATAAACAGACATTTTAAAGTTTAAAGAAATACACGGTTTGTTGACAATTATAATATAATAACTGGAAAGTTAAGGAACTGTAAAGCTATATAATATGAAGTAAGTAATATATCATATCAAGTAATACGAAAGAAACTCAATATGTCACAATTATTCTACAAATTTGAAGGCAGACAGTATAAATGACAATTACGATTATGATATGATAACCATAAATATGAGTAACTGAAGGAAAGTGTTATAAAAGTATAGGAATATTTGGTTAAGTGACAAGAATACTGATATTAAGTTTAGCGTAACTGGAAAGTTGATTGTAGATAACGAATGAAGCAGTGTAATATATTTAACAAAGTATGATTTGTCCAGAAGCAATGATAACTCTTAAGATAATCAGGTTGGTAATAGTATTAAAAATCATATTATTAGTTATATAGCTTATCTCAAATCATGTGTATATTTGATAGAAAGAAGTCTCTTGCTAGTTTACCCTATCCCAACCCCGCCTGCATCTCTTATAAGAACACCCACTCCCATTTGTTATTACATACTCGCACATACTTTAAATTGCAGCCGTTGCAAATTCCGTGAACCGTGCACAGGAACAATAAATACTAGTCTGAAAAACAAAACATGAGCTCGCCACAACTTGTGTAAACAAAAGTGCAAAAACCAACAACAATAATAACAATAACAATAACAACAACAGGAACAGTAACAACAAAGCAACAATCAACTTTAAGCGTCATGATACATTTTGGTTAAATATCAGGAAAGAACAAAAAACTACACACAAGTCAAGATAAACAAATTCTAGTTACCATTGTTGTGTTGTAGCGTTTATCGTTGGAGGGTTACAAATAGGAGAGAGGAGCCAGAGGAGAGACAGCGCTGATAGTTGTGAAGGTGGGCAACAGGGCGGAAGAGCGGAACAATGTCGAAGAAGGCAGCCAAATTATTGAGCCATTACTCACACAGCTGTAACCGCAAGAGTGTGAGCGGGACGTAAAGAGAGTGCAGAGTGTTGTAATGTAAAAGAAACAACAACTATGAAAACTGCAAGCCGCGAATTTCACGTGCACCGAAAGCTTAAAGCGCTGCAAACTTAACGGCGCTGATAACAAAGCCCAGCAGACTTTGACTGCGCTGCCGGCGCGTGCGGCACAAAAGAGTTCTTGTTATTGTACAAGTAACAGTAGTTTGCATAAAGGCAGACGAATTTAGCATAGCGCCAGTCGAGTGAAAGAGACACACAAACAGAAGAGAGCGCACGAGATTGAGAGAGAATAACGTAAACTATGTTTACTTTGCTTTTGCCAGTGAAACAAAAAATAAATAAAAGTGCAAAAAAGAAAAGAAATGGAGGAAAATGAATGGTGAATGGACAAACAAGTTGGCCAAAAACTATGTGGAACCAGTTTGTAAAGAGATTTAGAGCCAAAAGAGTCCAGACTCTGGAGAGATGTTTTAGCCAGAGAGTTTCTGACACAATCACATGCTGCATTTGCGATCTTGATTTGTTGTTTTCCTTTTTTTTCTCTCTCTTTTTTTCTCATTTCTGTTTTGGTTTATTTCAAGTTCTGTTGAGAGTCCGAGATTGATTTGTATTTCATGTTCAACCTAATCATTCAGCTGGTCTGTCAACAGCAAATCTATCAAGATTTTAATTTTCGTTAACTGCATTTTGTGACAAATGTTCGTATTTTGCTTCTCACTCAACTGTTTTCAATATTCGAGTTGTATGTTTGGTACTTAGTATACCCTATAGACAATATATAATATAAGATTATATAAAAGTGTATGCTAGTCGAAGTTTCTTAATCATCATTAATTTATCTATGCCTATATGAACTTATGGACTATATCTTATTTTCAGCTTATGTGTAGACGATCATTCATACTTGTTTACCGTTATTTGCGTCACTTTTCACTACACTTTTCAAGTACACAAATTACTTGTCTATTATTTGACACTTTTTTCTTTTGAACGGATCACTTGCACGCGTTTCAGAATTTCACAACAGAAGAGGGGGGGAAGGGGAAGAGGCAAAAGATCAGCGCCGTCATAGCCACAATATTCGAACTTGGGCCAGAAAAATCAGATAAGTAGAAAATATTCACATTTTAAAAATGGCACAAAAATAGCAGACACAACAATAATAAAAACAAAATACAATAAAAAGACATTCCCTCAGACAGAATCGGACGGAATCGTAAATGAATAATATATAATTGACACGTACTTAAAGATCTCTTTTACCTACGTCGCAACGTTACTCTGGTGGCAGACAGAGGATTATTTTATTTTATTGTTTCTCTTCAGTGTCGAAAATTTTCCACTGTGCGTTTGTGTGTGTGTGCGTGTGTGTGGCACAACTTCATTGATTAGCCTGCAACAGATCTCGTAAGGGCGCGGGGCGTTTGTTGTAACAATAAACAAATCGTTTTTAGTATAAATCGCGACGATGGCGGTGGCGCTGTTGGAGGCGGTGGCGGTGGCGATGGCGGTGTTGGTGGCAGCGGTGGCAGCTGCGTCACACATACAAAAAGAAACGCGTCGATAAAAACAACAGGCAGACGACAAAAAACGATGATCGGAGATGTCGGCACCGGGAACGGCCACGGTTATGGCGAAACACACACACAAAATGGCAGAAGTAGTAACAAAATTAGCAAAAACAATAGTAATAACAATAACAACACTGAGCCAACGTGTGTGCACAAAAGTATATCTTTTATAATAATTATTATTTATATTTTTTAATGATTTTTTTATACTTTTTTAGGACTTTGATAGCGAACGATGCGCGCGTCGTTAAACAAACTTGAACTTGACGCTTCTTGCTTCTTGCGTTGGCCTCTCAGTCGTCGATCGCGCTCGATTTTGTGTTTGCGGCTGCACGTTTCTGAGCGTAATGATTTACTGTTCCTGGGGCAGCACGTTTTTAAGCACAGAGAGTAGCAGCAGCAAACGGCAAACCGCAAACAAGAACAGCAACAACAACAACAACACGTTTTGGAATAGAGTGAGAGCGAAATACATAAAAATATGTTTGTCGAACAGGAAGAGTCGACGCGAAAATACCCTGTAGGTAGTGCATGGATTGATAAAACTATATTCTTGCCGTAAATATGTGTTTGCTGAAACGACTTTCCACTTAAAATATGTAGTAAATAGGTATTAATAATAAAAGTAAATACACCATAAGTATCAATATATAGTATTACAAAGCATTTCGCTCTGCTTAGCATAACCATGCTGTGCATTGTAAATAAAGGGTATGCAGAAATAAGCAGCGGCTATTGTGGAGAGCACGTGAGCATGGATGAGCGTTCGTTACTTACGATAGGCACCCTCGTTAGTGATCGGCTTGCGCTCTCTTGCGTATATCTCTCTCTCTCTCTCTCTGCTGTGCTCTGGTCGCTTTCTCAGGGGCGCACGCTCAGGCTGCGCATAATGCTGCTTTTGTTGCTGCTCATGTTGTGTTCTTGCCAATCCTCGTATTAAGGATATGTGCCAAGTTGCAGTTGATGTTGCAACAGCAGGTTAAACTGCTGGTAAACAACTATCCAATTTGCTGATCTATTAATAACAACAAATACCACGTTAAATAATAAAAGAAAAATGCTCCAATGTTTGTGAATCAATTGACGCAATGTGAATTGGCTGATTTTGAAGCTCTAATTGATTGATTCGCTCGCATATGAAAAAGGTGTGAAGTTGTGTGGCAGGCTATCAGTTTGACGCCGTATAAATGTGGTGTTATTTCGAGTGCTATTTTGTTTCCAAACAATTTTTATTTAACAATTAATTGCTTATAATAATATCTCAATCCGACCAACCTGCGGGTGTGTTCTGAAGTTGGGTGTACTCGGGGGGTGTCCGAAGATTACTCAAGTACCCATATCGCTGATAAAAGTCTACAAACCATACAAAAAAATTCCACAAATCAGTTGAGGCTTAACCCAAGTATACATTTTCCGATTAGCTGAATTGATTTGATGACGTCAAAGTACAATTATGATATATCAGGTCAAATTCTTCTTGCCTGTTGATAAAAACAATTTGTAGCGTCCCGTTAATTGCTGCTAAATCTGCATTTGAATTGAAAAGCTAGCGAAGTATTTTCATTGATTGAATTTGACATCTATTTTGATCGATCGCTAATTTGTGTTTGATAATTTGCAAATTTTTTGGGAAAATTTCAGACAGCGCAACGGCAGCTGATTAATTCGAACAAAGTGTAAACGTACATATAAACAACAAAATGTAACGAAACGGTTATTTATGCGCTAAACACGTTTATTTGGCCAATTAAAATTCTATTATGTGATAAGAAAAAAGTCAATTAGTCATTCTAAAAGACTTTTTTTTTTTTTTTTTTTTAAATAGGTTCCAATTTATTTCAGATTTGTACTGTTGGCTTCAAATTAGTACCTAACCTAATTATACATTAATATAAAAACATTGACTATCTTATAATATAGTTATACATATAATAAATAGAATTATTTAAATTATTTTGATATTTACATTTTTACATATTTAAATTAAGAAATTAAGATATTCTTCTGGCAGGAAGATCGTGTGGATGAAGCCTTTTCAGGCGTCTTCTGCCTGCATACCTAGGCATACGTAGGCGTTGGGCAAGCGCGTTTGGATGGCAGATCAATTTTTGACAGTATTTATCCGCCTGTAGCTGCAGTACGTCGCCAACCATAGGTACGCCTAAGTCACGCTCAATGTCTCTATTCCGCATGTACCAACTTGGCACGTGCATATAGAGCACCACATGGAAGCAATGCTGAAAGTTTCATTAAGATCGGTCCACAAATAAGAAAGAAATCAGAAAAATAAAACTGAAAAAACATCCGTTACTCGATTTTTTGCCCCGCCCCTTTTCAAAAATTCCGAGTTTTTTGGTGCATTTTGTTCGGTTGGAAGGGGTGATTCGAACGGTACAAAAAAAATGTTCTAGGGGGAGGCTGGTTTTTGGAAAAAACGCGAAATAAAAAAAAAATTACGAATTAGTCTGGCATAAGGGTTAATTAGATACCCGCTTAAAAGTATGCTACGTTTTTGCCTAGCTACTGCAGCCTAAAAGTATGTGTGCAAAAAATATTAAATTCCCACAAAAATTGAAGGTTTTTTGTTAACATGCACACACACACACACACACACACACACACACACACACGCATGCAATTATGATAAGAGCCAGGCCAATATCCAAAGTCCAAACACAGCAAATGCACTCGCAATATTGAGTGAGTGAAATGATTGGAGTGAAAGTTGATGGCGTGGTGAAAAGCTCTAGCATACAGTGTTGTGTCCCAAGGCTCTTTGGCGGCAGCTCCTGTTGCTGCTGCCACACGGCGTTGGCCATGGCTCTTGGCTGTTGGCCATGGATGTCCTGTTGTTGTTACGGGCACCGCACTAAAGGACTACAACTTCATTTTATCATTTGATTTACCTGCAAAACTCGTACAATGCGCACTTCCGTCGCCTAAACAGAATTTTTCTTTTCCCTAGTTCTCCCTTTTGTTGCCCTTTTCTTCGCTAAGGTAGTGGACAGGGGGCAACGTGGCAGGGTGGCAAGGTGGCAAGGAGTGGGGTTGAAGGAATCGCCATTTGGTTCATCTAACTATGTGCAACTATCTTTTTTCAATTTCCCCGCATGGCTTATGCTGCGAGGGTTGTTTGGGGCGTTGATGGCAACCCTGGCACTGTCATTTATAGGTGATGGCAATGGGACTGCGGAGCTGGGGAAGGGTGCTAGGGATGCTACCCAGCGAGCCCATATAAAACGGAAATGGAAGTTTTGTAAATGTTTTCTTTTGTGTTTCTTTCTCTAGTTTTACGTATGTCTGTTTCTATGTTTGTGTGTCTAGAGCAATAACAGCAAACACTAACACTTACGCAACACGACGCCTTTGAAAGATGAGCGCACGGACAAAAATGGGTGCCAGCATTGGGTAGGAGTACGGGCATGTGGCATGTGGCATGGCGTGCGGCATGGAAATGGGGCACAGAGATGGCCCCCACATGGCAAAGACCTGCACTTTAGTTTTTTGGGTTGCAAGTGTTGCTTTTTATGGCACTTGACGCTCAGCCAAGCCACGTCGCCATTTGGCGGGAGGGAGGAAACCCTCGTTTGGTTGCCATCGTTTTACACTCCTTTGAGTTGGGTTTGGGTCTGGGAAAGGGATTGGGTTTGGGTTTGGGTTTTAGTTTTGGTTTAGCACCTTCGCCAGTTCATCGTGTTGAATTTCATTTGGGTTTGCTATACCTGCGATAAGAAAGTGCTTTTTAATAGCTGGCAACAGTTATGCATATTGATGAATGTGCACGTGTGTTTGTGTGTATGTGTGTGTGTGTGTCTGTGTGGCGCTAACTTTTCATAGTGACTCTCATAAACAATGGCATTATCAGCTTTAGTTAATGAAGAGCTCAACTCATTAAGAGAGAGCTTTTGTAAGTTTGAGCGTTTGTCAACATTTATGCAAATGCGCACTAACTTTTCATGGCGGCTGTAGTAAACAGTAGCACTATCAGCTTTAGTTAAAGAAAAGCTCGCCGAGAGAGCAGAAGATAGAGAGAGAGCGCAAGTAAGTACGCTCACTATTCCACCTGCTGCTCAAAGCTCAAAGCTCACTCACTTGGCTTTGGCTTTGATCGTGTAGCGTTGTCGATTCTAAGGTGTTCGCTCTATGCGTAGCCAACGTCAGTTGCCGTTTCAACTTTTGACTAATAATAATAACAAATATGACGCCAGCATTCGCCTCAGTTGACAGCAACAAAAAGTCATAAAACTAAACATAGATAAAAGTGCGGAGTGGGCTTTAATCAAGGTCAGCTTGAATAAAGTACATTCAGAGTGAGAGAAGTTGCAAGTGACGAAGTGACGTGCAGTGTTGAGGCAAATGGACAAAGCATTCGCAAATTGATATTTAATTACGGAATACAACAATCGCCACAACAAGAAAAACAACTAAGCAAATAAGGCAAGAACTTGTGATAAGATAAGCAAGCAGCAAAAGGTGGCAAAGGTGAGTTTTCAAATAATGTCTGCAACAGATTCTTGCATGTTCCACACTTATTAGAATGAGTTCCCCGAACTAAGCGACAAGTTCTCGTTTTACAAAACTAGATCACACGTACAAATACGATATATATAATTGTATATATGTATATATTTATATTGAACGGGTTGAATGCATATATTTGTAGTTTGTGTAGATTTCTTTATTGTTGTTGGAGTTTGAGTTCGCGCTTCAGTTGACGCATGCAACATGGCCACAGTGTTTGCAGCACAGCATACAGTTATGCATATTAAATATCTTACACACGAGTTTTTGTGAGCACACACACACACACACACCCACACACACATAACAACTGTGTGGAATTTGCATAGCAAAGGCGCTGAAGTGCCTAAGCGGCTTACAAAGCATGGCCCAATCCCAATCCCAAACCCAAACCCAATCCCAATCCAATGGGCTAACAAACGAAGCGGCAGTCTAATTGTTTAAATAAGAATGCGAGCAAACGACCAGTCGGCCATATAAATTAGCTTTCAGCATGCATTAAGCATACGCAGTGTGGAACAGTCGCTGCCATAAGTATGTATATATATATCTAAACATTCTCCATTATAAAATCATCATGGAAATGCAAATATTATGTAATCAATCAAGTAATTTCCACATTTTTGTTAATTATGATTTATTTGCTTGTCAAATAAATGTAATAAATTCGTGATTTATTTAAATTCAGTTCCGCTTGGCAACTAACTGACAAAAGCCACTGTTGCCATAGCATTAAAAGCTTTAGTTAAGGTATTAAAAACATTTTACAAAAACACTGCAAATAAGTATTTACAACTTTTGGCGTTGGCTTAAAGTTGAATTAAAAGAGGTAGCTTGTGGTGCAGAGGGAGACGGGAGAGAGATAGATGGAGGTGGAGGTGCAGGGCAAGGGAGAGGGCTGCAAGGCAAAAGTGTTGACAGAAGCCGTCAATTGCGTAATTATTATGTACATATCCATACTTTTATGGCTCGACTGGTTTTACGCTTCGGCTTTTGTTTATATAAAGAATTTTCAAAGTACGCAAATTGGCAAACAAGCGTCTCGAGTTGGGCTTCCAAAGGCAACAACAATAGCAACAGCAGCAGCAACATCAACAACAATTTGCAATTATGTGGCTTGATTACGAGCTTGTCAATTGCGTGTAGTTTGCACGCTCTGTTGGCGAGTCGAAAACAAAAAGCCTTTAGCCTAGCATAACCAGCAGAGTCCAGCAGCAACAATAAAATTCAGGTAATAATTAAGTATACGTAATTGTAATACCATAAAGGTCTGAAGGAAGCAACAGCAACAGCAACAGCAACAGCAACAACCACTTGCAACATAGCCCACATTGCACATTTTGGCCATTGGACTTCACTCACTTATTCACAGCATGCAAATGCAACCCGACTCAAGTGCTGTGTTATTAAATTTCAACCATTTTACAGGAAGTTCATTTGACACACACGAATAACTAAATAATATTATTAAGTTCATTCGACTAAATAAACTTAGGCAACATCTTTCAAAACTTAACAACAAGAACGACAACAACAACGACAACAACAACAAATAATGGCCTGAATATGCGAGAGAGAATTCAACAAACTTATTATTAAAGATATTTGAGTAATTGGCCTAAACATCATCATTTGCAATCATCAGACATATTTATCTTCTGGCCAAAACCCACTCAGCATATTCTGCTCATAATGATGCCAATTTTGAAGTTTAAACGCAAATTTGTTGAAACTGCTGGCTTACAGATACTTAGGCCAAACTATTAGTAGGCAGATTTAAACTTGAACTACAAAGCGGATCATTAAAATATGTAAGAGCGCTGTGGCCGGGCGTGCACGACTATGCGCTACCATAGATAATTACGTTTGAGCAAATAATAAATATATAATCCATAATTATAATAAGCATTTGTATATAGAAATTGTTTAAATGAGAGTTGAAATATTGATAGAAAATACATATTTCGACACATATACATATTTTGACAGAGATATATCTAAAGATATATATAAATTAAATTCCTTAATAATTATTTACTTTGCCTACACACAACTATTCATATTCATGCACCTACTAATATATTTGAAAATACATAAATAAATGCAGTTAATAGCTAAATCCCTTTCATTCAACATAATCTCATTGCTAGCAATTTGACAATTTTAAAGCGGCATTTGCATTTGCTGTTGTCGCAGTGAAGAAAGAACACATTAAGATGATTCATTGCATCTATCAATAGCATTCAATGCGCTTATACTCATTCATATTCCATTCGAATGCTCGCTCATCAGCATGCATTCGAGTCTCCTCGAGTCTCCTCGAATCTCCTCGAGTCTCCACTCATCTCGCCTCATCTGAACGCAATGCAACTGCACTGTAGTTTTGGCCAGTTTCTTTGGGTTATTGTGCTCCTGCTGTTGATGCTGTTGCATTGCGCATACGCCGCGTGTGACGCACATTTTGCTGCATTGCTTTTGCTTTGCTTTGGTGTGCTCTGCTTTGCTGGCGGCCCAAAGCCTTAAGCTGTCTTTTTGGGTTTGAGCTGCAGCTTCAACTGCTTTTCACTATTAACGTGCTCATTTTCACATTTCTTTTTTGGGTGGGGGGGGGTAGGTAGGAAAAGCTTTGCCTGGCTTCAGCTCACGGCGCATGTACATTGTCCAAATAGACAAAAAAATAAGGAAAAAAGTAGAAAAATATTAAAATTTATGATGACAAAACCCGTCGACAAAACTTTCAACGCCAGCTGCAAATCTTTGCCAGCAAAAAATGAGTAAAAAATGAGAAAAAGCACAAGAATAAAAATACTGAAAATACTAAAAAGAAATACAAAATTCAAGTAAAAATATACATTTTTTATGCGATGAGTTTGTCGCCCAGTTCTGTGCACAACACACTCAACACACACACACTCCTGCACACATATGTATGCGATTGCAGGAGATGCTGTTGTTGTTGTTGTTGCTGCTGTTGTTGTTGCTGTTGTTATTGTGGTTGTTCTTTTTGGTTTCCTAGCATGATGAGAGAGCAGTGCTTCGGCAGCTTTCAATATTCGCATGGCTTTGAGCTTACTTTTTCCATTTCCCAGTGTCATTTTTGAAAAATTGATTTATGGCCAATAGTGCGAGCACGCGAAGGGGAGTTGCTGAAGACGGGACAAAAAAGGGGGGAGGTTGGGGGGAGGTACAGGCATTGCTTTGTTTAGCGTGGGTAGGAGGGAAGCGGTCCGAGTAAAGTCCCCAAGCGGCGGCACAAAAACCTATCAACTGTCCGACTTTGTTGTTGTTTATGCTATACTACTATGTGTGAGTGTGTGTTTGATTGTGTGTGTGTGTGTATTAGTGTGTGTTAGAGTGGCTTTTGGGTCTATTTTCCATTTATAGTCAAAGTTGCACAATAACGGAAATAGATCAGTTTTTAACTAGTTCCAGAAAACTTAAAGCCAAAACTCGACGGTTAAAGCAATACATTTATCCAATTGTGAATGTGCATGTGTGTATGTGTGTGTGTGCGTGTGTGTGTGTGTGTGTGTGACTGACTGTGAATGTGTGTGTGTCTGACACAAGGCAAAATGAGCCGTCAATTAAAACGTATCAAGCGCACTCACAATACAAACTACACATCGTTGTGATAGACCTGAAGATATCCTGTAGAAGTCAGCTTCTTTCTCTAGTTGTTTGTTATTGCCTCTTCTCTCTCTTTCTTTGCAGAATGTAAGAATGGTGACAATGTATGTTATTGTTATTAATTTATCTTCATCCTATTTATCTCTCGATAGCAACTAAAGCACATATCAATTATTAAAATATATTAATTTCGTATGGTTCTCCATTGTCACTTTATTTACTATTTTTATCTCCATGCTCACTTTATTTACTATTTTTATCGCATTTTTCCTCTACTCCTGTTCATCTATAAACATTTACTTTAGTTAGCAGTTTTATTCAGTTGAATTGTCCTCCACGTTCAATTTGTTGACCGTTTACCACTAATTTTTTGACATTTATATGATTTTATATGATTTGACATTATTATGTAATCAATTTGTGCTCCATGTTCACTTGAATTACTTCACTTTCGGCTCTTTTGAGTCTCGCGTCTCATTCATTCCACAGCTGACAAACAATATACCCTTTAGGAGCATCGCTTTGGGTATAATGGCAGCAGCAAAGACCACAACATGCGCGGCTCAACAGCTACAACAACAACCACAACAAGCAAAGTAACAGCAACAGCAACAACCACAACAACAACAGCAGCAGCAACAACAACAACACAATCACAACACAAACAGAACAAAAAGAACAACAAACGTTTACAAAAGCAATTGCTCATTTTTGCACATTTTCTGCAGCACGATGAAAATGTATTTCCCGCTCATGAATAAAAGAGAATTCGTTCGACTGTCTACCCCCCCCCCCCCACCTTCCCCCTTGCCCATTGCCTCCGCTCTATCCACCCCTTTTCCGCCCCTTTCGGCGGAGGCAAACAGACAGTTATGGGGCTGCTCTTTGCAGTGTTGTACAATAATTAAGCGTTGACTTGTTCAATTACCAAAATGCAATTGCTTTTAACCACGCAACGTTTTTCGGCGTTTGGCCAACACTTTCTGGCTGAGTTGCCGTTATTGCTGTTGTTGTTGTCGCTGGCCACCTTTAAGCGCATTTGTACAGCAATGAGCATTAACGGTTTGTTGTTTGTGGTTTACTCATCAACTGCTGCTGCTGCTTCATTCTACTCTTTCTACTTCTTCCCATCTCTTTCTCGCTCTGCCCTCTTGTTGCAACTTGGCTTGGCATCTTGGGACAGACGTCAGAACTTTTATTTTGACGCCTTGTGTGAAATGTGTCAGCGTAACTTTTGGCCGCGTTTTGTTGGCCATATTATTTTAATCGTGGCCAGGCCAACGTTCTTTGTTGGCTTAGCATCCTGGCTAAGTCGCTTCTTTTCGCATTTGGCATTTATTGCAGTTGGCCAGCATTCGCATTCATTTAGGCCACAAATTGAAATGCATACAGTCGAGTTGTTAGCCAGCAGCTGTTGCATGCCACATCGATTTGGCAACGCTGCAGCGGGGGCTAGTGAGGCAGTGAGGGAATGGGGTGGAGAGGGAGGGAGGGAGGTAGGTAAGGCAATCGCTGTAATGGTAATGGTTATTGTTATGCTTATGCATGAGCCAACGTGCCACATATCCTTGCCACGTACGTGTGCCCCATGCTCTGTTGCAGTCAGCGTCGATTAAGCCCGATCTGAGTTGAGGTTCGGGCCGAGTATTCAGTTGTGAGGCATGAGGCATGAGGCATGAGGCAAGCTTACGCTTGCGCTTATTTATGCGCATAATTACTAGATGTTCAATTTACATATGCGACCAATTGTGGCTGAAGGATTTTGCTGCCTTAAAGCTTGCCACCTTTAATTTGCAACACTGCAACTGAGGCGACACCAAACAAAAAGCCAAATGCTGAATTGCCTCATTATGTTGAATAGGAACGCACCAAATAAAAAACTTGGCACTTAACACAAAGGGCCCACGTACCACAGATGGGGTTGCAACTAGAAGGAAGAAAAAACAAAACAGTTGGTCAGAGTGGGGACAGTGGGGACAGTGGGGCAGCGGGGCAGCGCGGGTGCAGCGTGCCACACAAAATTTATGCAGCACAAAGCCGCGTGGCAAATGTGAGTAAGCCAAACGACATAAGCAGGCATAAACAGTGCAGCACACACACACACACACACACACACACACACAGCAGTGCAACTCCACTTCCACTATGTCCCCCTCTTTCCATCTCTCGCTTGCCGTCTTTATCTCTCTTTCACTCTGCCCACAGTGGGTGTAAATTTTGTTATCCGCCAAATGCGCCATAAAGCCAACAGCCAGGATCAGGATGTGCCCTCCCCAAAGGCATCTACGCTTGCACTCGTCTTCCCACTACAACTGTCTCTCTCTCTCTCTCTCTATCTCTCTTCCCCTCTCACTGCCTCCCAGTGCGTGCTGTTGTTGTTGTTGTTGTTGTGGTGTGCTTTGGGAAGCTGCTTCTGTCCATGTGCATGCGCCACTCTAATAAAATTTAATAAAAAACGTGTTGCCTTCGCATAATGCATCGACAAAGGACGAACGGATGGTGGGATGACGGGATGAAGGGGCTCTAAGGGGGGAGAAGGGAGAAGGAGGGTTGTTGGCATAGCGCAAAGGCAGCTCTCTCTCTTTTGACTGCAAAAAATTGTGAATACAAAAATTTAGTTAAGCTCTAAATTGATTACTTCTTTTTATTAATATATAAATTCATTCAGCATGATTTAAGATAGGGCAATAACTTAAGCTTAGATTAAGTTACTTCGCAGTGCCGCTTTTCTCTCAGTGTGGGCAATAATCAAATCCAATCAAATGCTGAGAAGTTTCCATAAAGATCTACATGAAATCTAAACTACTTTAATCATTTCTTCAGTGTATTTTAGTTACCTCAAATGTTTATATAGAAAACGGGAATACAGCTTGTTCTTAGCAGTATTTATTTTTCACAGTGTAGGCAAAATAATTGTTAGTTATCCATTAAATTCCAACATATTTCTCTGTATAGAAAGATTTCTCAGAAGTCAAATAACAACTGCAACCAAAAGTTAAACAACAATTGGTTTTTTTCAGTGCATTTTCGGTTATATTATAAATCGAACAGACAGCATATATTCTATTGTCTGTCTTTTCTTTCAGTGTATGCTTCATTTTATTAGTTCTGACAGGCAAACAATTATGGAGTTTGCTGAAGCAACTAAATAATTCTCAGTGTAGGCAATATATTACCTTAACTATGTTTTGTAGCTATGCTTTTCTTTCAGTGTATGTCAGTGCTTAAGAATTAAGACTAAATGGTCGGAGTTCGATAATTATTCGATAAATTCGATTATTATTAAATGTAGAATACGTATGAGAATATAATTGCCAAGTAGTTTTGCTCAGTGTACAAAGATTTGTTTCTATATTCAGAGAAGATGGGTAGTTCATCAATTCATTAAGCAATTTGAGAAGTTTCCTTTGATTTGAATACCTTCACTTGAATACCACAATTGACACCCATAAATTCTCTCAGTGTATACCACACACAACTGGTAACCGCATTGATGCAGCAATAGCTGCAGTTTGAGCCACGTTCACAGCATATCAATATGTCAAGTGGCTAATACGATAATCCACTCACTCATGCGTTTACGACTTATTTCGACAGGCGGTGCATGTGGAGCAACTGCGGCCGTGCCACAGACAGGAGAAGGAGAGGGACGAGGGACGAGGGACGAGGGAGAGGGTGAAACAGTACTCAGTCACCACATTAGGCATTAGTTGTCAAGAGCGACGAAACGTGAGTGCGTTGCAATCAGAACCATCAAGCAAACACCACAGCATCAAAACACAACAACACCACAGCACCACAGCACCACGGCACCACTACAACAACAGCGAACCAGCGAATCGAGGAGTCAACTGCCAATGCAGCAACACGAACGGTGCGAAGAGTGCAAGAGTCGGATCGATGGGCAAGTGTGTCTCCCGGCAGTCGACGTGCCCGAGCCCCGCACATCATCAATCTGTGCTGACAATTGCCTTGTCGCAGCAAGATTTGCGCCACGCCCACAAAATATGGCAACAGTTGACAGCGAGTAATGAATATATAGCCACAACAACGGGGCCAACAGATGAGCCGACATTTTATTACCACATAAGCCGCAACAAGGCAGAGTCGGAGTCAGAGCGCGAGACAGGGACAGAGGCGGACACAGAGACAGAGACAGAGACAGAGACAGAGACAGAGACAGAGATAGAAACAGAAGCAGAAACAGATGCAGAGGAGGCGATAGAGGAGCAGGAGGAAAGAGAGCGGGAACAGCAGCGGGAGGCGGATGCTGTGCTTCACATCGAGTCTGTTTATAATCATTTGGATGCCCATGTGAATGCTGAGAATGTTATTGGCAGCTCGCTGACAGGTTGCAACAACGAGGTCTTTGCCACTTGCCAGGATTTTTTGTTGCAGGAACTGGCGCAAACACTCACCGAATGCCAAGTGAAATACATAGCCTCCGTGCATGAGAATAACAACGACAACAGCAACAACAACAGCAACAGCAACAGCAGGAGTGGGATCACAGCAACAGCAACAGCTGCAGCTGCAGCAGCAACAACAACATTCAAAGCAGCAACACCAGCAGCTGCCTGGCCACTGAGCGATAGCGATAACGAGAACACGTCTGAACTGCAGCTCCAGCAACCATATGAGGTGAGTGCTCCAACATAACTACGTCATTAACATTACGTATACGCAGCTAGGGACAGCAAAGGCTTTGTTAACATCACAAGAAGTTTAGTGTCAAATATTGAATTGAATTGAAATAATCTCAGAATGAAGAATGATCCCACATAAAGTTAACTAAATGATTGGAAGATACCCTGTAATCTCTAATGAAATGAGCGTAAATATAAAGATAGGAACCAATAAACTCTTAATATAACAGATGTATATTAATTAATTATATAGCGCACTAATTATATGTTTAGTGATAGATACCCTATTCTGCATTATAAACATAAAGTTGTTGTAGAATATCTTTAGTTAAATGATGGAAAATTTAATTATTTTCTATTAAGTACAGATTTAATTACAGGGTATTTAATAGTCAACCATTTCCAAAACAACAATTACATACTTCAAAGTTCATTATAGTTCAAATTTCGCATATTGAATAAACCTTTAGAATTTGTCTTCTTAAAAGTGAACAGAAGCACTTAAGCTCTTTTACAGGGTATAATAATAGTAACCACTCATAGATCCCAATATTGCGTTTCGATATGCTTCGAAGTGTGCTCCATACGGGTTAAAAGCAGTTATTTAGTTTTAATCATAGGGTATCTTATAGTTAAGCTCCAATAGTTGATATTCTTCTGTATACAATTCATACTATTATAACGCTTTTTCATTTCTATTAATTTTGCCTGTTTTTTTACTTTAAAATCTTACTCCATATGGATGTAAAGTAGTTACTTAACTCATATTACAGGCAATCTTATAGTCAACCCCTTAAAGTTCTTATTTTCTTAACTCCTTTGCATTCGACAAATTTTAAACTCCAACATATTACGCCATACGAGTTAAACTACAGCTTTAGTTCTTATTACAGGGTATTTTCTGGTACAGATTCCCCTCACCTCCTACTACCCCACATACCCGTTTATTCATCAGCTATCGATAGGTTGTCAAGCCCCCGTCCTTACGGTATAAACCAATGCACCCTCTAAGCAAAAGCAGGTCTACTAAACTCTACGCTAGATGGCGCCACTGCGAAACCACCCTCAAATCGACAGACACTTGTTTTTGTGGTTGTGCGCATGACCGCACCACGGTCCGGTCTGCTGAGCAAGGCATACACTCGACCAAGTTCGAGAAGTTCTCAGCCAGAATTTTCAGCAAACGCATTCAATTTTCCGTGTGCAGTCGTTTCGCAAGTGAAAAACTCAGCAAATTTAATTGGGAAAACTCAAAGAAAATTGCAAGCAAATTGCATAAAGATCAATTAATAAACGTAGTGCATACTTTGAGGCGTTGCAGCTGCGTTAAAAGAAAGAATTACAAAGCAAAGATCAAAAGGCATGGAAAAACTTTTCAAGGACCTTCAAATGTAAAAGAACCGTATGTGGGTGTAACTGTATATGTGTATATGTGCGTGTGTGCATGTGTGTATGTGTATTTGTGGAAGTGTAAGCGTATCTGTGTACCTGCCTCAAGTGCAATTATAAATGGCGTAATTTGTGCGGCGGCTGTGGAATGAAAATAGTGGCAAGTGAAACGCAATTGGAGGCACAACCAATTGAGAGAATTGCAAACGTGGCAAGTGACGAGAATAAGATAAGGAGGCTCGCCGGACTAGCGAGTGCCTCAGCAGCCAACGTGCAACATGGATGAATGCGACAACCTCGTCGTCGTCACATTAACCGCACACGAGGAGACAGCGCACGCAAACGAGCACCAGCAGCCACAGGCTGAGATACAGATACATTTGCAGCACAAAGAAAACGTTGATATCGATGACAACGCGGCGACATTAGAAGAGCAACAACAACAAGAACAACAGGAACAACAACAACAAGAACAACTAGAACAACAAAGAGGCACTTTGAGTGTCGACGAGGACGCAGCAGTTGACGCGGAAGTCGAGGCAGTCATCATGGTACAGCGATTTCAATTATTTAATACAAAAGATACAAATCTATCTGTGAGATACATATTGTTAGGCTCATGCTGTGGCATGAGTCATGCCTTTGCGTAGTTAGATTTGCACACAAAACTGACAAGCACACACACCCACACACACCCGCTCACACACACACACACACATCCCACCCACTTCAATTACCCCCCTGCCGCCTTTGTTATTGTCTCTGTGCTGGCTCAGTCTGTGTGTCCCATTGTATCTTTCGCTTAACTGTTGACCCCTTTTTTTGCGTTCACTTACAACTTAATCGCTTGACTAACCTGCTTTTCTATCTTCTTTCCCATCAGGGACAAACGGAGAGCAAGAAGCATGGTGGCAAATCCCATCGTCGCCACAATGGCAACGTTACAGGACAACAACTGGAGGCGAAGGAGGAGCAGCAACAGCAACTGCACACCAAAGGCACCGCCATGTCCTTTGGCTTTCGCAAGAAGCTCAACGGTACGCCCAAGAAGTTTAAGAAACTGCTCGAGGGCAGCTCAAATCACGCCACCTCACAGTCAGATGCCAGGGACGACAATGGCAATGCAACAACGATGACAGCGCTGGGCACAGGTGAGCATTGAGCATTCTCTTTCTCTAGTTGTTATGGCTTTTTAATTTGCGTCAATTTGGCGTGCTATCTAATAACGAGCTAACATGACTCCCCTGCTCACGCTGTGCCCTGCTTTTCCTTATCCTTCGATAGCTCCGCCTGTGCAGTTTGAGAAAGTGGGCGTTGCCGTTGCCCAAAAGACGGCGAATCGCACAGGTGCGGCTAACAAGCGTTTTGGTTATCGTGGCAATGTGCCACGCCCCGCTTCCGCCAGTCTAACCATGTCAAGCGAGGACGCTGGGGAAACGGCAGCCAATGCTCAGAATAACAACAGCAGCAGCAACAACAGCAGCAACAACAGCAACAGCAACAACAACAACAACAATGGCAATGTGCTGGTGAGCAATCGTAAGTAGCGTCAAATGAATCGACACATGCCCTGCCACCTCTTACTTCTACTCTTTCTACTCCTCTATCACCTCCGCCTTCTGCTCCTACTTAACCACCTCCTCCCCTAGTCAAGCGTCGTTCCAAGAGCGCACACGCGGGTCGCACAGTTGATGGGGAGCCGAAAATAGCACAGCCGAAGACGCTGACGTTCAATCTGAACCAGAACACGACCATTGAGTATCAGCGTCGTCAGTTCTTTGGCGAGTTTGCGGATGAGGCAAGTGCCACAGCAGCGGCCACGTCACGGCAACAGCGCTACAACTACAACAATCTGGCCAACATGCATGCGAATGTCATGTAAGTAGCAACGCTCTCGCTTTCTTTCTCTCTCACTCACTCCCACAATCGCAATCTTCACTCAGTGTTCGTCCTACTCCTCGTGCGGCACCTGCCAGCTTTGCCAAGTTTACGCTGCAAACGGTCAGCTTGCCACGTCCAGAGTATCCGGTGGCCATTAGTCTGACTGCCACAACGCCAACGACGCCCAGCAGCAGCGTTCAATCGCCGTTGCCGACGCATGCCACAGGCGCCCGGGCCAAGGATATTGCTACCACATCCAGGCAGCATCCGTTGACCTCCATCCATGTGCAGCCAAGTCGTCAGCTGGATCAGAAGAGCGTTAAGCAGTTGACCAACAACTCGACTCGTCGTGGCTTCTCTGGCAGTCGAGAGATCAGCGCAGACTCTGGCATTGCCAGCATGGACATGGCCGTCGACTCGGGCAGCAGCTCCGGTGGCAGTGATCGCTCCAAGCGCAGTCGCAGTCGTCCCAGGAATCTGCAGATGGTCATGAGTGGCCGACATACGTTCGAAGTGCGCGACGTGGATGATCCGCCATCGAGCGAGTCCAACTCTTATGTGGAGACCTTGGCGCTGCCCAAGTTGCCCACGGACAATAGTCAGACGACGCCGTTGCCACTGGTCGGTTTGGTGCGCTCCAACACGGTGCTTAGCCGGGAGAGCTATGAGCGACGACAGACTACGGCTGGACAGGATCAGGCGGCGGCTTCAATGGAAACACCCGAGACACCACCAAAGCCCAAGGCCAATAACTCGGATGATAGTGAAAGCGTGGACGAGGAGAAGCTATATCTGGATTCCTCCACCTCCGAGAAGAGTGCCAAACACCAGAGCAACAGTCAGAGTCAATCCTCATCCATGTCCTGGCGTTGCCAAGCTGGCGAATCCTTAGCAGCCAGAGATTGCAGCAGCATGAGCATCACCAGCAGCGACACCCAAGCTCCAACCAAACCCAATGAGAAGGAGGAGGACATGTCCTTGGGCCTAGACGACATCAGTCTGATCAATACGGACATGGACATGCAATTCAGCACCATTTGTAAGTAAAGGAGAACTATTATCTGGTGGGATCTAAACTGCGAGATCCCTTCTTAGAAAGATCCCTTCTTAGAAAGATCCCTTAGAAATCTTCCCTTAAGAACCTATTTACAGGGGATACTAAGATGCGTGCTCCTATCTTTCGTTTTCTAGAGGATCTCTTCTAAGCAA
The DNA here is from genome assembly GCA_018901825.1 of Drosophila funebris. Classification (NCBI taxonomy): domain Eukaryota; kingdom Metazoa; phylum Arthropoda; class Insecta; order Diptera; family Drosophilidae; genus Drosophila; species Drosophila funebris. Next base: position 6,349,780 of record JAEIFK010000688.1, read on the forward strand.
GTCATCCTAGGAGTTCTTCCTTTTAATCATAGCTTCACTTAGGGATTATTCCTCAGCTAGAACTAGTTTCCAACTAAGCCTTCTACTCCTCTTCCTACAGCATCTCTAACAGAGCCAGCACCAAAGTCCAGCTGTGCCGCTGGCCAGGATTACTTGCTCAACTTGCACATTGTGGACAATCGAGAGGCTGCAACTGTCCGGCTGCCCAATGAACGTCCCCGTAGCTTCAATAATGCGCTCAATGAATCCAAATTTGCGGAACTGGCGCTGGCCAACAGCTCCTGCCTGTTGCTGGATGATGAAACCTCTCCGACGGATAGCCTGGTCAGCAGCACTGAGGAGTCCGAGGAGGCAGGGGGCAAGCTCAAGAAGCATAAGCTCAATGCGGAGTTGCAGCAGAAGGACATTGATGTGGACATCGATGATATATCGCCAGTGTTGGAGTTGGAACTCGATCCCGGTAGTCGCAGTCCCAACTCGCCGGGCACACCCACACACGCCTCCCACTCGCTGTCCTTAGGTTCAGATTGTGGTAATCTGATCGATGATGAGATTGCCGATCAGCCGGCTCTATTGTGCAACTCGGAGGCACAGGATGTGGCCACCGATACGCCCACTTTGATGGAAACACACACGCACACACAGACGGGTTCGCTGCGATCGCTCAAGAGTCAGTCGAAGGCACGCACAGCACTCCAACAGGCCATAGAACTTAGCTTAAGGACCCCAGCGGCAGTTAGACGAGCGGTGCTTGAGAGCGCCGAGTCCTTGGACACTCTGTCGCCCTGTGAATCCATCTGCTCCGATGATCTGATGATGGACTTTGACATAAACAGCAGCGTGGACTCAATAGATCGCACCATGTCGATGCGCAGTCGCAGCGGCTCAGATATCCACAAACTGGGCATTGAGATTGACCCAGAGCAGGCCGAGACCGAGGCGGAGCTGCTGTCCCAACTGGAGTGCAAGGGCAGCGATGTGATGAAGGAGCTCAATAGTTTACTTCGCGTTCGCATGCAACGCAGCGCACCCAGTCCCAGGGAACGCATCAGGTGAGTCTATGCCACACCTTTGCTTGACCCCAGCCATGTCCATTCCCATTTCCATTACCAAAACTAATTGAATTGGCCAACGGGCGTCTTGCCAAAACACCCGAAGCAGCAGTGCGGTCTGCTTTTGACTTGTCTTTCCCTTGCCTTTCATTTTCTTTGCCTTTCCTTTTATTTCCTTTGATTTGATTTTATTAACCCGTCTGGCAGTTGGCCAACTATTGCACTGGGCATCTCTCATCCAGTCGCGGTATATGCACCACTCCCAGCACCACTTGAAAGTCATACAACTTCTGCCTAATCAATCAGCCGTGGACCTGCCCTAGTCTCCTCTCTTTCTTCTCTCGTTTTCCGCTCTAACTCTTTCTTTCTCTCGTCCTCTCTCTCTCTCTCTCTCTCTGTGTTTTACTTTGTTGGCCGGCCGGCAACTTGACTTCAATTTAACACTAGAAAGCCAAAGCAATTCACCCCAAATCTTAAGTGACAAAAACTTTTAGTTTTTCAGCTTTTGGAAGTTCTTACAACAATTTTCCTGTGCAAGTTGCGCATAAGTTTTCCTGTTGAGAAATAACTTAGGTAGAATCACTTAAGATTATAGAAGAAACAATCGACTTAAGTGCTAAGGAAACCAATTAATCAACTATCATATCTTTTCTTTCTATATTTCTTTAAATGTATAATTAATCCATATTGTAAAGCTTTTAATGTTCATCTACACACAGAGCTTTGGCATTTCTAGTGTTAGTCAGCGCCATTCTTTGGGCTTTTGCCAAACTGGATTGAAAATTGAAATTAGCCCCCAAATTAGGCAGACATCATTGGGACAGGTTGAAATTTCAATTGGCCGTTGTAGTCGTATATATATTGTATTAGCTGCCTTAGCTGTGTTGGGCAAAAGGTCGTCTCATTTGATGTTGGTAACAACCAAAGCTCCCATTGCCATTCCCGTTGCCAATTGCCGCTCTCAATTGCAATGCTTAAGCGCCTGCTACCACGAATTGTAGTTGTGCATGAAATGTGTAGAGTGATGAGGGAAGAAGAGGTAGAAGGGAGGAGGGTAAGCCATAAGCAAGAGGCAACGGCACTTGGCATTTGCCTGGTCGGGACGGGATCTGGCCTGGCCAAATCGTGGCCGTAGTTAAGATAACATTTTGACTTTGCACTGAGACATGATGGCGAGTGCCGCATTCTTTTGTCATGGCAACAGCAACAACGGCAAAAACAACAACCGGCAACGGCACGACAGCGCCAATAACAACAACAACAACAGCAACAAAAAGCCGTTTCTTGTTCCAGCCAAAGTTTTGTTATGGCTTTGGCTTTGGCTTTGCCTTTGCCTGTCGCATTTTTATTGCATTTGCCAAAGGAAAAATCAATTGTCTGCCAGCATGTGAACCTGTTCCGACTTGTTGTTGTCTGGAAAAGCAGCGACAACAACTACAACAGCAGCAGCAGCAACAACAACACAACACAAATAACTGCAAAATGCCGCTGGCCTCGCGAGACTTCAGCTAAAATCGTGGATACGCATGCGTCTGGGGATTGCCTTTCATAATGTATTGGTGAATGTCCCCATAAATTGTGTACACAGCAAATGGTTAAGAAAACCGAAGCTAACACAATGCTACTCCAATGGCTTAAACGGTCCGCAGTCCACGGTCCACGTCCCACGGTCAAAATGCCAAACAGCTGCGGACAATGTTTAAATCTTTTAATCGTTTTGGAAAACCATAATTCATATGCAAAACCCATATGTGGCCCACACTTGTGTGTTAACCTTGGGCCCCAGCCATTCATCCATGCAGCCAAGTGGCAAGATGACTCATCACAGCGCACTTTGCCGGCAAGTAAAAAAAAAAAAAAGTGCTGAGCAAGTTGTTGCCAATCGACAATTGTCAACTGAGACAGCTGTCATGTGCATCGATCTTCAGCTTGGCTCTAATATTATGGCCATTGCTATTTCCATTCCTATTCTCATACCTTATCTGTGTGATGCCAAAAAGCTTTCTTTTCTAACGGCTATGCCACACATAAAGCTCTGGCAGAACAACAACCACCACAATAACCACAACAACAAACATTACCAACTCCCATACAAAACATTCTTGACGCTGCTTGTTGGAACTGAAACGTTGTTAGCAGTTGGACTGCGCACAGTGGCACAAAAGCATTCAAATAGCATTAAACTTAATTGCTGATATTCAAAATTACTTGCATTGCATTCCTGATTAAATATTTATATTAATTTTTAATTAAATTTAATGTATTTAATATAATTTAAAAGCAAAGCCTACTAAAATTTAAAGTCAATAGTCTTAGTACTTCTATCGTATATAAGTGAAACTATGCTTAATTATTTCTGCTATAAGTTCAAATACTTTTCTCACATATTCTTTAATTCAAAACCAGTCGAAAATGCTACCGTCGACCGCATTCGACAGTATAATACCCTGTACAGGCTTCTATATTAAAAGTATTTTGATAATAGGTACTTTGATTAAAATAAAAGTAAGAACATAACAGGTGTTTAAAGAATACCCTTTTAAAACTAACTTTCACATATTTATACATATTCAACCAAAAGCTGAGTGTCACGCCACTTAATTTACTTATGCTTGTATCGCAGTAGTTCGCTATCTCGCTCGCACAAATATGCACACATGGTAAGCAGACGCATGTATCAGAGTCGTTCGCTGTCTTGCTCGCACACATGTGCTGCCTGCTGCTCTACGATTCAATGGAAAAATAATTTTTTTTTGCTGATATTTGTCTTATTTATAAACCGATCTTGATGAAACTTTCAGCATAGCTTCTATATGATATTATTCAAGCACCTGTTAAGTTAGAAGTGTCTATATTGAAATATGTGGCGATTATTAGATTTTTTCAAATTGCGGGGGAAGGGGGGAGGTATCCAAAATTTAAAATAAACTTGATCTGTGTATGGTATACAGGAACCTTCATGCCAAATTTGGTGTCTCTAGCTCTTATAGTTGCTGAGATCGACGCGTTCATACAGACGGACGGACAGACGGACGGACAGACAGTCGGACATGGCTCAATCGACTCGGCTGATTATGCTGATCAAGAATATATATACTTTATAGGGTCGGAGATGCCTCCTTCTGCCTGTTACATAAATTTTTTTCACAAAGTTAATATATCCCTGTACAGGGTATAATTAATGAAAATATTACCATAACTAATACAACAAGTTTCATAAAGTTCTCATACATATATAATAATAGATTTTAGCCTACTTGTTAGCTCAATAACAATTTTAAAAAGTTCACACGCTACACAGTATTCATACAGTTTTAAGCACACGCTGACCCACTGTGCCGTTCCATTCCCACTTTGTAGCAGCCTTGAGGCTCGCTACCAACTTCCAACTTCAGTATTAAACAAGATCTCAAAGCGTTCGGTTCGATTCGATGCGAGTTGCGTCGCTTGCCCGCATAACTTCATAAACAAATGCTTACTCCCTGAGCAACAGATCAAAGAATACTATAATCTTCACATTATTGTTGTTATTATTGTTATTGTTGTTGTGGTTGTGCAAGTGCTTAAGCTGCGTGGGAGTTGCCTAAACCGAAGAGTTTGCCTAGTTAATTGCTATTGTGGTTAATGAACAAAACCCCTAAAAATAATAATAATATTATAATAGTAAACAACAAAAGCCAGTGACCGAATAGACCGCCCTCGTCTGCCACCATCCGAGCGTCGATACGCACTGTTGCCTTTTTCATGCCACAGATACAACGCCGACAACAACAATACAACGTTAAAGACGCGCCGCAGGCACAAGTGTCAATGCTTTTTGTGTGAATTTTGTGCAGATACCAAAATCAAAAAAAAAATAAATAAAACAAAAAACAAAGCAATAAACAATAATAATAAAAGTAAAAAAAATAATATAAATAAATAAGCAACAAACTGCGGGCAGGCAACTGGTTTGGTCAAAAGTGAGTAACCAAAGTGTGTTGAAACAAATACCAAAAAAAAGTTTGATAATGATAATGATAATGATGAACAGACGGAAAGAGCACAACCAAAACCATAAACCACAAGTAGGGCTCTAGCAGAGGGGTATTGGGGTATTGGGAGGTTGTGAAGGTATCGCTGCCAAAGTGGGTGATGATTTCCGTTCAAACCGCAAAAAACCCTTTGGCCAGTTTTGTCGTCATTTGATATGCAGACCACAAAGCGCACGGATCGTATCGGAAAAACAATAGAAAAACTAAACTGGAAATCCGAAACGGAAAAGTGTGTCACATGCAAATTGCATTTGAAATAAATCCGTGGAATTTGATGCCCATAAACGTAACAATTACGACCAAAAGCAGAAATAATAAAGCTAAAAAGCGACGGAATCTTCAGTTCGACGAAGACTAAATGCTCTAACAGCTTGTGGAAATGTCAACAATATAGTCAAGTTGATCGCTTTTCTTAACTTCAGTGAAGTACAAGAATTTGTTAAAAAGATTCTTAATTGTTTGCTATATTCGATTGTTCCTATTGCAGCTATAAGATATAGTCTTCCAAATCTAGTCAATTCAGTTTATGTGCTGTTTGCAATCAAGTTTATCGGGTTAGAACTAAATAAGTCAGAAAACGAAGAGAATCATTTACAAAAACGTTGCCTTTATCGACTCAGCTCATTTGTCCGATCAGAAACATATATAGATACTATCTCTGTCCACTCACAGCTCCTTCACTATGAGTCACAGTTTGTTACAAAAGTATATTGCTCACTGTAAGAGTATGCAAATAAATCAAAAAGAATAATCAACTGCAAGTGCTGACCCCAAGAAAACTGAGCTCCATTCCATTTTAGTTTCTTTTTTATGGCAAAAACTGTTGACGCTTCAAGTTCAGTTGCAGTTGCCATTTGTGGCACGTTGACGTGCCACTGTAGTGGGCTTCTAAGTACTTGAAGATTGCAGTCGCAGTTGCCGTCGAAGTCTCCGACTACAGTCTACAATCTACAACAGTCGCTCAGTCTCCGTTGTAGACATGCATAATTCAACAGAATGTGCGACCGGTGACCACAAAATACCATCGACTGCAAATACAGATACAGATACAGATACGTATACGTATGTAGCTACCAATCAACCCATCTACCTAACTTAGCTTTACTACCTGTCTGTGCCTGTCTCCCTGTCTGTTCGTCCGTCTCACTGTCTCTCTGTCTTCCGCCTCTTCCTCTGTCTACCTGGCAGGCCATCGTTGATCATCATCAACGGCAGCTACAGCTTCAATGGCGCAGACACAAAACTTGCCACAAGATACTTCTCTCGTTCAAGATACAAGATACACACACCGGATTCGGATTCTCAGCAGATTTGCCTTCCCCTACTCCCCCCTCCCCCCATCATTACTCTTCCCCCTGTCTACGTCTGTGTTGTGTTGTGTTGTGAGAGAATGTTGTGTGTACTTTTCTTATGGTTATTAACATGACGACGGCCTGTTGCCGGTTGCCAAGTTGCAAGTTACCAAGTCTCTAATGAAGCGCCCTTTTGCTACGTTTGTTGCCCTCGGTTTGTCTGTGTTGTGGAAGGGGGGGTAAGGGAAGCTGCACTTCCGTGCCTATGACAAATGACGTTTCACCATACAAATTGATAAGTGCCGTTAGGTCCGTAGATGTTGCAACGCCTCTGCCTCTGTCTCTGCCTCTGCGTCTGCCTCAACTGATGTGATTTGATTGCACCTCTGATTGCTTGTCATCGCTGGCAGTTGGTAGTTGGCAGTTGGTAGTTACCACTGCCCGTGGCAACCAACTGAGGCGACACATGCCGTTGGCATTGGCCCGTGTGGAGTTACAAATTTGCTGCAGTTAAATTCCCATATCTCTCCTCTATATATATATATTTATATATATGTATATATTTACAGTTTAGAGCTAAGCGAGTCGCCGTTGAGGTAATTTCAACTCCATTAGCTTGCAACTGTTGCAATGACGAACGTTTTGTCGTCCCACACACACACACACACACACACACACTCACACACACAGAGACTTATATCTTCGCTCTTAGTATGAAATTTCCGGTGCAGTTGTGCAAAGTGCTTGGCATTGTTTTGGCTTCGTTCAACTCTTTCACAGTTGATTTCTGCATACTCAACCACCTTATAAAGCACATATATCAAGACGATACGAGTACAATCCATCAACTCTGGGAAATTATGAACTTTTTTTCTTATTATTATTTTTTTGTTTAGTTTGCCAAATTTGCATATACAACCACAATGCTGTGTAAACTGAAAGTGTTGCTTGCTTAAATATGTTAAATATACACTACAGTCCAGCAGCAACAATATTTCATATCATTAGGTGGGGAAGTAGAAAGATATATATATATATATAGAGAGAGAGAGAGAGAGAAAGAAACAGAGACTATTATTTATGTTAATAGTAACTTGGTAAAATAATAAGAAATGTGCAGAATATATAAGAAATAATATACACAAGTATTTGATTAGAGGAAGTGAGAGAAGGGAGATTTATGTAAGTAATATTATTATTATTATTAATATTTACTATGAATATTTAAATTGTTAATGAGCAGATATATGAAAAAGTGGAAGACAAATAAAGTTAAAAACGAAAGACTTATATAGTTAGTATGCCATTAATAGTACTATCTTCTATAATAGTATCTTCTCTTATAATAGTATCTTCTAGTAGTAATATGACACATATTAAACTGAAAGTTGAGCAATTGAAAGACATTTATAAAATGTACAAAGAGAGACAGTTTACAGCTGATTTCATTTCTCAGAGTCTTAACAAATAAACCTAAACTTACTGCCAAGAAAACCTAACTTTTGTAACTAATGCATTTGGCCTATAAAAAAAAGAGATCAACAAGCCGAAAGTATATTTATTATTATTATTAAAATGTAATTTTCATAAACAGTTATGTTTAGATGGCTTTGTGGTTCTTTGCGCAAAATTGTAAAGCTTTAGAGGTAATAATTTCGCATAAGCTGAAACCTGAGGTTGTTCCAGTTTTTTTGGGCAATTACGTAGCACTCTTGCTTTTAGTTTATTATTTCAGTAATTCCATATTGTGTTGTGTATTGTTTTGTGTTTAAAGCAAAACTAATTAAGTTGTGCTTTGTGAAAGTCAAATGAAAATGCAAACAATTTGTATTTATATTTCTCTGCTTCTCTGCAACAGTTTTGGGCCATGCATGCCAATTGGCCATAAGACGCAAGTTATTTACTTAGGATGCGACCTGGAACCGCAAAATTCCGTTATAATATAATTTTAACCTTTCGGAATGTGGTTCAAGTTGTTATGGTTGTTAGTCATGTTGTTACTGTTGTTTGTTGCTGCTGTTTTTGGTTACTCATTGAGTATTTATTCAATATTTGTTGGGCATTTTCAATAGTTTTGTATAAATTATGCCGTTAACAGCGCGCATGTGTAAGACTTGTAATGCTTCCCTTCCGCGCCATCCCTCTGCTCACAGTCCTCGTGTAACAGCGACTGCAACACGCAACAGTTGACTTTCACCAGCAACAACAACACAAAACAACACAAGCAACATTTGTACAGCGTGTTGTGGATTTATTTACACCACGTAACCGTCTTTAGCCACCGCACCACCAAGTGCTGCTGCAGCTTCCCAACACGTTGGCGGCGCAATTAATTGCCCATTGACAGGCGCCCCCCCCCCCACACCTCCTCTTCGTAGTCCCAACGGGGGGTACGGGGGCCCTAATCAATGAATACCATTTCACTTTCATTGCGGCCAAGTTAATTAAAGCGCGTCGCTTAGGCTAAATAATTGAACATGAACAAAACTCTACAAGCTCTGCACACTCACCCCTCTCCTTCCCCACCACCACCACACTCTCCTGTGTGAAGTCTCCACTCAGCTGTTGTGGCACTGCGCATGTCCCGATTGTGTCATCGTCATTGTCCTGCAACAAAAACTGAATTCAGTTCCGTTGCGAATTGAAGTGACAACAACATGTCCACAAATGCTGCTGTTGCATCCACATCCTCGGCAGCTGCCTCGCCCAGTGGCGTGCGTCGTGTACGCACCGATCTGAAGACGTCAGAGAACAGATTCCTAGCGGGGCAGCTGCCACAATCGCAGCGCAGTCAACGCAACAGCTCATCCCCCGTTCGCATTAAGCAGCTGAGCAACTGCCCACAACACGCCCACGCCCATCATCATCCACATTACCACTATGTGCCGCATTTTGTGGCAAGCAGTGCACCGCCAGCGAATGCCACATATCTTAGGTTGCTGACAAGCGGCAAGTTGCACCTACAATTACTTATACTGTCTCTATCTCCTTCTCTTTACAGCGCCAAGCTGCCCGCACGTGCCACACGGCTGTTGAATCGCTCCCGGTTGCAGGATCAGCAGCAGCAACAGCTAACGGGCAACGATTCGGACAACAGTTTGCGTTCCACACACAGCGGCGCCTCCGGACGTAAACGCAGCACAGCTGCCTCCCGTGCCTCCACCGCCTCCTCAACGTCGAGTCTGCAGCGTCGCCAGCAGCAGCAGCAGCAGCAGCAGCAGCAGCATCCGCAGTTGTCTGCCACGGCGTCTGGTTCGAGACGTGGTACAGGCCACGGTAGCAACGCGGAGCTGCACAGCTCATCGGACGATCTGATGTTGTATGACAAATCCTTCAGGAATGCCATGATCCAGGATGTGTTGCAGTTTAAGAAGCAGCTGCTGCGGCTACGCCGCATCCTTCAGGAGGTAAGCGACATGAGCAAGCTGAGCGATTCTTTTCTTATTTTTGCATTTACTTAATTTTCTTATGCACATGCCTCATGCCTCATGCCTCATGCCACATGCCACATGCCACACACGACACACACTCTCATAAATATCCAACTCACATTTGCACCGTCACACAGGAAGCTGATTTTGATTTGAAGCGGGTAGGTTTTCTGTTACTTTTGTGCGAGTTTTCCCCCTCATTTTCTTACCTCATAAATGTTGCAGTGGAAATGGATTTTCATACATAGTTTAACATTCATTTGCTTTCCGCATTTTCAGACGGAGACCCTCAATCCCTTCGAGAATGACAACATGCAACTGTTTGCGGCCTGCGGATTGGATAGCAAGCAACTGAATGACATTGACTTGGCCAGTTTGACGTCATCCACAACGGAGGATCCATTGCAGGAATTATCGGATCTACGTAGACAGGTGGTTTACCTTCAGGTATTTGCACGTTCTTTGCATTTCGTTTGCTCGATTAGACAATCCACAACTCAGTCTGAGAGTACTCACTTTCGCTTATCTCTTATCAAATACGATGCAGTCACATTCAACAGGAAACAGTTTTTACAGTCTTATCTTACTTATAACTCTATCTATAACTATTGCTGTTGTTGTTTCCATACCTAATACATTGGCATGTAACATACAATTGCAGACAACATACAACAACAACAACAACAACAACAAACAAAAAAACATATACTTATGCTTATTATATACTCTAAATATATACATATATCTTTTATCTATCGTGTATATAGCTATAGTTTGTTTTTTTGATCTGCGATACAAGCACCTTGACTCTATTTATAACTAAATCTAGTCACATTTAGTACAACACAAATTACAAAAAATTTAGCTTATTGTTTGTAATACATGCTCCAAATTCCGAATTAGCCGATAGTTTAAAGAGAATTAAAGAGTTTCAAATATAAAATTGAATTAATATAAAACAGGGAGCATTTTAAAGAATTTTCTCGGAATTTAGAGCATGCTTGTGATTGATGTTGATTGATGTTGATTGATGGATAGCATAAGCATACTCGTAATCGTATTTCTGCAAGTTTTTTTTCAATTACTTAATCGTCTACAATTTGAAAACTCTCTGGCTTAGTTCGTATACTACAATATGAATATTTCATTTAGTTTTGCTGTGAGAAAAGAGGGCTAGAAAGAGACAGAGAGAATGATTACTAACTCTGGGCACACTGTTTGTTGTTTTAAATCAGGGTCAAGTGGATGATCGTGATCGCACCATACGCCTGCAGCGAGATCTCATCGAGCAACTGGAGGCGGAGAAGCGACAGTCGAGTGGCGATGTGGCCAACAAGGAGCGCATTAGCATGGCCACCCAAACGGAGCGAGTAAGTGTGACCAGTTCACTTCAAATATACTCAGTATATGTATATACTTAAGTGTATGCGTGTGTCTTGTATGTGTGCACAATGATTGACTAACCGAACGCTATCAACAATTCCAATTCCACTTTCACAGACACGACCACTTGCCATTGGTGCGGAGGGTTTGTCCAGGTAGGCAAACATTCAATTCCATTCGACATTATGCATAATGATTTACTTTACTTTACTTTACTTTATTTGTATTTACATATATTTGTTTAATTATTAATTTATTGTTATTTTCGTTTTGTTGCTGCCACATCCAACAAAATGGCATACAAAACACCGTTTGTGGCAAGCTCTGTTGTTGTTGTTATTGCTGTTGAATTGACACTTTGCTGTCAGCTGGCTTCATGCGCCGCTGGCTTTGGCCGCTTGCAACTGCAACCGCAATCGCGGTTGTGGCATGCAAATCAGTTGGCCACTTGACGTTAATGGTTGCAAATTGTAATGCGGCGGCAGCCTAATTGGGGCAACAGCATTCAACAAGTAGCTGCCACAAGCGATGTTGCATTGTTGCATTGTGCTCATTGTCTAACTGTTCGTATCTTTAACATTTGATTAACCACTTTGCCACTTCACCCACACACACACACACACACACACTCCCCACCAAATCTTTTCCAACACGCTGCCACATATAATATATTATCTATATAATCTATATAGACTACAGTTTGGGGAGCAACAGGTACTATTTTGTGATTTCATCTTAGCCATTATCGTGCTGTGCGCAATCAATCTCTTATGTATACTACACCTAAGTTATAGCTGTTTGGATAACTGTAACTTTTGCACCTGAAGCGAATTAAAATTCGATTTTGTTCCACTTCTAAGATCTACATACCAATTGCTTTAACTGTATCTAATACTAACTAGACTAAAATAAATAGACTAATACTAATTAGTTTTAAGTCATAGCTCTAAGCATTCAATTTGTTGCCTGACACTTAACACTGTTTGTGAACTAATTTAATTGCATGCGGCAATTAAATAGAGTCCCCAGGTAAAGCAGATTCAAAACTAACCAATCAAATTGAAGGTAACATTTCTCATGTACATGATTGAAGCTTAACAGACACTTTAATATGCAGATAAAGTTGACTGCACCTGTTACCTCCACATGCTAAATATTTGAGTAGTTTATGTCACTGTTTATCATTATTAATGCTCACATTTTATATAAATATAATCTATAATTAACATTGCAAATTTAAGGCTTTTAAAAGTAAATGTTAAACATTTAAAATTCATTAACGTAAATCATTTGAACTTCATCAAAATAGTTGATCAAACTTTACAATTCAAATATTACAAATATAAAGTTTTTAATTTAACTAACTTAAAAGCCAATAATTTATAATTATAACAAAGCGTTGGCACATTTCGTTGCAATTATATTTAACAGCATGTGAACTGTGGCATGTACATAAGAAATGGCACTTTAATATTATTGCAATCAAACGCAAATCTCATTCAGAGCATGTGCACATTGTACTCCCGTGTAATGTTTCCGTCCTAATCTATGGATGTTTCTCTGCCCGCAGAAGTAAGCCCGAATACACCAGTTACACCACGCACTTTCCGGCGTTGCACTTGCATTGCAACGACTCAACGGTGGCTGCCACAACGATAATACGTCATCAGCAGCAGCCGCAGCAGCCGCAGCAGCAGCAACAGCAACAGCAGCAATCATGCAATGGACACCGCAACAATCACGGCAATCACAGCAATCACAGCAACTGCAACAACAGCAACAGCAACAACAGTTGTCGTGCCCTGAGTCAGACACGTCGCCACACGATCATTTCGACAACGTTGACCAACTACAATCAACAACTGGCAGCTGCCGCATATCCGCGTCGTGCTTCCATCGGTTGGGATGCCACAGAGACGGTCACTCCCACGCCCACGCCCCCTGTGAACGCCCATAAACCAGTGCGTATCACATTAATAGGTGAGCCGCTGCCATTGCCAAACGGAGGCTGCCACAAGAAGTTGCAACAACAAGCAGTGCAGCAGGCACAACAGAATGGCGTCAAGACACGGTTCCTGAACGGCAGCTGCCAGAGCAAGGGTCAGGGCACACATCATTATCAGCCGTTATACAACAGCAACAAGATGACAAACCCAACCGTAACTATAGTCTGATTTATAGATAAACCCTCCCAATACCGCATTCTTCAGATATTCCTACAAAACAAGACAACAAATACAAAAACAACTGCGCACAAGTTTCTCAGCAAGCGCTAAAGAAATTAAGCTAATATAAAACAGTTCTTAAATAAATAAACTTATAGATGAGATGATATATGATATAATTTGCGAAGAGTTGAATAGTATATGATAGTATAGAATATATGAGCAGATGTAATATTCTATAATATGATATGAGATGAGATGATATTATATATGCTATTGATAAAAGAAATATGATATTCTATAATACGAATATGATATGATAAGAAGTTATAATATCTAACATAATATTATATTTATAATATCATACGATGGCAAAAGATATATTATATGAATGTACTCTCAAATTGTTTACAGTCTTACCAAAACCAGTGACAAACTTAAGCCCTTGGGCTTATATTATATAGAATATCATATGGTATACTTAGGAGCTCTATTTCTCGGATATGTCCAACAAACAGCTCTAAAAAACTTCAATTTCTTCTAAACTAATTATGGTTAATTCCTTATGTTATTTAATTTGTAGCCTAAGTTGTAGTAATGTTCATGTAATTCTCTGTTTTAGATATTTGTATTATAATAATAATCATCTTCTAGATTTATTCACATAACGCTTGAAAATAGTATACAAATTATAAATCATTAATAAAGAAATGAATTAAAATAATATTTTTCTGCAAGAGCACAATAAATTGTAATCAATGTGCAACTAATTATAAATTAATTATTTTATTATAATATATATATATATATATATTATTATTATTATTATTATTATTATTGTAAGCAATGCTAAGCTGATTAAAAAGTTCTAGCTAGATGCTATTTATCTACGTATAAACATATAGATATGTGTGTGTTTTCTTTCAACTTGTGGCAGATGCTTTGTTTACAGCTGCCACTTCAGAGTTCTTAAGTCAATCGAAAACCGGACTCTGAAGTGGGAAACTGAAACTTGATTTGACTGCGTTCTTATCAAAAGCTTGTCTGACGAATGATTCTCAGTAGCTGATGAGCTGTCGCGCTGGAATGTCGCTCTTAACTTGGCCAATTCTCTGGCTAATGTGCTGCCTCTTCGTACACAAGTGCAGCACGCAGGTCTGTGAGTCGCAAAGTTGGCGCAGCTTTGTGTGTCATGAGTTGTCCAGCCTCCAGGAGCTAAGCAATATAAAGGACTCTCCCACCAACGACTGGCATAGATTGATCATCAGGAATGAGCACACTGAGTTCATTATAGGCACAGCCACCTCTGCGCCCCACTTGGCCAACCTGTTGGACTTGAATCTGTCGCATGTGCCACGCCTGCAACTGCACAGTCGCGGCTTCTCCAATCTGCCCAATCTGAGGCACCTCAATATCAGTGGCTGCTCCCTGGATCAGCTGCGTGGCTCGCACTTTGCCACCGACTCGGCGCTGCAGTCCCTCGATGCGAGTCACAATGAACTCACAACTGTGACAAAAGATTGCTTTGACAATCTGCGCAAATTGGTTTATGCTAATTTCACACACAATTCTCTGACTCAGCTGGAGCTGCCACACATGCCGCTGCTGCAACAACTCAATCTTGGCAACAATGACTTGGCAAATCTCAGCCTTGGCGACTGCCCACAATTGCAGCAACTCATTCTCAATGATAATCAACTCAGCCAGGTAAGTGACAGGCAATTCCAGATAACATATCGAAGGTCTACTGAAGTTGCTTTTGTTTGGGTACGATCAGTGCTTTCATTTAAACTAATTTCTATTGTTTAAAATAATAGATGTGTATGGAAATTGCAAGCTAAGAGGGTTTTGGTAAATCGTGATCAACCTGCTGATACTCTGTAATCGTAACTTAAATGCTCCAAAATAGTCAACTTGTCTAACTTTATAACTAATCCATAAACATCAAAGTTCAGCTCGTCTAGGGACTAATATACCCTATGCCTTTAATTTTAGAGTTTACTCTTATAGTCGCAAATATTTATACGTTGACTTAATGCCCGTTGACCCTTTTTGCAGGGCATTAAAACCAGTTTTCTAATAGCGATAACCCGAGTATATAATCAACATTACAATTAGATTAAATCAAGATTACTTAAAATAAACCCTATAATAACTTTAAGACAGTTTATTAACTTAATTTCATATATTTCACTTTTCATTAGCTGGACGCGACATCCTTGCGTGGATTACATGGACTGCAGGAGTTACAACTGAGTGGAAATGCGCTGAACGAGATTGGCAAGGATACTTTCCAGCCGCTAATGCAGCTGCGTTTGTTGAATCTGTCGCGGAATGCACTGGGCGCACTGCGTCAACAAGTCTTTGGCTCTTCAACAGTGCAACAATTTGCACTACAGCAATTGGATTTGTCATCGAATGACATTAGACTGCTCTTCGACAATCAATTCCGGCTGCTGGGCAGACTGCAAGTGCTGGACATATCCCACAATAACATCGCTAGTTTGAGTGGTCCTCACTTTGCAGGTCTGCAGTCGCTGCGAAAATTGTATTTGCAGTCGAACGATATCATTGAGATAAAAGGGCACACCTTTGAGGCGCTGGAGGATCTGGACACACTGGACTTGTCCCACAACAGCATAGAGTACCTGGGGGAGCATTCCTTTGGCAGAGGGACACTTCCTCGCATGC
The DNA here is from genome assembly GCA_018901825.1 of Drosophila funebris. Classification (NCBI taxonomy): domain Eukaryota; kingdom Metazoa; phylum Arthropoda; class Insecta; order Diptera; family Drosophilidae; genus Drosophila; species Drosophila funebris. The sequence continues at coordinate 6,365,828 of JAEIFK010000688.1, forward strand.
GCAAACTCAACCTAAATTCAAATAGTATAAAGTATCTGCATGCTCTTGCCTTCTCATCGATGCCCTTTCTGGAATACCTCTCGCTGGGCAACAACGAACTGCGCCAGCTCGACGTGCGCATGTTCGCACCGATGCGTCGTCTACAGAAGCTGCATGTGGGTCACAATCAATTGATAGAAATCAATAGAGATGTCCTGGAGAGCATGAGCAACATCACTGATCTGCTGATTGACAACAATAAGCTGACCTTTCTGCCAAATCTAAACGGCACGCTACCTAATCTGAAACGTATTGCGATCGAGGGCAATCCCTGGCAGTGTACTTGCTTTGCGCAGATGGAGCATTGGCTGCTGACCAAGCGGGTCACCTATTTCCGCGAAGGCACAGGCTTTTACAGCGGGGGAGAAGCCGCTGTGCGTCGTCACAGCATTGGAGTATTGCGTGCAGAACCTGCAGGACGACCGACATCAACATGTAATGGATGAGTTCGAGGAGCAGCTGAATGGAAAGCAGGAATCAGAAGAAAGTTCAGAGGGAGACCGATAAGCTTGTGATTATGATTAACTATGTTAATAAACATTCTAATAATCTAGTTATTCAATTGTTTTCTTCCAAGACAGATTGTGTTATATTAAGTTAAACATTTTGTGGTTGTTTATCCGTTGTGTTTCCTGCGTCTCGCAATTTTGTTTAATTTACAAATTAAAAACTAAAACTCGAGTCGTTTAGGCGCTCTTGACACGCAGGGCCAAAGCGCTCAAATCGCCAATGCACTTGTTCAGCGTCTCCTTCTCCTGCTGGGGCGAGATGCTGGACAGCACGTTAGCCACAATCCAGTTGGCCATATGCTTCTGGCTGAGACGGCGCTCGACGTGACGGCACTCCACCTGGTAGTCCAAGCGGCGCTTGACCTCAGTGTAGACATTCATGGCACGCTCACGGAATGCGGCTTCCAATTGCAATGCAATGTTCTCTTTCTTGGCTTCCATCAGCATCAGAGCACCGTCGGCGCGCCATTGCTCCTTCTTTTCGGCCTCGATGGCATCAGCAAGCACCTTCAGCTCAGCCTCACGACCCTGCTTCCACTCGCCTTCAATTTTCTACAAATAAATCAATATTTGGGGCATGTGATATTTTCAAATTGTTGTGGGCTTTTGAAACTCACATCGATTTCGCCATCAGCCCAGCGAGCGATAGCTGGACCAAGTTTCTTGACCGCAATAACAGCCATGATACCAAGGGAGAGACCGGAGTAGTATTCATGCTCCATAACGTAGATTTCCTTGGAGCACAGGTAGGTAATCAGACCCACGCCGAATGTGTAGGGACCGGTGACACCAGTCTTGTTGTAGAAGAACTGGAACCATTCCTCTGGAATGAAACCCAAGCGCACCTTGCCGGGATGTTCGGGGCGCTGACGGCGCTCAACGGCACCACCGGCTGGCTGGGCGGCAGCAGCAGCCGAGCGGGTAGCCACCAAGCTTAATGGGCGTTGGGCTATAAATAAACTTAATTCGATTAGTATTATGCTAAACCAGCCGTCATTGGCACAAACCAATGCAAAATTTAAAATTTGACGTTTATGTTGCGAATGTTCCCCGTGATTACATAAACCACGATGGCTGATTTTGAGGTGCCGTAACAATTTTCACGGTCGTTTTACGGCGTCACTTCCACGCGCGAATTGGTCGAATAGCGATTTATAAGCAACATAATATTATTATTTCATTATTTTCACTTTTACCTGTAAGCAGTGCGGCTCTGGAGAACATTTTTGTAATAATGTTTCGAGGAATTTATGCTACTAAATCGACGATTAGGTCCTCACCTACTATGCAGTTCACAATATAACAAACCTATCGTATACATCGATATTTAATCGATATATGTCAGTTCTCCATCTCGAAAGAGCATTGCCACACTTTTGCTATTTTTTCCCCATGATCTGGTTGCAAACATTTTCAATAAGTGGTAACCCGATTAAAGTGCCAAGTGTGGCAACAGTATTTTGCAGTAGTGCACTTACAGCCACACTACATGCATACATATATGTTCAAAATAATTGCGCGATGGCATTGCAAGGGTGGTGGCCGCCAACAGGTGATCACTTTGCAGTGGATATTGCAAAACAGACCATTTCTTTCGTATCTTTGTAACTTTACAAGTTTTTATTTTAAAAATATTACAATTCGCTAAGTAAATTGTGTCTAAATTAATATGAATCGGCTGTGAAACGTTTTGCATCAAAATACTTTTACAAAATACTATAGAGACAGCGAAGATATATTTAAATGATATTTGTAAGAATTGTGTTTCTTTTCGTTTATACATTTATGCTATTCGTTTCAATTGATCAGTTCTCAAAGCTATTTCGTGTAGTTTGCATAAATGTAATATAAAAAAATAAACAGTAAAGCATGAGCATCTTTGTTTTTTGTTTTCGCTAAACTAACTAAAATGACTGTCTTGTGCGTAGAAGATAAGAACCTAAAGAGAACATTAATTACATACAAAAGATTATACAAAAATATTAAAATGAAAGTATAAAAATCACTTGCGCGCTATAGTTACTTGTACAGCATATTAAATGAAACATGATACGACTATTTACAGCAGTGAACATATTTAGAAACGTAATAATACATGTATAAGACTATTTTACAACTTTCAACATTGTTCTTTGTTTTCTGTATACAAAACGAAATGATTTGGCTCGCCTAACACTTAGAATGAAGCTGGTGTTGGTGTTGTGTCGTATGTGCTCAACTGGATGATGATTACAGATGGAATATGAACACATCGCATATCGTACAATCTTCTCTCGACACTGAAGGATGTTTGATGATGGTGCAGTCCGTTCAGGCTCATTCAATGACATTGAAGCGCGTTAGCAGCTTGTGGTAAAACCAACGTACCATGTGCTGTACACGGGATGCCATCCAAGCGCATAGGCTGCCTGTATGACGCAGTTTGGAAGCACAGTGCTTGAAGTGATCTGTGTGTCAAGAGTTAAGGCAACCAAACGTATAAAGAGACAATAAATAAAAATAAGCACGCGGCAATACAGTAAAGAAATATTTTAAAAGGATATAATAATGTCCAAGGTGGATGACCGCCATTTATGTAGGTCACGTACGTGAAACCGTCCTTGCCCTTGCCCCGTATATTGTAATAGTAAGGCAGAAACGAATGTAACGTAAATCTGAAAGGAAATAAGGAAGAAACGTTAATTTGCTAGAGACACGCAAGTATTCGATTAAAGTATGCATATAACACGCAGGTATATCAGATATGGAGGTGTGTTACCTTCTTTTCTCATAGAAATATATGGCAGGTTGATTTGTAGTCAGCGTGTGCAGGAAGATTGCTTTAACCGCATGTCTTTCGACCGTCGTTAAATGATTCATCAGCGCATCCAGTAGCAGCGATCCAATGCCATTCCGACGATGCGATCGATGGACACCCAGTGACAATATGTAGCCCACATCCGCGGTGCGACCCATTGAGTCGGGCAATATGCCTTTGTCCTGCATGGGAAAACCGCTCAGCCTCGTGTAAAACTCATCACTATCACTGATATTGGCTATTACCTCCTTATTGACATTTCGATACGGTTTGATTTCGGCAACAATTAAACCAATTATGGCCAGATTATATACAGCGGCTAACGCAAAGAAGCGCGTGCTTGAGGTAATATCCTCGTACCATGACAGTGGATAGTCGATTGGAAACCATTCTTGGCACAGTGTTCGCACCTGCAAGCCATTAATTGTTTTCAATTATTACAATATTTATTTAAAACTGGCCAACTGATTGCATACTTACCTCGGTCAAATCGTCGGGCACTAAAAACCTTAACTGGACATCGTTAATCGAGCACAAGGGAACATGCTCGCAGTCGCAGTCCACTCGTGTAAGTAGGTCGTTGTTGGGCGGAGCACTGTGTTTATTGTAGCTAATGTCGCACCCAATAACATAAACAGTCCGTGACACAACACATATAATCACAAAATATGCAATGGTTAATTGAAATTTATGATTCAACTTATATAGTAGTAGGCGACGGCGCCGATTTCACTTGCATAATATTACGAACGGTGAAATAGATAAACAAAGGTCTCGATTAACGCGACCCAGCAACAGACATCGGTATCAGTGACGCCGCCTACTCGATTTGGATTCTTTAAAGACCCCAAATCATAGGGCCTAGGCCCCAGCTTGCTACTTGTACTCACAGCGTAAATTGTGCCATGCTACCGAAGCTGCTGCTCTGCTGCTGTTGTTTCCAATTAGGGCAATTATGTCCATGGGTTGTGGCTGTGCACCACAGGTTAAGCGCGGTATACGGTCAAGCGTTTTTGATATGAAAATTCTAAATTTGTATGCTCTGCCTTGACTCTTGACTCTGCGTGCGTTATTTTGTGTGTGCGCTTAATTGATTTTAATTAAAATTCACAATCGCAACATAAACCCACTTGCTAGCTAGCTGCAGTTTTTAATGGTACACATATCAAACATAAACTGTTGCTGCTGCCAATATACTCCATTTAGTGCGAGTCTGCTGTCTTAAGATTAAACACACCCGCATTTCTTGCTCAATTTCAAAGGATTCTTTTTTATATCTCTTTACATTGTTTATTACAACGACAAACGTGAAAACATCACTGTGCAGAGCACAATTGCAAGTGTGAATCAGCTGCTCTGCCATTCACACAAAATTCCGCAGAGTTGCCCTTAAGCCGCAGAGCCATATTATCTGATTGATGTACCGCGCATTTTGAATTTAATTTTATTTATGTAAAGTCAATGGGTTTTTTTTAAAAACGCCTAGCTTGGCTTACACCCTGCGAGGTACTAGCCACTGGCGTTGCTGCTGGTTTCGTCGGATCGTCCAGTACTCGAACCACCATTGAGCTTTTGGGACCAGTGCACCAGGTGATGCCATGCTCATCAATGACAAACGTTTCCAGCGTGACCTGAAACTGGCCACCACTTGAGATGGGCAGCAAAAAGCTGCCAGAAAGGAAATCCCGTTGGGGTTTGACGATTTGATTAAGGGTGACGGTGTCATTGTTTGGCAGCTTCACCAACTCATTCACTGGGCGTGGCGTCATCAGTTGCGAGGTGAGGCTTAGCTGCACCGAGTCGACGCGTCGGAAGTGTTTCTGTTGTTTACTAAAGTGCTGCAATACACCCTCTACCTTGATAACCAAATTACTGCCCGATTGCACAATCACTGGCTCCGTGGCGCTGCGGGGCTGTGGACTAACCGACAGTTTAATCTGTGTGGACTGCAGGATCTGGAAGAAGTACCGCGGAAGGCAGTGCGGCGTCTTTGTTATAATTTCAATCAATGCAATGATTACGTCCAAATGCCTATTACTAATGGTCTTTGCATTGGGCAGCTCTTGCGGCAGATTCTTCTGCATCTGTTCCATGCGCTGACAACTGGCTGCAAAGTATCGCGTCTCCGGATGACTGCCTTTGGTCAAAAAGACAGGCGGCTCTGGCGGCGTTGCGTAACAAATTGACTCGATAATGTGGGCAAAGAGAGCACACTGAAATTCCGCAACTTCAAGAAACTCCAGCGTCACATTGTCCGCATCAAAGGAAGACTTGTAGAGGCGTGCGTATGTCTCCTCACAGGCCTTTAGAACCTTGACAAGCTTTCGCAATTGATTCGTCACATGGCCAAACTTTTGCAAATAGTCGCGGGAATTCTGTGCTAGACTACCTGCAATTGCGGGAGGCGGCACAATCACCTGGGCATTCTTTACTGTCACGGCCAGATGCAGTGTCTGCAGGAACTGTGCACGTATCTTTAGATACTCCAACTGGAAGCTGCAAGGATGCTGTGGCGAGGAACAGGCACGCATGCTGGCCAATGCCTGTTGATAAAGATTGCTGGCCGTCTCCAGGCGCTTCATAAGTGGCAACAATGGCTCCGGCGCTTCAGTAGGCGCATAATTATCCCTCATGTACGCATATTCTAAACCATAATTGAGTATGCACTCGGCTTGCGAGATCTGGGCGAGAGCAACCAAAAAGTAGTGCATGTGATCGCTGATGACAATATGAGAGACCTTCGTATAGATGTGCGCCGCCACATAATGATGACCATAACGACTCGCGGTGCGTGCAATGCGATAGAGCGTCCAACAATTGACACGCTCAATGCAAATCTCGAAGCATTGGACAACTTGCTGTGGTAAATAACATCCCATTGTCGTTTGGCAGACCAATGCGCTGAGGATTTCCACCGTGCGTAGTTGCTGCTCCGGTTCATCGTCGCTTTCCACCACTTTGTTTAGCTTGTACAGAATAAGCGGCAACTGAGCCAGCAGAGGATTGACCTTTAAATTAAATTGTGTTAATTATTATGGTAGTTTATTTCAAAAAGTATTTACCTTGGGTGGCGCTGGCTCATCAGTTTCCATGGCTGCGTCGTCTTCTAGGCTTTCCGATGTGGAGAATGCATATTTGCGCAGCTGAAAGTGTTCACAGAGTCCAACAAGTGCTTCGCATATTAACTGTGCGTTGGCTGCTGGATAAACGACGTTGTCGCCCAGTGTATTGGCCACCATCTCAATGAAGTCGGCACCAAATTCTGCATTTGCTTGGGTTATGCGTATGCCATATGTAAGCACACGTCGTAAATCACGGGTACACTCCGAACGACGTGCCGTGCACAGGAGCACACCCTCCATATGCAAGTTAACCACGTCCAGTATGTCATCAACAGGTGTCACCTGCTTCTGCAGTCCAAAGGCCACCAAAGCGGACAGCACAGCCATTGCCTGGGTAGCCGTAGTGTAATCATCCAATTTACTGATGCACTGTACGCAAAGACGCAGCAACGCTTCGCGATGCTGGAGCAGCAGTTGCTGACAAGTCAACGGACACTCGCTCAGCTTCAAGAGTATGGAGAGAAACAGGAATTGTTCTGCTCCATTTGTGCAGAGATTAAACTTGCTTATCAACGCACCGATGGCTGGTTTGGGCCAGGCATTAACGCTCTGCTTTCCTGCCAACTCGTTGAATGAGCGTAATACTTGGATACGCACCGGCGTGCGAAGATCCTCCATAAAGTCAAGTAGTACATTCAGCTGACCAGGGACGCCGACAAGCGTACGCGATGACAATTGGGTTAGTGTATTAATGATGGCCACCACGAAACTCTGAGCCGGGTATTTAGGCAACAGTTCAAGGCATAGTTTGCTAACTAATGCCGCCGTATTGGCGTCGTGATGCATGTGACGCAGAACTGGAATAAGCAGCAGTTTCATGGGCACCGGCACCTGTAGGGATTCAATCATGTCGGAGATTTTAGCACACATGCTGATGGCAAAGGAGCTTGACTGGGCGGCAAAGCAACTGCTAGCGTAGATGGCTGCCTCAACCTCGACGGTGTCGTGACTGTCAAGTGCCCGACGTATTGCATGATGCACCTGTGGCTTCTCTGGTATCACACGCGAGACTGCGCCCAGTGTGCGTAGCAGTAGAGCACGCGCCACCGGATCATTTGAATGCATCACCATAAAAATACGACGCACAAAGTTGTCAATGTTGAGTATCTTATCCAGATGATTCTCGCTTTGCTGGCACACACGCAAGACCCAGAATCTCAATAGATTTGAGCCGCTTACAAAGAACTCGGCCAGTTTAATGAATGACGAGTTAATCAGTATGGGGAAGGGATACTTTTCAAAGAGTCTTGGAAACCGTACAATCGCCTCGCATTGGATTCCCTGCTTTGCACTGCGAAGTCCCTTATCCAGCTCCATGAGCACGGCGTTTGAATCATGTTCATTATCATTTAGAAATGACTCGTTGAACATGCTGACGCGTGTGCCCGTTAAATGTGCCATTTTCCACTTTTTGAATAATTACATCGACTTCAGAACAATAATTGTTTCACAAAATGAAAACAAACAGCAGTAAACAATATAGAAAACCAAATGCACACAACCGGCTGCCATTCAGGTGTGAACGTAAAAGATGATTATGCAGCTGAGTGTGGCGTATCAAGCTTAACAGAGGCGCTAATTTTTAACATAGCTGTTAATCACTTCGAACAGACGTTTTTGTTAATTGTAAAATTGCGCTTGTTGTTTTTATTGTTCAAATAATTATGTTTGTTTTAACTAAAGTTAATGATGGTATGTTAGTAGACAACGAATTCAATTTTGTGTTAATGTTCGTTTCTTTTTACAGAGAAGGAAAAATTCATTTTAGTTCCCACTCAAAATGTGTACACAATCGGCCGCTTGTCAACTGATCTGATTTTGTCAGAGGATCTCAGTATTAGTCGCACCCATGTGCGGCTAACTCTGCCCAGCGCAGGATCAAGTGAAGGGGTCACTGTGGTCGATCTAGGCTCTAAATACGGCACCTACATCAACAATGACATTCAACTTAACAAAAAGATGCAGGCCAAAACGCCAATACCACTGCAAGTCGGAGATAAGATCCGCTTAGGTGCACTTAAGAATATTTGGCAACTGACACAGCTGAACCTGGCGACAACTCCATCAGCACTTGGGCGTCCTGAATTGGAAGAGCTTCAACAGCTCCTCCAACCGCTGAGCGGTGCTCTGTTGCCATGCTGGTCGAAAGATTGCTCGCATCTAACCATGGACAATGTTACGGTCACTGTGAAGCTTTTGCATGCTTTGCTGGATAACAAGCCCATAGTCAACGTTGGCTTTTGGCGAGCATTGTCTAAAGTAGCACGCCGCGTTCACATCTCAGAAGATTGGCCCAAACCGGCAGACTTTCCGCCATCTCAGTCGCAAGATATGCCTAGCATTAAGTGGGATCCAGATCGCATAAAATTATTTACCAGAAAAACTTTCGTGTTTTGCAATCGCAAGCATTTTGAAATGTATGGCCCGGTTGTTCAAAAGGCCGGAGGCGCTTGCAAGGATCTTAACTCGGGTGTTCGCAGACAATTCCTAACTAAAAACGAAGTAGTGGTCATACAATATGTGCCCTCAACCCAATCTCAAGCCACTGAAACAATTCACAATGTACAAGGTATATATTCAATACACATACATTGAAATTTCATGTTTTTATAACCTGTCAATTATTTTAGATATTTTGGAGCAAGCTGGACGACGTCTTATACCCGATTACGAAATTGGACTGGCCATTCTTCACTGTTCAACAGATAAGTTTTGCAATCCGTCACATAAGATGATTGATAATTCGTTGCCCACAACTGAATCCATGAATTCGTCGATTTTAATTCCAAACACGGAGCGCACTCAAACAGAGACCAACAATAACAAAGGCACAGAGTTTATCATCGCTGAATCGGAAATATTTGCGCCCAGCGTGGGAAGTGAGAAACAGGAAACGGAACCACAATCGCCCGAAGCTCTAGCACCAAAGCCAGTTGAGAAATCAAGATCGATGCTTATGAGTCAGCGCAAGCGGAATAATGCAATTTATTTAGATTCCTCGGATGAGGATGTCGCGGTGGATGAGCCAACCAGCAGCAAGAAAACTAAAACTTTGATTGAAACCAAACCACAAGCAAAGCGCAAACTTCCAATAATTGTGGACTCTTCGGATGAAGATGATCAGGATTCAATGCAGCTGAGAAAGATAACTAAAACGTTGCCTGGTGACAAATCTAAGCAAAACCGTAGTCAAAATTCTATTGATAAATCAGACAAAAAGAAGGAATTATCCAACAAAAGTCAGGAGAACCTGAAGCAATCTGTCTCATCTAGTCGTTCGACTCGATCAAAGAAAGAGCAGCCGCAGGAATCGCCAAGACGCTCACTACGTGGTAAGAAGATCCCAGAAGAGGATAAGATAACTGAACCACAGGTTGATGAGGAAAGTGAGGAGGAACACTTCCAATTCAAATCAAAGGGGCCGGCAGCTGTGGAACGGAAGCAACCGCGTGGTCTGCGGATGATTGATGAAGATAGTGATGAGGACGAACGTCCTTTTCAATTCAAGAAGAAGGCACCAGCATCTGTAGAACGTCCACCTTTCAAACCAGCTGAATCCAACATTCCGTCAACCGGCAAATCAGATGACAAATCAATGCCCATTTCGAATGTCAGTCAACCAGTCAGAATTAGTGTTCGGAATTTTCTTGAAAAACCACAGAATCAAGCCGGTGCAAGCCAAAGTGTTGCGCCTGTTGCATCACAGCCACGTAAGCGTCTGCGGCTCGAGCTGTTAAATGAAAGCGACAGTGATGATAGCGATAATATGTTTAAATTTGACGGCAACAAGAAAGCAAAGAATTCAATAGCTTTAGACCATAATTCAGATGATGAAGGAATCGTTAACTTTAAATCTTCTCGAAAGGAAGAGAATAATGAAGAGAAGGACGACGACCAAGATTCCGTATGCACTGAGCCATTTATACCCGATTTCAAATCGAAATCGAGGTATATAGTGCCCAAGCTAAAGGAACACCCTCTCAAGGTGAACATAAGTGGCTGGCTATCGTGTAGCGGGCTACACGAGGATATTAAGCCAAAAACTGATCCAGATGTGATACAAACAGACGTTAGGCCAGGTCAGCTACAAGTTAAAGAAGAGACAGAAGAGGGCGATGAAAAAGTTGCACATTTGAAGTGGATAGAAAGTATGAAGGATAGCATACAAGTTAGAATGTGTGATTTAAATATCACTGTTCGTTCCCATGATGAAACGAAGGCACTTGACACAACTGACAGCAAATACAGCGGCCGGAAGAACTTTAAAAAGTTCGTCAAGGTACTGAGAATTCTATCAATCAGTTTCAGTACATTAATTACTATTCATTTCCTCAACAGAAGCAAAATCTACATCCACAACACCGCACAGTGGAGCTGAAGCGTATGCAGTTGGCCGAGGGCATGGTCAAGGTTCTGTAATCGGCTGTATCAGGAACTCATTGTTATATTTTATTACCAATAAATTTGCGAAATATATTAAGGGCTTTCGCGTCTTCCTTGGTCTTTAACTTGTGCTCGAAGATTGTCTTTGCAGATAGCCACTCGTGGTTTTGTATAGCTTTGGTTACGCAGTTATCTGGCGTCTGTTGACGTGCCTTGGACTCTCGCATAATAAAATGCTTCACGTCGGCCACAGTTGCTAAGGATTCCAATTGAAAGGCAGTCTCCGTGGAAGACTTCGGCATTTCGCGAGCGACTACTGTACCCACATCAGCTTTGGCCTTTTTCTTGGCTCTTTCCATTTTTGTTACCACAGTATACGGTTGTGCATTTAAAGAGACTGTTGCCGAAGTCATCTCTTTGGATTCACTTGATGTTCGTGTTAACTTAATCAAATGCAGTTGAGATGGCAATTTATAATTCTCAGGAAGAAATTTATGTTTTTCCACCTGAGGAAAGTTTGAGCGTTGTGGGAACAGTTTGTTGTACAGTTTGGCGCAATTGTTAGCCTGTAGCTTGCTGATATTGTTGACTTTCGCTATAGCTGCAATGAGCACTGTAATGAACTCCATAAAGAAATTGTTGCCTAGCATTTGGCCGAAGTATCTGCCAGCCTTCAGGCAGCACTGGCGTATCCGTTCGTGCAAATGGTAAAAGCTTTGAAGGCGCACCAAGATGTATTCAAAGCTGGTGCGCGTTGGCATCTCACCAGACATCTCATCATCGCATACATCAGGCAAGACACTGCGAAAATGTTCCAATTCACGCGCCAAATCAAGGCGCAGCAGCCGACAAAGGGCTTCATTCAGTTTACACACCGAAGAAAATCCCGGCATAGTGCGAAAAGAGCTTTTTCGCCGTGCCATCAGGCGACCTATTAATGCGGCTGTCTGATTAAATTCCAAGCCATCAGGTGCGTTCAACTGATTCAGATACCGATTGATTTCCACAAAAACATGCTTGGCTGTGAAGATATGTTATTTCAATCAATTAATCGGCAACTTTAACTATTGATTAAGCTTACCAAGTCCCGTATCTTCCACTTGTACAGTGACCAATGGCGGCTTTTTTAATTCAAATTCGTTCCAAAAACATATATTTGCCATGCCTCAACAAATTAATAATAATAAAATCATATCGATAACCGATCAGTTCGACTTCTTCGATAATTAAGGCTGGCGTTGCCAGAGGGGTAAGGAAATAGGCGCACCTTTGGAATGTTTAATGCATGTTTGCTCTTAAGCTATTTTTAACTTGTTTTTATATTTATGGCCTTGTTTGGCTCAATTTATGATACTTTTGTGATACTCCTGATAAGCAACATCATTAAGTGAAATTGCGGTTTATGTTTCCAGAACAGTAACATTTTAATTTTCTTAATATGTATGACTGGCACACTATTATCTATCTATAAGTATTGCATCTCATAATATTAATTGCAGCTTATCTTTTTTTTTTTTTTTTAAACTAATATAAAAAATCCAGTTGTGAACTTTCTAGATAACAGCGCCTATATTTATGTTTACTGATACGCAAATAATAGGAACTTTTGCAATTAATAAACGATTCAATTTATTTGTAAACTGTTCGAAGTAAATTGTTAATTTACGCCATAGATTTTAATGTCCCAGCTCCAGAAATGAGTGTAATAGCCTCGTACATAGAATTCGATGTTTCGAACACCAACACCTCCGGAGGTTACGTATGCTTCACCAAAAGGAGTTGATTGCTGGATGTATATCGACACATGGGTAATTAACTTTCCCGAGCCAGAGCTCGGATATTGCACAATAATCTGAGGATTTGAAGGGCCATCGAACCATTGAATCGGAGAAACATTGCTATAAGCAATGGTGTCACCTGCAACATAATACTTTGAAATAGTTTCTAAAATATATAAAAGATTGTTTAATTTCGTACCGGTCCTTCGTGATCCTAGTGTCCACGTAAGCCCAAATAGATCAAAATCCTCTCTAACGCTCCTGCTCACGATATTGACTTCGCGGTTTAGCTTGATAGCGTCAGGATTTTCGGACAAAAACTTCGTCATTTCAACATCGCTAAGAATGTGCAAGATTGGCGCAGGGCTTTCGTCCTCTATTGGCACTACGGCTCCTTGGATAAGGACTAGGCCGCACAATAGCAATAATGATTTAAGCAGCATTATTATAGACTTTGAATTAAACTGCCCGCAACGCGCCTATTTATATGCGTTTCCTTATCTAAACATTTTGCTGGTTACCATTTCGAAAGCTTTTTTTTGGCGCTTCGTCGTTATGATGCTGGGCAGCACTGAAAAATCACAACGATCTGGCAACTCTGCGCTGTCCATATGACTTTGACTCCACCTGTCAGCTTTTTTTATTTTCTCAATTATTATATGTTGAGAGCTGTTGCGTGTACTACGTCTACCCGCTGCTAATTATCGTTTGTTATATTTTTATAATTCTAAACAACATCGGGGGAGTCCGCGCGGTTGTGTGCGAACTGATTAGATAGACATAACAAACGTTTGCTAAAAATATGATAGTCATCAACACAATCCGAAATTCAGCAAGGCTGTCGCTGCGTAATATTTGGCTGCGAAATTGTTTGAGCACATCAAATCACACGCGCACTTTCTCGCTGGGCCTGGCACTCCGTCAGCAAGATGTGTAAGTACCTATCTAATATATTTGATTAAGGGAAATTATTAAATTATTTGCTTTTGCTTGTAGTGTGAACGTAACCTTTGTGCGAGCAAGTGGCGAGAAAATTAAAGCTTCCGGCAAAGTGGGCGACTCGCTGCTGGACGTTGTGGTTAATAACAATGTAGACCTTGACGGTTTTGGCGCCTGCGAGGGTACACTGACCTGCTCCACTTGCCATCTAATCTTCAAAACAAATGACTACGAAAAGCTGCCCGACAAACCCGGCGATGAGGAACTGGACATGCTGGATCTTGCCTACGATCTAACAGACACTTCTCGTCTAGGCTGCCAAATCAATCTGACTAAGGACATGGATGGTCTTGAAGTACATGTACCAGCCACAATAAACGATGCACGTGCCGCGTAGCCGTTATCCTCAACGTTAATTCCTCAACAGTTGTTACAAATTTATTAGTTTTCGAGTGCTATTTCTTTTAGTCAACGTACGCATAGTCAGTTAGTAAAACAAATCTTTTGTATTGTATGACCAGCAGGCATGAACACTAACAAGCTCAGGCGGCTATTATAAATTCAGGAATAATTGAATTTTTATTGTATTCCAAATGCTATTGGGAAGCGTGTACAACTTGTTAAGCTCAAAAGAGAAGAGATTTATGTAAATATGTGTTCGTAAATAAATAAATAACAAACTTTTATTTTCATAGAATATGCAATTCATTTATTTCCATTTGCCGAAACAACCTCCAATGTAAGCAATCTTCACCTAAATACATTCATCCGAATATCGTAAATGTTCTCAGCAGAATATCGTAAATGTTCCCCAGTGAAAGATTGTTGTTTTAAATAAAAGTAAACTTTTTATTATTTCGCAGCTATCAGATAAAGTAATAAATAAATAATTTAATATATACATCTGCTATATTAACTTATTTTAAACGATTTTCAGCTTTTCCATTTTGCCGCTGTGCCTTTTACGATAACAATTATACGCGTAATTTAGATAGCTTTAAATTATTTATGTATAACTGAAACTTAACAAATCTGACAATGAGAGAATTGACGTCACTATTTCGATTATTTCGTTTTGTTTTTTTTTTTTTTTTTTTTGACCGATTCACTAAAACCTAAAGATTTATGTAGATAAGGCGACCTTGCCAAGCGGATTACAAGGGATAGAAAATCATAAGATATAGTTCAATAAATAACCAAAAGAATAAATAAATAGATTAAGGAAAGTTAGCTGAGAAATAAGTATGTAGTCGAGTGGTAGTTAAGGGTGGACGGGGGCGATGGAAGATAGGTGCACATAAAACTGATTTGGTTTTCTGTTCACGTCGTGCTGATGATGGTGCATTGGATGATACCAAGTGTGATTGTCTCCAGCTTAGTTGACATAGGCCATGCCCGCGCCCTTGCGATCGAAGTGACGGACGCGCACAAAGAGGAAGGCGGCGACTAGAGAGGCCACAGCCAGGACGAGCAGCAGCATCACGAGGCCACCCACAAAACTGGGCACGGACATGCAAATGGTTTCGGCATCGGCGGAGCGCGCCGATTGGATGACAACGGTCTCATTGCTGGCATTGCTGTTCAGCGCAAAGTTGACATCACCGGGTGCCACCACCTGGATGATGCGACTCGTGTTCACGTCGGTCATCTCCTGTGCATTGCGCTTGTAGATGCGTGGCTTCACCACAATTTCCATGGTATCACGACGCCGGCGTACGCCGCGCAAATCATCCAATCCCTCAACGGATCGTGGCCGGCCGCCCAAGGAAACCAGATTACCGCCTGCACTCAGATCATCCTTACGCTTTACGGTGCTGTACTGACCAGGTTGGCCAGGCAGTGGCGGTGGCGGCAGACCCAGCTCATTGCTGTTACCCTGTTGTTGCTGTGGCGCCTGCGAGCTGGCTGGACCGCTGCCCGCATTGGCTGCCGACTCGGCTGTGGTCACGGCTGAGGTTTGTGCCTGAGGCGAGGGCACAACATCGGGCTGATTCTCGGAGTAAGCACCGCTAGCATCGGCGGCAGGATGACGTGGATCGGGATAGGCTGCTGGTGGCAGACCACCCAAGGCAAAGTCGTTGCGTTCGTAGGCTTCTGGTGGACCGTATTCCTCGGACAGCGCATTGCCGCCCAGCTGGGGCAGACCATATTCACCGCCAGGCAGGCTGGGACCGCACTTGGGCTCTGGGCAGTTGTAGCGGCAGACTTGGATCACGCATTGGAAGTGCACGTTCATCGAGTCGGGGAACTTGAAGGCCTGGAAGTATGCGAAGCTGACCACAGAAGCGGAGGGTCCAAAGTTCTTGATCTTCTGGAACTTGCTCATGATCTTGGGACGCACAACGCAACCATTTTGATCCACCAACTGAATGGGAGCACGTTTGCCATCGTGAGCGACACAGTTGCGCACCAGCATATCGAATTTGTTCTCATCATCCTTAATGGCCAGTACCATGGTCATGGTTTGTCCGATCTTCACAATGCCCGATACTTCAGACGCCCAAGGTCCCTTGCCCACTTGAATCTGCATCCAGCACTGAAGATTGTCACCGAGGAAGTTGGCGGTTACCGCATGCAACATATCCACCTGGAATGGCCTGAAGGTGACTGCCTTCTCGTAGAAATCGTACCAAGTGCAGCGCAGTTTGCGTGCCTGATCCCAGACCTCCTGCACATAAGGATCGTATTGAATGATAATCGTGTTCTCCACGTAGCTGCCAGAGGGCGTTGGTGCACCATAACCAGCTGCATTGTGATTGGCCGAGCTGCTCATGCCGCAGCTGTTTAGGAAGATCTCAAAGGTGGCGCTCAAATGGCCAGTGCCCGGCTGCATGTGAACGCAATGGGATTCGCTGTAGAAACCCTTTGAGAATATCATGCCATAGAAGGGCCTATCGAACTCAATGTTCACTCTCATGTGCGTCTTCTCGCACTGCACCTGCAGATGTTTGATCTGTGGACTGTCATTGGTGGTGGCCAATGGCCATGCCTCCTCCGACAGATCGTTGGTGGCGCCAGTGCTCAGTGGGCCTTGTGGTGCACCATAAATGGGTGATGGCACTGGCGGTCCATAGCCAGCTCTGTGTTCCAACGGCAACGCGGCGGATTCAATGTGTGAAGCATCGCCGTGCACCGATAGATGCTGCAAGAAGAGAAAGCAGATAACAAAGAATTTGTTTAGCATTGAAAAATTCTAAGAAGTAGCCAAGGATAACACCTGGAGAATAAATTTCAACTTGACTATTACTTAAGTAACAATTGGCTTATCATATTATCTACTTTAAGATCTGTGATATTTCGGGTGCCGAAGTCTTAGGATTGCGGAAAACTTGTGTCGATGGTTGGCTGCTTATTTTGTCATTTAATTGGAGTCGAGTTATGCAATTGAAACGACGAGAAATATTTTTAGGGTTTTTCGAAAGAAGCGTGCCAGAGCGTTGAAAATTGTTCAGAGGCTTATTTATTTTGAAATTAAATGGCACCAGAGCGAAGCCGGAGCACGTTTAGCTATGTTGAAAGGCAGGGCCTATTGCATAAGAAACAACCAGAGATCCCCTACCAGCTTGCCCCGCTCTCCCACTCCCTTGCCATCAACTGACTCAGTTGTTTCGCTTTCTTTTCAGCTTGTCTGTCTTTTACATTCCCGTTTCACATTTGGTACATAATTTTATGGCTTTTTGGCTGTGCACGGGAAGCGGATGTAACGCTGGGTCTCTGTGTGGATCTCTGAGAAGACATCGTACAAAACCCCAACGAAAATCGAAAGTTAAAGCAAGCACAACGATGACGATGTGATTTTTTATATTTTCGGCTTTTTTTTTTTATTGGGGAACCTTTTGTCGTCCGAAAAACTGTCGTGAGTTGATTTTGAAAGTGAAATGACCAAAATAATAAAATAAAAGAGACACTGAAACGAAGTGTTGAGCTTTTTGTGTTTGTTGTATTCTGCGTGAAGCTGGGGAAGTTGATAGTGGATATTGATTCATTTATGTGGACTGCAGTCTTTCCACTTGGTGTGTCTGGCACGGGCATTTCACTCGGCACTAAAGAGAACTGGCGATAAATGAATAATACAGCAATCTCAATGTATTAATGCGCTATAAACAAGAAAGTCAAAACTGGTACAAATCAGAGCATAACTGCAATTTCGCTGCCCCAATACGAGCATAGACACGCAGCTGCCACTCGACTCGGTTGCTACAGCAGCTTCTGCTGCTGCTGGCCAGTTAGTTGTAAGCTGGAGTTTTCCGTGACGCGATTGCATCTCTTAGATATGAGTACGAGTACAAGTATTTGTATTTGCTGCTGTTGTTGCTGTTGCTTTTGTTGTGTGATTGATGGCTGCATAAATAAGCAACTTATGTACGTTGATTTACATGTTCGCATATGGAAACATAAATACATTTTCATTTTAGGCATGCATTTGAAACGAAAGCGCATCTAAATGTCAAAAGAAACGAAAATAAAATTTGATGCTCATTTGAAAATTTGATTGACGACCTTTCATTTTGCTAACATTGCTGTAAAGTTAACAGCGTCACTGTTAAACGCCTGTCAGCGGCGCTATTCAACAGCACTGCTAAGCAATGCTGTCTCTCATGGCACAATTGTACCTAAGCTGGTTCACTCTTAATTAGTTGGTGCATTTGATTATTTTTATTGAAAATTGCGCTCCTTTTTATTTATATAAAGTACGAAAGAAATCTCAATCAACTGAGAGGTCAAACAATGATCAAGTAAACATTCCATATGCAAATCGGTTAAATTTTAATAAAGTTATTATATTGCCAAGTTGTGAAATTGTTTTATGTATTATAAGTTTTTTTTTAAATTTAATTCTTTTTTGTTTTGTGAAGAAAAACGGAAGATAATCAGCTAACGCAAATATTACATCTCTCTAACAGCAACAGCAATGCTGTTAAGTCTGTTAACAGTCGTTATTTCTCTATCTCTATCTCTATCTCTCTCACTTGTTCTCTTTGCTGTCGACAGCTCTGGCTGCTGCTAATTACATTGATTAGCAAAGTGCCGTTTAAAGCTGCTGCAGCAACAGCGACTACGACTGCAACTGATCTTCGGCTCACTTTGCCTCCGCATCCGCCTCTCAGTTGTGCGTAGATCGATCTCAGTTATACCGCTAGCATTACAGCTGCTCATCTTGGATCAAGCCATCAATATGCCAGACAATGGACACTCGCATTGATTTGCATTCGAATTGATATTGATAAACGGTAGTATGTCGCGTCGAAAGTGAACAGACAGATCCGCTATAAGTTGGTTTGCATAAGAAATGAACTTAACTCTGTCTACTTCAAAGTGGGCCACAATCTACTATGCGTCTCTCTAACTGTATAACGTTTGGTGTTTCCTAATTGAAATGAAATCATGTGGATTGGCTATCGGACATCAACTGGCTTTGTAAAATTCACGTTAACACTTTCTTCAGCACCCCGAATTTGATTACTCACCTGTGTGTTGAAGACCAGGCACAATATTAGGGCCATGAGGCAACTGTGTCGCGTAAAATGTCCCATTTTACAGCTGCTATATAAATCTGCTCGTTTATATAGCCGCGTCTTTGTGTGTGGCTTTAGATATTCCAAAACACCAAAAATAGTTGTTTTTCTTTTGGGTTTCTGCTGTTATTCTCTTCACTTCCCTCGCTGCTGCTTTCTTCTCAGGTTTGTTGATCTTTTGGTCTCTCTATCTGTAAGCAGCAGAAAAGAAAGGGGAACAAGGGTAAACAATGCAACAATTCGCATTCAAGTTTTGCATAAAAATAAAGGTCTCTCTCTTGCCGTTAACATTATGTCTGAACATTTAGCATTTACATTGCTATTAACAGCAGTGACATAACAGCAGGTTCATAGTTAAGGTCATAGTTAAAGCGAATTCAATAATGTGATTCTTCTACTAAGGCTTGCAATTTCTCTTGAATTGTTCTGTTAATTCACACTTTGCTTTTAGCACATTGTTGTAAATATATTTAATTAGATGATTGCATTTTTAAACTATTTATAACAAAAATTATAATTAAAATCACATTAAGCTTAACTTTATAGCTGTTTTTAAATGGTTTAGTGCTCGTCACTTGAGGAGCACTCAAACACACACACACACATTCAAAGAGATACCGAAACTGCATTTTATGTAAAGTAAATGAAAACCCGCGCGCAACAAACAGGAACCACTTTCTATTTTCACTATAACAGTACAACGAGGAGCTGCAACAACAACAACAACAACAACAACCACAACCACAATAACAAGAAGCTAAACGCCAACGCCGTTGCAAGTTTTCTTCACAGTGGCTGGCCGCACTTTATGGGCCCCATTAATTTGTATTTGTATTTCTATTTCTGCTTTCTGGTGTTGTAGTTGTATGCGTATCCATTGGAGCTTACTTTACAGCATTTATCTAGCATAGCATTAACATAGCGTTAACATTCGTTAAACATTTCACGTGCCGCGCGTTGTTTTATTGTGGTGTGTGGACTATGGAGACGTTGCCGTTTGAGCCTGCGTCTTCGTCTGCTAACCGAGTGAGACTGAGACTCCAACTGAGACTGACGCAGCTTTCACACAGCTCCAACTGAAGCTGAGCTCGGGTTGCTGCGCCGGCTGCCGCTTTTGGGGTAAGAGAGAATGAAAAGAAGAAGCAGAAGTAAAAAGTAAACGGCGTCTGCGTCGCATTTCACTTGACTGACTGTCGAGTGGTTTTCTTGTTGCTCTTGTTGTTGTTGTTGTTGGTGTATTTCTTTTATTTTTTATTTATTTTTTTGGCTGCCTTGGTGAATGTTGTACTAGCTGTGGCAGTTTTACTTTTACAGATGGTAACAGCAGCGGACCAGGCATATTGCACCGGCCATTGCCGCGGCCGAGCAGAGCACACCCCATGTAAATGGATATTTAACAAGCCTTGGCCATAAATCGGCGCGCCAGCTGGAAACCGGCTTGAGCGTTGAGCAAGTGTACTATTAACCCACTGAGACAGTAACGGACGCTGCGGCGCCGACGTAGACGTTGACGTCGCACGGCGCTGCTTGACCCTAACCACAACCACTAACTTGCTCGTTACGCAATGCTCCCAAAAGAACCTCAATGAATGGGGCTACTGTGTGGTGTGTGTGTGTGTGTGCGAGTTGTGGGCTGCTCATTTAACGGTGCTTTGTTGCTGCTTCACTTTCTTCCTATTCAAGTATTTTCACCTGAGCCAGAAATTGTCTCCCATTTGCATACGAAAGACTTAAGGCACAAACTTGGCAATTAGCAAGCAGCAAATTTTGTTTTTTTTTTTTGGCTAATTGCTGCCCAACAAACTGCCATCCGATTCCTTATCAACACTCCGTCTCTAATCTGCACATTAAAATGACAGCCGCGCCATTCGACACAACGAATGTCATATACTCTATCTCAGACATATTCAGTCTATTTCAACTAGCATTTTGTGCAGCTTTTTAACAACTTAAGTGAAATACAAATTCATTCAGATTGTTTACAGTGGAGGGGAGGGGAAGATTCACTGCTGAACAAGCTGTGTGACCAGTTCATTACACCCACTTTAAGGGTATTAAAAGAGGGCTAAAGCTGCTGGGGTTGGTTGCCAGCTGATGATGAGGCCGCCACATTTGTTTGTTGTTGTTGGTTTTGATGTTATTGTAGCTGTTTGCAGTTATGTGTAACTGCTCATGATGGCTGTCTTGTTATTGTTGCTGTTTGGCATAAGGCAAGTGAAAGTTGCCGCTTGCCATGCGCGCACTCCCAGCGAGCTTTCGTCTCGCATCTCTTTCTCATATAAGGGCATTGCTGCTGCTGCTGCTGCTAATATTGTTGTTGTTGCAGCTGCCTTTTGTTTTCTTTTTTAATTAACACAATCAAATTACTGTTTACTGACATTTCTACATATCGTTATCGTTATCGCTAACGCTAACGTCGCATCAAAATAGAAAATTCGACCTCGAAAACAAAAGACTGTAGGTGCGAACCGGCAACTTTTGTTTTCAGCCTTTGCTTCCTGACTAATTAGTTTATAAGCACAAAGCTGATGGGAAACAAAGGGGTGAAGAGGCAGACAATTAATGCTCGCTGCTAACTACACCTGCCACAACACAAGGCTTTTGTTGTACGATTTATTCTCAGCTCAAGTTTGCTGCAAGCAAACATTAAATAATGTGAAAAGTGCCTGCAAGTGAAAATGCAATGAAAAACTGCTGCTGCTGTTGCTGCTGCTTCTATATGTTTTTGTTGTTGTAGTGGTGAATGTTGTTGTTGTTTGTGGGTTGTTTGTTTGCTTTTTGAAGCGGGAGCGCACGTCGTTGTCCATTGATTGAAATGACAATCGATGCTGTTGCTGTTGTTGCTGTCTCCTTGTCGGAAACTAGGTGAACCACTGCATCACAGCACCACTGCACCACTACACTTGGGCACACACATAACTCTAGCACTCGATTTGTTCTAATTCTTGATAATTTACGTGGCTGCTGCTGCCTGATGACCGACAATTTGGGTCCAGATGAGCCGGATATTGATTTGAACCACTCGTTTCTATTGATGACACACGAATTGCACCACCAAATGATGTGTCAGGCCAACAATCAATGCCAAATAACAGAGCCAAAAACAAATCTCAATTGCAGACCACAGACTACAGCTCTGGCAATGACTATATTGAGAGTAAAGGAAGCGTAAAGTTTAATCAAATTGAGTGCAAGTTTACTTTTCACCTTGACAGCTCCTTTGGCTGTCAATTAAAACCAAAATATCCATTCAATGTTTCAGCTAAGTTATTTTCTTTGTAGCGTTTTGACGGACTCTTGGTCCAAGGTGGCTGCATGGTTAGTTCCATTAATTTAATTGAACGCTTTCACAAATTCCCCCCAAAACAAACTGCCAAACACTTTTGGCATCGCCACGGGCGACACAAATGTCCGGCCAATAGAGCACGTTGAGGAGAGGGAAGGGGCAGCTGTATATTTTGCTTAATTGAGCACGCCAACGAGATGGCTATCTCAAACATCGAAGCTGACAAATTTTTGCGTACGACACAGATGGCAGAGATGCGAGAAACCAAACCCAAACCGAAAGACAAACCCAAACCTAAAGCTGAGCAAACAATGGGCACGCACGGGATTTGTTTAACATAAAAAACAGAACTCGAAACAGAGTTTTGTGTCTTTGTCAGTTTTATGCTGTTGGAATGTTTTTGTTTACCACATCGATTGCTGTCGTTGTTGCTGTGATTGTTGTTGTATTTGTTGTTGTCGCCGATTGGCGGGTAAAAGTTTCACTAACTTGCAGATGCTGTAGCTGCGTGCGATCTTATGTGTGAAGTTGTGGCTGCTGTGCTTTTAATAACGCCTTGAAAATGTAACGGTGCTGCAGCAACAACTACAATAACTACAACAACAACAACAGCAACAACAACAACGACGCCTCTCGACAACCGTTGCCGCACATTCAGTCGTTGCTGATGCTGTTGCTGCTGTAAATGATCGATATTATTTGCCATTGTGGCATAGAAATTGAAGCCCCCATGCGTAATTAACTGCAAACACATGTCTCCATCAGCTTCAACTCTTTATAGATATATCTTCATCGAACACCAAGTCGAAGTCGTTGTTGGATGCTGTGAAAGTGAAATTGTTGACGCCAAAGAAAAGCAAACAGTAAAGCGCGCAAAAAAATGTTAACCACCACAAGGTATTCTTGTTGTTGCTTTGGCTGACAGTGAAGGGGCAATTTACGTTTCATTTCGTTTTGTGGTATGTGCCTCAGTTCACTTCCTTTTTTTGCTCAGCTGTTGTCTTCCTCTTCTTATGTTTTCTTTATAGTTATTAAGTAACTTTTTTGTTTGTCCAATCTGCGGCAGCTGACAGACAATTTGTTGTGAAGAGCTTATAACGTGTTTCTTTAACGTGCGCTTAAAGGTATTTCACATCTCAGCTGAACTGGGCCAGTTTCGATTTCATTTTATGTGCCTTTTAAATTGACTCTTAACCTGGCTAACAATTCCGTCCATAATGCATCAGCGAGCTCATGCCAAAAGATAATCTACTTATGCTTTTAAGTGAAATAATAAAAATTGTTAAGAAATTCAATTAAAAACTTTACATTGGCAATTTTATTTGCCAGTTTATGGACAAATAGAAACTATTTATGTAACACACAACTGGCTTGAAAGTGTAAATAATTATTTTTATTATTATTTGATGTGTGCATAAAAAATTTGAAATGTATTTTTCTTTTTATTTGGATTTTTGTACACTTTGCAAAACAAAAGACTTAGGCAACGAACTTGCCGAGGTAAGGTGCCCGCAGCCAAAGCATTTCGCCGGGCATTATGTAAAATAGAGCAAACAATTAGTTTTCTTTGCTCCAGTTTTTTGCTGACGAGCTGGGCACCGGCAGCCTGAGCTCGCGCTCTGTCGCGACAGTTGGCGACAATTAAAAAGTGATAAGGCGCCCGCAGGCCCCATGTCTGCGGCACTAAACGCGCAAATGAAAGTAAATTGTTGCATGCGACGGCGCCTGGCGGCATTCCATTCACTCATTTTTACGTTTTTCCAGCACTTTTCGTGAAAATTTTCGCATATGCGTACAACAGCGACATGATAACGCATTTATCGCACATAGGGAAAGTGAAAATAGACGTTGCAACGATCTATATATATAAATATGTATATATATATATGTATATATATACGAGATATGTGTGTGCGTGTGTTAAATGGAGCGACAAATTGGGTGGGTATTTATGGTGTGCAATGGTTACTAAGTAATTGTTTTAGTTACTTAGTTTCCAAAAACAAATAAACTAAGGCAATACATTTATTTAGGGAATATATAACTTGGCTTTGATTTACATAAGCAATATTGAACTTATATTGAAAGTAAACAAAAGATGGAAATATTTGATTAAGCAATATGCAATAATTAGAGAGAAAAGTTATATTATACTTTATTAAACTTTTTATAAAGAACTTTTACTCAACTCCAACCTGAAGTCCGCAGCTGAAAAAGTCTTGTACGTTTAATTTGAAACTCAAATTCGCAACTTAAAGTCACCTTTAAATCATTGATGCAATTGTAAGTAGAATAAGCTAATAGCTAATCACTAACTAGGCTTATTAGATTTCTCCTCGTTTGGCTGATTGAAGATACTCGCAGCTCCTGTCAACTTTGACAATAAGAGACAAAACTAAAACTCGTTTTTGAAAATGCCGCTAAAGATGCCAAATGGCTGACAAAAGTACCGTTAGTCAGGATCAAAGATAAGCAAAAGAGTTAAACAACCGCTAATGCTGGCCAACAACAACAACGACAACAACAACAACAATAAATACAACAATAGCCATTGATGCACACCCCAGCTGAAACGAGACAATTAACATAATTTACAACTACTGCCCCTTCCCCTTCTTCATCCATCTTCATCCCCACACCTAGCTACTTACTCCTTTTCAGCTGCCCTGTCTGTTGGCCAGGCCAACAACGAAGCCATTTACTTTCCATTTCTTTTAACGGTAAACGAAACGAAGCGAAATTCGCCAAAGCGTCGAATTGCAGTCAAGTCATGACATGGACACATGCATTTGGACCTGGTCACTTGGAACTGGGAACTTGCACTTGGACAGACATGACCATGCTGCATTGCGAAACCGGTTTATGACCGCCTTCCCCCTCGCCCCCCAATCTCACTCTGCCCCTTCTGGTTTAACCAACGAAAGTAAAAACTCAAGGGCTTGCACTTTCTGGCCATATGCAACGGATATTGCAAAAGGGAAAGGGGTTGTAAAGAGGGGGGGGGCAGTAAAAGAGATGAAGAAAGCCAAAAGAGACAAGAAACAAGAGACAACTGGCTGCCATATCCTCGATGTGGCCTCGCAACGCATCGTTAGCTGTGGCTGTGGCTGTGGCAACTTGCAGCTTGCAACTGGGGGCCGGTTGCATTTTGCTCTGAAATAATTAGTGACCCAATTTCTTGCCACAGCCAACGAAGACGACGACGATGACGACGCCGACGCCGACGCTGACGCCGCGTGTTCCGCTTGCCTGGCTGCTTGGCTGCCTGCTTGCCACAAAGACGCATGCAATTTGCTTGGCTTGACTTGGGTTGCAGTCGCAGAGTTGCAGTGTTGCAGTGTTGCCTTGTTGCCGCTCTGGTGTTGGCGTATTTTGTGGCATGCATGCAAAGAAAGTGGTTTTCATTTCTTTACAATTGCTGTCAGCGACTGCCTCACTTGCCACAGTTGCCACAGTTGCAAGTGGATGCACTCACACACATGCCTACACACAGCCAGCTCATGAGTACTACTCACACTCACAGTCAACTCTCGCCTTGCCTTCATAGATTGCAATCAAAAGCAGCCCATTGATTTGCATGATTTTCCAGATTTATTTTCTTCATTCAATTCAAAAATGGATTGTGCATAATAAAAGTGTTGCCCAGCGGGGGCCAGAGGCCTGCCTCAAGTGGCAAATGGGTTTTTGTGGTGTCAATTCAATTGATTAAGCTTTCAGCTTTGAATTGATTTTTGTGAGTGAGAAATGCAACAAAATGAAGGTGAAATGGAAATTGATTTAACAATTTGAGGAAATTAAGGAATCCCATTAATTTATCATAATTACGATAATTATAATTTAAGCTAGAAAATGTAATTATGACTTGTATAACACACATTTATCTCCCTTCATCAGTTAAAGAAGCTCCAACTACATAATAATAATAATAATAATAGCTGCCTGCTTCATCGCGTCTTTTAGAGAGTTCTTTTCTCACTCCTTTCTCTCTTCTCGTTACAATATTTATCGAAATTGCTGCGTAATTGCTGTTTGGATTTGAAAAGGAATGCCAATGCATTCTAAGCATTTGCTTTTGACGTAGAAAAACGTCTCATGAACTGAAGATGTTGCTGATGAACTGCAACACACGCAGCAGCATCTGAAGCAGCAGTCTTGTTTGCAATGAAAGTTTATTTTATTGTATATGTTTTTTCGCGTTGTCTTGGAAAACTGCGTGAAAATTGCAGCAGGCGGCAAAGACAATTGCCGTTAATTTAAAATTGTCGCCAAGGCGCAGACTGAGCTGCGTTGCAAGGCAACCAGCAACAAGTAAACCAGTAATTATATCGTTGCAACTGGCGCAGCTTCTTTCACCAGCAAGCGAATGTTTGTGTGAGTGTGTGTGTGTGTGTGTGTTTGTTGTGGAATCAATTAAAAGTATTGCCAGCGCTATGTTTGGGCAGATGACAAGTGCCAGCAGCAATAGCAATAGCAACAACAGCAAACAACATTGTCTGGCAGACGGGGCAACGCTGCGTATGCGCAACCCACTTGGCAGGCAGCTTGCTGCACGCGTGCTTGCTGCAGCTACAGCTATAGCTACGAAAGTATCTACGAATTGTGTATCTAATAGATACACATACACTTATGTGTCTGTGTTGCTGGTGTGTGCAAAGCGAAATTGTTTTCATGTGCGCCAAAGTGGAGCAGTTTTTGAACAAAGCAATTCGCAAGATTAATCAAACACACACAGAGACACACACACACATATACATATATACACATGTGAGTATGGAAATCTGCACAGACATATAGAAGCTGTATCTTTAGCTATTATTGTAGCTATGTTTTCTGTTTGGCCAGCGCATAAACCACGCCAACAACCAACAGCAGCAGCAACAGCAACATCGACAACATCGGCAACTGCAACAACTGCGGCAAATGAGAAGCGGCACAAGTCAATTTCAGACTTTCATTCGCGCGAAACGCGATGAAATTTCACCAAACATTGGACGAGAACACTGCGCCGGCTAACTGCAGCCAGTTCCAGTTCAAGTTGAAGTCTCAGTCTCAGTTTCAGTTCCAGTTCCAGTTCCATTGCTGAAGTTTTCAATTGGCTTCTGCTTCTGCGGGTGGCTGCCGAATTGCTAAGATTTATGCAAATTAAACTAATGAACAAAAAGTCTCTCAAATGCCGCTGCTTCACGCCTCAGCGGTTCGCTAGTGTGCGTGTGTGTGTGTGTGTGGCAAGTACAGTGCTCTTTTGTTATTAATAATTTCCGCGTAGTGCACGCCAAGACAATACAGCAAACCGTCGACGAAAGTTAAACGTCTGATTTCTTGCTTTCTTCTGCCTCTCTTTCAATAATAGGCAAATCTTCATGCAAACATACTATAATATAATACCAGTACCAGCATATAAGCATATATGTACATATATGTATATAATGGTAGTTGTGATCTTCCACTGATGGCAGAAAATATAAACCGAAAACACTTTGCTTTTCTTTCCCAAATGTTGCAACGCTTTTGTGCGCAAATGGAGCTTCAGTTTATTCTTCTTATTTACTTTTTCTATCTTTTTTATTATACCCTGTTTTTTATTGCGTTTATGGCCAGTTTGCGGCATTTGCTTTGGTTGTGCTTGAGGTGTGTAAGTGGTGTGTTCATAGAACAAATCCAGTTTGTAACTGTCTACAACTAATCAAAGCTGCTTTCAATATGCAATTGGTTTCAATTGGTTGACTATAACGACCGTTTATAGGCATTAAATATTGTAACTATTATATTTAACTTCTATTTTAATTGATTTATGTAATTTATTAAATGTATTTAAATGAAGAAAGTTAGCAACTATATTGCATTAATATTGATATCAAATAATATTATTCTATATAATTTTAATGAATCAACTTATAGTTTTGACTCTATTTACTGACTGTAGTTCAAGTTCTTTAAGTTAGATTCAAATTTTTAGATAATTTTTTGTAAAATATATTTAAATATTAAATTTATTTAATAGTAACAGATAGCAATATATCAACTTTCAATTGCTATGACATTTATTACTATTTTCAGTAATTCAGTAATTGGTATTTCAAATAATAATATAATTTAATTAATTTTATGTTGTCTGAAAAGCTAATTTAGCAGTTTGAAATTAGACAGCTAAGTAAATTGCTTTTCTTTATGTCTTCCATAATTATGTCTCTTATTATTTTACAACTTATTTTGTTTTTTTTTTTTTTATCTTACCTGCAATTAGTGTTAATCCCTAGCGTATTGTAATCCCTTTTACGAACTGGTTTAAGTGAGAGAGGGAGAGAGAATGGCACAGCGGCAACCGTAGAGTGTTGAGCACGAATCTTTGGCTTAGCTGAAACGGAAATCTGTTCGATTGTTGCACAAAAATGAATCCAAGAGCAATGCAATGTTGCTCGTGTGTTTTGTTTGTTTGTTGCGTTGGTCACACTACAAATTTATAAATCACTCTCAGACTCGGTTCACACGGTTCTAAGAAAGGCGCGCGGAGTTCGTTACGCGTTGAATGAATGAATGTTCAGGACGAGTCGGTCTGTTGAACTCGATGTCGT
Organism: Drosophila funebris; assembly: GCA_018901825.1. Classification (NCBI taxonomy): domain Eukaryota; kingdom Metazoa; phylum Arthropoda; class Insecta; order Diptera; family Drosophilidae; genus Drosophila; species Drosophila funebris. Next base: position 6,394,769 of record JAEIFK010000688.1, read on the forward strand.
AGACGGATTCAGACTCAGATTCGTACTCGGATTCGGATACACTGCAGCAGCGTCGCAACAGCAGACACTGACTCGTCGCACACAAAGTTGAAATGAAAATGCGGCCCGGCCGTATTGCTAACCAAGATTTTATATCGCGTGAAAGTTTTGACCCCTTTCTGTTTGTTGGTCGGTTGCCTCGCTCCGTTGCAAGCTGCCGTTGAGAGAGCAGCAACAATGAGAGACGGCGAGAGAATGACAGAGAGAGTGAGTGAGTGAGCGAGTGAGTGTTTGTGAATACTGAGAGTATTCGTTGTTGAATGCAAAACATGCTATTTTCGGTTATTCTTCTGGCCAAATACCGAACCCGCACCCGAATCCACAACCGAATCTATATCCGAACATACACGAACTCGTTTTCAACTTTTCATTTCAGACCGCTTTCTGCGGGCTTTTGTTTTTGGCAAGCAACTTGGTCGTGTCAAGGTAACTGATGACGTCGAGTGCGTCGTTGCGATTGCCTAATTTCGATTGTTATTCACAAAGGGATCCGGCTGATTCATCACTTCCTAACGGCAGTTGGCAGCGACAATCGGCCACGCTTATTATTCTGTCCAATGCATTGGAAAATTAAATTATGGCCCGCACGTTATGCAATCGTTAATGATATAATAATCATATTTAAATTGTTTACAATCCAAATTAACCGTTGTGTCGCCACTTGTCTCTTTGATGGGGCGCCCAAGCGACAATAGACAAGCGACACTTGAATCGTTTGACCTTTGTTAACATCTAGCGGAAATAAATTAATAGCTTACTTTTATTTTCATTTTCTAAATGCATTGCTCCTTGTTGACTATTGTTTATTCGGCAAGTTTGTTGCTTAAGTCTTTTGTTTACAAAGAAACGAAATAAAATATATTTTTATTATATGCATTTGCTTTTTATTCAGTTAAGATGTGTTAATTCGTTATCATTGTGTTAAACATATTTAAATATTAAATGTCATAAATTAATAGCTCGTTTAAGCATAACTCGATAACAGCTTTATTTATATATTGGGCTTATTAGCGAGTTTGTTGCCTAAGTCTTTTGCTTATAAAAGACATGCAAAGAAATTATGGAAAGGGAAGTTACATGATTTTATTATAATATATTATTGTTTTAATTCAATTGTTTTAATAAATACAATCGTTAATTAATAAAATTATAAAAGGATAACACTAAAAGGAATTCAGACTTTGTAGTTACGTACTCTATCGAATCTTTAAGCCTATGCCAACTATATCAATCAGCCCAATTTTGTGTGTCGTAAAGAACAGACATTTGACAATACGAGTAACAAATTAAATCAATTTGATAAACAACTTTGTCCCATATTCCCAACAATAATTTGCTGATCAATTTGGCAAGCTTCAGCTCGATAAGTACCAACATTTCGACAATCAGCGCAATTTTTGATGATGAAATCGCGTAAATATTTATGCGAAAATGGCCGTTAAAGACGCACAGCAAAGCAAAGAGTGAAATGAAATGAAAATGTGCCACAAATTTGCAAGCCAAATTCGAAATACTCAAAAGAGGTAAAAATAAAATATAGGAAATAAGTAGTACAGATAAAAAAAAAGCATTTACAAAAATATGTTTTATCAATTGGTTATGGCCAAGAGTAAGACCACAAGCCGATCCAATGAACTTTCATTTGTGCGTGAGCTGGCGGATTTGCTAGCGCCTTGGCTGCCCAAGCGATGACAGCATTCGAAATGCCCCAAAGAGGAGACCATGGAGGAGACCACACCCGACAATCGAAAGAAATCGAAAGTTCCGTCTTCGCATGCGACTTTTGGTTTCAATTTCATTAAAGGCATTGGGCACATGTTATTATTACGGCTCGCTTTGTTGTTGTTGTTGTTGTTGTTGTTGTTGTTGTTGTTGTTGTTGTTGTTGTTGTTGTAAATGCCGTTGCTGTTGTTGTCGCTCGCCGGATCCGGTGTGATTCACACTCACACTCATACTCAAAGAGACAGCGAGTGTGTCTCTTGATGACGTTCGTCCATCAGCCATCGCCTACCTGCTTGTAGTATTTATTGTGCTAGTCTCAAACATAAACGGAGTCCGAATCGGAATCGTTTCTGGAATTGGGTCAGGGACGTGCTCAGCATGCTAATCAAATTATATTTACATTTTCTATGACGCACAACACAATTTGAATTACGAGATGTTGCAGTAAATACGGGCTTTTTCTACACAGTTCTTGAAGGTTAACCCAATTACAATTAATAGAATTAGGTGTAGTTACTATTGAGTAACTCTTCGGATAATTATAGCTAAAGGAAGTTAAGGAAATCCATTTTGAGTAATGCATAACTAGAGATTGATGTCTTTTAAAAGATAAACCTCTAACAATAAGTAATTACTTTAAATTTGATCAATGAATCAGTTTAGCAGCGATATATACAAGCAACAAATATTATAGATCACTTTTTAATAGGAATAGGCTAACAAACTTATTGTAATCAATAAACTATTAACAGCATTCCATGCCAGACTTTGCTTTGATAAATGGTCAACTAAAAATACAGTTTACTCAGAAATTAACTCACTTTTTACACATAATTTTCTCAGTAGCATACGATGAAAATGTTGAAAAGCATTCACAAACTTTTATTCATTCAGTTTTCTTTATTTCTTTTCATTTTAATTCGTTTTGTTTTATTATTTTGAACAAAAAACCTGTTATATGACAAATGTATACACAATTTTGTTTATCGCAGCTGCAGTTACGATTATAACGGAGCATAGCTTCAGCTCTTATTGTTTATTAACAACAAAATAATGTGACTTATTGTGACCACAAACCGTCTACCCCGTTGCCCCGCCCCAAACGAACGAACCCGAATGTCAATCATTATGCAAGTCTGATCTCAACTTCGGTCAATGCGCTTAATGGAAGCGCTGGGTGCGCTCTCAACTCCGTCTTCGCCTTCGTTTTCGTTTTCGCTTACGTTTTCATTTAAGTTTACGTCTTCTGTTCACTTCACTTCAGTTCACTTTCCATTTCTTTTGTCAGTTTTTCCGTTACTGTCGTCGGCCCTTAATTACAATATGAGTATGAATATGCTTTATAAACAATGAACCTTGATCAGAGATTGCAGCTAAAGTTAAATCTCTATGATTACAATATTAGTATAATTATTGCAACGGTTTTTATTGGGGCAATATGAATGACAACTGTTAAGATCTCAAAGATCTAAGGTTTTCCTCTGATATGGTTTTTATAGTTAATCAATGAAGTAGCAAAAATAGAAAGAATTTTTGTGATATTCTTAATAAAAACAAGGAATAAATATATTTTAAAATCAATTATTAATTATTAAAAAATTTATTATTATTGATATTGTTACGTTTTATACCTATATTAATACTCTATTCTTAGATTTATATTTCCCAACTATCTTTTTGGCACAGTGTAAACTGAATCATAATTGATTTCTCAGTCTTCGCAATTTTTGGCTGCTGTGCCCTTTTGTCTTTTTTTTTTTGTCTAGTGCATAAAAATGCGGCTTAATTATTGTTTTATGCATATGAAGGGGTGTGCGAGTGTAAGCGAGTGTGTGTGGTTGTTGCTTTGGCCTGAGTCATGAGCCATATATCACTTTCACTCGCCAATTCTCCACACAGCAAAGCGACAACGAAACAAACGGAGCAAAAATCTCAATCAGGCGCCAAATGTGGCAGACAACCGAAACCAGACGGCAATAGGCGTGTCGCTGTCCAAGGAACAACGACAACAACAACGGCAACATGCAACATTGCAGGCTGCAGCATTTTGTGGCACTCGGGCTGGCAATTTGCATTTAATTGTGAAAAATAGACTCAACACAAATCCACTTAAAGACGATTAAATAAAAGTTGTAAATTTAGTTGCAGTTGTTACAATTTTTACACAAAGTTGTTGAAAGGTTTCTTTACAGCCTTTTCGTGTTCCAAGTCCAAGTCCATAAAGTTGCGTAAGCTCGATCAACAGTTGCCAAAACGAAATCCACGCATAGATCACAATGGGTTAAAGAAAGCCTTAAGAAAGGCCACTTTGTTTGCCTTTTGATTGAAATCCAATTTCCAATCCACAGTTTACGCCAAGACAAATGGCTAAAACCGAAGAAATGAGGAAAAAACGAAAAAAAATATACTTGCATATTTATTTAACTCATTTTGAAAGACTTTTGAAATGATTGTGTATCTAACTAACTTTTGGTTTAGACTCGAAAGCAGACAGAAAGATTTTCACTTTCATTCGCTGACCAAATGCCCAGCACACACCTACTGAGCGAGTGTGTGTGTGTGTGTGTGTGTGTGTGGAAGATCCATGCGTATGCAAATTAGCTCAGCAACAACAACGAAGACGGCGACAACAAGGCGCAGAAATACCGTAAGTGGCCATAAGCAAAATCTCTGCTACAGAAATCTGGGAAAAGATGAACTAACTATATATATATATATATACAATATCAACTACCTGTATACGCGAACCGACAACAGTTAACAATTTATTTTGGTAGCTTTTTGGCAAATGAAAGAGAAATTGTGCGCCCGGCCGACTAAAATCTTATATGCTAATTTGTGCGCAAGCTGGAGATGATAAAGCTCGAAAAGATGTTAATTTGATGGCTGCGTCACGATGCCTGTAACATTGTTGCCTCAATTGTTGGGGGAGTTGTGGATATAGACTCTTAAAAACGGTTTAAGTTATTAAAAGAAAATCATTATTCTTATAATTAGCATAATTGAATAATTAAGATTAAATAAAGACATAAAAATCATTGAAGCAGAGTCCAGCAAAGAATATGAATCTATTTATGTGTGGATTTACTTTTATTCTCTTTCATCTTCTTATACTCTTTTATTAATCTGCAAAGCTTGACTTAATTCAGTTGAATTCATCTTCATATTTTACTCAGCTTATAGCACTTTCCTCTCCTATAGTCGGATAGTCTTTAGTTAATCTGCAACTTAATGTTTATATCTGTAGAGATCTGTAGAGTCTTTTCAATTCGTTAACTTTTTCTTTTTCCTCAACTCCGTATTTGTTTTCTTAAAGAGAGTATTACTAATTCGCCTACTCCTTCCTACCAACTCTTTTAATCTTCCCATACTATCGCTATTTATAAACATTTATTATAAATTTGCTTCGAAAATATCAACAAAAATATGCTAAAATGGTCAACGCTGTCGCTTTCTATTGGTCTTTCTAGGGTTTTTTTGTGTAGGATTCGCAGTTAATGGACCGCAAATGTTGCGCAACCAAAGCAAAACTATTGGCAGCTGCATTAATCAAGGTAAATCGATTATGTATTTCACCTCAGCTGGTGCTCAGAATGCGGCATAAAGTGAAAAGCCCGTGGAATTTGACACCTATTAAAATTATATCGTTTTCAGCTTTGGTTTTTTGCTTTTGCTTTCATTTCAGGCCTGGAAATATTGTTAATTGAATATTAGATACTAGTATTTAATGGTGCTTAGATACGTTTTGTAAGCCAGCTTTAATTAGATTTTAATGCCGTTTATGCCTAAAATGGATAGATATTGGTTAGGGTCTGGACTCTCGTTGAGTCTGTCATTAGGGTACGGCGCCAGGTTACTTAATGACCCTAAGCAAAAACTTTTAGCTGTAAACTGTGAAAGAGAAATGAAAAGAGATGCGGAGAAAGCATCGCAAGACTCAAGACTTAAATCAACCCAACTGCAACAATTCGCTAACTCAACAGCAACAACTACGCGAACAACATAACAAGCAGAACAGGTGAAATATTTACTAAACGTAGGTAACTGCGCTTGTCTATCTTCATATGCAAATGCGATTTGGGTGATTATTTTCGATTGTTTTGCTCGGGGCAATGAATGTAGTTGTTAATAGCCTAAATTAAGCTCATGCTGTCAGACAATTGAGTTGGGCTATCAATTCGAAATTGTTCATGGTATTCGGGCTTAATGAGTTTACATTTGAAAACCTTAATGGACATTTTTCAAAATAGTTGCAATGTTTTACTGAATATGTATAATATGGCTAACTAACCCTATTTAGAAATGATAAATGTCATATTTTGTTTGATGTGGAGTATTGTCGTCAAGTGTGGAGTAGTTAAGCGCATACATACACTATTTAAGCAAAGACTCAAACCCATAAAATATATTCTGGGCTGCTCTCAATGAGTCAACCATTTCATGGTGCTGCCAACTGATTTGAAATATGTCAGCTGTTACTTTTCGCGCCAAATTCAGCTACAGATCGTATATTTGTGTGCGTGTTTAACTGCAGTATAGTTTTATTTTAATAGAATTATTGCTGACCCAGAAAAATGAGCGAAGCAGTTGCAGAAACTGCAACATCTGCGGAAAATGGCGAGCAAGAAAACGACTCGATGGAAAAGCTACAAATTGACGATGAAGACGAGAAGAACGTTTCGGTCGAAGATATGTTGGGTGGGAATACTTTGATAATGTCGGACAGCGAAGATAATGAGACGCCTTCGCCAACACGTAAACAAGCTTATTCTAATAGCAATGCACAACGGCTAGAGGATAGCGATGAGGAGCAATCAGCAGCAACAACATCAGCGCAAGCAAACAAGGGAGAGGAGTTAAAAGAAAATATAGGGACAAAGCCCAACAGAAAAAGATTTGCAATTATTGACTCTGAAAGTGAGGAGGAAGAAGCTGAAGCAACAAACGAAATAAAAATAGGGAAGAATAAAGTGCAAGAGAATAATGTAAAGTCTAATCCCATACCCAAGAAGATATCCACAATTATTGACTCTGAAAGTGAAGAAGAGCAAGCGGAAGCGGAAGAAGATTCAGAGCAAGATCACAAGCCCAACAAAAAGAGATCTGCAATTATAGACTCTGAGTCTAAAAAAGACCAAGCCGATGCGAAGGATGAAGAGCAAGATAATAAGCCCAAGTCCAAAAAGAAGATATCTGCAATTATCGACACTGACAGCGAGGAGGAAGAGCAGGTGTTGGAACAGGAACCGCAGAAGAAGATGAGCAAGAAACTAACCAAGAAAAAGCGACAACGAATGGACAGTGAACAAGAGAACACAGCTTCGTCCAGCGATGGAGAATCAATTAATAAAGAAACACAACGTAAACTAAAAGGAATTGTCGATTCAGAATCCGAGGCAGAGCGCAGCAATGAAGAGGAGCCAATGGAGCAACAAGATAATGAAGATGCTTCCAAGAAGAAATCCAGCAAGTCGAAGCCCATGCGAGTGAGTAAACCCACAGAACACTTATAGTTCCTGTATAAGCCTTATTTATTTGTAGGCTACTGCCAAGAAAGCGCTGGACGCGATGCAGGCCATCCAGAGTGAGCAACAACGATTGCAACGTGAGGCACAGATCAGTGTACCTTATCATCAGCCCAAGCCGCGCACACTGAAAGAGTTTCTAAGCCGACGCACCATCAACAAGCCACTGGCAGTTGCCCTAGCAGGCGGCAGCCCCATGCCTCTCAAAAAAGAGCCAAGGCGCTCTATGGCACTTCGAATGAATAGCGAGGAATTGCAAGCGTATGCGTAAGTTCTTCCCTCATTGAGCAGCCAAGTTATTGGAACTAATCCAATATTGTATTTGTATAGCAAGCTAATGGACGAACGCGCCAAGGAGGCGACTGAGTTTTTCAAATCGGAATCAGAGCATGAAGAAGATGATGATGAAGAGGATGAACCAATGGAAATGAAAGATAATGCAGGTGTGCTGGATGTTGTAGCAGAAAGCGAAGAGAAACCAGCAGAAGCAGAATCTAAAGTCGATGGAACTTCAACAGTTCCAGAGTCTGAGTCAGCAGCAAATGTGCCCTCTGATCTTGAGTCAACCTCTGTAGATATCGAGGCAGAGGCTTTGCCAGAAACTGAACTTCTTACAGAGGCTATCTCGCCCAGTAAAATGATGCTAGTAACCGAAGTCGTGGAACTTCCCAATCTTGATTTAAGCACGCTGAACATTACACCACCTTCGAAACCCTTAACGCCACGAATAACTGAAGCAATTCGACGTCTGAGAGACGAGAAGAGCTGCGATGTTAGTCCTTCATTGAAGGGAGATGCCAACATGGTAATTGATCTGGAAACTGGCGACATATTTGCCAAGAAACCAACTGGCGTCGACGATTTGCTGCAACGCTTGATAAAGACACGTGAAGCCAAGAAGCATAAGACAACGGAGACGGTCAAGTGAGTAAAGAAATTTCGAATCATTTAGTCAGATTACAATTCTTAACTTAATTCATATTCAGCATTTTGTCCACATCACATGGCAAATTGGAGTTGTCCAAGGTCAGTATACATCTGCATGAGGAGGAGCCTCTCAACAAGGAGCAAAAGCCTGGAGCTGCCTATATGAAAATGCAGGAGCATCTTAAGACGTTAATAACCAAAAAGCGAATGGAGGATATGCGAAAAAAGCAAGCAGAAGAAATGGACCAGGAAAATGATAATGAAGACATGGATATCGATGAAGAATATGAGCCTGACGAGAAACCAGCCAAAAGCCAAGTGATTATCAATGATGATGAAGAAATAGTTGATGAGGAGATAGAGCAAGAAGCTGGAGAAGATGAAGGAGCAGAAATAGAAGTTGAATCAGCTGCTGAAACAGAGCAGGGAGCAGATGCTGAGGGAGAAGCAGAAGCAAACGATGATGAAGAAACAAGCAGTAGCGACAGCGATGCCGAAAGTGAGAAAGAAGAGAGTACGAATACGGGCAAGCGTAAGAATCGTATTATACGCGCATTCCAGGATGACAACTCCGATGAGGAAGACGTCGACTTGTTACAGACACCCAAGATAAACAATACAGCTCCAATCACGGCCACTCAGCTGCAATTATCTGCCCACAAGCTATTCGACGCTGAGATTGAACGCACTGCTAGCGACGAGGAGAACGAATTGCTCGGCTTGTGCTCCGGTAGATTCACACAATCAGAAATTTCATCAGCTGCACCAACAGTTGGAGCTCTTATTAGTCAAATTCCCATAACACAAGCACCACCAAGCAGTCAAACCCCAGATGAACTGGAGGCACTGTGTTCCGGCAGTTTTGAAACACAGCCGATCGCATTACCCGAAACGGCGTCCAATAAGATCTTATCCAGCGAGGAAGAGCCTACAGAGCAGTTAAAAGAAGAGAAGCCACGTCAGAAGAAGTTAACCAAAAAAAGACAAAAAAAGAAAGCCAAATTGGGTTTCTCTGACGACGAAGAGAGCGATGAAGACTCTGATGAGATGGAGCTATTGGAAAGCGACTTAGAAGACCCAGCTGAGGAAGTGCCCGAATCTTTCGTTGACTATGACTCCGAGGAGAATGAAGTTGTAGTGCAAATGACGAAGAAGGATCGCAAATTACGTGCGGCAAACTTTGTAGAGAAGGAAGCCGAGTTGTCGGAATCTGAATGGGGATCAGCTGATGAAGATGAGAAAAATATGGACAGATATGATATAGAGTTGGGCGACGAGGATGATTTTGATAAAGAGAAGTTGCGCCACGAGCTAGGACAGATACATGCGTAAGAAGACAAATTTAACAACAAATGTGTTCCTCTTAATTACTAATTTTCTTACTGCAGCCGCAAAATGCTTGATCAGGATATACGAGAGGTTCGCAAGATTCAGGAAATGCTTTTCGAGGATGAAGAGGGCGCTGTCCGCCAACGTCAGTTTCGTTGGAAGAATGCTGAAAACGGTGCGGGCTTTAGTTTAGATGATCCCCGCAATGAGAATGCTGATGGCGATGCCAACGAGGGAAGCGGAGATGAAGAAAACGAGCATTTGTGGCGTAAGATTCGCTTTGAACGGGAACAACTGTTACTGGAGAAGGGACTGAAGGGGGTAAATTCATTAATTCTTTGTTTACAGCAGTTAAGTACTCACTTACAGAAAAATGTACATTTACAGGAGGCAACGGGGGGCGCATCACCTCTGTCACCAGCTGTGGTTAACACCAACATAGCTGTCGGCGCAGTGCGTAAGCTCAACATTATTACGACAAAGAAGTCAACGGTGGAGGTGAAGAAAAGTTCCCCGTTCTTGATCTCAAAGAGCATTAATCCAGCGCAGCAACAAGCTGTTCGTGGTTCCTTTTTGGTGCGAGACAGGGAAACGCTGACAAGGTTAGCTGGGATGACTAAAGGTGCTGTTGGAGACGTAGACGGAACAGCGGGCACTGTTTCCGTAAAGTCAACCAAAGGCAAAAACTTTGTGTTTGCCACTCTCACCGAGGAGGAACATGAGGTAACTAAAGCTATAGCGCCTCTATTGGACGTAAACCAAATAATTGGAATTTATTGCAGAATCAAAAACGCAAAGCAGCTGATTTGTTGAACAGCAGCAGCGAAACTGGAATTAATTTCATGAAAAAGCCGCGCCTGGAACCGCGACGGGACAAGTGCCTTATCGATCAGTTGCTTTAGTGTACGCAATAAAATTTTATTTAGCTGTAATTACCTATAATTTAAAATCTAAGGTTAATATATGCACAATTATTTTTAAAACTTTAAATCCTAGCGGCATTTCGCTGTTTCCAACACTGCAGATGAGACATCTGTCTTTGCAACCCCAGCAGACGCTTTCCAACACTAAACCGCTCTCCCTAAAATAAAAAAAAACAGCAAAACATTGCTGAAAGCCCTAACGTTGTTTAATGCACACATCTTGTTATTTATTAGTCATTGATTGAACAAACGCAAATAGAATTGCCGTCCGAGGAGGCACCGACAACGTGTACCCACAAAGTACGGTCTGCAGCTGCGGTAATCTAATCAGGCGTCAAGCGTGTAAAATCGTCGTTTGAATTTTCGAATAGCCGGTGTGTGATCGTGCATTCAATCCAATCAGTCAGTAGCTGCCCAAAGTCGCCACTGAACGTGCCCTGCTGTCCATTTTAAATTGTATTGAATCAATTAATTAACACCTAGAAAATGGTAGCCCAATCGAAACTTGGCCAAGTGTTCAGCTATCAAAACTGGGTGCATGCCGTCTCTGGCGCAGCCGTGAGTATCCAAAAATTTGGGACTAAAGTTCAAATTCCAAAATGCAAAGTGCCTAATTGAATATTTGCATAGGGTGGCTGCATAGCTATGAGTACATTCTATCCCCTGGACACAGTTCGATCTCGATTGCAATGTAAGTTTCAATATATTCATAACCATCTGTCAATCTTTAAGAGCTACGATAAGACGAGCAGACGTACGCCCGTAGATAAACATTGGTAGAGTTCAAATTCCATAACTAATTAATTGATATAAATTGATAACGCACGCTAATCCGTTTTTTTTTTATTTATTTATTTGCCTGCAGTGGAGGAGAGCGGCGAGGTGCGCAGCACGAAGCAGGTAATCAAAGAGATTGTGCTTGGTGAGGGATTTCAGTCGCTGTACCGTGGACTTGGCCCAGTGCTGCAGAGCTTATGTATCTCGAATTTCGTCTACTTCTACACATTCCATGCACTCAAGATGGTCGCGTCCAATGGTGCTCGAGGTCAGCAGAGTGCCTTGAAGGATTTGCTGCTGGGCAGCATTGCTGGCATCATCAATGTATTCTCGACAACACCATTTTGGGTGGTTAATACGCGTTTGCGCATGCGCAATGTGGCTGGCACTTCCGACAATGTAAACAAGCACTACCAGAGTCTCCTGCAGGGACTCAAGTATGTTGCCAAAACAGAAGGTTTGTCAGGCTTGTGGGCTGGCACAATACCTTCCCTAATGTTGGTCTCAAATCCGGCGTTGCAGTTCATGATGTACGAGTTGCTGAAGCGCAATATTATGACATTCACAGGAGGTGAAATCGGCAGCTTGGGCTTCTTTGTGATAGGCGCCATTGCCAAGGCATTTGCCACGGTTCTGACCTATCCACTACAACTGGTGCAAACCAAGCAGCGTCATCGCACAAACGAGACGTCAACTGCGCCCTCAACCTCACATCAGGCGGGCAGGAACAAAACACCAAGCATGCTGGAGCTGATGGTCAGCATACTGCAGCACCAAGGCATCGCTGGTCTCTTCCGAGGCTTGGAAGCCAAAATCCTGCAAACCGTGCTGACAGCAGCGTTGATGTTTATGGCCTACGAGAAAATAGCCGGCATTGTGAAGTTGCTGTTAAAGCGAAGTGCATGAGAAGCTCTAGTCTAACTATAATTTAGTTGTAAAGGAAACAGAACAGGATATGACACGGATATGGATACATATATGATGCATCACACACACTCCAAAGTTAGCCATTAACCGTAAATGTTTATGGAATAAGAAATACCACACAATTAAACAAAATTTATAGTACATTTTATTAGTTCTCAGCGGTGTCATCGGGTTCAACAGCTTTCGTCGTATTCTCGGCAGGTTCCTCACCGTCAGTTTTCTGCTCTGCAGATTTCTCCGACTTGGTAACGCCTTCTCCATTTGTTTTCTGTCCGCCCGGATTTGCCAGCTCTGATAAATTGTACTTTTTGCAGTCTAAGTAGTTCTCAATGACGCTGAGTAAGCACCAGCCTCGCAGTACCTCCACAATTATAGACTTCTTGGCATGCTGTAGATCCACTTTGTTGCCAATGTTCTTAGAGTTAACCAACTCGGCCAGTTCTTTGATTATGTGATCCCGTTTGATTTGTTGATTGTAGCGATGATTGAATATGATTCCATATGTGCTGGCTTCCTTCAGAAAGTATTTATCAAACAGTACGCCAGCTGCATTTATGATATCTGGCATGTTGGCCCGGCACACAGCTTCGATGGGCACCAGGCGTAGTACAAAACGTGACATAGCTTTGCCGGTGACGGTAATGTCATTAACTATGTGCTTGCCCAGTCCAACTGGATCTTCAAGTTGTGTGCGAATGAACAAGCAATTGGTCGTTCCTGTGTCCACGTTCTGGAAGCGAAATTTACGTTGTGTAAATGCCTCCCGGCATTTGGCAACCGCAGCTTCCAAGTCGCTATCGGAATCACTGCCATCTTTATTGGTATTGCCTTCCGTATCCTGTTTGTTGACTGGCTCCGGCGCCTCAGGTCCGTACAATTCGTCGGCATAGTGGTTAAGCAGATTGTAACATTCACGCACACATGCTTTTTCATTCATGTTGCATGTGGCAAGGAAACCGCGTTGGCCAGCCTGCAGTACCTGTTTTTTGCTTTGTTGGAAGTACTTCTTTTTATTGTGCTTAAATTTGTTGTTAACCATTTTTGCTTTTTTATTGTTTGGCTCCATTTAACACTTGACAATCACGGCTGCCACTTAATAAAATAAAGCAGTGCTGAAACGTGCTGCAGAAATTCGCATTTTACAACACTGAAGATCGATCAGCTGGCAGTTTTAAGCAAAGTATCAACCGGCATTTTTTGGTTGGGAATGGTTACAGTGGAAGTGTCGTTATTGGAGCTCACAAAATTTCTGCCAAATTTTGTGGATATTGAAAATCTGCTGAAGAATGAAGTCGAAGCACGTTACATACTTAAGCGCGCTACAGTTCACTTTGAGAAGCTGCAGTCGAAAAGCAGCCCAGAAACTGAGGATGCGGAGGAAGTTTCTTATCTAGTGCAGGCTCTGGTGGACAAAAATTGGGAGCGCATACATAGTGGACACTTTAGCACTGTGTCTTTAACGATTCGCAAAATCCATGCTCTTGGATGTTACTTTAAGGTGATAACATGATTATATTATGTTTAAAATTTCAAATTTATCTAATTTTATTAGATATTCTTCCTGCTGCTGGAAAGCTCCAACTTGGAACAACGTGAACAATGCTCTGCCATTCTGGATGAAGCGCAGCTTTTAGGCTGCACGGATAATTTGTACGATAACTGCTATGAATTACAAGCTGCACTGATGAAGTACTTGGATGTAGATGAGACAAAAAGCAACCCAACGCATTTGCCCATTTTAGACCCAGTGAAGCGACTTGTGTCCCGCTGTGATATACCACAATTAGATGCTCCAAGCATAACAGAATTTCGTGCGAGTTGCTATGAGGCACTGCAGCCAACGCTATTACTCAACACGTTTAATCACTGGCCCGCTTTGAGCAAATGGCGCGATTTGAATTATTTGCTCAAAGTAGCCGGCAATCGTACAGTGCCCATCGAGATTGGCTCCAACTATGCCAGCAATGAGTGGTCGCAACAGCTAGTTAAGATACGCGACTTCCTGTACAGGCAATTTGGCAACAGCAACAGTACTGAAGATGCAGAAATAGAGTATTTGGCGCAACACGAGCTCTTTGCTCAAATACCAGCGTTAATGACGGATATTTGTGTACCCGACTACTGCTCTGTAGTCCCTGATAACACATCTCCTGTGGATATCAAAGCCTGGCTTGGCCCGAAGCGAACTATATCTCCCATGCACACAGATCCAAAACATAATTTGCTATGTCAAGTTTTTGGAAGCAAAAGGATTATACTAGCTTCACCCTCGGATACAGATAATCTTTATGCACACGAAAGCGAGTTCCTGGAAAATACATCGCAAATTGATGCAGCCAATCCGGACTTTGAACGCTTTCCCTTGCTACGCAAAGTCCACTTTTATGAGCTGATGCTCCAACCCGGCGATTGTTTATATTTGCCGCCAAAGTGGTGGCACTATGTACGCTCCGACACTCCCAGCTTCTCAGTTAGCTTCTGGTTTGAGTAGAAAACGATAACAGTAGACATAGCCGGTTTGTCATAAATGACGTCATATAGGTATGATAAGCGTTTGTCATGATATGGACTAAGTGTGAATCATCCGAAAATTGTATTTCGTTTATTAATGAGTTGTAGAGTTATTTATTGAGTTGCCAACAAATATTTCTCGCTGCGGCAAAAACAATTTAACATTTAATAAATAAAAGCAAAGTGTACAAAATACAGCTAGGGACGTGAGAGAATTAGCAATAAAACGTTATCTATGAGAACTTAGTTTTTTAATGTACTTAAATGTTTGTTTGTTGCTTGCAATTGATAATTTATAATCTTTCAAGATTTGCATTTGCTGCTTTTGCCCCCACCGCCAAGTTTAAGTCTTATCATTTTATAAATATTTATTTTTGCTTTCGTTAAGCGCCTCGATTAGTCATCCTTTGTGCCGCCAGCTGCTCCAATGGTGATCTGTTTCTGCAGTTTGCTATATTCCTCGGTAAGGCGATCGTACTCGCGATTAATGCTCTCGGCTTGCGACTTGACTGCTTCCTTGTCTTTCTTCTCACGATTCAAGTCGGCTGTCAGCTCCTGTACACGTTCCTTAAGCTTGTTGAGCTGCAAAACGAGTGTCGGCTTGTTTGAATTTTGTTTTGGCCACGAAGTGGGC
This sequence comes from Drosophila funebris, assembly GCA_018901825.1. Taxonomy (NCBI): domain Eukaryota; kingdom Metazoa; phylum Arthropoda; class Insecta; order Diptera; family Drosophilidae; genus Drosophila; species Drosophila funebris. The sequence continues at coordinate 6,410,083 of JAEIFK010000688.1, forward strand.
GGGAGTAGTATTTATGTGTTTGTGTGTGCGTGATATTTGGAAATGTGTTCGTATATCTAGGATACTCTGGCGGTGAGACCTTGCACACGTTTCCTCAGGCGGGTCAACTGTTTAAAGAGTTTACGATAGGTTTACTTCATTTGATTGGTTTCTTTCTATGTTGGCCCAACACTTTTCATGTGGGTATCATAACAAATATCATACGCATTGCCTTTTTTGTACAGCTGGTAGTAGCCAACAATCTAAGTGTTAGATGGGTCGTGGGTTTGCGAAGCTCTTTAAACATGCCTGGGCTGGAGGACGGTGTGCAACAACTCGAAACGCCAACTTTGTTAAAGTTTAAGCTTTGACTTACCTCATTTAGAGTCGAATCCTCGGTAGCCTCCTTTGCCGTGTCGGTTTTCTTCACAGACATCAATGAACGCGCCGCATCAGTGGCGCTCTGGGCCTGCTTCATGGAAGCCTCGCTCTGAGCCAGCAGACTTGCTTGTGCCGAAATCAGTGTGACCAGACGGCGTATGACCAAGACAAGGAATATCGAAAAGCCGGAAATGTAAAAGTTGCGCTGGGCGCGGAACAATCGCATGCTATGCTGCATCTCCACGTTCAGATGAACCTCACCAGTGTTCTCATGGCTGGAATATTTGCGCATTTCACGAATGGCCTCCAATAGGAACAGCACTAGCACACCCATAATTAGGAAAAAGTATAGATGCGCCTGCTGTGCCAGCATGGCCAGAAATTTGGATTTGAAGAAACGGCTCCATTTGTACGGGCTGGCCACGGGGAGCACTAGCAGCAATACTACTATAATTTCTGCGTACAGAAAGGTGGCGATCAAAGTCCAGACAAGACTCATTATTGCGACTTTTTAGCACAAACTTATAGTTATTTTTTCGATATTCTTTTCTCACGTTGCGATTTGCGATTAGTAAGCTGTAAAGAATTTCAATTTGTAGGAATTAGTATAAAATACACACGTATAGTTAGGCTATGTGGCTATTTATAAACAGGTACCGCGATTTAGCTTACTTTAAATAGCAACACCAATTAAAATTCAGCTGCAAGTGATGAAATATGCGTATATTTTATGCGGTCATTCGCGGCCACGTCAACTTTGCCGACAAGTTTTTTGACACAAATTGCATCAAGTTGGCAGCCCCTGAAATAAGCTTGTAAACAAAAGCAAACAGCTGACACAACCCTGGTTGCCAAGGAAAACGAAATGTGCTTTTGCGCCATTGATCAAATTCAGTTAGAGTTACATTTTATAAGAGTTTGAAGTTGTAAACGAAAAAATGTCCTATCAAAATTGGTTGAATTATTTGCAATCCGCTGAAAAGAATTCAATGATAAGCGGCAAGTTGCGCAAAGTTCTTTACAAGTTTCCTGATGGCCGGCAGATGGCCGAGGAGTACAACATGGACACGGGCATAGTTCAAAGACGTGCCTGGCGCAAGTGTAAGCAGCTAATGGGAGAACCAGAGTGGGAAATAGAGCTTGGCGAGGAGCCGCGCCAGTTAAATTGGAGCGCTGGCAACACGGGAAACACTGCTGGCGGTGGCGATGCGGACAATATGGCTGGATCCGAATTCGTAGTGCGCGAGAGCAATTCGGCTCCGTTGCTGACCAAGCGGGTTACCAAGAAGAACATCGAGTGGCGTATTCGTAATCTGCCGTATCCCCTTAATGTGTACAATGTCACTGCTGAGCCTAAGATGCACGCAATTGTCGTGCGCACAACAAACAAGAAATATTACAAAGTTATTCCAGTACCTGACCTGGATCGATGCGGCATGCCGCCGATCCAAGCTAATATAAGCACACATCATCAATTTAATACACTCATAATTACTTACCAGAAGCCTGACATTATGTGCGAGATGGAGGCGCAGGTTTTATTGCTGCTGAAAAATGTGGAAACTGAGACTGACATGGATGATCTCCTGAAGGGTTTGCTGGCTAAATAAAACTCCTATCTTATAACATACATAAAAACTATGGGTTTTAATTTAAATATCACAAACTAAAAACTACTTTTGAAAACTTTCGGCCAACCCAATGTAGCTTGCCAACGACGGGGCCGATGAGCTGGTGAACATTGTATAATCGAAAGATGGGAGCTCCAACGGAGTCAAAGAGGGCATGTCATTTTCGGTGCTTCTCTCAAGTGAGGAGTGCCCTGGAAATTCTTGACTTTCCGTTTGCGAGTCACTCTTGATTATAGTCTCATCCTTAAGCTCAACTAAAGCTGGTGCCGCTGGCGTCCGTTCGACAGTTGATATGAACTTGGCATCAAAATCTTGTACGGTTTTATCGATAGCCTTGGCAACAGATTGTGCTGATCCCACGCCGTGTTCCGGTCGTAGTGGCAGCATGGGACTAGTTTCCTTAAGCTGCACAAAATCCTTCATCTTTGTTAACCCATGTTGGGTTTTCCGCATTTCGATTTGCCGAAGCTTACGCTGAAAGTCAAGTGTCAAGGTGTCTAGCACCTCCTTAGATTTAGGAAGCTGCACATTCTTATACGCATCCTGTATATAAAGAAGTGATGTTTCTAACGCTTTAACCGCCTCTTCATAGCGATGATGGCGCATAAAACGTTCTGAGCGGCGTTCGTGAAAATGGGCCTGTATTTAATAACGCAATGAAATAACTCCATAAATGAATAGGAAAAGAATATATTTAATTTTCCAATTTACCAAATTCAGCGGTGCACAATCCATGATTTCTCTTGCTCTGTTTATGTTTACCTGCGCAGTACCTCACCTACTTGGCAACTCTGTGACACAGCTGATTATCGATACATTTAGATAGTCAATTATCGAGGCAATATATTTAAACTAAAGAAAATATTGAACTAACATATACATGCTTGTATATTTAATTAAAGGACAACAAATTGAAAAAAAAAGATTCTTTACAGCGGTTTTGCAGTTGCTTCTTTATTTTCAGTGAGAGCTCGGGATGCATGCACAAACACGGGCACGTTTATTCCCTGAAATCAGAAAATTCAATGAAAATATTGGTTTTAGTTTTCATTTGAAATATAAAATGCGCTCACCTGCATTTTTGCCGAACGTACAAATGCCTTGTTTGATGTAACTGTGAATATTTTACGTTCCATGCCAAAACTGAAAATCTTTAAGCTTCGCTCATTGACATTGGCCGTAAATCGTATATTTGAGAACTCTGCAGGTATCGTATCAACATCAGGATAAACTGAAACGCGTTTCATAAATTCTGCAGCAATGTCCCGCTCATGAGGTCCGCCCAGTACGGATAAAATATTTTGAAATGCGTCGTAGGCCAATTGGCAGCAGACCAAGCGTTTACCTTCCAGGATTTTCTCAATCATTGGCTTGACTGGAATTTCGCGCTCCTTTTCGGCCTGCTCAGTTAAAAGAGGTTCTTTAAATACCCAATTGCAGCGACCATTCGTGAGAGCGCTACAATAGGCCAGCATAGTAGTTACATCCAAATTCAGTTCATCTGACATAGTGGCATATTGATCTACATCCAGATCGGGCTCATCTAGTGATGCCGTTTGCACACCCATTCCCTTAAGTTCATCATGCAGCGAGCTCTCAATTTTATTTGAGAAATAAAATACAATCTGCAAAGAACATCCGTGTCGTATATGAAAGCTTATAGAAATTTTTGTTATTTACCTTGGGGCGCTGAAACATGCAGAAGTGCAACTCACTGGCCTCCAAATAGTCCTCTGCTTGATCAAGAACGCTGCGTGCTCCAAAGCTTACACATCCTTTTGCAGCATCTTCGATAGACTTCGAATTGCGCGCTATTACCTTGATCCATTTCAAACCATTATTGGCCACAATGTCAACACGCAAAGGATTGTCACGCGATTCGAGAGGAAAGACTGCATTTATATCCACGACACCTTGTTGCAATCGCAGTGTTTTTATGAGAAATTCATAGTTCACAAAGTTGCTGCTGGTTATGTGATTCTCCTTCAACGTTTTGGTACGTATAACCTACATATAAATCAGTTTATACTTGGACATTTTTCGATTTGATGAATAACCAATCAGACCTTTTCCAAGAATTTAATTTCTTGTTGGATTTTCCTTTGCACTTTTGAAACACCAGCAATGTGTTCGAATTCGATCAATACTTTCTTTAGTTCTTCGCCAAGTTGGATTTTATCGTTTGCTTCCTCATATAGCCTATTCTCCGACTCCATTTCCACCAGCTGGAGTTGTTATATTTTATTTATTTATAATATTGTTGATATCGGACAGCTTATAGTTCAGGGCTACTACTACTTATCGATAACTATATCGAAGTGATATCAACACTGCTATGACTACTGTCAAATGCCTCCCGCGTTTTATTTCATCCACTTTTTCTTCACCGGTCAAGCCAAGCGGCAGCTCAGAAAATGACGCCGCCTCTGTGATGTGAAAAAAGTTAAATCCAAGCGCATCATTATTAAAATGTGTCAAATCATTGAATAAAATAGTAAAAGGTAATTATCTAGCGCTAAGCTAATTGAATTCACTATTATTTTAGTGTTTTCTTTGCACGAAGTATCTCCAGAAAAGCAGAAATGTCTGCTGTTTGGTCGCAATTAAAGAGTGCTAAATTAACAATTAAATGCTGCTTACTAAGCATCGTTAGGCGACACGACTATTATTACTGTGGCCTTGGTTTTCCAAAGTAGTACAAATCCATTAAAAATAAATATTTTCTTTTCGCACAATGTGACGGATCGTTTCTAACCTCAATCATTTAAAAAATTTTCCTACAGTGCAATTGTAGCAGCCTCAACATGTACTTGTATAATTTGACGCTGCAAAAGGGTACCGGCGTCACGCACGCGGTACACGGCAACTTTTCGGGCGGCAAACAGCAGGAAGTGCTGCTGTCACGTGGCAAGTCATTGGAACTGTTGCGGCCCGACCCGAATACCGGCAAAGTCCACACGTTGATGTCGACGGAAATATTTGGCTGCATACGTGCGCTAATGGCTTTTCGTCTGACGGGCGGCACAAAAGGTTGGTTTACTACTTTATTTTATATTAGATTAGGTTACATTTGACGCACGAAACCCAATTGAGGCAACTCTTTTAGTGGTTGTCCCCAGTTCGACCTAATTAAACGTGTCTATGTGCGATAACAATTTAACTTGGCGTCGCATTTGCCATGACCCTTAACCACATGGTATGGCGAACTGAAACTTCGAGTTACAATCGATTTTAACCTCAATTCTAACTATCTACCACGTATACCAAGAAGTTTGTCTATAATTAGACTTTCATTATTTATCTTCTTAGATTATATTGTTGTGGGTTCAGACTCTGGCCGCATTGTTATTTTGGAGTACATTCCCAGCAAGAATTCTCTCGAGAAGGTGCACCAAGAGACCTTTGGAAAGTCTGGCTGTCGCCGCATTGTGCCGGGGCAGTACTTTGCCATTGATCCTAAGGGTCGTGCGGTGATGATTGGAGCCGTTGAAAAGCAAAAACTGGCTTACATCATGAATCGCGATACACAGGCACGACTTACCATTTCTTCACCACTGGAAGCCCACAAGTCAAACACACTGACTTACCATATGGTTGGCGTAGACGTTGGCTTTGATAATCCAATGTTCGCATGCTTAGAAATTGACTACGAGGAGGCTGACCTGGATCCATCAGGTAAGATCACACCAATCAACTGTTTTTATTTTTGGCGCCAGTAGACTCAGTGACTGTGGATAATACAGCAGGAATACTGTTAGCACTGAGCGCTAGATAAATGTGACCACTGAACCATTGGTGTTGCTGTAATTGCCTAGCATCACTTCACTGATTTGTGGTCCACATAAAATTAAAATGAATTATTTATTCTGCATTCTTATGTATTCGCTTAAATTTAATACTAATCAATTTATAATTGTTAATTTGCAGGTGAAGCAGCGCAACGCACACAACAAACGCTGACGTTTTACGAGTTAGATCTTGGTTTGAATCATGTGGTGCGCAAATACTCTGAACCACTAGAAGAGCATGCTAACTTTTTGGTTTCTGTACCCGGTGGCAATGACGGACCTTCGGGTGTGCTTATTTGCTCGGAAAACTATCTGACCTATAAAAATCTGGGCGATCAGCATGACATTCGCTGTCCCATACCGCGTCGTCGGAACGATCTTGATGATCCGGAACGTGGCATGATCTTTATATGTTCTGCAACACATCGCACCAAGAGCATGTACTTCTTTTTGCTGCAAACAGAGCAGGGAGATATCTTTAAAATTACTCTGGAGACCGATGACGATGTGGTATCGGAGATTAAGCTCAAGTACTTTGATACTGTGCCGCCAGCGACGGCAATGTGTGTACTAAAGACGGGTTTCCTCTTCGTAGCCAGCGAATTTGGCAACCAGTAAGTAAAATGGCTACATACAGGGAACTGTGTTATTTTTACTAACCGGCTCTAATTCTATAGTTATTTGTACCAAATTGCACATCTGGGTGATGATGATGATGAGCCTGAGTTTAGCTCAGCTATGCCTCTGGAGGAGGGTGAAACATTCTTCTTTGCTCCACGAGCATTGAAGAATCTCGTTTTGGTCGATGAGTTGCCCTCATTTGCACCAATTATCACCTCACAAGTGGCAGACTTGGCAAATGAGGACACGCCGCAGCTGTACGTGCTTTGTGGTCGTGGTCCACGGTCCACGCTACGTGTGCTACGTCATGGCCTGGAAGTATCGGAGATGGCTGTCTCTGAGCTGCCCGGTAATCCAAATGCCGTGTGGACTGTCAAGAAACGTGTTGATGGTGAGTCCAAAAGATGCTTTTATTTATAATTTGCGCATAATTAATATTAAGTTTAGACTATAAGTTTGCTAGCAATGAAATGTTTCTAATAATTCAACTGGTGCATTGATGATACAGAACACGATACCCCAAGCTAAACAATAAATAAATGATATTTCTATATATAGATTAGAGTAGGATTGTTGATATATCGATAACTTTTTAATCGAACTGATATTCCTGAGGGTGACCGAGTAAAGAATACAAATGGAAGGAATTTAATGATTAAAATTAAATTAGCTAAATTAACGTTTTTCTGCAGAAAATATCAACAATCCTAGTACATATACCTATATATAAACACGATCCAAAAGCCACAAGTTATCAACCACCAGTTCTCTCTTATTTCAGGCGCTTAAACACAGACGTGTCAACTGTTTGTTGTGTGTGACTATCGAACAGATATAAAAACAGAGTTATCCAATACACTCTCGTATAATACTTATAATTTATATTTGTCTTTTGTGAAGCGATAGGTAAGGCAACATTACTGCAGCTTTTAAGTCAACAGATACTACATATGTGTACTACAAAATACTACAACAATGAACTTTTAATCTTAAGATTTTGACATTGAACATGATGCGATTCTTTATCAACCGTGTTTCAGCTGAATTATCCATTGATTACAATTTGATAAACTGATTATTCAATGTCACCCAAGAATTCTGTATAAACTTAGTGAATTTAAAGAGATTTTTATTGATGGCATATCCTTTTGTGTTGTGTTCCTACTTTTAGACGAGTTCGATGCCTATATCATTGTCTCCTTCGTGAATGCCACGCTGGTCCTTAGCATTGGTGAAACCGTTGAGGAAGTAACGGATAGTGGCTTCCTGGGAACAACACCTACATTGTGTTGCGCTGCGTTGGGCGACGATGCCTTGGTTCAGGTCTATCCAGATGGTATTCGTCATATACGTTCTGATAAGCGTGTGAATGAGTGGAAGGCACCGGGCAAGAAGTCTATTACCAAGTGCGCTGTCAATCAACGACAGGTGGTCATTACGCTCTCTGGTCGCGAATTAGTCTACTTTGAAATGGACCCGGTAAGAATGCACCATATTTAATAAACTATAGAATAAGCCTTCGTTTACATTGCTCTGATGACAAAAACACGAAAAAGAACAATCATGTTGAGACACTTTGTGTCCTGCAGTGCTGAGCTTTCATTAGACAATACATTATCTTTTCGCTAAGCCTCTTAAACAAATTGCTAATGTATACTTCTCTTTTATAGACTGGCGAGTTGAACGAGTATACGGAACGTTCGGAAATGCCTGCAGAGATCATGTGCATGGCCCTCGGAACAGTGCCTGAAGGCGAGCAGCGTTCCTGGTTTTTGGCCGTCGGTCTTGCTGATAATACTGTGCGCATACTCTCACTGGATCCAAATAACTGTCTGTCGGCGTGCTCTATGCAGGCTTTGCCTTCGCCAGCCGAGTCATTGTGTCTGGTTGAGATGGGTCACACAGAAAGTACCACTGCTGCTGGCGGTGCGGATGATGATGTGCCCCCTCAACGCAGCGGTGGCAGTAATAAAGGCACCATCTATCTAAATATTGGATTAAGTAATGGCGTCTTGCTTCGCACAGTGTTGGATCCCGTTTCTGGGGATTTAGCGGATACGCGAACTCGTTACTTAGGCTCCCGTCCGGTAAAGCTGTTCCGTATCAAGATGCAGGGATCTGAAGCGGTTTTGGCCATGTCTAGCCGCTCTTGGCTATCGTACTACCATCAGAATCGATTCCATTTAACGCCGCTCTCCTATGAGACGTTGGAGTACGCCTCCGGTTTCTCCAGCGAGCAGTGTAGTGAAGGTATTGTAGCTATTTCGACAAACACGCTGCGTATCTTGGCTCTTGAGAAACTCGGCGCTGTCTTCAATCAAGTGGCTTTTCCGCTACAGTATACGCCGCGAGCATTTGTCATACATCCTGATACGGGACGTATGCTAATTGCAGAGACGGATCACAATGCGTACACCGAGGACACAAAGAACGCACGCAAGGAGCAAATGGCCGAGGAAATGCGCAGTGCTGCTGGCGATGAGGAACGCGAACTTGCCAGAGAGATGGCAAATGCATTTATCAACGAAGTGCTGCCAGAGGATGTGTTCTCTGCACCCAAGGCTGGGCTGGGCTTATGGGCCTCACAGATACGCTGCCTGGATGCCATGCAAGGCCAGACGATGTTCAGTGTGCCGCTAACACAGAATGAGGCCATCATGTCAATGGCATTGCTGAAGTTCTCGATTGCGGCAGATGGTCGCTACTATTTAGCAGTGGGTATTGCCAAGGACTTGCAACTTAATCCACGTATATCTCAAGGCGGGTGCATTGATGTCTACAAAATTGATCCAACCTGCACAAGTCTGGAGTTTCTGCATCGCACTGAGATCGATGAGATACCTGGCGCATTGTGCGGATTCCAAGGTCGCTTGTTGGCAGGCTGTGGACGCATGCTACGAATCTATGATCTGGGCAAGAAGAAGATGCTGCGAAAGTGCGAGAACAAACACATTCCCTATCAGATTGTCAACATTCAAGCTATGGGTCATCGTGTCTATGTCTCGGATGTCCAAGAGTCTGTATTCTTTATACGCTATCGACGTGCCGAGAATCAGCTAATTATATTTGCCGATGATACGCATCCTCGCTGGGTAACTGCCACAACGTTACTTGATTATGATACTATTGCCATAGCTGACAAGTTTGGTAACCTAAGCATTCAACGTTTGCCGCATTCGGTGACTGATGATGTGGACGAAGATCCAACAGGCACCAAGTCACTGTGGGATCGTGGCCTGTTGTCGGGCGCCTCACAAAAGTCTGAGAATATTTGCTCCTTCCATGTGGGTGAGATAATCATGTCGCTGCAGAAGGCTACGCTAATTCCTGGCGGCTCTGAGGCTCTCATCTATTCCACATTGAGTGGCACTGTTGGCGCCTTTGTGCCGTTTACAAGTCGCGAGGATTATGACTTTTTCCAACATCTGGAGATGCATATGCGTAATGAGAATCCGCCCTTGTGCGGTCGAGATCATCTCAGCTACCGCAGCTCCTATTACCCGGTGAAAAATGTCCTCGACGGCGATTTATGCGAGCAGTATTTATCCATTGATGCAGGGAAGCAGAAGAGCATTGCCGGCGACATGTTCCGAACACCAAATCAGATCTGCAAGAAACTAGAAGACATACGTACTCGCTATGCATTCTAAATAGGTAAGCAGTCAGCTAAGGATAAATAGGGACGGATTACATATTTTAATGATGAGATAGCAATTACCTTGGGACACCTATGAAATGTACCTTGATTAGTGTAAACTTTTAGAAACTGACAAAATATTAAAAGTTGGGGAATTTCTTCGTGTTTTGATACTTTTAATAACTTATTTATGATTTTTTAATTTACAGTTACACTTTGGATATGTGGAAAGCGATAACAATATTTGTATTCAGTTTATAAGGTGAGTTTAAATATTGTTTTGAGTCTAGAATTCTTTTAATTTTGTTTGTGATGAGCTAAGTTTTTACCTTGGGACACCTATGAAATGCCTTGATTAGTGTAAATTGATTGTTGCTGAAATGAAAATTACTTTAAATAATTGTTTATATCTCATATTCAAGTAAAATGCTAACGAATGTTTATCTTATCAATTACAGCTCTAATCACAACCCGGGTATTGCGGATCTCTCATTTGAACGCTCTTTTAAAAGCACAAAAGGTAAGAATAAAAATATATTACGAATTAAATATTACACTATGATTCACTATGATGTTTTTACATATGTTAGACTAATGAAATAATTTGATTGAAAAGTTATGACTGAGTTTATAATTTTCCAATAATTCATTGCATATAATAGTTTTCAAAGAATCTAAACAGTTTATTCTCTTCCATTTGCAGTTGCTCTTTAAGATGTGTCCTGGGTTTCTTAATATATTTTACATACTAGGTAAATATTGATAACAATGAATGTAGATTCATTCACTTACTAATAATATTCTCTTTCTGTTTGCAGTTTAAATATGTAATTGGTAATCGTTAGCCGTAGATTGCACATTGATACACAATATACACAACCACTAAATGACTGCCTATTTATATTAGACTTAATTGTAGCACAAATTGACAAAATTTGTGTTGCATATCTTATTTAATAGTCGCCCACTCACTCCCCCTAACAATGTAATTTAAAAAACAATTTTAAATATAATAAATGAAGAACAAATAACTTAAGTGGATTGTAAATGTCATGTTCTTATTAAGAGTGATGTTTGTCTTTGAGTAATGTGTGTGTGTGTGGCTGGAAAATAGTTGTGGCATGTTATTGGCCTTGTTTATTTGCTACTTGTTACCGTTATGGCAACCAGAATATTTGCCTAAGCGTCTCGTTTTCTCCAGAGGCTCTTTGGTATGTGCGCAAACCAAATTGTTGTAATTTGTTATGTAGAGAGTCATAAGCACAGTAGTTATGCAAATTACGATCATTTCCCCTTCCCCTTCCCATTTCTCGAGACGCTCTGCCTGATGGTGGTCGCGCTGCCAAAACAGGCTAGAAACGAGCGTTAGCAAAGTGTGTTCCACTTGGCCAGAGGAGGAAGGAAGGTAGAAAGACGGATGAAGGAGGGAGAATCATCTTGGTTGGCGCTGAGCCAGCTGGTTAAACGATTTATTAACTTCATTTCTAGATCATTAGATCGCATAACACGGACATTCATCACTTGCTTTTTTGCACTTTTTGCTGCACATTTCGAGATCGCGAGCAGCACGCAAGTGTGCAACAACTCTCGACGCTTCTGCTGTTGCTGTAGCAACAACAAAAACAACTACAACAACTAGCAATCTCTAGGCTGCATCTCTACGCATGCAATTCACGCCAGTTGCAGCTGCAGTCTGGCCGAGTCGATCGCGCCGGCGATAACAACAATCAACGCTTGGCGCAAACACTTGGCACTTGTTGCATGCACCCAGTTCCCTTCAAGAATCACGCCCACTTTGTTATGCTGTGCGCCAGCGCCTGGAAGCTGTTTCCATTGCGCTTTGGAATGCGTTCAAGAAGATGCCCTGCACTTCTCTCCTCTGCTCTCTTATGGAAGATGCCCAGCTGCAGATAAGGTTGAAACCTTTGTTTGGTTTTGTTGTGGGGCGTTGTTGCCATTATCAGTGAACCACGATCATCGATCTGAGCATCAGAATCAGAGTGTCCTCTCTCTGGCCCAGCATTGCAGATGCTTATCGCAAATGCCTCGCGTGATAAAATTTCGCATGAAACGCGCGCTCCACACTTGGAAATGGACCTGGACTTGGATGGAGATCTGGAAATGGGTGTTAACGCAGCAACTTTTCAGCTGTCTTTGGCTCTTAGCACTTGCGACTCTTGCGTGTAAGAATTTTTCTGTGAATTCTCGCTGAGATTTTAATCAGATAGATGTGTCTGGACATGGAGACCTGGAGCTGAAACTGATGCTGTCGGTGAGACTGTGGCTGGCTCTGGCTCTGGCTCTGACTCTGCCTCCGCCTAGGGGCCGACACTTTCGCTGTGAATTAAATGCTCATTTTCCTGGCCGTAGTTGAAGCTAAAGCACATTTTCCAGTCACGTCGTTTCACAGTTAGCAACTTTATTAAAACTAACGGCATGCCAAATAATTAAAACGCTGCGTACAAAAAAAAACAACAACTAGGAATTGCAAATTGCGAGACATGTAATAAATAGAATCATCAGCTTGCCAGGCAGACCAATAGACAGATGGACAGCCGTACAGTCGGCCAACAGACCAGACAGCTAAAGTCAGGGTCTCGGTCTGGGGCTGTCTCACTATCACCATCATCATCAACATCGTCATCATCATCCACCGCAGCATCATTATTTTAATTCACTTAGCAGCTTTGTAAGTTGGTTTTTAGGCTTTTGGCCAAGTTGCTTTCGCACAGCTGTGAGCCGGTTACGGAACGCCTGACAAACCAATTATAAAGCGTGGATTTTGATGTGCACGTGTTAGGAATAGTCAGTTAACACTGCCAGATATTCAAAGAGGCTAACAGAGATGAGGATAGCGAGTAGACGGAGCTGTTCTATCATATTAAGCATATAAGCTGATCAGAAATTTCAGGTTGTCGTCGGTTTGCTGCGCTTAGTTGCTTTGAATTAAGCTTGAAATAGAGTTGAGTTAAATGACTCTAAAATAAAATACAGAAGTTCGATTTAATCATGACTTATACAAGACTTTTTAGATAGTATAAAAAAAGTATAATGTGATCTACAAGAGATGTTTGTTCAAAGAAAAGAGATTTGATTAATGCGAATCAATCAGTAATACGAAACAGAAGAACAAGATACCCTCAAAAAGAGTTTAATTGTGAAAGAAATTTAATGATGTAAAAATGAGAACAATTTGGAAAGTAGGGAAAAGAAAGAAAAGCCAAGCAACTGAGTGTATAAACCCCTTGAAAGGGATTCAGTTATAAATAAAGCAGTCTAAAATTATAAGATAGACTTTGAAATGTGTATTAAACGCTATTACAATGGAAATTTAAAAGAAGTGCCAGTTAAATATTACTATCATTATAAACAGAGTAAAGACTTTACTCTGCCAAGACATGAAGATATCAATTCGCTTTGCTTGATTCACACCAGCGCCGGACCCTAGACAACCGACTCAGCTGTGTCCAGCTGTAGGGTCTGCACGGCAACAACAACAGCAACAACATCCGCATAATTGCTGACTGCCAGCAGAGAAGAATGACACACAATCACATTAAAGAGAGATAGAGCCATAGCGAGATCGAGATAGAGAGAGAGAGAGAGAGAGAGAGGGGCGCGTCCGCATCCAATTCTCAAGTGAAGATTGCTGTCAGCAATCTTTCGTGGACAGTTAAATGTACTTATCTACCTTATATACAAGTATACGGTCTGTATATGCTCGCATGCTTGACTCTACTTTGCTTTGTTTTGTTTGACCCCATTCAATGTCATTAACTTGGCCCAAGGTCTGTTTGTTTTGAGAGCTTCGCAATTTGCGCATAATTGCCTGAAAATTATGAAATGTGACGAGGGGCAACTTGCTGTGGCAACTGTGGCAATTGTGGCAATTGTGGCAAGATCGCCCACTGAACTCATTTGAACTGCTCAACTTGTCAGCAGCTCTTCGTCCGTGTCCATGTGTTGCCAAGTCTCTGGATCTCAGCGACTCAACCTCAACCTCAAGCTGATGCTGATGCTGAAACTCAACCTCAATTGGGAGCCTCGCCCCATGGCGATGTCTTCATGTGGCACACACAAACGACAAACTTAAACCCGAACTCAAAGCTGAACAAACTGTAAGCGTTTCAGTCACTTAGTCAACAATCTGTTGCATCTAATTGTGTTTGCAACAAATTACTCAATTCCGTGATGCTCAGATAGCAGATGGATATTAAGACAGAAGATTGCCAACAATCTATGCTTCTCTCTCATTCATTATTCATGCTCTGCATATCTCTTTCTCTCTCAGTCAACAGGTTTGACATAATTTTCACTTTAGTTTGTTTTTAAAGGCACAAATTTGCACGCAGATGACGATGATGCGTTGAGAGAGTAACTCAATTCAGAACTCTCGATCTCCGATCTCTGGTCTTTGTCTCAGTTCCAATCTAGAGACAGAAAATGGGCACTTTAGTGGGCGTGGCACACTTCCGCAAGCAATTTGCTGCGGTTCTTGGGCGGCGGGCATAATGGAACATTTTAATGCTGAAACCGATGATTAAAATCAAAGCCATAAAAACGAAAGAGGCAACTGAGAAGGGGGAAGGTGGGATGGGTTGATGCGGTGGTGCCACCACGTTGAGATGTCGAGAACGCAGTCGCAGTCAGTTGGAGTCCGCAATTGCAGTTGCAACTTGCCAGATAAATACGTTGATCAGTCGCACAGATCATCAACACGAACATGGCACAACAGCAACAACAGCAACAACAACGGCAACATCAACTGGCAACAAGCAACGGAGACACGTCAGCAAACGGGCCATAAAAACGGGAGCAGCATGCAACATAATTGAAAGCAATTTGCGGCTGACTGACTGTGTCTAAGGTGAGGAGGCAGAAGGGGGCAACTGTGGCAGCCCGATGAGCTGCCCCGGGAAACGGCAAGGCGAGCGTCAGCATAAACATTACATTGATTGCCCCACACACACACATGTATGTATGTATATACTGCCACACACACCACACGTGTTGTTTGTCAATGAAGTTGGCGCTTCTTCAGCTGCGGCTGCAATTGCCATGGTGAATGAGGGGGGGGCTCGGGAAAGGGGGACGTCAGCATTGAACGGAAGTCGCTTAGTTCCGGCTGCCGTTGATCGGTTGCACCTGAAATACATTTGATGCCACATGCAGCACCTTCCTCACCCCACACTCAACATGTGCCCCATTTGTTGTTACGCAATTGTGCAGCGCCTTTAATTTGTATCTTTGGCCAACAATTTTTGGTTCTTTTGCCACTCAACTGCCTCCGAATGTAATTGCAAACAGCTGAGCCACATCTGTTGCAAGTTTATTTCGATACATTGTCGATACACAAAATTGGATAAGATTGCTAGGGAATTGCTCAATTGTGTGGAAAAAGGGGCGTGGAGAGAGGGGCAGCAAAGTCAATGATCATTAGCAAAGCTTAAGAATAGAATGTTGAAAGTGGGAGCTGATGAAATGCCACAAGTTTGCAATGATAAGGGTTAACTTGTGTGGCAAGTAGATCAGTTAAGGAGAAAGGGTAAGAAATCAACTGAAGATGGGGTGGGATAGAGTAGTGTATAAGGGATCTAATAATTTAGCTTGATCGACTTATTCCAGACTTATGATCAGAAATCTGCTGAAGAATCTTTGCATAACTGTCTTCAACTCTTTCTTAACGAGTTCTTATCATTAATATAACTAAAGTGTAATCTTTAGTCGGCCATTACCGAGAAATGCATGATTCATTGCACTCGATGTCTTGCAGCTGAGTCAGGGCGAAATCTTGTATCCAACGAATGTGAAGGTTGACTCCCAAGGGGTCAGTTCGCTTAAGTCAAGCTCAGTTTGTACAATGGGGGCTAAATGGGGGTCTGATATATATACATATATGTATATATTAATATATATATATGTATATACACAGATGTTGCAATATGCAATATAAAACAACTTCCTACAGCTGTTGAAACTCTGCGAGCAGCCGGCCAAGTGCGTTGAGTTGTTGCAGTTGTTGTTGTTGTGCAAAACAATGAATGAATCGCGTTGTAGTTGTTGTTTTTATTGGAGTTTATCAAGTTGAAATTGCACAGTTGGTTGACTGCTGGCACAACAAACAGCAAACGCAATAAAAAGCATTCAAAGTTGTTGATGGGGTTCGGTTCAGTGATTCTATGTCCCTCTTTAAGAACTACTGGTTCGGTTCGGAACTAAAGTCGGCCTAGAAAATTCCAAGTAGTTGCCATAACTTAACTTAAGATGAGTCTATCTTTAATATTCTATAAATGTTCTGATGGAGCTACTGATTCCATTACAATTAGAGTTAAATATTCGTTCCTGAACCGGTTCATTTAATAACTACAAAAAAACTAGAACATCTGTTTAATTTATATTTAGATTATCTCTGCGATATGCAGCTGTAATTAGATTAGATCAATCTACAGGTGTTTCAATTGCAGATTAAGACACTTTGGTGAACTAGTTTGGCTCATACGGCAAATCCTTTAGCTAATAACCTCGTTCAGCGTCTAAATGCATATCAGATGAAGCTACTGGTTCCGCTTCAAGCGTAGATTAATGTTCTCGCACACCAAGTGGTTCACTTTGGGGCAGGCTCCAACCCTGAAGTGAGCGTTTCACTGTCAGAAACGGCAACGCACAAGGCAAACAAGAGGCGGCACAGTGTGTGGGCATGGTCAGACGAGCAGGCGGCGGGGAGAGCGGAGGGTCGATTGGGCAGGCAGCTGTTGTTTATAACAAATCGCTCATACGCCTCGTTGTGCGACCAAGCGATGCAAATAGTTTATCGTGTGTATGAGAGAGTGTGTGTGTGTGTGTGTGTGTGTGAGACTGATCACATAGTCAGCTCACCCACACAGCGACTATTCAAGTGCAGCGCTCATCAATAAAGTGAAATTTTGTGTTGAATTTGGCGGCTGTGGGGCGAGCAGCCTTGTGGCTGTTGTTGTGCTTTGATGGACACATGCAAGGGGCATATGCTATACATATACATATGTATACACATATATGTACATATACGTATATGAATTGTGCATATGTACATACATATGTGGGACTGTAAGTATATATGACAAGCAGCAGCTGAGGCAGCAACCGGACGCACGTGTTCATTTTCATTTGGCGCAGAGAGAACCCAACGATAAACAGCCGCAGTCGCAGCAACAACAACAGCAACAACAGCAGCAACAACAGCAGCAGCAACAGCAACAACAACTGCAAAACAGAATCTTTGTAGACGATGACGGAGACGGAGACGCAGAAGAAGATTACGTTGACGACGACCAACTGCGGAAATTATTCATTCAAGCGCTGCTGTTGCTTTTGTTGTTGCTGCTGCTTAAAGCTGCCTCTGCCACAGTAACTGCCGCTGCCTCTGCCTCTGCTTGACTTGCCTTGGCTCAGCTTGGCTGCTTCTGTATGTTTTTTTTTTTCAATGTTGTTGCTGAACAGCAATAAAAGAAAAGAGCAGCAGCAGAAGAAAGAAAGAAGCAACACAATTTGAAATTCATACAAATTGCAAGCGGGGCAGCGGAACAACAACAACAACAGCAGTAACAACAACAACAACAACAACACGCACAACAATAGCCAGAGAGCGAGTCGCCACATGCGGGGGCAGCTGGGCCTAAAGCCACCCAAGCAGCGCCAACATGTCCGGCAACAACAGCGAGCTGTCCATCAAAAAGGCAGCGAAGCGCAACAATTGTTGAAATTGTAAAGCTCCAAATGTTATTTGTTGCTGTTTTAGTTTACGTTAACAATATCATTTGACTGACAAATGCCAAAATAATTGTCTCACATTGCATAACAATGAACAATAATAAAGAAAAGGAAGGCAGCAACAATATGGCCAAAATGAAAGCTCAGCTTTCACCCGAGGCCGAGGCCTTGGGTTCAAAGCCTCATAGCCGAAAGCCAAGAGCTTAAACTGAAGCTAAGGTGCCAGTGTGATCCATCAGCAGCTGCGGATCAAAGACAATAAAACAAAAGAAGCAGCAAAACAAAACAACAAAAAAATGTAATAAAACAAAAACCCCAAAAAACAATACCAAAAAAAAAACAGAAACCCAAATCGACATCAGCCCAGTCCTCAGTTCAGCTCAGTTCAGTTGAAGTTGAAGTTGAGCTCAGCTCACAGGTGTGCACAATCAATCAACATGAGATCCCATTAAAGCGACTGTAACAATGACTACGATAATCACGCTGTTGCTGCCACTACCGCTGCCTCAGTCGACGTCGCTGCCAGTGGTGGATTGGGGGCCACGCACCCGCTACGCAGTTTGCGGTTGATTCCAAATCCACGCAACAAGCGCGTTGATAGCCACAACATGAGCAACGCATAGTCCGATGATTGTATGTCCATTTCTGGACAGACCACCACAATGCTAATGCTAATGCTGCTGCTGCTGCTGGTGGTGGTGGTGGTGGTGGTGGTGTGGATTGGGATGTTGCAGAGTGGGGGGATCAGTTATTGTCTAACTCCCGTTGATTGCTGTAACATAGCATACTACTTTATTTTATATACCTCATGAAAACCTAATCACATTTTCATTATTGAACAAAGGAATTATTAATTAGTTTTCTAAATTTTAATTTGCAATTATAAAAACCTCAATAAGAATGGCAAATTAATCGTAACTAATTACTTATATATTTATCAATAATATCGATAAATTTTAAAAAGGTTTTAGTCTCTAAATATTTGTTATAAGGTAGTGAAAATGTTAATTTAATTTTGATGAGTTGGATATTTTAATGTATGACTTATCTATGTATCTTATATATTGATTTTAATGTTCCACTTTGTTTTCTTTTTTTAAATTCAAATACTTGATATAATACTGAACTTATATAACATATTTCTATAATGTTTATATATATATATATATATATATATATATATATATATATATATATATTAATATAATAAGAATTTTATTTCTTATTAATTAAAAGTCTTAAAGATTAATAATCTCTACCTAAGCTTTGGGAAGTAGTTAAGAGAGCTAGTTTATTATCCCTAAAACTAGTAGGTATGCAAATCTGATCAATTTTTGTTGCTCTCCAATATTTAAGCTAATTTTTCCCATAACCCATATTCCATATGAGTCCAATCAGTTGGTTCCCCTCCCGTTCCTCTTTGAGTTTGCCTGGCAGCAAATTCAATATTGTCGCAACGTTGAACAATTTTAATTGGATATTTGTCGTAGGCTTCATTCCAAGTTGCCGCAAAAGCCACAACTCAGCGGGACAACCCGACAGGCAGGCGGACAGGCGGAGTGAGCGTCAGACGGACAGACAGAGTGACAGACCGACAAGTGCGACTGGTCATATATTTTTCTTAACGCTAAGCGAAATTAGCATATGAATAACTTTTGGGTGTTACATACAGCATGTGAGTGTGTGTGCGTGTGTGTGAGTGTTAGTGTGAGTGTGGTGCGTGTGGTTTGTGCGTCTTGGATGGCAGTTGAAGGCGGCGGCAGTCATCAAAGCCGACCACACCAAGTGCCGCAAACAGCCGCAACATGTGCAACTGAAACTGAGCTAAAATTGGAGGTCACGTAGTTGTCCGGGCACCATGCAACGCCTTCATTTGGGCCTGCAACACAGCGCAGCAAAGTGCGGCATATAAATTACACAATGCAACGCGACGCAACACAACGCGTCGGTTGTAAACGAAACCCAAAGCCAAAGCCAAAGCCAACATGGCAAACAAATCGAATTGCTGCCAAACCGAATGAGCCAAGTGAAACCCTGTAAATGCAATGAAATGGTTTTTAACTTTTGCAATTTTTCAACCGAGCACAAACAAAACGAAAGAGAAAAACTGAAAAACTTAAAGACACAAGGCGTCGGCATGGCAATAATATGGTTTTTGATGTTTAAACAAGGTCAACAGTTGGGTTTTTGGGCTTGGGCCTGGGTTTGGTTTCGGCTCTTGGCTCTTGGCGCTGCCTTCAAAGGTCTCCGATGTGCAAACAAAGCGCAGCTCGACACCGAAGAGATCGTCTTGAAATTGGCCCCTGGCCCCTGCGACCCATGGAGCCATGGACCAACCATTCGACATCCCAGCAATAACCATAATGCTCCGCTTCACGCAATTTTTGAAGCTTGAATCCGCTTTAAAAGTTCGAAAGGTTTTCAGGCAATCGAATATGGAATGGTTTTTTTTTGGCTTATTTACTTTAACTGGCCCTGTTTGGCCCTCGGTCTTTGGGCTTGAGATTTTGTTTCGTTCTGCTCCGCATCATTCATTCATTCACTCATTCATTTACTTGGCCCGGTCGGGGTTCCCGGCCTTTGATTGCTTTTTTTGGCGCTGGGGCAATAAGCCATTTGACATGCTTGGATTTGCATGCATTAAAAGCGAGTACAAAAGGCAAAGAGTTAAGATCGGGGAGTACGAGAAGTAAGAGTATTGTCTCTGGGGTGTTCACAGTTAAGGCTGGATTCGGAAAGTCTACATAACAGTGTAAATTTAGAGAATGATAGACTCAGCTTAGAAGAAGAAGTGGACTCGTTATAATTCTATTGATCTGTTAATATATAAAGATATATCACGAAATGGATATTGTATATTCTATTAGAAGTAACTAGAATAGTGGACTTGCCCAGACGTGAGTTGGAGTGAGCTGTAAATGTTCTGTTAGCTGCTAATGTTCTCCAGGTCTACTTAAAGTTTCAGCGAGCTGTTATTAACAGCGTATAGACGATGTGTTATTGTCGTCACGCTGTTAGCGTAACCTCAACATAATATTACTTAAATATAGCAATGTTATGTAAGAAAAGACTCTATTTCAAGGTAGTCCAGAACACACAAGCCACAGCAACCACAGCTACCCCCCTTCATTGCTTCTTCCGCGCTCTCGCTCCCACTATCAGCATTTTGCGAAAAGAAATTGATCAAAGGCCTGAGAATTGTGAACTATTTGTATACGATAAGTTATAGTATAGCATGGGAATTGGACGCTCTTTCTGTGTAAGATCGACACGTGGGGGCAGTGTATCAAAAAGTATAAGTTTTATTGACTGCGGATGCAGTTCATAAACAATGCTTTGCCGTAGACATTGCCACAACTGTGGAACATAGCACGTTGCCGTTTTGGTGGTGCTAGTGGTGGTGGTGGTGGTGGTGGTGCTGTTGCTGCCTCGGAAGCTGTAGGCACAATGTGGAGCGCATCTGTTACATGTTAATGCGCACCAAGGCAAAATATTCACAGTCGACAAGAGATACAAATACAAGATACAAATATATCTAGATACATATTCATATGTGTGTTGTATAGGAAAGAAATTGTGCGATCACTGGGAATACTCGAGTCTCGAGTATTTGTATTTATGAAATCAAACATAAGGTACGGCATTCGATCGTCTGTTGCACATTTGGCACACATGACAGCCGCATGCTTCACAAAGTTCCCCGGTTTGCCTCCTTCTCCCCTCCTTGATTTTGGGAAAAATAACCAAAAAGGGGGAGGCAGCTGAGGTAAAGCAGCAAACCACACACAGGCAGATGATGAGGAGGATGAGGAGGAGTTGAAAAAAAGGGAACATTTTTACGCATTTCCAGTTAAATCGGAAGTGGAAATCACGACGTTGCCAGAGGCTCCCATTCCCATTCCCATTCCCTTTCCCTGTTCACCTCTTAGAGCAGAGAGCGTGCCACGATTATCACGCTATTTCTGTCAACCCAAGAGGGGGCGGGCGATGGGAGGGAGCGGCACTGAATAGTAGTTCCCACATGTCAGCCTCAGCTGTTGTCTACTTCGAGACGTAGCAAGAGGGAGGGCAAGGGCAGGCAAGGGAGGTAGATGAGCTGCTAATGATGCCAACGGGTTAAATGCGTTGCGATCTATTTCGAGTTAAGTTCTTTGCTTTACTCAATATATTTTCCATTCTTTTTCCATTTTCTTTATTTTTTTTAAATATTTTTCCAAGTGTTGCCCAATAATTTAGCTTTGTTTATGGGTTTTTGATATTACCCACGTGTCATATTTAATGCGCCCAGTGGGAGCTGTGAGTGCCAGGGGGACTTAAAATTAAAAAGTGAACAGGGAAAATATTTTGATAGCTCTTTGAGCACTTGGGGCTGTTAACGATGCCAGCGATGCCAACGATGCCAGCGATGGCAACGATGTCTCTTGGCCAATTTTCTAGCAGTCAAATGCATTTTGACACAAAACTGACATTTAACAAACTTGCTAGCCATGTTAAGAGTGCAACAACAGCAGCGTTTAAAACAAGTGCATATAAAACACGCCCAAACGACAGTCGGCAACATCGACAACAACGGCAACAACGACAACAATGACAACAACGACAACAAGTGCGTCAATGCGATGCGACCAAACACCAAAATGGTCAGCACTTTTGGGTGAACAGTTGCCAATTGGCAGTTGCAAGTTGGCAAGTTAGCCAGCTTGCCAGTTTGCCAGTTTGCCAGCTTGCCAGTTGGCAGCAGCATTCTGGCAACTCGATCTGACCATATGTGTGTGTTTCGTTGTCTTTAAAAGGCCATTCGACCGATATTTGACATTTTTCAGCGACCACCTCACGCTTTTTGGGCCTTGCCTCGCCTTGTCTTACCTCACCAACTTGGCAGCTGTTGTCTTGCCACCAGTTCATAACTCCTTTTGCCGCAAGCACCTTTCACACAGTTATTCATACTTAAGTTGCATATAAATTCCATACAATCATAAAAGAAAGTCAGTGTAGAGGTTTCAAGTTTTGATAGCTTGAGATTCTCATATGAAAGTTGGAATTAAACAATATAATTTATATTATTATTATACATATATATTAAATAGAAATAAATCTCTCTGTGAAGAACAGTTTTGTTAGAGTGTTGGAAGCTACAACAAGCTATGATTACGACTGCGACAGCTGTTGGTTGTTGTTGTTTGTTGTGGTGTTGCAATGGTGTTTGCAGGTGTTTGCCTTTTGCATTGGCTAACCAAGATTTGTCACCTGCATTGTAAATGTGCTGAGCACGACACGACTTGTTGCCAAGTTGCCAAGTTGCCAGGTTGCCAGGCTGCCTGCTGCTTGTTATCTTCATTGTGGCATCGAGTAAATCATAATTTTGCACCTTCTTTCACGACAACAACATGGCAAGAGCTGGTAAGGGTCATGTCATGGCAACAACGTGCCAAATTTATCACATTGCTCTCATCGAGACTGTCGCTGTCGCTGTGGCACACCCACATCCCACATCTCGCCTTCCACACCTTCCACACCCACCCACACACACCCACACCCACATTCACATACGTTCTCCAGCTCTCCACTTGCCACCTACCACAGCTAGGGGCAAATTAAATTTCAATTATGCGGGTCTACCCCCGAGAATGGCTGGTCAATTTCCTGCTGCTAATTATAACTCACAATCGACAGCGGGGAGGGTGTGGTGAAGAGAGGTGGAGAGCGGCTGTGGGGTGGGGTAGTTGTCGCCTCATGTCGTCGCTGTTGTTTGGCGGTAATTGCGCGACGATTTGTTTATGGGCCGCCAATCAAATGGACAACAAGCTTATGACCACAAAATACGAGTACATAAAATAACATGAGCCAAAATGGTGCGACAAACCAAATGCGCATTCAAATCAGTCGCAAAGCCCCACAGCCACAGCCACAGCCAGAGTTACAGCCAGAGCCAGAGCCAAGCCAGACTCAGACACAGACTTATGCCCCTTTCCGAGCAGAGACTCCAGACAAGCTAACAAGCCACCGATCAGTGTTTCGACCAAAGACCACATTCGGATTGCGGCTACAAGGCACGCACAACGGCAGCCACAACGACGACGACGACGTTGACATCCGGAGCTGCCTCTTGCATGACAATTAGAAAAGTCACACACACTTACACACTCACACTCGTGTTGTGTCTAACTGCGAACTAGACTTTTAGCCAAGTCTCGCACTTTCTTTGACTCGACTAGACGCGGTTTCTATTTATAAACCAACTCATTAAGTAAGCTAAGGCTGCTTTGCCGTTGTGTTTATCAATGAAGTTAGTTTGAGTTCATTCAAGAACTTGCATTGGATAATGATTAGTTTGGATGTGAAGAAGTTATGCGAGCGAATCCCCTTTGAGAGAAATCAGGCTAAGAATCTTAGAATGCGAGGTATTCTATGTAGTTTCAACTTTTTGCTTAGAAATGCTACTATTTGTGCGTTACGTTGCTTGCTTATGCTGTTAACAGGGGTCCTGTTAGGGAGTTAACAGTGAGGTCTGTTAGGTTGTAAACAGATATGTTAACTATCAGCTCTCTTTAACTGCAATTAACGATGTTAGCATGCAGCTCTGTTAATGGACTTTAAAGAGAGAACAACAGCTATAAGTTATTTTCCTTTACAGTGATGAATAACTTCTATGTAAAGAGCATGAGTTACAGAGAACTGTTAAAGGAGTCTAATTTAACAGTAACCTACAGCGAGCTCCTAGTATATTAACAGCGCTGTTTAAGTAACTTTATTCTATGAATATTAGAAACTTAATATGATAACAGAAACGCTGTTAAGTTTTCAACAAGGAGTCTGATTATGTTAGCTCTGTTCTTACGCTGTTAATTTGAAGTTACAGCGAACAACCATTGAATGATAACAGTACTTGCATTAAGAGCAACTCCAACTCATTCCCCTTGTATTCTTCATCCATTCACATCGAATCACCTTTGCTTAGTCAGCTGTCAACAGCAATTGAATGCTGTTTAGCACCAGCATCAACATAATTTCTACTATTTCCAACGTTTTCCACCATTTCCACAATTTCCCTGCCACAACAGACAGCCAGATCAGTGAGTACTTTTGGCAATTAGGCAGGCAGCATTCTTTGGACTTGACAGCCCTTTGAGACGAAGAGTGAAAATATTTGCTTAGTCAAGAGTTAAGCAAAAGACACTTAAAATGTCAGAACTTTTGACAGATGCCGCCCACTCGCTAGCGCTAGTTGAAGTGAAGGCAAGCCACGCCCACACACGCATTAACAAGAGCACCAAATTAAGCCATAAATTTTAGCCAGCACAGACCACCAGCTACGTGTGGCAAACTGCGGGATGAGGCAGCAGAAGGGGTCAAGGGGAATTGGCAACTGGCAAACAGGCAACTGGGGAGTAACAGCAGGAGCTGGCATAAAAGTTGTCTAGGAACGACAACGTTGTGCAGTGTGTGGCACGTCTGCAGCTGCGTGTGTGTGTGTGTGTGTGTGCCACACGAGGAGGTTGTAGCTGAGTTGCAGCGCTGCTCGTTTAATAAAAAAATTCAAATTTAATTAGTCTTCAAGTGAAGAAGTATTATTTGTACAATCTGGTAAATTTCGCAGCTGCAAAGCAGGAAAGAGCCTAAGGAAGTGGGATGTGCATGTGGATGCAGTTGCAAGTTGCTGGTTGCAAGTTGTTGATGAAATGAAAATATGAGTAGCAAGTGGGCTGCTGTCCAACAGGCAACTGGCAACTGGCAACTGGCTGCATCCACATCTGCATTCCAGACGAGTCAACAACAGACTCAGACCATGTGGGATTCAGACAACGACGACGACGACGACGACGACGACGATGCCACTTAACGCTTGCTAGGCAAGTTGTGGCAGGGAGGCAGGCAACTCAATTGCAGTTGCTGCAACTCGACTGCCGCTGCGTCGGCGTCGGAGTCGGCGTTCGCATGATGCATTCTTGATTGGCTGCGGCTTGGCAACGCGACGCCTTCATTTTGTCAGCGCGGTCGCGACCCCCAGTGGCATCGCGTGTGACATTGCTGCAACTTCTATGCTGCTTGCAACTGCACCATATTCATTAGCAGCCGTTAAATGTTCACTTAATCATTTCGTCTGTCTCCTTCAGTGTTTGTGCCACATGGCTTAGAGCTCAAGTGGGTTCCCCCACCCCCTTTTGCAACGCTATACAGTGGCAGCCTCTGTTGCTGTTGTCGTGGCTGTTGAGACTGCTGCTGCTGCTGCTGCTTGCAACATTTGTTGCAATCTTAAGTGAATTTGAGTTGCAATCTGCAAGTTTTAGATGCCAGGCTTCAATTTTTTTTTGCTGCCTGCCTGCCACAACTTATGATGACTTCAATTAATCAGCATTTATATGCGTTGCATGCCACAGCCTGTGATTGCAGCACTCGGAATGAGTGCATGCTTGCCACAAATCCTGAAATGCCATCAAAGTTCATTAGGCATTAGGCTGTGCTTGGCTTGCCACTTGGAGACAGGTTCGTCTCGCTTTCTCTTTCTTTTCACTCCTCTATTCTCTTCTCTCGCTCTCACTCTCACTCTCTTTTGTCGCTTCTTTATTTATGTGCTCTGTTTGTGTTAACTTATTTCATTTTATTGCCAATTTGTGCGCCATTCAAAAGGCCTAAATTAATTTAGCCAAATTGACTAGACCCACCCCCATTGAAAGTTCCATTGAAACTGGCAAACGCAAACAAATGTGGCAATTAAATGTGAGCGTTGTGGCAAGTTGAGGCGACACACGACCTGGACGTGCGTCAATTAGGAGTCGCTCGTTGCTGCACACGCCCTTTTAGAGCTGGCCACGTGGCGCATCGCATTATGCATTGAGTCAATAGCGTGGCAGCTCTGGGAGTTGCCATCGAGTCTCATTAGCATGGAGACAGGTAAGAGAAACAGTTGGAACCATTTGAACTGTTGGCCAGCTGCCTAAAGCCACGTGTCGGAAATGCTGCCCCCCCAATCCCCACACATGCAGCTAATGGGGCGGGGGGTGAATGGCATTCGTGTTGTGTCACCAAACAAATGTCGTTGTCGCTGACCCAATTGCCACTTTGCTGGGGTCATGATAATTTCAGGAGCTGCGGCATTGTTGTAATTCGTGCAGCCCTCGATCGTTCAGCGTCGATCGTTGAGCGTCGATCGTGAGTGAGCG
The DNA here is from genome assembly GCA_018901825.1 of Drosophila funebris. Lineage (NCBI taxonomy): Eukaryota > Metazoa > Arthropoda > Insecta > Diptera > Drosophilidae > Drosophila > Drosophila funebris. The sequence continues at coordinate 6,437,027 of JAEIFK010000688.1, forward strand.
CTGGGCGCTCCTTTGACTTGAACTCCAGCTCGACTCCATGTTGCACGTGGCCCGCCGGTGGCGCCACTGACGTTGCTCCTGACATATGCAAAACGGCTGCCATAACTGGCGACTTGCAGCTTGCAGTTTGCAGTTTGCAGTTTGCCGCTTGCAACTTTGCAGCTTGGCAACTTGTGACTTGCCACAAATGCAATTTGTGTCGTTTTGGCTTTCTGGCTGTTTCCCATGATTTGACTGCGATTTGCATAGAAATCAAAGGAAATAGCTGCAACAAAAGCCTTTGGAAATATGTCAGCTGACTTTAGATTTATGTGGCAACGGCATCAGCTTGCCACAAATGTGGGCGGCCCAAGAAATGTGGCTTCCCTGAATGAGAAAATCGATAAAAATAAAAGTCTACAAAGCGTCTGCGTTGCATGCCCCCCAGTGCCACACATCCCCACAGAGTTGCTGACGACAGAGGGAGAGTTGTGTGTGTGTGTGGGGGGGGGGGTTGGCATATGCTAAAGTCAGCAAATGTATTCAAAATGGCCGCATTCAAAAAGTGAGTATTGCCACATTTGGTGGCATGCGCAAAGAGAGAGAGAGAGAAAGAGAGGGAGAGGGAGAGAGCACAACTCTGAAAGAGAGGCAGAGTCTCCAAAGTGGTTGCCTGGCAACCACGACAAGGGGGTTGCTTGGCGCTTGAAGGGTTGCCAATGTTGCCACATCGCAATCCTAACGCAACGCAACATAAACCCTGGGAATCGATTGACGTGGACACCAGATGCAAAGAATTTCGTTGGCCCAAACAATTTGGTACGGTTTGATTGGGTCCCCACTATCATATCATATCATAGCATATAGAAATCGAAGGTTGCACCCAGTTGAACCACCTCACAAAGCCCCGTCTAATTCCACTTGACAGCTGCGCTTTGTACTTGTGGCATACAACACACGCGTTGCAACAATCAGTGCACGTGACCTGCGTAACGACACGAGGCGATGTTCTGCTCATTAAGCGAATCCTGACAAGCATTTTGCCCAATCGAGATACGATCGTCAGCGAATGCCAAAAATATCAAGCAACCCTCGTTGCTTGCACGCTTAATGTCCACTAAGCTCTTGTTGCACAGTGGGAAAGTCACGGCAGTGGCATGCCACACACTGCCGCTGCCAGCTGCGTCAGTTTACAGCTCATTGCACTTCATCACGCTTTTCTCGTGTGTGTTTCTAGATTTTGTATTCGGAATCCTTTGATAAGTCTTAATAATCCTGTAATACCAAAAAGAAGTTTGCTTAAGCATGAGAAAACTGTAGAGAAAACTGGCGAGAAATGGTTCTACTTGGCGGTAAGCCTAGCTTAGTAGTTACTATTTAGTTTGGGAAATGATCTGGTTAAGAAAGTAAAGTACTTTGAGCTCTGAAGTAGAAAAGTGGAGCTAAGTTTTACACTTGTCGAAGAGAGAACCCATCTTAAACATAGATACTCCTCATCTTAAGTGTATAACTCTTTCCAGCTGACATTTCCTTTGAACATTTCACTGCGTTTTGCCTGTTGTTGTTGTCGTTGGGGGCATGGCGTGTACTTGTTGTGGCACTGCCCCGTATCCTGGGACCACGTAATCATGTTACGACACAAAACTGACAACACATTTTCAGCAAAAGCGATTAATATCGCACACGACACGGGTCTGGGCAGGAGCTAGAGACAGCAACTGCAAGCGGCAACACCAAGTTGCAACTTCAAGTCCAAATGCAACTGCAGCTCCCACTCTGAGCAGCATTTGCTGTTTGTTGTTGGATTGAGGCTTGAATTTCATATGATGCAGTCCATTGTTGTGCTTGGTTGGTGGTGTGGTGTGTGTGTGTGGTGCTGGTGATGGTGGTGCTGCAGGCGGGGCGGGCCAAAAAAAAAAGATTCGTTTAAAATGACTTAATGGCGAACAGCTCATAAATTCACGAATTTGCATAAAGCGACTGACTATTTGGGCAACATTGCAACAAACTGAGGGAAGCGCCCCCGGGGCACATCATACCACAGAGTCAGAGTGAGTCAGCGGTGGCAGCTGAAACACGAGTGGCCATAGTTGGAGCTGAAGCTGGAGCTGGAGCTGTAGTTGCTGCTGCAGCTCTTGTGACTGGCAGCCTAATAAACACAATTAACTTCATCATTTTGAACTCAAATTATTTCATTTGAATGCGATAAAATCGCAAATCACGAAGCGGCAGCCAAATGTTGCGGACAAAAACCAAAGCGAAAGCAAGCGCAGACAATGGACCTGAGAGACGTTGGGACGGACGGACGGATGGACTGAGAGACGGACGGAGTTGAGAGTCAAGACAGGGATTGTGGTGAAAATTAAGTCAAACTGCGGCTGCAAACGTTTTACCAATCGCAGTCCAATCGACCTGATCGGGATGTTGTTGTTATTGTAGTTGTTGCTGTTGCTGTTGTTGTTGTTGTTGCACCCGCTACACCCGCGCCACTTTCAATTGGTGGCACGATGCAGCTGCATTGGCATCGGGCATCGGGCATCGGGCATCGGGAATCGAGCATAGGGCTCCTCCAATGACTATGAGGGTTAGGGACGTGCCATGTCTGGGTCTCGGCCTGGCTCTGACTCTGAGCGAGACTCTGTGCCTGACTCTCGGAGCTTGGGTCTCTGCGCTCTGGGCTTTTGAGGCAGGGAATAATGTTGCATGTCGCGCCAATTGTGTACACGATTTGACTTGGCAGCCGCCTGACAGTGCTGCCCACTCAGCCTGCTGCTTGTTGTTGTTGTTGCTGTTGTTGTTGCTGTTATTGTTGTTGTTGCTGTGTCAGCTAATCAGCCGGCAAGTATCTCATCTTCGAGGACTACTTGCAACTGCCAAAACAACAGCGCAACACTGGCAACATGCACACGAAAAACTACCAAGTCATGTTGCCTGCTGATTGTTGTTGTTGTTGGTTGTTGTTGCTGTTATTGTTGTTACTCCTGCAATTGTTGTTGTGATTGTTGTTGCTGGTTTGGCAAATAAATCTCTTGGCCATTTGCTGCTGTTGGCTGCCCAAAAAATAAAAACAACTTGGACACAACACAATCAGGCAGCAGCTCCCCTTCTGCGGTTGTTGTTGTTGCTGTTGTTGTTTCCTGGAAAGCGTTTCCTGCATTTAGTTATGTTAGTTTGCTTTATAACTATGTTGGCGCTCCATCCAGTTGCCAGTTGCCAGTTGGCGATTTCGATTGTGTCCAGCAGTTGACTTTATGAGGGTCAATCAGGGTAAAAAATGTCCAGGAATGCGATCATATCATAACAACAAAAAGAGTTCAACCACATATTTCAATATTCAAAGAGTTTTGAGACACAGCAACAAAGTGAAAGAGTTGCTTAGATTAATCTTTAGAAATGTAAAAACTTTCTTCAAGTTAAACTTAAATAGATAATAATATATTTATATTTATTATAATGTTATATATTAAACATGATCAACTTATTGAAGATATATTATGTATACTATAGAGTTGTAGATGATGACTCCTTTTCCTATGATTAACAATAATAATTAAATAAACCCAACTTGACATTTTTCACAAAACCTATTTAGCTATAGTTAGAGAAATAATATTATTACTGTAGCTCAATCATTCATTGTCTAACTTCAAGTCAAAGAACATAGAACAAAATTTGAAGTTTCGATCACAAAAATCCAAATTCTATTTAGGCTTCAATTTTATATATTTATATTTTAATATTTGTTTCGTATTTTTAGAGATGTTTATTCTCGATGTGTTCTTTAACCTGTTGTTAATCGGCAGCAGCGCCTATGGACTGTACGCATTGACACCGGAGGAACAACCATACGGATATACAGCAGCCGCATTTTGTTTAGTCCATGGAATGCTATTGCTGGTGCGTTCCTTTGAGTCATCGGGTGATGATGAGTGTGCTCGATCCTTCTTTGTGTCCACAAGCATTGTGGATGTGGTACCGCTGCCATTGGCCAACATTGAGTTCTATATGAAGTCCTCCCAGTCGAGCATGGCCTTAATACATGCACTGTCCCTGATACTATTGATCTACGATACCATGGGCAATCTGGGTGATGACGCTGATTCTGCCACAGACACGGTCAAGGATTTGTCGCTGCTTGCGAACATTGCATCCGCCACATATCTGGGCGTGCAGGAGGAGAACTACTTTCAAGTGGGCATCGCAGCATCTGCTACCATTGCTCGATTTGGATCCTCTTTGGTCAGCCATTTTGTGCCAGAGTTTGGGCCACATGTGGACAAAATGAGCAAGGCTGCTATTATAGGGCTCATGACGTACTCCTTGACGCAGAAATAAACTAAAATGTTCAGTTTTAAATAAGTTCCAATTCGTAATCCTCAATTTCTACTTCTGTTCCCCCTATCGCTTGCTGCTCTTCTGGGAACTCCACCTTCTTTCCAAGCCAGCACTGATTACGCTAAATGACTGCCGAGATAACCGCCTGCCGCCTGGCTTTGGCATTCCTGGGAGCTTTCCAAATGCTTGTACCAGCCCCTCTTGGTCTCCTTTAAAGACAAAAGACAAAAGACAAAAGGCAAGTTGGCCAAGTTGGCAACTGGCAGCCGCTGCGCAGGCGCGTGTTTGGAAAGAGTTCAAGTCGCAGCTGGAGACTGCACTGCTTTTGGCGCATAACTGGACAGAGTGACTTCGATGGGGCTTGGCGGGGCGGGGGGGACTTGGACTGTCTGTCCACTGTTTTGTTGGCCGTGTTGGATAACAGGCAGCTGAGACTCATGGCTCTCGGCTGTTGGTCAGGCCATAAAAATGGGAAAATGTTGCGTTAATGCGACGTTTGTTCGAACACAGTTTTCAAACAGATCGACGCAGGCAATTGTTTGGACAGGCTCCAGTCTCCATTTGAAACTGCAGCTGAACGCAGAATGGATTGGGTATAGGTGGGGCTAGGGGCAGCTGGCGGGGAGAGAGGCCGATTGTTGGGGCCACTGTTCAACACGATTTGCTTTCGTGTAGACATTTTTCAGGGCGTTTGACTCCATGAACTTTGCGCAGATTGTTTTGCGCAGATTTCTGCACGTGTCCACGGGAATTTCTACAACGGGAGCGGCTCTCACTTGGACGTTGCAACAGACAATTTCACTGCGCAGCAATGGCGGCCACGCGAGGCGCCTCCCATTGTCAAGGGTGGAGCAGAGAGAGGATGTGGCAAGCAGCAAAAATCGATTTTCCCAATGTGATAAGGTTTCAAACTGCGGCTGTTTAATGGCCTTCCGGCCGTGCTACGAATCCTTTCAAGCCACACGTGCATGCAGCTCTAACGGTAAATGAAGGGTAGCTCCTCAACGGCAACAACAACAACACGTGTCACGCGGCATCAATTGAAAGCCGCGACTGCTGCACATCCATCAGAACACGTCGGAAATCGGAAGTGGAAGTGCGTCGTCTCTGCCTCTGCCTCCGCCTCCACCGCCTCTGCTTGCCTCCTCATTCCACCTCCACTTGCAACGTCTTTACTTTGAGGGTGGCTACGTCAATGTTGATGATGTCAGCATGCGGGCAACTAAAAGGACAATCGATTGTTGTGACATAGCATTGTATGGCAGCAACCGTCTCAGTCCTCCCTCCTATTTATTCCCTCCCATGCCTCATCTCTTGAGCAATTTATCCAATTTCATGCGTTGCCGTTGCCGTTGCCGTTGCCGTTGCCGCTGCCGTTGCCGCTGCCGTTGCCATGCTGCCTGCCTCAATTAACGCTGTCCACTGGCAGAGCGTTCTGAGCTAGAGGCGTCTCTCATGTCCATCGTAGTCTGCTCCCACGGCTGGGATCAACGTCGACGTCGTCGATGTCTTGCTGCGTGCACGTGCAGCGCAGGACATTTATTGGATTTTTGCCATGTTTTTATTTGTTTCTATATTTGCTCAAAATTCCAATTAAACGCCAATGCCAATGCCAACGTCTGGCACTGGGATTCGGTTTGTATTTGCAGAATAAGCGAAGCAAAGGGTGTTCAATTTGTGTGTTTCTGACAGAACGTGCAAAACTCTAGAGAAACAACAAGCTTACAGTTAACAGACACCCTGTAATTTGCTTTGTCTGTACACTAAGGTGTTCTAACCGTATGTATAAGCCGTAATCAAGCGACAACCTGTATTCAATGATATTCCCTCTCTAGAAGTATCTCAGTGAGCTGACGGCTAATAAAACTATGTGTTACTATAGGCGAAGAGGCCACTTCTTACGATTTTCATATTTCAAAAGCGCACCCTGTATTCAAATAGCGTTTTACCCTACCTACTTACCAATAGCTAGCATAATTCTTACATATTTCCTGTATTCAATTAGGGTTTTAGCCTGAGTATAGTTCTGTTATGCCCTAGTAAGTATTTCCCTTGGTAGCTGAAGACTTAGCAATACGCTGATCTTCTTCGTAAGGCTTCCTTGTTTATCTAAGGAAACACCCTGTACTCAATTAAAGTTCTCCCATTTCATGTTAAACGCCAATGGCGCAAATGGCAATTGAATGACGCGACCGAGAGGCTCTAGCTCTATAGAAATCGTTGCAGGGGAAGTAGAAGTGGGAGGGGGGAAGCAGGGTGTTCAAACAGTTTGAGGCGCACGCTGAGGATTAGACGTGTAATCAGCATAAAATGTTGCCGTCGCAAAAAGTGGCAAACATGAAATCCAATATGTGGCATCGCGTCGTTTGCCACATGAAATTGTAATAGCGGCCAACGGCCATGTCGATGATGACGACGCTCGTACGCATGTCCCTATACAAACACAGCAACAGCTACGGATACAGCTTAAGATACAGATACAGATACAAATACAGCTACAACTATAGCTACAGATACAGATACAGATACAGATGGGAATGGGAGTGCGAGTGCGAGTGCAAGTAACGAGTAGAGCGTGGAACACGTGCAAAGCCGCGGGGGACTTGCACGATTTTTGTGACGAGGCCGAGTCCAAGAAGTGGACCTGGAGCTGAAGCTGAAGCTGGAGCTGGGACCTGGAACTGATGCTGGACGCAGAGTGAGCCTGGGCTGGGCTACGCACCCAGAAAAATCAGCAAATGCGCGTTGCCTGTCGCATTTAATAACTGTTTTTAATAAGTGTCCCTTGGGGCCATGCGTTGCTTTGCGTTGCGAGTACGAGCCTGAGTATCGATGTATGTGGCACGTCGTTGCCTGCGTCATTTGCATGGGGCAAAAGCCAAACCCCAAAAAATGCCCCATTCTCTCTCTCAGTTGGCATTTCGATGGAGTTGCTGCATGTTGTTGTTATTCGTACTCTAATTGCACGCCCCGTTTTGCCGCAAGTTTGACTCACGCGCGCTCTTCAGGTGCCGACGATGACGACGACGACGACGACGACGGACTGGCCGCGTGCAACATGCAACATGTTGGCTGCAATTTATTAGTGCTGCCATTATCGTTTTTCTTCAGATTTAGTCCCCCCGCTTTAGCTGCGTGTCGCCTCTGTTCTGGGTCGTGCCTGGTCGTAGTCGTGGTCGTGGTCCTGTTTCTCTTACTGTTTCTGTTTCTGTTCCTTCAGCTCGATTCTCGATTTTTGCTCTGCGGCTGCCTTGCAAATATTTATTACTATAATTTTCCATATGTTTTCCCAGTGCGTTTGCTGCTTGTTGCATTTTTTTTTTTTTTTCGGCAAATTGCGCCTGGAAATTGCTGCCATAATTTGTTGCCTTACTAAATATGAAGATCAAGCAACCAGTTCCCAGTTTCTCAGTTCGCAAACCCAACACGAATCGTGGCTGCCTTAGCGTCTGTCTTTGGTTTGCTCTTGCTTCCCCAACATCATCAAATTTATTAACTTGTGCAAAATTAGTCGTTTTAGTCGTTTAGTCGTTGCAATTTGATTTTTATTGCGAGTTGTAAATTGTAGCGCCATGTACCGAGCCGTGTATCTATGAGATACATTTAAGCGACCACATTCGCATCCTGCTACGATTCGACTGCAATTAGTCGACGTCGTCTATGTCTCTGTCTCTGTCGCAGTCTTTGTCGCTGTCTCTGTCCCTCTTAGAGACTTCTCTTTATATGTTTGTCGTGGCACTGAAATTGTTGCACTAATCAGCTGACAATTTACGAGGTATTTGTATTTGGTTAACGAAATAAGAAAAAAAAGAGAAAAAAAAGAACCAAATGTACATTAAAATCCAAATGGTACCGAAACTGAAACTGGTATTCCAAGTTGGAGAACTAATGTTGAGCTATGCTAAGCATGTGGCGTCTATAAAGCAGCTCAAGAACTTTGATTAGTTGTAATCTTAACCAGCTGCATCGTAAAACAACATGCCTCACGTTTCTTAATTATCCCAACCTGCGACTGTCTCTCTCTCTCTCTCTGTGTCTCACTGTGTCTCACTGTGTGAGTTTCCACTGTCAGGGTCGCCTCTCCATGGCCACGGGCTCACATATGTCGAACTTGTCTATAAATTGACTTCAAATTGCATTCTGAAGTGCGTCTGTTGTGATATTTGTGTTGGGAAAGGTGGGCTGTTTTAGCAACCTCTATGAACTGAAGAAAACTAAGATCATCTTCATTATATCAATTGAGGAAATATTATATATCCAAGATGGAATATAATCAATTATATAGTACATAAATATAAGGTGCTCCATCTAATATTTAAATGAATGAATTACAGACATTGCTTTTCAGCAAGCAATATGTTATTTAATTTAAGTTGAACAATTAAACAATAATAAATATGATTGTAAACATATTTGAAAATATAATTCAACCAATAAATTATATTAAATTTATTATGTTTCTTAATCGTTTCTTGGTAGTTGCATTAAAATGTCGCATTAAACTTTCTTTGTAAAGCGAACATAATATTTATGGGTTAATAAAAGTGCATGGCAGGTCATGTAATTGTATACAAATTGTAAGACAGTCAGTTATAACTGACTAACGGTAAACACATTGGCTTAAACGAACCATTAAGTTAGCATTAAGTACGATTTCGTCGAGTTGCGTTTGAGTTGATTCAACGGCAAATGTAAATGTCAAAGCAAATCTGCATTCAGATATTCATAAAAATTCAAATGGCAGCCATAAATCTAATGGGACTGGCACTAGGGACAGAAGGGAGGCGACTTGCCACAGCAGCAGCAGCTGGGGCAGCAGTTGAGGCAGCAACTGAGGCAGACGCCAGTCACGCAGTGGCAACGTCGTCTTCACTGACAAATAATTTAGCATAAAATCAACGACAACTGCCAATTTTTTAGTAATTAGCCAGACGGCAGGCAGTGCCTCCCTGTCGCCTCCTCCAGCTTCATGCCACACGCTGCATGCAGCACTTGAGTGCAATTAATAAAAGAGAGAGAGAGAGACCCTCGATGCACGATCTGTTCCCTTGTCGCTTGTCTCATTGTTAGTCCAAAAATGCGTCTCAAAGCATTTGCAGAAAATTAATTGTGCTCCACGCAGATTAACACATGCGTGGCATGGACATGGAATGGGGCAAGTGGAAGGGGCAGCGGCAGGGGCAGCGAAGAATGAGAGGGATATGACAACGCTGAGGATGAGGATCGTCGTGGCATTCATTGGGAATGCTGTGCGTTTAACAAATTTGAAAATTTCTTGCTGCATTTTTACGACTGTCGCCCGCTCGCTGGTCGCATTTTTATATTGCTGCCAATGCTGCTGCTGCTGCTGTTGCATGTGGCACGCGCGTCGCATAATTAATTAAAAATGCATTTAAACGAAGCTTCACGACAGTCAATCGCTCGTGTACATTTGGTTACAGACAACGCACACACACATACACACACACAGTCGCCCAGCCAGCTGCAGCCCACGTTGCATGCCCCTCCATACTCCAACACGCCTCCACCTCCCCCACGTCCCCTGCTACAATCAGTGGCACAGCACAGGCAGCATGCTGCATTTTTCTAAGAAGCCTTTCGTCGCCGTGGCATGACTGCAATAAATATACTGACATCAAATAAGAGAATGGAGAATTATTTGCTTGTTAGAATTTTGTGTCTTGCAACATGGCCGCAACAGGCAGCCCAACATGTGTTTGTTGCCTGTGCTCTGTGTTCTGTATTGTGTCTAAGTCTGTCTATGTGGCATTCGTCAAGATTTCGTGTTGACAAGTCCAACATGAACGGAAGAACACAACACAAAACACAAATCACAAATCACACAGAGACAACATCAACATGGCTTTGACTGATGCATCCTAACCTTAATCGGTGACCTCTTTAAGTAATTCCCACGAGCCTGCCACCTTTAACCTCTTACCTCTTACTTTTCTCGAGTGTCTGAGTATTTAGCATAGAGATATGAGACTTGGCAGCAGTTACTTTCAAGTTTTTGAGCGTAAGAAATCATTCGTTTGAGATTATTAAGAATGGATCCGTTGATCTATTGAACTATGCTGACTCTAAGTGTGGTACTAAATTAGTAATATATCAACTGAACTAAAGCATTATCTACTACAGCATTTTATGATATTTCATATGATATTCATTCATTTGATTGTTGAAATTCTTTTGACAGCTGCATAAACATAAATGATATTCACAATATTCAAACAACCAACATGATCATCAATTGCGTTTTATGATCACTTTTCAATTCGTGGGAATTATTTACAGTTGAACATTTTTCTTGAAACTCATATTGAAAATTTGAGTAAATAAAATATGTACAAATAAATATTGGCTGAAAGAAAGACAGGCACACAGACAGGGAGATGGTCTGGCTGTCTGTGAGTTGATTTGTGCAAATAGAAGGCAGATTCAAAGCCAAATATTTATGTGGATATTTATGAAAATTTCTGTAATTATTTTCTCGGGTATTTTCCGAGATTTTTTTCTTTTTGATTTTTTTTTTGGTTTTTTTTTTTTTTTTTTTTTTGGTGTTGGAAAATTAAATAGCTCACTGAAAGCCACTTAACAGTTGATTTCATTTGAATTTAATGCAACATTAGCGCTTTTTTATGCCACTGCCGCAAAAATATCAGCCACAAAACTGAGGTGATACAATCTACAGACGGCCCACCGCCCCAAGCACCACCAGCATCTAGCCAACGGACCACCGACGGTTTCTCCTATTAAGATCTTGATGCTGTATTCTGGTGTAGCAGGCGCCGTTGATTGGAAACAGCTGACCGAAATGTACAAAAATATTTTATTTATGCGCTAGATAAATAAAGTGAAATACCTAAAAAAGAATTGCCCTATGGGGCAAACATTGATTGGCATATGAAATCAGTGGAACCAGTTGTATTCAACTGGATGAAGTGCAGATGTTACAGGTGAGGCTAAGCAACATATGTGAAAGCGGAACATCAAGCTCTGATAATTACAAAAATAACAAATGCAACTCTGAAATAGTCGTTCAAGCATATCATTATAATAATAGACTAATAACTTTAGAGTTTTAACGTGTATTGTTTTAAAGATTTATAAATTCAAAGAAGACAAACCAAAAGAGTTGTAGATGATGTCTATTGCTGTTGACAACAATTATAATTTGTTGTATGTAGAATATTGACTTCGAGTTGCGTTTGATATACAAATTATTAATAATAGTAAGGAAAGAATTAACTTATAATATTATAAAATTGAATAAATATAATAAAACCAGTCGAAAAGGCTACAGTCGACCGCATTCGACAGTATAATACCCTGTACAGGGTTTTATATTAAAATTAATTTGGTAATAGGTACTTTGAGTAAAATAAAAGTAAGAGCATAACAGGTGTTTAATGAATACCCTTTTGAAACTCTCATTTGTTGCATATGAATTCTTTGCATGCTTATAGCAGCTAACTTGCACATATTTATACATATTCAATCAAAAGCTGAGTGTTACGACACTTAATTTACTTATGCTTATGTCGCAGTAGTTCGCTATCTCGCTCGCACAAATATGCACACATGGTAAGCAGACGCATGTATCATAGTCGATCGCTGTCTCGCTCGCACACATGTGCTGCCTGCTGCTCTACGATTCAATGGAAAAATAAATTTAATTGCTGATTATCTGTCTTATTTATAAACCGATCTTGATGAAACTTTCAGCATAGCTTCTATATGATATTATTCAAGCACCTGTTAAGTTAGAAGTGTCTATGTTGAAAAATGTGGCTATTATTAGTTTTTTTCAAATTGCGGGGAAAGGGGGGAGGTATCCAAAATTTAAAATAAACTTGATCTGCGTATGGTATACAGGAACCTTGATGCCAAATTTGGTGTCTCTAGCTCTTGTAGTTGTTGAGATCGACGCGTTCATACAGACGGACGGACGGACAGACAGACGGACATGGCTCAATCGACTCGGCTTTTGATACTGATCAAGAATATATATACTTTATAGGGTCGGAGATGCTTCCTTCTGCCTGTTACAAAAATTTGTTTTCACAAAGTTAATATATCCCTGTACAGCGTATAATGAATTAAAAGAAAATCAAGAGAGATAGCATACATAGAACATATCGCCTCTGTATGCTGCACTCAATCTGTAGAAAAACTAGCACACTTCTCTCATACTCCATTCTTATTTTATGGCGATACAGTTTATATCGTTTTACAAAGTCAATTGATCTGGTCTTCAATGATTTATGGACTTGCAGAGCCAGCAGATATGCTGACAAACTGTCTGAACAAAGCGAATCTTGCGGCGTGCAACATTAAGAGCAGAGCAGAGCACAGTTGCCACACAGTTAATGCCATAGTTGGGGCACGTAAAATACATACGAGTGGCAAGCATAACGACTATTTTCAGTGGCAGCGAGCACAGCGGGTTGCCAGGTGCTAATATGTTGGTCATAGCGTTTAAGCACTGTACACTGTACACTGTACACTGTACTCTGTACACTGTACTCTGTACAGAATGGGCATATTTACAATTTGCACTAACATTTTGTGTGCCCATCAATTCGATTAATGAATGCATATGAAATGGCCAATAAGTGAGGCGATTTGTGCGCCTAATGAAGCTCATTTGTTGTGCCAGCTAAATGTTTTCACTAGACTTACGAAAATGTATCTAACAGATACACCACGAACTTCAGTTGCGGCAACTTTGTTTAGCATTTAATGAGCTGCGGCTGATATACTCAACACATCTTTATTTGAAAATCCATGTGGAAATATTTGATTTCATATACTTCGCTCAACTCAACTCAACTGATCTGATCGGAACCGAGTTGGCGTTCGGTTTGGTTCGTTGTGAGTTCTGCACAACATCACGGATTCTTAACACTTTGTCGGACAGTCGACCTTTTATCACCCCATTGGCAGTGAAATGTTTGTTTTAGCTACAATGCTTACGCACTTTTCACACAACAAACACACACACACAGGCAGACAGGCAGACAGACAGAGAGAGATAGAGAGAGAGAGAGAGAGATAGAGAACACTTGCACAATTTCCACAAAATATATTGAAACACCTGCAAATTGCACAACATAAAGTGAGATTCGTCACGGACTCAAACACAAAACCCAAACCCAACTTTCCGACCTCGACCGCATGTCTAAATGAAATGCAAGGCAATAAGTCAGACCAGCCCGGCCAACCCAACCACCTCCCTTCTCACTCCACACACAGCCGCAAGCCAAAAAATAAAGAAAAAGAAAAAAACAGCTGACAGGAAGCCCGTAACACAGCCAACCCCTCGGGGCACCATCCCCAACTGTCTGCCTTGCTGCCCTCCACCCACTGGCAGCTGGTAAGAGCCAAGCTCATGAATACATTTGAACTCGTTAGCTGGCGACACACCCCCAACTTATATCATTTGGGGGTTGTTGCCACGGTGTGGCATGTCCTGGGCTCTGAGCTGCTCGAAGGATTCGTTCGGCGTTCGCTTTCGGCGTTGCACGTGCACAATTTCGAGTTCATCAAAAGGAATTTGCTTTGTTTGCGCTGGGGAGCGTCTGACATTTATTAGAATTCTTGCTGCCCCCAAACGCAGGAGGCAGGAGGCAGGAGACAGGAGGCAGGAGGAGCAATGCCAGGCGGGGGGTGGCAAGCGTGTAATAAATTTGAGCTGAAAGCTTTTTCGCCTGCCACAGGAAACGCCGCACATAAAACTTTGAGTTGCTGCCATGACAGTCGCTTCGTTTCGGTTTGTTGATTCCCAGTTCTTTTCTCTCGGCACTCGGCAATCGGCTGTCGGCTGTGGGCTGTCGGCTATCGGCTCCCAGCACTGGGTTCAGTTCCGTTCAGTTGGGTTCAATTCCATTAAAGTTGGTTTGTCGTTTCGTAGGGGGTTTCTGTGGCTGATTTGCAAGCCTTAAAGCTATTTGTTAGTCATTGAAATCAGAGCTGGCAACATGCCACGCACATTGACTTTGCAGCTGCATGAATACGAGCTGCCACATGAATTGAGGACAACAACTGAGGGGGAAGTCGACAGTGGAGGATTGAGGATGAGTTGTAGAAACAGACAAGATTAGTGTATAGCTATTTGTACATTAAAGTGTAGTATTAGACAAGCTTAAAGTGCATTTTAAGAGATTGAAGAGTATGCGAAACTTCAAGAAAATATTATAATAAATATAAAAAAACCAGTCGAAAAGGCTACAGTCGACCGCATTCGACAGTATAATACCCTGTACAGGCTTCTATATTAAGAGTATTTTGATAATAGATACTTTGATTAAAATAAAAGTAAGAACATAACAGGTGTTTAAAGAAAACCCCTTTGAAACTCTCATTTTGCATATGAATTCTTTGCATGCTTATAGCAGCTAACTTGCACATATTTATACATATTCAATCAAAAGCTGAGTGTTACGACACTTAATTTACTTATGCCTGTGTCGCAGTAGTTCCCTATCTCGCTCGCACAAATATGCACACATGGTAAGCAGACGCATGTGTCACAGTCGTTCGCTGTCTCGCTCGCACACATGTGCTGCCTGCTGCTCTAAGATTCCGTGGAAAAATAACTTTTATTGCTGATTATCTGTCTTATTTACAAACCGATCTTGATGAAACTTTCAGCGTTCCTTCTACATATCATTCTTAACGCACCTGTTAAGTTAGAAGTGTCTACGTTGAAAAATGTGGCTATTATTCGTTTTTTTCGATTTGCGGGGGAAGGGGGGAGGTATCCAAAATTTAAAATAAACTTGATCTGCGTATGGTATACAGGAACCTTGATGCCAAATTTGGTGTCTCTAGCTCTTATAGTTGCTGAGATCGACGCGTTCATACAGACGGACAGACGGACAGACGGACAGACGGACAGACGGACGGACAGACAGACGGACATGGCTCAATCGACTCGGCTGTTGATGCTGATCAAGAATATATATACTTTATAGGGTCGGAGATGACTCCTTCTGCCTGTTACAAAAATTTTTTTCACAAAGTTAATATATCCCTGTACAGGGTATAATAATATACATAAAATATCAGAGATAAAAGCAATTAGATAGACAGCTACACTCAATGGATTCCATTGAATCAATATGTCAAACTAACCAGTCGAAAAGGCTACAGTCGACCGCATTCGACAGTATAATACCCTGTACAGGCTTCTATATTAAGAGTATTTTGATAATAGATACTTTGATTAAAATAAAAGTAAGAACATAACAGGTGTTTAAAGAAAACCCCTTTGAAACTCTCATTTTGCATATGAATTCTTTGCTTGCTTATAGCAGCTAACTGTCACATATTTATACATATTCAATCAAAAGCTGAGTGTTACGACACTTAGTTTACTTATGCTTGTGTCGCAGTAGTTCCCTATCTCGCTCGCACAAATATGCACACATGGTAAGCAGACGCATGTGTCACAGTCGTTCGCTGTCTCGCTCGCACACATGTGCTGCCTGCTGCTCTACGATTCCGTGGAAAAATAACATTTATTGCTGATTATCTGTCTTATTTATAAACCGATCTTGATGAAACTTTCAGCGATCCTTCTATATATCATTCTTAACGCACCTGTTAAGTTAGAAGTGTCTACGTTGAAAAATGTGGCTATTATTCGTTTTTTTCGATTTGCGGGGGGAAGGGGGGAGGTATCCAAAATTTAAAATAAACTTGATCTGCGTATGGTATACAGGAACCTTGATGCCAAATTTGGTGTCTCTAGCTCTTATAGTTGCTGAGATCGACGCGTTCATACAGACGGACAGACGGACAGACGGACAGACGGACAGACAGACAGACGGACATGGCTCAATCGACTCGGCTGTTGATGCTGATCAAGAATATATATACTTTATAGGGTCGGAGATGACTCCTTCTGCCTGTTACAAAAATTGTTTTCACAAAGTTAATATATCCCTGTACAGGGTATAATTAAGAACGTATCTCAGCTCGACCTCAAGCTATTTCAATACATTACACATATGACAACAGGGCTATGAGAATGCAACCAATTTGTTTGCTATGCTAAGTGGACATATCGTAATTATCTTGCCAAGAGCTGAATGCAACCAAGCCATAGCATGTGAAACAAGTACAGAGACCACACAGCCTTTAGCTATTTGCTAGGCATAGTTTCATCTACTATTTACACGTCTGTTCCCAAGGCTCAACTTGGCCCAAATTGTAATTAGACAGCGAATCAAATAGAGTAAATAGACTGACGCATATTTGTCAAGCAATTTCATTTTAGTACAGAGTACAAATTAAAATTATACATTATCATTTGTACTTCGTTTGCGCAGCAAACACAACATGGATAAACATTCGAGTAATCGAAAGAAAGGTTGACATTTGTTCGAGCACAAAGGCAAACAAGCAGCAGGCAGTTGCCTGAGGGTATGGGAAGGGGAAAGGGAAAGCAGGGAATAGGGTTGTACTGGTACTACATATACTAAGCAGTCTGCATATTGCGATTGCTGAACACTTGTTATTTCATTTTAATTAACTTAATTGCGCTGATTTCGTGTCATTGGGCGATTTGCAGGGGCAACTCGAGGGTTGCCATGGGGCAATCCTAATCGATTGATGGCACCTCTAATGCCCACTCATATACGCACTCAGTTACTCGAGTACTATTGTTTTTATACCCTGCATAGAATTTATCGAAAAGTGTTATGTTTCAACTATATAAACTTTAAATAAAATCGAATTAATTAGATAGGTAAAATATAACAATTTATATATAATTGTGGACTTTATAATATTTTATTTATTTATTATATAATTTAATTTATATATAAAATAATTTATTGTTATATTATTAATATTATTTGTTTATTATTTTTTAAAAGAACATTTATTTTATTGAAAGTTTCTTAATGAATTTGTAAAAGTTATAAGCCGAAGCTTCTCTAAACACGCTACAGGGTATATACTAGTCATGTTTCTTGTATTCTCGTTGCTTTTTCAACCCTCTAAGAATGCGGCGCAGGCCTAAAAAAAAAAAATGTGCACAGACTTGCGTGCAAATTATTGGCAAATGCTCTGAAAAACAAAACAAAAACCTAAATATTCGGAAAAAAGGAAAATATACTTTTATTCGGACATTTGTTTTGTAATTTTGCGCGTTTTGCTCGACAAATTCGCAATGCATTCGTCTTGGGCAAATATTTGCCATTCAAATGAGAAATCTGTTCAAATTGAAGCTTATGTGAGATTGTTTTGAGTTGCATCCGCCAGTTGGTCAATGGGATGCGGCAGCTGTGCTGAAGTGTTTAACTAATTACTATTGCGAGACGACTCCTGTGGTTGCAAATTCTCAATCAGAAACGAGAAGAAATACTTTGAGCTGAGACACTGCAGTGGCTGCAGCATTGCAATGACAATTTAATGGAGTTGCGAGTATAAGAAAATCAGATTTTATAACTTAATCAACGCAGCCGTCGCTAATGGCACATGTGGGCATTGGGTTTGGACTTCGGTTTGGCTTTTGCTTCATTGTATTTTTTTTTTGTATTGCGTATTTTGTTGTCGCCGCCCTTAGAGGCTGCAACTTTGTGGCATAAACATTTGACCAACAAAAGCGCAAACAACATTTTGGGGGTTGCTTGGTGCCAGCACCAACATTTATGGGGGGTTGCAACCAAAGATTCGCTCGGTGTCGAAAGTCAGACATAAATGCGTTACGCGCTATCAATCTTGATTAGACTTGATTCTGTGATTTCTGCTTTTAGACATAAAAATTAACAAGCTGCCAACGGAGAGCACTCAACTTGCGACAGAGCGACGTGCCACGTGCCACTAACAATAGATAAAAGATGTTAAAGTTGTGATCTAAAGACGGAGAAGGGGGGAGAAGGAAGGAGATTTAATGACGTCTACGATTACATGACTCAAATTGCGGTTGTTGTTTAAAATTGCTTGAAATGCAAACAACTTTTGAAATGAAAACATAAAACTGTCCAACTGCAGCGATTTTCTCATTATTTTGCACCGTTTTGTGGCAATTGCAATAAACAATAAATCCCTACTACATGCTGTCGCCCCTCTCCCCACCATCGCTCTTTCGCAGCCAATAAAAAAATGCAAGTAAAAAAAAAAAAAATAGGAAAACAAGCCAAAATATATCGAAAACTGCCTCGAACCGCGAATTGTGCAAATTTATAGCAATTTTCACATGAATTGAAGGAGCCAAGCGAGGCTCAGGCGCCTGCCTACAACAACAGCGACAACACAACAACGCCAGCTCCAAATCCATTGACCAGCTGGACACGGTGGCCACAAAGTCTGTTCCATTGACTGCTGCCTTTGCTGTGGTTGCTGCTGCTGCTGCTGCTGCTGCTGTTGCTGTTGCTGCTGTCGTCGGGGCGTATGAGTGACGCGATTGAGACTCAGGCAGAGGCTGAGGCTGAGACTCTGGCAAACGACGATCGCTTGTTGGCTGTTTGGGCAGCGAACATAATCGTAAACAAATAAAATTATTGCTGCCGATCATGCACACAAATTTATGCACACCAACACACACACACACACACATATGCAATCGTTGCCTATTTTGCACTAATTTTCTAGGCAATTCGATGAGACGGACGGAACGTTACAGTGGAATGGTGGGAGAGGGTAAGGGTGTGGGAGGGAGAGAGCTGCTGTGGTCCACTCACAAGGTGTTGCCGCAAGCTGTGTGTGAAATATGCAACAACAGCGTGAAAAACATGAAAGCAACTGCAGTCACAGCCACAGCCACAGCCACAACTACAGTCTCAGTCTTGGCCACAGCGACAGCGACTTGACCACGCCACACAGCGGGAAATGTGCCTGAATTTTCGCGTGCGAAGCCAAAAACCAAAAACGTTGGCCTGGGAGCTGAGGCCGCGACTGGGACTGGGAGACCCTGGCTAGGTTACAGCTGGAGCGGCTAACTAATACCGGTAGTCAGTCAGACAGCGCGAAGAGTAAAAGCCTGGCTATTGCGATTAGGCACAGTGTCCACAGGGCAATAGAAAATGGGAAAATGGGAAAATAAAAAAGGAAAGGAACATAAATTAAATAAAATAATTATTTTACTACAGGTAAGTTGGGCATTAATAAAGCAAAGATTATAATGGATATATATATAAATGTATTATAAATAAACATATTACTACATACAACTAAAGTTGAAAATACTGTGAAGAGATTTGGAATAAATCCCAGTTCCCAAATAAATTAATATATTAGAAATAAATAATAATGTATATAAAACTATATGTAAAGAATTATTAATATATTATTATTAATTAATAATATTTGATTCTAATGCTAAATAATTTATATATAATATATGATTAGATTAAACAAAGACACTTTCATTTATAATTCTCAAATAATCTTAGCTCAATTTAAATGACTCAGTTGATTAGCTAAGAATGTAGTTCATTCTAGCTGCCATAAGTTATGGCCACAGTGCCTTCAAGGTGTCTACTGTCATTGTGGCACTGTGAGAGGCTACAACTATGACTATGACTTCAACTAAGTCTGAGACTGCGACGGAGACAGAGAGAGGGAGAGAGAGAGACAAAGACAGAGACAGAGACAGAGACTTGGAGTGGAAGTCCGCGTGCTGTTTGGCAGTTAGACACGTTAGCGCGCGCGCCTGGGCAATTTTCGCTTTAGCTGCATGTTGATGATCATTAAGTATGTTGCCAAAGTGCTTGGCCTGGCTTTGTCTGCTTTGCCATCCATGGCTATGTGGCTAGCAGTTCCTCTGTCGGCCACTTGAAGACGTCGCTAATGAAGACTTAAGCATGACGTGTTGATAAAGATCTCTCGCACATGAGCTTTGTTGAGGTCCCGCGACCACATTGGTCAGTCAGCGTCACCGTCAGCGTCAGCGTCAGCGTCATCGTCACCGTCATCATCAACGCTCCCCATCATCATCTTGGTATTTAAGTGTAATTCTTAGTTAGTTGGGTTGTTTGTTTGCTCCATGAAATAGGCTGATAAACGCACCAGTGGGCAGACAAAGACTGTGAGAGGGGAGGGTGAGAAATAGCGGGCGGGAAAGAGGTGTGTAGCGCACATTAGAACAGTTGTTAGTCAGCTGTCGGTACAAATTTCCCAAAGGGCACGTCCTGCTCTACTTATACGCTGCTCTGTATTTATAGCCAAGGGGTTGCATTTGCACCCTCTTCAAGCCATCACGAGGTATCAATGACCATCCCAATATAGACAGTTGTTGTTGCTGTTGTTGCAACCATTTGTTTGACTTGTTATTGTTGTTGTTAGCTTTTAGCATAATTAAACGACACATGCCACAAAATGCACTTCTATGGCTTAAGCTGACTCTATTCGCAACAGCCTTTCCAACTGCCCCAATATCATCATCGTCGTCGTCGTCGTCATCATTGACAGACATGGCATCCATATGTTCTATTAGTTCACTCTCTTACTCCGTATGGCTTGAAAAATTGCTACCAAATGAAACATAAGGTTTCATTATATGTATTATTTTGCTGGTCACCGTCGCACCCCTCGACTTTATTCTCCCCGCTCCCCTCACCACTCTCCGCTCTTCCCACGCCATTGCATTCATTTGCATTGAGCATGTCGACTGATGGATTAGTTTCCTTTACGCTTTCGCTTTTTTGCGGCTTTGCCACTTTGGTTACAACAAGAATTTTCAATTTCCCTAATGATTGATGGCCAACTCGCTATGTAAATGTACATTTAATTAAAAACTACTCAAATATGTTGCAGCTGCAGGTGTGCTACCCTCTCTCTTCCTATCTCTTCCTTCCTTTCTCTTTCTTAATGCAACCCCTCTCGTTATATATGGGAGGAGTTGCAGTATTAATGAATGATTTTCTGTTGCCTTTTGATTGATTTCCGTTAAAAGTCTCAATGATAAAGTCATTTTAATGCATGCCAAGGGGCGTCTAACAGGTATTTTGTTTGTTTATCATGTGTTTTTTATTAGCAAAGGGTTTTTTGTTTATTAATATTTGAATGCGATAATGATCCATCAGTTGGCTAAGCTCAGTTAATCCGCGCTGATGTGGGAAACGAAGCAGCGAAATCAAACGTTTTATGCCCTCAAGACAGGGCATGAACCTATAAATTATAAATCAGAATTAATACAACTGTTTTATAAAGAAAATTCTAATTAAATTTTAAATTAATTGCTTTAATTTCGTCACATTTCAAAGAGCACAAATTGAATTTATAAAATATATTGTTTGTACATGCAAATTTCAATCATTATGTGCTGAAATTCCTTCGTTTCGTCACAATTTCATAAATTAATTTATATAATTTTATTAGGCTCAAAATTTAATTATAATCAACAAAAAAAAAATGAATGCAAATTGAAAATGAAAAGCAATTAAAATATTTGCAGAGCATGTTGCAACGCTTTAGACTTTTAATGATGTTTTATTGTCTGCTTCGACGGCGAGACAAATACCAACACTATCACACCAATAGAGACAGTGTGTGTGTGTGTGTGTGTGTGTGTGTGTGTGTAACATATACTTCTTTGCTATGCGATGTGATGATGTTGATGATGATGATGACGATTTGCGACTAAATAATTGAATGCAGCTGGTTGACGGTTGTCGCATTAAATTTAGGTGTCTGTCGCTGGCGTCTACGAATGGGAGACACTGTGACTGTGAGCCAACGACCGCGACAACTGACTGACTTACAGACTGAGCTGACTGACTGACTGACTGACTGACTGACTAACTGACTAGCTGACTGATGGACTGTGGGACGTTTGGGGCATGCAGAAAGACGCGACAATAATAAATGAAGCGATTGCAAGTGTAACAGAACAATGACAGCAACAATTGCAGCGTTTGGCATTTGCCAACAACAGCAGCAGCAGCAACAACAACAACAGCAGCAGAAGCAGCTAAGGCAGACAAAGGTCTATTAATAATTTTTGGTGCAACACACAACGATCGACGATTGTCGAGCGGTGGCAGCAACAGACGACAGCGCCGGCAACTAACGATCGACAACTGCAACAGCCACAATGGCAACGGCAACGGCAACAACAGCAACCGATTTTTGAGGCAGACAGGCTGGCAATGCGTCGCGTTGGCTTTTCCAAAAATAAAAGCCAAACTAATGAGCCGGCAACATGCAATGTGGCAGCCGCAGCGACGCACGTGCAACAGAAAAAAAAAAAAAAACACAACCAAAAAAATGAAACACAGAAAAAAACAAACATTCATACAAATAATTGATGGTCGCTTGCAATTGTTGCTGTTGCCGAAGTTGTTGTTGTTGCTGATTGACGGCAAATGGCGACAAAAATCAGCGTCTGATTGACAACTCAATTGCAACTGTATGCGTGTGTATGTGTGTGTGTGTTTGTGTTTTTGTTGTGCCGAAAAGTCAACTTAATTGATTTTGCTTTTTGGTATTGGAAACATTTCTCTCTCTCTCTGCTGCCACAGCTGGCGGCAGCAACGTCTCGCGATAACTTGCAACCGATGATTTATTGCAACAAATGTTGCGCGGAAAACTTTCAAGTCCAAAATAGACGAAACATGCATCTTCAACTTAATTTTCAATTGGAATTTGACGTCGTCTTCATCGTCGTCGTCGTCGTCGTCGTCGTCGTCGTTGTAGTCGCCTGTTTCTTGCCTTTAAAAATGCTCATTTGTCATTTGGCCCGTGGTTCGAAGTGGTTCGAAATGTGGGTCTAAATTGCACTCGTCGCGTGTCTTTTTATTTTGATTGTCAAAATTGTTTTGCGGCTGTTTGTTGTCCGTTGACAGTTTATTATGTTTGACTGTTTGTCTCCGTGTATTTGTGACTTGTGTTTTTCCTAGGGATTTTCCCCTAAGTAGCCCCGACAAATAGTTGAGACACAGCCGTTTGACCTCTAAACTCTCGCTGAAGATCAATGGGAAGAATTGGAAAATTGTTTAGAAATGCCATCTATATGGATTATGAAAGCTAAACATCAATAGTAACCATAGCCCATAATCTTTGGCATAACATTGTAGGAGTATTTGAAAGCAGTGTTAGGCTCTTGAATCAGTCTCAAAGTGAGCTACAATTATAGGATCTCATCTGGATCAATTCATAAATAAATAAAACAACTAAAATAACTTTATCTTATTATAAACAAAGCAAAGTTAACCAACATCTCAAGTAGTTAAGCTTTATCAACTGTTTACGCTCAAGATTGTCGGTTTATTTCTGGAACATTACTCTCGTGGTCTATTTCTGACCCTGTACAGGGTATAAAAACTGCTGTAACCTGCCCATATTTGTGCTGCAGTTAGCAACATTTGCTCAGCTTATGGTTAATCTTTCACTTCTCGCTGTGCTTAAGCTGGCAGCAGAGTTGCTTCTCTGGGCAAATGTGAATATAGGCAAACAATTGCAACAGCGGTAACAACGGCAACTGTTATCTGGCCAAAAAGGTAAACAGCAAAAGTAACAACAATAGCAGCAGCAACGGCAACGGCAAACCAGCAACAAGCACTTGCCAATAAATAAACATAATTTCTGACAAAACGCTTGGTAACAAGAGCTGGGCCACAACAACAACAATAGCAACGACAACAAACAACAAGGAACATCTTCAGATTGCCAACTGGTCGGCAACTCTAAGCTCTGCCGCCCCTCTCGCTAGTAACTTGGCCAACTTTGTGGCAACTTATTTAGCCATTCGTTGCTCAAATGAATTACAAGTGCAACAGCAGCAGCAGCAACAGCAATAGCAACAACAATTCCGTTTGCATGCAATATTGCAGCTGCAATATGTTGCTGCTTCAGTTGCCATTGCTGTTGTTGCTGCTGGGCAATGTTGCTGTTGCTGTTGCTGTTGCTGTGGGCCATGTTGCTCTTGCTGGCTGAGTGGCAGGTGTTGTTCGCTCAGCTCGGCTGTGACTCTGACTGCAACTGCATCAGCGACTGTGCCTGCATAATGAATTCAAATTCTCCCCCCTCCCACCATCTTGGCTGTACTCCCCCTTGCCATCATACCACTCCCCCTCTACCCCGGCTCAACAGTGTCGAGTACTCGAGTACATCCCACAGTCATCCGGTGAGCTCTATTATGCACCCCACAGTATTTATATGTCCATTCGCATATTTCATTCATTTAGTCGGATACTCGAATACGAATACGAATACAAGCGAGGGGGGGGGACCGGGGTACTCACATTGCATTCGCATATTCAATCAGCGCCTCGCCACATATAAAACAGGTGCAATTTCTTGCCATTTTCTAATTATTTTCAGTCGGCGCTTTTATCGCTTTTCTCTGGCACTGAAGCGATCCATTTGCTATCTCAGCTTGATCATAAATTTCATTTCATTTTTATTGCACAATTCTCTGCCTTGTTGTTTATAAACAAATGCATATACTACTACCACTACATGCACTAGAGCGGGATGGGGAGGGGAGGGCTGACTGGAGCGGAATCGGATGGGCAACTGTGCATAACGACAATGCAAACAAATTCAATTAGCAAAATGTTATAAAATTCGCCATAGTACACCTGCAATTGCAACAG
Organism: Drosophila funebris; assembly: GCA_018901825.1. Lineage (NCBI taxonomy): Eukaryota > Metazoa > Arthropoda > Insecta > Diptera > Drosophilidae > Drosophila > Drosophila funebris. The sequence continues at coordinate 6,461,893 of JAEIFK010000688.1, forward strand.
CAGCGGCAACGGCAACCTCAATGGCAACAGCCGACACAATAATAACAATAACAATAATAATAATAACATCTGCTTAAATAAACAAAAAAAGTTAATAACATTATTCAAACTACAACACATTTAGCATCTTTTGGCGCCATCCTCGCTGTTCTTCTTGTTTTTGTTATTGTTTTTATTTCTGTTGCAGATAAACAAATGCAGAATATTTCATTAGATTATCAACATTTAAAGAGGCGTTTTATTAAGGAAATAAGTTTGATATGTTGCAAGTTGGGAATTCAAGTCTTAAGAGCACTTTCTACAATTATATGGCAACTGTTTTTTATACCCTGTACTGGGTTATATTAGCTTAGCGTAAAAAGTATGTAACAGGCAGAAGAAGGCGTGGCAGACCCTATAAAGTATATATATTCTGGATCAGTATCAACAGCCGAGTTGATTGAGCTAGGTCCGGCTGACTGTCGTCGATCTTAGCAACTATAAGTGCTAGAGACACCAAATTTGGCATCAAGGTTTCTGTATACCATACGTAGATCATGTTTATCTTAAATTTTGGATACATCCCCCCCTTCACACGCAAATTAAAAAAAACTATTTGTGGGCACATTTCTCAACGTAGACACTTTTAAATAAACAAGTGCGTAAACAATATTATATAGAAGGCATGCTGAAAGTTTCATCAAGATCGGTTTATAAATAAGAAAGATAATCGGGAAATAAATATAAGCAATTGTTCAATTGAATGAAGTGACGTAACATTCAGCTTTCTATGGAGTATGTACACATATGCAAAAGTTTGATGCTATAAGCATGCAAATAATACATATTCTAAATGAGAGTTTCAAAGTTTCTGAGTTTTGTACTTGATTCTATTAAATTCAAAGTACTTATTATCAAATTACTTTTATTATTGAAACCTGTACAGGGTATTATACTGTCGGTTGCGTTCGACTGTAGCCTTTCCGATTGGTTTATTGCTTCCTATTTCAGTTGTTGCCGTTAAACTCTTTGTTGAAGAAGCCAACTTGATGGCAAATGTAGAACTGAAAGTCAAAGCTGTAACATAAAGGAAATTTCTGTCTAAATAAAAAATAAGCTTAAGCATTTGATTATTTACTTATAGAGTTTAACTAGTGAAAGGAATGAACTATAATTAAGAGATGATTATTCGATAGTAAAAAGGATTGTAAATTAGATAAGAAACATTTATGTTTATTATACGAAAACATAATTTAAAAACTTAGTTAGGCATTCTTAAAATTAGATTTGAATACTAAAATATCTAGTCAATGAATTATCGCTAACTTTTAAGCTTTAGAAATTGTTTTTACTTTCTCTAACGAATGCAAAGTGTCCGCTCCGCCTCATCTCCATCTCTAGACCCTAGAAATTGTGCCCTCAAGGGTTTCTCACATTTTTCTATGTCAAAATTGTAACTCTGACGCTGGCACAAGCTAAAGATGTGCCTTTCTCCAGGGCCACGAACCTGTCTGACCCACTGGCCACTTGACTCAAGATCCACCACAGTGCCGCTGATGACTGCGGTGGTGAAAGTGTGGTTGTGCCATTGTCTCTGCTCTAGCAGACATTTATGGGGCGTTAGTCTTACAATTAGTTAGTGTCATTTAGACAAATTGCAGGCAAGTTGCAGGCAAAAAAAAAAAAAAAAAAAAAAAACAAAACAGACACAGAAATATTACAGAGTTGCAACTGCAACTGCAACAGCTCCAGCAGCAAAAAGTTGAAGTTGAATGCAACGCCCCGCAATTAGGCGACGACGACGTCAAAAGGAAAGGCCATTAGATGTGCATGCAGATGCGAAGCTGCCAATAGACGGCGGCAATTGCAAGTTGCAAGTTGCAAGTTGCAGTTACTGAAGCACTGTTATCGCAGCCAATCTGCATGCAACTTGGCCAGGCATACGGCATGGGGCCACTGGCCGCCTTGTAACTGTAACAAACTGGCGACGCGTCGGCCCACGGCGTCTGCGCAACACTTCAACGTGCAACGTGCAACGTGCACTGTGTACCGTGCAAAGTTTGGGGGTAGCCAACTGGTATTTCCCAGCGGCTGACTAACCAACAAACAACAACAAAGCTAATACAAAAAAAAACTGTCGTTCGGCAACCTGGCAACAGGTGGCCGATGCTGCTACCTGCCGCCTGCTGTTGCCTGTCGAAAACGTGCACCGGCTTAAACTGGAGCAGTTTTCCAATTGGCAGGCCAAAACTAACTACGCGTGCAACTAGTTTTTCCAGGTGAAATGTGCAGCTCTTGGCCAACTCCAGCTAACCAACTCAGTTGCAGTTACAGCCAAAGTCGAAGTCGAAGTCGTAGTCCAATTCAAAGTCCCAGCCCCAGTCGCAGTCCCAGTCTCAGTCTCTATCCCCTTCCATGTTGAGCGATGATGTATTTATGCTAAATTGCAAGTTAATTAATGTTGTCGTTTAATTCAAACGTTAAAGTGGCAAAATGTTTGTTGTGTTACTTTTTTGTTGTTGCAGTTGCTGTTGCTGTTGTTCACTTTACTATTCCTTTTTCCACAGCACAGCTGCTACTGGAAAAACGGCAGCTGGAAAATTGCCAGGAAATTGGGCAGCAAAAGCAGCTGCAATTATAATTGAGCGTAAGGTAGGAAAATTATAGATAATGTTAATAGCTAATACTGCACCAATTGAATTGTTAAGAAACTATTTAGAAATATTTATGATTTTCAGTTTATAATTTAGCAATATTTAAAATTACATATATTTAATTGTTAACAAACTTTTTAAGTCCATAATATATAAGAAATATATTTTAAAATAATTGAATTGTTCATAGAATTTTATTAAATATTTAACATATGTTAAATACATTATTATTTATTTTAAATTAATTTCTTTAATAAATTCTTCATCATAAACAAATACAACAAATGTAGAACTGACATTAAGCAAGCGGAATTAATTTACAAATATTAAATATAATTCTTTATCTACTTGTAATATTGAAGTTTATTAAACATTTATGATTTTAAAATTAATTGCATAGTTTTTATAGCCCAACTGATTTGACCTTTCGTAAGTTTTATACTGCTCATAAACCCAAATACTTAATGCGAAGCTGTTTCGAGGTATTAAAAATAAAAATATCAACTAACTTATTTAATAATAGATGAAAATTCTGTCAATATTAAATTTCTACAACTGAATCTGTTTATGAAATTATAGTTCACTTAAGTAATTAACAACATTTAATTATTCACTTAGTTTTATATGTCGCTTTAGGCACCTCGTACTTAATTAAAGATTTATTGCTAAGTCTAATTAAATTATTTTTATCTGTTGGCATTTTTTTTTTAAATATTATTTTTATTGTTTTTTATGATTTTATCTACCTTGGGCTGTTGTGTTTTTTTTTATTTATTTTTTATTTTTATGCTAGGCCATAAATTATTGCCAGAAATATTTTGTGAAATTTTTTCACAAATTAACAAAGAAAAACACATAATTTTACTTTTGTTTTTCAGCTGCGGCGGAGCATTTTCAAATTTTTGTTAATTTGGCGCGCAGCTGCTGTCGATGTGTCTTTCATTGGTTGCCACAGCAGCAGCAGCAACAGCAGCGGCAACAGCGGCAGCAGTGGCAACAACCGTTGCCAATTGCAAGCACCAAGAGTCACAATTGAGGCATGTATTTAAAAACTTTAAGTGTCAATTGTTGTGACAACTCAAAAAGCGTGAAAATATTGCGAATGAATGTCGCAGACAACGACGCCGAAGGCGATGGCGATGGCGGTCACAGGTGCGTATGAGTAACATTGAAAGGCGGCCAAGCAAACTAGTTGACAAATGTTTCACCATATACTACAGATATATGTGTTATGAATGTATATACATAGATACATATGTATATATATATGTATATTGGATGCTTGCGGCAGGCGGTGTATGCCATAAATCTGTTGGCCATTTAGCGTCCATCAATTCGTCCGGTTAGTCATCGGGTGGGGCCAGTCAGGGAGCGGGAGGGGCAGACAGGCAGGCAAATGAATTGCCATCGGCCATTTTAAGCGAGCGGCCGCTGTAAATTTGTCAACTTTCGGCGTCTGCTGATCGAGCATCGAACGGCGACGCGACGCAGGCAACGCACACCTGCACCTGCTGTGCTCATTTCACGGAGGCTGCCATTAGCGGTAGCAGCAACAACAGCAACAACAACAACAACAACAACAACAACAACCACAACAACAGCCCGCTAATGGGCGCCCAACAAACCCCGCCCAGCAGCAGCAGCAGCAGCAGCAACAGCAACAACAGCAGCAACGACAGCAGCCTCTGAGTCTGCGGCAGCAACATGTGGCGCACAGCTGCAACACATCATTGACAGCATTGGCCAGAGTTGCCACCCACTGCTGCAGGCACTCTGAATGGTGTCATCAGGAGGCAGCCGCGTTTCCCTTCACTGCGGCCTGTCATTTACCGCTTGCCGCATGCGCCGCCTGTTGCACCTGTTTCAATGCATTTCGCTTTATTGATTGCGCTCTGCATTTGTATCTGCATTTGTATCTGTATCTGTAGCTGTATCTTTAGATGCAGCTCTGTATCTGTCGCTGTTGCTGTTGCTGTTGCTGTTGCTATTGCTGTTGCAATTGCATTAGCATTAGCATGCCCCTGCCACTGCCTTTGCCACTGCCAATTCGCGGTCATTGAGCCACTGATTTGTGGCGTTTCTAAATTGTTTTTCATGTTCGATGGCAGCAGCAGCTGCATAATCTGTGCAGTTTATGAACAACATAGCAAAATATTTTGAGGTCGACACCAAGTGGAGTGCGTGGAGTGTGAAGTGTGTGTGTGAAGTGTGTGTGTGTGTGTTGCAGCATTAACCAAGACGCTGATGTGGGCGACCATAGAAATCTCAGACCCAATAGGGAATTACCGCGATACGGGTCGAACAGACGGCAATTGACTGCGTCATCGAACACAGCTGAAGGCAATGATAACAAATAAAGCACAAAAACGAGTACTCATGAGTACTCACAGCAGAGCGAGTACTCGCACTCGCACTCGCACTCGCACTCGCACTCGTACTCGTACTCGTACACTCACTATAAATACCACAATTCAAGTGCAAACAAATGAAACTTCTGCTGGGCTTGCTATCAGACGATGTCGACAGCGGAACCAGCAACAGCAACAGCAACAACAGCAACAGCAACAAACGCAATCAGCAACAACAACCAGCAGCAGCAACAACAACTTGCGACCAGAAATGTACCCAAAACAACAGCGGAAGCATTGCTGATAACGTTTGCCTGGCCAAATGCCGAGTGCAACAAGAGGCGTTGGCCGAGTTCTGACACCAAAAAAAAAGTACACTTTGTGGGCGTGGCAATGCCACCTGTTCCCGCATGCCAATGACGAGCCGTTAAGCATTTCATTTGCTCAGGTGTTATGCACTTGATTCGATCGCGATATCAGCCAACGGCCGTTGCCCGTTGACATATCTATATGCGAGTAGTATATACAAGTATATTGGAGGCATACTAGATAGACCTCTAGGCCACCTGGATGATGGGGGGGGGCATCACTCGATGCACTCAGCACACACAGCGTGAGCTTCGTCGCTTTGTTAGCCAGCTAATTACTAACAATTCAAATGTATGTGCTACGCTTTTTGTTGTAGATAGTTCTATTTGTTGTACTTATTTGCGCTTCAATTACCAAGGCTTATTGCCCAGGTGACACGTCATGGGAATGGTGGGCGGCTGGAGGGGGTTAGGGAGGTAGCTGATGAGGCGTGGGGAGTTACCTGGCACAAAATGGCGTGCCATTTGACTGTATATTGATTTGCAGCATCTATTATAGAGCTATATATATATATATATATATATATATATATAATTGAACTGAACAAAATGCCAAACAAGTTAAAGAAGAACTCTGATAACAGCAAGTGCGAAAATTTGTAAATTGATTTATTTTATCTAGCGGATATGCTGGATATTAATTCTATTAGTCGGAAGTATTAAGTATTTTTGATAATAAATATAATTTATATATTCCGCTTGGGGCTTTCAGATAACAACGTGTACTTGCTTATAGCCCTGATTATGCCTAGCAGATATTTTGGTAACGGAACTGATAACAATGTTAAACATAGAAAGTGCTGAGTTATTCGATTATAATTACGTTTTTCTCAGTTTTAATCAAGGTCAAATGCAAATATAATAAAAGTTAGGTTATGAATTTAGTTTAGCAATCTGGCAACGCTGACCTTAAATGAAAACCATAAAATGCACAAATGTTTCATGTATCTAGAGAAATGCATAATAAACACCCATAAACTTGGAAAACTTGGCCATTTGATAAACTTGGTCAATATTAAAATAAAATAACAAGATTAACCTTAATTTTTGCACAGTGTATTGACGTTAGAACTAATTGCGATATTTACTGCAGTTTTTACAACTTTTTATTGCCACATTCACTACGTTTTGCTGCCATTAAAATCTTTTCGTATTTGCCAGGCGCGTGGAGCTATTCAAATGTGTCGATCATGCGAGTGTCGATCAATCGATCAAAGAGTTAACAGGTGTGCAGGGGAAATTGCAAATTTGCGAATTGCCAGCTGGCTGAGAGCTGAGAGCGGAGGGCTGAGGGCGTGGCACATCTTATTGTGCTTGTGTGTATTGTCGCGGATTTATGAACTCATAGCTGTGCAATTTGTGCGCCAATCGGGGAAGGCGACAAATGGGCAACAAAACAAATGTAATAATAATAATAATAATCATCAGACGGCCAAGAAGCACTTCACAAAAGGGATCAGAATTGTCAAAAAGCAAAGGCAGGGACAGACGTCCGAGCAGGGACGCGAACAGCACTCATAAACGCGCACTCACACACACTCATACACACTCGCATACACTCGCATACAGTCGAGCACTTAGCGGCACACCCCTTAGCCAACTGGCAGACAGACAGCGGCAGAGGGGTGACTTGGTCTGGTCTTTGTGTCAGCAGAGAGTCAAGAGGTTTTGAATAAATTTAACACGAGTTATAAAGCAGATGACAGGCAGGCTCTACGACAGGGGTAAGAGTGGGCAGAGGGGTGCGCCCAGGGGGTGGTGGCACTGGCGTTGAGCCGACAAATGTTGTGTGTTGTGTGTTGTGTTTTAAGTCTTTTGTTTTCCAATTGGATTTCTGTTTGCATTGCCTTAATTTGTGCCGTTCATAGGCCATTTGTTCCATTTTATGTCATCATCAGTGTTTCTCGCTCTCTCTCTCGCTCACACACACACTCTTTCTCTTTCGCTCCCCTCTCTGTTGCGGCCTCTGTGAAAAAATGCTGTCAGCTGCTGGTAAACAGCTTGAGAGGGCCACAAAGCACACATGTGCCAATTTGAATGGCATGAAAACTGTAAAAATCTGTATAAGCAGCGTTTTGGCCATGGCCAACAGCGCGCCCAACAGGTGTGCGAGCCATTTGAATGGACCAAGATGCCAAGCCAAAGACAACGATGCCAACGGTTTGGCCAAAACAATAAAAAGAGCCACAACAATATACATTTTGGCCATTGGCATTGTCATAACGCATACGTCATGTGTGCCCAACAGTCTACGCTGAGCCTGTCTGTGTGTGTGTGTGTGTGTATTCGCTTAATGGCCAAGACGTGTTTAACACATTAACGTTAGCAAACCTTAAAACTAAGTTTTATATTTATAACCATTTTTATATACTTTTTTGTGCATTTGCCAGCTGCCAGCGAAAACTGTTGCCACCAAATGAATATGTAACTGCGACAACGACAACGACAATAACAACAACAACAACAACAACAACCATAACTATAACAAATATATGCGCATACACACACACACACACACACACACACACAGCAAACGGTTAGCGGCAACTTTGTAACACAACACACAAAAACCAAGTCATAACAATAACAACAACTGTTAACAACTTGTTGTACAACAACGTCCATTGACTTCATGTTGTCGAACGCGGCTGTCAGTCAGCGTCAAATAGTCAATGGACTTGAATTCATTTGATGAATCTTAAACGAATTATTTACGACAGCAAAAGATATTATTAATTAAGTGTTAAAGCTGCATTTAACACAAATATTAAATACTTTATTTATTTATTTAAATAAAATGAAAATGTACCCTAAATTGAGTTTGACGTTAAGAAAAATGTTATTTATTATATACAATTATAAAATATATTAAATAATTAAATATGTATTCAGTATTTTTATAATTAATGATGATTTCTTTAATGTTTCTGTTAAATTAAATTAAAGTTTTCAATGTTTAATTCTACTCTGAAAATTTGAAGTGAAACTGATGATGCAAGAATTGTTTGAAGAGGATAAAAGCATTTTAACAATTAATATAATTTAATTTAATATATTTATAAAATAATTAAGAAAGAGAGATAAGATATATTAAGAAATATATATATATATATATTAATATATATATTAATATATCATTAAAATTAGAAAATTCGTGAGCAAACAGAGTTACTATTTAGTAGACTAATTCATAGTAATTGACTAAATGTTGTATCTCTAAAATATACACAATCCATTCTATATTTATGAAAGTGTTTATTATGTTTCACTATTTTTTTTATGTCTTTATTAAAGCTGTTCAAGTGCTCCAACTAAATCAATAAATAGTTAAACTTAAAACTATAAAATGTCCACTTAAGAAAGCACTCCAGAAATTCTTCCCTAAGGCAATCGCAACATAAGTCATGAGATCCATCAAAAAAGCTAAAATAAAAGTCAATACTTCCGGCTCTCCCACGCAATCTGCGCCAGAGTCAAGTGAATGAATGGCAAAAGGCTATAAATTAATTGGAGTGACTATCAAAGCAAAGCAGTAAACAAAAGCAACAGCAACAGCAACAACAGCAAATACTTTTCGATTAGTGCAAAACACCTGTTGACAAAACCGGCCCCACTCAAGAAGCCAGTTTCGAAGACGCAGACAGAAATGAACCCCAAAAAATACAAAAACAAAAAAAAAAAACTAAAAACAAAAACAGATAAAAAACAGATTAGAAATTCAAATGTACAAAACTCAAAAGCAAACGACACGCTTGTTGTGGTTGTTGTCATAGTTGTTATAGTTGTGTTTACTGTGGTTGTTGCTGTGCACCCGTTCCCACTGTGATACGACTAATTTATATACACACATATAACTTAGATGCGAATGGATCGACACACCTGGGCCCACTTGGCTGCTTATTGTCGCCCATAAAGCACCACATCTTGTACCCAACCGAACGCGCTGGCTCAGCACCACCCTGCACCATCAAATTCTGAGTGCAAAGCAATTCCAATTTTCTATTTCTAATATGACGACGTCGTCGTCGTCGTCGTGCTGTGTGTGTAAACAATATTTAATTTTGGTTTTTTTTTTATCAGTTTACACTGGCGAACAGGTCGCCACTTAAAATAGACGACAAACTTGACTTGATTCATAGTTCCTCTTTCCCATTTTGGGTGCATAGTTGGTGCCAAAGCACTCAGCACACACACACCTTGACTTGGGGCCTTGTTATCAGGCCACGCATTACGCCCGCACCAGCTTGATTGTGGCTTATCAGTTGGCCAGATGGCCAGAAAGCCAACACGTTGCGTAGCTCAAGTCACAAGCAGACCCCAATAGACTCTGCTACCCAACTGTGTACCCAAGTCCATGTCATTGCACAGCACAACACAGCAAAGCAGACGACATTCGCTCTTATCAGTAACGTTTGTGGTTACGTGTTTTGTGCCATTCAATGTTGTATGCTGATGCTTACGACGCGTATACCCCACTCACTCTCTACTCCCTATCTATCTCCCTGGGCCTGTCCCCATTTACTACCATGCGAACAGGTGGTTGCACCGAGTCGTCTGCTCCACACCCTGTGCCCCGTGTGCAGTGCCCCAAGGTTTTGCCATTAGTGATCGTAGGCTCTTATCTGGCGCACGCTTTGAGCATTACGTTGTTTTGCTCTTGCTCACTCGCTCCCTCCCCAACCTCTCTCTCTCTCTCTCTCTCTCTCTCTCTTTCTCATTCTATATCTCTTTCTGTTTTGTTTTTTTTTTTCAACGTGCGTTCGCATTCGCTTTCTGTTTGCTGTTTTTGTTTGTGCTCGTAATTAAGGTGATGAATTTATTGCAGTACCCACCCCGCCTCACCCTTCTAGCACCATCACACCATTACCAACTCAATCCCCCCCCTACCGCTGTCATGCTCCTCATTTTATGGCCTGATATGGCATGCAAGTTTCAAGTGCCATGCACTTAATTTCTGCTTTGGTTTTTGCTTTTTATACCCTGCAATGCGCTCTAGTTGGATTGCATAAGCAATGCATTAAAACTTCTATGCAGCTGTGAGCCTTGCATTAACTCATCAGCTCTGTGAAATGTGCAAGAGTCTTGAGTTTACAGAGTATCTGTTAGTCATTAACTTCCCGGTCTGTTTCATTTACTTGCTTTATATTTTACATTATTGTTTTGGTAAGATTGCGCACAAAAAATTAATTGCACTTGGTTTAATTTTTTTTTTTTTTGTTTGTTTGCGGTTTCCATTTTTCGGGGCTCTGAAAGCGTTTTCAATGCGCATCTGTAGCGCTTGACAGTCTCACTCTCGTCTCGGGGCTGTCCACATTGATAAAGTGAGAACATCGTACTTACAATTTATAAGTCTTTTTAATTGATTTCGAAGTGCGGACAGCGCCTCTTGCTCCCTCTCCCTCTTGATCTGTCCTCATCCCTTTCGGAACTTATCAATGAGAAATGTTCAATTGAATTTCCGACAACGGACATCGCGCCTAAAGCGAATACCTCTTTAGTACACCTTGTTTACCTGTAAATCATGTTGAATTTGTTATTTACTCCTGGATTGTCCTCATCTGATGATCAAACGCAGCGAATGTGGCTTGTGGCATGCCAAATGTCGCAACTCGCATGTTGCTTGTCAACGCTCACCTTTTGCCAATTTGTGTGTGTTGTGTTACGCTAATGAATTAATTGCTGGAGCTGCCGTAATTGAATCATCCACAACAACAATAAAATGGTGCATTGCAGTTTTGTGTGGGAGAATGTAAAACATTTACCAGTTTTTTTTTTTTTTTTAATATTTTATGAGTATTAATATAATATTCCAGGGTAGAAGCTTATTTTATTGTTGTTTCGCCGCTTCACAACACTGTTATGCCTTTAGTTATATTGCATTTATTTATTAACTTTTTTTTGAAGAATTTTAATGAATTTAATTAAATATAAAATGTATTAAGAATTAAGTTATAATTTCCGTAATCCGATTTTTATTAGAGATCCTTCAACTAAACTTATTATGCTATCGATTACTAAGCGGCATAACTTGAAAGTTGATCTACACTACGAGAATTTGCCAAACTATAATTATCGGTTGTTTAACAACCAATTTATATTACCTTAACTAACATTTAAATAATTTTGCTATTAGTTAACAATTAATTTCAACAATGCGATCGCAATTGCAGCCATAACTGACAGTCGCATCTACTATTTCATCGCATCCAAGGCAATTACATAAATCTAGACTGCACACAGACGTATGTATGTATATCTAAATGGTTTAGCTATTGTGTTTAAACACCAGTGTTGATAAGTCGCGTAACAAATCTTTCAATTATAAAACTCGCAGCACATTTAAAAAGCAATTCAAGTCGAAGCTTAAATATAAATAATTAGTAACGAGTGCATAAAGATAAAACTTAAATTAGACGCTAATTTTCAAGCAACAGCGTGCGCTGGCCATAAAAAGCAAGTGGAACCAATGGCGATACTGGACCAATTGTTGGCCAAAAAGCTGTAAAAGAGTGAGAGAGAGAGCGAGGAGGGGAATTCAGTTTGGGGGTATCTAGTAAATAACTCAATTGAAATGCCAACGAAACTGACACGCAGGCGACAAGAAATTGAAATTGAAAATTAAAATTGAAATTGCGCAAAGTCAGCGAGCAGTAGAAGGGGCAAAGAGCAAGGAGGAAGGGCGCGGAGAGAGGTAACAGTCAAAAAACAAGAGAAACACAAAAAAACGACAACAATTGAAAAGGTTAGCGAAGCCGAAGTCGCTGGCAACTCGTGGACTAATTAGAAAACGACGGCCAAGACGACGGCGGCTAATTGCTAAAAACAAAAGCTATAGCTAGAAACAGAAAAAAAAAAACAGCTAAAGCCGAAGTTGAAGCTGCTGTGCGGCGTGCGAGAAAGAGAGCGGCGCCAAAAAAACGAACGAAGCGAACAAACGAGCTTTGACATGGCAGCTGAGTAGCGCAACGGCATGAGCGATGAGAGCGAGCGAGAGAGAATGTAATCGGTGATCGAAATAGAGACGAGAGACAAGAGACGAGCGTTGAGAGCAGAGAGCAGAGAGTGGGCAGCGTGCTGGCAGAGGGAGCAGCAGCAGCAGCTGGCTAGCGATTGGCGCAGGTGCAGGCCACAAGCTGGAGCTGGAGACTGGCGCTAAGCTGACGTCGATGCTAGGCGCACAGGTGGCTTACAAGCTCAGCCAACGAGGTGACTCAACCTTAGCTTACAACAACGACAACAACAACAACAGCAACAACAACATGCTAGCAATTATCGCAGTTGTTGGCAGGCGGCTCCGGTATTGATATTTGTTTGCTATTTGCCGCTTTGCATTAGCCGACATTTAAGCACGGCTATCGATTTAATTTTAACCCGTCGCATAAATTTCAAATGATTTTTCTTCGTTTTATTCGCTCTTTTCATTTTTTTTTTTGTGTTTTAATGGGGGAGTTCCACCCGCTCGCATACCATGGAGCAGACACCAAATTGGTATACACTGAGAGAAACAAAGTCACTTAATTTAATAGGTAATCAGTTAAGTAACTCAATTATGAAGTATTCTTATTGAAAATAATCTTCTTACTCAAATTTTGTTACTTCCCTTCAATTGTTTTGCTAATTTCGTATGCATTCAATTGATGAGTGTATCATTTCATCATGAATTTTCCATTCAATTAATGAAATTTGTCAGTTTATTATTAATTTTGTGCAGTGCTTGCCACGCTAGGAGTCCATATTTGAACAATTTGTTAACTGCACCTAGTCGCGAATGCAGCAGCGTCTCATAAATCTTGGCCCAGTCGGCAGGTTGACAGATTCGTTAAATTTTATACATAAGCGACGGCTGCTGCGCCTGCCCTACTTCCCCCTACTCTATTCCCTACGCCACCCAACGATTCCCCTTCTTCCCTCAGCTATCGATGTTAATTTGCACTTTTTGTTGCATTAAATGTCGCAGAATTCGGCATAGTTGTTGTTGTTGTTGTTGCTGTCGTGTTTGTTGTTGTCATGCGCCATTTCTTGAAGTTTTTATAAGCTCAAGAGTCAAAGTTCATCATCGAAAATTATTTAATAGTCTGTCGTCCATATGAAGGCGTTTACAGTACTTGCAACGCGTGTCTTGTAAACTGCCAATCGTAGCGAATCGTATCCGCAATGGGCGTGTGGCCAATTAAGGACAACACACTGTAGATAGACTTTCAAATATGAAATATATGAATGAAATATGTGCAGGTCTGATAAGTTCAAATTTGATATATGTTTGCATGTAAAGAAAGCAATTTGAAATGCCAAAACAACTAGATAGAAATATAGAACAGCAAGAAATGAATAAGTTATATAAATATATAAAGAACATATACAAATTTAATTAATTAACAAAATTTAATCATTTTCTAAACAGATTTGATAATGCCAAGAACATAGAAAGTTTAGGGGAATAGATTATATTAATTATCAAAACTGTTTAGTCTGATATATGGGAAGATCGTTAGCTAAGAAGCGTTTGAAGATTCACTTGAAGATTAATTCAATTTAGAGAAATTATATAAATTCAGTTATTTATTAAAATAGCAATTCTAATTTATTTAAATCTAATAAAGTTAAATATTGCAGTAAATTAACAAATTACAATTATACAAAGTTCTATTGCAATTAAATGTTATTAATAATTTAAACTGTTGAGTTTAATTTAGTTATTAAAAGTTAATTTAACATAGCTATGTTGCCTGTATAAACTTACACGTCTTCACTTAAGTTAGTCAATGTTTGGGTCAAGTTTAGACAAGGTTTTGACTCACTGCAGCTTCCGCTGGCAGTTGTCAAAGACAAATTGTCCAATTGGCCCCGCTCATAAATTTTGCGCAAATAAACAAAACACAAATCTAGCGAAAAATCATTTAAATGAAACTCAATGTTTTCTTTATATTTTTGTTGGTGTCATTGTAGTGTTTGTTGTTGTGTTTTTGAGGCAACCTTCAAAACAACATACACACGAACACGAACACGACTACGAACGTGCAATGCAGTTTTCCGCAATGTGATGCGAGCTGCGAGCGGCGGGAAGATGGGGCAGCAGATGAGGCTCTAACAAGCTGAAGATGCTGCTCGAAGAGTGAGAGAGACAGCGAGAGAGAGAGAGAGAGAGAGAGAGAGAGAGAGAGAGAGAGAGAGAGTTCAAACTGAGACAAGTCTCGGGCAGTTTTGGGGCGTGGGTTGCAATGGCAACGACGACAAACGAGAAGCGACAACAACAACAACAATGAAAACTAGCAGACGGCGGCAGGTGTGTGCCACAATTATTGACGGACTGACGCACTGACTGACTGACTGATAGACAGACAGACAGTCAGACAGACTGAGAAACAGACAGGCAGATCTACAGTGCGACATGACATTGCAATGCCGTTGTTGGCGACGTTGTTGTTGACTTGCACAACGAAATGGATTTTTAATTTTTTTGTTTTTGCTTAAACTACTTAAAGAAAACAACAAAAGCAACAACAACAACAACAACAACAACAACAGCAACATCATCAGTGAATCTAAATAAAAACTAATGTAAAATATGTAAATTTGTTTTCTACTTTTTTTTTTCGCAACAATAGATAAACAAAACAATTAAGGCACGTGCGCAGGCAAATGACTCTGAAGTGGATTGCATAAAGGGGCGGGAGAAGAGTTACAGGAGATGGGGTGACAGCTCTGACAACTTTATCAGCGTTATCTCGCAACACTCTCTCACCCCAATTTGGACAATCAGTCCGCCTTCTTCTCCTCTTCCATCGCCCATCTCCCATCGCTTAACTGATGGCAAACACGTTTTAGCATTCAAAAGTCCACAGGGAAATCTTTTCTACTTTGGCAGCTCTGTTTCTCCTCCTCCTCTCACTCTCTCTCTCTGTCTTTCTCTCTCTGCTTGCTGCATAATTCATAAATGTTGCCCCCCACCCCACACTGAGCGGTGGTTCAGCATCCACTGTAAGCTTTCAAGGGGTGGGTTTCTTATTGTGTTGTGCTGTTGTGGTCCTTAACATGACTTGGCCTCGCCATATGTCGCATTGGCAAAACACCACGCGGCGTATGCGTAATTTAAGGCTTGCACTAATTGAGTTGCCGACGCAGGGCCATTGCCACTGCAACAAGCGGCAAGCGGCAAGCGGCAAGCGGCAACAAACAAGCAAGAAGGAGAACCGAGTAGCGTTGGCAAGCAGTTCAACCAGTGCAACAACATCTGGGCGGCCATGGGGAATTATTAGGTTACAATTTGATGTGAGTCGCCTGACGATTATGACAGATGGCTGCTGCTTGCCTCTTGTCTCTTGTTGTTGTTGTTGTTACTGTTGCTGCTGCTGCTGCTGCTGCTGCTGCTGGAGTGGCAGCTTCTCAAGTGCTTGGCTGCGCTTTTGGCATGTGGCCTGTGGCTTGAGAGGCGCGGCATTGCCAAAGCGTCTGCGTCTGCGTCTGCGTCGCCGTCTCCAACTTGGCCTCAGTTTCAGTTACGGTTTCGCAGTCGCAGTCTCAGCCACATGTCATGATTGCCGTTCAGCATGTGGGTGTGTGTGTGTGTGTGTGTGTATGTGTGTGAGTCATGGTACGTGCTACTGTGCAAAAAGTTATTAAACTTTTATGCGGCATGTGCGCATTTTTTAGCAGCGTTTAAGCAAGCCAAGCCGCTCCTTAATGGCGCTTACTGGCCGATAGGCAGTGGCAAAGAGAGGGAGATAAATGGTGGCAAACAGGGGTAGATGATGCTAAGATGGCAAGGAGTAAACGGGGTAAACGTTTCACGTGTCGTACGTGTTCGCCATTAGCGTAAACATCTACGGATGCGTTCTTGAGTGTCTGCCAAATGGCTGGCCAATGTATTACACATATTTGCCCAATGGCTCAAACTGAATAAGTTGCATTTGGCCAATTTTCCACAAATTGTTGTAAACTTAACGTTTATGCAGCATGACGAGGCAGAGACAAGAAAGGGGGAAGAAATAAATATAATAATTGTGTGTCTGACTTCGATGCGCATAAAACGAATTGTAAGCAATGTACAGTGGGATGAATTAAGGTTTTTTGGGCTAGATATCATAATACGAATTAGTTGTGGTTGTAGAAAAGATTGTAATAATTAGAAATGCACGAATTATACTATATTAAAATTATTCTTAATTTTATTTATTTATAAATAACTGAATATAATTTATATATTAATTTATAATTTATAGAATTTTCTCTGTCGTGTTTTCTACTTCCTCATCTCTATTCCCTATTTAGATCTCTCTTTCTCTTTCTCTTTTTCTTCCTCTCTCTCTATTTCTCCATCTCACTCTCTGTCTCTCTTTCTTTCTCTCTATCTCTTTCTCTCTCTCTCTTTCTCTCTCTCTCTTCCTTTTTCTCTCTTTCTCTCTCTCTCTCTCCCTCTCTCTCTCCCTCTCTTTCTCTTCCTCTCTCTCTATTTCTCTATCTCTCTCTTTCTCTCTGTCTCTATCTTTCTCTCCCTCTCTTTCTCTTCCTCTCTCTCTATTTCTCTGTCTCACTTTCTCCCTCTCTCTTACTCTCTCTCACATTCTCTCTCTCTTTGTCTCTTTCTTTGTCTCTCGTTATCTACTTCTTTTACTTATTTATTCCTACTCCTCTCTCTTGACTTGTGACTTACATTAACTTTTTGCTCACAAAATGAGCGTGCGCTGCCCATGGTGCAAGTCAAGTGACCCACTGGCCGATGCCAAAGCAAACAGAGCAGCCGCCAGAGGCAGCCACAGGGAGGCAGGCAGCCTGATGAGAAGATGGAGGAGGAGGAGGTAGAAGAGGAGGAGCAGAAGGAGAAGGGGGAATAGAACGAGGAGGAGATATGATCAAAGTGAACTGCGACCAGCTTCCATATGTTTGCCAGCCATCAGACAACTGCAGTTAATAGCCAGTTGGGTGGGGTCTGTGTTATTGTTGCGAGTGGGGGAGGGGCAAGGTGGGTTGTGGTTTTGCTAGTTGGGGACTGTGGCGCATCAACGTCAACAACATCATCATAAACAGGCAGACAGTTGGAGTGGGAAGTGTGGGGGGTGGGAGGGGCAACCTACTTACTGCCACAGTTGCAGTTGCCGTTGACGTTGCAGCTGGGCATCAATCAATGGCTCAGCTTTGTTGTTGTTGTTGTTGTTGTTGCACAAGGAGCGCCACCTAGTGGCAGCTGGATGCAACAGCAACAGCAGTTGCAGCTGATGATCATATACAATTGGACAGAGATCAGTTCTCGCCTCGACACTCAATGAAATTTCAATTCAATTTCAATGAAATTCACACACATTCACGAATACATTCAGATACTCATAGTCGTGGGGGTTTTTTTATTTTGTCAAATTTACGTAATATCAAAACTTTCGAATAGTGAACATCTGTGCAAACAGCGCTCCATGTACTGTTGATGTAAATGTACTCGTAGTGCCCCCGAAATAAATGCCCCATGAAATGCCACAAATGGTCAGCTAACTGGACGGCCAATTGGCGCGTGAGCGTGCGGAATGCATATGCCAACGCCCTCCCCTCCCCCCTCCACTCTTCGCTTGACCCATCACTAGACGTCTCATCCACATCCGCATCATCAACAACAGTAGCAGCGGCAGCAGCAGCAGCGACGGCAGCGGCGGCGGTGGCGGCAACATGAGGCAAGCATCCGTTGTGCTCCAATTTTCACAGCTGGCAGTTTTGGCGTGCTAATGAAATCGAGCGCGTTTATTTGTTTATGCATGGCATTTGTCAGCTGTGCCAGACACACACACACACTCACACACACACACACTCATAGAGTGAATGAATACATTCATTTGACCCACGTAGTAATTGAAACGCGGCGTGTGTCTAAATTGCGACCAAAGACAAAAGATACAAATACTCGTATTCGTATTCGTATTCGTACTCGTATTCGTATTCGCATTCAACTTGACAAACGGGTGTCCATCGGGTATCCATCGAGTATCCATCGCTTGTCCATTTGAGTATGCATTCGCTTTTGGGCCACCAGCAACGATCGCAACACAGAGATCACAATTTACAGTCACACAAATTAGCTTTCCGTCAATAGATCTCGATCTAGATCGTGTGATCTCTGTATCTGCATTTGTATCTGTATCTGTATCTGTATCTGTATCTGTATATGTTGAGCAGCATTTGTATCTGTATCTATATAACTGCAAGGGTTTGGCTGTGTGTGTGGCCATCGATTGGCCATCGATCAGCGACGCTTTGGGCATTCAAATGCAAATTTTATTTTAATTGTTATTAACAATTGCCGTTGGGCATAGTTAAGCAATTAAAAGACACCAGACGTAAATGCAGACAGGCAATAAAAACCATTTTTGGCACTCGCTACAATTTGTCGGGCTTTGATTTGGCCAGGGTATTTGCGGAGGGTATGCTGCATTTGAGTGAACGTTTGATGCATTCTAAATAAATAAGAAAAAGTGAAATTATCTATGAGCGTATTGTAAAGTTTAGATTGTGTTTGAGAGAATTTTTGTTTTAATCCTATTAAATGGGGAAAAGTTTAAATTTGAATATGATAGCAATATATTTATTATTAATTTAATTTGTGAGCGCATTATGCTAATAATTTAAACAATTAGGAAAATGCTACTTATATTATTTAAGTTATAATCTTTCATAAGTTACTTTTAACTTCCATTAAACGTACTTTTATCAGTCTATTTCTTTTACTATTAATGATTCTAGCAGAATCTATGCTACCTTCCCTTCCACAAAAATTCTAGTTAATTTCTTTCTCTTCTAGGCACTTCCGCTATAGCTGCACTTAGGGTATATGCTAGTCGTAGCTCTTCAAACATTGTCTATTTGTATTTATTAGTTTTTGTTTGGCTTTTCGATTGAGTTTTCGTTTTTGAATTAACGGTGGATTATGTCATGCAATTAACAATGGCACACTGCACATTGTTGTTGTTGTTGTTATTGTTATTGTTGTTATTGTTGCTATTAGTTGTTGTTGCTACCGTATTTCGGCTTTGTCAGCGGCACGTTTTGCGCTACGTTGCAAAACGAATGCAGGTACAAATACCTGCACTCACACTCGCACTCACACTCGCACACACACACACACACACACTCGCACACGTATTCGTTGCGGTATTCGTATTCACACTCGTTCTGAAAAATTTCGTTTTGGATTGGAAAATTGCAGTTGTCGATGTGTTGCGTGCACTTTGTGAACTTTTGCGGTTGCCGTTGTTGCAGCTACCCGCAATCAACAGTTGTTGCTGCTGCTGCTGCTACTGTTATTGCTGCTGCTGTTGCATGTAATTAAGCAGCATTGACATGTCTAGTTCGGGTTCGAGTTCGAGTTCGAATTCGACAACTGCTCACAGCAAATTGACGTAAGCGCATGCGTCAGCGGTTGATTGATGCGGGGCATGATTGAGATTGGACTGGGGACAGGGGACAGGGCGAGAGGGAGGGCGTCACTAGGTGGCATTGCCACAAGGTACGGCAAGCTGTGATCTCCACTCGAGCGGCAAGTGAGATCGCGATCAGTTAGAACTGGGCGTGACTTTGGCATTGTCAACACCAGCAAATGCTAATGTTGTGTGACATGTGTGTATGTATGTGTGTACATTTACATATATATATATACATATATATATACAATATATACTTATATCAAGGCTGCTTGTCAGACACGTCTGTCACCAGCAACACCTGCTAATTGAGGTACAGTCAGCACAGCGCTCTATAGCTTAAAGTGCAAGTTCATTTTTGGTTGATGTAAACACAACAATCCATTTGAACTCTGGGTTACTACTAAAAAGATTTACATATCTCTGAAAACACCATAGAGCGCTTCAATCGGCGGCAAATACGGGCAGTTCTCTTAAAGCTCTCATAACTTGGTCAAAACTCAACTGATTTTCATGCGAAATATCAATTTTATAATGGTTTCATATCTTAACTGAAACTGCGTCTACATTTGATTCATTTGGGAACTTTTAATTTTATCGATAATTTATCGATATATTGCATACCTACCCCTTTACAGTTTATCGATTATTTTAAGCTCTCACAACTTTAGTAAAACGCTTTTTAAACATTGTTTGACCTTTAAATTGATTCTGCATCTAAATGTTGTTCATTTCCGAAATTAAATTAATATTATTTAGAGATTAATCGCCTATTCAAGTTGCCATAATAAATCTTGCATTGTTTGCTAACTATTTATTAATGTTTAACTGATTAAAATGTGAAATTAATTTATCTGTTTCTTTCGGGACATAAAATGAATAACAAAATAAAAAAGAACAATGTACAAAACGATTAATATGAAACGACAATCATATTAATTGCCAATCGTACTTATCGCACACAAAATCAAATTTATATGACAACATTCAGGTTTTAATTAATCTGAAAACAAAATGAGATCAAATGTTGCCTTATAACGAGTCTTCGGGCTGTATGACGAGTGTTTCTTATGAGTGTCATTCGATTAATAATCAAAATTTATGAATGAACTGGATTGGGATGAAAATCCATATATGGCATGTGTTGCAGGTTAAGTTTCACACTTTTCCAGATTTTCCTTAGACAGGCAAACACTTAAACTCGCGGTGGTGCCAGCACTTGAGCATGTTGCAATTAGTGTTAAAAGACACAAACATGCCGCCAGCAACACAACGGATAGAGCGAGAGAGGGAGTGACAGAGAGAGAGAGGAAGGGAGTGAGTGAGAGCAGGAACTAATACTACTAATTGGCCCAATTCTCACTTCTCTTTTTCTTCGTTTTTTTTGGGGATGGCGTTGCCCACGCAGCAGTTGAGGTAGAAACGGGACGGACAGCTCATAAATAAACAACAAGAACAACAAATACAACGCAGCGCTGCAACATAAGGAACAAGAAACAGAACAAGCTGGCAACATGAGTGTCAGACAGGCGAGCGCCCAGCTGAAAACCTGGAGATATGTAGATGAGATCAAGACGAGTCGTGGCGGAGTTCATGTTGCGATCATGGTGCACTAGGAGTAGAAGTCGATACATAGAGGAGCAGGGGTGGAGCAGGAGGTGGTTCGTTCCGGTACGTGTGAGCTGATTTGTTGGGTGGTCTGTTCCAAATCAATTGCTGCCCTCGCTCAACGAAATCGAAGCAAAGCATAACGAACGCGACGCAGGAGCTGGTGGCAACGCTGCGGCAATTGCTGTGGCAACATATGTATCCCTTGGCCACTTGGCCGTGCTGTGGCAGCGACGGATTGTTTATTTTGCATAAATGTTGCCCCAAATATTGCAGCTGTAAACACATAATGAATGCCAATGATGATGTTGATGGTCCGATCCCAGATCGAAACTTGATGATGATGCCCCCATCCTGCTGATGCCCCTGCCCCTGCCTCTGCCCTCAGCGTTCAACATGCAGCATGCCGCACTTGCCCCGGCCCTACCCTGTGACTATATTTTTTTGTTGCTTGAGTAAATATTTGTTTAAAATTCCGCACGCCGCTGCCCACATGAAACTGTGGCTGCCCCTTGGGGCAAGTATGCGCCCACACGCCCATAGGACGAGGACCACCGCGAAATCATCGATCGACGTGAAGAGACGCGACGCGATGCGACGCGATTCGATGTTGCAGCTGCTCGCCAAATATGCTAAGTGCTGAGTTCGTCTTGAAAGTCATCGTCATCGTCTTCGTTGTTGTTGTTGTTGCTGCATCTTTGTAAACAATTCAGCGGCAGCAACAACAATCAGCGAACTGCAAACGTTTTATTGGCTACGCTTTTGTTGCCTTATTTTTATTGACTTTTGAGTTAACGCCAAACAGTCGGCACTCCGCGTTGCCGCGCTGCCACAATGCCACAACACCCACACATCTGCAGTTGCAAAGTGGCAAGAGAGGGGGCATCTCTTTTTCAACACCTTCTTGTGGCCGCATCTGTTTGGCGTTTCGAATTGTTATTGCATGTTTAGATATTGGCTCCAGACTCTCTTGCAACGATCTGTTCATAATTTTCAATTGACTTGCCCCAATGCCTCATGTAGTATGCCGCTGACTTGCCAGCTGTAGCGGATATTGATTGTTTGATTTTATTATTGATTAATTGCTGCTTTTTAGGTCTCTCCCTCACTCTGCGCACCCGCACCCGCACCTCAAATCTGAAACCAATTCCAGATCTCAGATCTCAGATCTCTCTGTCGTGGCATACTATTTGCCATTGCCATATGATTAACATGTTTAGCTGTTGCCACTTCTGCTTGCCCTCAGCTCAGTGTGGCATGAAGTGGCCCTGTTGATATTGTTGAAATTTAAACAAACTCTGCACACTGCCACTCGATTTGTTTGGGTGGCATGTTCAACCTCAACCTCAGCTGCTTCAAGCTGCCACCAGTCTGCTCCCCGTCTACACCCCACCCTACCTCCCGCCCCTCACTCTAATCACAGAATTTGTTGCTGTCGGCCATGTGTGTTCATTTCTCATATGTTGATTTGTTTGACTTGCGTTTTTGGGTGAATAATTTTTGACAGATCTGTGAAATGTTTATAAGTAAATTTCCGTACCGACAAACCAATTCACGAGTTACTATTTATACAATATGAGGTGAACTTTTCGTTGGACAGAAGTATATCGAATTGCTGAAGAGAACTCCAACTACAAATGAAGAACTTTTCAAAATAACATGATTATATAGCAATTTATAATTTATTTTGAAATTATAATATAATATATAAGCACTATAAATAAAGAAACTATTTAATTTGCTAAATAAAAAGCCCACAAAAGCATTCTCTATCAAAGGTCAAAGAGCGCGCAGCTTTTAAGCAAAAAACAAATATTTATGCACAACCCAAGCACAAATAATATCTTTATTAGCTCAAATAACTGTCTAAAAGTCGCAGAAAACTGTGAAAATCACGTAATGACCTCGCTAATAATTTAAAAAAGCGAAAAAATGAAAAAAAAAATTGTCGACAACGACCTGCTCCAGGTGAGGCTCGAACTCACAACCCCGGCATTGCTCATACACTGAGTACTGATTATAAGTACCGTGCGCTAACCAATTGCGCCACTGGAGCTGTTGTTCGAGGGCTGCCAAATGCGCATCTAAAGCGGACAGACGCTGAGAACTAGAATATTTGCACAGTTGAGCGGCCAATGGTTCTCACTCTCACGCTCGCGGTCCTACTCTCGTACTCTCTCTCTCTCAATCACAGTCTCTTGTGTGGCAAGTTGAATATGCGTACGAGGGCATGTGCATGTGTGTGTGTGTGTGCGTGACAAATAAAATTTTGGCTAGCGCTGGCTGTGTGTGTGGATTGATTAAAATGCTTAATTCAATGTAAAATTAAATATACATAATTTGAATAATAAATAAGTGTTTAAATTTGAGTCAACGGATTGAGTTATTCTAAGCCGATTGAGCTGAGCGTATTGTGCTGATAGTGAGTGGCATTCAATTTTACAATCAATAAACAATGGCAAACAATATGTAATAGAATTATTAATATGCATTAAGCAATGAAAAGTGAAATTTGTTTTAGCAGCAGTTTTACTTTCAATGGACTCAATCCCATGGAGACCGACCCACTAACCCCGCCGTGCAGCCCACTGTAAACAATGTTAATTTAATGCTTTTCACTTTCGTTTCGAGAACAGGTGCAGCAGCATTCGATTACGAAAAGCCCGTTAAAATTGCAGCGACAGCGACGTCGACTGTGACGGCGGCGGAGGCGGCGGCGGCGGCGGCAGCGCAGTTGATATTCAAACACAGCTCCAGTTGCCACAGCAAAACAAAGTGAAATATAAAAAAAAAACTAAAACAGTTACAATTCGATTTCAAATGAATTGCAAAAGTGCAACAAAAACTACAATGGGAAAAACTCAAGCTGAAGCTCAGCATGAAGAGTACGAAGAGTGCTGAGAGCAAAGAGGAGAGGCAATCGCGGCGATTACCGAGAAATCAACCTCGGAGTTAGTCAGGAAATGCAAATTGCGCTAATTACGTTGGGCATAAAGCGTTGCGATATTTACTGTTGTTATTGCTAGTATTGTTGTTGTTGTTGTTAATGTTATTGCCATAATCGTTTCTAACTGAATAAAAATAAAATGCAATGCAATGACCATAAAGTACAAAAGGCAAATCCGCCAGTAATATTGCAAGCAACAATAATAAGAACAACAACAACAACAACAACAACAACCGTGACAAATGACCATTATATGACATTAATAATAATAATTTAATGCTGGAAAAATGATTTCGCAGTGGAAAAACTTAGCGAAGCGAGCAAAGCAAATCTCTTGTCATGTCATGTTGCAATTAAAAATTATGAAAATGCAAAGCGACAACAGACAGAGCGACAGATTGATGGATTGACAGACTGACAGACTTACAAAATGAAATAAATCTAACTTACAATTAATGGTCAATTATGTTAAGAAGCGCGACTTATGAAGGAAAGAAAATGAGATGAGCAACGACCTTATGGACTCTATAATCGCACAACAAGGAAAACAAAGTAGACCGTGTCAGACTAGTTAGATACCCTGCCACACAAAGCAGATGCATTAAAAATAACAAAGTATGATATAATTAACAAATGAAAGCATATGAGTAATCATAGATATTTTAAAGAGCAAAGTTACAGTTAAATATAGCCGCTATCAATGATTACA
This sequence comes from Drosophila funebris, assembly GCA_018901825.1. Taxonomy (NCBI): domain Eukaryota; kingdom Metazoa; phylum Arthropoda; class Insecta; order Diptera; family Drosophilidae; genus Drosophila; species Drosophila funebris. The sequence continues at coordinate 6,486,902 of JAEIFK010000688.1, forward strand.
GGGTATACACATAAACAGTTTTATGCGTTAGTTGCTCCAAATACATAGAATCGTCTCAATTGTGTAACTGTAACGACGAGAATTAAACGAAATCGAATTAGAAGACCCAACAATCAGCGAGAACGGCGTCGTATATCAGGGAGCGAGGTTCCCCACTTTACGTATAGTTAATAGGAGCAGCTCATGGCGGAGGTTGGCGGTGACTGGCGCCAATAAAATCAAACAACGATAAAGCAGCACAAATTGAAGCATTTCTGGGAAATAAAATATGAATTGGAATATATATATATATATATATATATATATATATATATATAGAAATACTAAACTATGACTTGAGTCGTGTCGTTAGAGCGGATCAGAAACTAGTTGGGAAATATATAATTAAGACATTTCTTGAGACTTAATGTTAATGTTTCAAGTATTTCGACGAATCTATTAAAAAATCCCCTGAAATCCCTTGATAACTTGCATAATATATCAATTAAATACAAATAATTTATTAATATGAAGTTGCAAAGTTTTCAGTTAATAAATTAGTAATACTTGTATGCGAGTACTAGGATTAATCTAATCTATTCAGACAATAAACTAATGACAAATTCTCGTTTTCATGATGTAATTTTGCTAATTGTCGGTGAGTTATAAAAAAAACCCTAATGTTGAATTTGTAACTGAGGTGCGAGTAATATTCACATTATATAAATGGTAAAATTTTAATTAAATTAAAAAAAAAAAATTAAACGCACATATAATTTCCATTTCTATTTTTAGCCTATTTGCAAATTGTAAATAAGAATTTACTGTATTTGGCACGTCTCATAATATCACATTTTGCATTTTAAATGAGTCATTTGCCAAAATGCAGCAGATAATAAATTTGGATCAATGAAAGCTTTAACACAAAGAAGCGTTTCTATTTTTCGCTACATCTCTTGTGTCCAAAACACACGCCGTTAAACTGATAAGCACATCAGTTAGTCATACAACAACATTAATATAACTGTTTATGCAGGCCCACCCAAAAAGCATGCACTGCAATTGCAGCGCAGACACCGCGTTATCTCTCTGCATTAAGATTAAGAGAGTCTGGCTTACAGTTGTTTTTGTTATTCTTCTTTTTGTGCTGTTCTATGAGACTGAACTTATCAGCTGCAGTCGCGGTCGCAGTCGCAGTAGCTGTCGCCGTCGCCGTCGCTGCATTTATAGCGCCACTTTCGGTTTCAGTTATGGCTGCAAAATCTACTTCGACTCCGACTTTAGCTGGACATCAGGGAAATAGTGATGAGTAACGTGAAGATTGATTATTGACACAGCTGCAGTTGACTTTGCTGTTGAACTTTGCAATATTTGCGCTGGCAGCGACTTTTCTCTCATGGTCAGCCTTTGCCTACCTCTCGTTCTCTCCCTCACCCACTCTCTTTATACACTTCATCAGTCGCGTCGCAGTCGCTGACAGCATCTTGTTTGACCCTGTTGTTGTTATTGCAGTAAATAAAACGCAAAAAGCTTTACAAAACGCCTGCGCAGCTTATTCACACATTATCTCCCTCTCGTTCTGTCTAGTTGCCACCCCCGCTGTCTAACACTCTTACTCACTCGCGCACGCACATACACACATAGCAGACACTTTGCAGGTTATTTGTTTCGTTTATTTGACTTTCTCATTAACTTTTGCTTGCTTTACGTCGTTCAGTTCACTTCTTTTTTTCTTGCTGTTGTTGTTTTGTTCAACTGAAAGTTACCGCAAGATTTGTATGCGCACCTGATCAAACTTCGCGTTCACGTCATTTTCATTTTGCCTGCGTTTGGGTCGCTTGGTCAGCCATGGGACAGCAGCAGAGTTAGCGGCAGAGGCAGAGGCAGCAACAGTGGCAGCGGCAGAAGCAGAGGGAGAAGCAGTTTGTGGGAATTTTGTTGTTGATCCTTGTGATTTGGCAAACTAAAGGTTTAGCGTGCACAGCAGGCCAGGCCTAGACTTTGAACGTAAGCCTGGAAGGTGACGCTGCTTGGGCAATTAAAGTCTATTAATTTAAATTTATAACCTACAACCGCAATGGTTATAAATTAAAAAATTTAGTCAAATTAGCGCAGCGGCCGCGACGTCAGCAGCATGAGCCGCATAAAAAAATGCAAACCAAAGCGTTCAACAGACAGGCGAATGCGAATGCGAGTGCGAGTGCGAATACGAATGTGAATGCCATGTGTGAGTGTGTGAGTGTGCTAGTATGAGTGCATTGCAGGTGTTTGAACTCAAATGTCAGCCAAACGTCGCTGGCGTCGCCAAGGTGGGATGGGAGAAGGGGACCAAATAAGTGGCCGACAGACGCTGACGTTGCGTCGCTGCCAACAGTAAACATAAAATTTGCGAACGGCGATCGTTCGGCGCGTGCAATGCGAAATGCAAAACAAACAGTTTTTCGATATCACACCTACATACCTACAAGCACACACACACACACACACAGACGAGCGGTCATATTAAAATGTCTCAATCTGAATAATTAAATGCGTTCAGGAGTAAAAGTATGTCACATGCATGCACACAAGCACACGGCAAGAGCAAGAAAGCTTTTGGGAGAGCGCCCAAGCAAGGCACAGCGAGAGAGAGAGAGAGAGAGGCGTACGCAACTGGAAAGCAGTAAACGCCAGCATTCCAATTGGGGTGCAGCAGCAGCAACAACAGCGACAGCAACAGCAGCAACAGCACCCAAAAGGGCGTTGACATTTCGAGGGCAAAAGTAACATGAAGACTGATTGTCCAATACCCCGTTCCATTTACAATTCCAGTGTCAGTTTCCCGACTTGTTGTGTCTGTCAGCTGGACTCCAATTTTTATGTGCGCCGCATTTGAATTTGCAGTTTCGTCAACTTAATCAAAACGGCGGCCCAGTTGGCGCTGCTGTCGCCGTCGACGGAGACGCAGACGCAGACGCAAAACGAAACAAGCTGGTGACAAATCTGCAAAGCAAACTGCAGCCGTGCCCATTGTCATGTACCTCCTGCATGGCATCTGCATGTGGGCGTCGTTTTGCGGACGCTGATTTTGAATTTGATTTTGGGCCTGGTTGTTAGAGTTGTTGTTAGTGTCGTTTCGTTGCTGATGGTGGGTCAAATGCCTGGCCAAAAGGGTGTGACGTTTGTTTGGTGACTGTCGCTGTCGCTGTCGCCGTCGTCGTTGTCGTTGCCGTTGCCGTCATCGGCTTCGATTTGGTTTCGGTATAGCTTGGCTTATGTTTGGGTTTTGGCCTCTTGCTTTTTAGCTTGGCTCCGTCTTGCCGCATGTGGGCTTAATTTATTTTGACTTTTGGCCATTTAGCTTGAGATTTATCTGGTCTAAACTATGCGCAGCGACAACAACAATAACAACAACAATATCAACAACAATGACAACATTTTCGAGTCGCCTGTTGACGCGTAGATTTAATGTGCCAAATGACTGCGTCCGAGCCAAGCTGCGAATGGCCAAAGCCAGCGTCTGTTAACGGATTTGAGTCTGGGTGGGTCTCCCCATCTGGTTCTAGATGAAGCCTACTTGACACGCCCGTCAAATTGAGTTGTCACGCCAAGCAGCTGCCTCATGTTGCTCATGTTTCTTACGTTTTCATTGTGAGGATTTAAGCCGAGCTTCGTGTTCATGTGATTATAATTGAAGCTTTAAATTTATAGACAGCACTCTAGAAATCACAATTAAAAGAATAACAAGCAATACAAATATAAAAATCAAATAATTAATCAGATTTGTGATAAATGAGAGAATATATGCGAATCTAAGCCAAATGAGTTGTGGTTCTAACGCATTTCTAAACGCAAACCCTAAAGAAACCCAAGGCTTTGAATGCAGAATTCTCCCAATTGAAGAACAAAGTTAACTATATTTAATATAAAATTCAATTTAAAAAACAAAAGCAATACAAAGTAGTAACATTAGCTGCCTTCAGCTCAAGAACTGTGGCCATAACTCTCCTCTGTCAGTCGGTTCAAGTGTCTTTCAACTCATTTTTAAACAAATTTCCGAATATTTATTTAGCATATTTGTCATATATGAAATCCGTTTCAACGTTTATTTCATCGTCAAACATTTCAAGTGCTTGAAACTCTTGAAAAGAGCAGAAAACTGCTGACAATTTGAACATGGCCTCGTCTTTGTCTTTTGTGTTTTGTGTTTGTGTCCCAATCTCCGGGTGCGTGTAATGGCTCAATCAGCAGCAGCACATTTCCCAATCAGTTCCCACATTAATTATGGCACAATTAAAATGAAGACTAGGGACTGAGGCTGGGACTGCAACTGCAACTGGGCGCGGGAATTCCACTTGAATGGCTGTCAATAGGGCGAACAATGCGCCACTTGAAGGCGGACATCGTGCCACATAGAGAACCTAAGCTAGACCCTTAACCCGCATGTGTGAACAGCCTCTCTCTGTCACTCTCTCTGTCACTCTCTCTGCCTCTCTTTCTCTAGAGAACTGATGCTGATGACCGCCGGCGTGGACAAATCTCAGACGCAGCTGTGCCTTCGCTTTCTTCACCGTGTTTGCAAACTGGCAGCAACAACTCGGCTAATTTCGTGGAAATTACAAAGCGGAGCACAAACACAGGGGAAAAGGCAACGGTATTGGGAACATGGGGAAGGGGGAACGGTGAACGGGGAACGGGGTGTGCATTATGTGAGAGCGTTACGCATTTCCTCTCAGGTGTGCCCCGTTGTCGGTCGGTGTCGGGGCCAAACAAAAGCGTTCAAAGTAGAGGTGCAGCTGGGCAGCGATTGTGGCAGCGACTTTAGACTGCGGCGGGATCGGAATCGGGATTAATGAGCAACAGTCGCAGACAACAGCAACAACAGCAACAACAAACAAACAAAGTGAGTGGGAAAATGGAAAGGCCGCTCAATGAGCAAACAAACAGCAAATAGCAACATGTAGGAAATGTCTCTCAGCAACCTAAGGCCGCACTGCAAATACCCTAACAAAATGACAACAGCAAGTTGAAAGTTTATAAAAGTTAAAAGGTTTAAGTAGTGTTTAATAGGATGAGCATAGTTTACAGCAGCTTAATGATTACTAAGCCAACTAATTGAACTTCCCAGTGAACTTGGACTGCGTTACGAAGTCGGTAGACCCTTTGCGAGTGTATAGGGTGTATAGTAACAACAACAAGTTGAGGTAAAGAGCGGTGTCTTTGGCCAGGCTGGAGGTTTGACTGTGACTGCGACTGTGACTGCGACTGGGCTGGTGGCTAATGATGCTGCTGCTACGTGACGTTCGTTGCCAAGTGGCAAGTCAAAGAATTGTTTGTGATTTTATTTTTGTATTTTGTATTTTTTTTTTTATTTATGAATTGTGGCATTCTTGTGTCGTTGTTTGTCCACATGACAGCGAGCTCTTTATCTGACTATCTCTATCTTTATCTTTATCTGTATCTGTATCTGTAGCTGTCTCGATATCTCTGTGTCTCTGCAGCCGACGCACCTCATTTTCCGGCTTACTAAAAATGTAACCGAAAATTTCCTTTAAAAACGAATCGAGCATAAGGAGAAGGGTCAGGAAGAGACTTGTCATTGCAGTTGACGAGGCAGTTGTTGGCTACTGTGGCAGCAAGTATAGACAGAACACTTGCCACAAGTTGTTGCATGCGCTTCTGTTGCGTTGCTTCTGTTTTGCGTACGTCATTTAATTGACGGCTTGAGGACTTTCCACAATAAATCAAAAGGCCAAGATGATTTGTTTGCAATTTAAATGCAAATAGCGACCACCCAACAGGCCAAAAGATCAGCGAGCTGATGGGGCAAGCGGGGAAAGATAAACAGCAGACGTCGCGACGCAGGGGACGACGACGAAGAAGACATTGCAAAATTATAACTTAATTTTCGAGCAACGAAAACTTGGCAATCGACTGAATTGTGCTGCAAATGCCCCGAAGCGACAACGGACAACGAACGATGAATGTGGCCAAAGTGGAAGTGGAAGCCACACAATGCGAGGCAACTTGCAACTTGCAACAGGGCAACATTCAAGCGGTGAGAGACCAGGGGGGCATGATTTGTCTTCAGCATCAACTCACACAATCACAGTTTACCACAAAAACTCTCGACATTAAACAAATGAATATTCGATGTTATCGATGCTAGACGACTTATCGAATGAGCTGCAGCAGATAACGAAATTTTTTATAGAGAGTTATGAAAATATATTACAAATGAAAGTGATTACAATAAGATTTTTCTAAAATCTGTAAAATTTAAAGTTATCGATAACGATATATCGGCCGGTTATCGATAGGTTATCGATAGATGTCAATCAAAAGTGAAGGAATAACACTTGAAATTATCCATTTATACATCTTAAATGTAATATCTTTAATAATATAAAATACTTGGTTCGATAACTGTTATCGATCTATTTTTTTTAGCCACAATAGACTTATTATTCAGCTAGAAATTAATTTGAGTTGCTATCAGTAGCAATATGATAAGCTAAACTCTTACAAAATCAATTGGCAGTCCGATTAAGTTATCGATATATTTAAATTAATTGAAACTGTTGTACGCATAAGTTGTATTTGATTTATATCCAATGACGCTTTTAAAACAAACAAATACATTTCTATTCGGGTTTTCTTTGATAAATATAACATTTATCGATAACCTGTCGCTTCCTAAACTAACTAACTTTCCTTAATTGAAGTGTAGGGCATTTGCAAAAGACTGACTAAGCTGCGGCAAAGGGCAATTCCAAGAAACGCATTGCTTTGTTTGACGGCTCGACGACTCTGCATCTCCGTCTCCGTCTCCGACTCCTCCTCAGTCTGCAAGCTCCTCTCAGTCTCAGGGCCTATCGCAAGCAACTGAGTCCAGAGAGGCCCCAAGCCGATCCCCAAATATTAATAAAAGTCGTCATCGTCAAAAGGAAGCGCAGTCGAACCCAAAAAACGACAAACAAAACAGCAACAACAACAGCAACAAAAAGGGGCAACCACAGAACAGGGCACAACAAAAAAAAGTTATGCCACGCCGGTGTTCAACAAATTTCAATCTCGGCTCAAAGGCAAAAGGTAAAGAAGCGTGGGCCGGAGACGCAACCGTGGGGGGAGGAGGATGGCGGCAAACAGCTTTTTGGCTTGCACGTGCAGCATTGAAATGCGCAGCGCGTTTTGCCCAAAGGATCTTTGCCAAATAAAAAGGAAAGAAGCAGCGACGGGGTAAAGAGGCAGGTAGAGGGAGGTAGAACGAAAGAAAAATGGTAAAGAAGAAACCAAATGAATTGAAAGAATTCCTTGAGGGGCAGAAACGTCGACGGTCGACGGTCGACGGGCGACGCTCGTCTCGTCGCTGATCAAACGCAAAGATAGCCAAAGACGGGATTCGGGGATTGTGAAACTGAGAATTGAGAACTGAGAATCGAGCAGCGAAAACTGCAAAAGCTTAACTGAACTGAGAATGGTCATTCGTTGCTGGCCAAAATGTGACTAAGAAATTCTTTGGCTTCGGCCTGCCCGTTGGCCTTTGATTTCTTAGCTGTTTGGGCTGTGAGCTCTGCTTCTCAGTGTCTGTCTCTGTCTCAGTCTCAGTCTCAGTCTCAGTCCCTGTCTCCGCCTCTGTCTCTGTGTGAATAGTTTTTGGTTTTCTCAAGTATTTTTCATCTTTATTTTTTTTATTTTTGGGGCACTTTCAAGGTTCACTTTGCTTTTGTCGTTTGCCTTTGTTCTGTTCAGCGTCGAGGACGGACGATCGCCACATTATATTACGATTTGAATTTCAGATTGAGTTTTAATAGCCGAACAACCACACTGAACCACACTGAACGTCAAGCGAAACCCAAACCACACCTGCATTTTGGAGCACCTCCAAGTCGCCATGTGTCTGTGTTACTTTTCGCAGTTCGCAGTTGCATTTGTGGCAAATGCCCCCCGCCTATCTTAATCTTAGTCTTCTTTTTTTTGGTACTTTTTAGATCAGGCTGAGGCTGCACCACTGCGGTGTGTGGTGCTCTGGGGCACCACCACGACTGGGGTGTGAAATTTGCGCATAAGAGTAAGAAATTCAATTTCACGCTTCTTTATTAATTGGCCCAGTTGAGTGTCTTCGACTGCGACTTGGACTTCAGCTTGGACTTCGGCGTTAATGAGATTTTTGCACAGCGATTATGAGTCTGATCCGTTGCGATTCGTGGCACAGAAAGCGACACGAACCATGCTGAAGTTGCCTCAAATTGAGGGCTTTGTGTCGTTGCCGACGCGACTTGTTATGGCCAAAATGGATGCAGCGATAGCATAGCCTTAATTAGACAACTGACAGTCTGATTAACAAAGCCTTTAAGAGCATCAAACTTAGATTAGATTCGTTAGATATTTTGAAAAGAACTTAGAAGAGAGAGAGAGATAGAGAAAGCGTAAAGAATAGAAATGGGAAAAATTAAGAAAATATTAGAGAATAATAGTATGAAGTAAGCATAACATTGTCTTATTGTTTATAAATATTTTTAAATTATTTCATTGGCACTTTTACTTGTAAACTCCAGTTGCCTTCTGTTTGTGTGGTTCTAGAGCAGTTTAAAGTTATAATTATTTAATACAATTTATAGCAGAATATTTATAATATTTATACAACGCTTTTATCAAGCTTCTTTGTTGATTTCTTATTATTTATACATTTTATATTTAAATATTATTATATTTTTCTTAGTTTCTCTGTTCCTTTTATAAGTGTTGAATTTACTTGCTCTAAAATGAACTTTTACTTTAATAATTTATATTAAAATATATATACAACTTTACTTAAAGTTCTGTGCTTTGCTTAATTAAGATTTCAAATATTCATTTTAAGTTTAACATTCACAAACATTGCATCAACTTAAGTCGAGGTCGTTCGCAACTAATTCTAATCCAACTTTTAAATATTTATAGGCCTGACCTGAGGCCTGGCAGTTCTAGAATGTTTTCGAAGAATAAATTCGAAACTAAGACATTTTAAATGCAAACAGAAACAGCAATAAATTATAATATTATTACAAAATGTTAATTAAGACATAAGGAACTAATACTCAGTTCAGTTAGTAGTTGTAAATATCTAAATCTATAAAAAATGAAAATCCATTTCCTTTGCCTTGGCCTGCAGCAAATGTTGTGGCAAGTTTATGTACCTGTTGTGGGGCATTAATCAATGAGGTGTAAAAGCAGTTGGTTTTGGCCAGTTAATCAAACGCTAATTGGTCAAAATATGCTAAATAAAAGTCAGCTTCATTACGACGCTGTGGAAATATGTGCAATAAATTGCGAAAAGCGTTTAATAAATTATTGAAGAAATATGATTGAAAAATTCGTAAATTGAAAAGCGGAAAATGCAAAGGAGGAAAATGTTTAGACGAGTTGCCAGTTGCCAGTTGCCAGTTGCCATCGACATTTGCAGGCGTTTTTCGCGCTGACGTTTGACAACAATGTTGGCCAAAAATGCCGCACAGATGCAGGCAACCACTGCACCACGCAACCACACACACACACACACACACACACACAGACTTTGCTGCTGGTGGAGGAGGTGACAAGTCGATGACGATCTGGCGAATGGCGTTGGCGGCATTTTGCAGCCTCTGCAACGGCAACATTGCAACTGCAACACTGTAACGGCAACACTGCAACGGCAACGGCATCTGCATGCGGCAGCTACTGTCGCGACGCGTGAAAAATAATATTTATGGCAAACAAATTTTCATATCGACAGCAAACGGCGGCGCCACAGCTTTTTTGGCGCACCCAACGATGCCACACACAACAACAATGCAACATTTTGTTGCATGTATGCTATGTGTTGGGTTTGTGCGGCTGCCATATAAAATAATTAGGCAGCAAGTCATAAGAAATGGCTAAAGGTGTAGCTAAAGAGGTGAGTGTGTGTGTGTGTCTGTGTGTGTGTGTGTGTGTGTGTGTGTGGCAAGTTAATGTCAACGTATAATTTGCAATGCGATTAAGTGCGTCCATCAGCAGACAGAGACAGAGAGAGAGAGTCGTGTCTGTCCAGCTGTCCGCTTGTGCAATTGACAGTTGGACAGTCCGACAGTCTGACAGTCTGACAGTCTGGTTAGCTCATAAGTTAGCCAAGTTAAGTTAGTCGTACTCGAAACCAACTACTCGGAACTGGCTAAGACTGTCGGCAACCTAAATCAAAGCGCTTCTCTTTGGTCTCACATAATCGTAAATTATATGCGAATTGAACGTCGCACAACGTGGCACGTTTTGGGCCCAAACTGTCAACTTGGTCCATTTTTGGGCAACTCTTTTGGGCCGCGCTTTTGACATGGCCATGACAAATGTGCGACGGAAGTGGCGGCATCTCTTTGTGCACATCTCTCTCTCTCTCTCTCTCTCTCTCTCTGTAGCTCTCGAGGAACTCTGACAAGTTCGTTGATTTTCATTGATTGCAGCATCAAAAAGCGCGGAAAAAGTGTGGCCTAACCACGCCCCATTTACTTGGCTCCGTTATCGATCAATGTTTTTATTGGTATCTTAAATAGAATTTGTATTTGCTGATCGCGCGCTGCGATAAACAAAAAGTTGAACAGCTCCAAATTTATTGAATTTAATAACGCGCCAAGTTTATCGCAGAGTTTTTGTCAATTTAACAAATTGCAGTTGCAACAACAACAACAACAACAACAACAGCAGCAACAGCAGCAACAGCAGCAACACGAGTTGTGGCAACAACGAATGCAATAGACCAAGCCCCCTTAAAGTGGCTAACACAGCACAGCAGCACAATGGAAATGGAATTGAATTCCTAGACGGCTAATAATGTCTTTGTGCGCAATTGACGGCCAAGTGGACACAGCAGTGAGGGTGGCTGAAGCGGGCAGCGAGGGGGCGGTGGGGAGGTGAACATGGGCTTAGACAGGCGTGCAAATGACTGCAAGTCGAGGAGGCCCAAAACAAGAATTTATTTAACAACGCTTGTGGAGGTCTTAGCCACTCTATCGCCAAGATCAATGAATCAATTAGCGCACAAGAACCAAATGAAAATGAAAATGAAATCGAAAACGAGAATGAGAATGAGACGGCAAATGGGAATGAAAAATGAAAACGATTGAAACCAGCTAACAAAAGTGGCGTTATTTTTTGGCTTAAACGGTTGGCCCGTCCGGCTTAGCCTGGCCAAGGCGTGGGATGGCATTTATCAACGTCGCTTTGGCTTTAGCTTTGGCCATTTGCAGCTGCCATTGCTGTGGTGCTGTGGTGCAGTGGTTCAGCGTTGCTGGTGCCTTTTGTTTTGCGTGTTGCAGTTGCAGCTGAGTTTCTTGCATTTTTCATATCAATCATGGCAACTTTGGTGGCGCATTAGTCACAGCCGGCGGCCAAAACAATTCAATTGCCAATTGGCAATTGCCAAGATAAGAATTATGCATAATTCTAATTCATTTGCATTTTGACACTCGCCGTTTTAGTACCTCCAAACAACAGCAACAACAATTGCATTCTTACCTATTAGATGCTTCATTTATTATTACTTTTTTGCGTAATTTTCAATAATTGTTGAATGTTGCGTGACTTTGTGTAATTTGATATAAAGATGAAGAGACTGAAGTTGAAACTTTCACTTGTTTATGTGCTGGCAAATGGAATATTTAATGCAAAATAATGTGGTGTAGTTAATTATTATTATTAAATGATTTTTAGATATAGAAAATATATAAATATTATTATTATTTAATAATTGTTGTATAAAAAGGGATATGAAAATAATTAAATTAATACATAATAAGAATATATACACATTTATAATTTAGTATATATATGCATATTGTATAAAATGAAATATATATTTAATATATATATAAAATATATTTATAAATATTTAAAAATAAGTTTTAATGGCTGCAAAACAGAAAATTTGCAAAAATTCTTCATTTTTGTTTATTACATTTATAGAATATTAAATTTTTATCGTGTAATGCAGAGAGAGAACGCCTTGCAGAGCTCATTAATTTTAGCATTTTAATTTTTATTATATATATATATATATATATTATATATATATATATATATATATATATATATATTAAATATATCATATATCTAGTATATATATATCTCTCAGCTTGCGACAGAGACTATCTCATAAGAATATCTGAGACTGATACTACTATCTAGAAAAAGCGATCATCAAATCAGTTCTCTGTCATTTCTCAACTCTCAATAAATAGACAAATATATATAATAAATATAAATTAATTATAGTTGCTAATCATACTCAATCATCAGTTTATTATTGTTTTAGCTTATCAAGATCATGTATTTATAATTTATATATTCTAGATATTCTAATAAATATTCCAAAAATAGTCTCGTTTTTTCTGAGCTTTTCGTTCAAGTTAACAAGCTGTGAAACATGAGCTTTGCGAGTTGCCGTTAGATCAATAAACATGTAGAGCTTTACAGGAGCTTGCAACTGTGTAAACTTTTTCGGAATGTAATTTTCATTTTCATTTCGTATCTTAAGTGCTGTCAGGCAGGAGCCGTCGTCATTGTTGTTGTCGCTGCTATTTGGCGATTTCAATCAGCGCCTTTTGGCAACTGCAACTGCAACTGCAACTTCAACTGCAACGGCAACGGCAATGGCAACATGTGGCATGAGTAGAGTTTGAGTAGAAGTATGAGTATGAGCTTCCGCAGCAGCGACTGCCTTTCGATCAAATGTCAGTTTCCACAGCCGCACCTCCAAATTGTCGTTGTCATTGTTTGGTTAGCCAAAAGGGGGAAGCTAGGGCGTGGTAAGGGGAGAGCGAGAGCGAGAGAGTGCGAGAGCGAGAGGGAGATGGAGCTGTCATTAGGCAAACAGGCGGCAGACAAAGCCCGTGCTGCAGTTGCAACGGATTTGGCCCACAAAAGAAGGTGACGCAGCTGAAATCAATGCGCTGGCCAGTTGCCAGTTGTCTGTTGCACGTTGCAAGCTGCCCCCCCCTCCTTTGGCTGAGTGACAGCTGCTAGAGGCTGCTTTTGCGCCAGACTTCCGCCAGCTGTGTGGTTGTCCAGTTGCCCAGTTGCCACAGCGTTTGGTTGCTGCCACAGTCCCACAGTCGGGCGCTTCCGATTCACATATGTCTATGCATGTGCAACATGTGCACTTGCACCTGATCAAACGTTGAACGCTGCAACAACACTTGCCACACCCCCTCAAAATGTTGAAGGCGCTTGTTTTGCAAGCACACACCTTACACATTGCACATGTCGTGTGGTTTCACCTGGCACCTTCTAGCTTCCTCCCTCCTCCCCTTCGCTGGCCACGCATTGTACACCCCAAGCTCGTCTTGGCTTTGCTACGATTCGGTTTCGATTTCCTAATTCGCAGTCAAGAAAGTCAAACTCAAAACTCAACTCGATGCGGCTGCTTCAATTACACAAAGTCATGCAGCAAACACCCCCCCCTTCCCGCTCCCGCTCAGTTCCCCATTCCCCTGACGCTGCTTGAAACCCATGAAAGTTGCCGAGCCGTGTCCGCGTTGCTGTTTACGTTGTTGTTGTTGTTGCGGTTGTTGTTGCTGGCGTTGGTGTCTGACTTTGTTTTAGTTTTTATTTTACTTTTTGCTGTTGTTGTTGTTGTTGTTGCTGCTGCTGCTTAGCGAAACAGGTGCGTTTGCGTTTGCAGGTGTTTCCCAAAAGCCACCACCGCCACCAGCAGCACCAGCACCAGCAGCACCACCAGCAGCTCAGCTTCTGCAACTTCTCCTCCACTGCCCCCTTTTTCGTGTCTATTTGGTATGTTGGTGTCTCGCGCTGTTTAGTAGTTACGCTTTACCGCTAGTTGCACAAATTGCTGCCCCCACTCTCCCCCCTCCCTCTGCCACCCGCTCCACCTCACTTCAACTCCCCTCAACTGCCCACAAACTGGCGCCAGTTGCTCATGCGCTTTGTGTTTCGTGTGAAAATCACAATTAAATGCAATTTTTATGCGCACCTACAAAGTCGTCGCTCAGCTGCAGTCGACGCTGATGCTGATGCTGACGCTGGCGTCGTTGTTCGGCTCAGCTTTCATTTAAAAGCTCGGCCGTTCGGCTGCAAGCTGCAGCTTCGGCTGTTGCTGCTGTTGCGTCGGCTAAAGTCGTTCGGCTGGCTCAGCTGTCAGCTGCGTTGTTCAAAATGTCAGCTTGACAATTATTATGTCAAAAAATTTTTCATGTGCGCCGGCTGCGCAGTCGCCGTTGCCGTTGTCGTTGCAATTGCAGTTGCAGTCGCAGCTGTTGACTGTTACACGAGTTTTTATGGTAATTCAAGTTTCACTGATTTCGCGTCGCATAGTCGCACCCAAAACCAACAGCAACAACAACTACAACAACAAGAAAATGGGTGAAAATCGAGCTAGGCGCGCGCTAATTGCCAGCAAGTCTCTGTGATCCAAAAAAAATCGATTCCAAAGCCGAAGACAGGGTCCAGACATGTCCATTGGGTTGCGACTGCTTGCTAGTTGCAACTTGCAACTGTGGCAACTGTTGCAGAATGCACAAAACAATTAGCGCATACCACAGAACGCACCACAGTGTTGCGTTGCAGTTGCAGTTGCAGTCAACACAATGCATGTGAAACAACAGTTTTTGTAGATATACCCTGCATTTTAACTGGTAAAGGGTAGTACGCTTAACCAATACGTAAGAATATATCTAAGGCATACTATTTTAATACTTGTCATACACATTTACCAAAGGAATTCTTTTCAGCATTGCTTCTCTGCATCTCCCAAATAAAAAGCTCTAATGAGAGCTTTATGAAGCTTTTAATGTACATAGACTAATGTGTTGTACAGCTTTAAATCATCTGCATGTTTTCTAAATTTATAAATATTATTTGTAACTTACCTACTGAGTATCTCTTAGTCGTGCGACTGTAATTCAAAGCATTTGATTTCGCTTGGGGGCAGCCAAACTGACATTTGAATGGGGCGACTGGCACCGACCGGCCCCAGTCTCAGCCTCAGTGCCGACCTCAGTCGCAGCCCCCTCCACCTCCCGCTCAAGGCAATTGGTCAATTGTAAGCTGCAATCATTAACGCTAATAGGCGACGCGACGCAACAGTGACGTCAATGGCGACTGCAACTGTAACTGTGGCGCAGCTGCAGCTGCTGGGGTAAAACCCAAAACAAAATCGAACCCCGAGTTCAAATCCGATTTCGATATCGAAGCCGAAAACGCCGTTAGCTCGCCAACTGTCAACCGAAAGAGATTTCTTTCTCAAGCGAATTTTGCACACGTGCAACTTCTTCTGACGCAAGGGACTACCTGAGGCAGAGCGCTCTGGAAAACCCTTAATGGGCAGCAAAGGTAACGCAACAACAGCGCCAACAACAACAACAACAACAACAACAGCAACAACAACGAAGCGCAGACAATGACAATGCGTGAGAAAACTTGTTCGGTCTGCCCTGGCGAGCATTATCATTCTTTTCATTGCTGTTGCATTTGTTGTTGTTGCCTTGTTGTAATTCGTTGCACTTGTTTACATGGGAAATGGTTTTTCACATTGTTAGCTGCTTTTCCACATAATTTCCAAGCTACCGTAAGAGCAGCGTGTTAAGGCAGCAGAGCAGGTAGATAACTAAATATGGGAAATCTCTGGAAACCATTCGACCCAAGAAAATTATAAACAATTTAACAATATAAATTTTTTTTTTTTTTATAATAATTTGTATGTATTTTATTTTGTAATATCTAAAATTTAATTTGTTTTCATTTTGTTGTTTTTTTTTGTATTCTTGTTTTTCTTTTTCCTTTTTTCGCTCAATATTTTACATCATCGATAAGGGGGAAGGGAGTATACCCAATGAAAATATATTAAAAAACAACTGATAATTAAGATTTTACTGAATTTTCTTCTTTTCGAAATCATAAAATATAAGTAAAACGCATAATTATGCTATAAAAACACTTTGTACAAAGTATGCTACAGATCACAGAACATATATTTATATATTTATTAATATTATGTATTATTATATTATATTCAAGTTTTTTTTTTTTTTTTAAGAGGAAAACTGTAGTGTGGGGGTAGTTGAATGGCGGCGGAAGCCTATGCTCAACTAAAATGATAAACAAATTGTTCCTTGAGGTATGAAAATTAAGCATAAATAATATATGTATGTATATTATAAATAAATGAATTGTTGTTCAATTTGCTGGCTGGCTAAAATAATAATAATAATAATAATAATAATAGGAAGAATTTGTTTAAGCGACTTTTCGGTTTTAGTTTGTAATTATTTAAAATTAATAGGAAATTTTTAATTGAATAAAAAAATGACAATGAAAAAATGTTAGAATTTTGTTTTAATTTTTATTGCTGTTTTCTGTTTTGTTTTGTTTTCTTTTGCTTTGCATTTCTTTCATCCTTCTTCAGCTTAATTTTCGTAAAATTATTAACATTTTCTTCGATTAAACCAAAAACTAAATATATAAAAAACAAAAATTCCATTTTTTTTCATTTCATTTAAAGGAAAAATTAAATTGTTTAAAGCTTTGCCAAGTTTTTCTTTTCATCTTCATCTACTACTTCATCATCTTCATAGTTATCTGCTGCTAATAGTTAATTGTTAAACGTTAAATGTTAAGAATATTATATTAAGTGCTTACAATGTTTTTTTTTTTTCTTTTAATATCTACTTAGTTAGGTTGTTGTTATTATTTAGAACTAAACTCTTTCAATGTATTGGTGTGAAATGCTTTAGCACCCACTGTACCCACACAATGTGTGAATGTGGGCGTGGCTGCAGTGCCTATTTATGTAACTTGTATATGTATATTTTAATTGATTTTTGATTTCTTATTGCGGAGATCTTCACACGAGTTTGAGTTTGAGTGGAGTTTGAGTGGAGTTGACTGTACTACACTGCCTACAATATGTATGTTTATATCTTTAAATGTGTAAATGTTTAGTTTTAGTTGTAGTTCTCTTCCCCTTCTTCATCATCAACATATTCTTCTTCTTCCTCCACAACTACATTCAAATGCAGCTGCTTTACGATTGCCTGCTGTCCTTTTCGCCACTGATTTGCTGCAATGAGAGAAAGCGAAAGATAAATTAAATTAGTCAAAATTACATGTAATTAAGTTTTGTCTAAAGTTTAAAGTCTTAATATTGTGTATGCATGTGTGTATCTGTGTGTATGCCTGACTTGCACAACAAATCACGAATTATCAATTAATTTGCTGTTGTTTTCGTTTTTGCGTCTCCTCTTTAGTTGTTGTCTCATTTGTTTACGAGCGTATATTCTATTTTGTTGCTTCTTTTCCTTCATTTTCATTGCCTTGCCAAGTGTTGACAACGGCGAGGGGCAGCGACGCCTTAGAAGAAGGGCCAAAGAAGAGGCGCCAACTGAGCGCCAGCGCAAAACTAAGAAAATCAAATGAGTTGTTGTTGCTGCGTCTCTTACTGTCGTTGTCTGTTATGTTGAGTGACCGCAGAGCTTTGTCATGTACAGTGTGAGAGCGAATGATGGATGAAAGGAGGCAGAGCGGGGCGAGGGTTGACGGCAGGAGTGCGCACAATGTAGAAAGCGACCGACTGGCGACTGGCGCACAGCTGCGCGGCGCGAAAAAGTACAAAAAAAGAACAGCAACAGCAAAAGAAACACAGCGAGAACAACAACAACAGCTATGTACATAACGAGAACATTTTGAACACGTGCATTTCTTCTTACGTTTGCTGTGTGTGCCTGAGAGTGAGCATGTGGGTATGCATGTGTGTGTGTAGTGTGTGAATGTGCCTTTACGAAAGAATTTGTTGTTTTGCGGCCACGATGACGGTGACACATCAGATGTTTGTAGTATGTGTGCATGTGTGCTGCGTGCAGAGGCATGGCGAGACGTGGGCGGTGTCTCAATCTTAGTGCAGATGTTTTGCAAGAGAAAAAAACACACACAGAAATAAAAATTACACACGGCCGTCTGAATGAGCGACTAATTGTGGGGCTGTGCGAAGTTTTAAATACACACACACACGTACATATACACAATATACTTGTACATTTCTTCACACAACAAAGATTGCAATGCATAATTAATCAAATAATTGAGTAAAAATACAAGAATTAATAACTGCCATGTGGGGGCCACCAAGGAAGCCCAAACAGTTGGCTGAAAAGCTTTCTGAAATTTTATTGAAATTGTTTAAGCACGAATTGTGAAGAGATCCGTTAATACATCATATTTATTATAACCTGTTCCGGCCAAGTATTGAACACTTTTCTGATTTTTGCCAACATCAGTTATAAATGAAACGACGAAACGAAATAACAACAAACCAAAAACTGCGCTAATGAAGTAAGCAACAACAATAAATACAACAACAACAAACGGAGGCTGCGACTGATGATTCTCCAATTTCAAATGCTAAAGTCAAGCTTAAAGCGAATGTGCGTGTACATACAAATATATATATGTGTGTGTGTGTGTATGAGTAAGTGTGTGTGTGTAGGCACACATGAAATAAATTTAAGTATCTGCAGGTGTTCATTTAAAACATCACAGACAACAACAAAATGAAAGAAGACGACAAGGAGGAGGAGATGGAAATGGACGGGGAGAAAAAAAGGCCGCGAGAAAAAAAATTAACAGCTACGTATAGCAGCAGCAATAACAACAGCAACAACAAATACAGTAAGAAAGAAAGAAAGAAACAACGACAGCAAAAATATGTGAAATGTCTATAAAAACAAAATGAAATTGTGCGAGCGGGCGGCGGCTTCAACAATTTCAGCAGATTTATTGTTGTTGCTTGCCACAAAAAGAAAGCAAAGCAGCGCAACAACAAATACAGCAATAACTACAACTACTACAACAACAAAAAAGAGCGAACAAGAAAAATGTAAATTTTGCACACACATGAAAATAAAATAAATTATAATTTAAAGTGAGAAATGTAAATGCAGACAACACAGAAACAGAAGCAGAAGCAGACACAGAAAACGAAACGGACAGAAGGACAGACAGTCGAACGGACGGAGAAACGGACGTCCTTACGCTGCTTGGCCGTAACAATTGGCCCCAACAGCAAATGAGGTCAAAACAACAACAGAAACAACAATGGCAATCGCTTTTTGCTTAATTTTCTTGCATATGTAATTTCGCTTTTATGTTTCTTTTTTTCGGCGACGTCAAAGCTGCAGCTGACGTTGCCGTTGACGTCGACGTTTCATTTGCAATGCAAATGCAGCAAATCAAAAATGAAGCGAAGAGCTTTTTTAAGGTGTGAGGGTGGTTGGCGCTTGACTTACCGTCGTTAAACTGTCGGACAGCTGTTGTTGTTGCTGCTGCACTGGCGCCGTTGCTGCTGTTGCTGTGGCTGCGGCTGCTGCGGACGCCAACGCCAACGCTGCGGCGGGCAGAATTGTGTTGGGACTCTGACGATCGATCAGCGGCAGGCGAGCGGCAGCGGGACTAGAGATTTTGGCAAGCTGCTCCTGTTCAGCGGCCAATCGCATGGCCAACACATCGCCGGCTGCATCCATGTCCATATCATCGCTGTCATCATCAACGCCGCCGGCAGCTGCTGCTGCCGCGACACCACTGAGCGCTGCAGCTGCATCAAAGTTGTTAATCTCGGGATGCGTTTCCAGCTCTGTTTGCAGATCGCAGATGTAGTCGATGACATGCTGTATGATCTCCAGTTTGGAGAGTTTGCGATTTTTGGGCATAAATGGCACCAGATCCTTCAGCTTGGACAAATACATTTTCATTTCGGCATTTTCGCCGTCGCCGCGATGCGGCGGATGACGCGCAATGCGTCCATTGGGATTCATGGCCGGCATGGAGGCACCTGTTTGGCAAACTGCCGTCAGAGATTTCATTTTCGAAATGATCGCTTTACGCTCCTTGAGTAGAATTTTGGCGGCTTTTTACACGGTCGTACCGGTTACTTGCGAGGGATTTGCGAAGGTTAATTTCCTTAAAATTGATTTAATGCAAGTTTTAAACTTTTTATGTTTGTTGTTGTTTTTTCTTTTTGGTTTTTCAGCTGCGAGCTTTTCGAGTTGTTGTTGTTGTGTTTTTCACTTTACACGCACTTCTCTCAATGTGAGTAGTTGTTGTTGCTTTTGGACTTAACTATGATCAACAAAAAACACTTTAATCCAGCGTGTTTCTATTGCATTTGTTGTTGAGTGTTGCTCAAAATCAATTTGAATTTTGTTTCTCAATTTTGCCTTTTGCTTTCTTTTTTGCTTTTTGTTTAACGCGAGCTAGCAACAACCTTCAACGACCACGAAAAATTTATATTTGAATGGGAGAGCGCTCCGACAGCGCCTTTTATACCCCAGCCGAACGGCCGAGCGACAGTGGCAAATGAAAAGACTCGAACAACTTCGTGTAAAACAAACACGAACGCTCTCTGCTCTCTCTGGCTCAACAGAAGCAGTCAACCAACCAACCACCGTCAGAGCCATGGCTAAAAAACTTGTTCCAAACAGCAAGAGGGGAAATGGAAGAGTTAGTTTATAAATGTTGATTTATTAAATATATGAATTATATATTTTTACTAATCAATTTTTTTTTAAAATTATTTTAAATAAAATAATAATTGTGTTTTCTGCTTCCACAAACTCAGAATGCAACCCTCTCCTAGCATATGCACTCAAAATACGAACCACACAACGACTGCACGAACGCAAGCAATGTGGCTCCGCCTATCATAGAGCGGGCAAAAAGAGAGAACATAAACCTTTGTTGCTTTGATTTTGTTGGGTAGAAAATGTGTTGTAGACTTAAGGGGGAATCAAATGTAGAGCCTGCCAACAGGATCTCTACTGAAGAGTGTGTAGAGGATTTCGAATTGTAGAGAAACCGTAAATACATCTGTGGTTAGTATTTGAAGGGGTAAATCAGTATAGGCTGTGGATAGGAAGGGTTTGAATACCATAAGGAACTCGACAAAATGTAGAGTGGTGCATTTGGACTGTAAATTCACAGTTGATTGGGGAAATAATTCAGCATTGAATTCCTTTAATCTCAGTTTTATTTGTGTACACTTCAGGGTAATATTTTCAAACATTGAAATTTTAACAATATTTTAAATGCAACGTAATAATATGGGGTTCAGACAATTTTAATTGTTAATTTAATATTTCTAACTAATGGATCGTATCCACAAGCTCCACACAGCTCTCAGCATTATGCTCTCAACTTTTATGCCGACTCTCAACTCTCCTGTAGAGTGTAGCTACCACATGGTCAAAAGCCTCCACTTCCCCAGCTTCCACAAAATCTCGGCTTTAAAGTTGAGTTCCCAACTCTCAACTGTGTAGAGTCCACTTGGCATCCACTGTCGCACCACAACTCTCAGCTGTGTGGAGAGTGTATATTAATGCAAGTCATATTTTGTAGAGTTTCCCCAGCTTCCACAGCATTGCTGCGATTGGTCGGCTGCCGTTTCTCGCACAATAACGCTCTCACTCCCGCTCCCGCTCTCATGCACTATTCTCACTCTCCTACGGCAATCCTCTCTCATGCTGTGTGTGTGATTTTGTGAATGAAATACGCTCGGCTGGCTATAAGACGATATTTTCTTTCTTTCTTCGTGGCTTATCTTAATTTGGGTTTATGATATCTTTGAGTTACTCGTTGCCATACTACCAGATACATTCATCTATGTTTTGTGCCGTCTCTTGACTCCTCTCCCACACAGCTGAACAACTGAACAACTTGTAGGGTTTCTGCTGGGCATGAAATCACGATCGTATTACACCAGACCACGAACCACAACGAACACGAAGATGAAGACGACGGCGACGGCGACGTTAACGTCGACGCCACTTGAGTGTTTGATTTGTATTTGGATTTGGATTTGAGACTCCCCGTCATTGAGGAAATGTGAAGGAAATTTTCATTGAAAGTGAGGCCAGAGGCGTTCGTTGTTTGTGAAAAATGACACGTCTGGAAATTGTCTGCGTTTTACTGGATCGCTCCATGTGCTAATTGACGTAGCCGGGGCATGGCTATTCATTCATTATGGCAATTTAGAGCTAGACAGAGAAAGAGTGAAGAACGCTCTTTTCAACTGCTAAATTCATTCAAATTCACTCAAATTAGCGCCATTCATTTGCATTCCCATAGCGAGCTTTTGTATGTGTTGAGAGTGAAGTGTGGTGTGTTGGGGAGGGGAGAGGAATGGAATCCATGTTGTGGAATTTCGCGTTCATTTCCAAGTATTCCAGCGAAAGGTGTTGCATGAAATACACAAGAAACCGTGTCGAAAAACTAAACTGCAAATAATTAAAAAAATGCTAGCAAAAACCAAAAACCAAATGCGACCAACAGTTCAAATTTCCAGCAAAAATACCGATCATAATTTTATGACTCTGTCAGGCCACAGAGCAGAGAAGCAGAGACCAGAGATGTTTTTCCTTCAGTCAAAGAGGACTTACTTTACGACTCCAGAGTGTTTCGCATGAATGACAAATGAGCAGCGACGACGACGAAGGCGGTGACGGCGACGCAGATGCAACAGGTTAAGTATAAAGAGGGGAGCAAAGAACTTGCGATGCAAAGCGATGCGATCACATGTCAATCAGCGTTCGCCTGGACCTAGAGAGACTTGTAGCTGAAGCTGTAGTTGTTGCTTGTAGAAGCGGAGATGCGGTTGGGGGATGGGGTAGATGGCGTTGCAGATATGCAGCCGCATGCCGCGTGCATGGCATGTCGAAATCCAATACGCGTCACTCATCCACTGTCCGCGTCTAGGCCATTAAAAGCCAACCTGAAGGGTGGCCCCTTTGCCCCTCTGCCCCATCTTGCAAGTACAGTGGATCGCTGACATGTTGCATACGCGAATCTCATTAATGAATTCGGCGCGACAATTTTCAGCGCTAGCCGTTTGTTTGTTTTGCTTTTCTGTTTTTGTTTTATCCTTTGTCTTATTTTTAGCTTCATCGTTGATTTTTTGCATATGCACCCCTCACTCTCTCTCATTCTCTCTCTCTGTCTCTCTCTTTCTATCAGTCTGCTTTCTCACAGGCATTTCAATGGCATCCCATATCATTATATATGTTTGCATATATCGGCGACTTTTAGCTTTAGCCTTGCTGCTCGCATCCGGCCTCCAGTTGTTATGGTAACTGAATACTAATTCATCGCCGAAGCGTTTCAATAAGCGGCACTCGTTGAGCTTTTGTTTATTTTCGCTTTCTGTCTCTGTCACTGTAATTGTTGTTTTTGTTGCGAAAAAACAATCAACGGCAATGCGTGGGAATGGGAACTGAAAACTGAAATGGCGTTTTGATGCTTACTGCGTAAGTGCGAGAGAGCGAGCGAGTGGGAGAGCGAGTCGGTTCATAACAGTGCGTGATCTGTTAAAACTTCGTTTGCTAATGAGCGCATTGGTATGCGTGAGAGCAGACTCTATGTAAACTTCGTGTGAAGCTTTAACGTCAAAAAGAGACTAATTTGCGAGTATGTAAGCAGAGAGTGTAAGGACACATGACAATCTGTTGTTGTTGTTTACGTCTGCTAAACTAAATAAGACTGAGCACAGTAAAGTTGACTCAGAGTGGGAGTGAGCTTTTGGAGAGAGAACCACAATATTTAGATATGGAGACTAGTTATCAGATATAAGAATGACAACTCACTAATTGAATTAAGCGATCAAATCTAGATTTAGGAATTACAGCAAACAACAAGGAACGAGCATTGATTAATTAATGAGCTGACTACTAAATAGCTGTTAATTTAACATTCATGTGAATGCCAATTAGTCAAGGCAACGCAGACAGATTCCAACAGCAGCCAATCCACATTTTCCAGAACCCACAAAGCCAGGCTACAACAAACAAACAGCCGCAGATGGAAGAAATGAGAATGGAAGCCAAATAAAAGTCGACACATTGAAGCCGAGCTACTTTAAAGTTAAGGACGAGGCAGGAGCAGGATCAATAGACAGTATGACAAATGTCAACGGCAGAAGGCAAATGAACTGCTGTCAAAATAACCCCTGCCTATTCTTATGGACAGGGTATGCCAGGGACAAAAGGCGGACAAAAGGACGCGTCGCGCTATTTGTAAAGCTGCCAAAGGATATTGATAAAAATGTGCAGCCGGCAGCAGAGAAAGAGAGAGAGAGAGAGAGAGAGTGGTGAGTGTGCGGCAACCAGGTGAACAGATCAGATGCGATTAGGGATTATTATGCTATTACGCAGGATACGATTAACAATGGCAACAGCGGCAAAAACAAGGATAACAACAACTGCGCCGCACGCCGCGACATATGCTACAACATTTCCTACATCCTTGCCAATGGAACTGGGAACTGCCAATGCGACGATGACGTCGACCCCGTGATGGGGGGGGGAATGTTTAGGCAAATGTGCGCAGCCGCCTCGATTCTCACTATTTTTGCTACCCTAATTGAGTGGGAAAACGCAGCGCGATGGAGTGTGAGAGGTGAGAGGGTCCTGCGAGCGTTGTCCTGCGTGCGAGGCATTGCATCTGCACTTTTGGCCGGCTGCCGTTATTTGTATTGCATTTTTACCGTTGCCGTTGCAGCCGCCGTTTGTCTCGAGTGGAAGCCACTGAGGGGCAGCGGGCAGCGGGCAATGAGAACAAGCGAGCGGCCACCGGGCTTTTTATACCCTATATTTGGATGGTTGCAGCGGGTATATTTACATACCTCATTATACTTTCTCTAATTTGCGAATTCAAATTACAAATCATTTTAATTTCAAGCATATACAGGGTATTTGCTAGTTTATCATTTTACATTTTCTGATTTTTAATGTAAAGTGATACATTTATATACAAATAATTTAATTATTAGAAACAATCAACATTTAATACCTCTCATCACTTTACAGGGTATTTTCTATTAAATTTTTTCACATTTTCTGCAAATTATTTAATTTTTATCCAAATTATTTAACTTAAATAGGCATCTTTGCTAACTTTCTCACTTCTAGTGCTAATACAGGATATTTACAAGTTGATCAGTTTAATATTTCTGCCTGTTAATCATTTTATTTCATTCTTTTCATATTTTCAAATTAGTTTATAGACTTGCTACTTTCAGCACCACTACAGGGTATCAGCCAGTCGATCAGTTTAATTTTGCAGCATTTTTTGTACATTCCAAAACGGCTGGCATATTAATTGGGAGCAGCTGAGCTGCATGTGACGGATGTGGTGCAACTGTTGGGCGACTAATACCGCTCGGGGCATGCAACGTGGGCAGTTGCAGCCTTTCGATCAGCCTGAGCTCATTAGCCAGACGACGCCGGCTGTAGCAGTCGCTGTCTAGACGACTCTAACGATAAGGAGAAACAACGGCCTAGTCCTTACAGCTAGACGAGACAGAGATTTTGCCAAAAGTGACCAAAAAGTGAGTCATTTCGCAGTTGCAAGTTCATTAGGCGACGCGACAGACGGACAACAGGTAGACTTCTGTCTGGGGCTAATTGACAACTGGCAACTGACAGAGGCGACTCATCCTTGCATAAATATTATTGCCACAATGCCACCAATCACAACAACAACAACAACAACAACAACAACTGGTTACTTATTTTCGCACAAAATCTCAGCAGGTGGTCAACAGTCTGAGGATTGTTTGTTGTTGTTGTTGTTGTCCTGTTGCTGTTGTTGTTGTTGCTGCTGTTGGTTTTCGGGCTGCTCGTCAATTTGTCGCCAGTTGCTAATTGCTGACTAGAAATAGGCCCAGATAAAGTTGTTAGCCATTGGCCAGCCACTTAGCCAGCTTGATGGCTCATGGCTTCATGGCTTCATGGCTGTCATATTTGGCTTGATGGATGAGCCCACAATGAGCTCTCACCTGTGCTCACCTTCAGTGGCTGCACCTTTTGCAGCTCCTTAAGCCGACATTTGAGCTATGAATGCGATTGGTTCATCTGCCAGCAGCGTGTAATCTGAGATGTTTTAGCCTTATCGCAGAGGCGTTTTCACTTTGGAGTTAAGCATTTCATTTGTTCAACATGATGATAATCATGTTCAGTTAATGCACTTTGAGTTTATGTTTAAATTATATAATGTTATAGAGGTTTTACTGACAGAATTATATATATATATATTTATTATAATTTAAGATAACACAAAGGCAAATACCCTGTCATATAGAGTAGTGTGACAGGTGTACAAAAGAGAGACAGTTCTCTTTGGGCTCATTCTTGGATAGTTCCTTATATATAGAACATAACTGTCTACATTCCAAAAGTAGCTCAATATTAATTGAAAATGAAATACAAAACTCAATCTCAAGCTGAAATTTGTAGAATATTTGCAGAAATATTTCATAAATCTGTTAGCTATGCCAACTTCCTTATCACTTTATCAGACTGCAATTTCCCAGAGAAAAGCAGAAAACTACGATCATCTAAAGATTCCCATAGTTATCGGATGTTAGGAAAGCATTTCTCAAACAGCAAAAAAGAAGCCCACATAAATCTGTCGGGGCTCAAAGAGGATGCGGGCTATTTGAGATTTGGGTTTATCAGCTGCAAACTTGCCACTTGCAACTTGCGAGCTGCGCGCTGCGCGCTGCGAGTTGCGAGTGACACATGAGGCAAGCAGATAAGTCACAGACGCTGCCACAGCTGCTGGAGGCATTCCACGCACATGTCTGCCATGTACTTTACACGACTTTTCAGCTGGGTGTGTGTGTGTGTGTGAGTGTGTGTTTTTTTTTTGGGGTTAAAAATATACGTAAACGAGGCGATGGCCATGTGCGGCACTTCACACTGCCACAATGCCACGATGCCACATAAAAATGATGCGGCAATTGCCAGGCGAACTGGTTGCCTGCTGTCGACTGTCCTCTCTTTCTCCCTCTCACTCTGTCTCTCTCTCTCTCTCTGACGCTGACTCTCATTCGATCCCGATCCCGA
Source organism: Drosophila funebris (assembly GCA_018901825.1). NCBI lineage: Eukaryota > Metazoa > Arthropoda > Insecta > Diptera > Drosophilidae > Drosophila > Drosophila funebris. Next base: position 6,513,751 of record JAEIFK010000688.1, read on the forward strand.
TCACATCCCATGCCCAATTCCCATTCCCATTGCCATTGCCATTCCCATTCTTGCAATCGACTTCTGTATCGCCGGCTGTGTGGCATGTGTTGTATGTGCGCTGTGGCAGCAGCAACTGAAACAAAAGGCAACACACACACACACACACACACACACACATCCGTACAGGCATATGGCAGCAGGGGGAAGCATAGGGTAGGCCAATGCCAAAGGCAGGCAAAAACCAAACGTCCTTGCCAGAACACCGCAAGCTGTTGTTGCTGTTGCTGCTGTTGTTGCTGTTGCTGTTGTTGCTGTTGCTGGCAGCAGGAAGCGCCGCCTGTGCCAATCATAAAAAAAATAAAACTTGAAAGAGCCACGTGTGCTGAATTTCCGCGCAAAAAGGAAAAACGCAACGTCGGAAAACATTTCAATGATGTTGATAATGATGATCAGCGCCTCTGCCACGCATATGTCGCAGTTGGCATCGAAGTTGCAACGTACGTTGCTGTTTTGCAAGGCAGCTGTGCCCAAACGGTAGCTGGCTGGCAACTTTCTATGCCCATGCAATCAAATTGCAACGCACCAGCAGCAGCAGCAACAACAACAGGAGCAGCAGCTGCCAATGGCTAAAGATCGAGTCGGAAGACGGGAGACGGACGACGGGAGACGATAGACGGGATCTGGATGCGGCGAGTCCGCTTGACTTTCATTAGCATTTCTAACGGCCACGCAGCTGCCAGCAGTTGTAACTGAAACTGCTCTACTGCTGATCTACTATGCCTGGACACCACACACACACACACACACACACACACTCACAGTTTGCTAACTGGATCGCTGGACTTGGCACAGTGTATCATAGATCATTATTTCATTTTAACAAATATTCAATTCTCTAGTTTTTGGCAGACAATAGACAACAATATTATAATTAATATAATTAATATAATAATATTAATATTGTTTAATATATTTTATATATATATTATTTAATATTGTTTAAATAAATGTATACACAAAATATAAAATATATTATTATTTCATTTAAACTGTTTATTATTGTAATTTGTATCTTTTCTAGGATATCCTAGATGTTTGATTAAGATATATTTATTAAATAGACAATATATTATTAATAAATGTGGTTGGTATTATTATGTTTGTTAAGAATAATCATAATAATAATTATAAGTATTTTTGTTAAGAATAATTATAATAATAATAATAGATTCTTTTTGGCAGCTTATTTAGTTAATTTAACTGATCTAAACTAATGTTGAACATTTACTACATTTAGAGCTTAAGTTTGTTTAATTGTTAAAGATAAATAATGTTTTTAATATTTATGTTTTCTAGTAAAAAGTTCACACAGTGACAAATAGAATAATATTTAATTTCAATTTATTTATTATAAATTAATTTAATTTGTATTATTTATATATTCACTGTACATAAAATGATAAATTGTAAAACAATATTTCTTATGTATAAAATTATTTAAGTAATATAAACTTATAATAAACAAAGCAATTAATAAATAATATAATAAATAATAATAAATTTCCATTATCTAAAAAAAACGGAATTCATTATGAATTAATTTTAAATATATTATTTATTATTTATTATTTGTGATAAATGAAAAATAAAAGAAAATATTAAAAATAGTTAAACACTTTCACTGCAATAATAATAATATTTAATTATAATATTTTGAAAACTGTTGCTAATTTTTATTGACAATTTGATTGACTTACAAAACACTGTGCGTAGTTTGGTGGCTGCTGTTGTTGGTTGTTGTCTGTTGGCTGCTGTTGTTTGTTGTTGGTGAAATCATCTATGGGGCAGCTGCTGGACGATTTGACGTAGCGTCGAACTGTCGAACTGTCGATTGGCGTTGCGCCGTTGCATTTGCGTTGTAAATATTTTTAATTGCTATTGGAATCTCTTCGTGTGCGCTTCATGGACATCTTTCATTTGAAGTTGCAGATGGAATTGGAATTGCAGTTGGAATTGGAGTTTAGAGTTGCAGTTGTGGTTGTTGTTGTTGCCGCTGTTGTTGGAGTCGTGTGGGTCGGCAAACTGTAACACAGCGGTGGCAGCATCAGCACTTGTTGTTGGTCCGGTTGATCGGCCTCTAAGTTGAGCCAACATTTGGCATTGGCAACAAGTTGCTGCTGCTGTTGCTGCTGCTGTTGCTGCTGCTGTTGCTGTTGCATGACAAGTCATTGGAAAATGTTGCTGCCTGACCGTTTGACATAATAACTGGCCACATTAGCAGCAATTGGCATTAGCCAATTAACTTTTTTTTCTCTGCTTTGCTCTGCTGTTGCTGCTTTCCTCAGTCACGCTTTTCCTTATTCGCAGCATTCATTGACACCTGCAATTGTTGCTGGCTAACAGCAATAGCAATAGCAACATCAGCAGCAGCAACAGCAGCAGCATTGGTGTCGTGTTCATGTTGTTGATTGGCAATCAATTTGTTGTCAGTTTTTATGATTCGCAGTGCGTCAACTTCAACTAACTGTTTTTCAACTCTGTTGCTCTGATCGGCGATTTATTATGTTGTTGTTGCTGCTGACAGACAGACAGACAGACAAACATACAGACAGATGAATCTTGTTTATGCTGATGACAACAACAACAGCAACAACGGCAATTAACAACATCAACCATGGCCTTATACAAGACTGTTTGTTGTTTGCATAGCTCAAGCTCAATTGCTGTTTGGGAGATGCGATGTTCAGTGGCAACAGCCAATGGCAACAACAACCGCAACAGTGACAAACATCAACAACATCAACATGTGGGTGTCACTGTCGATTGCTGGCGCGTGTTGCTGCTTTGCAAGCAACTGAAGCTAGCAGCAACAGCTGCTCACAATGTCAAAGTTGTCGGTGTGCTGGTGTCTGCCATTGGCCAGACATATGGCCAAGATAAGCGGTATAATTATGCAAATTTGTTATAATAATCAACAGCAGCAACATCAGCAACTCTGACGACGACAGCAACATTTTATGGCCGACTTAAATGCCGACAACGGCAATTGCCAACTGACGCTTATGGAGCGTTAGAATTAACGACTACTACAATAAGATTAACAGTTACATTATATATCTCTCATTTATTTAACATGTTTATTTTATGCTAATATTTAATATTAAGTCTAAATCGAAGTTCAAATTGAAATTGATACTGCAACAAATCTTTCAGTCTGTAAATGCAAATGTTATTATTATTTTTTATATATGTTATGTTAGTTTAAAAGATTATTGCACTTGTTTCCGCTTAACTTTATGATTCCATAAAGATTAAAATAACTGTAACTGGTCAAGCTGCGATTACATAAGCGCAATATTGTCACCAGGAAAACATAAGACATTTAGTTTTTCTTAATTAAGCAACTTGATTTGATAAATATTCAAGCTTCCCCACAAATCGTAGCATTTCCTTATGTAAATACTTATTAACAGGGTATGAGCGGACTAATTTTGCTGCTGTACTGGCAATAGTTGTTAGTTTTATAAGCATATGCAGTGCAACTTCAATTAACTTTAATTTTAAATAAATATGAAGTTTAAAATAGGTAAGCATAAATAAGCATTGCTAGGAAAACCTCTTTTACAGGGTATATAAATCCTAATATTGCAGCTGTGGTAGCAACAGTTGCTGGTTTTGCAAGCGAATGCAAGGCAACTGCAATTAATTGTATAAATTAATAATTATACAGTATTAGATCAAATAATTGGAATACCATTTATAGAAATGCCAATTTATAGGGTATATGGTGGCTAATATTGCTGCTGTACTAACTAGCAACAGCTGCTAGTCGTATAAGCATATGCAAAGCAACTGCGATTACGTCGTACTAAACAAAGCGATCATAAATTGCGATGACTTAGACTCGACTTGGGGCTGGGACTGAACTCAGATTGAGATTGGGATTGTGACTGGGCTTATAAGAATCTGGCTGGAAATTTGAATACAAACATTGGCTAGAGTCGATGTTAAATGTGATTTGGAGTTGTGGCAGGCAGCAAAAGCAGCTGGGGGCAGCAACAAATCAATTGCGGCAGTCACAACAATCACATTGCGAGCTGGCCAAGGCACAAGATCGATGGTACGCATGCATAAATGCCTCCATAATCATTTCGTTGTACGAAATTTAGACGTCACTTAACTGTCAGTGGCCCGGGTCTGAGTGCCTGACGAACTGACGGACGACCTGAGCCTGGACGATGACAGCGCACACAGAAGACAACGCGAACGCGAACGTGTACGTCAGCCTGGCCAGATCATGTCCATATTTGCATTTTTGAAATGACACATGGAAATTTTTGAAAGCGGAGCACCAAAACGGCCAACAGATTGACAGCAGCTGCAACACAGTCAGCTCAGATACTTGCCACTGATCGCAGACACAGAGACGGAGACGGAATGCTAAACGAAAGTCGTGCACATATGGATATGGATATGGTCCGTTCCGTTGCCAAAGATAATTGCTGTCGCATATTTTCAGCGTCCACTTGTTGCAGCAATGGCAATAGCTACAGCAACAACAACAACAGCAGCCGTCTGCCAGCAACATGTGTTGCCAAGCTGCCGTTTTGGGCAACATTTTGCAATCGACCATCGACAATCGGCAATCGAACGATTTGCCGGCTTTGCAAATATTACGAATTCTGTTGATAGCCGTCGATAGTGAATGACTTTATGATGATTATTCGTTAATCGAATTCGCAAATTAAATCGCAATTCGCATATTTCTATGCGAGTTGCGACACTGTGCTAGCGATGACGTTGCCGGTGTGCTCCAAGTTCAATGTCTGGAACGAGATACGTACATAGTTGTTGTACAGAGAGCGACGATGCCAACGCCAACGCCAACGAAAAAACAAATGCCAACCTCAATAAACGGCAGCGAGCGAGAGTGTGCGAAAGAGAGAGAGAGCGAGAGAGACGCAGAGAGCGAAGAACAAAAACAAACAAGCAGAATTTATAGAGATAACGGGACCACTTTAAACACCCTGTAGCCAATTGTCAGTGTGAAATGGAAATGAGGCTGAAAGCACAGCTAATAACAGACTCAACGCGATATTAAGTGAAAAGCAGCGACATTTAAATACTCTAACAAGTAATTTTAATACATATCAAGCTAAAGAAAAGTGTTTATTTACGTTGATATTCTACTCGCATTAGCTGTTGAATTTAGCAGCAAACGACTTTGTCTCTTTTCTATTAATTTATATGCGCTGTGCTGCTTGTTACAAACACAATCACGTAATCACGCTTTCCTTTCCAAGAACACACAAACAAAAATAAAGCATGCTCAACGTTTATTATATTGCCATCTTTGGAGAGCCTCTCAGAGAGCGAGAGAGTGCAACGCCGGCGTCGCTGTCGCTACGCTCTCGTTCTCTCGTGGGCCAGCTGCATTGTTGCTGTTGTTGTCATTTCAGTTTGCTGATAAAGACGCAGGCAAATGGACATGCACAGGCTGATCAACGAGGTTAGGCAGCGACCTGCTCTCTGGGATGCCAACCATCCGGAGCATGCGAATCGTGTGGAAACCCAACGACAATGGCGCTGCGTGGCAGATGCGCTGGATGCCAAAGGTGAGGCAGTTGCCAAATCAAGCCAACCTTAACTACAATTCACTCTCTCCCCCTCTCTCTGATTCTCTCTTTTTGCACAGTGGAACTCTGTCGCAGTAAGTGGAAGAATTTGCGCTGTAGCTATCGCCGGCAGCAGCATCGCCGGCAGAGCTTTGCTCAACAACAACATCAACAACAACAACAACAACAACAACAGCAATCATCGCCATCCCATCAGTGGTCCTATGCGGAGGCTATGAGCTTTCTGGATGGTTGCCGTCTACGTGCGGATAGCAGTAACAACGAGGATGATGATTGCGACCTGAGTGCGGGCGAGTCGGCGCCATTCAAAACGGAGGCATTGCCACCGGATGAAATGGAGGCGGACAACGATGCGCTTATGGAGGAATTCCAGAGTATGGCCACACCACAAGCTATCCGCCGACTCTCGCACAGCATTTCGCTGGCCAGCGCTGCCGCGGAGGAGCAGTCAGTGCCCCCCGTGATCCCATTGCCACAGGGCACAGCTTCGGCGGCCGCTGCGTCGAGCAGTTGTCAGTGTGCCAAGCGTGTGGATGAGCAGGTTAACTTCCTGGAGAATCTCGAGCGTGAGGAACAGCAACTGATGCAGTCCACCAGCCAGGATTTGGCGCGTTGCAAGAACGTGTTGCACGTGGGCGACTCTGATTACAATTTCTTAGTCAGTTTCCTGCCGCTGATGAAGCAAATGTCACCCCTTCAAAATGTCAGCTTTCGTGCCAAGATGGGTGAACTCTTGTTGCAGACGATGCAACAACCGCCCATGCAACTGCAACAACAGCAGCAACAACAAAAACAACAGCAATCACAACAAATGCAGCAGGAGCAGCCGCAGCAGCAGCCGCAGCCGTCGCAAATGTTGTTGAACCAACAGCAGATGGCCTTGGACCAGGCCCAACAAGTCAGCACCAGCACAAGCTCCACAAATTGGAATTGAGTCTGATTTCAACTGAGCCTGCGCTTCCCATACAATTGAGAGCGACAGCGCGCCAGAAGAGAGAGAGAGAGAGAGAGAGAACAAAATATGAGCGAGTTATTAACCCAATAAATGCGCATGCTCACGACTGCACAGTAGTCTGAAGTCTATTGTACACTGGTGAATACTAAGAAATTTATGTCTGCAAACTTCTTTGTTCTATAATAATCGATGTATGTATGTATTGTGGGTTTAAAGTAAATAGTTTCAAAATAAAAACGACCTTAAAAATAATAACAATTTATTTTATTATAAAGACTTTTAAGAATAAAAACTATTTTAAAAATAACAAGAAATTTATTTTATATTAAATGAGGAAAATATTAAAACTCAAAATAATAAAATATATTAATTAAATTTTATTTCTAAATGAGTAAATTATTGGAAATAATTTAATAACGACTTGAGGGGTTTATTTGATGTTTCACAGCGCTGTTACCGTAGACTTCCTCATCAACCCTTTGAGATAGAGATCTTCTTACCTTTTGTAGTTTTAATCCCTTGACCCTAAAATACAAAAGGGAATGAGTTAATTGTTGATTTGAACATCAGAAAACTTGTTTTACAAGTGTTATATGGAGTTGGAAATTGTTTGTATCAGCTGTAAAAGATTAAGATGTGTTTTACTTTAATCTATAATCTTTAAATCAAATGAATTCCTTAATCTTATGGGAAATTTCTATGATACAAAATGTGCAGAGATAGAATAAATAGATAATTAATTTAATTACGTTTTTATAAAGTGAATATCGAACAAATATAACAGCTGTGTTGGTTAACTGCTCTACAACTGTAATACTGTAACAGTTAGCAGTTGATTGTACTACGCTGTCATAGAACAATCAACAATTATTACAACAGGTGTCTTGGTTAACTGTACTAATGTTAGGCTATTAACTTATTTACATAAGACTTCAACTCTGGGGGGGGGGTTTAGCCTCATGCATAGATGTATTTCCCAGCTCTGATCTCACTGCTGTAAAGAGGGAAGATTACTTATGTGAGCATTTATGGTTGTGTGGGCGTTCATTGTGATGCCATTGTCAGTCTCAGCAGCAGCTGCACATTGAAGCTCTAGGCAGCCCACACACACAGACATGGAGCGACACACACATTGAAGTGGCAAGCATATCAATAAATTACAGTAGAATGAACCCCGATTGGAGGCAAGGGTAAGGCGCACGTTCAATGGTCAACGACGGTGGTCCTGTGTTAAAAGCCAAGTCCAAAGTTAACATGGCCATAAAAGCGGCTACAAAAACAACAAAAAGAAACAAACAACAAACAAGAACCAGAGACTGGAACTCGAGCTGTGGCTGTAGCTGGAGATTGGAGAGGTCGCTCGAGAAATCAACGCAGCTGCGGATGACGAATCGAAATTGACATTGAACTGGAAGCAAAGGCGACAACTGGATGCTGGACATTATTGTCTGAGCTGAACTTGTTGCTGCCAGTTGTCGGCTGCCAGTTGCCAGTTGCCAGTTGCCAGAGCTAACAGTTGGCTTGGCTTTTAGAAAACCAATTACAATAACAAAGATAACAACAACAACAACGTCAACTGAAATCACAGCATGAATAAAGGTAAACAATACGAAAAGCGAGCCGAAAAGTTTAAGGTGTGTTCTTGAGCTTGAACATAGCTCTCATTGTTGTTGTTGTTATCGTTGTTGTTGTTGTTGCTGTTGCTGTTGCAGTGATTGGATTGCAATTAACAGCAGCCAAATTGAACATTGAGCCCAAACAATCGAATGCAAATTGACATTTTGTCACTCGACCGTGCCCCCCAACAGTCTCAACCTCTTTTACAGCTGCATTCCAGCGCACGGCACATTCCAATGCCATTTCCAGCGGCATTTCCATGGCCATTTCGTGGCCACTTTCAACTGTTGCCGCAACGTCTAAGCCAAGCATTTTTTTCTTCTCATTTTTGATGGATATTTCGCACCATTTTGCTAATCCCCGTTGAGAGGATGGCCAACCGCCATGCATAAATGTGTTAATGATCTTGCCGCTGCAACAACTGCAACAACAGCAGCAACAACAACAGCAAGCTTTACCTGTTGCTTAGCCTTTTGTGTATTGTTTTTGTTCTTTTGCCGACAAATGCAAATTTCGTTCTATTCACCTCACGTCAAATATTTGTATAGATTTTTACCTCATCCCCTACCCACTTTTATCAACACGGTGCATGCTGCAAGTGCATTCTGGCACACAGGTGTTAAAACTCGCAGCTCATTGTTAATGCGTGTGTTGTGGCCATTGTCGTTATTGTTGTTGTTGTTCCTTTACACTCATCTGGTCCTCAGACGTTTACATATTGCGGAATTTCCAGAATCTGCTTAATTCATCGAAAGGGTTCTCATTCTCTTCCGTCGCCGCCCAGACGCCTCGTCTAACACCTTAACTATTTTTGCATATGGCCCAAACAATGGACAATGCAAAGCCAATACAGGTGCGTTTCCACTAACAGATGTTTCCCATTCGACAGATTACACATTTACATCTTAGAATCGCTGCATATGGATAAATTGGATACGCTGCATTGGAAATGCTTCCAACTAATGTGAACAAACGTATATAGAAAACTGGAACGTGATTTTAACAAAGTTGGTAAATGAGATCATGGTAAATACAATATACAAATAGTTGAACAAAAGATTTACTAGTCATGCATTACATTTGTACTCGCAGTCAGTAAATATTTCATTAGTAAGCCAAGTACATTTCAGTACTTCCAAGGGATAAGACTTTCCATTAAAACTGAAATTCTGGAAAGTAGAAATGCGAAATATTCTATAGTAGTTCCAGCATATTTCAGCTTACTTTACTTCGTCTGAAAGAGCGGCAAAGTAGCAATAGAGAGTGTGCTTTATGCCAAGCTGGAAGACTGGAAAGTTATATTTTACTTTTATTCATTTGTAGTAATGATATTGTATGTAATAAAGCTTAGCTAGTTCTTGTATTTAGTAGTCAAATCAATTGTTTAATCAGCTGTAGATTTACTGCTGTGGCATATACTCAATCAATATTTAAGTCAACACCACGCGCGGGGGGAAGTCTCTCCTTTGTGCTGCCTCAGCCTAATGATCAGTTTCTCTGTATTCGCCAACGTTGTGGCCCCCCCCTCAATCATTTACCATAATCTCGCTCAAACCAATCAAAACAGGCACTTAGCATTTGGCTATAGATTCACAAAAAAAAAAAAACACACAAAAATCCCCAGAACCCAAAACGTAACTCAAACTGAAGCTGAGGCTGAAGCTGAGGCTCAGCTTCGACATCGTTAACTGAAAACGGCAATAAGAGGTGGGGAAAAGAAAAGAAACGCTGAGTCATTCGTACATGGCCCAAAACTCTGCTGTCTGTTTGACTGTTTGTTATGCATGTATGTTGTATGTGTGTGTTGTGTGTGTACCGCCCTCACTCCCTTCTGCTTGCCGCCGCCCCTTCTGCTCTTTACAAACGATCAGGCCAACTGCTTGCTTTCCGCTTCAGCTTCCCCAACCCCTGTATGCTCTTCCCTTTTGGCCAATGCCTGCTAGCAATCAATGCTGTATGACAGCTAGGTTAACAGTCGATCCTACGCGCTTCCTCTTGATTTCGTTAAGTAAATCTCCAGCTCCAACTTCAACTCCAACTCGAAGTCCAAGTCCAACATGGCTTTGGCTGGGCAACCTTCACGTACCGCGTCGCCAGCTCGTTCGTCTCTATCTCCCTCTACCACTACCTCACCCTCTCTATCGCTGTCTGTCTTGCTGTCCCATTTTCATGGCTTGCCACGGCAACTGTCGAGATCATGATCATGGCTTTAACTGGCTCTTGGCAAAAGGCAAAAAAGTACGTGTATTTTTAACTTGGCTCAGCGACTTCAACATCGACATCGACATCGACTACGACTGCGACTGCGACTGCGCCTGCGACTGCGTTATTATTATTGTCTTGGCCCAGACGACAGCGCGTTGTTGGCCACAAACAGCGAGCAACGAGCTGCGTCTACGTTTTGCGTCGGTTTTCTTTTTAAACGCTTTTAAACACCTGAGAAACTTGCTTTTTAATGTGCGCACATGTGTCTGTGCGACACACAAATGATCATCACGATAATGATCGTTATGCTGTTGATAATGATGAACTTGTGGCTTGTAGTCTAGGCTGGCTCTGCCTGTGCCTCGTTTGTGCCATGATGAAGCAAATATAACAAATCTCAAAGTTATCAACCCGACACGTTGCATGCGTCGCTTGCCCCAACTGCTTGCCACGCAGCTGAGTAAATCAATTGACGCGCACAATTCTAGGAATTTTTTCAGCTCTTCAGCTAGAGTATACCCCTCCGCCTCCCCCTCCCCACGCCCCGTCTGTCTCTCGATAGCCCCGGAGCCGCTCTTAACTTGGCTTAACTCCTTTGGGGGCAGCTTCATTTGAATGCGATCGCGTTGGCCGTGTTGCTCGTTAATGTGTTTGCCTGCCCCCACGGGGCATTTGGCAGCGGCAACATTTGTCAGAGCTGCAACAGCAACAGCAGCAGCAGCAGCAGTTGAGGCAGGCAGCAGCAGCATTGGCAGCGCTGTTGAGATTTATACCTAAATGATTAACCATTTCTTTCTATTTCTCTCTCTCTCTCTCTCGCACTCGCACTCGCTCTAGCTCTACTTCTATCTCTGTTTGAGACAAGTTGTTGCTGTGGGTGCCACTTGGTGTGAATTTGTAATGCGGCTGCTTTACTTGGCATTGACTTTGAGTTTGGTTTTGGTTTTGGGTTTGGGTTCGGTTTTGGGTTTAGGTTTGTAGTTTGAGTTTGGTATGCTGCCTGAGCTGTTTCCTCTGCTGCGGCGCTGCTGCTGCGCTGCTGACCATTCTTTGGCTGCCTGGCGATTGACACCTGCATGCATTTCTTGTTTCTCAGGTGTGCGACGAACTCAGCTCAGGTGTCTTTCACTGTGTGTGTGTGTGTGAGTGTGTGTGTGTGCATCTCTGTCCGTTTCTTTATTTCATTTCTTCATCTTTTGCCTCTTTTTTTATTTGGTTTTTTTTTTCTTTTTCATTTTTGGAGTTGAGTCATCGACCATTAACAATGTTGTTGTTGTGGTTGTTGTTGTTGCTATTTGAAAGGATTTCATTGCTCATCTCTCTGTTTTTGTTGTTATCTGTGTTTGCGGCTCTCAGGTAGTTGTTAGCGTTTATTGTTGTTGTTATAGCCATGTTGTGATTGTCCCACCGTCACATTCACATTCACAATTTACACATTTAATGTACATTTCGGCCTCTTCAGGGTCTTGCAACGGAACTCGCTTAATGCATTTTCCCTGCGTTTTTAATTAGTCAGAGTGCATTTTATGAGCATGTTTGCCTCTCATATACCCTGTAAATATAATCACAATACAAAGGATGTGTGTTCTAGCCGCATAATAGGGCTAAATAAAGCAACAGAAACAATGGCTTAGCTTGGCTTAGGTTAGGTTTGTTGTTGTAGATTATAACTGTTACAGTAAAACATCCCTAAAGCGAAGGCCGCAGATCAGTTCATTATCCAGCAACTTCTTTAAATAGAATGTGAATTTTAATTCGATTTATAATAGAGAGAGCAGAGGTTCATTATAGGGAAGTTCAACTGTCAGATTAGAGCTTCAGCTTAAAGCTTAGAATCCTAAGCATATTCTGCAGCAAGAGCTTAACTTACTCTTCTCATGTGCTGCTCAGTTTTTACAGGATATCTCAAATGCTCGTTTGTTGTGTTGGCATTGGGTATTGTTTGCTTTTTGCCCTCTTATCTGTTGACCAACAATTTCCAACTTGCTGATTGTGAAGTGACAGGGCGAAAGAGGAAGTGCATTACATAAAATCAACTCCAATTAGTCGCTGAGTTTGAGTAACTGTATGTGTATATGTGTGTCACTGCTTGGTGCAAACAACAACAACAACAACAACGACAACATTTCGCCAGCAAAACAGCAGAAAGCTTGAAAACTTTTTAGTTGTCAGCCCAAAAACGAGGGTACTTTACCGTTGTGTGTGCAGGTGTGCGAAAGCATTAAAATTCCACTCGAAAAAGAGCTGAAAATTTCACAAAAGCAACAGCAACAGCAGCAACAACAACAACAACAGCAGCAACAACGACAATCACAAGCACGTTAAAATGCTTTTGCCAACGGCGCTGGCGTCTTCCAGCAACAACAACAACAACAACCACAACAACTCTGATTCCAACTCAAGTTCCAGCTTACAGTTAACAGCTGAAAGCAAAATTAAATGACTGCACAAAGTTCAGGCGTAAGTACGAGTGCTCAAAAGAGTGAACAAAAAAAGTCGCACGACACTCAAATCACGACTAGAAACCTGAAAAAGGTTTTGGAGCAGCAAAACCAAAAGCTAAACTTCCAAGTTGCAAGTTCAGTGAAGTTCAACGTGAAAAACGTGCGGGAGCAAAAGCATCACAAGATGTTTCCAGCAACAAAAACAACAGTAACAACAATAACAACTGCAGCTGCAATAACAATTTCAACCCTCCTCCTCCCCCTCGAAGTTCCAACCTCCAGTCGGCAATCATAATCACAAGCAGGCAATCAAATTTGAAGTTTCTGCTGCTGCGCGGTTAATGAGCACCTCAATGAGCTTTATTTTGCGGAAGCTTCGGCTTCAGTTTCGGCCAGGGCCAGCTGCGCAGTCGCTGTTGCTGTTGCTGTTGCCGTCTCTGTCGCCGCTCTCGCTGCTTGCAGGTGTTCCGGGCAGCGAAAAGCTGCGTCATTGATTAGCACGCAAAACAACAAAAGCTAAAACTAGACTGCTGATGAGAGATTGATGTTGAGCCTGCGACTGAGAGCGCCTAAAATTGAGCGTGAGTAAGCGAGAGAGGAGCATGGGAAAGCTGCGTTTATGCTTACAATAACAAATGGAAATGGAATATTCCCATGCGCTGCGGATTACGTGAAACAGTGGAATATGGAATGAGAGCTCATTAACCAAATGTAATTAAGCAGAAGAGAGAAAAAGTGAAAATATAAATAAATAAAATATATAAATAATAAATTAATGAGTTATATCTTTGCCAGGAATTTCATTCAAATAACACCTTTGGTGCGGTATTTTCTTAGTTTGGCTTACTTCCGCCTCGAGTACAGTGTACAGTGTATACCCAAGTGCAATGTTAGTTAGTGGGTATTGCAGTCGTAACAGTTACTGGACAGTTGCCGGTTCGTTTGCGTCGCTTGCGTCAGGCAGCTGCCAAAAACATAAGTCACGATTTTCGCTTTTGTTAATTCATCAACGAACAATTTGCATTTTTTGTGGTTCGCCGCTGTTCATTTCTTTACGATTTCTTTGGCTCGTTAATCTTTCTGGTGCGACCCTTTGCAACAGTCGCAACAGTCGCAGCAGCCGCAGCAGCCGCAGTTGCATTTGGAGCTTATGGAGCTTGGCAACAACAGCAACAGCAGCAACAACAACATACCACAGACAACCGACAACAAGCAACTTTAATTAGCATTTTTACGCCAACAACAACGACAAGCAAAGAGAACTGCAATTATCCAGCACAGCTTTAGTGGTGCAGTGGTGCAGTGGTTGCGGGTGGTTTACCAATTGGCAGCTGCAAACTGCAACTGCAACTTGGCCAGGCTCCATTTCCCATTGCCATTCTCATTCCCATTGCTATTCCCAGGCCGCCTTCTTTTCTCTCTCTCTCTCTTCCTCACTGTGAAATGAATTTCAATTAAACGGCACGTCGACAACGATAAGAGCGAAGACGAGAAGCAAACTGTTGCAGTTGCAGTTGCAGCTTCCAGTTGCAAGCCCAATGACAGCGATGTGTTAACAATTTTCGCGCCACAGCTGCCACGGTTTTTCGTAGAGAGCATCTGTGTGGCAGAAGTAGCCTAATTACGGCTCAAAGTCTGACATAGATGGCAGACGGTAGCTGTTGCAGCTAACTGGTGGCAGCTTCTGCACTTCTAGCTCAAACTGTGACCAGCTGTTGCAGTTGCAATTGCAGCAAGCAGCAAGCAGCATGCAGCATGCTGGCAACAACTTGGCCTTGCCTGCCACTTCACAGTTAGCTTAGGTCTCCGTTTCGTGCTTAATCCTCATCAGCACTTTTAACACAAATCAAATTAAGCGCTTGTTACCTGCCTCTGCCATCTTGCCGCAATGCCGCAATGCCGCCTTCTCGCCTTGCCACAAGCATTAAAAATTTCACCAGCACATTGTGGCACCCTTTTAAAAGGAGGCGTCCCCTTGCCAATTTCGCTCTGCGTTTTATGTCCTGAAGAAAGCAACTGACAAAGCGATACGAATATCGATGGCAACATGATGCCACAACCGCTGTGGCAACTCACCTCACGCCGCGCTCCCGTCGCCCCCAATTGCTGGCAATCAAAGTTCACATTGCAACGAGGTCGAGCCTTGCCTGACTGTGCGACGCGTCGTGGCATCGCGTAATTACACTTAAGTACCGGACAACGTGCCCCAAACCAACTGACAACCCACTGAGCGGGGCAACAACAACATGAACCTGCAAATTAAATGCCGCATTGCAGCCTGTGGCAGGCAACAAAGGCGCTTGAGTCCTGCTGAATCTCAATGTTGCAGCGTCTCAATGGCGCAAAGTGAATTGTAATTGGGAACACGGAGCTGAAGCTGAAGTTGCAGTTGCAGTTGCAGGCAGCTCTGTGGCAGCTGTGGCGGCAAACACTCGAAGCGCGACTAAATGCGCAAAAATGTTGCAAAGACGGTAATTTACAATTGCAACAAAATGTTACCAAGTCTCCAAAAACCACGCAAAGCTCCATGCAACACACTCAGAAGCCAACGACTTCAACTTGCCCCGACTTATGCAGTACCCTGCTACCTCCCCCCCAGGGCAGTGATTTAGGTTTTGAGTTTGAGTTTCAGTTGCACGTTCAATGCGTCGTCGTCGTCGTCGTCGCCTTGTGTGCCCGTCTATTAGCCCGAATTGGCAATGGGGCAGCATTTGCAAGCTGCAACATTTGCCCCAAAGCTGATTCTAAATTGGTTGTAAGTGTCCACAAATGATTCGACAAAGCATCGAGCTGAAGTGCGATTGATTGATCATAAACAGAACAAGAAGAAGAACAAGACGAAGAAGAAGAAGAAGTAAGAGCAAGAAGCAGAGCAACAGAATTGGTAAAACAACACGTTAAGGCGTATTATGGGCCTAAAGGAAAACTGTATTGCAAGCATATAATAATAGAATATGTTATCGATTAGAGAACATAAAGATAATACTGTTATCGAAATTATAGCAAATATTTCCTAAGCAATTTCCGAGTTTTTTCATAGTTCAGCACTAATTAAATATTCTCATTAAAATTTGAGTTAATATAAAATATAATTAGACTAGAATTATCTGGAATGATAGAGAATAGATAAGAATAAAGAAGAAATATATATAGAAAGAAATATAGAATATATTTACAAAGTATAATAATTTATTTAATAACAAATAAATAAAGTATAATATAATTAATTAATGCAGAAAATGCATTATAAACTAAAGTAAAAGCAGATCTGTTCAATCTGCAAAGATTAGCAAAGAATTGTGTGTAGCTCATTTGACAGTCGTTATGGCCTTAACTGTTGTTGCCGTCTAAGCAATTTTCAATTCGTAAATGTTTAACAAAGCGCAACCGCGTCGCATTCAGTTGCACCTTTGTTGCCGCTCTTTGTTGCCCCATTGGGGCTACTGTGAGTTGGCGTTGCTCCTGTGCTCCATGGTGAAATCGAAAAGTGTTCTGGACAGGAAATGTGGCTGCCACCAACAACACAAGCAGCAACAGCAACAACAACACAAAAGACAAAGCGAAGTAGGAGGATGAGGAGGAGGAGGAGAAGGAGAAGGAGGAGCAACAGAAGCCAAGACGAGGAGAAGAAGAATGCAAACATGAAACACGATAATTGAGCAGCGTGGAAAAATTGCCAAAGACGCGAAATGGACAAATACGAATTACAGTATCCAAATCAGTGTCTGCCCCATGGCTCCCCACATCTGCTGCACCCCCCCTCACCAACGCATTGTTTGCCCTGAGGCAGCTCCCAGCAATTTTATATGCGGCGGCAGCTGCAAAAATTCATTTGACAAAAGCAGCGCCAAAAGTGAAACAAAACATGTAGCAAACTGGCAATGGGGCAACTGGCAACTGGCAACTGGAGACGTTACACTGGTTAGTGCTGAGCCCAAAAGCAGGGCTCCTCAGCCTCATCCTGCGAGAGGAATTCAAATAACGTGGCGTTTAATTTATGAGAATGCGCGGTAGCTGTTGCAAGCAAAGTAACTTCGTTGCTGCAGATGCTGTTGCACATGCGCAGTGTGGCGATAAAAATATTTTGGCCCAAATTGAAGTCTACCCCTGTTCCCACCACTTGCCACAGCTTCTGCTCACGCCTGCTCTCGCCTGCTCTCCCCTCTCCATGCTCTGCTGCTGTCGCTGCTTTGCGGCGTCGGCTGCTCTTGCATTTTATTAATCATGTGCGTAATTTATTTGGGCAGCCGCACACAATTTCACCCAAATGGAAATTGCCACGGTTGGTTAGTTGCACAGGTTCTTGTTGCCAGCGTCCGGATTGGTTTTGCTGTTGCGCCTGGGGCGGTCATCAGGCCGCAAATAATTTACATATTTTTACTGCTCAGGCGCAAAATTGTCACAGGTGAAAGATGCGCAATCAATGCAACACAAGCAACAACAGCAACAGCAACAGCAGCAACAGTCCATTGCCACGCCCCTCTATTTCCGCCTCACTCTTTGCTCTCTCCTGCTCTTTCTCCATTCTCCTTCTCTATCTCTTTTGCTGTTGTCGTTTCTCGTTTATCATTTCATGATTTCTCGTTAACCAACTGCAAAACTTGCCGTATAATTTGTCTGGCATGCCTTATCAGTCGCCGTCTTGCAATCAAATGCCTGGCAAACAAACATTTGTCTTTCGCCTGATCAGCAGCAGTAGGAGCTGGCAGTAGGAACTGTAGCTGCTTTGCAGGACCACCATTACGACGCTATCTTATCGCCTGCACTCGCTGATGAGTCGAAAATTTACTTCTTTCGGGCACTTGTTCCCAGACTGAAGATGTGACCCAGCGTCAGGCAGTCGTTGGTTAATTATCTAGCACCCTTAGCGAGGGTTGCTACAGCAGAACGTGACTGATAAGCTGCTGCGAAAGAAGATCATAATAAAACTACAGCAATGTCTTAACTATAGTTTCTATTTGTTAACAATTAACAGTCCATAAAGAAACTAGAAATGCGAAATCTTTAAGATAGTTGAGATTAGAATATTTAGGTTTGCTTAATAAAACTGCATTTTGAATGCAACTTTTGTTAAAGCAAGCTCTGAATTAGGCTTATTAATGAAATGATTTATTTGATATTGATTATTATATTATTAATTATTAATTATATATTATATTATAATTATTATATATATATATAAGAAGGGAGAAAACCGTAAATACTTTAAATAAATCAATAAATTGGTATAAATGAATTATATATGTATAATAAACTATAAATTAATTAATTTGTATATAATTTTTGTAATTGATTAATAATTTCTAATTTAATCATTATTTTATTTCATTATTATTATTATATTTCATTATATTCATAAAGCTTATCTCAATTTCTAGCTACAAAGCTCTGCAGCAAACAGCTCGGGCAACCCTCGCTACTGACGCTATCACTCAACGTGTGTGTATGTGTGTGTGTGTGTGTGTGTTTCTAACACACATATTTCCCACTTCGCGTTGTCCTGTTTGTTTTGGTGTGAAAAAAGTGGCTGGGACATGCCTTGCCTTGGCCAGGTACCCGAAGATATCAACTGGGATTCTTCCAAGGGGTCTGCTATCTCTGCCCCTGTCTGCTGTCTCCCGTCTCCTGTCTTCTGTCTCCCATTGTCTCTAACTGTCGCTATCGCTCAGGGTCTGTGGCCTCCACTTGAGCAATGCGCGTTGCACGTGTGCATCGTGTGGTAATCTCTGTTGACATTCCTGGAACTCTGACCTTTTGATTTTGGCCGACAGATTCAACTTGGTTTCGCATTACGCACGTACATACAGCAGCAGCAACAACTGTTCCATGTGGCAAGTCTCTGTTTCTCTCTCTCTCTGTCTGTGTGTGTGTGTGTATTTTGTTGTTTTTTTCTCTGGCTTTAATAAGCGTTAAGTTGCCAGGATTCAGCGACAAATTATAAAAGGACAATCTCTTAGGGCGACTCAATTTGTGGCTCAGCCGTTGAGGCATGCAACGCGGCAAGTGTTCAGATTAATGAGCCACAGATTTGTTAAATTTCGTGGCTCATTTGGGAAATATTCGAAAATATGGGCGTGGCATACACGCAGCCAAACAATTAATTGTCGATTGCTGAGCCAAACATGCCACAAAGAACCTGCCTCACAAAATCGAAGAAGATCAGTCTCCGACTTGCCCCTGGGCATATTAATGAGTTCTCCTTCTCTCCGAGTCGTTAAAAATTGAGGAATTTCATAAAGAAAAGGGGCATAAATATTTATTTCGTAGAATGCCGGAGCAAGTGCAGCTGAGGGAAGGCAGAGCAGGGGCTGCTCTATTGTCGGCCGGGGTCGTTGCCTGCAAAGGTTGAGGTTGTTGAGTCTTGTTTGTCGCACAGGATGGGGGCGATTATCTCTCAACGCTGAGGCATTTAATTATACCAAAATTTCCAATGCAAACACTTGTTCGATTCACGTATTCATTGAAGCTGGAATTCCTGGAATTTCCAATACCAGTCTCTTGCTTTTCCAGTGTGTGGGCGATCTTCTGCCTTTTACTGTTGACTGTCTTTTAAGTAGCTTTGATATTTCGTGGAAATATTCCAAATGTTACACAACACATTTCCCATTAAACATTATCATTCCAGGCCCCGCAAGAAGGGAATGGGAAATGAGGCTCCCTCTTTGATTTTTGGGTTCACTTGAGGGCAGTTTATGGGCGGCTTATCAACAGTGCGTTGGGTTCATTAATCAGAGTAAATATTGGCGTACATTAGGTCATCGTGGAGCGATAAACCTGACCGAGAGGTCTTCAAACATTAGCTCAATACTCGAACTGACACAGGAAATGCACATTCACATGCTGTGGCACCATCATATTTCACTTGATAAGAAAATGTAATTCATGTGCAACAAGTGGCCCGGCGAAAGACGCACGACGCACTCTCTGGACATATATACATATACATATACATATATAGAGTGTCATGTTTGTACATAACCAAATCCCAGTATCGTATTACCAACTCCACTTGGACTGGACTGGACTGAACTCAACTCGATTCGATTCTTACTTTTCCCAGGCGCAGAACTTTCAAAAGAAAACGAGAACTGAGACTGAAAGTCACGTCGCGACATTGGATTCGCTGGAGAATGTGTGTTGTTGTTTCTTTCCAAAACCAATCCATGACCATTATGTTTTATGATCTTTCTGCTTCTTTCTCTCCTCTCTTTCTCTTTCTCTTGTGACAGTTTTATGGTGCATTTGGTTGCATTGATTTGGGTTCCATTTTTAACACTTTTTTTCTTCCATCTTGTGTCGAAATTTAATACAAACCGCCGCATTCATATGCATAATGTAATTCGAGATTTATTATACGAGTATGAGTATTATCGAACAACCCGAACTGCGGGGTATACCCCATCCCCCCGCAGCACGTTTAAACCATTCCATGCGATGCCCACATCATTTTCGGTGCGATTAACGCACGAAAAGAATCGAGACAAAATGAGAAAATGTTGAGAATCTAACACAGAAATTGCCCTCGACGAGCTTAATTGGATCCGCATTGTATTCGAGAGTGTGCGTGTGTGTATATAAGTGTGGATAATAGACTGGAAATTATGTTTTTATTGAAATAAATTAAGTGCACGTGCGCTCATGTGGGCCGACAGTCTCCATCATTCAAACCATTCCATGTCCATAGAAAGAATGTCGAAACGTCGCGCCGTGACGCGTCGTCAATTGGTCTAGCTTTGAGGTTGAGGACAGCCCCTATGACAGTGCGAAAATGTTAATCTAATCTAATTCTAATATACATTCATTAGTCGTAGTCACAGTCGAAGCGAATCAACTATACCGAGCACTGAACCCATTATAATGAAACCTTGACAGCCTAGAAATCATGTTTACGAATCAACATATGCCCAAAACTGGGCACAATATGCATTATAAACTATAAAGCTATATAAATACTTGGATTAATAATTATTTTGGTTAATTATAGAGTCAGCAAAGAGCATGATAATTATGTAGACAATAATGTAAAGTAAATTTATGTTAATGAAGCTAGAAATGAAATTATGTTTCAAATGATCAACTGCAGTTTGAATATGACAAAAAGTTAGTATAGTTATAGCCTTGTTTAGTTATAGTTTAGGTTAGTTGTAGTTTTTATAAAACATTTGTAAGTATAAGGAATAGTAGTAGAAGTAGTAGTAGTTGTAATACATAGTAGAAGTAGTAGTATAATTAGTAGTGGAATTAGTACTAGAACTATTAGCAGACCTGGCAGTAGAATTAGTAATAGTAGAAGTAGTTGTACAATTAGTAGAAGAATAAGTAGTGGCATTAGTAGTAGAAGTTGTAGTAGAATTAGTAGTAGAATTAGTAGTAGAAGTAGTAGCAGACGTGGCAGTAGAATTAGTAATAGTAAAAGTACTTGTATAATTAGTAGAGGATTAAGTAGAATAATTAGTGGTAGAATTAGTAGTAGAATAAGTAGTAGAATTAGTAGTAGAAGTAGTAGTTGTAGTAGAATTAGATCTAGTAGTAGAATTAGTTGTAGAATTAATAGTATAATGAGTAGTAGTAGAATTAGTAGTAGAAGTAGTAGTAGTAGTAGAATTAGTATTAGATGTAGTAGTAGAATAAGTAGTAGAATTAGTAATAGAAGTTGTAGTAGTAGAAATAGTAGTAGTAGAAGTAGCAGTAGAAGTAGTAGTAGAATTAGAAATAGTAGTAGTAATATAATTAGTAGTAGAAGTAGTAGTAGAATTAGTAGTAGAATTAGAGTAGAAGTAGTAGGAGACGTGGCAGTAGAATTAGTAATAGTAGAAGTAGTTGTACAATTAGTAGAAGAATAAGTAGTGGCATTAGTAGTAGAAGTAGTAGTAGAATTAGTAGTAGAAGTAGTAGTATAATTAGTACTAAAGTACCAAGTGTGGTTGTAATAGCTGTTATCGCAGATCTCTCAGCTCTTACTCTCTCTCTCTCTCTCTCTCTCTCTCTTAAACCTAACTCCCATTCCAAAAAAAAACTATTAACAACTCTTAAATCACACATTGAAACATAGATTTTGACCCGGAAAGCTGTAACTTACTAATGGATCATTAAATCAAATATGAATCACATAATTTGGCAACTGGAAAGCCATTACAATGAATGTCTTTGTGAATTGGAGGTTTAACTCTTGTTTTGGGCACAGTGCCTAACAAAATGACTGGACAACAATTTATTTAGCACAGTGCCTGCCGGCAGCGTCACAACAATAACACAAAATAAATATATATGTATATGTATGCATGTGCGGGAGGAGGACAAGGAGAAGGAGGCGGAGGGGTGGCCATAAACATAACACGAAATTTATTTAATAATATAAACAAAATGTGCGCCAAATTGCGTATCAACAGCGGCACAAGAAGGCAGACATGAGACGCGAGTCGCGAGTCGCCACGACGAGACATAAGCAAGCATGCCACAGTGGCAACAGCCAAACACGGCCAAATGGCCAAAATAGCCAAATGTGTGTCTGTCTGTCCGGCTGTTTGCCTAGCCGGGACATTAACAGGTCGTAAACCTTTTGGCGCGGCCCAAACAAAAGACAAGACGTTGAAACGAATCGCTGACTGGGCAATGGGCAACTGCAACTGGCAACTGCAACTGCCACTGCCACTGCCACTGGGCACTTGGGATCTGGATCTCTCCATATAGCCACTCTCTCTTGCACATAAACGCTGTGGCTCTGTGTTTGTTTGGTTGTGTGGAAATCTGAGCCAGCTACAAAACGGCGCTCTGTCAAATAAGTCCCAAAATAGCGGCGCAAATTTGACCAGAGACATAAATAAGTTTTATTGTTGTTTAGTTTACAATGTGTGGATGTGTGTGTGAGTGTGTGAGTGTGTGTGTTGGGTGCGGGTGGCTGCCACACACATGGCCAGCGGGGGGCGACTCGAGCTGCAGTTGAAGCTGCGCATGCGCAGCCAGCAAATGGACAAAGCGCATTTGTTCAACAGTATCTATTGTTGTTGTTGTTGTTCTTGTTACTCTGCTTGTTGTTGTCGCTTTATTATTAAATATTACGTACGTTTGTTGTCTGTACATTTGTTTATTGCCTCGCAGCGGCATTCAGCGGCGCCCAGTCGTCATAATTGAATTCCAGCAGCGGGCGTTACGTTTGCCCAGTTACCGCTACAATCGCTGATAGCAGTAGCCACCCCACCCCCCTTTTCATTGCAACCAACCAGCCCACCTGCCCCCACTCTATACCTCTCTCTCTCTCTCTGTCTGTCTCTGTCTCGCTTAGTTAACTGCCTGCACTTGCGTGCTGCGGCAGCGCTGAGAATTTGATCGATTCGTTCGATTAGTTTGCGGCACATGCAATCGACACGCAGCATTCTCTTTCAATTGCTTTGCATCTGCAACATTCGTGCCACCGTCTGTGATAAGGGGGCGAGTGGGGAGTGTGCTTTGAGGGGCGCCTGTTGATTCAATTTACTCGTGTTGCCGCCAAAACGCTGCTGGGCAGCGGACACTCCTGCAATTGGGAAATTGTCTCATTGCAATGCCAGACAGCTGACTTTGGCTCAAATGACAACTGGTAATACGTGCTATTAATATCGGGCCAACATGTGTCTATGCTGTTTTTTTTTTTTTTTTTTTTTTTTTGGGGTCGAGGTGCAGAGGCGTATTACCATATTACAGTACTACAGTATTACCATAGCACCTATGTAGGTGTGGCCTATCTATGGGGTCGGTCTCACTATCGACCCAGGAAATGTGTCTAAACTGTGTTGCGACTGCTGTTCAACGTGTTTAGTTCAGGCATTTCGATTTATATTACCAACATTGCATTGCTTTCGACACTAGCATAGAAAGTTATCAATAAGTCAGGGAATTTGATTCAAATATGCCCCTGTACCCTTTGGGTACCGGGTCTAAAAACCATTTTTACAGTAGAAAGAGTCTATTACAGTTCTTATGCTGAACTGCATTGGTCTCTAGAGTGTGTCAATGGCATTAACTGAATAGTTTTATCATCACAAGCATAAATTACATGCTAATAACCAGATTAATTCATTCAGATTCAGAAATTCTTCTTTTCTGAGTTGCCTAAGCTTTGAAAGAGTGATTTGCCTTGAACTATACACAGTCACCTGACTTTCTTAACTTCTGCTTCGGACTTTCAGTTCAAATGTTATACAACTCTTGGTGAAGACAATCCAATTGTTTGGCCAAAAGCTTAGCTTAAATTACGAGCCCACACACATCTTTAAACAGGGAAGTGAATGCAATGTAAGCTCTCCATAAACGGGCAGACCAACTGACAACTGGAGCAAGTGCAGCACAAGACGGCAGATGGGTAACAAAGCTGGTCAACTGTTTAGCTGGGCAACTGCTCAACTTGGCAACTGTTCAGCTATTCAACTGGTAGCCTAGACGCACTGGGGGTCAGTGCTTCGGTTACAAGATATTCAAAGAGCTTTGCATATTTTAGGCGCACACACACACATTTGCTAGACATTTGAATGGGGCAGCGGCAAGTGCTCTACGCAGGCATCTCCAAAACAAGACATGGCAAAGACCAAGAGACGACAAATGTTGCTGCATGATGCCATGTCTCCATGGGCCATTTTACTGAGGGGGGAGAAGGCTGGGCTACTAACTCTATGCCTTAGCCGGGGTCTGCAGGTGGTCGTCGTACAACTCTATTTTTTATTTTGTCGCGTTCGTTGAAGTCTTTGCAGCGGTGGTCGCTCGTTTATAAGCCGTGGCTAGAAACAACTTTGGCTATGGCTTTGTCGGTAACCGCTTTTCCACAGCATATTTCCATCCAATGGAAAGCCCGGCAGGCGAGCTCACATACGTATAGAATGAATGCATTCGCATACTTGCAGATAGCACTGTTGCCATTGTATCTGTATCTGCATTTGTATCTGTATCTCGATCGTCGTCGCTGTTGTCGTTGCCGTTGTTGTTGTCGTGGGGCGTGTGGCATGCGTCCACTAAAATGTAGGGGCACTAAAAGGAGGGGGAGGGGGGGGAAACAGTGTCTTTTGCATTTTATGCGGCTTTTGGTATGTTCATTGTGAATTTATTGAAGGTGATTTTATCGCTCAAACAAATGTTGCATTTTACAAGTGCTTCAAGTGGTTGTTGCCAACGTTTGCTAAAGACGGCGCTTATTAATGAGCTCTGAAGCTCTGCCCGGTCGCTCTGTCTTTAGGTCTAGCTCTGTCTAAGATCTGCATCTGCATCTCCAGCTGGAACGCTGTGGCTGGCTCTGGCGCTTACTTGACTCGGCCAACACGCAGCGGGAGCTTGGCAACTGCCAACATGCAACTGGGAGTCGCAAACTGGAGCTGGAAGTTGCTAGTTGGGGGGTGCGCCTCAGCTAATCGCTAGTGCATTGAGTGGGTTGTTCAGTTTGTTTGACTTGTCGATAAGCCAGCTGCGCTCTATTGGCCAATTTCAGCTCTT
The DNA here is from genome assembly GCA_018901825.1 of Drosophila funebris. Classification (NCBI taxonomy): domain Eukaryota; kingdom Metazoa; phylum Arthropoda; class Insecta; order Diptera; family Drosophilidae; genus Drosophila; species Drosophila funebris. The sequence continues at coordinate 6,539,046 of JAEIFK010000688.1, forward strand.
GGTTTATTTTATTTTTTTGGCCAAACAAATTGGAGTAATCATTCGTTTGCACTCATTGGCGTCAAGACAGAAACTTAGACTATCCGTCAGCTAACAAAGCCAGACTTTGAATAAATTTCCGCACAATTAATTTCAAATTAAGCCTCAAGCTCTTTTGGTGTCGAAATTTATGAAAATTGCTCCGTAAATTGGGGCTGACGTTGATTTCAACAGGAAACTGAACTAAGGCAAAGTTTGAAAACATTTTAAACGTTGTTTGCCGCAGTACAAAACACTAATTGATAAATTGTATAAATTGATTATAACAAACGATATCATATCTCTGTTGGGCTTAGAGATGATGACGCCAAATTGAGATGCAAGTTGGATTAATGTAACCCCAATGAATTAGAATGGAAGTTGAGAGACTCAAGTTTTAGTAGACAACATTATTCAATGATCTGATTGTGCTAATGTCCAAACTTTGCACTTTATGTTGCAGTTATACAATTAATATATATAATATAATATTTAATAATCAGTAAAAGGTCTTTGATTATGCTCCATGGTCACAGTATTTGCTTGCCTTCCTTAGCTATGAATGTGCAAAGTTTTTCAATTTATTTATTTATTTATGAAGTCATAATATCAACTGTATTTTCCAAAATGGAATGTGTGTTTTATAATATTATTGATTTCTCCATTTAATGGTATTTGCCTTGTCCTCCATGGTCACAGTCAGTGTAAAACAGGCTCATCTATATACAGCAAGCTCTTAATATTGTATCTGAATTATAATTCGCTTTAATTAACTTCTTAGACATTGATGAACCTCTGCTTAACCTCCAATGTCACATTATTTGTAAAAATAACTACTTATAGTTGTTACTTTAACTATTCTACTGGCTTAGACTCAATGCTCTGTCAGTTAAACCTTTGACCTCTTAGCACACTCATATACAATATTCCAATTGCTTTCCAATTACAGCCATCAATCAATTTGGACACGAAGCGAGAAATCAATAGCATTGGCAATAGCAAATGCCATAGAGTAAACGAAATTCGTGGGGTCAGTAATCAGTCGGACACGCTAAGGGCCAAAAGGACCTGGAAGCGAACACACCTGCGTCTATTTGGGAAAGGGGGGAGGGGTGGCTAATCAATGTTTAACATGAGGCCGCCACTTTGGGGGTAAACATCAATCAATCGAATGGTCAGCGAAATAGCAATGGGTCAAACTTCAATTGACGTGATTATAGACGAACCTCGAGGTCGCTCTGGGTTGTGGGAAAGAGAGCGGAGAGGCGGAGGAGGAGGAGGTGGAAGCAGAGTGGTTAGGGGCTTGGGAAGTTCGTTTAGGCCAGCAAATTGCTGTCACAAGCGCCAAATTATGCGCTCGCCTCAATGGCTGAGACTTAATCGAAGACAAACATCTAATTGACATAAAGCCGACATGGTAAACGATGCGACGCGACGTTGCAGACATTGCAGACGTTTACAACGTTGGCCACCTAATGACGACTCTGTCTGTGGCCTGCAACGCCAAAAGATGCGAGCGAAAGAGAGAGAGAGAGCGAGAGAGAGACTGCGGCCAACTCCCGACGCGTATCTCACATCTTTTGCCGATATTTATGGGCAACAGTTCAAGAGTTCAATATGCAGTGGCTGCCAGTTGCAGTTGCAAGTTTAATCAAGGCTTAGACGCTGCCTATTAATTAGCGGCTTACAAGACTTTGTTTTCTTGGCATCTTCATCTAGACATTGTCTCTATTCATGTCTGATTGTGCGGGTGTGCGTGTGTGTGTATGTGTGTGAACCTGTTGCAAGTTTGCAAGTTGTTTCTATGCGCAGATCGTTTGTGGCAAAGCTGCTTGGTTCTGTTTTGCAGTGAAAGGCGCTAGAAGCCTTTGCCCTCGCTCAGCTCTTGTCAAGCTGACGAGCATCTAGCTAAGCTAGAGAGTAACTTTGTGTATGTAGAATTAGCCGAATTTTAAATACGCTTTAAGACCGGGTACAGCAGTTAGAGTGTGCCATTTTAGTTTAGATTAAGCCGAAGCTTGAATACGCTTAAAGAACTACAATTTGCAGAGTATTACGCGTTAACTAGAGATAGTTAGGCGTTAGAAAGCCAGAAGGTAGAGTATATGCATACGTAAGGAATGAATTAATAGATAATTCAAATCATTCTGTTATATATCTCTTCTGAAATACGCTTTCTTACTGAAATCTGCTTACACTGCTTGCTCTCTAGTCCAATTGAAAAGAGATGTAAAAAGCTAATGCTCTCCGAAGAAGTTTCTAACTTTTAAGAACATTTTCTTCTCTAATACTTCAACTAAAATACCCAGCCATGCCTAGGGTATTTAGAGAGAAATGAAAGAAACACAACTCAACTGACGTGCAGTCAAATAAGAAAGAGCAACAATAACCACATGAAAGAGGTCGACATTTGGCAACACTCGCGGTCATAAAGCAAGCAATTTAAGGTGAAAGGTGCTCAGCTGGAAGAGACTTGAAGATTTGAAGACTGTGAAGACTTTGAAGACACGCAGACAGCAGCAGCAGAAGAAGAAGTCAAAAGAAAAAGAAAAATGTCTGAAATGGCTTTGGCTATAATTAATTTGCTGTAGATATTGTTGTTGTTGCTATTGTTGCTGTTGTTGTTGCTGTTGTTGTTGGGCTGATTGCTGCTGGCAGTCAAAAATCGAAAAGTCACTTATGACTGACACTTTGCATATGAGGCGGCAACACTGGCTGACCAGCTGCCACCGCCTCGGCCAGCCTCCCCAGTTGCCGTTTGCCGGTTGCCGTTTGCCGGTTGCAATGTTGCAAGTTGCAAGTTGCCAAGATGAAGATGACGACCCAGACATGCAGTGACTTATGATTTACCTTCTTAACTCAAAACTCAAACTCACGTTGATTTCGCGTGATTTAAGCCCACAACAACAAAAACAACAACAACAACAGCGACTACAGCAACAATTGCTGTTGCAGAAAAAGTTATGAGCATTTGATTTACGATGTGCCTGTCCATGTGCCAGCGAGCTGCATGTGCCCCATGCTGCATGTGGCAGTGCCGCCTTCAGAGCTCAGCATTGGGCGTGCGCTGATGGATTTGTCAAGTTTGTGGGTCAAGCAACCAGATAGGCGCTCATCTCCCCTGTCTCTCTCTCTCTCTCTCTCTCTCTCTCTCTCTCTCCCTCTCGCTCTATGCTGTTCTGTTGAATTTCCGCCAGCCGATGATTACTCAAAATCACAGCTAGCGTTGACTCCATGTCCGCATTGCAAGTTGCCTCGTGTGAACGTTGCACAGCCGGCGACTAATTGCGGCAACTAAGCAACGGCAGCAACATACCAACATCAACAACAATAAACACAACAACAACAACAACAACTGCAAGATGCATACCTTTTTATTATTATTTATTTAGTTTTCTTTTCATTGCTGGGCTTACATTGTTGGGCTGCCAGAAACCAGTTGCCGCAGCTGTAGCATGACGAGGCAGTCAAACAAAGGGGGGGCAGGAGACACCATAAGTGTGGGAGAGTAGCTCAAGTATAGCAAGTAGAGAAAGTTGTCTCCTCTCGAGCTAAGAATTTAGTAGTGTAAACTTCTTAGATAGCATAACGTAACAACTTCTCAGAACTCTAATAAAACTCAAACAAATTCCAAGCGTAATGTAAATTTTATCATGGCTTAAACTGTAAAATATTTCAGTACTTGTTACATAGTTAAAAAGAAATAACTGTTACTAGTATTTTAACTACTTTTGCTACATTTAAACTTGTCTATTGACTGCTGACAATTAACAGCTGATGTTTCTTCATCTTTTAATACGCCAAGTTCAATTTGGACAACTGCATTTAATTTATATTTATTTTAACAGCTGCACTTTAGCATTTGCAAACAGTTAACCAGTTTTTCGACAGTTGCTAATGAATCTTAATTACATAGATATATTTTAAAGTCAGTTCTTTAAGTTGACATTGTGATCAATCACTTGAATTTACGCATTGTTAAACTGAAATCTTAAGAGAAAACATTTGCAAGTCTTGTAATACACATTGATAACTAATCATTTATCAATATATATAATCAGAACAAACCCAAATCGTGTCTGCAATGCGGGCGCACGCGCAGCTGAGGCACAATTTGAGGCGTTGCAAAGGCGATCAAGAGTCTTTTGTTGGAATGGGGCAAGTCGGAAAGCGATGGGCGTTGAGTTGCCCTCATCATTAAGGACAACAAATGGTTTTTGGCTCGAATGTAATGCAAATATTGACGATGACGTCACAATGCCACAGCGTGTCATCGTTGCAGCACAACCCCCTAATTGTGGCAACCCCTGGCAAAGGCGCCAAGGACGCACAAATAAAAATTGAATAAAACAAAACCAAAGAAAAAAAAAAAAACTGCGCGAAAAACTGCAGCTGATTTTCAGTTTCGGCGACATCGTGGGAATCTTTGAGCAGCAGCAACCCTAGAAGCGGGTCCACAACGACAACCCTTCGACTTGAGCTTAGACACAGCTGCGTGAACGGATTCCGCGTCCATAGCTGGTCAAGAGGCAGCAGCTGTACAGCAGGCGTACAGTCGATGCCGGGATTGATGATGGCCTAGGATGATTGGCTGGACAGGCTGGACAGGCTGGCTGGTAAATGTCGCTGCATATGTCACTGGGCGCACATTGCGGTAGATACAAATGTATCTATAGCGGGAAATCAGTCCAATTAAAAATAATAAAGGCGAACGCAACTCAGCTTGTTAGTGCAAAGCTGACAAGATGGCAGATTGCATCCAAACAATAGGACTCTCCATTCCAACTCCATTCTCAACTACAAAAGTGAGAAGCCTAGGCGCGTGGGAAACCCATCGCTGTAGCTGCTGTCACCCCACCTCCCCACTCTCCACGTCTTGGCCAAGATGTGTGCAGCTCTTTTCGGTCAGTTTTTGGGGCAAACAACATACGTACACCTGCCGCGCCCCAGTGGCAATGCAGAATCGTGATCAAATCAATGCTCAGCCATAAAATTGTGGAATTCCAACGACAGCAATTTGAGTGAAACACGAACATGCGATTCTATGCCACAGAATGCTGCAAGAAGGGTGCAGTGGAAGGGGTAACACCACTGACAATTCTATTTGGCACGAGCTCATTAAGCACCATTTATATGCAACATGAGCCATGACTGGACCAAAAACTGCAACCAACTATAGACTACCGTCCACACTCTGCACTCTACACTCTACACTCTTCCCTCTTGGCTCAACGTCTACAACGACTCTGCCACGTCTGACGACAGCCCCGATAGGCAAACCTCTCCAAGCTCTCGATGCCTGTTGACAAGTTGTTGACGCTGGCAAATGATTTACTGGCTCCACTGAGCTCCCGGTCAGAGCCAGCTCCAGCTCCAGCTACAACTACAACTACAACTACAGCTTTGGGTCGCAAGCCAAACTTAGTTAACAACGCACAACAAGTGGCAACACGTGGGCAAGCCTTACGTTATTAAGAGTGTTGTGATTATTGGATTAGTTTGAATCGATAATCAAATGCTATTTATTCTTAAACTATATATTAAATGCTTATTGCTTTAGTTTGCTTAGAATGTGTGTGTATATTTTAGTTAATCTAATTAATTTGTGAATAGAGTCTTATGATTGTTTAGATATCTTATCTCACACTAATAATTCTATTATATTTTGATTGAAATATAAGTAAAATTGCTTAGCTAGTTGTCTGTGCTATCCGTTGAAATAGTATTTCAATTACAATACTTTAGATTAATTCAATTTGTTTAAGTAGTTAGTCTATTACGTAAAGAATCTACTAAATGATTGTGTTTAGAATGAAGTTAAGTATGATCATAATTAGTAGGCTTTATTTACAGATAAATCAGTGACTTATCTAGAGTTAATAAAGTTAAGATTAATTATTAATTGCAGTAAAAGGATAAAACAAACAAATACAATAATCTTATAATTCTTTTGTTGCATTTAAATATAAATCAAAAATTAATCTATAATAATTTCCAATATAAATTCTAAATTATATTTCACAAAAAACTCATATCTTAATTACTTTCTCAATTTCACTATTGATTAATCCAATCATTTAACAATAATCCATTGATTATTTCAGGCAAGCCTTGCGCTCGCTTAAGATTAAACAATTTGATAAGTTTTCCCAACGTTTTCCAGCTTTTCCGATTAGCAAACTCATTGACGATCGGCTGACAAAACTGTCAACGATGTCGCTGCCTCTGTTGCCTTTATATTGTTGGCTTTAATCAGCTGCAAGCTGCAACAAAAGTGTGCCAACCATTTGGCAATTGCAGTTTGGTCTCAAGGATTTTGACAGCTAAGCTGACATGGCAAAAACATAAAAGAAATAAAAAATAATAAAGAGAAAAATAAATAAATTAAAATAAAAAAAAAAAATAAAAAGAAGGCAGAAATGGATACATGACATGTGTATGTCTGTCTATCGGTCTATGAGAGGCAACAAGGTGAATATGCCAAAGCTCAAATGCAATGAAACAATCAATCAAAGACGTTAGCAATACATAGAGGGGCTTGTCAGCGGCTAAGGGGAGTGAGGTTAGCTGAATGAACAGCAATATGAGTCGGAATCAAAGCTGAGTCTGTGAGCGCGTAACGGTAACTCAAAAAGGCACAAAATCAAATTACCAGCAATGATTAATCAATCAACACTGGTTGCCAGTTGGTAACCACTGCACCACCGCACCACCGCATCAGCGCACCACATATTGGCGTTAGCACGATCATGTCGCTGGCCTCGTCTCGAGCTTGTTGTGGGTGTGTTTGTGTGAGTGTTTGTGTGTGTGTGTGTGTATAGCAGTGTATGTATGTATGCTAGCCAAGTGGGTGCGTTCTCACAGCTGGATGCCGATACTGACAATCACGATCACACACTCACACACACACACACACACACACTCAGAGTTACATGCGCACACACCTGCAAATGCAGAGTCCACGTGTGCGTTCCTAGGCGCTGCTTTGCGACTGGCAATTGGCAATTTCAAATCAATGCTCAAAGCTGGAGCTGGAGCTGGAGCTGAAGTTGATGTTAAAGTTAATGCTGAAGCTGAAGCCGAAGCTGGAGCTAGAGCTAGAGCTGCAGCTTCTTCCCTAAATGGCGTGGCCTGTCTTGGCCTGGCCTGGCTTGGCCTGGTCTGTCTTGGTCTGCTCTGGCCTGGCCTGTTCGATCTGTGGTTTGATCGTGCCAAAAATGGGTTTGCAACTGGAATTCGCTTTTAGTCAAGCTACAACCAAAAGCGGCACCATCTCCCCGTCTCCATCGGCAGCTCCATCTCCATCTCCAACGCCAACTCCATCTGCGTCTTTGATTGTGGCGCAGGTGGCAATTGGCAATTGCTGTGGCAGCTGCACGCGCTGGTGTGAACAACTAGAAAGTTTTAATGCCACAAAACTTGAAGTGCTTTTAGCTTTTATATATATATATATATATTTTTTTTTTTTTTTTTTTTGGTTAGTTTGTCGTGAGAATCAGTGCGATGGTTGTGCGGTGCCGCATTGTGGCGACTCCGCGTAGCAGGCGGAAAATTTATTAGTTTGCCATGGCCAAAATAAATGCCTGGCCATTTCAATTTATGGCCGAGTAATGAAAATTTGACAAATAGCAAATGGCCAAGCAATTTAATTCTGGCCAATGCAATAACATTCATCATTTTGGGGCAAAACTAAACATTTCCGACAATGGCCCAATTGATTGACAAGTCGGGGATCAGTGTATGCACATGGACACATGGAGTCTGAAGTCTAAAGTCTGGAGTCACATCTCGCTTGGCAACGGCAGCTACAACACGTCAAGTTCAGGCCTGTCGATTTATGGCAATGTCTATTCACTAGATACGGATGCAGCCAAGTCGTGACCCGCGTGCATTGAACCTTTTTTTCGATCTTGTCTTTAAAGTTTCTTGCTTTGATATCTGGCAGCACGAAAAGCAATTTCCGAGCGTGCAGCTTGGCAAAAAGAGCAAAACACTATTGTGGGAGCTGTGTGTTGGCCAAGATAATGAAGCCGTTGGCTCATTGGGCCATTGCCCAGTTGCCCATTTGCCCAGTTGCCCAAAGGGCCCAAGTCTGTCAATCATAATCATAATTTGTGTACTGCACTCGCTTTTCCCACATTTCATGCCTCGCTGCCCCTCCCTATGTCCCAGTCATCGCTTCGTCTCTGGGAAAATCACTGGCGTAACTGGAGGCTCGCTTGTTGCGCAACAGTTATTCGCTTTTCGTTTTGCTCATTCGCTTTTTTGGCTTTTCCTTTTTGAGTTTCCTTTTGGTCTGTCTAACATCCGCACGAATTACACGCTGCAAGTTGCAACCCCCACGCATCGGCAACACCTTCATTCACCATTGTTGCGCTCTGCTGCACTCACTGCTCCTCACAGTTCTCCCCTCCTCTTTTCTCTCTTTTCACTTCACTCCCTACAAGGTGCTGAGAAGGGTCCGAAAAGGGTGTGCGACTTTTGTTGATGTTTCACGCTTGTTTTCGACTTTGAGCGGAACTGCGCAAGATTGGCCAAAAGTGCTCGCTTATTTTGACCAATTTTCACACATTGTTTACGCAGGTGCTTAATATATTCAACCATTTCAGTTACCAACCATACAATATGTTAATTTTTATTTCAGCATTACGGATATTAAATTCAAAACCTAACATTAATGCGCTTCATTGGTTAGAGGGTTCAATAGTTGTGCTTACATAAATATATAAATATTGTTTAATGCTTAATAATTGCATTAATTAAACATTTTAATTTGATAAAATGAAGTTTAATTTGCAATCAGATTACTTTCTTATTCTAAAGCCGGCTATTTAGTGCCTGCACATTCCGCCAGATGTCGCCGCAAAGACAGCTGCTGCCAGTGTAAAGTGAGCACCACCAAAGTGAAGTTAGCAGCGCAAGAATTTGAAAATTACTAAACGAACTTAACGTAAAGCATACTTTGCGGCGAGTTCTAACCCAAAAATTTTTCAATTCTTGTTTTATTTTTCCGGTTTTGGAAAAAGGCGGGAAAAAAAATGAGTAACAGAAGTTTTTTCACTTTTCTTTTGCTGATTTCTTTCTTATTTATCGACCGATCTTGATGAAACCTTCAGCATAGCTTCCATGTGGTGTTCTCCATACATCTGCCAAGTAAGAAGTGTCTACGTTACGGGCGTTATGGGTTTTCTTTTTAGGTGAAATTTGTGTGGGAGGGGGACGCGGTATCGAAAATCTGACATACTCTCGATCTGGATAGGGTATTCAGGAACCTTCTTTCCAAATTTGGTGTGCCTAGTTCTTCTAGTTGCTGAGAAAATGAAGCAGCAGGCGACTGGCCTCCTGGCGAAAACGGTAGACAAGAGCAACACATCGATAAATAAGTGAAACATATCGATATGCGATTTCAATACAACGATATTATAATCGCGATAATTGAGTGGCACAATTTTATCTGTACGGCAACGCCAAAATAAAGCTATCGATAATCCTATCGTTTTGTCGGGTTGGTAACCCAAGTCAATAATCGAAAATTTATTTACAGTGCTGACAGCAGATTGCTAAACGAATAAATAATCAATAAATTTAACAGAATTAATGATCAAATGTCGATATCCCAACTGAAAGGCATCATAGAGTCGCACAAAGGCGAAGATCTTAGCAAGCTGAAAATGGTTGTAGCCAAGTTGGATGACCACTTGAAAAATACAAATGCAAAGCTAGCTAATTTAAGACATCAAATTAGATTAGAGACAAGTCCCAAATCAAGGGAAACGTACCTGAAGAAATCACACACAATGGTGTGGGAGCAGCAGACAATACGAAGAATCCTTGAGGATTACAAAAAGAAACTTACAGTGTTGGTAGCTAACAGTTCATCGAAGGTAAGAAATCATAGTACATGTTCGTTATACCCAATAATCTCATAATGTATGTTAAACAGGAGGACGATAAGAAGCAACGCCAGGCGCCAACAAGAAATGATAAGCTCTTTGAATTATTTAAGAATAATGATCTGGATACAGAAGTAAGAATAAATTCTTTTAAATCAGTTTTGCAAAGAATTGAATGTTCTTTTTGTGATAATTCTAGAAAGACATCATTACGCTCGACAGTACAGAGTCTGCAGTAAGTTTGTTATCTTCTTAATACGTCTAACGTCTTACTTATTTCTTGACAACAGAATAATGCAGATAAAGTGAAAGACACAAAGTCTGCAGATAGTATTGAAGTTAGCGAATCGGGACAAGTGCAAGCAAAGAAGCGTAAACTATCTGGGGAACTAGATGAAACTGAGGACTTCAACTCAAACCAGGTTATTATCTTCTAGCTATGCATTACAAATATAACAAATAATAGGATTATCTCACCCGCAACAGAGTCCTGTTAAAAATCGCACGTTATCAGGGGAACTGAAGCCCACAGATGTTACCGAAGATAGCACAGCCACCCTACTTACCATAAATACTCACGCCGAGGCGTTAAAACATTTAACAGCCCTTCAAGAATATGCAATGATGAATGACAACTTTCGTGCAACGGGTCTGTTAATTCAGGTGGAGAAGGCCTTTATAAATCCACCGAATAGCACTGATTTCGAGCTGTAGTATATAAAGTCGATTAGGTATAGGCAAAACCCTTATATAGAATAAATTTTTAGAATTGTTAATTTGGAAGAATGTAACAAAATGAAGAAGATGCAAACAAGCTAACTGCATTTTATTTTTATTTTCGATTGCAAGGTTCTCTCAATGAGTGAAAGCGAGATGTCCAATTGTTTTGAATTCTGCAGCGGTGTCAGCTGTTTGCAATGCACACATGTATATGAAGCATGTCTTTCATTTGTATGGCAATCAGCTGCGATTTGGCCTAGGCAAATTGGCTGTTTTGGTATTTTTTAGTACATTTACATTACGACGAAATGGCCACCTAAATACAACTGTAAACAACTGCCAAAAATTACACTGAAAAATGTGCCGCATAGCTCAATTAGAAATCTAATTTCAATTGAATAGGTAAGTTTGTTGAGCATACGACACAGAATTCCTGGAGCTATAATAACCTTAGAGTTCACATTTTCCAGTCTGCCATTTAATTCTTTTTAAGCTATGGAACCTTTTTCGCCAGACCCTAATGAAAAAACGCAGGCGCCTCGCAAGAGACTTGGTCGGCCGCCCAAAATTAGCAGCCAATTAAATGAGGCAATGGAGGAATTGGATGGGGCCACAGCTGAAAGTTCTGGCTCAACATCGCCCACATTATGCCGACGCAGCACGCGCAAGAAAATTGTCAAGTTTGATGTGCTCGATTTATTGAACAAAAGCCGCAAGACACATAAAATACAAATCGAGGCTCGCATTGATTCTAATGTTCCGACACAATCTGACAACGTGGCATCAACCTCGTCGCAAGCATTAACTTCATCCGTTAATCGTTTTATTGGCAACCGTGCGCTACTGCAATCCGCGCCGTCTTTGCCCACGCTTGAGATCTTTGCAAAACCAAAGCCGACGCCAAGCTTAATTGTTGCTCAGGTGAGCAGTGATAAAACGATCTCTGGCCACCAGCACCAGCAGTTGCCACTTCGCAAACGTGGACGCCCACGAAAAAAGCAATCCAACGACATTGCTGATTTGGACCCTAACTCATCTAATTCAAGCACAAGCTTCTCAGTGGAAAGTAAAGTGGAAATCGAATCAAATCTGAGCGAGGAATCATCAAACTCGGATCAATCATTAAAAGGCTTTCCAATTAGCTTAGAAGATGCTTCTAAATCTAGCCTGGAACTGCAGGATGAGAGTGCCCTTGAACTAAATCAACAGGAGTCTCTTTCCGACAATATAGAGGCTGATATCATAACTGTACTACAATCCGATGAAGAAGATTCAGATTCGCAGATTATTTTTGTTGAGATTGAAACAGAAACTGAAGCAACAGCAGAAGACAACTCACCGGAGCAGCGTAATTTTGAATTAATATTTCACAAGGAAGAAGAACTCCAACAAGAGATAGAGATAGAGACTGAGACAGATTCGAATCCTTCAGCTGAGCAACTGATTGTTGAGGAAATTTGTGAGTTATCAGTCGAAGCTAAAATGGATAACGACGATCAGCAGTTGGAGGCAGAAGTTGAGACTGAAGTGATTGCTGAAATAGTCAGCGAGAACCCAACTGACTGGTTGACCGAAGATGAAGTGCAACAGCAGGCAGAGGAGCTGGTGGAAGAGGAAGAGCCTCAGCTGCATGCAGTAACTGAGCTGGTTAGCGAGGCAAGTCAGAATGCTAAAGATGAGCTAAAAACAGTAACTGATACAGAGCAGATCATTGAAGTTATATGCGAACCAATTCAAGATTCTAAAGAAGTTCAGCAGCAGCAGATACAGGAGAAGCCAACTCAGAACGAAGATTTAAAGCAACCGAAATCCCAGGAAGTGTTGAAAATATTGACTGAAACCACCAAACAAGTTGCTGAACCACTGAACTTGGATAAACAATCTGATCTGGTTGTCGATGCCAATAGCAAAGTTATAGACGGCGCATCAGATGCCGATCCCCAATCAGAAGCAGAACGGGAAGCCTTAGCCATAGAATTGAAACCAGTTGATGCAATTCAATTGCAATGTGCTGAAGAAAAAGTATTGGACGTTACCCAAAGATTAACTGAACTGTTAAGCAACGAAGACAACTTACAACAGCCCAAATTAGAGGAGACTGGCACTTCTCTTGCTGAACAGGTGAAGGAGAAATCTCCTTTAGTCGAATTTGTTGAAGCAAACCCTTCACCTGCGTCCCCATCAATTGTGCCGACTGCAGTATCAGTTTCCACTGAACTAACTGAAATCCCTTCAGCTGAACTGGAACTGTCTACAAGCAAAGCAGATTCTATTGAATCTCAACAGCCGGAGAAGAAAAAAACTTATGATAGCCCAGCTGCCAGTCCGAAGAAAGAAAAGGCCTCATCCAACGTTCCTTTCGTGGAGTGCGATGCATTGTTTAAGGTCTTGGATGAAGCCAATGCTCAGATGCGTCACGAAGAAAAAACCAAAAAGAAACTCAAGCAATCAGCTAAGAAACAGAAGCAGGAGACATCCAGGCAGAGCTCACCTACGCCTCCAACTCGCGGTAAAAAGGCGCCGACAAAGAAGGCTTCTCGTCGCAATACTATAAGCGAGGATCATCAAGAGAAGGAAATGTTGCCATTGACTAATAAGCGTCGTAACTCGCTACATCCCTTTAAGCCTTCCCCTAGTCCAGAGCAACGTTCGGAGATCGATACCAAGTTAAGCAGCAGCAGCAAGAAAGCAAAGGAAAGGAAACCTTCACGCAAGGGAGGAGCAGCCAAGGATTCACTGGAGTCTAACTCAAGCTCAACAGGAAAATTGGGTGAGCTGCCCAGACGCAACACTGCAACGCCCACATCTGAAGTGGAAGCACCAAATCCTCTTTTGGACATTGCCAAATTCATAGAGGATGGCGTAAAGCTACTCGAACGTGACTACAAGGTGGATGATGAGCAGCAACAGGAACAGGATGAGCAACAGGAGGATGAGTTTGCCAGCCGCGTTGCGAATCTGGAAACTCCAGCAACAACACCGTCTCCATCCCCCACTGTCAGCACGGAGGATCTGTCGTCGGGCGTGCGACGCTCCCATCGCATTAAACAGAAACCGCAGGGCACCAAGTCGAGTGTAGGACGTGGAAGCAGTTCCCACATGCCTTCTATTAGCATGGAGCAGCAGCTGTCGGAACTGGCGCAGATTGAAGCCATCAATGAGCAATTTCTGCGTCACGAAGGCCTCAACACATTCCAAACGCTGCGTGACAATTACTATCGTTGTGCTCGTCAGGTGAGCAAGGAGAATGCGGAGATGCAATGCGATTGCTTTGTCACCGGAGACGAGGAGGGTCTGGGACAGCTGCGATGTGGCGATGGTTGTATTAATCGTATGCTGATGATCGAATGTGGGCCACTGTGCACCAATGGAGATCGCTGCACAAACAAACGATTCCAGCAGCATCAGGGCTGGCCCTGTCGCGTCTTTCGCACAGAGAAGAAGGGTTGCGGCATTACAGCCGAGTTGCAGATACCACCTGGCGAGTTCATCATGGAGTATGTGGGCGAAGTAATCGACAGCGAGGAATTCGAGCGTCGCCAGCACCTGTACTCCGAGGATCGCAATCGTCACTATTACTTCATGGCTTTGCGAGGCGAGGCGATCATTGATGCCACCTCCAAGGGCAACATATCGCGGTACATCAATCACAGCTGTGATCCCAATGCGGAGACTCAGAAGTGGACGGTTAATGGAGAACTACGCATTGGTTTCTTCAGTGTAAAAGGCATTCTACCTGGCGAGGAGATTACTTTTGATTATCAGTACCAACGCTATGGGCGCGATGCCCAACGTTGCTACTGTGAATCCACCAATTGTCGCGGTTGGATTGGCAACGAACCGGAGTCGGATGAAGGAGAACAGCTCGACACTGAAAGCGACAGTGAACTGGAGTCACTCAATGATGAGCCACGGCTGGAGCAGGGCCAAAAAGCTAAAACACCCAGAGGCACCAAGTCTAAGGCACAATTGAAACTACCCGCTTCGCGGCGGAAGCGTAAGGAGCAACCCAAGGCCAAAGATCGGGAGTATAAGGCTGGGCGTTGGCTGCGACCTTCTGGCGGCGGTAGCGGAGAGAAGTCTGCGTCTGGCAAGCACGATCACATCGAGGATCCAGATGTGCTGGAACAACTAACGCTCCTAAGTCGCAGTGGATTGAAGAATCAGTTGGATACGCTGCGTTTCTCGCGTTGTATGGTGCGTGCCAAGCTGCTGCAGAGTCGTCTCCAGTTGCTGGGCGTGCTTACTCGAGGCGAGCTACCTTGCCGTCGCCTCTTCCTTGACTATCATGGCCTGCGTTTACTTCATGCCTGGATCAGCGAGAGCGGCGGTGACAAACAACTGCGTCTGGCACTGATCGAAGCTCTGGAATCGCTGCCCATTCCCAACAAGACTATGCTGAACGACAGTCGCGTTTACCAGAGTGTGCAGCTGTGGACAAATCCAACTTCAGATATAGAAGCAGATGCAGTGCATGAACGCATATTGGCGCTGCTCCAGAAGTGGAATGGATTGCCAGAAATCTTTCGTATACCAAAACGTGAACGCATCGAACAGATGAAGGAGCACGAGCGCGAGGCAGATCGCCAGCAGCAGCAACATGCGGCAGCCACAGCTCTAGAGGACAGCAACAGCGCCTCATCCGTGCTGACCAGTGATCGGTATCGACAGGATCGCTTCAGACGTGACACGAGTAGTCGCTACGAGAAGTCAAAGCCGCCCACACGCATGAGTGGCAACAATACCATCTGTACCATCACTACAATGCCTCCCTCAGAGGGGATAAGTGGCAATAAATCCGAGAGTCGGAGACGTTCCGAATTCGATCCACGTCGTACTATATCCAAGGAATTGCGTCGCTCGCTCTTCGAGAGAAAGGTAAGTGACGGATTCTTACTGAAAGATCAATGAATAATGTGTTGTCTTTTTGCAGGTGGCTCAAGATGAGGCGGAGAAACGTGTGGGCAGCGAGGATTGGCGTGAGCACGAAGCACGCTGTGAATATTTTGGCGCTGATCTGAACACTGATCCTAAGCTACTGCCCTTCTATCAGAATACAGAAACCAACGAATGGTTCAATAGCGATGATATGCCAGTGCCAGCTCCATTGCGTTGTGGAGACAACAATGATGCTCCCTCTCCGGAGTGTCCCGATGATGTGGAGTATAAGCTGCCCCCTCACGTAAAACCATTGCCACCCTCCTGGACCTGGGCCTTAGATCCCGAAGGGGACATTTACTATTTCAATTTAAAGGATCGCATCCCTCAATGGGAGCCGCCGAATGATGAGCAGCGTCTGCAACAGCTGGTGGATGATGAGCCTGAGCTGGAAGTGGAGACGGATGAAGCTACAGATGAACTGGTCAACATTGATATTGACTGTAGCAGTAACCTCAGTGCCAAATCCTTGCAGCAGTACATCGAGGTTAAGATACGCGAACGTAGAGAAATGCGTCGCAATCGTCTCGTCTCTGTCCGTGTCATTAGTCCACGACGAGAGGAGGATCGAGTCTACAATCAGCAGGAGTCACGCAAGTATAAAGAGAACAAGGAGAAGATACGACGTCGCAAGGAGATTTATCGACGCACTCGCAACGAGTCCAATAATCCTGAACCGTCCGAGGATTTACCCAGTGATGCATTGCCCATTCATAGATATCTGTACTCTTCCGACGAGGAGGCAACGGATGGCGATGGCATTTTGTCATTGGCAGATGTCGATGCTGAACAGGAGCCTGGTCGTTCAACAGAAACAGAGGTACTGCAGAGTGTCAAGCGCAAATTGCCCTCAATAGATGGACAGAAGAAGCATCGCAGCGATCGTGATAAGAAGCGCAAAACGTAAGCTCAATTCTTCGTCCTTTGCTGAATTACTGCATCTACTCAACTTAAACTATCTGTACCTTTTCAGCATCTCAACTGCCCGTGAAGCGAGTGATAAATTTCACTTTGAGATCAGCGGCCATGTGGCCGAGTTTTTGCGTCCTTATCGCCAAGACACTTGCCAGCATGGTCGCATCACTAGCGACGAGGACTACAAGTTCTTGATAAAACGGGTAAGTATATCATCATAAGCTTATAGATATCTGACTAATCTATTGCTCATCTGCAGCTGAGCCACCATATTACCACTAAGGAGATGCGGTACTGCGATATGACCGGTAATCCTTTGGCCTGCACCGAGTCGGTTAAGCACAAGTCGTACGACTTTATAAAACAATATATGCGCAAGAAAGGACCTATATATAAGAAACCTACCGATAAAATGGACTAACCAGCATTTACAAGCTTCCAATTAGCTTAGTCTCCTTAAAGGGATACCCAAGCAATGAGTAATGAATATCGAACATTAGTAATCAGACAATTTAAGTAATTTTTTTAAAAGCTTGCAATTTGTTTTCCTTTAAGGGATATAATAATAGGGAATAATGAATATCGTTCTGAATTTATCAGACGATTTACTTTTAAGCAAGATGTTTACCTTAATTTTGGGTAAATGAATGAAGTACTTATTTTTTTTTTTTTTTTTATTATAACAGAATAATAAATTTCCAAAAGAAATTTTGAATAATTGTTTGATTTTCATTTCTAAATGTTGGTTAACACTCAATACTTTTTCGCCCAATTTAGGTACATATATATTTCAGTTAGAATTGTTATCAAAAACTAAATTCTTTTGATTATCCATATGCTAGAATTATTCATTATCTGCAAAATCCAAATATAAATACTCTTACAATAGTTTTATTCAGACAAATATAGAGCTTTATTAGGTAAAGTATTTAATTCAATTGCCATCATAGCCCTATGGAGCGACTTATTGACCTACTTATGTATCTGCTTAATTAAATCTTATCAGAATATTGAGACATATCTACAGAGTCAGAAAGTAATTAAAATCCATTTCCCATTTAAGTAAATTCCTAACTGCCCCCACAAACAAAACGCACACAACCGCATATTGCCGCTCATGAGGTTTACATTTGCTCTCCGATGGCACTAAAAATAGCAACAATGAGCACAGAGATGCACATATACATATAACGGCACGTTATGATCGCAAGCGAAAGAGAGAGAGAGAGAGCGTGTGAGAGCGGGAACGATAGAGAGGTAGAACGAGAGCGGACAGAGAGCGCAATCTCTCGCTCTCAGTAAACAAGTTTGAACAACTCGCCAAACCTGATTTTCCACCCGTCTCAGAGAGATTGGGAGGTCGAGTCAGTTTCACTAAATAACTGCAACGCTCCACACGTTTCGTGCGGAAAGTTTTTTGGATGTTTGCATGCCTAAAAACCTGCTGCATATTTATCTAAATACCAGGTAGTATTCCAGTTAGCTTTATCTATAACCATTGGCATGTAATGGAATGCACAACAATAATATTATTTATACCATTATTTTGTTTCTTTTTCTATAGGCATTGCCATACCAACGTGAGCTGAAGAGAGGTTAAATAGAGTGAGAGCGGAAGCGAATGTACATATGCGAAGCGTGAGAGAGAACGTTAGCAGTTGTTGTTGTTGTTGTTGAGTCGTGCTCTGTAGCCGTCCAGCGCTGCTGTTGTTGTTGTTGTTGTTGGGTGGCGTGAGCGAGCGTCTGGAAGTGAGCGTGCAAATGTCTGACGTAAGTAAATCAGTTCATCAATTTGTGGGACGATATTGTTTATAAGTAATACCGAAAACAACTTAAAAGAGAACTTATCTGAGCACTAGAGCGGTTAGGTTTATACTTTTATGTTTAGATTGCAACATAAATTAATTAAATAATTAGGAAACAAGTTTATGTTTTAAATTCAGTTATTATTAAAATATGTTTATATTTAATGTCAATTACACCTATTATTTTAACAAAATAACATACAAAAAACTTACATTATGTTACAAAAAATATATATTCTAAATTTTAAATAGAATCAATATTCGAACAACTGTTTAAACTCGGTTATTAATAATTTTAGGATGATAGCAGCCAGTATGGAGGAAGTGGCAGCAGTTCCCAGCGTATACGTAATGTCCTGACCCTGGAAGAACGTGTGGAGGCCATACGACAGTATGATATCGTGCCCATGTACAGTAAAATTGCCAAGAACTTCAACTGTAGCTGGGAGCAGATCAAGAGTATCGTCTCTAATCGGGATCCCATCTTGGAATTCTATGAGGCAACGCGTCACAACAATAAGCAACCCAATTCCAAGTTCGAGGAACTGCGCAGACGCAAGCTGAACTTTCTGGGACATTGCCTCTATGAGTATATCCAGCGTGCTCAGTATTATCTGCATTCCGATATCAACGAGGAGTTGATACGCACCAAGGCGCTGGAGTTTCAATCCCTCATGGGCATTGAGAACTTTATGCCCAATAAGGTGAAGGTTTTAGCTGACTATAGATGAAGAATTTACCATAACTTTATCTCTTTGTTAGTCATGGATTAATCACTTTAAGGCCGCCTACAATATAACGCTCTCAAATCGTCAAATTATGATGACGCGCAAGCCTCCACGCTCACTGGATCTGCGAGATATTATGTCCTATTGCGGCAGGAACACTTCCACATCGGACAGCAGTCCAAAGCCAGCGGAGGCACCTGCCACAGCTCCGCAGCCAGCTACAACTCCTAGTCCTGAGCTTGTGAAGCCACCCGCAACAGCTGGTCGAGTGGCATTGCTGTCACCTCGGAAACCCGTAGATATACGTTCATTATACCGCACCAAGACCCTTGTGACTGCCTCCAGTCAGAACCAGGCAACGTTGGACGAGGTGCAGCTGCGACGCAAGCGAAAAATCACCTTCCTGGAGAAGGCTCTGTACGAATACATTTCACGATCGCAGTTTCATCATAAGAACAAGGGACGCCTCGATGTGGATCATCTGCGTGAGGTGGCCATTAATCTACGTGATATACTCAAGATCGAGAACTTCTTTCCGGACCGAACGTGGTTCAATCACTTCAAGAGCCACTACAACTTCAGCTTCTCAGAAGGCGTTCCCCTGACAGGACGCCGAGTGCCACTCTCTCTGGATCTGCGCGACATTGTCAGCTACTGTGGGCGACATGAGCAGCGGGAGCAGCCATTGGGCAGCATTACATTGACTCCCAAGGAGACGGAACCCGTTCGCTTCGTGCATCTGCCAATGGTTGAACCCAAGCCGGAGACACGCAGCAAAGTAGTTGATGATGATGATGATTGTGTGGCCATTGAAGTGCCCACTGAGCTCATCGAGATCAATGATGATGACGAGGAACCAGACAACTCTTGTGAGCTTCAGAGGCGCAACGACCTTAAGCGACCGCCAACAACAACAGGTTTACCTTCCTCTCCTCTTAAGATAAAGAAGATTGAATCGCTTAACACAAGGGCCCAAAGTCCGGGACATTATTCCGAAACTAGCAACGATGCGGAGCTGCCGCGCTGCGTCCAGAACTATGAGGATGCACTGCGTTTGCTGAAACCGCTCGAGGACTTTGCTTTACTCGAGGAAAACTATCGTGCCATTGGACTGCTCACTCAACTGGAGAAGATCTTCGAAAGCGCTGCCAAATCCGCACAGAATGCCAACACGTCCAAATAGAGCTGAAAGCACGGAAGGGGAATCAGTGTGATCCCGATTCCTTTAACGTTTAACTTTATTTAATTTACCAAAAATTAATAATTAAGACTAGCATGGCTTAGTTAGTTAAGTTCATTTCTTACATTTGTGTTTAAGCAATTGTAACGAGGGTTGCTCGATGAGTCATGGGCAGGAGCTTATATCAAACATATCATGTATTAGATAGAAGTTATTATTGAATTGAAGTTTGATTTCTGTAAATACATATCGTAGAATATCGATAAATCTATTAACTAATAAAAGTGTTTTCAATGTTGAATTAAAATAATATTGTTCTTTCTTCACACCCCTCGAATTTGCTTAATTAAGTTGTCATGATTCAACACATTCATTAAGCAAACTTTTTCCAATTCTAAATTCAACGTACTGAATCAAACTTGGACTTTTCTCTATCCTTTCAAACAAAAAAAAGGATAATTAACAAAGTTAATAAAGAATTTGCTTTAATTTATAGGTTTGTTATAGAGCAGGCTGACTTTACACTGCTGAAGAGAATCCAATTTAAGAGTTAACAAATTAAAATGAACTGTCATTAGTCTTAAGATATAGCCCGAGGGGGATTATAACTGCTCGTCTGACATGCCACGTGACCATGTGCCACATATGAGCTTAGTAAACGCGGTATATGAAGGTGCAATGTACATGCTCAGGTTACATAATCCTCTCCTGACACCCTCTGTCTACCCTGCTCCAAACATAATGTACAATCAGCGCTTAAACTTTACGTTCGCCCTGTAAAACTTTACGCGTCCTAGAAGTTGGGAAGAGATGAAATGACCTGCAGCATTGATATGAATAGGTAGGGGGAAAACAGTTGGGCAAAGGGGAGCAATGCTAGGGGATTGGGGATTCGAATAAGTCGAATCGGAGCGAAGGCGAACGCGAGCTGGAGCATTGAACGTGCGTGGAGCTGAGCGCTGTAGGTGTTACATCAATTTCAGATGGCTAGAATAACCCGGCAGGCTATGCGGTGGGGCAGCATCCCAGCGAGGGACCTTGCCACTCACACACACATACACACATGCATGTATACATTTAGATGGAGCTACGATTACACAACGTCCATATAGCTGGGAGCATTGCACAGACATCGCCATCGTCAACGTCCTCAGTTGAGGCAAAGTTTCATTTTACGCTTTTGCCCCGGCAACTTGCAACCCTCCTCAGCAGCCAGGACTTTCATTTCAAGGATTTCCGACCAACGTCAGGACGTCCAACGTCCAATGTCCGACATCCCACTGACGGCCTCAAATATACTCGTTAAGGTAACGCGGGGAATTGTGAGCTATAGAATACCTACGAGTGTTGTTGGTTAGGTGCCAGGCTTAAGGCACAGAAAGCGAACCGAAAGGAACCCAAGGAAATGGCAGGAACGAAAAGGGAATTCAACTGAACGGAACCAAACAGAACAGAATAGAGAAGAAGCAGCGACATCAATGCAAAAAGCGACAACGTTAAGTTTCGTCTCTATCGAGTTTGCCTCTACTCAGGTTACTGCCACACGGTTCCGCTCCAAACACACACACACACACACGCACACACACACACACATGCACATACACATTCAAAACTGAAGCCCCAGCACATTGAGAGTTCTGGAATAAAACCCCTAAAGGACTTCAAGGGAGTAGAAGTGTAGGTACAAGCTAGCTGTACATAACAGCAGCTGTGTGTTGAGTGTGTGTGTCGTCAGAGTTGTCAGGAATTATCCTGGAAACCTAACGAAAAGGGTAAAGCTATGGCAACTGCCAAACAAACTAAAGATCAGCTCGTAACAACAGCCAAATCAAATTGTATCTTTAAGATAGTTTCCATTATAAGAGATCTGCAATCTTTTGTTGTCTGACATAACAAAAAACATTTGATAATTAATCATTTATAAAAGTTAACTCGTTTTAATGTCTATTTATTTCGAAGTGAGTCAAATTCAAAGTTCTTATCTGATTTACTTTTTCAATAGATACTTGCGTTGAGTATTCTCTTTGCAGCTATATTTAGTTCACAACGATTGCGTGTGTGTGTGTGTGTACTTGTGTGTGTACTTGTGTGTGTACTCGTGTGTGTGTATATACTATATCAAATTGATTCTTTCAAAGGCCGTCCATCCATAAACATAAATCTCGTGACGCTGCTTTCGACTCCAAAGCAAAGCCAACAGCAACCGACCCCTGCCCCTATATATCAGCATGCCATAATCGATGCCATTGTATACCAAAAATGAATGGAGAGCTCTCGCATAGAGCCAAAAACAGTAAACCCGAATCGAAATCCAAACTCGAACCAGAGCCCGATGCCGAACCGGAGACCGAATACCCCTCAGCCTCAGTGCCAACGAGGTTATCGTGCAAGACGACTATACGAACTACTTGGAAATGTACGAGTAGACGTCTCTTAGATATAGATACGATTGACGATGCTCAGATACAGATACATACAGAACATGGAGACGTTGCCACGATAATGATGATGATTATGATGATGCTGATGATGCTGATGATGGTGAATAGCGGGTCGATGTTGAAACGAGTCTGAAACTGAATCTGTGACAGAGTCTGAGACTCTCAGACTGTAGCCTCGACATCGGCAGCTGCTTTATAACTGGCACTGTATCTATCTGTGTCTCTGGCTGCCTGGCGTCGTTGTTACTTCTTAAGTATTTGGGTTGTCGGCCCAGCATAAGCCTCTTGGGTTTTGAAAACAACAACGACAACAACAAGAAATGGCTTCGTTTGTTGTTGTTGTTGTTGCTGTTGCTGTTGCTGTTGTTGCTGCACACGACTTGGCATTGCTTCAATTCCATAGGCATCGTTGAAAACCCAGACGATGATGGCACTTGAACATCACAGTTTCCACCAGTTCACCAGTTCGCCAGTTCTCAACTGGCTTAGACTCTAGGGGGGTCGCTCCTCTCCAGCCAGCAGCCTCCTACCTGCTCCCTCCTACATCCGCCATCCACCATCCTCCGTCAGCGAGGGAATGATGATGATGCTTTCAGCTTTCGGTCATGCGCTGGCTCCATCGTTCGCCCGAGCGAGCGAACCCGCACATTCATTCGGATTCATTCGGTCGCCTCGTTCTGCTGGCACAGCTTTCGATAGATGCTAATCTATCTTTATTGTACAAAGATGTCGAGAGGATGTGTATGCGAATTGGGTTTGGGTATGGGTTTGGACTGCAGCTTGGAGAATGGGGAGAATGTGGCCGCAAAGACGGTAAGTATGACCGTCCTCGTCAGTCGATTCGTTGTTTAGTTGTTCTGACTCTCTTTATCGAGGGGGGAGAAAACGCTGCTATAAATATAAATGGTCTTTAAGCATACGTATGTATTGGATTTCATTTGGGTTTGGATATTGGTTTGAGTTTCTCATTTTAGGGAAGGCTCACACATAAGTGTATATATATATATATATATGTATATATATGTAAATATATTTGCAATACATGCACACCTTTTCAAAGTTATTATTATATGTATGTGTGGTTGATTATTCTGATTCTGTTTATTCTTTGATTAAGGTACAGTTGTGTTGCAAATGTTAGCAAACTGATTGTGAAATTGCTCTAATAGAAAAACTATTTGTATAACTATATTCGTATAACTTATTTCTTATTCTTATGTATTTGGCAGATCATTATTTTGGTTATACCCCGTTCAACAGAATTCTAAGAGTATTATTATTCTCATTTAATACTCATTTTTGGTTTATCCCCTAAAATCCCTCTTCCCCATTTCATAAAAATGGTTTATAATAGATAATATTGTCATTTAGTAGGAATCTTCAACAAGTTAATAGCTAATAAAAACAAGTTTCATTCAAATTCATCATATTGTTTGGGTAGATCATTTAAAATCTCTCGCCAACGCTCGAAAATTATAAATTATAATTTAAGAATTGATTACCGTTACAAGGGGGACTTACAAAGAATTGTAGAGTATCTTCTAGTTTATACAATTCCAAGAAACCCCATTGTATGTAAAGGATCAACAGTATTTATGATTACAACTCTACGTCTGCAATCTATCGATCGGTGCTTTAAATGATCGGTTGTTGTTTATTCGATATTCGATTTTCCAATTCCTGTTCCAGTCCCAGTTCCAGTTTCAGTTCCAGTTTTCCAGCCACACAACAACCGAATTAAAACTGCACAAACGAGGGGCAACAAAATCGAATGGCAAAGCCAGTGAGAATACAGAATACAGCACAAGAGATATAAAGCCCAGATATGGAAATGGCAATAAACTCGTAGCAGCATTGAACATACATAGGAGACGAGGGAATTGGGATTACTAACTGGCGCTGGCAGCGACGCCAGCAGCGGCTGCGACGCTGGCTGTGCAGTCAATGAGGGCATCGACAGCGGCATCGGCGATGAAAGAGGAGAAGCGGAGAGGCGGGCACAAAGGAAAATACAAGGAAAGAAGGAAAAATTCAGGTCCCTATGGTGCTTTTGGGTGCGACAGTCAGCGCATAGAATACACAAACCTAGATATAGATATAGATATATATATTTTATATATATATATATATAATGTATACACACACACACACACAAAGACAGGCACAGAAAATGAGCATATAGATTATAGGGCGCACAATGCGAGAGAAAAGATGCAGAGAGAGATACGAGAGTCGAGATACCTTCAGCATCCCATTGAGACCGAACCGGACCGGACCGGACCGGGACACTGTGGCCCAGCTACATCGAGTGGCAAGTTCCGGACATAATCAACAAAAAAATAAAATAAAATAAAAAGGTAATGGAAAAATACTATCGCCTTGGTCTCGTTAGCTAGAACCGTGTGTCCTCTGTTGGCCCTGGCTCACTCGCTGTCAGGGATATGGCATTATGAAAAGGGACAACGTTGAGGACATTCAGAAGTTTTAGTAGATGCCAAAGCAGAGGGAGGTTGGGTGGACGGGGTGTGGGATTTGTTTAACAGGGTTTCAGTTCAATATAATACATGACCATAATAAATTCTATGGCTAAATCCCCGCTCTGTAGAAAAAGGTCATAATAGATGAGCTTTTATCAAGGAGACTGACTCTGTGTATGTGTGTGTGTGTGTGTCTTTACATTTATTTATAAATGTATGTGTGCGTGTGTGTGTGTGTGTGCGTATGTGTGCATTGTGTGTGTTTCATCCTGGTCATAATCATTCGGTTTTTCGTGTAAAACACAAAATGAAAGGTCATTTTCTTCGCTCGTTTGCTCAGCTCGCTTTCGAAAGGTTGCTAAAGGGCTTCCTCCTTCTCCTACCGCCCACATACTCCTTACACCTTGCCCTCTTCGTGAAACCCCTCAAGTCGGACAACCGAAAAGCATTTGAAAAGTTTTGCTGGTCACTCGATAGCTGCAGCACAAAATATAATGTATATTAATGTCGACTCATCGTCGTCAACTTTGGAAACTTAACTCGAACCACCGCAGCACCACACCACCACGACTCAAGCAGCCGAACAGAAGCCCACCCACTAGCGGATGCTGTGTGGTATAATACCTTTGCTAATATTTACTTATATATATATATTTATATATACATATATCGAATACTCTTGGTCTATGTGTACTTTTCAACCACCAAAAACAACAAAACACACTCCAATCCCATCCAATTCAAACCAATTCCAATTCCAATTCAATTCAATCGAATCAAAATCCTATCCGAACCAAACCGAACCGAACCGAACCGAACCGAACCCAAGCAAGCCGAATCCATATTGTGAGCGTTACCCATTTCTATTTCTTTGCTTCAGCTCAGCTCGGCTCTGAGACTGTTGTATTAAAACTAATCCATCAAATTGCTTCGGGGCGACCCACAACTACAACGATAATGGGTTTAACTACAACATGTTTATAGTTCACTCAATGTGGTTGTTGTTGTATCTGCTGCTGCTGCTGCTGCTGATGATGATTCTGCTGTTGTTGTTGTTGTTGTTGGCGTTCTTGTTATTCGTGCGAACGTAACTCAAACCCAAACTCGAACCCCGGCAGAGGCAATACTTTAAATTACAGATATACACACGTCGCAATGGTATCAACTTCTCAGCATCTTTTAGATAGCTCTATGTATATACCTATACCTGCAAGTGTATGTGTCAGTGTGTGTGTGTTTCGATGAGAGTGTATGTGTGTGTGTGCATGTGAATTGGAAAAAGATGTTGGCGTAAGAATGGATTGGATTCGTTGTGTATATATTGAAGTTGCTTTGGCAGTTTGCTAAACGGATATGTATAATATATATAATTACCTGAGAACCGAGCAGCCACAACTATAGATTGAGTTTCTAATGTATCTTTTGGTGGGCATAACTCCGCTTACGTATGCACATCTACGGAAACTTGTTTAATTTGGCGTGATGCTGAGCCTGAGCACAAGAAAATAAGTAAACATAATATTCGATTTTGTATTATTTATCGCTTTATATTTTTGATATTTGCCAAACAGATTCGGTTGGACCCAAATGATGTGATAATTATTTGACATATCTACGAATGACGTACGTAACGGCTGCTCTTAAATATCAATCGAGATATCGATCACGGATCGTAGGTAAATGGCAGTGGAACATTCGAGTTACCTGAGATCAGTTCAAGGTAAGGATAGAATTTCAACTCGAATTAGTATGTTAGGTAAACTATTGCTATTGTTAGTCCTTATGTATTCAGTGCTTAAAATCAATATAGGTCCACTTGAGTGACGCATAGCGAGAGAACGAACAAGCGATTCCATATAAATAATACCCTAAAATGGTGAGAGTTATGTGTATGTGAGTGTGTGTGTGTCTATATAAGTATAAATCCATATATAAAATGTATTTACGATATGTATAAATATATATTCGAAGCATTATCGTCATACATATCAAAATACACACACTCACACACACACACAGACACACACATACAGAGATTTATATGCCCACACACCCAGCATATATCATTAAAATAGAGAAAAGTACTTTGTTTGGCGGGCGCTACGTCTCCCTATGGCCTCCGAAGTCCCAATCAGAGCACACGCTATATGCGAACCCGACTAACAAGACGAACAGCAGCTCTAGTTACCCCCAGCCCCCTCCCGACAACCATCATCCGAAAAGAAAGGCAGTCGTTTGGTAGCGCCGTCAGATGGTTTGGGAGCAAACAGCTGAAGGGCCCAACAGACGTAGCAAAAACACCCCAAACATCGGACGAGCTTCGGGTTTGCTCGTAACTGACTGACGAACCCACTCGATGACTGACTGACTGACGGGCAGGCTGACTGGCTGACAGTTTGTTCGTTTGGTTGCTTTGTTATTGTCTCTGTTGGCGCTGCGTATTTACTTTACACGTCTGACGCTGGCGTCGACGTCAACGTAAACGTAGACGTAAACGCTGGCGGCGACGTCGACGTCAAGAGGTATTCTGCCCGTCCTTGCCGCATGTCTTGCCCCTGCCCCTGCCACTGCCTGCTGACTGCTCAGTGCTCACTGCTGCCTTGCCACACCATTCGCCTTGGCTTGGCTGCTATGTCTCTTTGCTTGCTCGGTTGGTTTTAGGTTTTGGTTTGGCTTGGCTTGTTTGGGATTAAATATTTCCTATAGATGGGAAAAACGAGTCGGTCGGGTCGGTCGGTCGGTCGAGTCGCTTGGCAATGTTGTCGCTAGTTTCGTATATTTCACTTTGTGCTGAACGTTCGTCCGAAGCGGTTCTCACAGCGCGACGACAAGACTTCTACAATACTTCTACTCTGTGTGTGCTTGTAATTTGAAAAGGAATTTCGATACGTTTCAATTCAATTTGATTTGATTTCAATATAGATTATACTCTGTGAACCACGGTATAAATAAGACTTTGTATATACATATATATCGGCATATGTATGTGTATCTGCATCGAGGCATAATAATCGTGACAGCTATTGAAGTGAGGTTCATTCAATAATCGAATGCGAGTGCTGGATACGGCACACACTCTGCCAAAGTGAGTACCACTGTGCGTATGTGTAATCTGCGATGTAAACAAACGGGGTCTTGAGATTCTGCTCGGCCGCTGCCCCCGGTTACTCCTGTTCTTGTTCTTGCTTTTGTTATTGTTGCAGCTTTGTTTGTGTTTGCAATTAATAAAGCGGCGCGACGCGGCGCCAACGACATCGCAGTCGCAGCTTCGGCAACGACAACAACATCGTGCATTATTTGCATGCCACACGCGGTGGCAAGCAGCAGTGGCAGCAGCAAGTGTTTGTTTGTTTGCATGTCTGTCCGTTATTTAAAAATGTTTGCGGCCCGCGCTTGTTGTTGTTTTTCTTTTTGTTTTTGTTTTGAGTCTGTTAGACTGCACGTCGGCAGCGACGTCGGCTGCGATTTGTTTTGGTTTCGGCCTGTGAATTGTTTTTGTTTTCTCTTTCTTATTCTTATTCTTATTTTGCTTTGATTTTCGCGCTTCTTTCTGTGTTACTGTGTTTTTGGGGTGCCTCCACTGCTAACAGGACATTGACATTGGCTTATTTACTTCCTCATTTATGAGGGTTTTAAATCAATAAGGATAGCACAATTAGAATCAACTGAATCTTTAGGGATTCCCAATTTAAACTAAATAATCAAGGTGAATTAGTGAATAATGACTTGTGAAGCGTTGATAAGAAAATGTTTAATAATAGCAATTAATTAATTTTCAAACTGTTTCCTATACTTCTTAAGCAGTGTGATTAGCAACATGCGAGAATGGTCTGATTAGTAAGCAATTCTTCAACGACTATAATAATTTATATGAAATGTAAATTCTAAACTCAACATTTATTATTTGTATTTAATTAGATCGTTAGTTGATCATTCGCATCATTTGATTAGTTAATCATAGAAGCTATAGTAAAAAAATAAATTATAAAAGAAGACTATCGTTTTATTAAATATACAATCAAAGTAATAAGCATCTATTGCCTGAGTCTATAAAATAATAGAAATTGCTACATTGATTTTAAACAACCCTCGCCTAAGGTAGACATAATCAATAGTTCATAAACGCACAACAAAGAAGAAAAAATGAAAAGAATTGCTGCTTAAATCCCACTTGTTTAGCTACCCTCGCACAACGCAGAATTAATCAAGCAACCCATAATCTGCTCAAAAAATTTCCTATACCTACAACATGCCATGAACTATCAACGCAAAGGTCAAACCCAAAAGCAGTTTGAACTTAAATGGAATACACGATTAACGGATGCGACATAAATAACTCTAGCTATAGATACATCTACCCAAGCACGATGAAAATCAATCTAAAAGATAATAAAGGCTCTCAGAATCACAATTCTCAGGCAGCAAGAGGAAAGGTAGACAGAGGAGACAGTGAGAGTGAGGGAGACAGCTAAACTAAACTGGAACTGAAATTGGAACTGGGGAATGTTAATGCATGGAATACTTGAATTCTAAAAGGCGAAGTTGTAGTAGGTAAAACCAAGAACTAGTTAAACAATAGGAAGATATATGTACAGAGATAGGGAGATACCAAGATACAAAAGATATACAGCAACACAAGGGGAACCCAATGGGAAACAAGAAAGATGTAGCTGAGGAGACCGTAGCCGTAGCTGTAGCTGTAGCTGAGACTGGAGGCTGCCATCAGATGATGATAATGATGACGATGCACGAAAATTTCACGAAGTCCCAATCCCAAAGCAGCCTGACAGCGACGCCAACATCGGCAGAAGCAGCAGAAGCTGAAGCAGAAGCAGTAGGGTGACTATATATTGTGGACTTAGGGCGCGGTATGAGGGCAGAGGGACGACGACTCGAGGCGATTAAGATAAAGTGCCAATCGATATAAGGGAAAGAAAGGCAAAAGCAAAAGCAAAATAAAGCAGAGCAGAGCAGAGCAAAGCTGAGCTGAACAACGCTGAACTGAGCTGAACTGAACAGCGCTAAAGATGTATTCGTACATCCATCCACATCCACAGCTCGAGAGCCCGCCCGAGCTACAAAAGTATATAGCTCAACGACGACATAAAAGGAAATATAAAACCATTTATAAAGCAAGTCAGTCAGGGGAGATTTGAATTGGAATTGATGGTGTAGTGCACTCGACTACAAGTTTGACTGTCTGTCTCACTGTCTTTGTGTGTGTGTGTGTTTGTGTGTCTGTGTATTTGAATCACGAAGCATAGACGAAGTCCAAAACGCTTCGCTCGTTTTGTGTCAAGGTGCGCGCGGGCTGCAAAGTATCTTCAAGATGCCTTGTGGAAGGGTTTTTCGGGCTATGAAACTTTTGCTGCTAAGTAAGTTTCCGACTCACACACACACAAACACACAATCCACACACACACACACACACACACAAACATAAGCAGACAAAGTTTTATGCCAAAAGTAAAGTGAACAGCTGCAAGAGTGAACCACCCCTAAGCCAGGCTGACATACCAAACTGAAAGATAAAACCCAATTCCGTAAATCCATACCAACAGCTAAGACAGCAGCTAATGACCTACTGTGCGAGGGGAAACACGGAAACACTCGATATGAATCGACACAAAACATTACATATCTATATGTATAGCAAATCTTGCTACCGATATTTCAAAAGAAAACGGACATTGCTTTAGGTATTAAGTCATCTTACACAGTTGCTAAATTAATCCAAAAGACCGGCTCTTGTGAGTCAGGCAGGTGGGTTGCTCGGCTGTAGCATCGATAGCGAATGTATCTTGTATCTGAATGACTTCGAGCAATGACTCAGCTGAGTATTACCCTCAATCTGGAGAAGGAAGTAGCGGGGGGCGAAGACGGCGTCTCAGCCAAGTCGTTCACTTTAGTCAAGTGCTGCTGTTGCTAGCATCTACATCCATCAGCGACAACAGCAGAAGCAGCAGCAAGCAGCGAGCAGCAGCAGCGGCGGAGCTATCTGTCTGTTTGTATCTTTAGCTGTGTGCATCTGTAGCTGTATCTGTATGTGTGTGTGTGTGTGTAAGCTCTCAGATATGGGTATGGGCGCTTGGGTGCTCCCATAATGGAGCGTTCGACGTCCGACTGGTTCTGGTTTTGGGGGCTGCGACTGGGACTGGAAAACGTATCGATTTCTGAAGGCGTACGCATCGTTGGCTCAGCAGCGTTTCAAATTTATCAACAGTTTTATGGTTGTATATATAGTTGTGTGCGTATAGCTGTGTGTGTGTGTATGGGAGAGATGTTGGTGTGGTTCGTTCGTATCTGTATCTTATAGTGGGCATGACGCTCGTTCGTATTGCTCGTATATATTCAAACTTTCTGAAGTACCTAGTGTACTTATACAAGTATCTGTGTATATCTTCCGTGATTGTGTGTGTGTGTGTGTGCAGATGGTACTTTTTTCGAAAGAGCGAGGTCAAATTTATTATAAATACAGATGCATATAATATAGAAAGAAAATATGTCTATAATCAAAATACTCGTTCAATATAATGCGTCATATGTTGGGCTCTATGTGTTTGATTACTCATAGATTTCAATATAATTTTGTGATTATTCATTGTCCTTCTGGGGAATTCCAACTGATTCATACAGATATTGAAAAACAAGATAATAATTAAAAATGTTATGCTATTGTTATAAAATGTACAAACATAACTTATAATATATATATCCGAATCTTCCCCACTTCGTCTCTTCGTCAGTTGTTCGAAGGGGCGTATATAGTTCCCGCAAAGTTGCGTAGTTTTAGAGTTTGATTAAGCACTAAAAGTTTTCTTAATCACACAAGTTTTTTGTATTCACAACTTTTACACGTTGCTGAAGGGATGCTTTGCATTTTTGGACTTTAATATTAATGCAATTTAATAAAATGTAAAGCGTCTTAACAGTTGCATTTACTTTTGTACTTACCTAAGTGAATCCGCATTCCAATAAATATATATATATGCTGTATATATGCAAACACACAAAGTTTTTAAATTGCCTAAATATTTGCTTTCGAATTTAAACACTTGTTGCTACTATCGACAGCGTTGCCAGATGGCGTGCATCGAAACGCGGCGAAATTCAAAGCAAAAGCAAGAATAGCAAAAGGAAGCACAAGGCATAAGACAATTGAAAATCATTGTCAATTCGCAAGAATAACAAACTCGTGTCTGCATAAATTGTGTTTTTATTTTAATTACAATTAAACAATAAACATAACTAATAATAACTTTTCCATCTTGTCTATTTGCAGTTCTTTTCATTTTTTATGTTTTAAACTGTTTTGGCGTTCATTTGCGCCAACAATATTTCATTTACAATTCGGGGCGTAAACAATATACCCGTTATGCCGACTATACGGCGCTGCTGTATCATCGGATGCTTATCGAATTCGAGGCAACACCCGAGCATGCAGTTCTTCGCCTTCCCCCGGCCGGACAACCCATTTCATAAGCTGTGGAAGGAAGCATGCCACGCCTCTTTGCGACGCATAATACCATTTAAGAAGCCTGTCGTCTGTGCACTGCACTTTGATCCCAGTGTGCTGGGTGGAAGACGACTACAGTCGAATGCATTGCCTACGCTTCGCCTAGAGGTGCCCTCAAATCTGGAGGCCGTCGAACAGCAGGCAATGGTGGAGGAGATCGAGCGGAGTCGCAAGTGCGCGTATATCAATGCAGTGGTCTATGAGTGGCTGGTGCGAGCCAACATTAATCCTCAGCTACGTGGCAGCATAACCCACGGCATGATCAAGGACAAAGCTGAAAATACACGTCAGGTGATTGGCAGCACATCATTTATAGCAGACAATCGTTGGTTGAATCGTTTTCGCGAGACCCACTTGCAGGGCTTTGCGCAGAAGCTGGCCACAAATCAGTTGAAACCCATGGGAACTTCGCTGTGGATACCCGATATTGTGCAGGATTTGCAGCATTTGTTTCCACCAGCCAGCGCAGAGCGTGTGGCCAAGCTGGAAGAGATGCCGGAGCAGTACATGAACTATATGCAACAATATGGCGAATACGAGGAGGATGACGATAGTATGGACCTCAAGGATCAGAGCTATCAAGAACAACAACAGCAGCATTACGCGATGCAGCAGCAGCATCTGCAGCAACAACAACACCAATTGAATCAAGCTTGGCCGCCCTTCCCAGGCCATCCACATCCTCATCCGCATCCGGGTTTTGGCAGCCTCAATGATTTCTACTTTGAGCGTCAATTGCAGCAGCAGATGCAACAACACCAACAACAACTGCAAGGCCAGTTCCCTCCGCCACATGTGGTACCAGCTCCCGGATCATCCCTGTCTCCACCACAGACAAGAGAGCCATTCCAACCTCAACTGCCACCAAATGCAATGCAACAACGCGCCAGTCCCTTCCAGCCAGTGCAGTTGGCCAAGCGCCCCAAGTTAGAATCCCCTGCTGACGATGAAGTGCAAGAAATAAATGCCACAATCAATGTGAGAGAGTCTCCATTGCCACGGGCTGAATCCACGCAGCTTGACCAACATCAGCG
This sequence comes from Drosophila funebris, assembly GCA_018901825.1. Taxonomy (NCBI): domain Eukaryota; kingdom Metazoa; phylum Arthropoda; class Insecta; order Diptera; family Drosophilidae; genus Drosophila; species Drosophila funebris. The sequence continues at coordinate 6,572,711 of JAEIFK010000688.1, forward strand.
TACGCCAAGTCCAAAGGAGCAAAACAACAACAACGGGGGACGTGATAGTGCCAGCAGCAAAGAGAATGCTCCTAAGACAATCGATTGTATCAGTGGCAAATCAACACCCGTGCTCTCCATTAAAACCAACAGTCCTCCTGCAACTGCAACAACAACAGCATCCGCACCAGCGTCACCAAAGAAGATTATCAATGGGGGTAGTGGCAGTGCCAGTAGTTCCGGCAGTCAAACAAATGGACACACATCACCGGAACCAGATGGAAGCGCGTTGGCAAATGTACTAAAGGAACTCGACAGTTACACGCAGGCGCTCGAATATTTAAAGCCTTTGGAAGATTTTGTACTCTTCAAAGAGAATTTCCGTGCTATTGGTTTGCTATCGCAGCTGGAGCTGGTGCTGCGCAAGGGCGACAAATCCACGCTCATAGAGGGATAAAATGTCAGCTCGCTATGACGAAAACACACAAAATAAACAAAACACAAATGTGATGAACAGTGTACATATAAATTAGCCAATTACTGAAATAGTATTATTAATTTGTCTTTCCATTATATAAATTAAGTAAGATATGTATATATTTTGGGCAGACAGAATCTGTGGCCATTTGTTTTCATCTATGCAACATTCAATGAGATTAAAATAAACCATTAATTTATTCAAACGTCAACATATTTTCATTTTGGTTTCCAAGACATTTCAAAGCAACAGTAACTGTTGTTGTCTAGCAGATCTGGCAACGCTAACCTAGCGCGTATTACAACACTGCATGATTCTCTGTGAATGGCATTTGCTGACTAAAATGATAAACAAATCAGAAACAAGCAGATAAATAAATAAGCATATTTTTTGCGCAATCAACGAAAAAAACGAATAGTAAGAACTAACAACAAATGTCACTGCTAGAGCAATACGAACAGCAATATGCAGCGCTTATAGCTGAAATAACTGCACATATTGGACGTCTACAGCAAAGTACAAGTGAGTGCAAACATAGACAACATATTTTCCTCTGTAATTTGATAATAAACCCACCCACGCAAAGCCGAACGCAATGAGCTGTGCAACAAAATCGATGGAAGCCTGTCGGAGGCACAGGAGCTGCTGGAACAGATGGGCCTGGAAGTGCGCGAACTGAATCCTACACAACGCAGTAGCTTCAACGGGAAACTGCAAGTGGCCCAGGCTGAGTTAAAGCGCCTGCAAACGGAATACAAACAGACAAAGGACAAGGTGCGCTCCCAATCAAACGCCTATACGACGCTTGATTTAAGTGGCACTGGGGACTACTATGAGGATGTGTCCATTAGTAACGATCAAAGGCAACGTCTACTCGACAATTCAGAGAGCATTGAACGCACAGGGAATCGGCTGACGGAAGGTTATCGCGTAGCTCTGGAGACGGAGGCATTAGGCACACAAGTACTCAATGGTAAATATAGTCCATATATAATTATGTTTATTTTTATAATGCTGGTTAATTCTGTGGTAGATTTGCATCATCAACGCGAAACGCTGCAAGGCGCACGCGCTCGTCTGAGGGAAACGAACGCCGAGATAGGACGGGCCTCCCGCACCCTCAACACAATGATGCTGCGCGCACTGCGCGAAAAGGTCGTCCTCTATGGTGTGGGCGTGTGCTTTGTGGTTGCCGTAGGCGTCAGCCTCTATTTAACATTTGCCCCAAGCAGTTCCTCGGCCACGTCATAGTTTGACTAAATAGTTGGTTTTTATATTGTATAAGTTTGGTTTAAAAACTTAGACACATTCCATGTTTAGAGAATTGTTTATTTATTATTAGTTATTAGCATTAGTTTCAACTGCGAGTTATCCATTATGTATGTACGTATGTATTGTGTATATTGATAAACTTCTAGTAACTAGCAAAATACCTATATAACTACTATGCTTGATTCACTATGACTTACGCCCTATAAGTTTATATGAAAGTTTATGGATTTAAATCAAACTTGTTCGTTGGCTCTAATAACTGGGCGCATAAATATTAACAATATCATATTTGTATTAAATATTACGTATTTGGACGTTTTAGATATAAATTCGAAAATAATATTTACAAATAATAAAGATATTTAAAAATATAATAAATTAAGCAAATGAACGAAATACATTGCATTGAGTTCAGCACGGAGCGCCTATTAATTTAGCCAAACTCAATGTTCCCCAACTGCTAGCAACTACACGAGGTAGCTTCCTCATTAATGTCGGACTCAATGACTTTGTCAATCTGAAAGCTTTGTCGTTCCAGTGCCTGCAGTTCCATTTTGGAGCGATTAGCCTGAGCTAACTGGCGAGATATGTCCTGGAACATCTCTTCGATACCCTCTCCAGTTCGACAGGAGGTTTTGTAGGTGGCACTGATCAATGAATGGCACTGTTCACAAAATGCTTCTATATCCTCATCGGTAACTTCAGGCTCTCGGCCCTCAAGATCGCTCTTATTTCCACATATAAATATCTTGGCATTCTCTGCGAAAGTGACAATGTCCAGTAAATGCTGCGATAGCGAGTGAAAGGATGCGGCATTGTCCAAGGCAAATACCAGTATTGCACCCTCCGCAAATTTGTAATACGATGAAGTCACAGACGCCACACGTTCCATGCCGCCCGTGTCCCACAATTGTAGCTATTCAAGATAACACCATTAATGATTAATTCATTAACTATACTTCATATACAAAAAAAATCTTACCTTAAGTTGTTTCTCCCCTACATTGTAAACGCGGTCAATATGGTCTAATCCCAATGTGGATTTGCGGTCTGTATCGGTCACAAATGTGTTGTTGGTAAAGCGTCGAAACAAGGAGCTCTTGCCCACGCCAAAGTCGCCACAGAGAATGACCTTTTGCTTAGGTGTTCGAACCGTTGCCATGGCGTTCTTGCACAGCTTTGATTTGTTAAGTAATGTAATTAAATAAATTCCCACCCACGCACCTGCCAGACACAAAGAAATATCACAAAACAAAATGTAAACAGCTGTTGGCGCAAGGTTGCCACTCAAAGGTTTCTCCCGGTTACAATGTATCGATAGCGAAGTAATCGATTTCAAACTCACTTATCAAGTCGACCAATTCGCCAGTTGATAAGATTTTCCGTTAAAAAGAGTTCAGCATACCGACAGCATTCAAAGCCTAATCAACTGCTGGCTTATACAGAAGATGGCTATGTCAGTTCGTTCGATAGCAATTTTATTGGTGATTTACGCAGCCTTGACACATGGCAAGTTCATATATTGAAATTGCGATATTAAATATTAATTTTAATTTAATTAATTTGACAATAGGCAAACCTGGCTATGGGCCTGGGGAACAGGATTGGGGCTATGTGGATGTACGTCCAGGTGCTCACATGTTCTATTGGCTTTACTATACCACCGCTAATGTGTCCAGTTTCACGGAACGTCCGCTGGTGATTTGGCTGCAAGGTGGACCAGGTGCCTCATCCACAGGCTATGGTAATTTTGAGGAGTTGGGACCAGTTGATCTATATGGCGATTACCGTAACTGGACTTGGGTCAAGGATATGAATGTTCTTTTTATTGATAATCCCGTTGGAACTGGTTACAGCTATGTGGACAACTCGGCATATTTTACAGCTACAAACAATGAAATTGCAATGGATCTTGTGGAGCTAATGAAGGGTTTCTATGTCCTTCACCCAGAATTCGAAACAGTTCCTTTGCACATTTTCAGCGAGAGCTATGGCGGTAAAATGGCTCCTCAGTTTGCCTTAGAACTGTACTATGCCAAGCAACGAGGTGAGATTAAGACTAATTTAGTGTCAGTGGCTTTGGGAGATCCCTGGACATCTCCCATTGACTCGGTTTTATCTTGGGCCCCATTTTTGCTCGAGTTGGGAATCGTTGATCATGATGGATATGATGCCATTATGAAGGCAGCCAACTTTACAGCAGAACTTGTGGAAGAGGAGCGCTGGATACAGGCCACAGCACAGTGGGGCAACACCCAATGGGAGGTGATGAAGGCTTCCAAAGGCGTTGATTTCTACAATGTGCTGAAACTGACAAAAGGTGATAGCTTTGCAGGAAGAATGATTCAAACATCGGAAGGTGAGTCCCCCAAATGTTTAATTCTGATAAATTCATTGAGTAAATGGATCATAGAACGCATGTATCGCACCATGGTGAAGCTTGATTTCGACGAAGATCATGACCAGATAGCAGAGGACCTGATGCGTGGACCAGTGGCCGAAACTTTAGGTATACCATCTCACGTCAAATGGGGTTCGCAGAGTGACAGAGTCTTTGACATACATCGCACTGACTTTATGAAGCCTGTAATACACATTGGTTAGTTGTTCCCTGAGATTATCTTGATCTGCCATTTAAAAGAGGACTTTCTATTGCAGTAAATGAACTGCTGGATAAGACACCGCTCAAAGTGGGTGTCTTCTCAGGCGGTCTAGATCTGATCTGTGCCACACCTGGCACCGTCAACTGGATAGACAAGCTTAACTGGACCAGGAGAAACGAGTACTTGGACGCACCACGCAATGCCATCAGCGTGGATCGGGTCTTGGAAGGCTACGAGAAGACGGGCGGCAACTTAACTATGTTCTGGATCAACAGATCCGGTCACATGGCTCCAGCAGACAATCCGGCTGCTATGAGTCATGTCTTGCGGCAGCTGACGAACTTCGGTTAAGGCTGAAACTCTGAAACAGAAGAAGATAGTCCAATAAAGTGCAGCATTGAAACTAATTACACTAATTTCAATTTTATTTAACTGAGAAAAAAAGAAGCGTGGAGAAAAAAAAGGTAGCGATAAGAGACAACAATCGCAAATGTTAATTATCAACTAGCTTAGTGGCTTCATCAAAATTTATGAGAGTGATAAGTATTAGCTGAAAGTGACAGAAAACTTATCATCTAACTTTGTCACGCGTGGAACCGTCAAAGCCATCATCGATCGTAAATACCCGAAGACAAGAGCGATCTAGGGATTGTCTCCAATCATAATAATTATAAGATTAGAAATATTTTGCGGGCTCCCTCGTTTACCTTCTGATTGGAAACTCGAACCATGTTCAGACGTTCGCCAAACTCCAAGGTGTACGGACGACCTGGGTTAAACTAGTGCAAAATGAATCGTCTATTAATTGGACTCTTAGCGCTCATCGCGCTCTCTGGCTTCGGCGCTGTGAATGGTGAGTGAACTGACCTCATTAAGTAGATAAGTAGAATACCAACTGGGCTTAAGTGGAGAAAGAACTACTTAATATGCTGATCAGGTGCTAATGAACGTAAATTCTAAATTTATACCAATTCTTTCCAAGTAACCAGTTAATCAAGTTACATTTTGTTCCATTAAATAAGAAGATTGTTATCTTATCGACTCTAACCATATCTATAGAGGCGCTACTTGAACAGATTCTGAATTCATAAGAACTCCAATCTATTTATTAAATCTTTACAGTTTCATTGCAATATGATCAAATGATTTCTTTCTCGTACAGCACGTGTGGGTTACGGCCCAGGGGAACAGGATTGGGGCTTTGTCGATGTTCGCACTGGAGCTCACATGTTCTATTGGCTGTATTACACCACAGCCAATGTATCTAGTTATACGCAACGTCCCTTGGCCATTTGGTTACAGGGCGGACCAGGTGCCTCTTCTACTGGATATGGCAACTTTGAGGAGCTGGGACCCATGCAGCTGGATGGCAGTTACCGAGAGTGGACCTGGGTGAAGGACATGAATGTTATATTCATCGACAATCCCGTAGGCAGTGGCTTCAGCTATGTGGATGGTTCTGCCTATTACACAACGAACAACAGCGAAATCGCATTGGATCTGGTCGAATTCATGAAGGGATTCTATTCACTTCATCCGGAATTCAAAACGGTTCCCCTGCACATTTTCTGTGAGAGTTATGGCGGAAAAATGGCACCAGAATTTGCTCTGGAGTTGTATTATGCCATACAGCGCGGTGAGATTGAGAGTAACTTGGTTTCGGTAGCTCTGGGTGATCCCTGGACTTCCCCCATTGACTCGGTACTCTCGTGGGCACCGTTCTTGCTGCAACTTGGCATTGTCGATCAGAATGGTCACGACAAGATCGAGGCGTCAGCATTGAAGACCAAGAACTACGTCGACACTGGAAAATGGACATTGGCTACATTGCAATGGAGCGCCACTCAATCTGTGGTGTTGCGTGAATCAAAGGGCGTGGATTTCTACAATGTGGAGACTCCGACGCGTGGCGATAGGTATTTAAGGCAGCTGGACTTAATGACTCCCGAGGGTAAGTTTCAAGAAGCAAGTGTGACTATCAATTTATAGAGATTATTTTAAAGAACGCATGTATCGTACCCTGGTGCACTTTGATATTGATGAGAATCGCGATAAGCTGCTGTCGGATCTGATGAGGGGTCCAGTTACAGAAGCCCTCAACATCACCACTGGCGTCAAGTGGGGCGCCCAGAGTGGCACGACATTTGACAAGCAGCGCGGTGATTTTATGAAGCCAGTTGTACACATTGGTAAGGACATCGCTTAATGAAGAATCAAATAATTCATTAATATCTCTGTTTACATCTGTTTAGTTGAGGAACTTCTGAATAATACTACTCTCAAAGTGGGAGTCTTTTCTGGTGGCTTGGATCTGATTTGTGCCACACCCGGTGCTGTCAACTGGATTGCGGACATGGAATGGAATGATAAGAATGCCTATTTAGCTGCTCCCCGTGTGGGCATCAATGTAGACCGTGTGCTGGAGGGTTACGAGAAGACTGCTGGCAATTTCAGCATGTTCTGGGTCAATCGGTCTGGTCATATGGTGCCCGCTGACAATCCTCAAGCCATGTCCCATATTCTGCGCTATTATACCAAATTTGGATAGGAATATACAATATGCATTATTCTCTAACATTCGAAAATAAACATTCATTAAACTGCATATTTGAACATTCGTATTATCTACATACAATTAATAATCGATACAAAATTCAAAGTAAACTTGTCCAAATATTACGATCAAATCGAACAAAAACGCAAATTCGTTCCAGCAACTGTAAAATTCTCGCATGCGCAGTAAAAAGATACTGAGAAAGAGAGAGAGAGAGCGGGCATGCTATCGAATAAAACTTTACAACCCTCTCTCCGTATAACGGCCTTGCATATGTGTGTGCTGCCATTATCTACATTGTCGCACCCAAACACTCGCACTCTCATGAAAACACACTCGCACACACACACACACACAGATACACACATGTTAAAGTTGCGCGCTGCTTGGGCTTATCACAAGCTCTCCGCCGGCGCAGAAAAGTGCTCTCAGTGCGCATTCGCGCTCACAGAAACTGAAAAACAGAATGAAAACAGCAGCCGCTGGCAGCGGGTGGGCAGCTATTTTTATAACCTACGCTGTTCTAGTCGGAAAAATTAAAAGCAATCGCACACGTGTGCATATGCGTGTAATAATTTACATTAACAGATTTTAAAAACAACCAAGTATAGTGCATTGATAAAAGGTTTGATTAAAAGTGCACGAAACGCAAAAAAAAGTAAATAAGAACAAAACACAACAACGGGCGACGTTTAGTTGCTGTCAACGCGCATAATCGTAGCCATCGCACACGGACACACACATACACAGGCATTCCATAAATACATGTGTATGTATGCATGCATGCACATGACAATTGCCGTGTGTATGAGAGAGTGAGGAGTACAGGGCATAGACACAGGGTGAGTGAGCGTAGCAGACAAACAACAATAAGAACAATGAACGAATAATTCTATTTTTTTAAACTTTTAGGTGCAATTTTAATAGATATATTTACAAGGTAAAAGACTACAACAACAAACACATACAGCAATGCGTGTGCGCGACAAACGAAGACAGCAAAAGGAGCAAAAGGCTCAAAAAGTCAGTGATAAGCAAAAGGTAAATAAGTGTTTTATATTTCAATGCTGTCAATTATTATTTATCATTAAATCATTGCAGCCATCAGACGCAGAATCGAAACCAGACGCAAGCAGCAAAGCGACACCCGCGACACCAACAACAGCAACCACCACAGCAATATCAGCAACAACTGCGACAACACAACAACCACCCACATTGCCAGCTACTGAGAAAGTCGCGTTTGATAATCGCATCAAACGGAAGAACGTTTTGGCCCTGAACGAGAAGGTAGCGGCTTTGCGGGAATATGATCGTCAGCCTGTCTATAAGCATGTGGGGCGTATGTTCAATTGCAGTCCGGATCAGATCAAGCGTATTGTGCAGCAAAAGGAGGAGATATTACGGGCGTGGGAACAACGCACCAGGCGAAGTCAGGATGCCAAGACACAGGAGCTGAAAGTTGTACGAGTATCGATGCTGGGCAAGGCCGTCTACGATTGGATACGTCGCATGATGTACTATAAAGATTTTACCATATCCGACGGACTGATACAAAAGATGGCGTTGCAGTTTAAAAGCTCAATGGGACTGAATAACTTCTTTCCACATCAGGAATGGTGTGACAAGTTTCGTACCACGTACAACATTCAGCATAACGATACAAAGCTGCTTAAAATTGGATATACCCAGAGTTATTCGGTGCAGATCAATGATATTGCCAAGGACGTCATGTCGGAGTGCACTCCAGCAACAGATCCAGTGGTTGATGCCGCAGATGATGACGAAGAGGATATAAGTCTGGCCACCATTAGCGGTAGCAGTCATGCCGATGAGGATGATATTGATGTTGACGTTGATGGTGGTGGCGATTTGAGCGATGAGGAGGAAAAAGATGTCAAACCATCGATCAGTGAACTCAATCAAACACGTGTACTGCAGCCTTTGCCGCAACTGATGCGGCTACCACAGGTGCCTCCGGGCACATCTCAGAAGGTACTCCTGGCCACACCCATACTTCCGCCTGGTGCAACTGCTGGCGGTGCCCAGACAATGACAATCATACCACTTGCCACGCTGGCGCAGAGCATAACGCAACGTCCTGTGTCACAGCCACACCCACAACCAAAAACGGGAATGCCGCCGCCAATGCTGGACATTAAACAGGAGATTAAAACGGAGCCTAAAGATGCTGACGAATTGGAGCCGGCGGAGGAGCAACAGAAAGTGGAGGAAACTGTAAAAGAAAAGTCAATTGAGGAGGAGACCCCTGTGCGCATCAAGCAGGAGCTAGACAGCGATGGCGAACTTCTCGATGATGACGATGACGACGATGCCAATGGAGGCCGTTCTAGCGTAACTTCATTGGCCGAAATTCTAGCTGCCAATGTGGATGACGAAAAGCAATATATTGAACAAACACGAGCCTTGCGCCTACGTAAGCGTAGTCTTAGTCCTACAACAGATCTTGCCACGACCATGTCCATATTACCGCCTATGCCAACACTGACCAAAGCGCCAGTCGCACAATCTCCGGCAAAGCGTCAACGGCAGCACGATGACAACAACAATGCGGGCAGCAACCAATCAATAATCAGCTGTGCTGAGGCGCGCAAGTACCTGAAGCTACTGGAGGAGTTTGCCCTGTCCAAGGAGAACTATCGCCTAATTGGTCTAATTACACGCGCAGATGAAGTCATGCGAGAGCTGGCCGATGAATAGAATGATAATTACAATAGTTATAGTACTATTATAACGACAACAATTATAGTTTGTAGCACATCTTGAAGATGCAATTGGATGCAATCAATCATAGAATACGTGTATATTATAATTTGTATTTTATTTTCTACGTTTACCAAATACAACAAACCAAATGTAGCACCTAAACACACGTCAATTGTATTGCTCACATGTGCCGCCACACAGTCAGACTGTGTGTGTTGTCATCGTCGTCGTCTGTTTCGTTTTGCGGCGAGATAACCGGAGTCAGCTACTCATGCATATACTGCCTTGGACCCAGGCCCCAGCACGAATAAGTCCAAATATATGCGCCGTCTCTTAGTGCGCATGTCTGCCCTTAGCTGGTGGTCAGCGTAGCGGTTGCTGTTGTTGTTGTCGGCAATGCCGCGGTCTCTCTCAACGTTATTCTCATTATCTCACTCTCTGAAGCATTCTCACATGCTCACCAACACTGGCAAAGGTCGCTAAATTCGTATGTGAGCAAGTGTATGTATGTGTGTGCGTGCAGTGGGTGGCAATGCATGTAATGGGCGCACAGGGTGACTGTAAATATTTGTTCAAAACAAATAAAATGTTAATTACATAGCCTCTTAGGGTCTTTACAGAGCGCACTTATAGAATGATATTAAGCTGTTAATTAATCAAGATACGGCTACTCTCAGTATTTTAAACGGAAAAATACAAATATATTTATGTAAATTACTCAAACACGTAAAATTACACATTCTATTCAACCTATTGGTATGATAAGTTAATTCATATTTATTTATTCACTGCCGGTATAAAATGATGTAAATCATTCTGTTGCTTGAGTTTTGATGCGCATGTCTGCCCTTAGCGGCAGACTTAGCCTGGCCCAGCTCACGCTCTCTGCGTCGCATGTAACAGCTGTTCACCAACACATGCCTTACTTGCATTTTTATAAGAATGCATGTGAGTGTGTGTGCATACTACAATGATGTTATTAAGCATCCCACTAGGCCATATGGCCACAGGGTGGTTATACAGCAAATACATATGTACATAAATATTTTTTTGTTTAAAAACATTTTAAATAAAAAGCAGTTTTATCAAACTTTTGAGGACGATCTTTACAATTTACCATTATTATTTGATGCATACATAATCTTCCAGCTTTTAAAATAACGAGCATACTTGCACATATGCACACACATGTGTGCATGTACGCAATTAAAGACATTCAATGAGCGTGAGTTGATTGATGGCAGGAATTTACCCAAACGCAAACGCGCAAACTACACATGCATACATGTAGATACACTTTTGTGTATAAACTCGAAAATACGTATATACATACACACATCTAAACACACAGACATGGGCTAATCAATCAATCAATCGACAACAAGCAGCGCTCGCAGAGTCACACATTCAACGTCATCGTCAGTCTGTGATTGGCGTTGCCACAGGAAGGTCGTTCAAGCATACGTACGTATGGATGTACGTATTTAAAGAAAACTGAATAATATGTAAGTTATGGCAATTAAAAATAAAAATTTTGGGTATTATATTAGAGCATATTAAAAACAGTGCTTCTCTTTTGATTATAGTTTGCGCACCATTTGACTCTGTTACTTAACAGAGCACTGTAGCATTTAACAGACATCGTTCTGCTTGAAGTTGGCCGTGCATGGAATGGCGGCATTGCCAGATCGTTTCAATGCTGGGAAGCGCCAGTTTTGGTGCGAGTTTTTGAAACTCTATCAACAAATGCCAGAGCTATGGGATGTTCACCATTCGGACTACAGAAATAAGGAATTAAGAAACGAATCATACGAAATTCTTCAGACAAAGTTGACAGAGATTGAGCCGAATGCAACGAAAAGCGATGTGGGCCGACGAATTAACATTTTTCGTACAAATTACAGACGAGAACAGATGCGTATTTGGAAACAGCAAGACTTGGGATTACATCCGAACTTGTGTAAGCCCACGTTATGGTTTTACGAAAATATGAGTTTTCTGCAGACGCAGGAGTCCTTTCAGCATAGGGCGAAGAGGCCTCGTTTTTGGCCCAAACCTGATGAACAGCAATCGCATAACTTTAAGACAGATGTAAGTTCATATTTCTGTTTAGATGTTCCATAGCTGGCTTTAATGTTCTTTCATTGCTTACAGAGCACGATGGATCCACTGGATACCACATCAGCAGTTTTCCTAACACCTGCAAACAATAACCGAGAGACTATACCAGCAGAGTTTGATGAGAGCATGCTTCTCAGCCCAAAGATTGAAATATTCGATAATGAGCCATGCTTGGAAACCAATAGACAAGTGCAGAATGATGAAATTAAGATGGATACAGCAAATACCAGTGCGTCAGATGTTAACGAACCAGCCGGCTCTGCCTCATTAACTATGACTGCAGTTAAGAGTTTAAAGACTGACAACTCATCATCAATTATAAGCGAGGCCTCCGAAGCACTAGCAAAATCTTGGGCTATTCAATACGAGGAGATGGCGCCTACGCAACGTATTCTGGCGCGAAAGGCTATCGCCGATATTCTCTTCGAAGGTTGTATGGGAAATTTGCGTATTAATCGTGGCGAGCGCACTACTGTGGGTAATCATGTTTAAGATTTTGTAATGATAATTTAATACTTAATATAATTTATAATGTATATATAATATATATATAAAGTAAATCTAAAATGTTAAATCAAGCGCGTAAGTTTGATAACATATCGATAACATTGTTCGACGAACTTCGGAGTGGTGGTAGGACGATTTCTTTGGGCTAAACAGGCATATCGATTTCACAGCTGTTACCTAGATTCAAATCTGTCGTCCGTTATTAATAATTAACTTTTAAATTAGAAATGTAGTTTATCAATTCTTCTGAGTCGTTAACGTTACGAACTTATTTTAAAAAAAGCAGATTTTTATGTTATATGCTACTAAATCAACAAATAAGCATTATTAATATTTTAAATGAGCAAGAACTGCTTTAAATATTGACATTTACTTATAATTTAATCAAAATTAGTTATTAAATCTCAACTTAACTCGGAATGACTAGTCTTTAACTACTCAAATTACTTTCAAATTTGATTCAGTATATATACAAGTAACTTTTTCGCTAACATCTAATAAAAAGCGAAATGAAAAATCTTAATTAGCGACATGTGCATGTGGTTGAGTGCTGTGGAAGCAGCTGTGATGACCACCCGTCTGTCGAGCGGCCACCGCCCATCCGGTGATGCACTTAACGCGTTTGCAAATGATTTGAGCAGCTGTTGCCACTGCACCTGTGCTTGAGCCTGGACAACGCCTGCTTGTCTTAATGCCGCCTGTTTGCCATTTTACGTGTAATTTTGCCTAGCCCAACCGCATGGAAAAATTCAAATCACTGTGGATGTGGCTGTGTCTGAGGCTGCAGCTGTAGCTGGGATTGGGGCTGGGGCCGGGCTCTGGGGCTGGTTGACTGTTGACTAGTGACGGGGGCCTAAGCCGCTGTAGCATTTTGCACCTGTCGTCCTACGCATGTGAAAATCAAGCGCAACTTTAATTGATACAACAACAGCTACAACTGCAACAGGCGAAGAAGGGGCCAAAAACAGGGCTGACTCCTCTACTTGCACGTGTTGCAGTGGGACTGGGATTGCAACTGCAACTGGGATGGGACTGCAACTAGTCGCGGCAAAAATGTTGTAAAAAATGCGTGGAGTTGCACAGCTGCCAGGCTGGGAGACGTAGATGAGGCTGAAACTATGCTTGGGGGAAAAGTGAGCCCTTGACACGGCAATAACAACAACAACAAAAACAACAGCTACGGCAACGGCAACAACGAGAGAATACAACACACTGCAAAGTTTTGTAGCCTTAAATGGGCATTGAAATTAAATGCAGCTGCTTTAATGACGCTGCTGGTTGCAGCACTTGGAGCGTTTGCGGGGCGGAGGGTGGGCAGCGGGATGCGTATCAAAATGGCCTAAACAAATCTGTGAATATGGCACAAAGGCTGTTGTAGCAGTTGTTGCTGTTGTAGTTGTTGCTCGCTGCCTGGTGGGCGTTTCATGTGGCAGTTGTTGCCTGGGCGTGGCGCCACAAAATGAAATGCATACAAGCGACTGCGCCGGTGGCCGCTGTTGCTGCCGCCTCGCTCTCAACGTGGTGGGCGCCAGTTAACAAAGAAAACAACAACAACAACAACAACAAGCACAACAACGAATGCAACAACAACGACAGCAACTTTTGCCTTTTTGGGCCGTTTAATGGGAGTTGCCGTTGCCTTTTTTGGTTCAACGAAATCAAGAAACAAAAATCAGTTTATCGCAAGTTGTTGCTGCCGCTGTTGTTGTTGTTGACTTTGGAGTTTATGTTGCCGTTGCCGTTGCTGTTGCTGTTGCATTGATGATGATGTTGTTTGCTCAAGTTTACGTATATAAAAATAAATTCGCTTTGTACGCGATTTGAAATGCAATTCAGTCCCAAAAACGAAAGACTTAGGCAACGAACTCATTGGAACTACGTCTTATGATTGCAATTTGAAGCGCAGCTACAAAACCCTTCTGGCACGACTCCAACATCTATAAGGTGCTCATCAAGCGCCATAAAACTGGCCAATTGAGGTCTACATTTTCCTCTCGATGCCAAACGGCCAAACGGCCAACTGCCAACTGCCAACTTCCAATTGCCAACTGGCGACTGCCAACGATCGTTGGCTGAGGTCAATTGCGATGCTACCGAGAGTTGTAGAGCTGTGGAGTTGCAGCCGGAATTGATTGCAAACTTAATGAGAAATTTCCAATTTGTATTGGACGATAACGCGACTCATCAGCTGCAGCAAGATTCGCTGTCGTGTTGTTGTCGCAACGCGTTGTTTGTGCACACTGTGTAAACATGCCACAAATAAACAATAACAAATTGAATTTCTCACACACAACCGAGGCACGCGACAGCTTAAATCAACCCCCAAATATCGCGTCAGACACTCAGGTGCAGACCACGCGTCTGTCTGCCACATTTAGGGGTGCGTTCATGGAAAAGCTGTTGCTTCACAGCGACTCAAAAATCACACGAGAACTCGCACAGTTGTTGAGAATGCGCCTGGGAACGGGAATCGGAATTGGAATCGGGAATAGACGTGGGATGGGCATGAGAATGGCCAGGGTGAGCACATCATGTGAACTGTCCCTTGGCCTGTACAGTGAGGGTAAATTGCTGGTCGTCTGTTCGCTAATGAGACTGGGAATCGAGCAGCAACTACAACAACAACAACAGCCTGAACTTGAGCGGAATGTGGGCGCGCAGACGCAGCCGTTTGGCGTGACGAATAATGTGAGAATGAGAACTTTATTAAAACGCTGTTTGGCTTGGATTTGTTTTGTTACATATACCCAGGCAGCGAAGCAACAAAGGGTGTATTAGGTGTATCAACAATTGAAGCCTGAAATGAAACAATTGTCAAGTGCGGACAGTCAAGTTGAGGGAGTTGATCACTTTGCCAGCCCATAGCTCGACTAGTATTAAAGCTAGACATATAAAATTTGGCATGTAAATACATTAGTTAAAGAACTAGTGAACTGTATATAAGAAATAGTTGTAAATAATTATTAATTAAATTTGTTCAACTATTAACTAAGGCTCTCAGTTGTCAGTATATACTGTATGTTTTGCTGAAATCATTTTTGTGCAGGGTATCTTAATATTGCAGCCACGCAACCCACAAATTTAGTTAGTTGTTGTCGAAAATATTCTCAGTTGTTGCACATTTGGAGTGTTCTGAAATTGTTGAAATGCTTTTCACACGAACAGCGCTGTGAGAAAGCGCAACGTGGGACTGTGAAAATTGTGAAGCGAAGAGAAGGCGGAGCAGAACTTTTTCGATTGGAAGACGACACACACACAGACACCTGCACAGACACCTGCATATGGGTCAGCAGTGGCATGTGTATGTGTGCCGTATGCATGTTAATGAATTGGGAACTCATTTTGGGATCGGGCGAGTGGCTAAACGCGGGCATTACAATTAAAATTAAAGCATAAGCCCCATAAAAAGTGACATGCTGATCGCACAATTTGGCAGCAGCTGAAAAGTTACTGTAGCTCTTAGCGGGTTTGCTGTCAGTTGGCTCGAAGCTTGTGGAAACTTATGCGTTAATTAACCAAAAAGGATACGGCGCCTTTTGATTTTTATTTGGGCGAAACTTTTATGGTCAATTCAGCCAGGCAGAAAGATCGAAAGCAACAAAAAAAAAAACAAGAACTTAACCCAAAAATGTTGGCTCATTTTATGGGCCGGCGACACCTTTTAAGAGCGCCAATCGAATCAATGTTTTAACACGAGAATACCATTTCCAAAACGGGCTCATTAAGCACTGCCGAATAACCCAAAAAAAACAAAAATGAAACCTATAAAAAATTATAAAAAATATATATATATAAAAGGATTGCTTTGAATTCTACGAATGCTGAAATTTTGTGCGGCAGCTGCAAAAGGAATTGAATTTGTGAGTCGAGAGTCAAAGAATTGGGAATTGGAATTGGAATTCATATTCATTTGATTTCACAATGCTGCGAAAGTGAAACCAAGCGTATCAAGCGGCAGCTGAACGCAGCAGAGGCAGGTGAATGAGGCATCAACAAAATGCCTGTTGCCCAAAAACTGGCACACATCTTTTTTTTATTGCAGGCAGCAGAGGAATGAAGCACAACTTTGACAAGAACGCGCTGGACAAGTTTTGGCAATTTGAAAATCTCTGCGCTAATTACCACAGGCCAAAAATGAACAGAGGAAGCAACAGCAGCAGCATCAACAGCAGCAGCATCAACAGCAGCAACAGCAACAACGACAGCAGCTGCCTTCGTCTGCGTCTTTGGCCTGCCTAATTGAACTCATCAATTTGGGAGCTAATGAAGTGGCAGTCAGTGGACGCAGTAAACGCAGTGGACCAGTTACCATTTACCATTGACCAGCTACCACACTGTGGCCAAAAACTGTCGTCTTGCATTTTCAGGTCCAGCGAAATTGCAATGCATGAGGCATCATGCTCCACCAAAAAGCGGAGCTGATCGTCGTGGTCTGATAACGGCGCATAAAACACAAAATGCACACAAGTGCTTTCTGCACAGTCTCAGTCTGTGCTACCGGCTGGCCATTTAATTAGCAGGTTAATTGCCCATGAGGCGGCAAATGCCGCCAAGCCAAGTTTGCATGTTGCCAACCCGCCAGTCAGCAACTTCATTAATAATAACTTTGTCTATAGGTTGAACCAACTGGCGATACAAGCGCCGATGCGGTTGGCATATCCAACTGCATCTCTGGCTGCATTTGTCATAGACAACGACCCGTTTGGCTGCTTGCTATCGACGTGGCCAATGACAAATGATATGTTGACAGCAACGCAACGTCAGCAGTTGCTAAATTTTGACACTGTCTTATCGAAGCTGCGATTGCCAGCAGTACGCGAATGAATGAGGCACACAGACGCATCTGCCACAAGTCCATTGCAACGACAAAAATATTGTGAAATTGCCATAACACGCAGTTCAGCGAATAGGAGGGGGGGGCAGGGGGTGTATCAAAAGGGAAGTGAACAACTGACAGTAGCAGCAACAGGCAGCGGCAATATTTCATTGTTATCTGAAATATCTGCATCAGTGAAGGTCTTTAAGTGCCCTAAGTAGCTGACTCTTAAGGCTGAACAGCATCGATCATCATTGATTCGAATTATCAGGATAGTTGCGCATTTATGCACGACAGTTGTCCGGTTAAATCCCAATTCCAGTTAAACTTGGTGATAGATAAGAAGAGAGAGAGAATCAATGTACTTAGAATTCATTTATATTATTTAATATATAATATAATATTTAAATATTAACATAAGAGTTGAAAATACTTATAAATATAAACGATAAGTTTTCCTAAGCTGCATTTCTCCTGTTCCTCCTTCTCCTGCCACTTCCGATCAACTGAAGGGGTAATACCTGGCCGCTTACCCCAGCGGAGAGTACACTTCCACCCCTTTGCAGATACACACCACTGCACGCTCAGCGCAATGGAATCCACATAAAAGTCTACCAAAAACACCCCGTAATTACCCCTGCAGTTCCCCTGCCAAATGCCCCTTAATTACCCCTGCCAATTGCCCCTCAAACCGCATGCGCGTATAGCTATTGCCCCTGTTCAGAAATCCAGTGGAGAGTTGCTCGCGAGAGAGCGTAACGATTGCTGAGAGCGAGAGAGTGCATAAGCACAAGCGCGAGCGAGCCTCAAAACGAAAGACTTAAGAAGCAAACGCGAGCTTCGGCCGAAAAGAACGAAACGAAGTGTGGCGTGTTTGGCTGGTGACTCAAGTGGCATGCCTAGCTGCAATACGACGTTGTGGCCCGCACTGCGCCTGTGCCACAAGCAACGAATTGCATTTGTAATCATGCGGAAATGATCGCGTTGACCTTTCAGCAAGTTGCAACTTGCAACTTGCCAGTTGCAAGACTGAAGACTGTTGTCCGCATTCTGTGTCTGTTTCTTCGTCTGCATTCCGCGGTTGCAATCTGTTTCTCTCTGCGGCAAGTTATGATGGCTGCTGGGCTCATCCACCAGCCGCATCCCCATCCGCATCCACATCCACATCTACATTCTCATCCTCAGCTTCAGTCTCATCGCCTGGCCGCGTTATTTGCATGATGTGGCGACCTTTTGATCTGCTTTCGGCTTTCAGTCAATACAATTATTGATTTGCCTCAGCCTTTCTCCCTGAAGCGCACTCTGTCCGTGCCTTATTGTTGGTTTGCTGCTCCAACTTGATCGTCTCTTTGGGTCTGCCAAGGTGAACCTGAACCCTGTGACTTGAGCCGCAATTTGCAGACTGTGACGTGTCTGCAATTTTGTAGTTGCAATCAACTTGAACTGTGCTGAAAGATTGGCCTTCCAGGCCTACGTGCCAGGTGTCAGGATCAATGTTGCATGTCCAGGTCCAAGCTCAAGCTCAACCCATTTGGATCACAATTAGTCACTCACTCAAGGGATTAACACACAGAGCTCACAGATCACTTTATTAAAAAGCCAACGTTGCACGCTGCACGCTGCACGTTGCACGTTGCAAGCTTTTATATAAATGGCATTTTAATCAAAATTGTCGCCTGCGGTTGTGTATTAATATTGGGCATTATGAAAACAAATTGCGTGGACAGCAGCGCTGATGGCCAACGACGGCGCACAGCGCAGGCCAGACAACAACAACAAGAATATCAAGAGCAACAACAACAAATGGAATCTGCCTAAATGTTAAACAATTTACACCGGGCAGACACCGTCACGTTGCGCTGCGCCGTCGTGCATTAGTCAGCCAGGGTTAACTCCATGCTACGGCTAAAACTCGTCTCCATTTTAGCCCAAGTTGTTCGCTCTTGGTCAAGTGGTCTGGCTAACTGACAAACTGGCCAGCTAGCTGCTTGACTACATACATGCAGTGCCTGGCCTCTTTGGGCCGTAGCCGGCGCGTCTCTAGTCTAGTTGATTTAATTTCAACGTCACGTCGTCATCGTCATAGTCATCGTCATCCTCATCGTCGTCGCCGTCGTCATCGTCTGATTTGAATGCATTTCTGCGGCAAGCGTCTGAAATTACATGAACTGCCTAACCAAACCAGACTGACTGTTCAACTGCGCACAACTGGGAACTGCCTTTCGAGGTCATGGGAAAATCACTTTTCAACTGGTTTAGACTTTTATTTATTTTCATATTGCATGCTATTTCTGCTCTTCAGCTGAGGCTCATGTCAAATATGGTGCTAAAAACGTTTAAAACAAATAAACAAAGCGTTAACATTAATCAAAACGGCATAAGATACTTTTATCAGCTTGTAAAATATTAAATATTTGCAAATATATAAAATATTTCTGCAGCTTCCCCCACATATTTCAAGTTATTATTTGAAAAGCAATAAACAAATATATTTCAAATATTTATTATTAAGATTACGACTTAAATACATTTAGTTTATTAATTTATTTCATTTATCTCTCGCATTCTAGGGTATTATTATGCTAGACAAAATCAATGAAGCTTTTGTCGTTGTCTTGGCCAATCGCTTTGGCATGCCAAACAATTGCTCAAGCTTTAATCGCTGGCAATTGAAGGCAAATTGAAATCCATTGAACCTTTCGAAAGCAAATTGAGCGCCCACAGCGGTACAAGACAAATTTGGAGCTGTTAGTCGCAATTAGAGGACTTCGGCGTGGTCTGTGGCTGGCACTGGATTCAGTTGTTGGCTGTCGCCAACGCCATTGAAATTGTGTTAGCGTTCCCACACAATTATTGGGCCCTGGACAACAATACGTTTCCTGTTTCAAAGGAATCCAAATGAACAATTCAAATTAGCTAAACAAATGCGCGCGAACGTGAGAACTTCAAATGAGAAATGAGAGCTTGAAAAGTGTTAGCTAGATCAGGGATAAAGCAGCTAGGATAACATTGCCACAATAGGAACAATAGATAAGCCAGCAAATGCTACCATCTGCTCCATAAGAGATTGCCTACGTCTTCGTCTGCGGCTTCATCTTCATCTGTTCATCTGTTTTCTGTCTTCTGTCTTCTGTCTGCTTCGACAGCAGCAGCTGGCTCTGTTCTTGTGGTAATTGACATAAGCTTTAATATTTTTATGTTAATGTGTCATAAAAAGTTTGTGCAGTTATCGATCGTAAAACTGGCATAAAAATTCGCTAACAATCAAGAGTTAATAATAAAATCCAATTATTTATGGCTTACACGTAAATATTGTTTAATTCTTGTATTCGCATTTACACTTTTTATTTATTTTTTTGAAGTTTGTAAAATTGTGCTAAAAATCAAACGTAAATGCACAATAAAAGCGAGCGATCTGTCTGCAGCATTTGCAGCTGCGTAAGTTAAAATTGTGTTAAAAATCAATTAAAAGTAAACTAGTTAGCATGCGTCAGCTGCAAGTGGGAGAGCATAAGATACCCTGCAATTAGTTGTTGGTAGTATGGGATCTGAAATCTCAATTCCCACGCATGAAACTGCATATCTACACAATATCTTCTTCAGTCTGTTTCATCATTTACTCAACTTAATTAATCATTATTTGCTTCTCTATATAGTTACAGGGTATGTGAATAAGCGCAATATGAATATTCATGTTCATATAACCACAAACACTTTTCGTTATGGAACTATTTACATAAATAATAAGTGCAAGCTACGCATGTTGATATACATATATATGTGTGTGCGTGTGTGAGTGTGTGTGTGTGCGCTTTGACTGCAATTAAATATCAATTAAAAAATTGCAATGCAAATGCGCACGCACCCAAAAGAGGCAGAAAAAAAAACGAAAGACTTAAGGCACAAACTTGGCTTGACTGCGTGCTGTTCACCTTCGGAGACCCCTCGCAGCGTGTGTGTAAATTTGTACACACATGAGTGTGCACATACATACGTAAACACTTAAGCTGCAGAATTTACGAGTTGGCCAGCAGACAAAACGACAAACTTTATTAAAAATATCGCGATTTCATTTGAGTATTTCGGGCCGACAGTCGCAAGTTCAAGTCGTTTGTCATTTGCACACCCCGCTGAAGCTGACGGTGACTGCGATGGCGATGGCGATGGCGATGGCAACGTCAACATTTTGGACTGCAACAACGAGTGCGATTTGTTGTGGCATTTGCATAAATGAATGCACCTTTAAATGGCTTCTGGCGCAAATCGACTGCAGCCGTTCGAGTAATTAGAATCTACGTATCGTAGACTGTTAATTATGTGGAAAATGGTCAAGTCAAGGAGCTGCAACAACAACTGCCAGGCGTATTAGATTTGCTAAATGGCTTATGTAATTAGCAGTTTAATGTTTAATTAAATGAAATTGAGTCATTAAACTCATTCTGTCTCAATATATATATGTGTGCGTGTGTGTGTGTGTGTGTGTGTGTGTGTGGCATTCCATAAAAATCAATCATCAATCATTATTTAGAAGATTTAAAGCCATTCAATTACAGCAACAAGGTCAAGCATGAGTATTTATTGAAATATTTTGATAGTTTTCTATCATTTATGTATTTTCTATAAATATTTATTATATTATTCTTATTTTGTATTATTATTATTTATATTCACATTTTATCTGAATATCTTTTGTCCGCTTTTGCTGCATTTCCACTTCCTTCTCCAGAGCAGAGCAGAGCAGAGCAGAGCAGAGCAGAGCAGAGCAGAGCAGAGCAGAGCAGAGCAGAGCAGAGCAGAGCAGACCCTCGAGTCAGAAGTCAAGTCACGCGGAGCATGGCCAAATGGTAGTCGAACTATTTTGCTTATCGGCTTGTCTATAACTCGTATCTGGCTGCCAGCCTGTGGCCTAAATGGCTGGCAACATTTTCAACAAGCAAAGCCAAGGATTTTGTTGCGCCTGCAACTGCAACTGCATCTGCATTTGCGTCTGCGTCTGCGTCTGCGTTTGTGTCTGCGTTTGTGTCTGCAACTTGCGTCCCACGGCAAAGATTTGGCGCCATTGAAATTGAACAACATGCAAAAAAGAATTGGAGCTGCAACTGCAAGCAACAGCAACGGCAACAATAGCAACAACTGCAAGCAACAACAGCAACAACAGCAACAACAATAACAGGCTGCAGTTTTGTCTTACACGGCCACGCAACTTAGATCTGTGTGTCCACGATTTCGTTTTGCTTTTGTGTTTTGGCAATGCTGCAACGTTGCAACAACGGGGTCTCTATTTGGTAGTGAAAACGATTTGCCAGTTTGGTGCCAAGTTATGCGTCGCCCGTGGTGCTGCAAAGGCGCCACAGCTGCAGTTGGTAATGCTAGCTTTTAGTGGGTTGCAACGTGGCCAAAAAGAAATGTCAGCAACATGCAACAAACAGCAAACAACAGACAAGAGACAACAGCCAAGAGGCAGACTCATCAGCAGCTCAGTTCAGCTTAGCTTAGCTATGTAAATGTTGCAATGTTGCAGTGTTGCAATGTTGCACTGTTGCAGTTATTGCAGCTGCTTCACTGTCAATGCCAATGCGTTTGTCATGGCTAAGACATTGGCAACAAGCCAGCAGCAACAACAGCAACAACAGCAACAGCAACAACAACGTCAACATTTTGGACAACCAACTGTTGCAACAGTTGCAACAGCAACAACAAGGACACATTATCAAAAGGCGCCGCATTTGCTTCCGCCATCATTAATAATATGTATAGTTGCTGCTGATGCTGATGCTGCTGCAATTGCTGATGTTGCTCTTGTTCTGAATTGACATTGGCTGCGTCTCCATCTCTGCGGCAACGGCAGCAACATGTTGCCAAACTGCTCTGTTGTTGCTGTCATTTTGCAGTGGACTTTTAATTTATTTATGGCTGCACGACAACAACGATGACTTGCATTGAAATGCCGACAATCTGACTGCTCCTCTCTCTCAGTCTATCTCACACTCTCTCAGTCTCGACCTCTCGCTCGCTCCCTTAGTGTCCTGGCAGGAATTGCTGGCCTAAATGGCAATTAAGCAAACAATTTATAGCTTAAATGTTGAATTTAATTAATGTTCCAATTGCACGCAGAAATTAGCAAACACATGTGAGACTCAATGCTGAGCGACTCATGCCCTACTCTTCTACACTTCACTGCCCACTGCCCACTGTCCACTGCCCTCCTACCTCCCCTTTTCCATTCCATTAAAGCAAAAGGCAGCCAGCGTCAGCAATTTAAATAAAACTTTTGCTTAATTGCATTGCATCTGGAGCTGAAAACGGTTGCATGTTGCATGCTTTCGTTGCTGCTCTCTCAATCACGTTGCCCAATCCCCAATCCCCAATTCCCAATGCCCAATCCCACAGCCAGGCCGAAGCTCTCGACTGCCGTTTGTGATTTTGCGCTGATCGTTAATTTAAATTGAACACATTTTGGACATGGACTCTCCGCTTCTCGGCCTCAGTCTCAGCCTCAGTCTCAGCCTCAGCCTCTTAGCGCTTTAATTGCAACAACAGCACTGTCTGAGCCGAATCTCTGCCTCCCTTTGGCTCCAGCCAACCCTTGATCATGCCAGATGACTTAAGACCGAAGCTAAACGATTTCGTTTAATACAAGTGCCCATCATTTTTGGCCTTTGCACGTGCTCAAAGTGATTTCGTTGTACGAGCATACCCCACGGATATTTTGGACATGCTGAACCGGCAATTAAAGCAGCATCTGAATACGTTGCTGCCCCTTCTTCCTCATCCTCAACCCCTTGCCATATGTTTGTCTGATGCCTAATGAGTTTTTAATTGGCATTCATCCTGAGCTTTTGCTAATTTGTCGATCGTAGCTAAAGACTTTTAATGCGCTCTTTTTGATATCAACGGGAACTTTCTTTCTTTAACGATTTACAGGTATTTATCCATGTCAGGTAGCGGTTGGGCTGAGTAATTCGAGCTGATTGAGTTATCAGGGCAGCTGGCATTGCATGTAATCTGAGCTACTCCTTTCTAAGCTTCAATTCGCACCTTGTGTGTACCTGTACAGTCTTACCTATGGCAGCTGCCTCTGCAAAGCTACTCACAATGAGGCAAAACAACCAAACGGTAGCTTCCAATTGCGGCAACTCGAATTACGTAAAAGGGCGCTTAATGATACTTAATTATTTACTAATTTAAGTATTCTATGTTTGATCAATTTAGTAATCAATTCAGTTAACTTTTCTTCATTTTCACATAACGCAAAGCGAGTTTAGATTTATAATATGTATTAAATAGATTTTATTTCAGTCTAGTTAATGGATTTCTCTACTTGCAAATGTGGAACTTCAATTGCTCTCTATGTCCACTTTAAACTAGCATAAGTTTGTAATTCAAGTAATAATAATAATATAATTCTACAAACTAATTTGGTTACTTATAATTATAGCAATTTCTTGCATTAAGATCAATTCAACTTTACACATATAATGAAGCAATTATGTTTGTAAGCTTTTGACTCCTTGTAAACAGTATTATCACTTCTTTGCACTCTCCTCACGGGCTGCTTTAGTTTTATTTACCACATCTTGATTATTTTACAGCAGAATATTACCTGCCATTATGTAATTATACTTCATATAAAACGATGATTCGCTCCAATTTGCGTTCTCACTTATTTATTTACAACTAATCTATTTTTATGTAAATATATTAAATAGCAATAAACATTCTTATTTGTTTATACAGTTCTTTAGGCTTCCATTTAAATATATTCTCTTGCATTTTCTTCTTTTATATTTACTTTTATTGCTTCGCTTCGCAATTTGAGCTCATAAAATAAAAATCAACGATAATTTTTGTTAAATTTTTTATTTTACTGGCAATTTAATGTTATGTCGTTGCCCGTCTCTGAATCGCCCTCTGGCATTATTATTATTATTTTTTTCTTTTTGTATTTCAACTTATTGTGATTTCAATTTCAACCCATGTCCGTCTCTTCGTCCGTCCATCTGTCCGTCCTTCTGTCTGTTTGTCTGTCTGCCATCCTACAGATTGCCAATGTCTGAGTGCGTTTGCGTGTTCCTCATCATTTGTTTGCAATGAAAATAACACCAACATAAACAACGATCGACAGGCTTTGGCTTTAGCTCTGTTCCAGTTGCAGGGTCTCGGGTCTCGGGTCCCGAGGTCCCCAGGTCCAGTAATTCCAAATGTCGATGTCGATGGCGGCATTAAAATGCATAAAACCCGCTGCGCATGCGCTTCCACTTGGTTTTTGGTCTTGGTCAATGGCAACTGCAACTGCAAATGGCCAATGGCCAATGGCCATGTCCTGCTCTGTCCCAGGCGCCACACCCTGCTGTGGCCCAGACTCTGAGTCAAATCCCCGGCTTGTAGGCGGCAGCAGCGTTGATTTGTTGCGACCCCAAAGGTAAATGGCCTCGAAGTTATGTCAAATGCTGAGACAGTTCTATAATTGAATTTCTTTCACAGGCAAAAGCTTCACAAGCATGTAAGCTTAGGAGTACGGGCTGTGAAGGAGCTTTTAGAGTAATGCTTACAAATGGAAGGTTAAGCTAACATATTGAAGAGATCTTGTAAGCTCTTTATAACTTGGCAATGTTAGCACAAGGTGAACAGTTACTAACAGTGCTATATGTGCTATTAGCAAAGCTGCTGCAGGAGCTTTCAGTGGAGCTTTTAGCAGCTTTTTAGCGAAGTCAAGACTTTATTGTATATACGCCTATTATGTAAAGTTGTTCATAAAATGTTGTGTTATTTCAGCGGATGCTTCTCATATTAAACTCTTGCTTAACATTCTTATTGCATTCATGTTACAAGATTATAAATCGTATTTAAAATTCTCATTTAATCCCTCATTTGCTGCTGTTCACCACAAAATCGAAGAACATTTTGGGATCCCAAAAAAAAAAAAAAAAAAATGGCCAAAAATATCTTACAGTTTATTATGGCTGATTGAAATTTGTGGTGTCCCGTCGTGTTCTGCCCCAAAAAGGAGAGTGCAAATGTGTGTTTGATGTGGCTCGCAGGTGTTGAAGCAACTGCATTTTTATGATAAGATAACGCCCCAAATAAGGCGAAACTTTAATGAGCAAAGGGCAGCAACCTGTGGACTCGTGTTGTTGCAAAGCCAGCAGCAGCAGCGGGGGGCAGGCAACAGAATTTGGAGCTGATGCTGGAGCTGTAGACGCTGCCCATGGCGAGGCCATAAAGCTTATAACGTAAAACGTTTAAGTGCTGTTGAAATCGGTTGGCAAATGGGGAATTATATAGCCAGCTGAACTTAAGCTGGCAGAGAAAATGCATTCGACAGAAGTTACGGTTCAACTGCAATTGAGAAGTTGAGGCTTGCAACTGCAACTGGGAGCATACCAACGCTTCATGCCACACGCCCACGCATCTGGCAGCCTTGTGGCTGCTGCAGTTGTGGTTGTTCTTGCTGTTGTTGTTGTTGTTGTTGCTATTGGTCGTCGATTGAGTTTGCAGTTGGCTTTGTTTGCCTTTTGTTGTGGCAAACGCAGTTGTTGCCTATGACTCTAGACAAGTGCGTGGGCAATGTCTTCTCTTGTTCCCCTTCACTCTCCACTGCTTTGATCGCATCGTTGTGGCACCAGCAGCTGCCTCAAGGGTCGAGCCAACGAGCCTGTCTCGCCAGACTATTCCCGGCAAGACAGCCTAGGCGACATCTGCGCCAGCAATCTAAGGCGAATGCCTGCATAACCACAACAACCACAGCAACCATAACAACAACAACGACAACGTCAACAACGTTGTTCGCTTTATAAGGCAAACGCGCCGACAAACCAAACCTAACTACGCCTCGTCCCGTTGTCTGTCGTCTGTCGTCTATCGTCTGTCGTCTGCCCAGTTCCAGCTCCAGGTTTAGATTGCAAGCGCAGCTGCAGTTACTCGTAAAATGTTCTTACATTTAGACTTTGGCTTTGGCAAAAATCTGGAGAGGATCAGGAAGGTGGGGCGTTGACTGCGTGGGCAACTTGCAGGTGTTCCATAGATTGATGGTCGCCATTAGAAATGCAATTGTCCAATGTTGTGGTTGGTGTTGTTCTTGCTGCGGCCGGACACGCCCTCTTAGTTAATTTAAAGGCGCCAACTGACAACAAATTCAAATTAAATGCGTGGCGTGTCACATAAATGTCGTCTTGTGTTAAGCATGTATGCAAATTATGCACAACAACAATCACAACAACAACAACAACAACAATGGTGACACATAAAATGCAAGCAAAGGTTGTCCATTCGCCTCGTCCGACTGCTGCTGCTGTTGTTGGTCAGCTTCGGCTAGTTGTTGGCCACGTTGTCATCGCAGTCGTTGCTGCTGCTGTTGCTGTTGCTGCTGTTGCTGTTGCTGCTGTTGTTGCTGCTGCTGTTGCTGGCCGTTTATAAAGTCAAAGGGGGCACATGGCGAGTTTTAACTGACAGACAATTACGCTAATGGGACACAAATGGCAAATTAATTAGCTGCGGGGCCAACCACCAGGCATTGTGGTGCGATTGCCGCTGCTGCTGCTGCTGCTGCAGTTGCTGCTGCCACTGTTGTTGCCGTTGCATGTGCCTCATGCAGTTTGCAGTGTTTGTTTGGCCGCATAAATCACCGATGATGGCTTCAGTAATTGTGCTGGACCCAACACAACGACAATAGCAAAGACTCCTTTGCAGCTTGGCCAAAGTCTCAGGCAGTCAAGGATCTTCCCAAAGGCCATATATCAAGGCAGCATAGAAACAGCTTCAAAGTTCTGTCATTTGTTGTTGCACAGAGAACTCTAAAGTCTTACAAATATTGCAATAAACTTAACAACGCGCTTTAATGCTTATCTAGATTAGATCTTTACTTGTAATTACACACAATTTGTATAATTCCAATTTATAATTGATACACGATTGCAATGCAAATAACAAAATTGAACATTGATGCAGTAAGGCTGCTAATAACTATTAATAATATAAAATTTCAATAGCTAAATAAAACTAATATTTAGTTGCCATTTCCAGTAGAATAATTAACGAATATCCTAATTAATTTGGCTTCTTTCGCGCAACATTGCAATCTGTGTTCCCTTTTGTCGAAATGACTTTCAAATCTGTTTGTCAATTGCATTTGAATTGCTTGTGCAAATTATGGTCAACTGATGAACCAGTTAGCCATGCCAATTGGCTATAATTTGTGGCTCGTTCTCGCACAGGTGTCGAACTGTCGATCAGGCAAACAGTGCCTGGTAGTTGGGTACTACTCAGATACTGGTATTCTCATATTCAATGTAATACATCTTGTTTATTATTGTTGTTGTTGGTGCTGCTGCTGCTGCTGCTGGTGCTGCAGGTTGTTGTTGCTGCTGTTGAAGTTTTCGGTAGCTGTGTGTGAATATGGCAACGCCTCTTTGATTATTGGCGAGCTGCAGGCGCTACAGCATGTAAATTGTGTGTAGCAGCAGCAACAACAACAACAACAACGACGACAACAACAACAATGTCCATAATTACAAAGCGCAACCAAAGTCAAACAACAAGCGACAACAACAATGCTAACAACAGCAGCAGCAACAACAACAACAACAATGTGAACAATGGCAACGTTCTTATCGCTTACAACTTGTTTCGATTCCACTGACCAACTATGGACAGGCGGCGGGCCAACTCTTAATTTGGCCAAAAGGCGCATTGTTGCTGTTGTCGCTATTGCTGCTGCTGCTGCTGCCGTTGCTGCTGTTGCTGGCAAGCGAATTGTTTAATTGTCGGCGTATGCGGCGCCATAAATGCGCCACAATGCCAGACATGGACAACAGACGGATGCGACAGACGACAGTGCTATAAGGAGAGACAATCGGAGTAGACAGAACGATCCATAATTGCAGTTAAGACTTATTGATGAGCGCGCACTTTGAATCGAATCTGGAAGCGGGAATCGGCAATCGGCAAAACGAGAATCCAACAATGTCCAACTCTGGAGCTAATGATAGGCCCTGCCACATAAAAGTGAAAAGAACAAAAACAAGCTGCCACGTTGCGGGGCAACATAAGGCGCAACTTGGGGCACACACACACAATTGGTGTGAAATTGGCCTTCCTGGAAGGCTGGGCCAAAAACTTGGCGTTCATTGTAATTAGACGCGTTCTTGGCCAGACTCACGGCGAATCGCTTTAGTCGTGTTGAGGTGTTGCCCATCGCTGCGCATTTATCAGTGCAAACAAGCGTTAAGCGCTGCCAAAATCCGCTAACGAAATCTGGCTAAAAGCCCTTTGGCGGCAGCAACATGTTTTATGCCATGGTCAGAGAGCTAATAAGGATAATTGCATCGCCCCGACTGGGGCGTTAAGTGAGCTCAGCTCAGACAGTCGACCAGGAAATTTGACAAATTGCCATCAGCTTCAACTGGGGTCGACGTGTAAACGGTTGCAGGTGTTTTAACTGGGCGTGGCCCGAGTCCAGGCCCAAACCCTGGCCCAAACCCAGTCCGAATCTCAGTATGAGAGTCGCAGTTGCAATCGCAGTTGCCAGCGATTTGTATCGCTGTCCAATTAAGGCTGCAACATGCGGTGGCAACAACATGTTGCCAACAAACTCAAGCCCAAGTTAAAGCCAAAGCCAAAGCAACAGCCAAAGCCAAAGCAAAAGCTAAAGCCAGGCCAAAGATATTGCTAACGAAGCACTGACAATGAACGCGTATTGCCGTCAGTTTGACACTCCCGCGAAAAGCGTGTAAACGTATAACGAAAAATTCATTACGATTTCGATTTAAGTTGAATAATTATTTATCTAGATAATGCTACTCACTCAGCCCCCGTTCCCCGTTCCCCTTTCCCGACCCCTTTCCTCCATTCATTTGCTCATTCGCTGCGGCTTTTGCTGTGATTCATATCAGCGCAATTGCAGGCGTGTCAACGACAAGCAGCAACTGTTGCTGCTGCAGCAAGCAACTGTTAGTGTTGCTGCTGCTGCTGCTGTTGCTGCTGCTGCTGCCACTAAGCTGCCTGGCCTGCATATGCATAAGGCTAAGTCCCAAACTGAAGCTCAGGCTTGACATAAAACAAATAGACTGTCAGTTTATGTAGCATTTGGAATGACTAAATGTTCCCGTGATTGCCTTCTTGCCTCCGACTTGTATCGTATATTGGATAGGAAATTGAACATGCGACAGCAACAGTTGCCGGCAGTGAAAACTGACAAGCAGTTGTAATTACTTATTGCTCATAATAATATCATTTTATCGTTACAATCTATGAAATGAGCAATATATTGCTACAGTTTCGTATCCTACATTGATATTTGAGGTTATATTTCTATTTGTTTGTAGTTTTCTTCAATTAAAGAATTGTATTTAGTTTGAATTCAGTTTAAAACCTGAAATGTCATAGCTTAACTTAAGTAAGTAATTAACTTTAGACTTCTTTTGTTAGGTTTTCTTTTGCAGTCTGCTTAGTTTTTCATTTCCATCCAATCATAGTTATGGCTTTAAGTCTTTTTCTCCTGCGATGCGATGTCTATCAAATTGAACTGATGTATGCTTGTTTGAACAGTGTAGTTCTCTTTCAAGAACAGTTAACTTCAATATGACAGACAATCTATGCTGCGACAATTCAATCCCATTCTACTCTTCCTCTCCTTCTGCTTTCCCAAGCATTTTGCAGTCTCTGCTGCTTTCCCTGCTCTATTTGCCTAAGACTCTCCTATTCTCTGATTCTCTAACATTCTGACATTCTTTTGTGGCAGTCAACATACTATAATGAGCCTTAATAGATTGCCTCGGCTGATGTAATGCCAATGTTTATGTCATTATATCTTGATCTGATTAACATAACTCTACGCTGACTAATCATATGAATGCCTCCCTCCTGCGCCTCCCACCCCACTTTATATCCTCACATGCCTCGTTGAGCTGCACCTGCTGTCAGCTGTCAGCTGCTCAGCTGCTGCCTCAACGACAGACGCCCACCTCGACAAATGGGGCGTGTCTTGCACTCCATGGGCATACTTAGCATATTTCATGCGATCAATTCAATTACAAGACCAGATACATTGTATCTCCACATCGTAGAGTGATTCGAACTGGATACGAAATTAACTAACCATAAGGGGGGAGTTGGCAATGGAAGGGGGGCAGCGAAGGGGAATTAAAAATGCGTGAAAGCGCGCTATGTTATCGCTGGCCCAGAGTCGGACGTGGAGAGCACATAAATAAATCAAAGCCTGGGGAGCTTGTGGACCAGTTTCACTTTAAGAGCGGCTCAATTGATAAAAATGCAAAAGGAAAAAACTATGCATTGCCAGGCAGACAAAAACAACGACAACTTTGTTAGGCAACGGCAAATTTTAGCCAAGATTTATGTGGCCATAAATGCGATTACAGAGCCCCAGCGAAACGTCAAAAAAAATAAAGAGAAAAAAAATAATAATAAAAATAAATAAAAAAAAGGTAGAAAAATAAGAGAAACATAACAAAACTGTGAGTCCAGTTTGCACTTTACATGGTTTTGTAATTTATTTCTGACGCTTCGATTGCATTCTAATGACAAGTGCAGTGACGCCAACGCCAACGCTGACGTTGACGTTGACGCTGACGCTGGCGTCGACTTCGATGCTGACGTTGATGCTGTTGCTGTTGCTGTTGCCAATTCTTTGGCATAATTCACTGAAATTTGCCGTTGCCATTGCCGTTGCTGCTGCTATTTGTTGTTGTTTGTTTGTTGCTGTTTGCCACTGGCGGCGTTCACACTTCAAATTGCCAATTTGCATATTTTCGGCATACGTAATGCAACAGCAAGCTGCATCAGCAGTTATGAGACTAAAAGATACCCCTTAAAAGTTGCTCTCAAGTTGTAAATGATTATTATATGAATTTATATGAATTATGTTATTTTATTATTTAAATAAGGTAAGATAAAGATTTCTTACAAGACTCATAATATTGATAAGTATATGAGATTGATGATATGAGATAAAATAAATCCCAAGCTTCTCATTTTAATAAAGCTGTTCGACTTTTACAATTACATTAAGAGTGTTCAAAATGATTTCATGTTAATATTAATAATACTTATTAGTCTCTGAAAGTTGTTCACAAAATTGTCTACTATTTAGTTACATATTATAAGCATAAACCGCCTCTTTCAGTATCTCTGCCACAGGGTATGTGCCACAAAACGTATGTTGCATAAATCAACAGTCGAGTCGAGTCAAGCCGACGCGTTTTCGGCGCGTTTATTATCACGCGCCTGCATCTTTGCTGGCAATTCATCTCATTCTCATGCACACTCAGATTTCGGATGTGGATTTCGATTTAACCATAAGCACTATAAGTCTGCTATACGATATTTGTTTGGCTGAGCGGCTGCATTTGCCATAATTAATTCCATTTGCACATGCAAACGTTGCGCATACGCCGCGTGGACAGGCCACAAAAAAAAAAAAAGCAAAGCTGTTAAAATTGAAGTGTGCAGCTGACTTATCGTTTGGGGCGCATTAGACACGCCCACTTGCAAGTGCGGCACATATGGATGTTGTTGTTGTTGTTTGTTTATATTGGTTGTGGCTGTCTAGCCTGGGAAGCTGTTGATGTCTTCGGTTGCTGTTGCTGTTGCTGTTGCTGTTACTGTTGCTGCTGTCGATATTGATGTTGGTGTTGTTGCTGCTGTTGTTGTTGCTGCTGCTGTCGATGCTGATGTTGATGTGTTTTGACTTGTGCGCTGATTTACGGCCCAGCGCCTGCCGCGCAGCAATTTGTTTGACTGCCACAATGCAGCATGGCAGCGTTGCAGACTGAAGATGTTGCCAAGGCCAACAGCAGCAGCAGCAACAACAGGCTCAAATTAACGCGCCAGTCGCCACATAACTTGCCGTACGCATAAAACATGTTAAGTAATCAATTGCTAAAGTGAAGAGCTGGGCTACAAAACGTGGCTTATAGTCCAGGCCAAGTGTTCATTGCCAATGCCAAAGGCAATGAGCGGCCACAGTTGCCACATTTTAAGGGCTTCCAAACACGTGCAACAACTGCTGTTGCCGTTGCTGGTGCTGCTGCTGCTGCTGTTGTTGCTGGTGCTGCTGCTATTGCTGCTGATGCAGTCCGTTGTTGTCGCTGGCAACTTCAAAGTATCCTGCGGCATAATGCGCTTAATAAACCATGAATCACTGTCCAAGAGGCTGTCAGGCAGTCAGACAGTCGGCCTGTTGCAGTGTCTCGCCGTGTCTGGGGCAGCAACATTGATTTTGTCACGACGCAAACACTTTAAAGGCACAATTGCTAAAGTGCGCGCGCTGCGTCCACGTCCAGTAAATGATGTGCGCATGTGATAAAGGGCCCGCAAACGAGCTCAGGCTACAACTTCAACTCCAGCTTTAACCCTAGTTGCCAGTTGCCAGTTGCCAGTTGGCAGTTACCTTCGTCCAGGCTTCGTTGTTGCTTTTGTTTTGGTTGCCTTGTCGTCGCTTGAGTGGCATAAAAAACGGCTTGCACTTGGACTTGAGAGCTTTGAGTTTTGAGCTTGAGAGCAAGAGCAAGAGCAAGAGCGAGAGCGAGAGAGTCAGAGACTATGGACCTTCTGGCTCCATGGGGGCTATCAACATTCTCAGGTGCGCCTGCGCACAGGCCTTTGTTTAGCCAATGGCCAACTCTTTTGTCAGCCTTCTTCTTCCTCCTCAGCTGGCCAAAAATTGTTGCCAGTTGCCGATTGCTTTTTTTTTTGCTTACCTCTGTATTTTTTTTTTATATTGTCGCTGCCACAACCCTAAGCCCACCATCCAAGCTAGTTAAGTTGTTAGCTGCCCTCGGGGAGAAGAAACCGCAGAACTCCAAAACCAACTCCCAATTGCAGTTGTACTCTGTACTCGTATGCAAGTTCCCTTTGGCCAGGCAAAACCATCCAGCCATTCAACCAACCCAGGCATCATTAATCAGCTCGGGTTCATCAGCGGCAACATGGTTCATTAGCTTTGGTTAGTTGTTGTTGCTGCCGTTGCTGCTGTTGCTGTTGCTGTCGTGCCCGTTTGGCGGCCTGCTGTCGACGATTCTAATCATAAGGCACCAGCAGTGGCAGTGGCAGCGGCATCGGCATCGGCAGCAGTGGCAGCAACTGTTGCGGTTGCAGCATTGGTCTCGTCTGCTGCAAGTTAATTGGCTAGAAGTTTTACATAGATGCAACTTAAGACTTGCAACTCCCAACTGCAACTTTGGCGGCAAAATCTGAAACCACAAACAAAACTCAACGTATGTTGTTGTTATTGTTGTTGTCGCTTTGGCTTATTTGGTAGCAAAGCCAGCGACAGCAACCTATTATCAACATGCTCATGCTGATGTTGCAGCTTCAAATCCCGCTGCTTATTGTTGTTGTTGTTATTGCTGTTGCTGCCGTTGCTGTGCCTTATGCATATTTACTTTACATGTTGCCCAAGCCCAGAACGTTGGCAACTTTGGCAGTGATCTTGTCGTAGCGAGTGCCACGTCTGATTAGGCTGACAGTTTCCCGCAGCTTTTGCCAGCTACTGTTAGTTGCCACATCGTGGGAACCAGCAGTTTGTTAACTTTGTAACCTGGCTTACAAGGTACTATCGATGCAATTTTGACATGCTTAAGGGAGTGCTAAGATTAGCAAAAGTTTAACATTCTAAAGAGCTTGCTCAGGGTCAAACATTGGTGGCATGCAACATGCACACGCATCTACTTAGCACAACGTTGACAAATCATGTTGGCAACCGGGTTGACGCTGCCAACAAGTCTATCAGATGATGACAACATTTGCATCTTGTTGGTCGAGTTCATATTTATGTTAAACCAGACAGACAACCAGGGAACAGCTACTGCAGTTGCTCCCGTTTTTGGGATGCAGGGAGGAGAAGCAGCTACTGTGCATCTTGCGGCCAAACAGGATGCATAAAATTTATGAAACAACGACGCCTTTTGCTCACATAATTAAATCAGACAAAGCGCAGCTCATGTAAATCCAGGGGGAAAACAAGCTGGCAAACTGGAGCTGAGATTGGAGCTGCAACTGAGGAACTGAGGCGAATCTGTGCGAGGCTGGGCTAGTTGACCGGATGCGGCACAAGAAATGCAGCTTGACTATTTTTAATTACCATTGCGAGCTAAAGGCAACAGCTGCTGACTGGCTGACTGTAATTGTTATAGTTTGTCAAGACTCTCCGAGCTGTGGAGCTGCAACTTGGAGGCATGCGAATCAATTACATATCCCGGCTCGGGCAATCGACGTCGCTGGCGATTAACTGCAGTGACTTTACCTGTTCTCTCAACGACGCTTTCATTAAAGTGCAAATTATGACTTGCCAGTTCCGCCAGGTGTTGGCCTGGCCTATTTGTCTTTAGCCGCGTCTCAGATGCGACTGCCGCTGCCGCCCTTTATATATAAAGTTATCAACGACGATCGTCGTCATCCTCTGCGATTATTACCCCCAGCAGTTACAACATTAATTAGCGCTCTTTGAAATTTATAAATAAATTTATGGCATACTCGCAACAAAAGGAACTGGCGCTAAGAGCTTTGATTCACTAAGTTCTCTATCTCATTCTCTCCCTCTACCCCTCTCTCTCTCTCTCTCTCTCTACATTTTGTATCTATGTATTTAATAACAGAAATAATCAATTTAAATGCCATTCACAAAGTGCAATTGAGGAACATTTGTACTATCGTTGGTATAAGTAATTAATTAACTTGTAAAGCTTGCTTTAGGCACACTTGTAACAATCGATGACCTCCGTGAAGTAAATATGACAATCGAGCACCTCATGCACCTTCTCTTGAATGTTGGACTCGATCTCATTGTAGGCCATGTGCCAGCGACAGCAACTGGCGCGTTTGGCCTTTATAAGTCGACACAGGTACTTCATCACCTCGTAGACTTCATCCATTTTATTGTCCTCCACAAGAAAGCAAATGTGCGAATACATCAAGTCCACATCGGCCGGCTTGGGTACCTGTTCAGATTTTACCCAAGTGGCCAGCATAGCCTTGTAGTTAGGCTCCATAAACACATTCGATTCGGGTGACTTTGGTGGAACTTTTGCCACAGGTAGCACTTCTTCAACCAACGAAACATTTGAAATTGTTTCGGTGCGCGTTAGATATTGCAGAATGGCGGGATGCATATGTTGTGGTAATTCCTGAACATAATCGGCAACTATTTGATCTGAACGGCAGGCGCGTTTCATTTGCTTGTCCAAAGCAGCTTTGGAAGTGGATGGCTGTAAATCACTTTCATTCAAAGGGCTGGCAGGGAGTGGACACCACTCGTACTGACGGTGGTGGCGGCGGAGGAGGCGTTGATGAACTTGAACGCGAACGCGAACGGGAGACTGAGCAGGGATTTATTTTCATTTTTTTATTGGGTGTTTCTTCACAGTCATTGGACTTCTTTTGCTCATCAGTTGCCGATATCCGTAAGTATTCCTCCGGAAAGTTAAGTATCTCACGTCGTATCTCCTCTGGCAGCTGCGCTAAGACGTCCTTATCGAACTGCGCAACAGCTGCAGGCATGCACTTCTTTACAATTGTCGATTCTTCAATCGGAATGAATTCATTGACTGTTGGTATTTTTACGGTCGCTGCGCTCTTTAACATGCTGAACACAGTTGTCTTTGGTTTGTCCTTCTCCGGTTTCTTGTCTTCTTCCACAAGCAAGCCATTGTCCATGGAGATGAGCGACTGTCCATTTGGGATGAGCTCAAGGCCCGTTGACTTTTTATTACTAGCAGCGCTTCTTAACATGCTGAGCACATTGACACTGGCCGGCCTCGCTTTCGTCTCCACTCCTGCCTCTTTGATTGGTACGGCTTCATTTGCTGGTTTCTCTGTTTCGTCCAAAAATATAAATTTTTATAAAAATGTGAAATAAAACTATGTATTTTGACAAACCTTTTTGCTTTTCGGACATTTTCTCAAACATATTCTTGATCACATTCTCTTTTTTGGAGTCGCCAACATCATCTAATTTGCTTAAATGAATGCCAATGCCACGCAGCTCGTGTGGCGGAAATCCAGACTCCTTCATCAGCTTTAGCACATGGGATGTTATGACCTGAACATCGTCGGTGCTCTGCTTTAACAGCACAGACTTTGTTTGATTGTCGCAGACGCCGTGTCCCATAAACTTGGACGTTTCTACAGGCGCCTCAGCAGAGCGTACCATAAGTTTTAATGTAATTGATTTGGTCTTGCGCTTGATCTCAATGAGTCGGCTATGCACCTCGCCACTTAATTGCTGCAAGAACTTATCCAGCTCCTCGTACTTAGTAAAGCGTATGCCATAATTGACCTCAGCAGAGACGGATTTTCGTTGCTAAAAGAAAAGAGAGTAGATAATGGAATTGAGTAAAGATATTTACAAGATCGACTCACCTGTTCATAGACTAACGGACGTGGATCGATGCCACGACAATTTTGGTACATGGTCTGTGCCATTTTCTTGCCCAGCAACATCTCCAGGCGCACCAATGAAGCCTTCTGAACATCAGCACATGTTATCATGCCAGCCTGATTAAGCTTATAGGTCATGCTGCTACCCACACCAGGTAGGACGTCTAATTCCAAAGAAGCCATATAATTGGCTGCATTATCTGTATCCAGTAGATGCTGTCCGTTTGGCTTTGCCAACTTTGTCGCCATCCGAGCCAACAATCTGTTAAGTTGAGTTATATTATAAAAAGCTCAAGTTTTGATTAAAAAGAACTCACTTATTCTCAGCAACGCCAGCGGAGCAGGGACAGGCAGTTATATTACGCACTTCCTCGCGGAGATGTGACACGAACGTCATGACATCGACTTGCAGTTCTTGAAGCAGATCTGTAAGATCTACAAACATTTCGTCGCAGCTAACAGCCTCAATATTTAGTGTGTACTGTGCCACAGTGTCGTAAAGTGCGAAAGCCACCTGCAATGAAAAGCGGATATTGTTATAGCTGAATTATCATTTAACAAATTCGAAGCTCACCTGACGATATCCCTCAAAGTCATATGGTATGGTCTTCAGCTCGGGGCACAGCTTAATCGCTTGGCCAACAAACATGCCATTCTTGACACCCTTTGCTCGGGCTTCGTAGCTGCAGGAGGCAATTTCCGACAGCGACATCTTCTTGTCAAAGCCAGTGCGTACTTTGTTTGCCAGAAGGTTGTCATGCATTTGCTTCTCAAAACGTTGAGCAAATAGTTCCTGTTCTACTTGCCGATTAGCCTGTGGATGAACGGGTACATCAGTGGCTGCACTGCCGCCCTTGGAGTGTGTCACTGCAACGGGCAGGGAACGTAGCTCCGGACGATTGCGCAAACCCACGGATACAAAAAAGCAATCCATGTCAATGTGCATAACGTAGCGCTTCGTAATTATCGCCGTCATTGGCTTTGGTTGACTGGCCAAGACTGAACACAGTTCTACGCGTTTGACAAATGGTTTATTACCATGTGCTTGACGTAGCTCACAAACATACTGCTTGAAACCGGAGCCGAGAGTTGCAATATGATGTAGACGTGAGTTCTTATAAAACTCGCTGAGGAACGCGGGATCGACAGCAGTACGCGCGCTATTGTTAATATTGGATGTTGTTGCGGACACATTGGTTACGCTGGTTGCGTTTTTATCGGGCGAAGTGGCCACAGCCTGCTGCAGCTCTTTGAGTATGCCACCCAACTCATTCTCGACACTCTCCAGTCCAGTAGAATCTTCATACGCTGTGGAGTCGTTGTTCTTGCCTTTTCCAAAATTTAGACGTGGCTGCGTCGTTTTCTGGTTAGTGTACAGTAGATATGTCTTATAGTCCAGCACACGCATCTGTTGTACACAATCAACCACCCATTGGGCAGTGATTATCTTGCTCGTATTCATATTGCGAACTTTTACATCCGGTAAATTGGATGCAATGATGAAATTTGTGTGTGATCGTTCATAGTGGTGATAGGTGCCGCCATGCACCATCATAATACGCTTTAATTCGTCGGCTGATGGGCTGGTGCGACCATTGACAAAAATGGAAATACCATCAAAGAGATTCGACTTGCGAAATGGATCACTGGCTACAGCAAATTGTTCTTCGAGCTTTGATTTCTTTGCCTCAAAGTAACCGCCCTGTAAATGACGTTTGAGTGCCTGCACAATAGTTTTAAAGAACACCTTCACTTACCCATTCACTAAATCCATTATCTTCGTCGCGTGTCATCGGAAGACTTGCTACTTTAGTAGCAATTAA
Organism: Drosophila funebris; assembly: GCA_018901825.1. Lineage (NCBI taxonomy): Eukaryota > Metazoa > Arthropoda > Insecta > Diptera > Drosophilidae > Drosophila > Drosophila funebris. Next base: position 6,611,982 of record JAEIFK010000688.1, read on the forward strand.
TTGGATTGTCAAATTTTTAAATTCTTTGAAAACAGCTTGAATTTGCCCGATAATATTCCATGCATTGATGATATGCGATTAACGATAGTCATTTCACCGAATCGAGATATTGTAATATGGCAACTCTTGCGCTTAGTGTTGTTAAATAGCATTTTAAATTGTTTTGTTGCTTGGGGTATAATCAATTTGTTATTAAAATGTGGAAATATGGTCAAAATCAAATGAACCAAGGCCCACAAGGTGGACAAGGTGGGTCAAACATGATGCCCATGGGTGGCTTCATGCAAGGCGGATCTGGTATGCATATGTCTCCGCAACAACAACAGCAGCATCAGATGAACATGATGGGACCCGGTGGACCAGGAGGTCCCGGCGGCATGCAAATGAATCCAAATGCTGGTACTGGTGGGGGTCCACCCGGTCTAATGCAAGGCATGGGTATGTCTCCACAGCACCAGATGCAACAGCAGCAAATGATGCAAGGAGGCGTGGGTGTGCCAATGTCAAATATGCCGCAGCAACAAGCTAACGCAATGCAACAACAAATGATGGGAGCACAGCAAGGAGTAGGCATAGGTGGCAGTGGTGGACAACAACAGCAACAGGCCAATTTAGCCCAACAACAGCAACAACAACACAATCAAGCCACAGGAGCAGCCGGCGGCGGTGGAGGTAACAATATGCTGGCAATTTCCCAACCGAATCCACACAAAGAGATCAACATTGTGCAGCTGTCACGCTTGGGACAGGAAACAGTGCAGGATATTGCGTCTCGTTTTCAAGAGGTATTCTCAGCGCTAAAAAATATACAGCCCACCTCTCACCGGGATAATAATACGGAAAAGAAGGTGCAAGAATATTTTCGCACCATAAGATTACTCTTCAAACGAGTACGCATTATCTATGAAAAATGCAATGATGCTGGCATGGACTACATGAACGCGGAGAGTTTAATACCCTACAGAGATGAGCCTGATCCGCGCATTGAGCCGTCACAATGTGATGAATATCGCAAAGTTTTACAGGAAAACCAGGAACTAATCGAAACTGTTAAGCTGAAAAACCGGCAATTGCGCGAGATTATAGATAGAACCCGTATTATTATATGGGAAATTAATACAATGCTCGCAATGCGCCGTTCTTAGTTCTGCATATATGCATATTTCAAATTCATATATGTATATTCCAAACTTTTGTTTATTTATGTAAATGTAATAATAAAAGAAAACACTTTGACTTAGTTGGTGCGTTTTTCAACACTGATCATTTGTGATGCAGTAGAGAACGAGAAGTTTGGGCTTGTTGGCGACGACAGCGAATCATTTTCTTATTTGTGCATAAAACAAAGTTATAAAAACTCATTTGCGTTTTCGTCAATCCGTAAATAAATAAAACTGCAGCATCATGGCGAAAATGGCATTTCAGCATCAGGCCGGTACGGCAATGGAATGCTTAAGCGTAAGTTGTAAATTGTGTCCCACACACACATTCACATACAGGTAGCAACAGCGTTCTTCCTGTTTGTAGGTGTATTTTCATATGAATGTGTGCAAGTGTGTGTATGTGAATGAATCGTATACGTGAAATTGGGTCGTCTGACATAGAAATTGACCTAAACAAACTTTCACGCTCTCAGTTACTATTTGTGGTGTTGCTCACGTTCAATGTATGTTCTTTAGATTCCCATAACGCTGCATAAGGAGAAAGACTATGATCAGGAGGGCAGAGAGATACTAAAGTGCGGCTTCAAAATAGGAGGTGGCATCGATCAGGATTACAAAAAGAGCCCACAAGGATATACCGATTATGTGAGTAGTGTAAAGTGTATAAAGCGTAAACTAATCTGTATAATGCTGTAGGGCATCTATGTTACGGAGGTGCACGAGGGGGAGTCCAGCAGCCCGAGCAGGTCTACGCATTCACGACAAGATACTGCAATGCAACGGATATGACTTTACAATGGTGACCCATAAAAAGGCTGTCAGCTACATTAGAAAAAACCCAATACTCAATATGCTAGTAGCTCGCAAGGGCGTCACATCCACATAATTCAAATGGCTGGACCTCTATATAATTCCAGAGGATTCAAGCGGTATATAAACTATCTACTACTTTATAGTCTCCATGTAGCTAAGGATCTCTCTTACCAGCGCTTTGGACTCTATGCGAATACATACTTATTTATCTATAGGCATTAATACTTACTACTTACCTTAACATTATGCATATCGCTCACCCCTTTAGCCATATACATAACGAACAAAAATAGATATGTGAATGTAGCACGTAGAGAAAGCTTCTCGTTAGCTTGATTGATTTACTTTGAATTGGTTTATGTTCTAGGTTGTTATATATACTCAACTTGTTGTACGAATTGCCAAGAAAAATATTGCCAAAACCGAACATGACTAACCACAAGCTACAAACCACATAAACCTAAGCCACGTTCACCAACAGATCGAACCTAAACTCGATTTCCAAAGTATAAATCCAATTTATCTTGTACATTCTCAAAAGAGTATCATTATTATCAGGATTACAACATACTTTTATACAACATTTTGTACTTTTATACACTTTCCACATAGATACAGACCCTATAAAATCAGCAGCATTCCAAAAAAAAAGATATAGAACGCAAAGTTGTTGAAAACTAAATAGTACATAATTGTGATACTTGTGCAGATGTTTTTTTTTATAAATATGTATAAATCTACATTTTTTAAGTAATTTTAAAATCAGTTTTTAAATGTTAAATTGCATTGAATAAATGTTTGCCTCTAGAAAAGAAGATACGATTGTTTTCTTATCATCGATTTGACATTGACAGCATTTCGATTAAATGAAATGGTAAAGAGACGCAAATAGATGTAGCTTGTTGTTGCTTTTTAATTACAAAAGTACTTTGGGTTGACATACATACAATCATCATACACATACATTAAATTTGTAACACTGCACTTGAAATTTGACAAACAAAATATACATAACTAGTTATTCGCAAGCATTTAGCTAATTAGAATAATAAATTCACATAATGTGATAGTGTAGAGCGACTGAGGAACTTACAGAAAGACACAGTTGATAATATAACAGGCTAGCAGAAAGAAGGTGGCACGCCTGTGGGGGGTGGGAGAGCGGTAATTGCCACGCAATATGGCAAGAATACACCAGATTGAGGCAATATGCCAGAAACTATTTGTTGGCATAGCCATTGGGATTTTGGCTCTGCCAACGCCACGTGTCCTCGCACATTTTGTCAATGCCACGCGTTGCTTTCCAGCCTAACGCGCGCTCCGCCAATTGTGCGTCCGCAAAGCATGTGGCCACATCTCCCGAACGACGATCGACCAGCTCATAGGTGACCTTTTTGCCGGACGCACGTTCAAATGCGTGCACCAGCTCCAAAACAGAACAGCCAACGCCAGTGCCCAGATTGTAGGCAAAGAAACCAGTCTCTGCAATGTTGCGCAACTTATCCAATGCCTTGAGATGACCTTCAGCCAAGTCAACGATATGTATATAGTCTCGCACACCAGTGCCGTCCTTTGTGGGAAAATCACTGCCGTAGACACTTAGACGTGGACGACGACCCACTGCCACCTGGGCAATGTAGGGCATCAGATTGTTGGGCTCGCCATTAGGATCCTCACCAATACGGCCGCTTATATGGGCGCCCACGGGATTAAAGTAACGTAATGAAACAACCGCCCAACGCTGTGAATAAAATTGAAAGACTTTCGTTAAAGAATAGAACAGCATTAACAGAATTTCAGCTCACCTTATCCGACTTGCACAGATCCTTTAGAATCTCCTCTGTGAAATATTTGGTTTTGCCGTAGGGCGATGTACAATTGCCCGTTGGATGCTCCTCGGTGACAGGCAAAAACTTCGGCTCACCGTAAACGGTGGCGCTGGAGCTGTAAACAAATTTGAATACATTGTTGTCGGCCATCGCCTCCAGCAGGACATTGGTGCCAGTCATGTTGTTGTGATAGTACTGCAATGGGATGCGGCAGGATTCGCCAACAGCCTTAAGTGCAGCAAAATGAGCGACCATATCGATTTTATGCTGCAATGACAAATTGTATGTATGTATGTATGATTAGTAAACAAAAAACAATAACAATATCAACAGCAAAATAAGAGATTATTCTTGAATTGCTCCGAGTGCAACGTCAATGTTAACGTAGCTTGCCAGCACACCAAGTTATGTGACTGAGGTCACACTCATGCGTTACATTCGAAGAGCGAAGAGTCGACGCTCGGTTGAAACGGTCGGAAATGCGCGGCAGTTGAGTAAACAATCGCGTTGCTGATTGCAGCCAATTGAGATAAGAAAGATGGAAGACTTTTCATATGAAGTGTGCCACATTATCCAATTTTATGAATTTTATGCCACGACACATTGCTGACGTGCAACTAGACTTACCTCCTGGAAAACAGAGCGAACTTGCTCACGATCCGTAATGTCCACACGATAGAAATTGACCTTTTTGCCGGTAATTTCTTGTACGCGACTGAGTGCCTCGGGCAACTTTGAGGCGCCGCCGCTGTATGCATTGCATAGATTATCCACGCAGATGACATTATAGCCAGCATTTAGCATTTCCAGCACTGTGTGTGAGCCAATGTAGCCCGCGCCGCCAGTAACTAAGACAGTGGGTGGTGCCATATTCGAATTACGAACCGTACGCTTGAAGCTTGTACTAAGTACTGTGAATTGACTTGGTTCTGGTTCTGGATCTGGAAAGTGAAAATTGGGCCAACTCAAGCGAAATTCTAATTGACGTCATCAAAAATTTGCTCCACACACACAACATATGCACACAAGTACACGTACTTGCGGGAAGAATTCTTCTTAACGGCGCTTGCCAACGTGTGTATACTCACCTTAGTACACAATAATTACTTGGCTGGCTGATTGCCTGTCTGTCTCTCTGTCTGGTTGGTGCTTCGCTTTGCTGCTGAATCACACGATTTATTGGCGATACACACACATGCGTTGCTACAGCGTCTACCCTTGAAACTGAATGTTTTTTGTTTTGATAAATATAATCAGGGGCTGCTAGTAGCGATGCTATCTGCTGTTAGGTGGAGCTTTGAGCTGGTTAAAGATCGCTGACCTCTCTCTGCACGTCAAATTTCCGAGCGCTTCTTCAGTGTGTTATGTGTTATTAACGTAACTCGTTTCTTGCACTTGTCGCCGCCGCACATTCGTTCATTCATTCATTTGCGGCCTCCTGCTTTGGGGGAACTTGCCGTTTTTTGTACGTCTGTTTTGCTGGGCAGTTTGCTCGCAACTGATTTCTGTTAATGTGCTGAGCGCTTTTAACTTGTGTTTCCGCTCAGTATGTGTGGGGCTTATCAATATGCCTTTTATCAATGTCAACGCTAATGCAGCTAGCGTTTTGTTAGCTGCAATTGCTAGCTCCGAGTCTAGTCACTTGTTTATGAATGCCTTTCAACATCCTTATCAATCGTGCTCATTTATGTAACCAACTAAGCCAAGTTCAGGTAACAAAGTCTCGCTCAGAAGACTCCGCTCTCAGGCTATTATCAGCAAAAAGTAAACAATTATGAGTTTTGGCGTTGCCACACCAGTAATTGTAATTATCGATAAGTTATCGATAACTTGTCACAGTGCGATACATAGCTACGCAGGCATCGAGCAGAGAAAATATGTATTAAAATTGTTTTTACCTAATTATTTTAAATTAGTCAAAAGTTAGTCAAGCCACAATAATAAATATGGCATCCGCAACGGTAAGAAATGTATGTATGCCACACTAACAATTAACACAAAGCAGTTTGGACTGAACTGCCACCAATGCCAAAACAACTTCGCAAGATAACAATAAATGTGCATCTCAAATATCGACTAAGTCTAAATTATTAATTAAACTAAATGTTTTGCACAGGTGCCACTACTTGACGATGATACGATACCATTTGGTGAGGAAGATGAAATGCGCGATCCCAGCATTGCAGGCCAAAAATACACGTAAGCAATAAGGGCATGTAATATGTGTATGTGTTATGCTCACCTGTGTCTACTGCTAGGCATCCGTATGTCACCTTCTTCCACCTATTCTTCCGCGGGGCATCCATCGTTATTTATATGTTCTGCGGCTGGTTCAGTGACTCCTTCATTACCAGCTTTGTTTTCGTTGTGCTTTTTCTATCCGCCGATTTCTGGACAGTGAAGAATATTTCCGGCAGGCTTCTAGTTGGACTACGTTGGTGGAACTACGTCGATGACGATGGGAAATCCCATTGGGTGTTCGAATCGAAAAACGTGAGTCATTATTGATATCAATTGTAAAACGATATGATAAATGAAACGTAGTCTCCATCCTATCAGGGCCGTGTCAACAAGCATGAACAGCGTATTTTCTGGCTGGGCCTTATTCTCTGCCCGCTATTCTGGGGTCTCTTCTTTTTGATGGCGCTCTTTGGACTGAAGTTCAAATGGCTGCTTTTAGTCATGATTGCCATAGCCCTTAATGCGGCCAATTTGTATGGTTACGTCAAATGTAACTATGGTGCCAGCAAAGATTTAAACAGCGCCGCCACAGACTTTGTTAAGACGCAACTCTTCAAGAACGCAGTCGACATGATGACCAAACCCAATGCAGCTCCACCTACTAATGTGCGTCCAACCGGTGTTGTGTGAACTTGAATGCCAGCCCCTTGTCAACATTTTCTGCGGCGCATTCCAAAGAATATTTAGTCTTTATGCTAACATAACTGTGGTCGTTGTCTCTGTAACATATGTAATACTTAATTTAGCATTAACTTTTCTTACTTTTACGCTGCTTTGTATTGAGTAAAAACATACATATGTATTGAAACCTTTGCATCAAATCTCATTCTAATTCGTTATAAATGCAAAATGCACGGACCATCCATTTGAAATCAAGCAATCTTATTATTATTCCAAGTTTGTAATAACAACCAAACAAATATAACCGCTTAACACATTTTAAGAAAGACTGGCAACGTCAGTTTAACGTGTTGAATTTATGTGGTCACACTGGTTTTAAGAGACTGTCAGCGTGTCACGTATACCGATAAATTCATCAAGGTACATTGCACATCTCTAAGTCGTAAGCAATATTGAAAAATTTTCACTCGTCTACAGTGCTTGTTCTCAAAGTTGTGTGATTAAATTTCAGAAATAAGTGCAATCTCATTGCACAGACATTTACAACTTGATTAACTTAAGCGTATTATAACTAATACATTGAATAAAAGGTAGATGAAGTGGAAATAGCTAGTATTTATATTGCAAAGTGTGTTTGCATACCAGTATCGATTTTAATGTCGCTTCGGCGCCGGCACCTTGCGCAGCCATCTGAAAACAGGGTGCTCCAAGCAAACAGCCGGAATAAAATATAGATAATTTAAACTATAATTTTCAGTGTGTTTGTGTTTGTGTGTTTATTATTCATAGCAAAATGCGTGGACGCGGCGGCTACATTCCACGTGGGGGCGGCACTATGCGTGGCGGTGGCGGCTACTACAACAACCGCAACTCCAGCAATTACGTGAATACGCGAACCCAAGGCAATTACCGGCCCAATAATGGTCGCTACGAGAACAACTATCACCATAACAATCGCTATAGCGGGGGCGGCGGCGGGTCCAATAATGACCACTATGACAATCGCAACCGCGACAAGTTCAACCATCATAACTCAAGTACCGGTGGACGCTATGACTCCGGCTCCAGTCACAAGCGCAGCTATGTGAGTGAAAACTATAAACAATTTATGACAGATTTCATTTCTACTTCCAATTTTGCTATATCTATCCCTTAGGATACGTCCCGCGATCGCAGCGATGACCGCAAACGGCCCCGTCAAGACGTAAGTTTATTTTTGCCCCAAAGCAAATGCTAATGCGCCAAATAAGTTATCAGGTCTCTTAATGCATTATACGATTTATACACCGGCCACTGTCTGTGTAATTTTAATGAGTTTCCAAATATTTATAGCATTTTTTTGTGAAGGTTTAACGTTAAACGCCGGAAACTAGAGCGTAAATGGAAATGCACCAGTAAATGATAGTGCACTCAAAGTTGTCAGAAAAGAGCACTTTGAGAACGCAAGAACTCAATTTAAGAACTCAAAATATGTGTGTAAAAGATTATATATAGCGGCGGCCACGCATATAGCAAAGATTTTGCCACAGCGACAGATATATATACGTATATATATATAGAGAAATTAAAAAGCAGCCGGCAGGTTGCAATCAATCTTGAATCAGATTATGATTGAAATCATATTGTGTGTCTATATGTTAAATTACTTAATGCCTGTAACAACAGACAGTTTCTTCCTTCCGACAACAGATATCTATATCTATGAATATATAAATATATATATAGATGCATATATATATATAGAGAATATGTATGTTTGTATAATCAATCAATCAATTCATCTAAATAGCTAAAAGTATAAGGTTTGTTCATCATGCTATTACTACTACTACTACTACTACTACACACACTTGCTCCAGGATAACGATTATTGCATTTGAGATAACCCAGTTTATAACTATATATATATAGCAATTCTTTATCATCCACAAAAATAAGAAAATTATATATATATCTACCTATGTATATTCGAATATCAAATCAAAAACCAAAAACAAAACAACCAAAAAACAATGCTCCTCTACACTCCTTCCTACTCATCAATCGTCATAGGATTACCGTCGCACGTCCTCGTCAAATGATCACAACGATCGACCATCGTCGTCATCGCAGAATATGGGTTCATCATCGTCCAGTTATCATCAACGAAGCAGTACAGGCGGCGGAGGTGGTGGTGGCGGTGGCGGAAGCTCGAGCTCGTATAGGCCACGTGATGATTCTGGCAGTCAGCGACATCAACGTGACTCCTCAATGGGCCCGCCAAAGCGACCATTATTGCGCAGCGTTGCCGGCACCAATTATATATCACGCCCGCGGGGCTCAATGTCCATACGCGGCGGCATGATACGCAACAACATGCGCGGCATTGGTGCCTTGAGGATTGTTCGTCCACGGATGAACGAATCCAATGATCTGCGCACCATGCGTCGCCAACTGCTTTATGCACAGCAAAAAGATCGCGCACGCTTGCTCAAGATACAACAGCTGAAAAGGTAAATAGAAACAAACAAACAAAATCAAATCACAACAAAATCAATGATAAATGTCGTCCAGTAAGGAAAGAGTAAAATAGATCAAATAGATCATGTGTAAGACTGGTGATTGTCATGTGCCAATGAAGCGCGATACGCTCCAAGTGAATAAAGCATCAAATACTAGACTGTACATAATATGTGGATATGTGTGTGTGATATGAACACTATATAGATATTGTATGCCACATCGAGTGAAACCCCCGAGTGTTATCAACTATTATTGGCAATATTCACAAATTGAAGGGATTTTTCAATAGAAAGAGATTCATAGAGAGAGATAATGAGATATTTGCAACAACTTCGTAATAATATGTATATATAAAATCTTGTAGAAATGTCAATCAAGACATCAACACCCGACACTATGACAAAAGTAATTGTTAGCTTACATCTTAATATATGTGTACTTACCACAACAATTTGCATTTGCGCCTCTCCCCTTCACCAACCAAACCAAATATCGAAAACCAACAAAAAAAATTCAATTCGAATTCCATCGTATAGCTCGTTGCGGCGTCAACGCCAAGGAGAGAACAGCAGCGGTAATTCTAGCGATGACAATGATGACTCTGATAATGCTGACAAGGATGACGTTTCTGATAAAAAGAAGAAGAAAAGCAAAGACGATGATGGCGACGACGACGACGGCGATGCCAACGACGATAAAGATGGCCCCGATGGGGAGGAGAAGAAGAGCGAAACGACTAAGAAGTCACCAAGCAAGAAGCGTAACAGCAAATCGGCTAATGATGATAACGAGGTCAAGGTCAATGATGATAAGGATAAGGACGAGGACGATGAGCAGGAGAACGAGGATGGCAATGACTCTGAGAAAAAGAATGTCAAAGACGCTGGCTCCGATGATGATAATGATGAGACTAAAGGCAAGACCGATGAATCAGGCGATGCCGAAAAGCCCAAAGAGAAGAGCAAATCATCGGGTACAGCCGAAAAGTTGACAGGTAAGAAGAAGGACAAAGACGGAGACGATAAAGAGAGCAAATCGAAGAAATCGTCTAGCAAAAAGGAGCGCTCGTCACGCAAAGATAAGGACGATAGCGATGAGGAACGCAAGGAGCGGCGCACTTCTTCACGTCACCGCGACGAGGATCACAACAATTTACGCAAACGTACTTTCATAAAGCTGACTTGTGTTCATTGTCGCATCAAGTGTGTTACTTTCAAGGTATTTTTGTTTAATTGATTAATCAATTTGTATTATGAATAACTTACATTTACATACACAGGAATACCATTACCATTTGAATTCACGTACACACAAGAATTCGATGCGCACTGTGGCATTGCGCCAGAGGGCCGACTTGCAACGCATGCGTGCCCGCCAGCGCACCACCCAGCGTGAGATTGAGGAGAATAGCAAGGAGGAATATGAGTCGCGGTATTGTCGCCTTTGCCGTTTGGCATATCGCCAGCCGAAGAACCTTCATCAGGCATCGGAACACCATAAGACCATCAAGAAGTTCCTCATGCCATACTGTGGCTCCTGTCATTTGGCATTCAAGAATGCCATGCTGTATGAGAACCATCGCTGCTCCTTGGAGCACATTAGAGTAAGTTGTTACAAAGCTTTTGGTTGTTTCTTTTCTGATTTGTTAATCATTTATGACTCTCTCAGAATAAGGCGCGTAATGATGAGTCTGGATCGGAGGATAGCGTTGATGAACGTGAGATAGATTTGAATAAATTCCTTACCGTTGATTCGGTAGGCGAGATCGATGATGACATTATGGATGCCGATGTTGATGCCATGTTGCTTGAAGCTGAAACAGCTCAAAAGAGTACAGATGAGGAGACACGTAAACGCGGTCTCATTGGCCTGGATTTCATCAAGTCGGTAGAGGCATTCTATTGCGAATTGTGCAATCATTACTCGCCGAAACAGGGCGATGATACCTTGGAGGACTACACAAAGAAGCATTGCTTACAGCATTCACATGTTAAGAACTATTTGCGCCACAAAGAGGAGACCGAGAAGAAGTCCAAGTCAGAAGCGGGTGACGATGATGATATGGAAGGTGATGAGGATGTGACAAAGGAGCCAAAAGATATTGACGAGGCTGAAGCCGATGAAGACATTGAAATGGATGGCAAGGATGAAGATGAAGATTACGATGGTGAGGATCCCGATGAAACGCCTGAAGAAACACTGTGGGAGGATGTGGACAAAGATCTTGGTGATCTCTTAGCCGAAGTAGAGCCGCTGGGCCACGAAGAAGAGGAAGATGAAGATGAATCCGTGCTAAATATTGATATCGAAAGGTTAGTTGCACATATTTAATATTAATTATACTATGTTATAATCTAATTATGATTTGCAGCGAGAAGAACAAACCCAATAAGGACGAAACGAATGGTAACGGTGATGAGAGCCTAAAGGAGGCTAAGGCTACTCCTACCAAGACAACTGATAAAAAGGCTACCACACCAGCCAAGGCAGCAGCAGCTAACAAGCAGGAAGCGCCAGAGGCCAAGAAAGCGCCAGCCAAACCAGCAACGGCGACCAAGGCCAGCCGACCCGGACCGGCATCAACGAAACGCCAAGTCTCGGTCAATTTAAAACGCACCCCGGCTGTGTCTCTAAAGCCGGCCACCAAGCCGGCAAGCGAATCAAAATGAGCTCGGGCCGTCCATAGTCCCATACACACATTTACATATGCATAGATAACTGCAACAACCAAAAGCCAGTGATTTGGTTGCAGCAATTTTTAAATTACAAATAATACAATTGCAATTGAACTTTTATATGGCACCATGTACATCTGGAACTACACAACAATGTGTGTAGCAGAGCGCGCGAGTCATGTTTAATAAACTTAGACTTAAATCAACTAAACCAACAAACCAACCACCTGTGCAGCACATAGCATATGGAGCACTTTTTTATAGCGAGTGGCCTTTCTAAACTTAAAACTGGCCTCGCCAACGGTCGCTGGCCAAAACAATGGAGTTTGCTGGGCCATTCCAGGGCAGGCAGGGCGATAGAAATATAGAGAGAGTGAGAGAGAAATGGCAGCTGTTTAATTTGATTAAGTGGATTTCTGGTGCGCCGCCTCTTATCGGATGTATTTATTAACCTTGGACATAAACTATGCTACTGTTGCTGTTGCTGCTGCGGCTACGACTGCAGCACTGGGGTTTATTTCCGCTCCAAGAAGACAATGTGTTGGCAATGGCAACTGCTGCCAACTGAAAGGAAAACATTTCATTTCATTTCATAATTTTTCGCCAAATTAACTTTCACTGCATGTCACGTAGGATTGTGGATTTTAAATGAATGAGCCGCAGATGTGGCGAGATGTGGATATGTTGTCTTTGCATGTGCCACTGCCACCGCATTATACAATATGCCACTTAATATGCGTTAATATATAGGGGCGCCTTTCTCACCATTGCTTCTGCAGTTGCTTCCTTTCCGATGCATGATACAATCACAATCACAATGTCAAGTTTTGATTTGGTTATTTGCGGTGGCTGTCTGTCTGCTTTTTGATATGACTCTCTGTCCACTTGGTTGCAAGCAGCAGCAGCCACAACTTGGCTGCCTGCCAATGCTATTACGTTAATCCCTGACAATCGCTCATTCGATGCTTTGGTTAAATTGCATTCAAGCTGCCACAAGATTTATGCGCGCATTGTTCTGTGCCACAAATCCGGTTTCTGTCTGCCGTTTGCCGGCTTCGGTTTCGACTTCGATGTTGGCCCCCGTTACTATTAACATTTAATCTCTGGCTTCAAGTTGTTTATTTTGTTGTGGGGGTTTTTGTTGTATTTTTGGCGCTTCTATTAAGAAATTTCAACGGGTGCTTTTGCGGCTTTTGTTTTAGCCATCTTCCTGTTGTGCGGCTTTTTTTTGCACTTTGCCACATTTTAAATGCCAAGGTGGCCTCTTGTGTTGCGGCTTTTGCTGGCCAAATCAAGTTTCCTAGACTGCAGCAAGTAAAAAATAGTTTTGTTAATGCCAGGCAACGCATTATACACTGAATTGGATACCTGCTAAGTTACGCATTTACCGCATTACCGCTGGGCATTGACATTTCTCAAACTTGTATATAAATAGTTGTTAAATTAAATCATTTGGCGAATCCATTGAAATGCCAGCTGGATGGATGTGGCCAATTTGCGGGTCATGTATGCTCGAAAGATATTATTATTTTGCTGTGCGGGTGCGTGCCTAATTGCTGGTATTTAAAGACAACAGCTTTGTTTTACACATTTTCACATCGTTAAGTATATGTTTATTTGTTTAGTTGTAGCTTTTTTTCTTGTAAATAGCCTTGGCACTCAAAAGATGGAATTTGCATACATTTTACGTCGCCTATACAAAATGATATCTGTTGTCCAAAATGTTGGTAATGATTTGATTGTACAATCAGCGCTTTTGTAACGCAAGGTCTTAACTTTTTCTCTCTTATTGTTTCTTAAATAAATTCAAAAGTGGCCGTTGGCTGTGTATGCCAAAATTGCAAAAGCACTGTTAACTGACTGTTAAGTGTGTAAATAACAGAAATCGATAACGATTGCAGCTATAATCCTTGATTATTCACAATAGACTTGATTTTACATAATGATGCTGAATTATCGATTAAAACGACAACTTAATTGTAAATTGCAAAAAATAACAAATGTATTTTACTTGGCCATTCTTTTTGCAATGCTCAGTGCTTAACTGTAATGTGTGAATATTTCACACGACTCTTTGACAGCCTTGTGGTTGGTTGATCACTAGGCGTTTAAGCCATGTTAATAGAAGAGAACTTAATTGTTGTGCGACCACAAAACCATGGCCAGCTTATCGGCTGCGTTTTTTGGGAAACTCCAAATGCTAATTGATACAGCTAAGACAGTTGCATTTGCTAACCAAATTCCTCTATGAATTCAGATACATATACACAAAGTTCCGCATAAAAAACTGTTACATCAGACGGCAATTTTTGGCACGCAATTTAAAATGAGACATGGATGTGGATGTGGATATGGATGTGTTGATCTTTGCATAGATATCGCAAGGGCGGTACCCGTGCGCCAAAAACCACTGCTACTACATGTAGTCGTAGTATGTAGTGTAGTATGCAGATCTAATTAAAGCAGACCAGGTGCAGCTGCATCTGGGAAAGATGCACATATAGAGAGTCTATTTTGTTTGTCATATATATATTTTTGCATGCTTCATTCATTCTTCTCACGCCCAACATGTAAATGAAGTCACTTTGGGGCCAACGGCAACGTCAACAAAGAGGGAAGCGGAGAGCTTATTGCTAATGCTAAGCCAAAGACGAGTTTACATGCTTCGCTAGTTGTCGCTGTCAGCAACTATGAGTGTGAAAATCTGTATTTTTTGTTGTTGTTTGTTTATTTTCTATGATTATTTTTCGACATTCAGTGTGTAGTAGAGTCGCTGTCGTGGTCGTCATTCATAACTGCCATTGTACATGTGCATTGTTTGGGCCCTGATGATGGTATTTTTGGGGTATTGGTATTTGGGGCTGCATTTGGCTCTTAGCTGTTTGCTTGTTGCCTGTTGCCTGTTGGCGATTGCAACGCTTTTCTGATTTCTTTCACAGATTTATTGTGCATGCTGCACAATTGTGCAATCTCTGATTGACGATTGCAGCGCATCTGTCTTAAGTAATGCCTAATGGTCATAACTCTCTTCGTATGTAAATTTTGCGATCTATTCACCTGTGCTTTTCTTTGCCCTTTGACATTTAACGAGTGCCGACTGCCCATTGCCTTTTGCCAGAGGTAATAAATTTTCACAAGGTCACTTGGCATCATGCTGCGATCTCTTGATCTCGATCTCAACATCGAGCCGAGCATCTATATCAATTGTCTGGTCTCATTTATTGTTGAATCTGGCATGAATAAAAAGCATTAAGTCAAAACATTAAAGCTGATTGTCTGCCTCTGTGTCTGTGTATTTGTATTTCTTGGATTACGTTGGCTTTTGACCAAGTTAACGCAGGTGCAGGTGAAAAACAACCTGCCAACCGTGCAGCACTTAAACGGATCATTAATTCGGCTCGCCAGGCTGTGATTATGCGTTGATAATGGCGAGAAATCGAAACACTTGGCTAACAACGAAACCTAAACAACCAGGAAAAGGCAAATCATATAACAATACATATACACAGGGGTACGAGTCAAAAGTCAGTCCCAAAAATGATCATGCCCCCGACCCACACATCATGTAATGCCAATCGAAATTGTCTACAGTTGACTGGACGCTACGCTCATTAGCAAATTATGCACATAGTACAATTCAACTCGCAGACATCGGGCCATGCTTCAGTGGAACACCATCAAAAAAAAGTTAAATACCCGGATCCAGACACAGTTGTAGATACAGGTATAGCTACAGAGAGATTTGAATTGAGATACAGCCGCTAAGCAAATAAGCAAATTGGGAATCGTATCATTGGGGTCTTTGTGGGGGCACCCCCAGGCTGCAATTGAATGAATCACGAATTTGTTAATGTTTATGGCGGTTTTACGCCCGACTGGTTCTCAAATTGTCAAAATAAAATAAACAAATGGTTTATGTTTAAGCCATACTAATTGTATTTAAAACCCAATGAGGTAACAACTTAAACATAAATTAGAATGCGCCTTTATTTTGCTTTTGTTCGTTCGCTCACTTTAATTAATGCAAAATGAGTTTTTGACATTTTTGATTTATGGACTGAGATAGGCAAATATAGAAATGTACTCTATAAACTAATGTCAAAGAGTCTTGTGAAATATGGAAAGAGACGCGGCTATAAAACAAAACCAAAACTCAGAACAATTCTTTTGAAAGTGCGCTCAAAAATATGCAATAAAATTGGTTGCACTTTCAGTGAATTGCAAATTAAATTTACATTTAAGTTTTTATTACTTTTGAATAGATTGTTAAGTGTACTTTTAACTACTTTAACTTTACTTTAACTTCAGTAAACTGCTCTCAAAGTTGCAGCTGTAAATGAACTGAAATTGTACTTTAATAGTTGTTTGTCGCACTTAAATTATATACTTGGCATTAGCTGTAATTATTTGCAGAGCAATATCATTATCGTCTCATACCGCAGCAACAATTTACGTAGACATTTGACATATGCACAGCGATTATGCAATCCCATTGTCCAGTACATTTCATTAACAAGAGCAGCAGCAACAACGACATCGGCAACAACAACAACATTTACAACGACATACAACTTGAAATAGTTTCGCTTACAGTTGGCCAATTAAGATCTCAGCAAATGTGTATGTTTATAAATTTTTTTGTGGATCGCATCGCTTGGTAGTATGTATATCAAAAAGCATAAACTAAATGCTAAGGTTGACTACTGTCCAACAGAGTCTGGCCTGGAGCTTGGCCTGGCTGTCACAGATATAAAAAATGCATACACATAAAATTTAGAGCATTAAACTGTCGACTGCAAAATGCATCAGGCAACAACATTCTACCAATAAAACTGAATGCAAATGCCAAACAGCGAAGTGCAATTGCCGACAGCTGGACTGGCAACCATAGAGCATCAGGCAGACAGTCAGCAACAACATCATCCTCATTATGATCATCATAATGATCATGATTATCATTGATTTAAGTGAAGTCAAACAGCAAAACTATTGCAATTTCTGCCGGCACTGCTTAAAAATTAAAAGCAACAACTACAACAACGAGAAGCAAAAAGGCAGTAAGAAAAACAAAACTATAATACAATAACAATAATAATAAATAACAGTAAAAGAAAAGAAGATGTTGTCACTGTTGTTGTTGCTGATCGCTGCGTTGTTTTACCTAGTTGCAACTGTTTTTGTTGTTGCTGCTGTTGTTGTTGCTGCTGTCGTCTTCGTCTCGCATGCAATGCAACAATTTCACAAGCAGCACGCAGACAACTAAATGACAATGTGAGCAAACTATCAGCAACAGCAACAACAATAACAACAACAAGGTGAATTTATAATAAGTTGTTTGTTGTTATTGTTGTTGCGGTTGCTTGCAATTGATCGATGTGGCTGCGACGTCGCGTCGTCTAAATGTTGCGCAAATGCTGCAGTTGCCACAAAAATCTTCAGCTTAATTATCAACTTATTTATTTGGACTGTCTTAATCAATTTGTTAAGGATGAGGAAATGCCGTTGACTCTATAATTTGTCAGGCTATTTTAGCGGATTTCCTCAGCGCCAGATTTCACAGCTACCGTGTTAACTTTGACACCACCAACAACCGTCAAACGACCAAGACGAAAACGAAAACGAAGACGAAGACAGCCAATTAACGTTGGGTAAGAGACTTTGAAATTAAATCGCTCTGCAATTGGCCAAATTGGTGCTAGGATTTGTGGCTGAAAACGGAGTCAGAGCCGATGTTGGAGTTTTTGGTGTTGCAGTTTGAGCTGCCCCCCACGCATGCGCTGAAATGTTAATCTGAAATCGTTCGCCAATTGCTGCCTTGCCCGGTGGCAGTTGCAAATGTCAAACGAAAGACTTAAGCAGCGAACTTGCCAAGTTGAGGGCGGAGTGTTATTAAATATACAATGTAAATGCAAATTTGGGCGCTTGTTAAATATAATGCACACCATTTGAGACCAACTAAACAGCAACTAAACACAAATGTGCCCTTTAGCCTCGGCCAGGCCCAGAGCCAATCTGTTGGGTTAAGGCTTAGGCTTCGACTGAGTCTGACTATGAGTCTGAGGCAGGCGAGCAATTTAGTGTCACGTTAGCATATTGTGGCCCAGTCAGGCGGGCAAACGCTTCCAGGCGGCTGCCAAATGCACGGGTGGCCATTAAACGAGAGCCTAACTAGCGGTTTCGGACGTCAACGTTGAATTAACCAAAGTAGCCCCCTGAAACGTTAACTTAAAACCCATAGAGAAGCCCGTAGAGAAGCTGCTGCTGCTGCTGCTGCGGCTGTTGCTGCTGCTGCCGCCAACCTTTCTCTTTGTTGCCCGCCGCAAAGGTCGGCAACGGTTCGTGGCTTAAAAGCAGCGTCTACGTTTCGGTCTTGGTCTCGGCTGTGTCTGGGCCGCAGCTTTTTATAAATACAAGTGTTGGCCGCACAATGGCAAAGATTCGTTTGTCGAACGTGCAACGCGCGCGATCAGAAAAACTAGCTGCTGCCGCTTGCTGCCAAAGCACAGGCAGGAAAAACAAAAAACGGTAAAACGTCGTCGCCAGCACCAGCATCAGCACCAACACCAACACAATCATCATCATCTCGATCATCAACATTATCAACTGAGACAATTGCAATCCAAAGCGTAACAAATCTCAACTGTGGCGCTTGTAATTTGAGACGCGTGCGCATCCAAAAAGATTAAAAGCCACAATTGCACAAAAATAATAAAGCTAAATGCAAATCACAAATCTCAATTTACAGTCTTGCGGATTGTGTCGAATCTTCAACCGTATTATATAACTGTTAATATTCACAACGTGTGATCCTCCAATGTTTCTGTGTCTTCTTCCGCAGCCAGCAATGCGCCGTGTTGTAATCCGATTTGCGAGCATTTTTTGACAAGGAAAAATACCAAGACGATACTTCCAAAGTGACTGTGAAAGTAATACAAACAACATCAACAACAACGAGCTGAGAAAGATATTCAATTACTAGTCCGTTGTCTTTGCATCCATTCAACAACAACACAATGAGAATTCAAATATTGGCCTTAACACTTTTGCTGGGTAAGTTCGAGTATCCATAGACGGAAACTCCAAGATCGTGAATGCACATTTGTCTACAATTTATACATAATTTATACATTTTAATTGGCTGATTAAGATCTTCATTCGTCGAGTTAAAACAATGCAAAGAATTTAAACATCTTATTTTGATTACATAACAATAAGTTGTCCCAAGTCAACTCGTATTTCAACTTATGTTAACTTATTAATATTAAACTATTATTAATAATATCTTCTTTTTCTCAGTGTAGTCTTTTTATTATGATTTTTTATGCTCTTTACCGTGAAGTCGTTAATTCGATTTAACTATATTACTCGTAAAAGCCAGCTTAATGATAGCTTTAGATTTATATCAATAAGCCATGACTTAAAGTACATCTTGTTTAGTTATTATGCTGTCTTTAGATACTTTCATATCTTTGTAGTGATAAATCATATATCCAAAGTATTCAATCATCAAAAACGTATTACTCTAAGAAACAGTTTAATTCGTATTAAGCGAATTTTTATGACACAATCAACTATGAATGCCATTAAATGGTACTAAAGTGTTCAATAAATTAACTGTATATACTAAAATATTTACTGCTCTTTTATAAAATTTAAAACAAGATATTCGAGCAATTAAAGTGCCAAAAATAAGGATTGATGGCATAAATATAAGAATCACATTTGGGTTACAAGTTAAAACAGTTTTCCTTTCTATTTTTTTCTTTCAATTATAAATAAAACAATGAGAAATGAAGTTGCATTTCCTTTTCAATATTTTATTTCAATTTTAACTACAATATACAAAATTCAAAAAAACATAAAAGAGTTTAATGAAGCCGCAAATTGCTTTCCCATTTTCGAATATACTCCTTTCTATTTAACGACAAACATCTTAAACTGCCTTCCGCCATTTCATCCCACACAGGCCACCTCGGCGTCCAAGCAATCGAAGTTAAAGCCAAGACCGAGAGCAGTGACAGTAGCGTCGCCGCCTCTGCATCTGCAGCCCTGGAGACGGAAGGAACGAAAGACAAGCGACAGGTGAGCAGCAAGGAGACATCTTTGTATCCCAATCATCGCAATGAGGCGGCTGTTGACCGTGGAGATGATCCCGAGGATGGACAGGAGACGATCTATGGCACGAAACCGAATCAATTCATCATACGCCCCATTGCACCGCATCAACATCAACAGCATGAATCGCATCAGGAGCCGCAACTGCGCAACTTTGCTGCAGCCAATTCACGTCCACATGCCGCACAATTGCTGGAGCAGAGCCAGGAGGTAAGTAGTGGCTAGTAGCGGGGAAGAAATGTGTACGGAAAGTGGGGGGAGTTAGGGTCAAAATTTATTTACCTTTCATCAAACTATTGTTGGCCCGCGGCCACAGAAGCGTTGCATGGTCGTGACTCAACTGAATTACACGATTATTTACAAAATACAGGATGTCCAACAACTCGAGCAACTCGAACAACTTAAACTAATCCCAGTTGCAATTGAAAATTTGTCAAATTGCGCCTTTCGCTGGCCCCCAGCGATGAAACCTTGACCAATATAATCTTGATTTCTGTTCATTTTGGGAACAAATTGCGACTAAAGCAATTGCAATTATCCAAAAGACAATGTTTATAAATATTACAAAATATAAAAAAATAACAACAACAAAATAAAGTTGCTTTATAAAAATGAAAAGCGCTGGCGAATATAATAAATGCCATTTGCAGCACTCAAAATGTAAGTCACGAGCACCGACAACTACAACAATAACAACAACAGCAACAACAACAAATGCATAATTGCAAAATTATTATTATTGCTTTTGTTGTTGGTCTAACGCGTCAACAACAACTACATGCCACATCCAAGACAATTTGCAGCAAGCGGCAACCTCTTCTGCCTGCAACAATGGGCGGGCGTTGTGGTTGCTGTTGCTGCTGTTATTGTTGTTGCTATTGCTATTGCTGTTGTCGTTGTTTGTCTTCGTGGGAAGAAAGTTGACATAATCGTTATAATCAACCGACTTCTGGCTTCAAAGTCTGTCTCGCATTTGGGAGCTGCTGCTGATGGCGCCTTGACTTGACGGGGTCTCATTTCTTATAATAATGTGAATATTGCGAAGGCAACACTGTGCAACAGGTTTTAAGTTAATGTTTGACTTGAGTTAAGTCTTGACTTAATTAAATGGGAAGCCTTAAGCCAGCTTATCTAAATTGCATATCAAGTTAAATACCTTACATTAGTAGATATACATTAAAGCACGAAGTGAATTGCTTAAAACTTTGAGTTGAGAGTTTAAATTATTAGAGAAAAAGAATATTTATTAAGATATAAATATTATAAAATTGCTAAGCTTACTTATTTATTCAAATTTGGAACAGAAGAAAATGTAACTAACTGTATTCTAAAATAGTATTAGTAAATAATCTAAATATTTAGAAGATATTTATAGAATAGTTAATCCACATTGACACCTATCTATACATAGTTAGCTTTGCATATTTATCTTCAAATGTTGCCCTATATTTGGCTGCACAGTGTAATATAAATACATTTATTTGCTGCCAACGTTGCCGCCATTGTCGCTGCCACCGACATGCGCATCGATTGCAACAGTTGGCGAAGTCACGACCCGCAGATGACTGAAGCCAGGCCTAGCTTTGCTGAGGGCGAGAGCGAGGGCGGCGGCGATGAAGGAGATTGCCTGTGGTTGTTGTTAGCGTAGACTATCAGAGTCAGTTGCTGCCGCTGCCACACATAAGTGTTATATAAACTTGTAGATGCCACGAGATTCTCACAGAAAGCCCCGCCTGCCCCCGCAGGCACCTGTCATGAATTTGGTTTCTTAGATGTGGTTGTTATGGCTACCTTTGTGATTGCTATGGTTGTTGTTGTTGTTTAAAGTAGGCTCCACATTTAACAGCTGCCATTTGTCGCTGGCATTGGCCGTTGATCTTTTGTTTTCACACGCCCACATAAATGGTCCATAATTTATTAACCACGCCCCCAACACTTTGTCTCGCCCCACGCCCAGATACAACACTATGTTTATCTGCAAGATATACAACGACATCAGCCCAAAGCGTTGGCGTCTGCAACTCAAGGTAAGGGTGCAGTTGCCAGAGAACAACAGGCAGCTGCTGCTAAGAAGGCAACGCCTGTGGCCGAGGAGGAGCAGGAGCAGGAACAGGAGGCCGAGCAGCGCTATGCCGTGTCCATACAGCCGCAGCCCCATAATCTAAGAGGTGGTCCCTATGCACCCTATCAGCTGCCCTTGCCACTGGCTGCACCACAACACCAACATCATCAACAGCAACAGCAGCAGCAGCAGCAACAATTGCATTCTCAACAGCAGCAACAGTTGCACCCTCAACAACAGCAACAAGCGCAACAGCAGCCGTATCAGATTATTCCCGAAGAACAGTTTCTGAAGCTGCTGGAGGAGGAACTACAAGTGCGCGCCTACCACGAGCAACTGCGTCAACAACAGCAACAGCAACAACCACCGCAATCCCAGCCGCGTCCACAACCTCAACCGCTGGGCAAACCTCTGTCCATCCACAGCACAGCTGCCACACACAAGGTGTTGCAACAAGCGGAGCCAGCCTTGGGTCTGGGTGGCTATCGGGATCGTTATGTGGCCGAGCAGCAGCTAGTGCAGCCGACTTATTCCCGCGGTGGACCCAAGTATCTGCCGCAGCAACAGGAGGAGGATGATGCACCACCAGTGCAACATCAGCGTCATCAGCAACCGCAGCAACTGATTTCCGGATTGCCACCGCAGATTGCCTACTATCAGCCTCAGATTAGCTACAAGACACTGCCCAATCATCCGCTGGCCAAATCTTCACTAGAAAGTGAAATCGAAAAACTGCTGGCGGCCAATAAACCTGGACCAGGTCAGAGTCTAGCTTATGTGGATAGCAGCAATGAGCCGACGTTGGTTAATCATCAGCAACATGTGACACGCCTACCCCCGCCACAACATCCAGCACCGCCCACATCCCATCCAGCGCTGCGTCAACCGAAGGCCTACTTAGCCAGCACTCCCAACTCGCTGCTGGATGCCAACAATCAACCATTTGTGCCGTCGCTCTTCAAGTTCAGCAACTTCCAGCAGCCGACGCCAATTTATCCCGGCCAACAGCATGAGGGGAAGAGGCTCGGACCCGTTGTTTATCCAACAGGTGCACCTGCTCAGCCACAGCCCTCGCAGTATTATTACCAAGAGACGGCGCCCACAACAGCTCCTAAGCCCAAGCATTATCGCACCAAACACTACAAGCTGCCCACGCCAAGTCCAACCAAATCCTACGAGAAAGCTTTGCTCTATGCGGACTACGCTGAACGTGGCCAGGCTCCAGCTCCGGCTCCTACTGCTGCCCATTTCTATCCCAGTCCACCTGATCCCCTCAAGCATGCGTCTCATCGCACAGTGGCACCCACAGCGTTACCCATTGATTACCCCGCTCAGCCTGCGCCGTCGCAATCAAGTATCTATGTCTCGCAAGGCACTGGTATTGCCACACCGTCACGAGTTACGCCCACTGCTGCAGCTGTACATAAGCTGCGCACCTTGGACGAGGTGAAGCAACTGAATCTGCCGCCTCCCAATGGCAAACCCCTCACCCAGGCCGAGTTCCAGGCGCTCGTCGAAGCAGGTTATCCCGTCAAGGCTGTGCCAGTTCCTGTGCCCGTTCCCTATGAGCAGTATGTCAAGGATCATCCCGAATATCGCAATCATCCACCAGTAGATTATGCCCACATCATGCGTCTTGCCACCCGTCAGTTGGCAGCTCATCAGCTTCAGCATCAGCATCAGCATCAACATTCTCATCCGCATCAACGCTCACTTGTCTCTCCCTCGGAGCCATCAGTGAAGATCATCTCCTCTCCCACAGCAGCGGAGGCGCAACACACGGCCACCGGCATCGGAGGTGGCAGCATCACCTACTTGCAACGTCGGCCGCGAGACGAACAGGACACCGCTGTCGCCGGCAGCGAGACGAAGGCAACGGATCCGGAGCCCACAAAGGCTCAATGAGTTGCAATCCTTTAGTTAATCTCACTCGCCCTTTGCCTAGTTATAAGTATTGTAAAAATGTTTCTGTATGTTCAGCACTTGCCTAACGTTAAATTATAAACTAATAAACTATAAAAACTATGAAGAAACACTCGCTGCCCAGCAGGAACTGCAAGAGTGCAGTAGTTTGTGTTAACGTTGCATGATTCCCATGCGATTCCTCTTCAGATATTATTTACTTAATTAGTTTATTCACTTTTGACATTTACGTTGATTAACATAGTTTATTTTTCGCGCTTAACCTGGTAATTGTTAACGCGACCCTCGGCTAGTTTAGGCCAAGTGCGGTATTGCTGTTGCTGTTGCTACTGTCCGCCGAGCTGAGAGTTTCGGGCGTGGCTGCCTCTCTTGCCTGCAGACGTGAGATATGCGGATCCTTACGGTCTTTATCTTTGCGTTCTCGATCTTTATCTTTGTCCTTGTTGTGTTTGTGCTTGTGTTTATGCTTATGCTTCTTCTTGTCCTTCTTTTTCTTCTTTTTAACACTGCCATCCGTCTTGAATTTGGACTCATCGTAGCTGCTCTCGTATCGCGTTGACTCGCCCACATCAAGCACCATCATCGAATTGTCGTCCTCCGCATAGAGCTCCGTTTTGACCCGCTTCGACGTGTTCTGCGAATCTGCAGCGGCTTCATCAACATTAGTTACATTTATCCTGGTTTCGCTATCGTAGGCCTGTACATCGATGGGTTCGTCCAACACTGTGATCTCCTCACTTCTCTCCAACTTAATGATCTCATCGCCAACTTCAAAGGCTTCGGTTGCCGTTCTTTTGATGGTTACCATCGCTGGCTTATGTCTCTCCAGAGGTTCGCTCTCTATTCTTTCTGGTGCCTTAATCTCGCTCTTTTTGAATGTACTGCTCGAATTACTGTTGTCCTTCATGAGGTCCTTGTAGAAGCTCTGATTCTCAGTTGCCTGCATGCAATTCGGCCTCTTACTGCCATACAAAGCGTAATACAGATCCACAATATCGCAACGGAGTTTCGTGTCGCAGGCCAACGTGTTAATACTCAGCCAGAGTCGCTCCACAAGATTCGATCGGTCCAGGCGGCTTCTCGATTCACGAGTAAACGGAGGATTGTCAATGAGAAGCTGAGCTAGTGCATGTCGTGCTGCGGGATCTGGATCGGTTTCCAGTAGCGTTATCAGATGCTCCAGGTCCTCGCTACGTCCATCCACTTTCACGAAATCCACCAGACATTCCATAGCAGCTATACGCAAATCCAGAAAGATACCATACTCAGCATAGCTGCGATAAATGTGCGGCAACGAGGGCAGATGACCAAACTTTTGCAACTTGCGTATGACCTTAAGGCAGGAGACGGACACCATGTATTTGTAGGAGGGTAAATGCTTTTCCATATTTAGCAGACGCGTGACTTCATCCAGCACAAGTCTGCAAGAGGAGATGAAATTAGGATGAGTTAGTCATTTAAATGTTTCCAATCATACTTGGCATCCGTGGAGAGGCTGTCCGTTGTAATCTGAGTCCCATGCATTGCCACAGACACCACGGGCGTCAGTGTCTCTCCAAGGGCCTCCACCAGAGCAGCTCTGTAATATGCATCCGTATAATGATTGCGCGAGTTCTCGTTGTATTTGAAGAGATCGAACAGGAAACGCATCACTTCTGGCGGGCAGATGCCATGAGAGGTGCGCAAGCCTATTAGCAAAACAGTTAATCAGCTGTAACAGAATCTCGGTGGGATTTAAGGACCACTCACCCGCCATGGCCACTGGAATGGCCTTTTGTAAGAAGTACAATTGAAAGTTGGAGAAGTTGTTCAGCTTAATGATATGCGGCGCACTGAAAGAGCCAAAAAACTTGCGAAAGATGTTGAGCATGGCAGGTGGACCACTCCACGAAGCCACCATTTGATTAGCCACCTTGGTGAGGCTATGAGCCGCCTGGCAACGCACCTTGTAAAAGCACGATTCGCTCTCAATGGTGTCGGTTAACGCCAATCTCGTGGCATTTGTTGGATACTTCTGCAGCGCCTGTATAGCCTGGAACTGGGCCGTCACATCTCGCTCATGTCGGAGCTGATATTGCCACTGGAAGTCCGGTTGCTCAATGATCAGATCCCGCAGCAGTATCATCTCCGGATCCAGGCGTATCCACAACACAGGTGAGTCACTGCGGGAAGATAATAGTGATACAGTGAGTTCAGGAACATACTAAATCCAAGCTAAGACTTACTCCATGGCAGATAGATCCATGTCAACCTCCTCCCCAGTACAAAGTGGAATCTTTTTCTTCTTGTTGCGCCTGCTCTTCGAATGGCAAGTGATGTCCGCCTTGACCAGCGTATTCTCAATCTGCAGCGTATGCTTAAAGGTGCCATCCAACTCCTGCAATTGCACCAGCAATGGTCCATTATACTTCCTTACGCCTCGTTGATTGACAAAGTCCTGTCGAATCTCTAACTCAATGGTGTTTCGCTTACGATTGAACACAGAGGTAAGTGAGAACTTGGCATGGCCTCCAGTGCGCACCCATTGATCCATAAATACCGACATATCCTTGCCTGTGACCGTAAAGATTGCCTTGATGAAGATATTCGTGGAGATGAGCAGCTGTGACCAGAGGCCAGCGCCTATTTTAGTGGCTGCTGCATTTGTGGCTAAGGCAAGTTGCTTGTTAAACACTTGGATGAGCAACTCCTGGCCAATGCGATGCTCTAACATGCGTATAACAAGATGGGCTTTGCGACGCATCGCTTCCACATACTTGGGCGACACCGTGTGCAGACTCTTGATTGGAAAGTAGTGGACAATCTCCTGTTGTTTACTGGCAGCAGCTGCCGGGTTTGTGCTGGACACAGGAAGCGGCGCTGGCGGTTGGCTACAGTCGAGTATGATGCCACCATACTGCTCCTCGTATTTGACCACACGCGCCAGCTCGGTTTGCACCCATTCGCGATATTCGTTGTTGCCAAAGCACTTGCGGGAGTACAGACCACACAGATACTCGGCAATTCCCTTCGCCAGCCAAGTGTCCGACCAGTGATGCGATGTAATGAAGCAACCAAAGAATTGCTCGGCTACAGCGCGTGACATAAAGGTTCTAGATACGTAGGTTTGATCTATGATAGCGATGGAATGCAGCAAATTAACAGAGGCTACCGTCATGGTTGCGTAGGCACTGATATCCGTGTCCAGTTCATCTACAAACACCTGTTTGTAGCAGGAGAACGGATACCGGGTGGAGAGCGTTTCCTCAAAGAACTCAAAGGCCTCATGCAGATATCGAACCGTATTCTTCAACAGGGGCAACATTCCAGGCAAACAGAAGTGCGTCACCTCGTGCATATGCGGGTCTACGTAGATTTCAAATGGTCCAACGGCCAGAGCAATGTTGGGTGCACAGACGGGCGTCGATACCGTGTAGTGAAAGGTTTTCCTACGCAAATCTGGGGTCATAATGACCTCAACCAGTTCACCACAGGAGACAGCCGTCAGATTTTTATCCACTGTGAATTCTAATCGCCATGTGCAGGGATCAGCGAAGCTGTCGACGCATGGAAACCAAAGACGAGTCGAGTTCTCATAGCAATTTGTGTACATATGCGCACAGTTAAGTTGTGCCGTGTCATCATCCGTTGATGTCGGTGGTATTACAAAATGCATGCCGCCCTTGGGATTTTCAGCAGAGAATTCAATTCGTATTCGCAACCCGCGACCCTCCTGTATCAGGGAATAACCATCCGGCGGAACCTGTATAAGTAATTCGCCATTGTTCACATCCGGGTCGACGGTTTGTGCTGCGCTCAAATGATTCATCGAGAATACTTCCAAGGCACGGCTACGGGATATTTGCAAAGAGTATAAAAAGTGAGATTATCAGTTGTTTAACAAATACTGAACTAACGTTTTGGGCTCCTTGTGGCAAATATCCTGGAAGGGATCAAAGTAAACGAACTCCGCGTGGCAAACATCATTGAGGACGACACTGTATATTCGCAGCTGCTTGGCATTGAGGCGGATTAGGCGTAAACTCTCATTGTTAGGCACTATGGTCAGCTCCACCATGCCCTGTGAATCATTTATCAAATAAACAACATATTTTGCATGGTTTTTGAGGAAGTTCTTACAATTATGCTGCGACGCTCAAAACTGATGCCGGTGAGGCTTACAACCTGATGCGCCGTGCTGTGGCCAAAAAAAGAAAATATTAATTGGCAAGTTTTTAGCAACCCGAGTGAAATACTTATAATTTGAATGGACGTAATGGTGCTTCGGGCACCTCAGATAGTGTTTCCATCGCGTATTGCCGTTAATTAAGCACACTTTTTTAACGATTTTGTATATTGTTATCAGTATCACCGCATTGTTTATTTTTTCATTTTGCATCTTCTTCTTCTTCAGCCCATACTTCCTAAAAATGCCAGCACAATATTATACTACATTTAGAGCCTTGGCAACACTGTCACGTGCAATGCAGCCCTGAAGACCACCTTTAACACTGTTCATGCAGTCTGTATTATTTTTGTACACATATAATGATAATAAATAAATATGTTTTCGTTTAGTTCGCTGTTAAATTGAGTAGTTCATTTTAATATTTTAAAATAAAAATACTTAAATAAAATTATAAATATTAATATACGAAAACCTTACCTGTGTTCTAATTCATAAATATTGCTAATTTACATGGATGAAATATCCAAACACACACAAGTGTTAAAGATGTGAATCATCTCCCAAGAAAAGTTAAAATTGGATATTTCTCCCATTTAAACGTATTTTTCCCCAGTCGAGTCAGCAGTTTTCAAACGACTGCGTCTGGTTGCGTTTCTTGTTGTAGTAGTTGTTTATAATTTCAAGTGCTACGTAAATCGATAAATTGAAATAAATAAAATTGAAAAAAGAAAATCTGAAAGTTTATTAATTTAAGAAAACACTAGAAGTCATAGTAAAAGAATGTACGGCATTGATAATTATCCAAAAAATTATCATGCCAGTGGCATTGGCCTCGTCAATTTGGCAGCCCTGGGCTACAATAAGAATGAAGTCAGCGGTAATGCGCAGAACAAACCTAAATCGGGCTTGTATCCCTCATTGCCATACCCTTCATCGGAATCCGTGGGTGGTATGCCATATGTGGTGAAGCAATCGGTTCAGGCACAGAATGCCTCATATGCGGGGGCAAGTATGGGCATGCCACCACCTTCAGCAACGCCATATCCGAGCTCTGGGTTGTACCCGAACTTGCCATCTGCTCCGTTGCCGTATCCATCGACGCCATTGGCTCCTATACCGAGTGCATCTCCGTATCCAAGTGCATCGCCGTATCCAAATGCATCGCCGTATCCAAGTGCAACACCCTATCCGAGTGCAACACCTTATCCCAGTGCCACGCCCTATCCCAGTGCAGGATATCCATCGCTACCTTATCCCACAGGAGGGGGAATGGGTATGCCGGGCATGCCAATGCCATATGCGCCACTGCCAAGCAGTCCAGCACCACAAGGCTATCCATCGATACCAATGCCATCAGCACCACCGGCCAGTGCGCCCACCCAAGAGGAAGAGCCATCCGTTGGCATTTCGGAGCTGCAGTTCACGAGCGTCAAAGTGCCGGAGAATCAGAACATGTTCTGGATGGGCCGCAAGGCGACGAGCACGCGTCAAAAGAGCATCCAGGGCGAGGACTTTTCCACGCTACGGGAATCATGTGTGGGTAACGGCATCTTGTTCGAAGATCCCGACTTTCCGGCCAACGATGCCTCGCTGATGTTCTCCCGGCGTCCAGATCGTTACATTGAATGGCTGCGACCTGGAGATATTGTCGATGATCCGCAATTCTTTGTCGAGGGCTACTCCCGGTTCGATGTACAGCAGGGAGAACTGGGCGACTGTTGGCTGTTGGCCGCAGCTGCAAATCTGACGCAGGATTCGAAGCTCTTCTTCCGTGTGATACCGCCGGATCAGGACTTCCAGGAGAACTATGCAGGCATATTCCATTTCAAGTTCTGGCAATACGGCAAATGGGTGGAGGTTGTCATTGATGATCGCCTGCCCACCTACAACGGCGAGTTGATCTACATGCACTCTACGGAGAAGAACGAATTCTGGAGTGCGCTGCTGGAGAAGGCATACGCTAAGCTACATGGCTCCTATGAGGCTTTGAAGGGTGAGGATTAAAGGGAGATTCATTATAACATTATCTAATGCTCCATATTTAAAATTTTTACTTAGGTGGCACCACTTGCGAGGCTATGGAGGACTTTACTGGTGGCGTTACCGAGTGGTACGACATCAAGGATGCGCCTCCGAATCTCTTCAGCATCATGACCAAAGCTGCAGAGCGGGGTTCGATGATGGGTTGTTCCCTGGAACCGGATCCACATGTGCTGGAGGCTGAAACACGCGAGGGATTGATTCGTGGGCATGCCTACTCCATAACGAAGGTGTGTCTCTTGGACATTTCGACGCCCAATCGGCAGGGCAAGTTGCCCATGATACGCATGAGGAATCCCTGGGGCAACGATGCCGAATGGAGTGGACCCTGGAGCGATAGTTCGCCCGAATGGCGCTTTATACCAGAGCACCAAAAGGAGGAGATTGGCTTGAATTTCGATCGTGATGGTGAATTCTGGATGTCCTTCCAGGACTTCCTTAATCACTTTGATCGTGTGGAGATTTGCAATCTGTCGCCGGATTCCTTGACCGAGGAGCAAGAGCACAGCTCACGTCGCAAGTGGGAGATGTCCATGTTCGAGGGCGAATGGTCTTCGGGCGTTACAGCGGGAGGTTGTCGCAATTTCCTGGAAACCTTCTGGCACAATCCGCAGTACATTATCACACTGGAGGATCCGGACGAGGAGGACGACGACGGCAAGTGTACGGTAATTGTGGCTCTCATGCAGAAGAATCGTCGCAGCAAACGCAACGTAGGCATCGATTGCCTGACCATTGGATTTGCCATTTACCATCTCACGGATCGCGACATGGAAGTTAAACCGCAGGGCTTGAACTTCTTCAAGTATCGTGCTTCCGTAGCCCGATCACCGCATTTTATAAATACCCGTGAGGTTTGTGCGCGATTCAAGTTGCCACCTGGTCATTATTTGATTGTGCCGTCGACCTTTGATCCCAATGAGGAGGGAGAGTTCATTATACGCGTCTTCTCCGAGACAATGAACAACATGGAGGAGAACGACGATGAGGTGGGCTTTGGCGAGACAGATGATCGCATTGCGCCCGCTCTGCCACCACCCACACCTAAGGAGGAGGATGATCCACAACGTATTGCACTGAAGCGTCTCTTTGACAGCGTCGCTGGCGATGATGAGGAGGTCGATTGGCAGGAACTAAAGCGTATACTGGATCACTCGATGAGAGATGTTATGGTGGGCTCCGATGGCTTCTCCAAGGATGCCGTACGTTCGATGGTTGCCATGCTTGACAAGGATCGCAGCGGTCGCCTTGGATTCGATGAGTTCGAAGCGCTGCTCACGGACATTGCCAAGTGGCGAGCCGTCTTTAAGTTGTACGACACTCGACGCTCTGGCAGCATCGAAGGCTTCCATCTGCGTGGTGCTCTTAACTCGGCAGGCTATCATCTAAACAATCGCCTGCTCAATGCATTGGCACATCGCTATGGATCTCGTGAAGGTACGGTGCCCTTCGATGATTTCCTCATGTGCGCCATCAAGGTGAAGACCTTCATCGAGATGTTCCGCGAGCGTGACACTGATAATTCCGATACGGCATTCTTTAACCTGGATGATTGGCTAGAACGTACCATTTACTCTTAAAGAGCAAGTCCAGAGGACGTACTGCATCCATAAACATAAACCAATTTTAAACTAATCTTATTCTAATTGTAAGTGCCACAATTACTTATGATGCACATGTATTGATGATGCCACAGTGTGTAGTTTGGCTTAGCTTATCAACTGACGAACAGCTACAGTATATACACAGCTAAAACGGAAATACAAATACATGGGTACACATTAATTAAATCAACCTTGAAGCGCTCTACGATAAACAACGATAAGAGGAATGGAAGCAAAAAGAGAGATACACATGAAAACCAGAAAATCAACACAATTTGCCGGCAACTGCCGTGTGTATACAGCTGTGCCTAATATATGTATGTGTATAGTGTGTGTATACTGTATGTTCAAAATGACTAATGGCTAAATTACTTTGGGCCCATTCAAATCACACACACACACACATAGCCAAAAAGTCGAGAGTACAAAATGAAATGTGCATAAATAAATAAAGAAATCAACTATTAGAAATCCAGAACTATATATACAATATATAGTGTTACCATATGTAAACCATAAAATAATATACATCATATACATATATATCTATATATATTATCGGCAATCTCTTTTATATATCGAACAAATTGCGGCTATTATGAACAACTTTACAATTTAATCATTAATGGGAAAACGCAAACGATTCACATTTCTAGCGGTTTTTGTGGACTGAAGTAGTTATAAATGTTTAAATTATAGTTAAACTTAATAATACTCATTAGTCATGACAGAACCGGCTTTAACCGACTGCATTATTTTCCCAGCTCTGAAATATTTTTTGCACTTATGTTATAATTGTTATAAACTTTAAAACTAAATTGTATTAACTATTATCAAAGTTCATTAAACTGCATCTTATTGTGCGTACAATTGCAATTGAAATTACTTGACAACAACTATATCGGTGGCTCCAGTGGGTGGACCGGCTGTGACCATTGTCTCCTTGAAATCATCATAGTTGAGATCGGTATCGCTGCACAGTTGTTGCAGCACCTCTAGGAAATCTTCATATTCCAGTCGCCACTTTCTGAATCATGATGATGGTAATGATTATTGAATGTAGATTGTTTACTTACTTATAGCGCATGTAGATAAGTCCAGTTTGCACACGTGTTATGGGGTTTGGCATCAGTTTGGCCTGTTCCAGCCAACGATCGAGTTGAGACAGTAGTATGCTATTGTACTCCTCATTATCCAGTTCCGTTGGTATTACCTGTACAATAGTCTGTGCATTATTCATATCAATTGGAATGTATAAACAATGTTGACCTTGTAGTTGCAATAAATGTGGAAGAGCGAGTCGAGCGTGTGCTTCTTTGGTTTATCCTCATCATCAGCCATTGCCCAAAACTATATCTATATATAAGTATGTACTTGTATAATAGGTAAGTATATATACAATTTAGCTGATAAATAATCAAAAGCAAAGGCCCACTCGGTCTATGTGTGGTTGTGTCTCTGTGTGTATTTCGTAAATGTTTTTGTTGACAAACAAAGCACCAGGCAACAGTATTGAAGTGTATGTTTGCATGTGTGTGAGTGTGTGTGGGTGTGTGTGACGTTTATTATTAAGTACTATTTGCAGTCAATGCTCTTTGTTGTCAATTTCAGATCGTGTCTTCCTTGTCGCCAGTTGCGGCATTCTCATTGAACTTTTCAACCAAACGTTGCACATACTTCAACAATTTGGGACTTTTCTGTGCGCTTGTTATATCGCAAATGCGATAGGGTGGCGTAATGGTTAATTGTTGTAACACGACGATCTTGTCCTTCTGCCAGCTCAATTCGTTGTTGCCAAAATGCTTGGAGAGCAGCTTAAACAGTTGCCTGCCACGTGGCGTGGCGTGTTCGTTGCGGCTGCGCAACAAACATTCTCGCTCCTCCACAGACTGCTGCAAGCGTTCATCCAACTGCGTGTAAAAATAAAAAACAAAAATATATGATTATAATATATTATAAATGCTGCAAACCTACGCGCGATAGATTGAGGCGTGCTGGTGTCGCGTTGACGGTCTCCACCGTTGTTTTTGCTTCCTGTATAATGCTCAGGTCCTTGCAGTAGTTCAAATTTAAAATGCACTGATTGTGGCAAGTCTTGCCTGTGCTATCTTTGCTGTGGCAACGCAATATTAGCATCTTCACGCTATGCTCGTAGGTCACAACCTCGCCAGTTAGTTTATCTCCAAAGCACGTCTCTACGTGCAATTGGGTGCCAATGGGGAAGGGATTAAAAGACATCCTCAGACTTGTGCTCAAGCGAAGATGCGAAAGAAAAGAATTCAATTTGACAGTACTCAAAGTTTATGACGTAACAGTGCTGCCAATTTGGTGAGTTAGTATTGTCATCTCGCTTTAATAATGCAACCATTTTGGCAAGTGTCGCATCTGTAAGTTAAATTCCTTATACAAACGGGGGAAATTCTCATAAGTATTGAATAGCACAATTTCCCTCAACAATGGGAAAAGTTTAAAAAATGTCCCTACTTGCCAGTCAAATTTCCCCTTATACCAGTTGAAAGAAAGTAGTTATAGTTTTTATTATTTCATTTTATTTACAGTGTATGTGTATGTATGCTAAATATATAACTAAATATAAATGTTTGTTTGTATATATATATATTTCAAAAGTAAACCTTTCCTTTTTTAATATAATTTTTACGATGTTTTTGACCGCTTGCTTTTACTTGTTGTTATTTAAGTTGCTTTCTAAATTGTTATAGCATGAGCGTTATTTGATTTTGAGTTGTTGTTCAATATTTAGTTAATCGTATGTATGTTTATGTGTATATATATGCAATTATGTACCTTCATTAGCACTATTAGAATTTGCTTTCGATTATACCTAACGGCTCAATTAAAAAACTTTCGACTTCTTCCTGTTTTTTCGTTAATTGAGAAACGTGCATTATTAAACTCTTAGTACAAATATATTGAAAAAGGCAATTAAAAACAATCAAATCTATGGGCATTCCTTATAGAGAATAAATACCGAAAACAATGAGGGACAAACACAAACAGAAAACTGATTTTTACATATCAAGAACACAAACGTATGTATAAAAAAGAAGTATATGAGAAATAGCGCTTATTTATTTATAAAAATTTACTTTATATTATTAAATATATGCTATAAATGTGGTATGCCTGTCCATCTGTCTGTCGGTCACTTGGTCTAATAACTGACTACAGTTTTTAATTTCCATTTTAGCACTTTTAATGTATTCCTTTTAAGCAACTGCTATTTTATACTAATTTTCTTTTATTTCGCATTTGCTTCTTAAAGAATTATGAATTATTTTTGCTTGTAATTAGGTTTTTATGCGCTTCGCTTAAAGTCTTAAATATGTATTTAAATGGGGGACGATTCAGCTAGGTTTAGTTTGAATACAAGACGAATAACTCGTTTGCGGTTGCTCGACAAAACTACATTTTAAATTGTTTGCATTAATATTAATATTAATATAGAGAAGGAGCTGAGGGCTCTGCAGATGAGAATGAGGTGAATTGCTTGAAAAAATGTTTGCAAATTGTTGCAATTTTGTGTTCTGTTTGCTGTTTTGTTTGTTATA
This sequence comes from Drosophila funebris, assembly GCA_018901825.1. Lineage (NCBI taxonomy): Eukaryota > Metazoa > Arthropoda > Insecta > Diptera > Drosophilidae > Drosophila > Drosophila funebris. The sequence goes on from JAEIFK010000688.1 coordinate 6,647,307, forward strand.
CGATTTACGGGTTTCGTTTAATATCAAAAGGAATGATATATGTATATATATATATATTTATATATATGCATATATATATTTATAAAAATAAAACAATGCCTTTGCGTATTAATCGACACACCGCGAATCTTACATGGGCCCGTCGATGGCGCTCACTTTAAGCCGGAAATAATAAACGGAACGCGCAAACATGGCTGCTGCAATGCCAAATAGTGCAATATAAAGAATATACATGCCGCCATGATCCTGTTAATGGTATACAAAAATATGTTAGATATTAAAAATAATGCTGATATCATATATTAATACATACATATGCATATGAGACGGTGCCTACGGTTAGGCCAATGCTGCCAAGAAGGAAGAGCAATGCGACAATTCCAAACAGAATGCCGCGATTGTTAGCGAAGCGTGCACCCACCGATGACACTTTCCTGCAGTGTGGACAGCGAGCCAGGGCATTGTGGTAGGTGTTAAACTTAATAACAGAGAAGAGAATTATGTTTACAAATACTCGTATACTCGTTTAACTAGCTAGCGTTGCTCTTACCAAAAATGTATCCGAGCAGTGACCACAAGTGACGCGGCACATGCCCGGCATAGTGGGCACAGGCGGTGTCACTGGACTGGGAGCCAGATTGATGATGCGCTTGCAATTGGGTCGTGGACAAGCGATGCGCTGCGAGGAGCTCTTGCAGATTAAAAGACAATTGCAAGGACAGCGAACGTACTTCTTGCCGGGCGGTGCATTCCGAATGGGCTGCAATAATACAATTATATAATATTTGATATGTAACCATGTTTTAGGGACTACTCACAGTTGCCTCATTGCAGTGGGTGCACTTGACCACATGTTGTTCACGTTTGGTGGTTATGTCAATCATGTTTTGACACACGCGACATGTAACCATTGGCACGCCACCGGTGCCACTGCTCTGATAGGGCGGTGGCAACTCATCGGGTCCAATAAATGGCACCGATTGTGCGGTGTTCCCTGCAAATGTTCAATCAACCAAAACAGCTATTAATAATTGAATTATTTTTATAGTTTTTAGTACCTTTCGTGTAAAATAAATACATCTTGCTGCAGTTGCAGCTAGTGTTGCACTACAGAAGAAGATGCGAAAGAACTCGAAAGTCATGAAAGTCACCGTTTGAGAGAGATGATACCGTGTGGGCGGGACAACTTACAGATAAAGGCAAGTGGGTCAAAAACTAAATAAACTTAAACCGGCATTGGTGCCACATTTAGATGCCTCATTGCGGTGCCAAACAAGTTAGAGCTTTGTGTAAACCGAATCTAGAGAGAGAACATGACTTAAACGACAGCTATAAATATCTTACAACCTTGGATACTCGATGGTATGAAAGGGCAGGCCGTGATCAGGTTCTTGACAACAACAAAGTCCCTTCAATAGAGGAGTGCGGAATAAAAGGGGAAGTCACACTGTTGTCAGCCTGACGATAATGGAAAGCATTCGCATTTGCATGAGTCATATAACGACTTTTGATTACTGCCAACCATCGCATCGCTGCTGATTAAACAGCTGAACGACGACGCTACCGCTGTAGACTGCGCAACTCTGCAGCGATATGAAAGCATAAACAAAACAATAAGAGAACCGAAGACTTTATGCAGATGCCGAAGTTTATATACTCTATAAAAACAGCTGTCAATTACATTCCAAGCAGCTTCAATAGAAATATAATTATTATTTTTAAATATAATTGTAGGCTTCTAATCGCATTCCAAGAGAGCTTTGATTGAAAGCTAACCATTGACTTCGATTTCTGAGGGTCACGCATAATACACTGATAAAGATAACAAAAACTAATACGTAAATAATCGATTGCATTGCAAATGCCATGTGCATAGCAATCCAATCAGATTCCCAGCTAGATAAACAATTTATCTATGTTTGCGGCAAGGCAAGCTCTACAACATAGTTGCAATTGCCTTTGTTATAGTACAAATGATTGGCGTGGCGAATTTGAGTGGGATTCGGCATCAAGTTACGAACTTTCTGCGAATGCCGCGCATACGGGGAGTTGAGTCGTTCCTCCTACCTCCACTTACTGTCGCGCCACCCACAGCATTATGACTCAGTTAGGGGAGGTGTGAAAATCTAGGCATAAAACGCTAGACTAGGCCTTGGCGTAGAAAAAAGCAACAACTTTAAATCACAGTGGATGCAAACTAGAGCGCACACTTGTTGGGTTTCCAATGTGCGAGACGACGACAACAACAACCGGGGACAATTGGACCCGCATAGATCCCAAAGTCCGGTGACGCGCGTATGCGGGAGGGCGAGTTGACTGTCGGTAGGTTTTTCGCTTATTGCGTTGAGTTGAACGGACTTAAGTATTTATACGAGGTTATGGTTATCAGACGTACCATCTTCGTTATTGGCCACAGCGCTGCTGCCAGGATTTTCGGCGCCATCGTCTGGAAAGGATGCGTAGGAGGTCGGTGCATCAGCGGTGATCAAACTTTGCCTTTCGGGATCGGCCATGTTGTTGCTTTTTCTCTTTGCACAAAGCAACTCCCGTTAGTAATGCGCCCAAATTGCAATTAGCCTTTTTGTTGTTGCTGCTAGTTCTTTTTCTGCACCGCAACGCAAATGCTTCAACTGCAAATAAACGAAATGTAAAATGCACACGGCTTATTATTATGCTTATTGTGCATATTTATAGTAGCTTAAGACTAGCTAGTAATTTCTTCTTTGTTTGATGCAATGGCTTGTTTTTTCCCTACATTGTTTTTTTTTTTTTTTTACACTCGTTTGCTGTTGAATCCTCCCTTTTCGGCATGCGCCGCAATAATCAATTTTATGGCCGTTTCAGCTTCTACGCCTTTATTACGTTAGGAGGCAAATTGCATTTTTAACACTATTTAAGTTTTTGAACATAACTCTGCTAATTGTTTAATGTTTGTATGGTTTTTTGTGCTATATTTTACCTTATTTTGTTGAAATTGCACTGCTGCCGTCGACGCACATTTGAGTCAATCGGTCACACTGTCAATTCCGCTGCGGTCACATTAGGCAGACTGCATTTTTCTACCCTGTCGTTGACTATGTGGCCCTGGCACAGAGTTGTCGCGGTGGGCCAGCTGATTTCCGTGTTTACATTTTTGCGGCCAAGAATTGAAATGTCTCAGAATAATCCAAAAGAACCTGTTAAAAAATTCTCTGACAACGAATATAGTAGCTCCAGTGATACAGAGACGCAACTAATAAATCTCAGCTTAAGAGGCAAGTCTCGCCAGCGGAAGCTAACCCAAAGCTTCTCCTATAATGCATTACCAGTACGGATTGTTGGAAAAGAGGACGCAGAGCCCATTTCGGCAAATCCAAGTTCAGTACGTGATATAACCTTAAACGCATCGCAAATTATTGACGATAGATCAGATATAGATGTGGATACCGACTTTTATATATCTGATGACAGCAGTACTGATGGTAAAGCAAAAAAACACATCACGTATCCTGGACGACCATTAGTAAAATCGGATTTCGGCGTCAAAAAAACGATACGTAGACGTAAAAGTCGAAAAAAAATTAATACTTTACCAAACAATGTAGACTTAAAAAATATATTTTTAATATAAAAAAATATTGCATTTAAATTCAACTGCAACGAAAATATCGCCAGCATTCGCGCAGGGTCGGCTCTTTCACGTAATTACCAACACTGCGCCAGGGCTACAGGTTGGTTTGTGTATTTTGGAGTAGTGGTAAATTTTTACAGGCATAACTATTTGTATGCGGTTTTTATGTAAATAAACCAAAGTAAACGTAGTCAAATATTTTGTAAAGTGTAAGTAATGCATGCCAGCAATAAAAGCGAGTGTTGCAATATCAATTACCTATTGAATTATGACAAAAGAGGCGTGTGAAAATGTGCGATGATTTCATTTTTGTGCTGCTGCTGCGCGTTGTTGTATTGGAAACTTCGTCGTATCTTTGCATGACGATGTTATTGCTGTTGTTGTTGGCTTAGGTACGGGAAAAGCAGAGCCAAAGTGGCGGCGACGTCAGCGACGCGAAGAAATGTTTATTTAGTTGGCACAGCGTGCGGTGATGTAGGGCGGCAAGCAACAACAAAAAAAAAAGAAATAACGAAAACAACAACGGTGCTTAGAACACCTGTTCCTAATTGATTTTTCACATTTTCATCATCGCTTTCAGATCACTGACTTAACTGCAACAACTGTGTTTTGGCATTTTTAATAAGAAAATCGGAAGTGAAGTGCCACAAAACATAAGCAACAGGCCAATCAAACGAATTTCAATTTTAGTTTAGAAAGATAAAACGGTAGTAAAAAAAATTGAATAAGCAACGAACGAACGAACATTTCAAACCAAGTTTGACCACCGACAAATAAACAACAAATAGAGCATAATTATGGAGGCCCCACCAATGTTTAACAGCGTCGAGGATGAGTGCAGATATTGGAAAGAGCGCTCAAAACAATATCACAAAGAGTACGTATGAAAAGATAGATGGGGAATTCTTTATAACATATGGGATGCGTTTGCACTTTGCGTTTGCAGATGGACAGATGTGAAACAGGAATACGATGAATATGTTGAACAGTCAAGGGAAATGGAAGCCGAAATGGACGCCACTCTGGAGCAAAAACAGAGTATAATCAAAGATCTCAGAGCCAAGCTTAATATGTTAGAAAAAGAAAATGATTCACTCAAGGTCTGTATAATTTGAGCTATATCTCAACGGGACTCCCAGCAATTTATGTGTTCTCTTTTTAGCTCAAGTTGGATACACAAGGCATCGAAATGTCAAATCTGGATAAACAGCTGGAGACGGTGAAAAAAGAACGCGACTCCATGAAGGATTATCTGCGACAGTTGGAGCAGAAGAACGATGATCTGGAGCGTGCACACCGCATACTCAATGAGAGCATAGTAGACTTTGAGAAGATGTTAGACAAAGCCTATGAAAAGAATGCGCTTCTTGAGATGGAGGTGGACGAAAAAGAAATGCTGCAGGAGAAGCTGCAGCGGTTAATGGACGAGACCCGCGGTAGGTTCAAAAACATGGCTATATTAATTATAAGCATCGTTTAACATTTACATTTTTCATTATGCAGATCTTAAGCAAGAGCTCAATGTTAAGTCACGCTATACGCCAGCGAATGGTACGACAGGAGCAGCTGGTAATACCTCGATGAACTCTTCAGCATCGCTGCCCAATGGCATTGTGGCCAACGGCGATATATTGCTGCAACATGACAATGGTGCCACGAAAGCCACAAGCATTAGCGTCAGTGCGCTAAATGGCAGTTTAGCTAATAGAAACGAATATAATCAACATCATTCGCTTAAAAGTAAGCTACTACGCGTATTAAAAATATCGAAATCATGTCGCCATTTCAAGAAACAGATTCCCACAAATCCTCTCTAGTCTTAGTTAATGATGAAAAACACAACACACTGCGTTCTCACACAAAAATTGCTAATCATTTGGTTGTATATATTTTAAGTTCTTTTATTGTTTCTCATTTTTGTATTTTTGTATTTCACCAAATCATTAAATGTAAGCGAAATTTTCATATTTGCAACATTTCTTGTAGGCAATAATTGTGTGTGTATTCATGTGTGTGTTTGTTTAATTGTAATTTGTCACTAACATACATTTGTAGTCACATTAACTAACTGCCCTTAGACCTAGTCTACTCATTACTAACTAACCAGGCTGTGTTGTCTGCTTCCTTTGCAGATCCCGAGAACCTTATCAATGGCAATGCCATGAATGCCAGCTCCCGCACCACGGCGCTCAACATTGTGGCCGACATGTTAAGAAAACTGAACGTAAGTCCCCAGCCAAAAGCAGTCCACGCATTACCCCATCTATTTCTCTAATTACTCTATATATGTTTCAATGTTAATCCCTATTTAAGTTTAGTTTTGTTGTGGCAGCTTTAGTACAAATTGTTTTTGTTCATATTGTTTTAGTGGGACAAGGCCTTGTTATGTCCTGAATGTCAAAAGTTTCGTTGCATTTGTGAGCGTCCAGCGCTGTCGCCAGGCAGCGACTCTAGTCTCTTTCGTCGCGCCTTTGGCGGCAGTAGCACGAGCACCGCTAGCGCCACTAGCGCCACTCAGACAACGCCCAGCAGCGAACGCAGCTGGACAACAGACTGCAATGCTGCAATGCAACAGCGTCGCGGCAGTTTGAGTAGCCTGCAATTTGGCACAAACATTTTTAAGCGCTTTGCGGAACGCATGCGCAGCGTACAGGACTCCGAGCCTGAACCGGAGCCGCCGGCGCTGTGATCCCTTCGCATACATACACAAACACAGACACATAGACACCCACATGTACACACAAATATGTTTAACGATATTTGTAATTGCTTTTGGCTTTTATTTTACTTGACGCTTGCATTTATTAATTGCTTTCGTTAATAAATAATTTATAATTTTTTGTAACTTAACTTTATGTTTGTTTGTTTTGTTATCCCTCATGCCAAATGCTTTATTGCTGTTGCCTAACAAATCTCTTCTGTTGTTTTCCAGGCGATGGAGACCAAACTGAAGACATATCGGGAGCACGCGCCACCGATGCAGCCACGTCAATGACCAGAAGCAGTAGCACTAGCAGCAGGAGGACTGGCACAGCAGCAGTCACATCTTCTGACTGGACACAGTTGTCGGCTAATGCTGGATGCGGAGTAGCAGCTGCATGCCACAAGTGGCACATACACCGTTCCAGTTGCTGTGGCAGTGGCAGCGGCAGCAACATCGACACTTACAGTTTGTTCAGTTTTAAGTTATAGTTATAATATCTGCTCTTCTGCCCTTTTATTTATTTTGATTTAAATGTCTTGTATAAATTAACGATATTACGATATAACGATATTACTTATAAATAACTCTGAAATTATTTATATAGTATGTTGACGTCTGAAGCCGCCCCGCCCAGCATGTAACGCCTTATTAAGTACTTGTATGTTAACTTTAATCATAAGTCGAATTAATCCATGGTTTGATTATCGTGTTAATGGCCTTCAATTGTTCATATTTTTTTTTTTTTGCTCCACCGATTTGGACAGCCGCGATTAGCACATCTATGAAAATCTATTGTATATTTAGATCAGTCATGTCCTAGTTGTTCCGTTGCCTTTGGCTCACGTACGCAGCACTCGGACCTGGGCGCTTTGTAAGCTCAAAGCACAAACGTACCGCGCAGAGCTTTTAATACGAACGTACACTAATACATGTACATTTACTACCAAAACACCTACAAATTTTGGACATGATTGACCTTAGTGCGTAAGTTCAAAGGCCACGAAGCTTGTGTAGTAATATGATAAGTACAGCTGAGTCGAAAGTATTACAGCCCTAACAGATAACAAGCAACAAATACTCGTAGCATTAGAGACAAAGATCTATAGGAGGAAGCGTGTGACAATTACACTTATCACTTACCATTTACATTTACAATTACATTTAAGTAAAAGACAATTTCTGACTAGAAACGGCGACAGTCGTTGCTAACGCCTTCTTCATTTAGTTAAATTTACACCGTATAACAAATTAATGGTCAACACAAATTTATATTTTGATTTATATTTTTAAATGCGAATACAAATTATGTAAAAATAAAAAATCTGTTATTATTATAATTATTAATTGTAAATGTATAAACCAATAGTAAGATGTTGAAAAAGAAAGAGACAGAATACACGCAAAAATATAAAATATATATATTTAGAAATGAATTGGCGTATGAATTGATTTATTTTCGTAACTGAGACAAGGTTTGTATAAAAAACGCAGCGCTAGAACAATCAAATAATAACATGTACATACCAAGTATATGTATATAAATCGTAATACATACTATGCAGCTCCAGATCGAATAACTGTTGCTAACCATCATCTCTGCGCAGCGCTGCATTCCAAAGTCAAAAAATGAGCGCCGCTTGTCTACAGCGCTATTTATAATCGCTGCAAGGTGCACCATATTGATCACACTCATACATATGCATACTCAAGCTACGCCTCCACGGTGCTCAGCTGCTTTCACTCACTCACATGCTTGTACTTAGCTCAATTGCTTTCAGCTTGTTGTGCTGCATTCACTCACTCAGCTTGCTCAGCTGCTCTTGCATTCGCACACATATACTCATGTCCTTACTGTGGGCTTTGACTTCAGGCGTTCACACACTGTGGACCCTAATTGATCTCAGCGTTCACATTAGCAGCGACACACGCACGCACACCTGAAAACTAACGGGCGAATCGCGTCTTCTATTTGTTTTCGCTGACTCAAATATGTTTGTAATAAATAAAGAGATGGTAAGTTTTAAATATAATCATGGCAGTATTTAAATGTCAGCTTTAACCTCAATCGCAGTTCCAAAACTAAACGTCAAGCGTCGACGCCGCCATAGGCTTCAAAGTCAAATGTCAAAAAGTTGTTTGTTGCTCTCATGTGCAATAAATAATTAATTAGCAAAATATTTGTGTTAATTTAGCTAAGGCGGGCGCGCGCTGCGTCAGTGGCTATGCCAAGGACGTAGCTGCCACACACAAACACACACACTTATCCGAGACACACACACACACGCATAAAAAGTTGCTTGCATTTGTAACTCCTCAAAAGCTTTCCAATTGTAGCTTTCGTTGGGGCTTTCCCCTGCGGTTGTTTTTAGTACATTTTCTGTGCGGGTTGTGCTGAGCTTTATTTACCCCACAGATTTATGTTGTTTTATTGGAGGGGGAACGATTTGCGGTCAGGCTGAAGGTAACAACTGAAGCTGTATGGCTGACCTTGCGACACGCTGGGATTTAAGTTGGCAAAGAGAGCCTAGCAAGAGGTAGGAGGAAAGGTGTGGAGTTGGAAGTGCTGTGTGTGTGTGTGTGTGTGTGTGTGTGTGGCGACCGTGAGCGGTAAGCTAATGAAAGTGCTTTGGTTTCATTTTGAAGTAAGCTAAGGGTTAGAGGCGTCGAGTGGTTGGCATTGAGTGGGTATATTTTTCATAAGCGAAGACAGCGCCAACAACAACAGTAAGATAAAAAGCGCAGCTGCAAGCACAACAACACACGCTTTTATCTTATGCGCAGCACTTACAACTGTTCCCCCTCCACACACCACTCACAACTCACCGCTCTTCCCTCTTCACTGCCCCGCCCGCAATCATAACCCGTGGACAGGCAAGTGCTGCTATTGTGGTTGTTGTTGTTGTCGCGTGCTGAGTGCATTGTTTGTTTTTGTCGCATGGAGATGCGAAGCTGGTTGCCCCTTGAAGGGTGCAAGTTGCATGGAGGAGCCATAAGCGGATTGGGAATGGCACAATGCAATTGGCGTTTGAAATGAAAATGCGCAAGCATAAAAGCCCGCTTCATACATACATACATATAACAATGTGTGGGTGTGATATGTCTTTGTGTCTGTGTGTGTGTGCGTGCTTGTTGTGTGTGTGAGCTGAGTATTTTTAAAAGCAATTTGAAGAATTTGCTGCTGCGCCCTAATGAACTCCCACGGGCAAATGAAAAATCCGCAGGACCTAATTAACTGAGCAAACCAACAACAACACCTGCTTAAGTAAATGCCTGTGTGTGTGTGTGTCGGTGTGTGTGTAAAAGGACTTAACAGCGCGACAATCTGCTTTATAACAATAAGCACAGCAAGCCACATAAAGCGAACTTACTCAAAGCCAGCTACAACAATAACAAGAAGAACATCCTAAGCAACAACAACAACAACAACAACAAGAACATCTTAAGCAACAACAACAACAACATTTGACCATACATTTTGTAGCTCAAGTATAATTGTTTTCACATCAAAATGTTGCCAAACATCTCGTAAAACTGTAGCCAAAAACGAAGACGAAACTTGAACAGAAACTTTTCATGTTGGCATGTCTCGAATACAGGGTGTTCCACAGTTCATTTCGTGTAGATTAAAGGATACTTTAGCTTGACAGTCTAAAAAATAAGGAAAGCATTGATTGACATTTGTTTGGCAGAAAAGAAAAAAGATTTTAGCAATTGTAGAAATTCAGAAATGAAATGGATAGCAAGTAAAGTTATTGACAGTTTTTTATTAAATGGAGCAAGGGAAATGTTGATTATGCTGATTATGTCAAAAACTGAACGAAGGGAAATGAAAAGTATTAAAGTTTGTCTATTAATAAAGAAAGCTTTAACGAATATATTATAGTTTAATGCATTCGTCGCCCTTCAAAAGACACCCTGTATATATGTTTACAGTATCTATATTTGGCATTTATACACTTTAAATATTTAAAATACGCGACGGCATAATGTAAGGCGGCAAAGTAAATGCTAACGGAAGCAGGAATTCAGAAGCAGGCGGTGATGATGAGGAAGATGATGTGGATGATGATGGTGCGGCTGTTGCGCATCTTGGGGGTGGCGATCATGGCGTGTCCTGTGTCGTTATGCTTTGGCCTAAACATCAAACAAAATCGATATGTGGGCGGTGGTGTTGCTGGTGTGACTCCCCTCTGGCGCGATTCCTTTCCCACCGCACTGTCTTGATTCTCTGTGGGTGTGTGAATGTGATTTTCGGCATAAGCAAGCAATGTACACATATACACATAAACACGCTCAGCAGAGAGAGAGAGAGAGGGAGTTGGGGCAGAGAACAGAGGAGCGACCTCAGGTAGAGGACTGTTGCTTTGTTTGAACGCCGCAGGACGCTCATTTTTCGTAATGAGTTTGCCTATGTGCAGGTGGAAGCCGAATAGCACATGTAGGAGGCCAGCTGGATAAGGCGACAAGGTGATGGGAAGGGGACAGATGGATAGAGGGTAGAGGGTACAGGAGTACAGAGGCAGGACTACGAAATAAAAGCAAAATCAACGCAAAGCAAACAACAAGAACAGCAGGAGGAGCTAGAGGAGCTAGAGGAGGAGCAGCTGGAGGAGGAGGAGGAGAAGAAAGAGAAGAACATCAGCAAAAGGTAACATCGTGCAGCTGCTTTGGGATATTTTCTTTGTTGCGCAGGCTGCAATAATAAAAGGCATAATTTGCTTTAATACACATAAAGAGAGCGAGAAACCTATTCCACACACATACACACACACATACGCACGCACACACATATATAACAGACTCATACGTGAGCACACACAAAGAAAGCCCGGAGGTCATGTCAATGCTTGTTAACAGCAGGCAATCGCAACAAGAACTGTGGCAATGGTGTCGCTTCCTCTGTCGACATCTTTGCTGACTTCCGGCTGGCATTACATCCGGAGCTGCCAGCTATAAATAATCGACACCGATTTGTAGGTGTAAATTTGAAATGAATGAATTTGATTAGTGCAACACCAAAGTGGCAACACTGAAGAGCTACTTCTGTTATATTGCAATCTGATCAATCAGCGAGCACTCGCAACGTCACGTTGCAATCAATTTGCAACGTGCTGTTAATTGTCCATGGGAAGAGTGGACGCCAGTTGACGCCCAAGTGCCACATCATTAGCAGACATTAGAGAGATTTAATTAAATTGAATTGGCCAATGGCAATAGAACAATCGTTATATCCGCTTTTGAATCATTTTCATTTCGTTTTAGCCTTTGCATTTGATTTGCAACGTGCTTCAATTAGTTGGCCACTAGTTGTCTGTGTGTGAGTTTTGGTTAGCACTCCTACTAATTGAAGCCACAAGTGCCACAACTGCCACAACTGCAGGTTGGCTTCTTGACTCTTTTGAGCCACATGCTCGAGCACTGAAATTGCCGCCGATGGCCTTATAAATTGGCCAAATGAAACGAGCTGAAAACCATGAGCAAACTTTTTATGGCCCCATGGAGGCGCACAAATGTTAAAAAACATCGCACCTTTGTGTCATACTTACTCTCTACCTTGCTCACACACACACACACACTTTCTCTCTCTCTCTCTCTCTCTGTCTCTCTCTGTCTTTCACTTCTATTAAGTGTGTGTCGTTGTGGACAGACTGGATGCCAATGACAGGCCATTGTCTGGGGCCACTCTTTGATTTATGCCCCACAAAAGAACACAGACACAAAAACTTATTCAGACATTGCCACAATTTTTGAGTGCTGTCGTTCATTTTGTTGCAAATGTGGCAAGTTCGATTGCCACATAGCCTTGCGGCACTCTCGACTCGAGTAGGCGAATTTACAATCAGCACAAAAGTATGCTATGAAAATTTTCACTGTCTTTCGACAGGCGTTAATTAACACTAAAATTATGTGTTGCAAAGTCGTAAACTGATATTTTTGTTAATGCAGCTCTTAATGGTTTAAAGCAAGCGATGGAACTGGAGATAATTAAGGAAATTGCGGTTTAATTTAGGTTTTAGTTAAAACAGTGGCTGGTTAGCTTTATAGTTTCTGCTTTGCGAACTATACTGTGTTGTTATTAATTAAGTTAAATACCTAAACTAACTTCAATTCATTCTTAGGTTTCAACTTATATAATTTACCTTGATCAAACTTCGCAAGCACTTATTATACTTATCTTTACTATCTTAAGTGGCTGCATTAACTAAACAGTTCCTTCTTTAGTGATAGCTACAGGGTATATGGCAGCACTGAAATTTATGTAGCATACTTTTTCGGGCGGTTACGGCTTGTAAACGTAGCCCAATTAGGCGTAAACAAATTTGCTTGATGCTTTTGCTTCTGCTGCTGCTGCTGCCGTGTAACGTGAGCCACTGAGCGACCACTAGTTGCTGTGTATCCGCACCTTGCCACAGGAACACCGTCCCCCAACTCTTGCCCCGCCCACAACTGCCTACCTAGTGACATTGACAAAGCTGTTTCATGCGCGCGTCGTTTTTTTTTTTTTTTTTTTTGTAAATATTTTTCTGAACTATTGATACGCATACGGGAAAGCTGATGATGAAGTTGTTACTGCTGATGATGTTGGCTGGTTAACTGTTTGACCCTGATGCCAACAAACTGTTGCGTTTTTTGGGCCCATGGTAGGCGGAGTTTAGCACAGGCGGAGCAAGCAACAGTTAAGCACCTGAAGGGGGAAATTTATTTGGTTTCATTTTAGGGGAATTTTTTGTAAAAAGGGAAAATTTCCCCTGCGACGCAACAGTTTTGTGTCTGTGACAACTTCGTGTTGCCGTTTACTGTTTACCGAACTCCATTTTGAGTTTAAACGTTAGCTATAACCAGAACTCAGTGTCAGACTCCGTGCTACATGCTCCATTTGCCATGCTACATGCTCCGTTCTCAATGCTCCGTTCCCCGATTGAGCAACAGTTTCCCGAGTTTGGACTCAGTCTTCTTGGGGACTTGACAGCGTGTGCACGTGCCTGACGCAAGGTTAATCGGTACAGCCTACACTTTAACATATAGTCATAACATATAGCGTGCTAGGTCGCGTCGTGTTCCCTCCGAGTCGTTCAACTTGAGCTCGAGCTGGAGAGTGATTCCAGTTTTGGTATTCCTTATTCATTCTTGTGTTTTGGATAAATCGTAAGTAAATAGATTACGGGGCGTAACAATAAAATGCCGCTTCATGTTATTTACACCAAGGGACAGATGAAATGGGGGAGAGGGGCAAGCTGAGAAAGAGCAGGAGGGGGGAGGATGGGGTGAGCGATTGGAGTGGCACTTAACTTGCTTGTAAATCTGCCTGTTAAGAGGATTACAATGTTGCAAGTAATTATTATCGGTGGCACTTTGGTGTGAGCTTTGTTGTAAGTGCTGACAGGAATTAACTTTGTTTCGATCTAGCCACGTTTTGACAACATTTTGTGGCAGCAACTTTAAGTATTTTTTGCCATTTAGTTTTTAGTGTGACACACACACACATACGCACACACACACACACACACACACATATGTTCGCATGTGTGTGCTCGTGATACATTTAATCCGACATTTACAATTTTTGCTTAAGGATTTATTTATGGATTCAATATGTGTACAACGTTTACACTGCTCAGCAACAGGACGTGTGTCTGTGTCTGTATAAGTATTTCTCTCTGTGTGTGTGTGTGTGTGTGTTGTACCTTTGCGCATATTATAAAATGCTTCAATGCTTTCACGTACCATCTCAACCAACATATTCGCACATTTGCATGCGCACAAGAAGCATTTTGAATACACGCATTTCAAATTTTGTTATTCATTTTGTAATGCATAGGAAATACGCAGATACTTTGTGCTCAACCAGACGGACAGATAGACGGATATACGTATAGACAGATACACAGATAGAACAACTCCATCCTCAGATGTGAGCCTTACACAGCCTGGCTTTAGAGCACTCGAGCTCAGAACATCTCGACTGCATTGCGCCCATGCAGCTGACATAAGTGTCCTTCAGGAGGACCTGACAAAAGGCAGAGTCAATCAGCTTTGGCTACGAATCACTTGCCATGCGACCTGTATACCCTGTAAAATATGTCAAAAGCGTGTTGGTTCGAACTATGATATGTAGATTTCAATGATTTCTGTTCTTGCATTTTTCTTTTATTTAGCATAAAGGGTATTTAGTAGTCGAGCATCGTCTGATAACACAAAAGCAGATTTCTTGCAGTCTATAAAAGACACATATTTCTGAGTTAATATTATGCTTGTGAAAGATTATATTCAAAATATACTTTTACGTTGATATGTTTCTATTGTTAGGGCATCTTGCAACTGCACAGATGGTATCTTCTCGTCGAGTACTTGTCGCTGCAGCATTCTTGCAAGTTGAAATTGCAATCACTGATTGATTTCATATTCTTTTCCATTTGTTGCTTAACAAAGTCTCTCAAATTTTGTACCCATGTCTAGTTCTATTATTATATATAGATATAGTCATTGCTGTCTCTACACATTTAATATGAATGAATTGAATTGTAACATTGCTGAATATTTGCAAACTAAATTTCAGCAATAACAACATGATTAATTTGTAGTTATCAACAATACGTAGCTGCACAAATGCCAAAGGCTGTTAAAATCTGGATTATCTGTGCAATGACAAACTGTAAACCTGAGCTAAGCTCCTGAAATGAAATCAAATTGCTGTAAATGAAGTGTTGGGTCTGTTGCCTCGAGCTATTCATATTATGAATGGATTATTATTAATTTAAAGGCGATTGATGGCAACACAGATATGCTTGTTGTCGTCTGTCTGTGTGTGTGCGTGTGTGTTGTGGAATTGATACTTTGCACAACAATTCAAATTTCAGACGGCTTGATGTGAAACCACAACTATGAATACACTTTAACCCAAATATACGTATATAAATAAATATAAATCCATAAATTTCAACAGTTTAATATTGTTGTATTTGTTGCATGCCACACATTTAATACGCTGGCTTGTGGCTGATTTTCCAATTTTATTGTTGCCACAATTTGATTTGATGGTAATTTTGTTACATTTTTATTGATTTGGTTTGCTGTCGTCTGAAAAAAACTCAGCAGAAAACCGCGCACTGTGAAAAGTTCACTGCTTGCAGTTTTCTCTTACCCTTACCCTCCTCCTCGCCCTCTCCCTTCACTGCTACTCCCACACACTAGGCAAGTTGTCCAGCTTGTCTATTTATAGATAAGTTCAACTCCCACATCATGGCGGTTGTGGAAAATATGTTGACAGCGTTGCCCATCTTGTTGTTGTCGTTGTTCTTCTTCGTGTTATTATTGTTGATCACACAGTTGTTGTTGTTGTTGTTTTAGTTACTGTTGCTACTGCTGTTGTAAAAGTTGTTGTAGCAGTCCACGCCGTGTAGGTGCGGCCGCCGCATAGCGTCAGAGTGAAGAGCAAACATTAACAAGTGTGTGCGAAATGGCTAACAAGCAAAGATGAAATAGTGGAAAACACTGAGATACCCTGTAAAAAGTTTTATCTTTGAATAGTATTAAGGTAAAGATTAACGATTTAAAGAGCGTGGGGTTCTATTTATACTATTAAATGTATACACAGATCAGCTTTGCCTTTCCACAATATTTCGCGTTTAATGATATAGACGTCTGTCTTTAGGACTAGAATGACAGGATATAAAAGCAACAAACAATGTGAACAACATCATGACAAAAATCGATGAGAAAATCTACATTCTGTATAAGGTTGTTGTTACCAAAATATCAAATATGCAAATATTTGTTCGGCTGCTACCTGAAAATAACGCAAAACTCGTTTAACCAAGCCTCTGACTCTGTGTACATGTCATGGGTGTGTGTGTGTGTGTGTGTACTGTGTGCGTGTGCTGGGTTACTGTAAATGCTCAAATGAAACATTAGAAAATGCTGAGGGAAAATGAATCCCAAAGCAGCCAAACGATTTGCCAGGCAATATGCAAAAAAAAAATTCAGAAGGCGTTGCCAGCTGAGTGAAGAGTCAAGACAAGGGGAACCAGTGGGGGGGGAGGAGCAGTAGGCTGTCACCTTGACACTGCCACTCAAATATATATATACATATATACATATGTATATGCGATAGCGTTAATAACAACTCAAACAAGACTGCAAAAATATAGATCAAAAGCTTCCAACAGGCTACAGTAAACATGTGCAAATATTTTACTTGATTTTATTAGAATTTCATTTGATTTTGCTTCCTTCTGCAATTTGCTTCTTTTCATTTTCATTTTCATTTCTGCAATTTGCTGGAAAAATAAAATAATAAAAATGATTTTGTATTGGTCTTAAATGTCCCTTAATGCCAAAAGAAACACAGACAGCGTCTGTGAGTCTGATAAGGGAAGGGACTTTGTTGACGAAGACTTTTCAGCACAGTTGGTCAGTTTTTTCCAATTTGATTTTCCATTTTTTTTCTTTCTTCCTCTTTTTTTTTTTTTTTTTTTTTTTTTTTTTTTTGTTGGGTCCCTTACCTGCAGCTGTTTATCATAATTTTGTTGATTTGCTGTCTGCCAACAGTAACAACAATAATAACAATAACAAGAGCAACAATTGAGCCGGGAAAAAAAAAAAAAAAAAAAAAAAAAGGGCGCACCGGAAAGAAGGCAGCGCAACTCCCAACAAAAGTTTCGTTTCAACAAAAACTTTGCCAAGTAAATTTAAATGCCCCAAAAAACTTGCAACAGCAACTGGCGAAAACGTTATTAAGTATTTTTGGATAGCACCAAAGCCTTTAATACCCTCGAAACACGACGAAAGATTTTACAAAATATGTAAATTTAAATATATAAATTTAGAACTCAGTGAAAGTCATAGGAAAATGTTAATAGAACAATGTAAAATAGTTAACCTAGTGTGTAATAATAAATTAACATTAAATTGCGAATTTCGTACATGACTTGCGCTTGTAATTCCCAAACGGTTCTAGCACCAAGCGTGTGATAAGCTCTATTGTGTATTACAGTTATTATTAAGCTTTAGTTATTTTTCCAACTCACAGACAATGCCTGCATGCGCGGAAAAGGGAAGTGTATAAAGAGAAAGAGAGAGAGACAGGGAGGGAGAGAGAGAGAGAGAGAGAGAGAGAGAGAGAGAGAGGATGAGGAGTCAGGTTTGCTTGGTGTGCGTCATGTCAAACGGTTCGCAATGCTTTTCATAACTTTTGCTCCTCAATTTTTGATAACATTTTGTGTAATGAATTGTTGTGACAGAATAATGTGCCTATTGTTGTTGTAGTTGCTGTTGTTTTACTTATTTTTTTTTTTTATGGGGTGATTTAATAAAATATGCAAGCGCCTTTTTGGAGTGCGGACGGTCTGTGGGCCACGGACTGTGAACCGTGTGGTGGCGTCAACTGTTGCGCCGCAAGCGTGTGCGACCTCAAGGGTCTCGGCGTGGCCGGTTGCGCATTGTGGCCAAAGGGGGAGCAGTAGCCAAACAGCCGGGTCTGCCAATTAAAAATATGGCGTCATGGCAACATGGCAACATGGCTAACTAAAATGCCAAATGGCAAAGTGCCGCACAAATGTTTATTAGCCGCAAAACGTTGCTCATTAAAAACTTTGTCACGGCCAAACATGGCTCCACCTGTCTGGCAACAGGCAACTGGCAGCTGGCAACGGGTAACTGGCAACGGTTAACTGAGCAACTGAGCAACTGGCAACTGACAACATGATTTGGTATTCGAACTTTGGGGATTGGGAACTCTGCTAACTGACACTGGACTCACGCGCGGCCTGATTAAAACTTTTTTTACCTTTGCCTTGTGCAGAACAAATCGCGGCTTTAACTTGCTTAGTTAACTATCTGGTCTAAGCTCTCCCACACCCACACCCACTTCCACCCCCACTCCCACTCCCCCTTCATACTCCCACTCCTTCTACACGTGTCTTTCAACACCGCTGACAGCCGGCCTAATTATGGACTTTGCTTTGGTGTAGTTCATTATCAACATCATCATTACTTTCTGTTGCTTTCATGTATAAAGAGAAACCAATATGAAGTTGCAACGGCTGCTGGACTAGTAGTTATCCTACATAAAGTGTTTGAAACAGAGAAATATGTTGTCGCACTGCAATGAGTTGAAAACGAAACTGATAAATATGTTTTACATTAGGAACCTAGGAAACTCTGATATAAACATAAGCTTAGCAAGATATTTATATTTTGTTTCGAAACAAGTTATAAATACTTTTTATTTTGCTGAGTTTAAGCTCGTCTAGAATTATAGAAAGTTATTTTTAAAATCATGACATGCAGCTTTCTAAAGGGAATAATATTTAATTACATTTTTGCAATAACTTCCATCAATCTATGCAACTGAGAATCTCTCAGCAATTTCCTTTAATATAAAATCCTTTGGCAGAAATCCTTTCCAGTCATTTTGCTAAATCCATAAACTCTTTGACTTTTTGCGCATTGGGTATAATGATATGATTGAAAGTGTCCCCAAAAACTGGAGTCCTTTTTTTATTTTGGTTCTCAGAGATTTTTTAAGGTTTTGCCTGCAGCCCTTTTTGCAGCTGCTTTGATCTTCGTGTCCTATCCTGATTGTTTAGCTTTGTGTGTCCTTTTTTCTGTTGGTATTCCCATACTAATGTGGAGTTCGGCAGTCGAGTGGGTCGTTAGTTTTTGTTTCTGTTTGACACTTTGCACGGCTCAATGCTTTTTATGGCATTTTATGGCGTTTTATGGCATTTTATGGCTTCATCTTGAGCCAGGCGTCCGAGCACGCACACAAACGCTGCTCAAATCCAAATCCAGACGAGAAACGCATTCAAAACGTAATCCAAATCGAAATCAATGACCATATTAATATACAAACGTGAGCATTGGCTCAATGCCAAGTGTGTGTGCCACTTATTATGGACGTGTGTGTGTGTCTACAATATCTAGATAAGAATTGTCGGTTCACAACACTCTGGACACTAATCAATGCGCCTTTTGTATGAGTCAAGTGCGTATCCTTCCGCCTGTCCGTCCTTCCGTCCGGTTGTCCCGTCTGTCCATCTATCCTTCTATGTGACAACAGCTGAAACTGTAATCATTGTATAGTTGACACTTCCTGTGAGCGAGTTACAACAACAACAACCAAACATATACATATATATTTACAGTAGCTCAACAAACTCACTTATATGAGGAAGGAGCGATATGCCTGTCTCTCGCCTGGTTGCAGCGTTCCATTTAAATAATATATGGTTGACAAGCAACAGCCATCACTCGGTTGCACATCTGTGGCACGCTGAGAGGATACGGGAGCAAAAGTTAAGCATTGCTGACACACGTTTCATTTATTATAAAATATGCAAACGTCAAGCTGTAGACGGTAGTCGTTAGCCTGTAGTCACTGTAGTCGCTGTAGACTGTAGTATAAATGATCAACACATTCTCAATTTAATAATAATAATGCCAACGTCATCGTTACTCACATTTCCATACACATTCATATTCACATTCACATTCCCATTCGCTTACGCAGCCGCATTCTCATTGTCAATGCCATTAACCATTCACGGTTCATCATCAATTGCAGTTGCCATGCCACATGCCACATGCCACCGTTTGCATGCCCCACAGCCGATTTGCAGCATCAGTTTTAAGTTGTCCGATTTGCATAATTAAGGCAACAGTATGGACATGTTGCAAGCCGTTTTATTAATGCCACACTCATGATGCCATACATCAGTCTAATGGAAATCGAATGTAATCGATTTAGTTCGATTTATTTGCTGTGTCATCTCTGAATATGGAGCAAGGGAGAGCTACAAATAGAGAGGGAGATAGAAAGAGATAGATAGAGGGTGAGAGACAGCTGTGGTTTCTTATTCTGTTGCAGCTGTTGATTCTCATAGTTTTTGTAGAAGAACTATTTCTGTACATGATAAAAGTCATAGATTTAGAATCCATTAGCCGATTCTTTTATTTCAAAAATCGAAACGAAAACCTCTTATAGGCTTAGGCATACTGTGAGCACTGTAACAAGCTGAGTGCACTTACAGCAGCATCCTGATTTCATTAGTTTAACAATTAATTTAGCCATGAGAGAGCTTACTCTAATATGCTAAGGTTTATCGATTAGTTAAAGATTCAACACGCTGCTGTAATAAGCAGACTGTACTTGCCAGAGCATGTTGATTCATTTCATTGATTTTCGTTTCATTAGAGCTAAGAGAGACGACTGCAAGGTGTTGATAGAATTTACATATGCAAGTCACTTAGCTTTCATTCGCAATTAGAGAATGATAAGAACCAATGCTATAAAAGTCTGAATGTATTTGCCATTGAGTGTCGATAAGCGACTTTAGATGATCGATTACTGTCTGCAGTTTATATTACTTATATATTTGTTTATTTATTATATTCAATTTCTTATCAATTTCAAAGCTCTGCAATAGCAAACAATTTTATACTTGATTTATGTCCTGTGTGTCAAAATGCATTAACTAACAATGATCATCCGCTTAGGAATGAAGAAAAGTCATAATCATGTGATAAGCATGCAGTTTATGCTGCACTCTAATGCATTGCTCTTGCAACTGCCACAGAGCATTGCGAAAATGGCATTAACCACACTGAGCTGCAAGCTGACAGAGCGACAGATAGACAGGCAGGCAGACAGACAGACAGAGAGACAGAGACAGTTGGATGGACAGGTTGCTGATGGACTCTGACGGGGACGCTTGGCGTGTTGACAAATCATTTCAATGCGACTGTTGACAGCTGGCGGAGACTGACAAAGGAAGGCAGTGTGAGTGAAGGGAAGCGAAGGATAGTGGGGGGTAGTTAAAAGATGATTGACGCATGTACATGATGTGTCTGTGTCTATCTCCCTCTCTTTCACTTTCTCTCAGTTGCTGCTTGCCAATTAGAAACATCGAAGCTTGTCAAGCGCCAGCGCGTATGACAGACAACATTATTATTATTATTATTTGGTTATGAATTTTTTAGTTTGCTTTACGCTTTTGGTGTCTGCTTGACAACTATGCAAATTGACAACACCCCAACTGTATAACAACAACAACAAGAACAACAATAACAACATGAACACCCTCAATAACGATAACAACTCGGTGAGCAAGTCGCAAGTGCATGCAAAAGTTTTGCTTATTGAAAAAGTTTCAACATTTGTCGTAATATTATGCAGGTCGCTGGCGTCGCTTGAACCCTTTTTGGCACATGGAGAGAGAGAGAGAGGAAGAGAGCGAGAGAGAGAGAGAGGGGAGAGGGAAAGGCGGTAGGGTTTACCCAATAAATAAAAGAAAATAATAATAATAAAAAAAAGCAAGATAAGTTGGGTTCTCACAGTGTGAACTTTACTTTTGTCTTGTTGCCACTCAACACCTCTGCACCCCACTCCCTGTTCCTGTCCCTTTAACGATTCGAGTACCTTTATTTTGCATTTATTGTGCGCCAAGAGAACAAAGCAAATGCTCGGATCCGGACCCTCAACGGGACCCGGGACCCGGGAGCCGGGACACAGCCCAAATCCCCATCCCAATCTCAATACCAATCCCAATTCCAGCCACTCCGGACTAGGGGGCTCAACACACAAGTTCAACGCGTTGATTGATTGTGTCAGAAGGTGGGCAACAGCAACAGTAACAGCAACAGAAGCTGAGTTGAAAGAAGCTAGAGCGAAAGGGAGTGTTGCCAAGGGTGAGTTGCATTCAAATCGGTGGCAATGGCAATGTAAATTGTTGGCTCCTCGAGTGGCAGACAACTCTCGTTGGCTGTTTGCATAAGCCAAGCAAATGAAATGAACCGAAAGCGGCTTCAAGTGCTTTAAAAAATTTAAATGCTTGTTGTGCGTGTGTGTGTGTGTGTGTGCGTGTGTTCCATTGTGTTACAGCGTATTTGTGTGCTTGTCTGTCTGCGTATGCGACTGGGCAAACAGATGGCTCTGCAACGTGCTGGGCATGTTAAAGCTCTGGTCTGGCATATTAAATTACAGCCACACAAAATTGGTCGATTAGTCGGATGCGACTTCACGCACTACGCCCCACATTTTGGGACATAGACCAAGCAGCCGCAACAAGTATAAATTGTTGCGCATACGCATCGTTGGCCGAAACGAAAGCAAAACGACAAGAGACTGAAGACTGACGACAACGGCAAACGCTTTCATTTTTGTGGCTCATAAACCTAAAATATAAAATATATGTTTATAGTGAATGACGCTTTGAGGTTAAAAATAAATCAGTCGCCATCCACGTGGCGTATGCGTAATTTTATTTTATATGCTGCCACAAAGTGTGCGTATGTGTGTGTGTGCGTGTATATATTGTTGTTGTGCTTTTTAGTCATTTGTGAAAAAAATTGCCCAACAAAGCGTTATTAAATGAGACATTTAATTAATTGCCGTGGCCCGGCTGCAAATTAATTATGTAATCTTAGCACCTCAGGCAAAATGTGTGCTTTAATCAAATTTAAAAAGCTTAACAAGAGAGCGACTACGACAGAGCGAGAGAGAGAGAGAGAGGGAGAAAGAAAGTGCCTGCAGCTAAATACACATGTGCAGAAATAAATTGAATTGCATACATCCAGGCGACGGCACGCACTTGACAGCTGGCTACAAAAGCCAGCAAGTCAGCGAGAAAGCCCAGCCACAGTACTGCCATGTGACGAGGGTTGTTCAATAACTAAGTCAAAGTACGCATAAACCAACAGAAATAGCCTCAGTTGACAGACAAAGCAAACTCGAGTTCAATTAATAATTATAAACAATTCAAGTTTAATTTGATCGTTTTTAAAGAGACCTTTTGTTGTTGCTAAAATAATTATTCTTTAATTTCTCTTATAATTTAAATATAATATATAAATCTAAAGGTTTTAAATTGTTTAAAAGTGATCAACTGAAGCAGAAAAATATTGTATTCAACAGTTTGTCAGCCATATTCCACTTTATTTAGCTGAAGTGTTAAATAGGTGTATATAATTCATTATTATTGAAGGCAAAAGCTTTCAACATTAAGTAAATGTGCCTTAATTTATAATTTAAAAGCTAATAATAAATAAAATTACAAATTGTTGCTAACAAACTAAGAACTTATGGCTATTATTAATGCTAAATATTTTTAATTAAGCTTAGAGTCGAATACAGTTGACCTTGTCGGAGTGCAGACGTCATCACACTCGATGTATATATATATATGTGTGTGTGTGTGTGTGTGTGTGTGTGCTTAGGTTTGTGTGTGTGTGTGTGTGGGAGTGTGTGTATTTGTAAGTGTCTGTTTGTGTGTGGCATGGCAGTTAGAGAGAGAGAGAGAGTGCTAGCGTATAATAAGTAACAAAGGCAACCAAAAAGCAATGTTTATTTTGATTTACAAACTGAAGCGAAGACTGAAGAACGCTGAGAACTGTGAGCTGAGAGCTGGTCCGGGGCAGCAGGCGAAGGCGTCGACAGCAGCTCAACTTTTCACTTGACTACAAATAAGAGAAAAAAGAGAGGAAAAAAGTATATTTTCGCTGAAGTACAAGTATTGTGCCAGAGCAAGCATAAATACAAATACAAATATAAACAGAAAGCAGCAACAAACACAAACACAAATGAACTCGCTCATACACACACACACACACACATGTGTGTGTGTATGTATCGACGGGCAGATGGACATGGATACGGACACGGGGCACAGCATAATGGCAACGTGTAGCAAAGCAGCGGCAGCAACAGCAGCAAGTTGTGGGCTTAGCGCTTAAGCCTGCTGCGACAGGACATTTAATCTTCTTGTATTAAGCTAGGTGTGAGTAGGGCAGAGGACATAGACAGAGAGAGAAAGCGAAAGCGAGATAGAGAGCAAAGCACTGCATGGCACTGCTTGCCATAGAGAGACCGAGAAGCGAGTTAGCAAAAGCAACAGACCGAAACGAGAGTTCAGAGCAACAGCTTCAAGTGGCAGGTGGGAAGATGGTAACGTAGGGGATAGGGGAAAGGGCGGGGGTTGGAGGCAAAGGGTAATACCAGAAGCTATTGCTGTGATTTTTATTGTAATTCTAGGCATTGTTATTTTATTTTAACAAGCCCAAACCGCATCTCTGTATGTGTGTGTGTGACTGCGTGTCAAGTTAACTTGAGAAATGTCATGGGGCCAATATCAAATGTGTCTCTTCTACGAAGTATCGTCTCTTTGTGGTCTGACACAAATTGGCATCTCACAATAGGCAAAAAGAGATGCAGGCTCACAAATACGTATACACATTCGAATATACCCGAACCTACACTCAAACACTTATGTACATATATACATACGCTCGAATTACATGTAAAAATACTTGAAGTTGTAAACCAATTCATTAGACATGTGTAAAACTATACCAAAAAGAAAATTGAGCTAATTTCTTGCGGTTTTGCAGAAAGCCGAGTTCGTTGGCGAACTTGTTTGTAAGGATTCGACTTTACCATTCAAAATTGATATGCGGCTAAAAGAACAACTTGTGGTTTGCATAGCCAGATGGGTTTTTGTCTGCCCACAAAGTGTTTTCCCTTTCATTTGGAATTCATTTAAGCTTACTAATTAAAACATATTATTTTCTTTATTTATTTTATGGTTTTTATACCCTGTACAGGCATCTCCGACCCTATAATGTATATATATTCTTGAACAGTATCAACAGCCGAGTCGATTGAGCCGTCCGTCCGTCTTTATGAACGCGTCGATCTCAGCGACTATAAGAGCTAGAGACACCAAATTTGGTTCCTGTATACCATACGCAGATCAAGTTTATTTTAAGTTTTTGATACCTCCCCCCCTTCCCCAGCAAATCGAAAAAAACTAATATTAGCCACATTTTTTCAACGTAGACACTTCTAACTTAACAGATGCTTGAAGATTATCATATGGAAGCAATGCTGAAAGTTTCATCAAGATCGGTTTATAAATAAGACAGATAATCAGCAATAAAAGTTATTTTTCCATTGAAGCGTAGAGCAGCAGGCAGCACATGTGTGCGAGCGAGACAGCGAACGACTGTGATACATGCGTCTGCGATACAAGCATAAGTAAATGAAGTGTCGTAACACTCAGCTTTTGATTGAAATATGTATAAATATATGAAAGTTAGCTGCTATGAGAGTTTCAAAAGGGTATTCTTTAAACACCTGTTATGTTCTTAGAGTATTTCGATAGTCGGCAATTTAACTCTGTAAGAATCTCTGCAAGTAATATTTCTATATTGGGCAATCTTCGTATGGTTTTCTTAAGGAATAAATCGTATTTCCATGGCACAAACGATTTGAGTTTCCTTTTCATTAACTGAGTGCTTAAATATTAAATGTTGCATATGCAAGTGCAGAAATGATGGATATTTTGCAGAGCTCGCTATATGCACATATTTGCAGCTGATGTTGCAAGTAAAGGATTTGCACACATGCCAGTTGCACGGTAGCACACAAATACACGAGCACATGCACACAGGTTGCAGGATATGTAATCGATTTTTTTTATAGTGCAAATTGATTGCAGAGTCGACAAACAAAAGTACTTGTTTCAGTCAATATGCATCCGTAAAATGTGCTGCCAAGCAAATATTGAAGTTGTAAGGCAGCTGCAATGGAGATGGAAATAGAGAGATTGGGACGGAGAGAGGGAGAGTGAGAGGAAGATAGAGTTGGAGACAAGCAGGTAGAGGCGCTTTAGCAAACAGATACCCTGCAATAACAAAGATAGCAACTAACAAGGCACAAGTGTAAAACTAAGCTGTGTGCAATGAATCGAAAGGAAAACGAACTCGAAACTTGATGTAGCAGGATCTCTAGCCTCGAACAGAGAAGGAGCCTCTGGAATTGCTGTAGAAATGCTGCAACTTTGGACTAGTCCGGCGGAAATAGATGTTAACCGAAAGTGTGAACAGTAAAGCATGGCATAAACGAAACTAATTTCCGGCTATCGAGCGCGGGAATGCATCAAACCGGAAATCGAATTATAGCGCTAAAAAAGTAATGGTAATAAAGGTTCGCGTGACTCTAATTAGTGGAGTGTTTGTTTGGTGGCATCCATTTGCCATTCCAGGAGTGTTTGATGGCATCCTTTATGCCCATCGTAGCGGCAAACATTATCAGCTGAAATATGTTCTGCAAGCTTCATTTACGATGTGAAAAATAGGGGGAGTGGCAGCTGTTGCAAGTTTGTAAATAATGCAGTTGGTCTCGGGACGCTTGCTTGCTGGCTTGCTCTGCCACATGCCAGGCACCAGACTAAATGACAGCAGCAAAGTGCGAAGCTAACGACATGGCCGAAACATTGCAAAAAGCTTTGGCCAGGCAAAGAAGGTGGCAACAGGGAAAGCGAGAGGGAAGAGGCAAAGATATATGGCAGAGGTATGGTAAGAGGAAGAGCGAGAGGGAGAGCAAGAAGGTGAGCAAGAGGGAGAGAGAAGAGACAGTGAGTGAGAGGGGGAAGTGGCACGCTGGAGTCGAGAGACTATAATATAGTTTGTTGCAGCTGCTGGCAATATGCAGTATGAATGTTGTTGCTTTTAAAGTTGTTGCTGGTCCTCTTGTTGTTGTTATTGTTGTTGTTTAAGTGCAGTTGTTGCCGCTGGTAGAACCGAATACCGCTGCATTTGCATGCACGTAGCATTTTTATACACTTCTTTTTAGGGATCAGCAAGTGATGATGGCACGGGGAGATGGGTTGTAAAGGGAGGCGGTGTCATGACTCAAATGCAGTGCGAGCTGCTGGCAATGAAAAATGCATTTCAATATTTTTTCATGCTCTGGCTTTCAGAACAAACACTAATTAATGGCCAACTTTTATGCTTACACATTGAATTGAACTGCTGCTTAAAAAAAAGGGTCTGCAAATGAATGAGGTTGTTGCCAGGGCAACAGGAAATCAGCACAAAAATAATTGCCTCTCTTCCTCTCCCTCTCTCCCTCTCTCTCTTCCCAGCCTAACTCTATCACTTTCAGCCACTCCCTTCACCTCACTTTTGCTTAATATAATTACGCTTTTATTCGAGTGTAACCCCGGCAAAGTAAAGCTAACATGGCACTATAAAAGGTAGTCGCCGTATATAGTATGTGTGTGGGCTGCCAAAAGAAAATACAACATTCACATGCAACCCACTCACATGCACATACACACCCACACACACACTCCCACTCACACTCACACACGCACACAGAGTTCACTCGCTTAATTTCCGGTGTGTTGTTCAGTCAGCGAACTAATTAAAAGTTCAGTATACGTAAAATAGAAAAGGGCGAAAGCACACTCAAAATCCCAGTTAGATGGCAACAACAAAATCCTTTGACCTTGAGTCTACATTTCCCATTTTCCTCTGTCTGCCCTTGGACTCTGGCACACACACACACACACATGCGAGTGTAAGTAGTCACAATTTCTGAATGCCAAAATCAATGCCAACCGTTGGAGCTCAGTTAACAGCTAAAATTTCCACTTGGCATCCCCTCATTGAATCCCCTCTGGGCTTGTTCGACAGCTGTCACAAAACTATGCCAAAGTTTCTGAAAATTTCAGGTAGGCTATTATAGACATTGCAGTCGTTATGCTGAGCTTCAACTTTTGTTTTCACAGTATAAAGCATGCTTTGACATACCCTAACATTAGCTGTTATAGAGAGAGAGAGAGAGAGTATATCAATGCCTCAAAGAGCAAGCTATGTTATTTATCATTGAGGCAAGAAATTGTGCAGTTCGTGTGCAACATCATGTGAACCTTACTTACAGAATTTACAGGGTATATAAAATAAACAAAATATGCAGCGTTTGTGAAAGCACCTGTCTGCACACTAATACATGCACTGCGCTGTAGGCAGTTGGTGTATTTTGTTAGTGTGGCATATCACAACATTTTGCTGCAGCTGCAACCTCAAAAATCTCGTCGTGCCACATGCAACACATGCATGAGTAACCAGCACCCAGCACACAGCAGCCAATACATAGCACACACCACAAATATGCATATGTATGTGGAATATTTGAAATATGAAAAACATTTCTTCACATATTCAGTTCGAATGTGTGCATGGGCGTTTGCTTATGGCGCATGGGCGTGGCATGGCGAGGTGAGGTTAACCAAAGCCGATTAACGAAAATTGAATTTTCAATTTGCAACTGATTGCACTCTGGCGATGGCCATGACGACTTTAATGTTAGCCCCTAAAGTACTTTGGCCTCCACAAAAGATAAGAAAACTTAACGATAACGATAACGATAACGAAAAGGAAAACGAGCAGGAATAAGAGAAATAAAGGGACAAATTTATGCAGGTTGAGTGAATTTATTAGTAAATGTATTATGCCGTTGAATTAAATCGCACAACGAACGCATTGAACAACATGTATTGGGACGTCAAGCATGTGATAATCTTCACAAACAGAAGTGGAATAAGCCTTAAGCCAATTTACGACTGAATGGAAATGATTTTGATGAGGCTGGCAAGGAAATATTGGAAATCTCCATAAATAGATATAAATCAAAATGTATTTATTATGTCAAATTAAATTGAACAAATATTTTAATAAGTTGATTTATTGGGGATAACAGCACTATCTACTTAAACCGGCTCTATATATTGCTAGTGGTGATAGGATTATAGATTACAACTAACTACCGATAATATCGATATTTTAGCATTTATTTAATTAATTTATTCCACAAAATCAAGATTTTTATTCTTGTTTTTTTTATTTGTTGAATAAATTGATCAATTGTTTTCTCTGATTGCGTTTTGACTGCAATAAATGAAATTTACTCCGAATTGTATTGAAATTTGTCAGGCAATTATTTGAATACAATTCACAGAAATGCGTGGGCTGTAGACTAAATGTTGTTGTATTTTAAGTATATTTCTTTATACAAGTCATTAAATATATAAGAGAGATTTATATTTCCAGGTAGCCTTTTGATAATAATTCAAAATTATTTGTTATTTGTGGAATTTCCAGGAATTTCATTAATTTGATATTTGGCTCGGGTCAAGGATAAGCTGGGTTAAAAAAGCAAAACGAGAGACATTGACAGAGAGAGAGAGAGAGAGAGAGAGAGACAGAGAGAGAGGGAGAGTGGAAGAGGATAAACATAAAAAACTATAAATCCTTTGCAATTCACAATAAGTTATTCGCAACCAAAAGGATGAGCTGTGGTTCCCAGGTGAAATCCTGAGCTTTTGTTGCCAAATGTTCACTAAGTCAAATTGCACTGCAGTTGTCACATTTCTCACTGGGCCTCGTTTGGTTTTTGGCTTTTAGTTTTCGAAAACTTTTGTGGCAAACACTTGGAGTTGGACTTTGCCCTAGACTTCGACTTGGACTTGGACTTGGGAAACTTTCTCTGTTGACGCTGCTGCCAACCTGTGAAAGTTGCCCAAGATATTTGTCAATTTGTATTATCCTCTTAGTGTTCTTTTGTCTCTGACTCTGAGTGTCTCGTCTCTCTCTCTCTCTCTCTTTCGCCTTCTATCTCCCTCTATGTAGGTGTATTTGTGACGTCCGATTGTCTTATTTTGTATGATGGCTGTTAAACAGACTTAAGTCGGTATAAAAATCAGAATAAATGCAAACGAGCATAAAAAAGCTTTTTAAAAATAACCCACGCACAACCACATACACACACATACACAATTTCACACATATAGAGACAGATTTAATATGTGTGCTTCTTTTTTGCTGTCTCCCCTCTGAGAAAAATTATTTATCTTTGGCATATTTTCATATGCTTCTTAGAAATCAAATTATAGCTGCTCATGTGTGCGTGGCTTTGTGTGCGTGTGTGTGTGTGTGTGTGTGTGTGTGTGTGTGTACGGAGGCGATGGGTTTATTATAAAAATGCCACGAATTACTCGCGTATAAAAGTCATCATTAATTTCTCTCAGACGCTTTTGCCTGACAATCATTTTGGAATTTATTCGCCCATTCATGCAGAATTGACATCCACACACACACACACGCACCCTGCCACGCCTCCCACGACTCCCACGCACAATTGTCTGACCCACCACTCTCTGCTCTCCCCTCTCACTGGGCTATTATTAAGGGCAGCTCGCACTTTTCAGTTTTTTTTTTGTTGTTTGAGATTTACGAGCTCATCAAAGTTGTGGCCGATTTTTAAAGACGCTGCGATGTGACAAGGATAAACAAGGTCATAAAAGTGCGCCAGGACATAAGGAGCAAGCGCATGAAATGCGCCACAGATTGGGGGCACAGATTCAAAGCAGCCGCTGCAGTTGTTAAACATCGCGTCTTGTCACAATGGCTAGCAGCGCATTTATTATGCATACGCCACGTAGTGCATATTTGTTGCGTGATAAAATCAGTTAATAGTCGCATGAATAAAACATGGCCAAAACCGACACAGGTGCGAAACTGTTACCGAAATCCGTCGGAAGTGCGCAAACCCGGATATCCTCACATCGGTTCCGGCTCATTGTGTTAATGCCTTGCTTGCAACACGACAAAGACAAAGACAACGGCAACGGCAACGGCAACGACAACGGTAATGGCAGCAGCTAATAAAAATTAAACTAAACGTCTTCGGCTCGTTTGGCATGTTGTTGTTATTCCTCTTGGTGTACTACTACGCGGCTGAAACTAATTTACTTGTCAGTTTTAATTATGCTACGCTATTAAGCGAAGCGTAAGGCACATGTCCATACACGCATACCGCAATCATGTAGGTGTGTGTGTGTGTGTGAGTGAGTGAGTGTCTGTGTGTGTCTGTGTGTGTGTAGCCAGTGGCATATTATTAGTCTATATAAATTCATGTCAGTCGAGTTTCGCTTTAATTAACTTTCATGTTTGTATTAGTCGTTTTGTCTATCCGAGTCTAAAATGACCTGAACAAACTTCACCTCCCTCTTCTATCCGTCTACATGTGCACCCCTTGATAATTGTGGTTGTTGGCTGCTGTTGTTGATGGCCATTATACCACATGTGGTCCATTGTCATAGCCAAGTCATTGTAGTTATGCTTGTACATGAACATTTCCCCAAAAAGCTAATTGGCCAACCCAAAAACACAGCACACTTAGCCAATTTAGTCTCTATTTATGCTTTGTATGTGTTTGTCTCTCTGTGTCTGCTAACATTGGCAGATAGGCGAAATTTATTCGAAATTTGAGTTTGGCCAACTGACAAATCTGTGGATTTCATCAAGTGCCAAGATTATTGCCAAACAAGCGTCATCCACACAGAAAATGTACTTTAATCATTTGCATTTGCATTGAGGCGAACAGCAATTTTGGCCATTAATTAACAAAATCTAATTGCAGTTGCTATTTGAGTTTGGCCTCTTCCGAAAAGCCTATTATATTTAAACGTAAACGTTTACTTCAGTACTTCAATTTTCTGCTGTACAATTTTAAGAAATCTTTATACTTTATGAAACTTATGAGTATCATAGTTAAAGCTTTGAAATGAATATCTATCCAACATTGCTTCTCTAAATTCTGTTTATGAATTGTGGTCATATTCGAAATGGTTTATAGCTTAAAATCTCTGTCTCTGATTTGAAAGTATTGAGTTCAATCATGTGCACTTTGTTTAGTTACTCTTGAGAGGATTACAAATGTTGGTTTGTTCAAACTGAAATCAAGAAGCAAAGTTTTCCGTTCGTATACATATTTTACTTTCTGTTATTGATGGACAAACTTTTTTTGTGTAAACATTTCGGCTTAGATTTTGGTTTGAGGTTTCAGTTTCAAGTGCTGGTGACTGAATTTGCAATTAAACTGTGTCAGAAAGGGGGCGGCGATTGGGTAGAAAGGGGAACAAGAAAGCTCGTAAAATTGTTGTAAAATATCAGGCATGACTTGTTTCAGTAGGCACAACGGAAACGGAAATGATTTATTTGTTGTTGCTGTTGCTGTTGTTGCCCGAAATGCGCATAAAATGTACAGAATTTACGGTTTTCGTTTTCGTTTTGATTTCTCTTTAAAAAGCATAAAAAATGCATTACACTTCAATGGGCAGCCGCTGCACTAAAAACCCCAAAGAGACCACTTAAAGGTCTAAACAAAATATTATTTAATGCTCAATAACGATTGAAATGGCACTGCTGATGTTATGTTTGCTTGCCAGTCTTTTACATTTTTGCCATTTCAAATTGTTCGAGTTGTCAGCATATTTATTAACAATTTCGCAACTCTACTGTGTCTGTGTGTACACAATATGTGAACTTATTTTCAATTGCAAATTGCCAGTCGCTTTGCAAACTGATGTGAATAAACAGCAAAACAACTATTGTGCCACGTTGGCGAGAGAGAGAGAGAGTGTGTGTTAGAGAGATAGAGAGGAGTAATAGATGGGTTTAGTCACAGGTAAACACTAGAAAATATTTTATTGTATATAAGAGTATATTTGAAAAATGCATGATTGACTTTGGGTTACCTCAGTTGTGCACTAGGTAAATTAGTATGTTTAGAAATAATTGATTTATTCATTGATTATTCATTTCCATTTCTCTTGTTCACCTGCACTTTAACAATTCTGACGACAGCTGGCAACAGTCTACGCTGTTCCTGTCAACCTATGGATGTGGTGCTGCCTTTGCAGAATATATTTATTCCATTAGATCAGATTAAGCAAGCTATTATTAAGGATAACTATGATAAATATTAAGAACTATTTATGCTTCAAGGTTTCCAGTAGAATTGTTAGCTCTTGCTTACCTTGAAATAAGTACTCACTGGTCTACAATTTCAACTTATACCTTCTAGTTATGTAAACTCCGCTCAACATTTACTTCTACGCATAACTATATTTCCTTCTCTATTTATATTTGCCCGAGGCGCACACGAATTGTTTTATGCCACATGATGGCTGGCGTTATTTATAAAGAAAGAATGAAAATATGCTGCAACTTGGACCTTCTCCAGTTCCAGTTGCCGTTGCCGTTGCAGTTGCTGCTGACGCTTGAGATATGACTCCGTATTTAGCCTTCACAATATTTTTAGCTCAACCTTGGTTGCTTTGACCATTAAACCTCAATGTAGATAATATTTATTGGTTCTTGTAATTGCTGTAATTATTTAATATAGTAATAGCAGTAGTGCTAAGGCTTAATGCACAGTTAATCGCTAGCTAATGATTACAGGGTGCATTGCTTCGACAAGGTTCCAACAATTTCTAATTTAAAATCAAGCTTATGATTATAAATTATGATTCTTATCTTACTTCTCTTAATTTCTTCAACCGTAAAATTTTTACATTTTATATTTTAAAGCCAACCTAAGCTTAGCATCTTTTCCAAGTTGGCAAATATCGATACATTTATCTATCGTCTGTTTAGTACAATAAAATAAATGCTCACAATGTTGGCTTTATATGACTTCTAAAAAATTGATAAACTAATTAAATACGAATTGATGCATGAGCGTCACGTCGGTGCCCGACGACAGTCAGATCGTCGTTGTCTTACGGTGCCGCTGTACCAGGTCACAGGTCACCTGCGCTGTTTAATGTGCAAATAAAATGGCGTTAATGTTGTTGCTGTGCATACTAATTGCAACAGACGGCGACAAGGACAACAGACGACTCCAGGCTCCTTGTGCACAATTGCCCGTTTTGGAAAGGAAGGCACTTTTCAGTTAAGCAGCTGGAGAATAGATAAAAGGAGGAGTTAGGAGGCAAGTAGGAGGTGGCAGAAAGCAGCGAGGCAAGACGCAACAAGCGTAAAAGTCAAATCAGCTGCCAATGGCCTCGTACGCAGTCTTCGTATCCTCCATCTCCATCTCCACTTCCACTTCCATCTCCACCTCCACATCCAGCTCCAATTCGTCCTCCCTCCGTTGTGTGACTTATGTTAAGTGCGCGCTGCAAAGCGCGACGCAAGTGTGACATTGACTGAGAGACCCACTTCTGACTAACCGGCTGGCTGTCCTTGTACCGCCACCACCGTCGCGACGCCTCACGTCGCATTGCCCCGCCAAATAACAAACTGTTGCTTCTCAGCTGTTTAGAATTACCCCAAAATGTCCACAAATTGCCTAGCGGTTCCCCTTTTGATGCATCTGCGCAGTGCAATCCTTTAGTACAGCCACAACCGGGCCTGGGCCTCTGGTCTTTTATTCTTGCCCCTGCGCGCAACAGTTTGGGGCATGCTTATGCTCAACAATTTTGGGAAATTTGCTAGCTGTTGCTTCGCGGCACGCATCGTCGTGCCGGAGTCGAGTCCGTGTCCGAGTGTATGCCTGAGTCCGCATCCGATTCCGTATCAGACTCCGAGACCGAGTCTCAGTCTGTTTGGGGACTTCATTCGGTGCGAACGTGCGAGAATTGGCAACGCGTCTGTCTATAAATTGAAATCCACGTCGACGACGTTCCGAACAAACATAGGTATACCTATAACAGGTACAACATGGACATACGTGATGTATACACCTGATACATAAGACGCATACACACATACACTCAAATACTCAAACATACACACACACACGCAGTCAAGCACACGCACTTGTCGTATGTGTTGCATATAAAAACGCGTTTAATTAATGTAAAAGTGTCGCTGTTGTTACCTTCTTTGTGGGACACTTTAATGGCTGCAATGGATACTTAGCACCCAAGATCCGAGACCCAGTTCCCCCAGACTCTTGATAACCTGCTGGAAAACTCATAAGCGTTAATGTGCCATTCATTTTTCATGTGTCTCGATTATTAAGTGCTAAAAATGTGAATTGATTTCCGAGCTGCGCTCAACTGCAAAATAACATATTAAACTTCAACGCAAATATTAAATTGTTTTTCTTTTTATTGTTATTTTTCGCAGTGTATTATATCAATTAAACAAGTGACAAAATATTACGTATACGTTCCTCCAGGTGAGGCATTCATATAATACACAACAATACTATTAAAATAAATCCTATGCAATTTGATATTAATTACAATTTAATAATGTTAATTAATGCCAGCAACAATTACTGTTTTATGTTCTATCCACATTTTAACTGGCTTAAAACAATTTTCTATTGAAATGCCAATTGCCAAGAGATGTTCAGTTTTATTGACATAAAGTTAGCATTTAATTGGACCCCAAAAAACAAGTTAATTAGCTTTGAGAGAATTTCATATATTCCTAAATTGAAAGCTAAATCTGGAATTAGTTTTGTTTAATCATTTATGAATATATTAAATTAAACTTAAAATGATTAGTAATTTATTATAATAGCATTAAATGATTAAAGTAAATTAATAGAACACATACATATGTGTAACTTTGAATACATTTTAGTTGACAGTGTCAGGCAATCTCAGGCAATCAACTGGTGTTGAATTAACCAAATTTTCGAGTAAATCTATTGTTAAAAAGAGGGATTTCTTGAGAAAATTAAATTGTGTCTGAATTTTCGTTGTAAGCCAAATTAAAACCCATTGATATTGAAATATTGTCGTCCTATAAAATATGCTGTTTACGAAAATGTTCAAGTAGCTCGCAAATTGAAAGCATTTCGAGGAGTTGCACTCAAGAAAATTATATTGATAAAGGAAAACAAATTGCTGGGCAAATTGCTCTGCCGGCGGTATACAGTTATCTTGTCTTGACCAAAAGAAGAAGAAGAAAAATAAGAAATATGAAAATAAAAGTTGAAATGTTGGAGAATTTCTCATTTCTATGCAAGTTTTTTATGCATCAACTTAAGCGTTACGCAGCTTTTGAGCCAGCTTGGTGTTGTGCCTCTTCCTGTTGCTGTTGCTGGTTCTGTTGCTGCTGACGTTGCATAAGTTGCTGCTTGTTGTTGTTGTTCTCATTGTTGTTGTGCAAAAGTCTGGCAAAACTTATGCAAATTTGTTCTTAGCACTCGTCGAAATCAAAAGTGATGAAGCGAGAGAGAGAGGCGCAAAGAGAAAGTGAAAGGGATGGCAAACTTTAACATGTTGCCAATTTTAAGCGATTTTAAATAACTGTGCTTGCTATTGTTGTTCTTGTTGTGTTGTTGTTCTGTTGTTGCTGCTGCTGTTGGTATGCTGAGTGTCGCTAAATTATGTTTTATTTTTAGTCGAACAAAAAGTGAATTGTGCCATGGCATAATTTGTAATTCCCTTTACCAAGCAACAAAGGCCAAAGCCAAAGCAAGTGGCGAACGAGGGGTAAAGGGTACAAGGGGTTAAGGCGTAATTGTAACAAGTGGAGCGGTAAGGGGATGCGTGGTGGTTGGGGGCTGCAATTTAAAATAATTTCCATTGCTGCCCTAAGTGGCATTAAGCATTAAGTCATTTCGAGGACAGGAAAAACTTCAGAGCCAACTGAGCGTGTTGCCTCTGTGTTTTCGAAGCTTTATGAGTGTGAGTGTGTGTTCTGAGAATGACTTTGCTGTTATTGTGTGTCAGTGTGTGTGAGTGTGTGTGGGTGTGTGCGGTACTGCACATTTATGCATATAATTGTGTTTCAACAAAAAAACGACAAAAGGGCAAAGAGTCGACTGCGGTTTGCACAGTATTTTCCTCAGTTATATGCTTACATGCTAAGGCATGTTATGACATGTTTAAGCATGCATGATTAAGTGAATTCTTTAGCAAGTTTATATTAAATTATCCGATGACAAATCAACAAAAGTATCAACTCATTTACATTTTTTGTTGACCCTGCAAGCTCGCTTAAATGTATATTTTTCATTATTTTAATCTAATCTTTGTGTCATATCCAAATGTGATGTGCGCACGCAATGACACACCCTGTATTCAAATGTCAGAGCTCAGCGTATTGCGATTCACGTGCCAATTTAACCAATTGTCCATTTTGAGGCATCAAATTTGCCATGATTTCAAAAATATGTAACATACAATTTGGCGCAATTAGTTGTTGACAGCGTATTGAAATGTATTTGCCACATTTTGGTGGCGTGTCCTATTAGCCTGTGCAACAATTTGCATTTGATCATAATATAATATTCAATTTCATTCGCAAAACACCAAAATACCAAAGCACTGTGGCAACAATTTGTGTGTGCAACCAACTGATGAATTATATATACTATATGCATATGTTGTGGCATGTTCAACAGGGTGTACGGTGACACACACACCCACAGCAAGCACAGTCAGTGAAATATTAGTTTAAAAATTCCATAAAGTTGCAAATATTATGGAATTAGTAATTTCGCAAGAAAAATGTAAGCGTAAATGTAACACAGAATAAAACAGGTATAATAACTTATTTAAGCATTCTCGGAAGTGTATTTCCTATACATTTAAAGTTCCCTATAATAGAAGAAAGTAGAATACTTTGTAATAAATCAAATGTCAAATTCTTATAAGGCATATTAATGGTATTCAATATCAATAGACGAGGATTCTCGATGGCTCCCTTTGATGTATGTATAAATACAAATAAGCATATTGCGAACTTAATATACATTCTCTGAATTCTTAATACGTTGATTTGCTAGAAAAATTAAAAGTTCCAGTTTATTCGCAGAAGATAGGAAAGAAACTGAGCCGTAGTTGATAAAGAGTGTGTTGATTGAGTATGAGTAAGTGTAATTCTTTCTACTAAGTATTTTAGTTATTTTCTGAGCCAGCTCACTAGACCAGAATAACTTACAAAAGGGTTATTAAATTCCAATTAAATTAAAGCGTACATAAATGATGATTCCAACAATATTTCATTCAATTCTAACACTGTTTCTTTATGCCACTCTCTCTCTCTCACTTTCATACTCACTCTTTCCCTGTCTCTCTCTACGAAATAGACATCTTTTCCAATTAAATTTCTGTAAATTTTATTGTCTGTAGACAAGTAGACATAATTTCTCGGAACTTAACAAAAGCTATGATGTGTTTAATGCCCATTTGATTTGAGTATTGTAATTAATGTAATTTATTTACGTAAACTGAAATTCATGTGCTGTTTGCACTAATAAGTAATGAAATATTATTTCAACCAATAAAACCCACAGTCAACAGTCGACGCATTAGATCTGCGACTTAAGCATGACACACACTTTTGATAGACTAAACAACATTCAAGGAGCTGTTCATCCTACCGTGGAGGTAAGACTTAAGCCGTTAAATACTAAAGCCAAAGAGAGCTGAGATTCAGCAGTGCTTATTGAAAACAGCTAACAAGGCCTGGATAAATAATAATATTAAGATATTGATCCATTGACACATATTGCCAAGTAATTAAGCCGCCAAAACAAACAGATTGAGGCTACACATGCGGAAGAACAACTGAAGCAGCTGGTCAACAAATGTTGGCCGAATAACTTGCCTAAGATTTGGTCAAGAGTGAAACTGCGTGTGTGTTAGAACATGGTTTTGCGGTTGGTTTGTTGCATGATTAAATTTATGTTGTATGTGGCTGTATAATTAGCCTTGCTTCAAGCCGCATTTATACGCCTCTTTGTTGTACCGAAACGAGGCGGCCTAATTTCATTTATTCAGCGAATAACAACAGCAACAGCAACAACAATAATTTACAGCCCTTGGCGGCCTATAATTATGGCATGATTGTTGCTGCCTGTATTGCAGTTAGAAGCAATTCAATTACCGCTGCTCGTCTGCAACACTTCAGCAGCTTTTGTTTAGCCTAAACACATGAAACACACATACACACACACACACACACACAGCCACACACACACAGATACAGATAAAGCGAATGGCGCGCATACACAAAGGCAAAATCCATTCAATTTTCAAGTGCATACTACGGGGGATAACTAAACAAATTACGCAAAAGATTTAATTAAGCAGCCGTAACGCAACAGTGCCAACAACAGACAGACAGGCCACAGGCAGAACCATCCTCTCATCCATCCCTCAAATGACCCCCAACACAAACCTCAATACGAGTTGTGGCACGTTTCACATGGCGTATGCGTAATATGCAAATGTACGCGAGAACGCCGCTTGGTTGCGTTGTCAGCCTTGTGCCCGTTTGCGGTCGATGAAACAACGTCGGCTGGCATCTTAACTATCGGAGGCTAACTGCCTTAAATGTCTAAATGTCTAAGTGTCCAACTGTCTGGATGGATGGTCTGCATGCTTGACATGCGTTCAAAGTGGAAACCCTTATCAATTGTATTATATTGTTGGGCAGACGAAGACGACAATGTGATGAACCAGAATTGACAATCGTCAACTCAAGCGAATCGCTTTGAGCGCATAATTAACAATGCAGCCTGGCCGCAGCAACAGCAGCAGCTCGTTCTGACCTCCACACATGGTGCGTATACGTAATGAGCGATGACAATCCGTGAGCATAAAATCAAAGTCCGCCCACAGCTATTTTCTGTGTGCATTTGTTAAGCTTATGACTGCTTATTGTGGCCGTTAAGCGTACATGAAAGTCATGTAAGTGTACATTTGCTAGGCGAGGGTTGTTCTATGAGTAGGTAGAACATATTTGACTAGATTTTTAAAGGGAATATCTTCTCGAGTAACCTTCGCTTGTATATACCTGCAAATATGTGAGTGCAAATATGTGCGTGTGTGTGAAACAGAGAGTAAAACTGACAGCGTCGACCGTTTATCAGTCGCTGCTCTTGTCCCTTTTTTTGCCAGGCGAACAATAAATGAGGCAAAAGCAAACAAAACATGTGCCAGACTGGCTCTCACTACAACTGCTGTTGTTCTTCTTCCTTGTGTGTATGTCACGTCTGTGTGTGTGTGCTTGTGTGTGAGTGTGCGGCTAAAAGGACCATCGCTTTTTTTTTTTTTAATTGAGACATCGTTGTGTTTGTGCTTGTCTGTCTCAACGTCAGCCAACGTTTATTTTGGCCTCCGTCAAAGCGACTAACGATATGTACGTGTGTGCATTGCCTGTGTGTGTGTGTGTGTGTGTTTGTCTTCAGTTAGCGCTAAGCAACATATTGCTGTGCCTGTTGTTATTGTTGCTTTTGCTGTTGCTTATCCTTGTGCCTAGCTGCGTTTGCCTTTGGGCTAAAAATATTAAACTCACAAAGCTTGTTGCCTTAGATACACACACCCACAGATACAAATGCCAAATTGTCAAATATGAGAACAGTAACAACAACAACAACAACAACAACAACAACAACAACAACAACAACAACAACAACAACAACAACAACAACAACACCAACAACAACTACTATGTATAATGACATAGCACATGATAACAACGAAAATAATTTTCGCGCTTTGTTCCTTTTTACGTTCGTTCGTTGTGTGCTTTGTTAACATTTCGTGTTGCTTTACTTTTCTGCCTTCGTTTTCATCATTTAATTTTGGCAAATCAATAAAAGTGACCCATAGTCCTCCCCTGTCCCCCCTTCAGCCGCAATAGCTGTGTGCCCAAGAGCTGTGCGAGCTCTTCGATTTGTTACGTGGTCGCATTTGTGAAATTCAAATTCAAATATTTCAACTCGAATTCACGCTAATTTCGGCATTGATATTTATTGGCAATTCATCATCATCATGTTGCCAAACGTTGATGAACATAATAATGTTGGACATGCTGATGATGCTTCGCTGTTCGCTGTTGTCCGTGTAAATATTTTGCACTGATTAAAGCTCCAATGGCTGAACATGAAATGAGGGCGATAATTTTTCAATATTTAATTTTCTATGAAAAAAAAAGGAAATTATCGGAAACGGGGCTCGCATTCCCGCCATATCAGTTTGCTTTTAATGTTCTGGTACCTTTAATATAATTTACAAAATCGTTAATTAATTGGAATTTCAAATAGTTTCAACTTACACAACTTTAACAAAGCAGAAGCATTGGCTCTGGAAAATGCTTCAATTATGGCATAAAATATTTATTTGCTTGTTTATTTTATGACAATTGACATTTAACTTGTCTTTGAAATTTATTTTTAAATTTCTACGACCTTTAATAATTTATTTAAGTAAGTGTAGCTTAATTGCAAGTGTGCGTTCTGGCAAAATGATAAACTAAACTTGAAAGTTAAAGAACATTTAGAAAAGCAGTAATAAATGTCATTGAAAACAAAAGCGTTTGTTGAAGCTGGAAACAGCCGACTTTAAGATACCCTTGGGCAAATACAGTAGCTGGATTTTACTGCTCAACCAACCCATTGTAGTTCCCCCTGTTTATCAGAGACTCTTTTCAAATTTTGATGATTACAGGGTAACGAAATATAGCAATTTGTATATGTAACTGTCACTTTTGCACAAGTAATAAATCAATCATTCAATTCTAAATATAAATAACAAATAACAAATAAAATTGTGGAAAACTTGAAGGATTCATGGATAATTCACGCTGCTTTCATGCAAAATCCAATTGATTTCGAGGCTTTCGAATTGAAGTCGAGTTCGTTTGTGTTTGTTGTAGATTGTAATCTATGTACATCCGAATGATTCGAGTATTTCAACGTCTAAAGCTCAAATACTCGCTTATACCGCACACAAATAAATATTTAAGCCATTTTCTGTTTTATTTTCATGCTGGTCTGGCTTAAAGCCCACAAATGCTGACCCAGTAAGTTGGCCGTACTTCCTCCCTCGC
This sequence comes from Drosophila funebris, assembly GCA_018901825.1. Taxonomy (NCBI): domain Eukaryota; kingdom Metazoa; phylum Arthropoda; class Insecta; order Diptera; family Drosophilidae; genus Drosophila; species Drosophila funebris. The sequence continues at coordinate 6,689,051 of JAEIFK010000688.1, forward strand.
TTGTTTGTCTGCTGCCAGTTCAGTTTACTACATATATTATTTATTTTGCCATGAACGAAAAATTAGACGCAATCGTAAAGGAAGCAGCAAATATTTGTACTAAATAGTTTTACGTTTGCCCTCAAATTGATGTTGGTCTTGTTGGCCTTTCGGCTGGTTGGCATTGCTGTTGCCAAAAGTTGTCTCAAGTCAATTTGTCAGATAGATGTGCTCAACTACTTCGTGTACTTAAAATGTTTGCTATTTCCTTTTGCACTGAATAATTCAGGTGACTGCAGCAGCAGCTGGCAGTAGCCGAGTGGCAGTTAGAAGCTCAAGGAAGATGCCTGCAATGTGGGTGTACATTGAGTACAGTCAGTAAACTGTCGCATACGATTTGAATATAAATTCGTGCACGAAACTGATGACTCTTTTGACACGTTTGAATTCGAATTTAATTTTATTTTTAAACCTATTAATAAAAAGACATTGGTCTTAAGCGCAGCTTTCATATTCATGCAATTATGAATTATTGGCACCAACACAACAACACAAAGTGGAAATTGAATGAAGCTCTGAGCTCATTTAACTTTTTAATTGTGCAGTTTTGTGTGAAGCTGGCGAAAGAACGCCATGAAAACGAAAATAAATTTAACATAAAAGTCAGACCAGCAATAAGCGCATTAATTGCCAGTGCAAAATAAGTAGCAACCATAAAAAAGGCAGTTAACACGACTATGAAATACCCTGGACGGACAAAAATATCAAATAAGCAAAGCTTGCAGATCAGACAAAAGAGAAAACAATTATAAAATATTTATTATTTAATAATTTGAAGTTAATAAGTATTAGTAAATGGATAACTTAAATAGAAAGTATGGCATTTTAAATATTTTAATAATTTGAAGAGAACTTAAACAAGTTAATTAAGAATTTGAAGGAAAAGTTATGCTATGAAAAGTTTTAATGCAACACATTTGCTAATGGGGCAGCACAGGGTATTCAAAGTGGCTGTTGAGTGGCAGCAGCGACGTTAACTGCGACGCTGGCAGAGCTGTCAGGTCGTGGCAACGCGCAAGCGGCTCAACGGTGCGTATGAGGAATGTGAACTGACCGCAATTAAAACGAAATTTGCTTGCCTCTTGCCTCCTTTTCTTGCAGCTTCGGCTTCTGCTTCTGCTACAGCTTGAGTGTTGAGAGTGTTGTTGTGAGTGCAACACGTTAAATATAACGATAACTGGTGTCTGGTATCGTATTGCAACCGGAAGCGAAAGAGGAGCAAGACTAAGAAGAGAAAGTGAACGAGGAAGAGCAGCAACTAGTTGGCTGGCTAACGGTGTGAACTGCTGGCAACAAACACGGCAACAACGGCGGCCAGAATTTTTTCACGTTTGGATAGTGTCGAGGAGGTGAAACGCAGTCGCAGTGGCAGCGCTGTTGGAATAACGCCCGGCGGTGGTGCAGTGGCAGCGTCAGCGGTGGCAGCGGGTTCACCAGCCAGAGCTGGCCAGCAAGTGGTTCAGCAGCAGGCTCAAGGCGGCGGCGGTGTGGGTGTGGGTGTGGGTGTGGGTGTGGGCGTGGGCGTGTACGGAGGTGTGGGCGTTGGCGTTGGACTGGGGCCAGGCACTGGACTGGGCGTGGGCGTAGGTGTGGGCAATGCTGGTGGGGCACGTAATCGCAGCGCCAGCACAATTCTTGAGCTAAGTCATAGCACTCAAGGCGTCCATACGCGCAAGTTCTCCAGCGGCAGCGGCGTCGTTCAAGGATTTGGCGCTGGCGATGTGAATGGCTACGGTGACAACTCATTGACTGCGAAATGCGATACCTATAACGGTGTGGGAGTTGGTGTTGGTGTTGGTGGTGGAGTGGCTGGTGGTCTTGGTGTGTCGGCAAGGAACGTGCCGCAGGATAGAAGTTCCGGAGCATCACTTGGAGCGGCTAATGCTGTCACAACGGCCAGCAGCTTGGGAATAGCATTGCGCGAACGTTTGTCCATCAGCGCAGCATCTGGTGTGGCAGCTGGCGAGCACTTGGCAGCAAGTGGTGCAGTTGGTGGTGGTGCGGGTGGATCGGCACCAACGATAGGCAGTGGCAGTGGCAGTGGCAACGTGCCACATTGCAAGCGTCAGGGCAGCTTTTCGAATGTATTCTCAAAGCTAATCGATGGTATGCCCGCTGGCACAATGTTCGCCAAGTTCAAAAGCTCCAACGTGGCGCCCTCCACATCAATGCAGAATGTCGCCGAGGGCAATCCCATTACACAGTACTTTGAGATTGGCAAACCAGTTGCCTGTGCCGGACCAGAGCTCATCTGGCGCATACACGATGGCTATCGCAAGAGTGACAACAAGGTGAGCACAGAATAGAATGAAAGTGGAAACTGTTGCCCCCAAGTGGTATGCATTCCCTCCCCCTCTCCACTTACTGATGCTTCTTTTTCTCTCTTCTCTCTGACTCTATGTCTCTCCTTACCCCCCGCCTTAGGAGTGCTCGGTGTTTATATTCGAGAAGAAAGTGGCTGAGAAACTACACAAGCCGCGTCGCAAGGAAACCATTACGGAGCTGCTAAAGAGCTCAGTGAAGACATTGGAACGCTTTCGTCATCCACGGGTGAGTGAGCAATTGCGAGATAAATAAATCGTAAAATCTATAAATATTTATTGATGATACAAGCATAACCCACATCTATCATTGAGTTCATAAGTCTTGTTTGACATATTTCATAAAATTAAAGACTTTATAATTAAAGACTTAAACAAATGGTTTAAGAGCTTTGTTTTTACTTTAAATGTTTATATTTATAATAACAAATGTTATAATAATTAGTTGAGTTCTATTACTAACTCTTCTTCTTATTGTGTTTACTGTACCATCTAATCTCTCCACAGATACTGCAAATCTATCACACAGTCGAAGAGAGTGCGGAAACTTTGGCCTTTGCCGCGGAGCCCATTTTTGCCAGTCTATCGAATGTGCTGGCTTTCCATGTGAGTTTTGTCTTGTGATACGTTGCGATTCACTACGAGTCACTGTGGTTCGGTGTTTGGTACGATTCAGCTCAGTTTGTGGGCTCACATCGCTAGCTTCTGTTGGGGACATGGTCAAAAAAATCATACAATTTTGCGTTGTCTCCTGCTGCTCCATTGTGGGTTTATTTGTTGGAAAGGGGGCAGGGGGTGGCCTTCGACCATATGCCTCTATCTGGCAGCTGTTTCAATCAGTTGTTGTTGCTGGTGTGGCGATTGTTGTTGTTGTTGTTTTTGTTATTGTTGCTGTTCCTGTGCTTTTTACGTTCTGTTAAAGTTTCGCATAACACGGCAGCCAGTCAACTGCATAGTTTGGCTTTTGGTTCAAGTGGCAGGAAAACGCAAATGTGAGGGTATGCATAACACACTCACACACACACACACACACACACCCTTTTTCACACAGACGCACACCCTAACACACAACTAAATCGAATTACAGTGCGTGCTGGAAAAGTTTACGCTGTGGAGATTGAGTCAATAAAGTGCTTCGGCTTACTTGCTCAGTTCAGAAATTGATATACACAGACACACCTAAACTCCCACATACACACACACACTCATATACTCCCACATATACACACACTCACACACAAACACACACACACACACAAAGTGTAGCGATAGTTTCTTTTATTCCCTTTGTTTTTGCCTATAGTCAGCTGCAACCTGTCAGACAATATTTTAGTTTATTGAGCTGCACATAGCAAATACAACAACAACAACAACATCAATAAAAACAACAACAACGACAGCAGTATGTAAAAGGAAAGCTAACTCAATGGCAACAAAAAGTCAAATCGAGTAAAATTACATTGAAAATTGCTAAGGTAAAAAATTTAAATTGTTTGACAAAATCAACAACAATTTGAGGGAAAAATTGAAAAGTTATCTGATGGAGTAGCTAAAAGAGAGACGTATGGAAGCATAGATATGCTGTAATTTATAAAAATTGATTTATTTAAAATTGCACAGGTAAATAAATTAGATTAAATAAATCTTATGAGAATTTTTCATTGAATGCCGTGATAATGAAATAATCCTATAGGACTTAAGGCCAGTTTCTGGTTAATTTAACACCTTGAGATGGACCTATTGTTAGTCCAGTTTATGACCTTATGACATAGTTATTTGGCCCACGATGTGAGGCTGTAAAAGCGAAGAGCAAAATGGAAAAAGCAATTGCTATAAAAGACAAGTAGAGCTCTTTCCGCTCTTTTTGCGAGATGGGGAGAAAGATGGGGCGTGTGTACGTGTAGAGTTAGTGCTTATATGCCACATTGTGTTGCAGGAGTCGAAAACGTATGAGAACGCCAATGTGGCACCCGCAGCGGGCGGCGGGGCGCCACAAGCGCAACCCACACCAGGAACACAGCCGCAACGGCCGGCGCATGCTAAGGAATATAACTTCTTGGATATGGAGTTAAAATATGGATTCTTGCAGGTAAAATAAACAACTCCCAATCACACTGAGAGAGTACGAGAGAGAGAGAGAGAGAGAGCGTGTGTGGGAAAGGGAGATATGCGAATTTTATTGGTGTGTGGATTGTTTCCATTTTGCAGCTAACGGAGGCATTGTCCTATTTGCATTATTCCGGTCACGTAATTCATCGAAATGTATGTCCATCCTCTATACTAATAACCAAGCGAGGCATTTGGAAGCTAGCCGGAATGGAGTATGTGGGTGAGTGGATTAGAGGCAACAACAAAATTGAAACGAATTGCGAATTGTGAGTCGATTTGTATTCATATTTGTATTGTATTCGTATTCTCTTGCATTCTCCTTTGTAGAAAGAATGAATGAGACTGATTTGAATAGCTCAATTCCGTGTCCACCATGGAGCAACAGGGTATCAAAAATGGCACAGCCCAATCTGGATTTTATGGGTAAGCAATACAATGCAATACAGTTAACCAGGCAACACAAGACTCAATATCATTTCAATCATCAATAGCACCCGAAACGCAATCGAGCTCCAAGTGCAGCCTGCTGAGCGATATGTTCTCATTGGGCATGGTCATCTGTGCGGTGTACAACAATGGACGACCACTTATACAGGCCGGCAATTCCACATCCAACTATGCCAAGCAACTGGAATCGGTAAGGGAGCCTGTCCGCTCCATTCTTATCATTTCTCCAACTTTCCATAACATTACTCGGCTCGTCTGGGTAAATTAATTTGCTGGTTGAGCCCGCGGCGAGATCTGAGGACCAAGTGGCAAGTGGCAAGTGGCAATTGGTTGGTAAAAGTTTTGTGCCGGCTTGTTTGCCAGCTGTAATTAGATTCGCTGCTTTGTCAAATGCAAATGTAATCAAAAGTCCACTTCAAACTCTAATTATTCAGTCCAGGTGCTGAAGCCAAAACTTCAATATCTTCAATCTTCAAATTCAGCTCAAGCTGCAGACGAAGCTGCTTCGGCTTCGAGGCAACGTCATTAAAACTTTTCGACTGCCCCTCAAGTATTTTGGCCAATTTCTTTTGGCCCACCTTGTATATCATTCATAGCTATTTCTTACAGCTTCTCCCTCTCCTTCTCTCCTTCTCTCACTCTATCTTGCAGCTGGATGACCATGTGCATAAGTTGATGCCACGTCTGCCCATCGCTCTGCAGGAGGCAACATCGCGCATGGCCAGCCGAGATGCGACAGCGCGACCCACTGCCCAGTTGCTGCAGTTGATCAAATACTTTATGTGAGTATCACAGCAACGCAGTACAGCCCATGCATGACCCATGACCTCCGTCGCACACTGTAAATTAATTAACTTTCAAGTAAAACGCAAAGCAAGCAAAAGAAAAAGCAACAGCGATTTGCGCAGTTTTAGCAAAAGTTTTTTGTTTGAGTTTCAAATGAAATTGACACCTGTTAAAAACATACACACCCACGCACACTCACACACACATACACATACACACACACACACATACACATCCACAGGCAGAGGGAGAGATAGAAAGCAGCGCACAAGACACGCAATCTCTAAGCCAATTTGTACATGTAGCTAAAATTCAATTGAAGCATTCACTTTTTGCCACACCAAGGACATAACATACACTCAAACATACACACACCCACACAGGCACAGGCACAGACACACTCACGTACGTATACAATCACAGCACACTCACACACGCACACCTTAATTACGTCTGTTTGGTAAATGAAAACGGTAATCAGGCTTGAAAGACACAATGCCAGGCGTTTGAGCTGATTGTGAGTAGTGGAAAGCGACTCAAGCGTTGCCTGCCCTTCCGCTACATCCTTGCGGGTGGCACTGATGAGTGGAGTTGGGGGGGGAAGAAGAAGATACGGGGATTTATGACGACGGCAGATGCTAGGTAAACTGACAGACTGAAACTGAGACAGAGGTGACTTCTCCAACCGCCGCCAGATGAAAAAGCGAAGAAAAACAGCTTACAGACTGCTAGGCAAGCACTGCACAGTGGTTCAAAACGGAGCAAGTTCATTCAAAATTAATCAAACAATTCATGTATATGTATTATATATAAGAAAGTAATTATAATTGAATGTTTAATTCGTATGAAAATAATTATATTTACATTGTTCCACTGTGCCATGAGCTGTGTTTAGACAAACGCCGTGAGAGATGGGGCCTGCCGTGAGCTGCTAAAATCGGTTGCTTGGCAAAAAGGCGCTGACGGCAGCACGGCCAATTGCCCGCCCCTTTAGCAAGACACATTCCGCTTCCACAGCTAGCCAGGCAGTCAGTTAGTCAGCTTGTCAGGCAGCCAGTTGTTGGAAGCACTTTGAAGTTCATTTAAATGTTATCAACATTTTCAGCGTTTTGAGCTGCGTATGCAAATAGCTCAAGTGGGCCAAAGTACGAGTATTCGCATTTTAGCCAGGTTTATTTCCATCTTCGTTCTGAATGTTTCTACTTGGTTATCTGGGTAGATAGATTCTTGGTTTTGTGCTCAACAAGCGGTACTTATGCTGATTATATTGCCCACGGCTAATCAGCTTTGCAGACAATAGTAGCAATAGCATTCTTCAACTGCAACCCGTGTCTTTTTCTCTTCTTTTGTATATTCATGATTGCAGTATCACTTTTGTGTGCAACGCGGCGCATACGCAATGTGATTTAATGGCCACACTTATTGTTTAACCAAGCGCATTGCCAACCGTTTTTTATTACATTCCAATGCCACACAGCCACCATCAATGGCAATGCACATAATTTAACTGGTTTTCCGATTTCGCTTTTATGGCAATCTTTCAATTACCCGCAACGGTAGCGCTTCAGTTGGCGGCAAAAGCGATGGGTTGTGGTTAGACAGGGGGTGGTGGCGGTTTATGTTGACCGAAATAAATGTAATAAATGCGCGCCACTGAAAAGTAAACACTTTTTGGCAATTAAATTTCAGGCAATTACATTTACATAACAATAAAAACACATTGCCAACAAACTTTTCACACTTCGCAACGCCCAAAGTTTGCGCCAGAAAACAACTGAAAATTTTGCATGCATAATCCATGCTTAATTATTATAATTTATAACTGTATAGCAATTGTTGTAGGATTATTTTATAGTTAAATATTTTACGGGTAGATTTCCGCAATTCGAGAAGACTTAATGGACATTGTGAATGTATTTGTTACTGAATGAATTAAATGCAAAGTATTTCAAAATAATCATATGAAATAAAATATTCATTGAAGCCAGTAAACAAAAGTAAATATTTTAAGTCTTATTATAAACAAGAATTAATTTTAATTCAAGGTACTGCTCATCTTATATTATCGTAAATAGAATTAAAAGTAAATGAAAATATAAATAAATAAAGAAAATATATTGCAATTTCAATTGCTTTTAATTTAAGCTAATATTACCTTTTGTTTTTTTCTTCCTTCTACCTTTTTAATTGCCAGCGATCCGGCTATAAATGCGCTTAAATTCCTGGACGTGGTCAACATGAAGGACACGCAGCAGAAGTCACAGTTCTATAAGACCACTTTGATAGAGGCCATGCCGCTAATACCACGCGTAAGTAGCCAAAAGTCGAACCGGAAGCGGACGTAGCTCGCCTTCGGACATTTTGGGCTTTTTTTGCAGTTGTTAGCGCATTCATCATTGATGGCGTCAAGTTGAGCGTTGAACGCTTTATTGCCCGAAACAATTTGTTAATTACTAGCCCGTTTTATGACAGTTGCAGCAGCCATTTGTTTTCTGGCCAAGAAGCAGCACAAGTGCGGCTGTCAGGATGTGCCATTGTCTGGGCCGCCGTAATGACTTGCGATTGATAAGTTGTAACTATTGTTGTGTTGTGTTGTGTTGTGTCTCTTGCAGAAACTTTGGTGGCAAAACCTTTGGCCCATGCTCAAATCAGAGATCAACAATGGTGAGGTGCTAGCCGCGGTACTACAGCCCGTCATGCTCTTCGTGCAGGAGGCCACGCACTCTGAATACGATGCCCTCATGTCGGCCACAATGAAGTGAGTGCCAGTCGCTCATTATGCGCCCATTTACACAAGAAACACACAAAGACCAAAGCCGAGACCGAGACCGAGACAGAGACAGAGAGTTCGGAGTGTATATACTACTTAGAGAACACTTACCGTCTACTATCTAACTGCAAAGTAGCGCTGACCTTTTGTTATTGTTGTGGTTTGCGGGTTGTGGTTTGCGGGTTGTGGGTTGCGGGTTGCAGCCACAAAACAAACAATGGTCAGTGCCATCGGCTGGTTGGCGACTTCAAGTTTTGTGTGTTTCTGCTCAACAATTGAAAAACTTTTGTGACACTTTTTATTTAATTTTCATGGCATTCTACTTTGCCCACCCACACAACCGCCCACATACTAAGCAAGGCGACAGCTCATATTGTAATTTATAGACCACAAGTTAAAGTTAAAGTTGGCGGCGTGCAAAGTTTGTGAATAGTCTGGGTCAGGATAGAGAGGGGGCGGGGGGCCAAACTATGCGCACCTTTTGTGGTCTCATCGTTGGCTGGCAGGCATACATAAATTAGTGAACCACAAGGACACAAGGACACTGGGACTCAAGGACTACAGCTGCTATTCAACTGCGAGTGTCATTCATAAAATATGCAAAGTGCCAAACAAAAAAAAAAAAGGAAGACAAGAATGAATTATTTAAAACTAGTTGAAGCCCATCTGATACGTTAAATAAATCTTAAAGAAAGAGCTTCTACTGAGCATTTAAATGGTTTCCAAATAATTTATAGATGCATAGTTATAAGGCAGATATAATAAAATCAATTAAATATTTATAGAAAATAATTAAAAATAAATTAGTTTAGTTTATTTATTAATGATAAATAATACTTAAATATATTTAAGTCAATAACTTAAGTACCACTTTCATTAAAATGAAAACAGCCCTCGTTTTTGATCAACTTTGAGCAAAAGAAAACTTTTCGGACTGTTGTAAGACACTTATTGACACTCCCATAAAAGTTGACCAGACAGTGCAACAATAATGACAGTTGCAATTATTTTTGGTTTTTTTTCTGTAGCTTATATTTTATATAAACATTAAATTAAAGCGACGGCAAAGTTTTGCCATTGCTAGTTTAATTTATTTACCTTCTTCATTTCTTATTTTCTAACAGAATCGTCTATAATACACCGAAATCCATTCAGGCAAGCGTTACGATACTTGAGAACTTGCACTTGATTATTGAGAAAACAAAACCAGAGGATGTCACCACAGATATAATGCCAATGCTGTTTTTCTCCTTTGACGGCTCCACAATACAAGTGCAGGTGAGTTAAATGAGAATCTTCTCTTACAATTTTGCCTGACTCGGCATTGATATGCAAATTACTTCAGCAAAGAGACAGTGAAAGACAGTCAGACAGTGGGGGTAAAGGGTTGACGAGTCAAATGAGTTGAGTTAGCATTTGCCTTGCCGTTGATTGCGTAATTACAGCAGAAATTTCTTAATTAACTGCGGCACAAAGATGCCTCTTAAGGAGCTTCGGTTGCCACTTGAAATTTATTACCAACGCCAAGCACTCAAATTGTATTTGTAATTGTAATTGTACCTCAAAATCCCTTAATCAGAATACAGTTTTTGCTACTTGAAACTGAATTATTTCGTATCGATACTGTAGGAAATAAATACTTTTTCGTCAGTCTTAAATTAATTTAACGAATTGCTTACGAGAAGATCAACATTCTTTATTCTTTATCAAATATCAGTAATATTATAGCAGCTTTATATTTAATAAATATTATAAATCTTTTGTAAATTTTCAACACAGAGTGCAGCAGTTGTGGCTGTGGCGAATGTGTTTGATAGCATCGATGAGTTGTCCATACGTCGGATGGTACTGCCAAAGGTTAAATTGGTATTTGAGAAGAACATAACGGATCCGAAGATAGTGCAGAATGTGCTCATGTGCATTGAGCGTGTCATGGACCGCATGGAGCGTGGACAGGTGCGTTTAATTAACAAACATTAATTGGAATTACTCTTTTATATTATTGTATGCTGTGCTATGAATAATGCAGGTTATGGAGGAGGTGCTGCCATTACTGGCAAATGTGCGAATACCAGATCCAGATATAATTATGCGTACTGTGCGTAAGTAGAATAAATGAAATGCAGTCGGTTCGGGTTACATTTGCAAATGACTGCATTAAACTAATATAAACTAATATAAACTAATAAAAACTAATAGAAACTAATAGAAAACACAAACCAGCAGAAGTGCGAGCGTGTGTATTTGTATTTAATGGCATTATTTGGCTTACAAAGGGGCTAAGAGATTGGCTTAGCGTTCATTAATTATATGGCATACAATTTGCAGGCATCTACCACAAGTTGTTTGCTGACAAATCCTATGGCTTAACTGTGGAAACGATGGCCACCAATGTCCTGCCCCTGCTCATTCCGCACACCGTCAATCCGGCGCTCAATTTCGAGCAATATTGCTATCTGCTCGAGGTATGTCTCTATATGATGTCCTTCCCTATCCCCTATTGAAAGCTAATTGTAAATTTTTTATTACAGGTATTGCAGCAGATGCTGGAGGCCATTGATCGGCAGCAGCGCAACAAATTGAAGCTAGACAATCTGTCGATGGCGTCGCCGGAACGTCATCGCACGCTGCGACATCAGTTCTCCACGGATAACATGAATGCACCGCCATTCAATATACCCAATTTACGCATCGATCAGAGAAAGACATCCAGTGCCGAGGACATGGCACGCAAGAATTCTGGCGGTGAGTAGTTGTTGCTCCATCTTCTCCTGATGCCTCTTCCCACTGTTTATCTTTCTTCAATTTCCACTCTAAGTTGCTAAGCCTTGTCTTTCTCCTGTTCCGTCTGCTGCTGCTCTTCTGGCTGCTCCTCTATCACCTGTTTATCCTGTTCCTCCTGCTATTTTAAACACAATGAATAATGAGCTTAGCCAGTTTGCCCGCGAGTGCTGCGTAATTGAACATTTTCATTGGAGTTTTCCATTTGATTTTCCATTTGATATCCACAAAACGTGACAGTTTAGCGCTTTGGCCCGACTAATCAACTCATGTCCAGCAGCTAAATAATTTGTCAAACCGAAAATTGTGCCACAAGCCGCAGTATTTAATTGTATTATGCAAATTAAAATAATTAAAATTATAATGAAAATGAAAATGAAAATCAAAGCAAGCCCCAGCGAATGCCTAAAGCGCTAATTGTGTATTCTGAAAATGAGGAAGTGGCGACTTTCAACTGGCAACTGGCAGCCGGGAACTGGCAACTGGGATTACTTGCACCTGCAACACCTAATGAGCTTACGACCTTAACGATCATTATAAATGATTATAATGATAACTTGTGAACACAATACCCATGGGTATCTTTGTGTATGTGCAGCACAAGTTTTCACTTCACGCAAATGCAATTCAAAGGTCATTTGGGCCATGTTTTTGCCTCATTTGCCACGCCCTTTCACAAATTTACTCGACGTCGCAATGCCAAATATTCACATAGGTATGCATATGTGGCTTTTCTCTCTGGTAAATTACGAGAGGCAACTGCATATTGCAAATTGAAATTTTGTTGCAACGCTTAACAGTCAGCTGAAAGGTCGAGTGGAGCAAACGTTCCCGAGAGCGGGGTGTGGGATTGAGGGAAGTCATGGCGCCGTAGCTGTGGTTTTTGTGGGGTTCAGTAAACAAACACAAACCTTGCTGTTTGTCTGCCTTTCTCTCTCTTTCTCTTTCTCTAGGGGTATGCGTGTGTTTATAGACTGTAGTTCAACAGCTATCATAACACATTCAATATTTGCATGCCTCTGCCACTGTACGGCTTACAATATTACGTATACGTATAAGTATACGTATACGTTAACGTATGTGAGCCACAGCAATTACATGTTTTTCTTTGCGCTAAGACAAATATTGTGCGTGGAAAATAATTGTATTGGAAATTTATCGCTTAACTGTATGGAGAAATGAGAATGTGCATCAATTGTTGCGGCAAAAGGTTAAATTGGATATAAAGCGCAAGGGTATTGTACCGCTAAAAGTGGGAGAGTGAAAAGAGCCAAATGGAAAGCGAAAAGAAAGATAAAATGGTGAACATGAAGGTCTCTTTAAATAAATAGTCGCTTTAGTCTGTAATAAAATGGAAAGAGATAGATATTTAATCAAAATTGAATACATTAAAGTTTGAAAAAATCATTAAAAGCGTAGCATAATTTTCTCATTAATAAAGCCTTTTTTATTAAATACTTTTAATGGTAATTTTGTGCATTCGATTGGCAGCTCAATCGGTTATTGAAACAAATTGCAATCGTAGGTAATTAAATTTCACTGGAACGGGCTTTTGAGTATGTTTTAAATCAGAGCCGAAGTTGAATTCAACTGAAATAGCGCACAGTCCAGTGTGCATATATCCAAGTTAATAACTTTTGACGTAAATTGCCACAAAATGTGTCTGGTGCGTCAACGGCAGAGACGACACAGAGGGAGATGCAGCAAATGGGGCATAGAGTCGGAATCATATGCAGCAGCCGCAGCTGCAACCGCAGATTGTGCGAATACGTTTGTGTCCTTGACAGTGACACAAACACAAGCTCAAACACAAATATGGCACATTGCCACACATCCATTCAGTTGGAGGTTGACGTCGAGGTGGGCAGGGAATTGTTTGGGGTTTCGTTTCGTTTTGGTTCAGTTCATTGCACAATATGAGACCTAATTAGCTGGCCACTGTCCATGTCCATTTCAATGTAATTGTATTTATGTGTTGTATGGTAAATGAATGGGTATTTGTATTTGTATTTATGCACAGGCTCTGGCATGCTGGGTGGCTGGTGGTTTGGCTGTTCACCATCCTCACCGGATAGCAATTTCCTGCGCGTCGGCAATGTGTTTCCCAATCGACGGCTCTCGGACAACACGCTGATGACACCAAAGATACGCATCGCGCCATCGTGCGCCTCATCCCCGGGCGGCACACCGGGCAGCGGCCTTCCCACCCGACGACACTCGAGCATTGGACCCCAGGAGCGACGTGGCTCCACCATCAATTTGTCACCGCCAACTGTAAGTTGTTTTGTGTCCGTCTCGCGACGCGTTTCATTTTGGGTTTTTTTTCAGCTTTTTCTTTGTTTTACTTTCTCTTCATTTGTTTCATATTTCATTTGTTATTTGTTTGTTTTTTATTTATGTATTTGACCAACGTCAAGCTGTTTGTTGTGGTTGCTTTATTTACCATTTCGTTGAGTTTTTTGTGAACCCTTCTGCTGTTCTATCCCTTGTTTGACTGACGCCAGTCACACAGGCTTTTCAACATATTTTTTAACCAATTCAATTAAGTTATTCTGTTTTTGAGTCTTTCAGTTATTTATTTACATTTTGCTTTCCCTTTCCACATGTGTAATAGAGTTTAACTTTAAAATTGCATTTAAATATAGCGTCTAGTGAGTAGCAATTAGCGTATTACAAGTTAACAACAAATACAGTTGTCACTAAACAATAGCTACAGCTACTCGTACTCCAACTTAATAACAACAGCAAGCTGCTAAACATTGCGTACAACATGAACAATAAACATGCAGTTCAATGATTAATTATTTTTATTTACATTTTTCTTTTGGAGTTCTGTATATGTATTTATGATCAGCTCATTTCCCGCAATGAACGATAAAAAAGAAAAACAAAAAATATCAAACGCTCTAACACACGCTATTTTATCTTATCTTCACTTTCCCGCCCGTCCATTCGCTCGTCTCAACACAAAATAATTAAAATATATTATAAAAAAAAAACAACACAAAACCAAAAACGAAAACAAAAATGAAAATGTTGTCGCCGTCGTCGTTGTCTCTTTACAACTTTCTTTCGCTTTCTTATATATACATATCACACACGTTAACATATATATAGTACGGCGCTCGCGGTAGCTCTGGATCGAGTCTATCGGTGCCCTCAACCTCAGCCTATGTTGTAAGTGTAAAAAACAAAAGCGAATTGCAAATTGAAAATTGAAATTGAAATTATAACAACAACAACAACTACAACACGCTGTGTGCTTAGGTCAAAATATCCAGCATCCATCTCACATCTCAGAGAGAGAGAGAGACAGCTACGATATTGAACTTGTCTTGTGGTGTTTGTTTACTGTTGTTCTAATCATTGTTGTTGTTGTTCATTTTTGTCTTTGTCGTTGTCGTTGTCGCTGCAAGCAAGCCGACAACTTTTGCACAACATCAAACTCAAAATTCAAAACTACACGCACACACACACGCGCACGCACACCGACACACTCATGCAAACATATGTGTACTGCTGCTATCAAAAGTATTTAGTCAGCGCTGAAATGTATGCTACGGTTTTTGCGTGTGACCCTCACAAATGGCGGCCGGAAGTTGTGCTCGCCCGCTCGCTCTCTCGCTCGCCCGTTTGAACTTGCTGTTCTGGTTGATATAACTATATGTCTGTCTCTCTGTCTCTCCTCTCTCTCTCTCTGTCTCTAACACACTCTCTCTGTGTATTTTCTCTGTTTGAATATGTGCAACCGCAACTTGCAACTGAGTTTTGGATATGAATTTGAATATAAATTTGAATTTAAAGTTGAATTTAACTTGTTGCTTAACTACATAGAACCTATCGTTTATATACTAGTACTTGTACATTTACTCTGTACTTACTACCTTGACGTGCTGCTTGTGTGGAAAACTTACTAAAAAGACAGTGTTATTTTGTTGTTCACTCTTATGTTACTTTGCTTTTGTTTTTAGCTTACACTCTCTCTCTCTCTTTCTGTTGCTGTCTCTGTATGAAACTTTAACTAATTTGCAACTCTCTTAATTTTCATTTTTGTACATTTATTTTCATTGTTGTTTCTGCTACACTTTTGTATTCTCTGTATTCAAGAGGCTGTTCTCGAAGTATTGCCCCTGGCCACCCCATCTCTCTCTCTCTGTCTCTCTCTTTCACTGTGGCAGACCACCAAACGGGCGGCTTATGTTAATGCATTGTACATGAAACCGTTGAATTCTATTGTTCGTTTGATGTAAATTCTAAAATACTAAATTTTCGTCATTTTTTATTTAATTTTGTTTTTGTATATGTTATGTAAATATATTCTAAGAGGTAATGCCTGTTGCGAATTGTTTCTGACACATTTTCAATTAATGTAAATGCAAAGGAGCTGTAAGTAAGGTAAAGGTCAATATATTTGAATTTCCATTTGAAGTATATTTGCCCCGGGATAACGACGTTACTGATTCTGATAATACATGTTTGTCGTACACATCTAAATGGTATCAATTCAATTTATTTTAAAACTAAATTAATTATTGAAAATTGGTTTCGATTTCGTTATTTGATTATGGCCCGAAATGTATGCTATAAAAAGAGTCGCATTTCTGGTGTATTTATTTGTACTTGTACTTGGTGTTACCGAATGAAACTTATACGAAAAAACATTTAAAACTTGAATAATTTTTAAATGGAATTTATTATTAAACTTTGCAATGGGTTGTCAGTATGAAATTATATGAATTGTGGTAAAAGGATGCTCGACTTAAATGGGATCGATACATATAAAAAAAACATTAATCACACTAAGCCATCAAAAAGAATTGGAAAAAAAATACTCAGAACTATCAAAATCCAAAAACTCATTCATTAAATGTCCCTATCGTATTCAAATGTTGTTTTGATTTTATGTTTGTTTTGTATTTTAGTCCTGTTGCGTTGTCATTTTGAACGAAATATACTTGTAAGACAAGCAATATGCTTCTAACACAAATATCGCCAACACACACCTCATACACACATACATACATACACAGAGACTCAAATACACATAAAAGTTGAGTGTATTTTCTAATGTCTGTGCTTCTTTATTCTTGTTACTGAAAAATCTCGATAAGCGCGCATCTCACGCTGTGGATTCCTCTCTCATACAACTACACCTCACACATTCTACACATACATACATTTCTATGCATATATGCTGTATTTATATCATGTGTGTATTTTCATTTTTTCATTTCATGTACGAAAAAAAAAAAAAACAAAACAAAACAATAACAATATAATACATATTGAAAAACAAAAAAACGAATAAATTAATAAAATTTGCAGCTTGCACGGAGCATGATCGTGAGTACACGTTTCATTATTTCGAACTTTTCAATTTAATTTTATTTGAACTTCGCTCTGCCCTCTGCTATCAACTATTCACATATTCATATACACAAACACTTGCACTCATTCGTACACACACTCAGTCAGATATGTGTATGCTGAAGTTAAATTTTAATTTAATAATTTACTTTCATTTGGAGCCCGATAATTTCTACTCACTGCGAGTTGCAATTGGATTTCGTGCACACGCGAGTAATCGATTAATTTATATTTTGTATACCTGCTAAATTGTATACTATTTACTTATTATTCATATATATATTTATATATATATATACTATATATTAAATTTGTATTAAAATGTTTGTGTACAAAAGAGCATTTACATAATAAATAAATATGTTTTCATTGGCTGTTGATTGAGCTCGAATCGATCTCCATTTCTTTGTTTGTTTGTCAGTTTGTTGGTTTGTTTGTTTGTTTGTTTATTGCATATTTACATATCCTATATATCAGCTATTGGAATCAGTCATTCAACCAGCCCAGCTGCTGTTTCCTAGGCACACTCAACACGTGAACACATTGTATATAGTATGTATTTGTGCACCGAATAATTATAATCAGATTGCACAGCTCAGATATTTAAGCGCCTACGGTGACAATCTTTGACTAATCTTCCAAAGAAATCTCCTTTATTGTACTCCCAAAAACAGGGTGGCTCCATGCCGAACACATCGAGCAGTGTTCCATTTCTACTCTCGTCCAGCATGCAGTCGATAAGGTCACGACGGACATCGACAGTGCTGTCATCGGGTCCACTCGGCTCCGGGTCGGGAATACTGCAACAATTGGGATCCGGCATGGTAAGACAAATAACTTCCGTATCCGGCACGGTTAGTCCGGTGCCGCTATTGCGGGTCAATGGTACGCGCAACAACAACAACGTCCGAAAGTGTCCGTCACTCAATATCACATTCAGTCAATAATATAATCTGAACGAAATCGGCGAGGCGCAAGCTCCAGCTGATTACAACAATTACAATTACAATTACACCAGTTACAACTACAACTACAACAATGTGCGCTACAGGGCGCAGCGACGCAACATGAATCTGAATCTCAATGCGCCAAAATATTAGACAAGAACTAAATCTAATCGAATCGAATGATATCGAAATTGGTTGTAAAATTAAAACAAAAAAATGCCAAATGACAAATGATAAAATGAAAGTTTAATATCAAAATTAAATCAAAGTTGTATGCAAAAGGGGCAGAGGGTAAAATGATGCAAATAATTATACCATCTAAATATATTAAATACTATATAATCAATACTTTAGTTTAGTCATACGTGCGTACTATTTACAACTAAACAACTAATCAAAACACATTCAAGAAATGTGTAAATAAATATTGTTTTGCTATTTTCTTAATTATATAATACGCATTCGTAAATGTACAATAAATGTTAATGTCGCATTGGAAACATATCTGATAAATCTTAATGAAAATTATTTATTATACTATACATATACATATATAGAGAATTAGTGTTATCGAACCTATTATACTTACCATTATGATTGTTACATTATGTACTTGGTAGCATATCATGATTGTTATTATTATATATTATAATTATCATTCCCATTATTTCTTTCTTTCATTATTATTATTATTTTAATTATCATTATTAAATAAATTTTTATTAATATCAGTATCATTATCATCATTCGCAACATTTTTTTGTTTAACATAATCGTATCTACTTATTAGTTGTTGCTGCGTATAATCCATTTGTGTTTTACCACTAGTAACCGTAAAATGAATATGCAAATTGCAAAAACCCAAGCCAAACTCGTTAAAAATGCAAACAAAAATCACAACAAAGAAAGAAAAGACAAACACCCCCCCCCCAACACACACACACACTTCGCTATTTGAATAAACATTTAGATTCGAAAAAGTGAATGAAAATGAATGTCAATTCGTTCAGGGCGCTCTCATTAAAATTAAGCGCGTGTACTTCAGATTTCAATTAACCATTACAATTGAGAGTACCCCACCCACCCCGACCTACACACACACACACACACACACCCACACACACATATATGCTGTGTTGATTATAATGAATATATTTAAACTTAATTCCCAGCGTACCTTATGCTAGATAATGTAGTCCATGCAAACGTGATGTTAGTTTTCTTTGAACTCCTTATCATTGTCGTATCAAATGAATTGATATTATTAGTTAAGCAGTACGTAAGTCAATATTAACAATTATTACTTAGTTAAGCACATGCACTAGATTTCTTTTGGTTTAATTATTAGACTATAGCAATAAAATAAGCTAACCATTGGGACAAGTGTCGTATATTTGTTCACGGAAATCGGTATTATGTAAGAACGATTGGTATCTACGAATCATGAGCTATATGTAAATATGTAAACTTCAATTTCAATATAAATTTGAATTTTCATTACAAAATCGTTGATAAATTCGTTGTTACGTTCCAGCTTTAAATTGTATTTGCATGTATTTCGCTTGCTTTTAACTTACACAACTCATTTTATTCCTCCTACGAAAACGAATCTATAAATCTATAATCTGTATCAATTTACTTCAAAGTTTAAAATACATATCGGATGTACCTTCAAATCGGTTTAACAAGTGATCATATTTGGGATGAACAAAGTGATATGCTAAGCTTCAAGGATTATATTATTCAGATATGATATTAAATGAGGGAAATGCTAAATAATATTAGGGCTGTACCAAGTGCTCAACTGGAGTACTGTGATAACTGTGAATTATTAGCTAATTCTCAATAAGCATTAGAAAATTTAGAGATCTAGAATCGATACCTGTTCAATTCCAAAACGATTACTTGATAAACCGATCTCATTAACGAACACATTAAATGCATGCTCACAAATTTGTATATAATTGTATCTTTCAGTTTGTCATGCCATGCATCTTTTGTGATTGTCTTTGAATACAAAATGAGTATTGACGCAATACTCGATTGTACTTGTATATATAAATGTAATTTTTCTGTATTGAGAACTTACTTGACTTGCCATTTTACTTTCTGCCCATCTGATTGCACCAGATAATATATATATATCAATATATATATATATATATATATTATATATATATATCAGTATATCTAAAAAATACAACTACTGCAGAGATAATAAAGAAATCAATAACATTTCGAAGCGCTGTACAACGGAATACGGAAGAATTGAAATATATCTAAATGAGATCATAAACTATTCATGTACATAATCATAGTAAACGGAACTCTCTATACTCGTATTTGAATGACTGACACTGAGGGCGAATGGCCAATTGCTAAGGCGCTACTTAACTAAACCTTAACTAAAACTAAACTAAACTTATAAACTGACTACCGATGTTGATATGCATTTGTATTTCTACTTAACTCGATTTACAATTAAGTCATTGCGAATTTATTGTACGTCGTAATTGCTTTTTATGTATTATATAAACTATTTACATATGTATACTTAATGTTAGTTCTACGTATTTAATGATGATGCTGATAATGATGTTGTTTTTGGCTGCCTTTGTGCTTGTTTTTTCTGTTGCTTCTTGTTTTTGTGCGTGTTGTGAAGCCCCTAAATTACTTGGGTATTCCCCCCCCGTCGTATTCTTCCCTTCAGTGTGTATGTTTGCTTAGCTATTTCATTTGTTTTCTTTTCTATTTCCACTTCCATTGCCATTACCATTACCATTCCCATTCCCATTTCCACTTATTTTGCAATACTTACATCTATTGTTACTGTAAGTTATATTTAAACTTCGAAATGTGCCTTAAGAGTTCAAAGTTATATATAAGTATATAAACATATACTTGATATACAAAAGATGCGTTGATTATACATTGAAACGAGAAGAAAAAATAACTACTTTTACCTATATACATATGTATATTTATGGATAAATGTTAAGATTGCTGTAAGTCAAAGGATTACAAAGTTATACACCCAAAACTTACACCCATTCCCCCTTAACAGTTATACCTTAGTAGTAGTTTTGTAGACACTCACAACACACAAAGATACACAGATAACTTCCCATTATAACAGAACACATAATCGTAACTAACTGTCAATGTGTAGCTTTCGCAGCAGATCCCAAACCTAAAGAACTTCGCGATTTGTAGTCGTATATAATGTGTGCATGACTTTGTACTTATTAATAAACTCATTGATTTCCCCTTCCAAAATAACTAAAATATGCAAAACCAAGTGCCAAATATATAAACTTCCCGAATATCGTTAGTCGTTGTCCTTTTATTATACTACTATATAAGTATTATATATACTCGTAAACTCGTACTCTTAATAATCATGTGTATTCCCCTCAGTTTCCTACTCACTACTTACTCGTATCTCTGGCTCCTTCCTTGTAATCCACATTTATATATATGTTTTATATTCGTAATATAACCGTATTATGATCGGTGTGAGCATACTTAAGTACAATATATATATTTTGTCAGCTATAATCGAGCCTTCAAAAATACCCCCGTAGCCGTAGTTAAAACTTAACTTTCTCTATAGCTTATACTGAAGATCTTGTGGAAAATCAAAATTGATGGCCTAATTATTTTGCAACAACTTTATTACAGTATCAACTATTCTCCGGACGTAATTAAAAGAACAATTTCAAAATAAAAATGCAAATGAAAGATAGAAAGAAAGCATATAATTATAAATATTTTTAAATGCAATTTCGGTCCATTAATAAAACACCAGTAATCAACTTATATTAGAGCTATATGTATACAATATATATTCATATAAACACAATACAACAAACATTGTAAACGTCAGACAACAAACAAAATATTTCAATTAAATCTAAATGTTATTAGACAGCAAATTAGATGTCATCGGAGTAACAATTAATCGCAACTTACAAAAAAAAAAAAAAACATATTTGAAATATTTAAATGTACTTAGAATACATAAGATGTGTCAAACACAGCCCACAAGAACAACAACATACACTCACATTCATATAAGCACAGGTCACCTCAAAGAATCAGAACCAAAATGCAATCAACTATACACATATTTATATAGAATTAAATAAAGAAAAAAAATATATTTCTAATATTGTTATGCCACACATACAGTAATCAATATCATATACAAAAGCACAGTAATATTTTTCGACTTATTTAAACAGAAAACATACATACATGCAAGCATACTACATACATGCATACATACATACATATCTGTTCGTAGTTTACAAATATATATTCATAAACCTGATAATAACACGCCTGATAACACCGGAATACCGTTGAAATGCGCCTTCCATAAGCAGTTCAACTAAACGATGAACGATTGCAAAAGTATGCTACACGATATAATTATACGGAAATGCTAATCCTTTAGTCTGTTGCAAATATTTAATTAAATAATTAACTCGAAAAACACTTACAACATTTAGAAGCAACGATTAAGAATTCGATATTTATACACATTCCGAATACGACAGAAATCATGTACCTAGAGCGTACCTAGCAGCAGAGCATACAAATTGTTTGACCCTATAGCTTTAGGCAAGATGCAATCGAAATGATCATATTAACCATGTTATCAAATCAAAGAAAATCATATTTTTGATGTCACAATAGAGCACACAACTAATTACACTACTATGCCCCAGATGTAGGGTATTGCGAGTCTCCAAACAACTACTAAAATGTTTAGAAAACTACTACTAAGGTGAATACACACACAGTATCCACGATTCACAATCAACAAGTACTTTGATGGTCAAAAATTTCAAACAGAGAACGAGAGTTTGTCGAGTTTAAAGTCAATTGGTGAAGTTGAATAATACTTATATATATGTATGAGGAAATTATATTTGATATACATATGTATATGTAATACAAATACAATGATTAATCAGAAACAAATCGTTAAATACTTATGAATGTGGAAAAATCTTAGAAATTTATAACAAAATAAAAAAAAACATAAACCAACAAAAACAAAAAAAATAATAAGAATATATTATTAACAGCAATTTAAACAATTATTATTGTTGTAGTAGTTTTAGATTAGTAAACTCTAATTATGAATTTATATAAAAATATATATGTATACAAAAGATAAAAGAGAAATTTACCTAAACCTAAAAACATACAGTTACATACTTGTATGATCTGTGCTCTGTGTATTATCCAGCAGAACAAAACGAACGGGACAATCAAAATTCTAATGACACTCTTACTTTGTGTATTGAGTTAAACCTAATGACGAATTTACGTTGTTGTTGTTGTTGTCATTGTTATTTATTTTGTATATTTTATTTGTTCATTTGTTTAATAAGATTAATCCAGCAAACAATCAAACTGCAGCATATCTGAGTTACCTTATTAAATTGCGTTGTATTAAGTTCCACATATATAGTTATTGTTATCGTTTTTGGGGTCTACTACGAGACATATCGATATTATTTACATTTATTATATCTAGTGTTTAAACATATAAATATTAGATTAAATTAATTTTAATTAATATTTATATAAAACACAAAAAATAAAAAGGGGAAAACCAAAAGCTCAAACTGGACTGAACATTTAAGAATTATATAATTATTATTATTATAAACATAATTTAAACAAACAAAATGATAATATTAAATGGGTATTTATAAATATATATATATATATATGTAAATCTGATTGTATGTATGTATGATCGTCCCAGTTTTTGTATGTGTGACACCTTACAAATGAACAACCACCAAGCAAAGTGAAGAAAAGAAAGAATACAACTAAAGGCGTATCAAATCAACTCTGTCTCTTGTGATCTATTGTGATGCTATGAGAGTCCAAGCAGCACGCAAAACTCTTTTAATGCCTGTTAAAGTTTTAAACACAAATTCTATACTATTTACTGTATACTGTACTCTTCTCTAGTCTATGCTACTATACACAAATGAAATTGGTAAAACCTGCTTGGGTAACGAGAAATCTTGAAAACAATCATACACAATAAATGATATTTGAGAAAGCCAAATTTAATAATAATAAATAAATATATATATACTTATATACTCTTTCATATACACTACTTCAAGTAATTGTGTGCCCCTTGTTTTAGATTTTGAATGTGCTAACAAATGTTTATACTAACTTAGTAAAGTACTTAATTATGTATGTAATAATCTAACAAATACGTACAACGGACGAGACATTCAAGATGCAGGCAGTCTCTTTACATCTAAGTAGCATTCAGATTGAGCAACTTTAACAGTTTAAGGATTCTGACAATGTACGCGTACAATTTAACTCGATAAACAAACAATTGAATTTAAATGTTTAATAAATATGTGTGGAAATGAACTTGTTGAATTATTTCAATATTTATTTTATTTATCTAAAAACAATGGATCTAAACTACATCGATGTGGTTCCGCCTCATAGTTGTACACCTGGCGATCGTACAAACTCTGCCCCATGTGACGTGCCATATTGTCTGAGTAGTCACTGTTAGCCTCGCAAATTAACAACTGCAAATAATAATAGAATAGTTCAATATTAATCGCAACAGTCAAAGTAGCATTTACATCAATTTCTTACTTCAATTTCGCGGGAAAGAAATGCTTCGCTGATTGCGCTCATCTTCTTCTGCGGTTGTCCAGTTAGAGCATTCTCTAAAAAACCGTAAACCTCGCTAAAATAAATTCGATAGAAATTAATGTTTGCTTGAGCTTGCTAATGGCTCATTTTTCTTGCCTCATGTTGATGCCAGACAGCTGTGCCGGCTCTGGTTGCGGCTCATTACGCACTATAGCATTCATGACAGCGGCTGCCTCAAATTCGCAAAGCGTTGACAATTCCCCCCTTTTCATCAGCTCCAGCCATTGATTAATGTTGCTTAGGCTGACTGAATCACATTCCTGATTTACACTCATCTCTGCATTCTCATAACTGCGGCAAATGAATTCTGTGGGTTGTAAGTGTTTCATTTTATCAAAAAAGGCAACAATTTCAGTCGGCGGGTGGGCGTACTTACCAATAATATGCTGTTCATTTTGACGACGTGCTCGTGCTGTTGTCTCCAAATTGACACGCGAGCATCCATTTTTCTTTAAAAAGTCCAGCACGACGCGTTTTGTATGCGGTGTTAAAGTGGAATTAGATTTCTTTACTTTTGAAATATCCAGATCTGTCTTAATGCTTACTGCTGGCTCCATCTCAAAAATAAAATAATTAGCAGTTGTTGACAAACAGCTGTTACGGCAAAGAGCTGCCCACTCGTTTATATTGCTAGAGCAGCCCTGGTTTTAAAATAAAAATTACAGAACGCAATAATGTAAAAAGTAAGAATAAAAAGTTACCATTTCAGATATGCAGATAAATAACATAAATTCTCAAATGACATTTGTAAATTGTTTACTATATAAAAATTGTAAAAATATTTACATGGAATGGTTCTTCAATTTTTCTTTTGAATATTATATATATATTTATTATTTATTTACTTTTCAAATGTATATATATCTATATATTTATGGTCATCGTGAATGATTATTGAATATAACTGCAGTAATTTACGATTGCTGCTTCGGGCTTTGTCGCATAGTGTAGTCGACAAGCTGTTGTCAGTGTTAG
Organism: Drosophila funebris; assembly: GCA_018901825.1. NCBI lineage: Eukaryota > Metazoa > Arthropoda > Insecta > Diptera > Drosophilidae > Drosophila > Drosophila funebris. Next base: position 6,714,313 of record JAEIFK010000688.1, read on the forward strand.
AAGACGAGCGAGAGTGAACGGACGCGCCACCGCACTGCCTACGGCCCACTGCCAATGGAGCATTCCATCCTTTTGTTTCAAAAGAAATTTTATTAAAAAGCAATATAATTTAGTAATATTAAGTGCAATAAGTATTTTATAATTTGCTTTTGAAAAAATAAGGATCTTCTTTGCAATTGCGTTGCTTTAAAGTGCACAAGGTTTAGAAACAACACAAAGGAAATTGACGACAATCCAGTTAAAGTGACTCACTCATTGCCATTGCCACAATCACTGCCTGTTGCGCAACGTCCGCATTGCGTTCCAATAACAAACGAATCACAAACGAGCTTTTTTTGTACTCATCGTCGTCCTCGACCTTAACGTACCGTATAAGGAAATCACAAGGCCATGGAGGGGGAACAAGAGAGAGAGCTTGGCATGCAGCAGAATCATCGGAAGCACATTTTAAGAAATATTGAGAATCTGATCAAGTGCACCAACTACAACGAGATCATGAATGAAACGGTGCGCAGGGGACTATTCACTCAGAAGATGCGCCAAATAGTTGAGAACCGATATAACATGTCCGAGCCAACGGATGTGCTCCATGAACAGCATAAAAGGTATTTTGAGAAGATCACAAAGCGCGGTCCCAGAGCCTATGATGTATTGAAGGATATCGTTAGGAATTTGGGCCACATTGAGGCCCTGCGTATACTAGAGTTTGTGGAGGATCAGAACTGTGTTTTGCCATTTGTGTCTTTAAGTAGCATGCACAGAAACAACAACAGCATTGTGAGTAGCTTACCCTCTAACGTTCATCTTATATTGAAACTAATTGATTCAATTGCAGAAGGAGCACAGTAATCCAACTCGACCTCTAACACCATATACTGAACCCGTGGTGGGACCGACCCGAGTCGTGGTCAAATCGGATCGAATTCACAGCGATGAATTGGTGGGCACATATACGATGCAATCACAGCATGACCGGGGCGTGCTTCTTATAGTGAATCTGATTGACTTTCTGAACCCGAAAAAGGTGCGAAGCGGTGCTGAAGTTGATGGTCAATCGCTGATTCACGTCTTTAGGGAAATGGGTTTTACGATATTCTACTATAAGAATCTTAAAGGGGACGAGTTTTTTACCACGCTGAGTTTACTCACCGATTCCGAGTATGTCCGCAGAACTGAGTGCTTTGCTATGGTGCTAATGACGCATGGTGAACGTTCCGAGGAAAAGGACAGGGTGGAGTTTAGCGATGGCTCTATTAGCGATGTAAAGACAATTCTAGATCATTTCCAGGCGGATAAATGTCCCCATTTGATAGGTAAACCCAAGGTGCTTATATTTCCATTCTGTCGTGGCGAAAGGCCCGACCACGGCCAGATTGTGCTAAAATCCATTCCAAGGATGCATACCCAAACCGATGGTATGCTCTACAACGATGTGCCACTCAGCAGCAATGTGCCACTCATCAGCAATGTGCCAACATTGTCCGATCTATTAGTTTGCTATGCCAGCACGGCCGGCTATGAAACACATCGAGATCCCGAAGCTGGCAGTTGGTATATACAAAAGTTGTGCAATATGATGGCGGAGCACGCACACAACACATCGCTGGAGGATATATTGAAGAAGTCGCAGATGACCGTTGGCAATATGAGAACCGAAAAGGGAAACTTGCAGACCGGAGAATATAACAATCTCGGCTTCAATAAGAAACTATATTTCAATCCAGGATTTTACCTTAAACCAAACACTATTTCTGCCGGTCAACCTGCATGTGAAATTGTATAATATCTTATTGTATTGTCCAAGTCCACTTCTGCCAATGTGAAATGCTCTCTTATTATTTTATAGTTTTCATACATATACAAACTATGTTTTGTACAATAAACATTTTAATAATTATAAATATAAAGTTATCTACAGTTAAATCCTAAACTATTCCGTTTACTCATCAGATTCTAATTCGTCGACCTCTTCCAAATGTGATAGCTGAAGCTTGCCCGCAGCGCGACTTTGGCTGCTGCTCTGCTGTTTTTTGGTTTTCTTGGCTGACTTTTGGCCAATCACATACTCGGGCATTACCAGCTTGGAGCCGCGAAGTTGTGGCTTATCGAGTTCGACATCTTCTACTTCATCTTGCTTGAGCTGTTTGAGATTGCGATTCAATTTGCTCTTCTTTTTGAACTCAATCTTATGTCCAGCTTCGTTATTCCTCTCATCGTAGTCATCTGCTTCTGTCTCACGCTTTGCATCCATTTCCCTGAGAAAGGACAAAGCCGCAGCCGAGTTGGTCTGATCGGATATGTCGACATCGGAGAGGGAATACTTCTTCCATTTGTGAGGGTTTACTTGGTAGTCGGGTGTCTTTCTCGGCTTCAGGCAGCGTCCAATCGGTAGCTCTGGTTTCTTGAATATACTTTCCTTTCCCCGCAGACGTCGCAGTTTCTCATCCTCTGCTTCATTTCCTGCTTCAACGCTGCGTCCCTGTCGATAATTCATTACTTGCAACTGCTGTCCATGTCGACTGTTGTTTACTCGCTCTAATGCTTTTACATTGTATGGTTTGGACCTGCTTTGGTCCAGAGCTGTGCCCTTTAACTCTTTGCTTGCATCATCGAGACATGCAAATAGTGCATCGCGTTTTGAACTAAACTCTTGCATTTTATTGTTTATGTTTCAATTATTTAGTTACAATTTAAAATCTGTGCTGCCAACTTGGTGGAAGTGCACAGCTGTTTGTGAGTGTTAATTATCGTGCATTTCCCAACACTTATTAGTGCCGGTGTGTAGTCAGTGACGGAAAAGTGTGCGAGCTCTGCGAAAAATAAATAAATTACAAATAATACAGGTGCATATATTAAAAAGTTATTATCTAAACCTTTATGTTAATGTTGCTTGTACGTATACAGTACTACAGGTGTAGCCAAGTGTGTTAGACATTAAATATCGAATCTAACCCAACCCTAATGATTCCATGTGCCTGGCTGCAGCAGCAGTTTGTGACTTAATTAATTTATTTAGTATCTGATAGACTATTAATATTATTGATAGTTTGTTGCAAAATTACGTTGACATATAATTTATTGAGTAAATTATGCCTACAATTTGTATAATTTAATTATTTATTTTGCTTAGTGCTGTGACACCAGTGTTGTTGCAGCCCTGTGCACAGTGCTGTAAAAGTTGTGCTGACAGTTGGTTGACAGCTGTTTCATATTTGGAAGCAAGCATTTCATCAAGACAGAACGACAACGTGAATAAGTATTTTTACAAGTCCAGGCTTTTAGTTGTCAGCTACTAAATGTGTGAAAGTTATTTAAATATTTAAACTGTGATTCTCTTGATATTTAGAATGTCCTTTCAAACGGCCTTGACATTCATATTCACTATATTAACTTCCGTTAGCATTGTAGCTGCTATTATTCTGTTGGGTAAGCAGGTGCAAGTAGAGCTGTTGTATGGAACGGAACACAATACATTGGACTGTTTGTGAATGCTAATAATAATCAATAATACAATTTTTGTATATTTACAGGTTGGTTTCTAATTTGGAAAGCATTCCTGTCAAAATTTCGACTGGTTCGGGAACTGTTGGGGCAAGAAGAGCCAGAGGATCAGCAGCCATTTGTTGGAGAGCAAAATCAAAACGTTCGAGCACGCAAGGCGCGACGTGACTAAGCAACTCAGCCACGTGTACACTACAATACATACATATTTATTTATATACTATATCAAACGTCTGACAAGATGAACATACGTTGCGCCAAGCCCGAGGACCTCATGACCATGCAGCACTGCAATCTGCTGTGCTTGCCGGAGAACTATCAAATGAAATACTACTTTTATCACGGTCTAACCTGGCCCCAGCTTAGCTATGTGGCTGAGGATGATAAGGGCGGTATTGTCGGCTATGTGCTGGCCAAAATGGAGGAGCCCGAGCCTGGCGAGGAGAGCAAACACGGACACATTACCTCACTGGCGGTCAAGCGTTCCTATCGTCGTCTCGGTCTCGCCCAGAAGCTCATGAATCAGGCTTCCCAGGCCATGGTCGAGTGCTTCAATGCCCAATACGTATCGCTGCATGTGCGCAAAAGCAATCGCGCTGCCCTCAATCTGTACACCAACTCGCTGAAGTTCAAGATCATCGAGGTGGAACCCAAGTACTATGCGGATGGCGAAGATGCGTATGCTATGCGTCGCGACCTGCGGGAATTCGCTGATGATGACAAGGCAGAGCGCAAGGACGATGAGGACAATAACAAGCACACACACAGAGGCACCTCTGGCACCCACAATCACAGCGGTCATGATGGTCATTGTTGCTAAAACAAACAGAAGAAAACAAACCAACAAACCCCATTCAAAATACTTACAAAAAGGTGAAGAGATAAATTAAATGCATGCTGCATTTGTTTTGTAGTTTTGCATTTTTATGCGTTAGGTTTTGTATTTATGTAATTAACACATAAAACAATAATAATTAAACGGAAATGACAAAAATCCAAACCATGTTTGCATTTCTTTTAAACTTCTGGGGTTCCCCGTTAATCTCCCTTGGTTTCTTCTCTGCAAAATGCTGCCGAGTGAAATGATTCCTAAGGATTTGGCGCCAAAAACTTTTGGATAGCGTTTATTTATGTATTAAAACTTTAGCACGGGTTGATTCGTGTGCTAAAGTTGTTTAATTTATTTTATAGTAGCACAGCTAAAACTGTTCCCGGCTGCGGATTTCCAGTGCCATAAGGAATGAAAAAGCTGTGAAGTCGGTGGCATTTCCCCATATTGTGGTACATTTACAAAAAATAGAGGAAAGAGCGTCGGCGCAAAGTTCAGTTGCCGCAACAGCTGTTTGGGTCTCGCACGTGTACTCAGAAGGCGCCAAAGCAAAACAATTGAGCGAATAACCCTACAACTGCGAGAATTGTTCCCCCGCAATCACAGCTGTGTGTTGTCAAACGTCAAACTGATGCTGTTGGTGCTGCGCTGCTGCCGCTTTGGGTTTGGCTTCATGGGCTCTAAGTAAACGGCGTTAGTTCGTGAGGCGCTGGCTGAGCAGTAACTTCACGGTCACGGGTAGCGGTTAATTGTACGTAAAGTTGTAACAATTTCAAAATCAGCTAATAAAACGTGCAAAAATAATAAAAAGGCGATAAATTGATTTTACTACATAAGGTGCTTTACTCTGAAATAAATACAAATTTGCTAACATTGCCACGTAAGCTACAACGAAAGTGGATATTTGCAAGTCCTGTTTGCTTGCGTATGAGGATTGTGTGTGTGTGCGTGTGTTTGTGTGCGCGCGTAAAAAGTGAAAGCGTAATGCAAACAAACAGTGAATCCTCATTAAAAGTGAACTTATACATGCTTAATTCATGTGAGATTTGTCTGAATCAATAAACGAAAGGCAGCCGTCGAAAAGGATGAATTCTGTCTGCCTGAAGACGCACTCGAAACAGCGTTAAGCGGCGCCCACTTTGCGGCAAAGCGCAGTGCGAGACAAAAAAACTCGAAAGCAGCTGTTATTGTTGTTGCTCAAACGGGGTCAAAAGTTCGTGTGTAAGTGACGGCCCGTGACTCGCGTCTCGCCCCGCATCCAACGCTGTCTGCCTAATTTCGCCGCATACAACTAACTAACAGTAGTAATACTTGTTAAAAGCTCTCAACTGCAACTGTGTTTGTGTGTGAGCAGCAGCAGCAGCAGCAGCAGAAAAAGAAGAGAAAGCGAGAAGGACTTGAAGAAGACGCTGTCCAGACAAAAGCGTTAGACAAGTGTGCCCAAATAGCCTACGGATCTATACATACATACACATAGACAAGCATATGCAAGTGCATCCATAGATATGTATATGAGCCTGTGTTTGTGTGTGTGCAAGTGTAAATATACAAACGCAAACGCAAAGACAAACTAGGCCAATTCGCGAGAGAGACAGCAAAAACATAAAGCAAAGTGCAAAAAAAAAAAAATAAAATAAAAAAATAAAATAAAAAGAATCAAAAACAAAAAAAAAAAAAAAGCAGAAGAAATAACTAAAAAGTTCTGGCACATTTGTCAATGACGGAGGCCAACGACTCGCGTGACTGGGAGCTGCTATAACAATAACAGTGACACCGCTCTGGCTCCTGTGTGTGTGTATGTATGTGTATGTGTGTGTGTGTGACTGTGTGTCTTCTAGGTAAGTCACAAGCTGCTTCACTTCAAAGTAAACCTAAACAGCGGGTGTAATGACATTTGTCAACGACATAAAGCCGAAACGCCTTCATTCCCCTTCATTCCCTTTCATTCCTCCTCATATTTGCCATCATCATTATTATCATGCACATCGTAATGATCATTGTCACTGTCAACGGGACTTGAATCGCGTCTGTCAGAAGCAGCAGCCCTCGCATTATTTTTAAGCAAACATTTGACTCTGCACTGCTTTCGTTGCTTCTCGCCTTTATACCCTGTGCTAATGAGATATTCACTTTGTGCAGAAAGTATGTAAGAATACAGAAGGAGGCGTGTCAGAGTATATTTGTATATAGTTTTGATTAGTATCAACAGCCGTGTCTATTGCTCGTCTGTCTTAACAATTTGATTATCAAAATACTTTTATTTTTATAGAGACAGGGTATTATAAAGTCGCGAACGCTTGTTTGATTCACTTCTCTTTTTTTTTTGGGTTTTTTTTTTTGGAGTGTTTACTACTTTTGGTAGTACGAGTTGGCTCAGAAGATGTCAACAACTTTTGCTTGCCAAGCGCAGATTCTTCCGCCTTCCGTCTTCCGTCTTCCACATGTTTCATGCTTGTTTGTGTCACGTTGATGAAATTTACAGGGTTGCCTAAGCGACAAGCGACAAGCGACGGGCAACTGTCAAAACTCTTTTTGCAAAATGGTCGGCCGCACAGTTTCCGTTTCCGTTTCCGTTTGCGCTGTTGGCCGCTGTGGCAAATGATTGATGCCCACCGCACGCGCACCACTAATTAAAGTTATTTAGCTGTGTGTAACTAGTCCCGCTGATGACGATGCCCACATCTCTGCCGCCGCCACTGTCGTCGTCCTGGCGCAGCAATTTTTCATTCTCGTCTGTCTCGGACTCGAACTCGGACTGGTACTCGTACTCGGTCTCGGTCTCGCTTTGAGTGTTTATGGCTTCAATTCAATTAAACAACTGGGTCAGCTGTGGTCGCATTGGCAAACGGGCAAGGGACAACTGACAACTGGGAAACGGCTTCAGCATCCACGCAGCAGTTCCCTCCATTTGAAACTGGGCAAAAAATCAAGTTGCAGCGTAATTAATTTTCGCCATAGGCCGAAGTTCCAACACAATGCATTCCTGCAAATGATGGCTAGCATGAAAATCTATCACATCTCACTTCCCCTCTCATCAGCAAAACTGTTGTGTGAATATTGCATTTTTCAAATATTTCAAAATATGCTGTGAGCTAAAATAAAATTGATAAAATGCCAGCGATAGAGAAAGAAAACGGTGTAAAATAATGCATGCAAATGCAGTTCGATGGAACTTAAAGCATCGTTAATTGCACATTATGGTAAATATTAAGTTATGCTAGGAATAAATCGACAGGAAACTGATTATAGAGGAATATTAAATGAAGTTAAGGCATGGAGTTTACCTCCATAAAAGAAAGAACATCATAATAAATGCATATATCAGACAAGAACTCAAAAGTCTCTATACTTAGCAGAAGGGGAAAGAGGAAAGTAAGGAAGTTCAAGGGAATAGTATAGAAAATACTTACACTTACTAGAAGCTACACTCAGTACCCTCCCATTTTTACATTTCCCTCCTCTATCCTAATATTTATTTGTTTATCCAAGGCCATTTATTAATACAAATTTGCGAATTTGCGCATTTTTTGCAGAAGCCGCTTGTGGTAAAGCAAAGTAAACATGAAATGTCCATTAAACATGCTTTTTTTATTGTAACTGTTGGATGTTTATGAGGCGATTAGTTTCGGAATTTCCGCTAGAATGAAAATGCTTATTCATTATAAAGAAATGTGGGAACGAGACCAAAGTTTCCGATAAGTTTTTAGCAACATAATTTTGCAGCAATGAATTGGACTTTCGGTTGTATAAGAGGTATTTATCTTTCATCGATTTAAATGTCAGCCAAAATTTGTCCTGCGGGATTCAAGTGTGAAACTTTCGGCCAAAACTTTATCTTCCCCACCCAGGACTCTTTTAAAGGCGACAGGACAACACACATATATCTAAAGTTGATCAATGAAATTAAAAAGATTTATGATTTCGAGTTGTGCAACTTTTGAAATGAGAGAATCCGAAAATCAGCCAAAATACAACAACAACAAGAAAAAAGAAAGAAGAATCCTAAACACACGCAGGGAAACAATCAGCATCGTCCGCTCGGGGAGCGAAAGTTTTCAAGTGTCATCGCCATTATTTTGAATTGCAGTCATTTCGGCTAATGCGAATGGACCTGGGCTGGGCCTGGAACCTCACCAGGTTCCCATTGAATCTGTGCTCCATTGGAGCATCGACCAATAAAAAGGGCAAGCAAAAGTAAAAAATAAAACTTATAATAATCAGCAAACAAAAGCGCGTTACTTTCTATTAAAATCGAAAGAGGTTCGGGTTCAAATTTTCGGGTGACCCAACAAAAAACCAGAAAAAAAAGTCAAGTAAAATACAAATTATGTTAATTTAAAGTGAAGGCCTCGCCCAACGAGAAGCGAGTGAAAGAAAGAGAAATACGTCCAAAGTGTTTAAACGCATTTCAACGCAATGCACACACAGTCAACAGAGACGACAGAGTCGACGACGCGACGTTCCAACAAATGGCTTTCTGGGTTCTCGGTGCTCGCTGCTCGGTTCTCAGTTTTTAGCTCAGAGTTCTGGATACTCGATCCGGGATTCTCGGTACAACAAAAGGCCGCAAGTTAACCGAATTTTCAAGTAGTCTGGACAGGACCATGGAAGCCTCCCACACAGGATCCCCGCACTGGACCCGCTTCCGGCTGTGCTTTGTGGCTGTGACTTACGGTTTGTTTGAACAAAGCCTCGCTGGGTTCAAGTGGCTAACTCGAGAATGGTAACGGCCATGGAGCAGGGGTGTGGCTGCGAATGGGGCACAATAACAATGGCCAACTGAAGTTTATTCGTTCTTTGACACAATTAAGGCTTAGGCACGCTAATTTTTGATGCTGTGTCAATGCGGCCTCGGCCATGCCCATAAATAACGACCTGTTTAGAGAATTTGTTTGCATTTGTCTCTGTGACAAAATTAAATATGATCCAAGACAGAAGACGCCCAATTGTTGTTATAACGAGGCACAAGGTGTTGCCGGGGGGCTTGGGTCAGAAAACTGCTGCTGCCAGATGTTTCTTTAATATACCTTCGCACCCATATGCTCCTGGGCATACACACCCATACACACACCCGCAATACACACTTACAGCAACTCGAAAGTGTGACAAAAAAAAAAAAAAAAAAAAAAAAAAAAAAAAATGAAGAGAGAAAAAATGCGCAAAAAATAAACAAGTCGCTTGTCGGTTGCTGAGCGCTAAACAAGCAACGGTTTGCTTATCGTTGGCCGTTACAGTTACCGTTATCCAGGCGTACACTGCGAGAAACTGAATATTTCAAGCTCATTTTGTAAATATGATTATCGTTTAATTAAACCTTTTCTTTGCCTTTATGCTTTAAATATTGTATTATCTTTAAATTCATAATTTAATGCTATAATTTTAGTTAATTATTCTTAATAAATATATATAATATATTTTTATATAATATAAACAGCGTATTCCACACTAATTCATACTTACATAGACGCTGCTGTGCTCATTCTTGGCAGCTAACTCTCCCAAGCATACGCATTGTCTTAGACGCTACTGTGGCCAGTGTCTGCTACTGAGGCTATTAGATGACAGTGTCTGTCATAAGCATACACACTTATATGCGAGTAGACGCTACTGTGGACTCCGCTCAATTGTGTTGACGCCACATAAACAACAGCAGCAGATTGTCTTCTCTTAGAGATCTGTAATTTTTTTATAGATGTAACAGCTCTCCCTTCCTTCCTCCTCACTCTTTCACTCTTAATGTTACTGTTTCCTTTCATGAGAAATGTTTCATCTGTACAAATTCTGGCAACTAAGCAACAGCTAGTCAATTGACAACTTAGTTTCTCGCAGTGCAGACTGTCTATGGCCCAGAGCCAATGCATATGGTGGGCCATCACATGACCCGCATATCATCAACCGGCTGCCGTTTGCCTTTTGGCAGCCCCCTCAAAACGAAAACAACAACAAAGCGCCTTGGCAAATTTAAACAACGTAAATGGAAATGGCGCTGGAAAAGGAAGAGCAACCAACAACAAAAATGTCACGCATACGCCAGAACCTTTTCTATTTTTTTGGCTTGGTTTTTCTTTCGTTTTATATTTTTTTTTATTTTTTGCTAGTCAGCTGCCTGAACGCGCTTAAAAAAACGAAAAGAGTAAGACATAGATAGGTGGTGAGAGGTGGGGTGGAGGAGAATGTGGCAACCAGGGAATCAACGAACCAACCGAAGGAACCACGTTTGGCATTTCTTTGCCTGCAAACTATTTGCGAGGCTGCTGTCAAAGGCAATCGGCGCCAGGCAGCGAAATCAAATGCCCAATTTGCGATATTACGAATACGCCGCATACGCCGCTTGTGTGGGGCCAAAAAAAAGGAGAGAAAAGTGGAAAATGATGAAGAAGCTAGCGAGAAATTGTGGCAAATTCAATAGAGTAATTTCACCGGGCATAAATGCAACGACCGGGTTATCAATTCGTTTAGCAATGTCTCAATTTGTTGTTGCTGGTCCACTGCCACGCCCCCAAGTGGGTCAACAATTGCAATTGAACGTTTGCTGTGAATTTGTTGCTAAAACATTTAGCGTGTTCATGCAGTTAATTAAAATTTAGTTTTCATTTTGGTTTTTATGGTTTTAGAGAGCAAACTTGTGCCTCTACACTAATGTGGATTATTAGATGCGCACAGGTGCAGGAGTGTGTGCGTGTGTGTGTATATGTGTGTGTGTGTGTGCGTGTGTGTTTGTATAATGCTTGCGTATCATTAGAAAGGCGCTGTCAATGTGGCTTACGTGCTGCCAACCATTGACGGCTATTTGATTATGGTTAAACATTTGGCCAAAATGCAGCAGCCAAAGTGCATTAGTGTGTCACTCACCCTCGCTCTAATTGTGCCTGTGGGTGTGTGTGTGTGTGTGTCTGCGTGTGTGTGTAGAGAATTTGTGTGTGTGGTTGTTGCCAAAATATTTTCATTAATTAAAAGAAGGCAAACGGAGTGGCTGCCCCAGGGGATAAGCTAAAGACAAGCCAGCCACATGGACCAAAGTCAAATGTCAACAAGACCGCAATTATATATATTATATTCATATATATATATTTTTTTTTCATATATATATATATGTGATCTTTTTCTTTTTTTTTATATATTATTTTTATATCTTTTCTCTGGTCTTTTGTGTGCTTTATGCTAATGTGGCCTGGTGCTGCGACTGGTGCCATAAAATGTGCTAATACACAGGAAAAGCGGAGGCGCATTTGTAACTTTGCATTTAAAAAAGCATTATGTTAAAATCTGCCTACGGTCATAGCCAGCAGTTGGCAGTCGGGAGTCGGGAGTCGGGAGTCGTGAGTCGGGAGTCAGTTGGGTGCAGAGGCAACAGGATGCGGGGACGGAGAAGGCGCTGTGTCAGGATGAGAGAACGAGGACCATAGACGCCACGATGCGCAATTAGATTTCCGCTAAAGCGGATTTCGTGATATCGCGTGACTTGGCGTCCCACAATTCAGAGCAAGAGGAGCAGCAGCAACAGCAGCAGCAGCAAGAGCAGCAGCAGCCGGGCTGGATTATATTTAAAAATCAGAGCGCAAAATTGTACAAAATGACAACGGTAGAGGCAGCGACAGAGGTAGAGTAGGAATAGGAATAAGGAGTGGGAAGCGGCAATGAGGAGGACATTCACAGAGTTGGTAGTGAAAAGCGTCAGGGAAGCGTAAAATGAAAACAAGTTGCTGGGCGCGCATGTAGGGCGATGAGGCTAAAACCAGAATGGCAACAACAATTACAGCAACAGCGACAATAGGAAATGACGACATGAATAACAAGAGCAGCAACAGCGCTCTGACAGAATGGGGATGGGAGAGTAGGCGCTGCAGAGAGGGAGAGAGAGAGCGGGGTACCCATCGAATGATAACAGGCGCAAATATCAAGGATATTAAAAAAGTCAAGCTGGGTGCAAGTGCTGAAGTAGCGCGTATGAATGTTGAATGGAAAGCTCAAGGGGATAGCGGGAACTGAGCGGAAGGGGGGGGTGGGGTGTAGGATGGTTGTTACTCTGATGTTGTAGTCGCCTTTGTCTTAGTCCAAGTGGTAGACGTGGCAGCGCCTTGTTGATGCGCGATAGCATCGACAAGGGTCCTGCCGCAGCTCCTGCTTCTGTGTGGCAACAGCAACACTTTGCAAGGCAAACAAAACGTCGTGAAGCTGTCGAAGCAGTCGCACAATGAGCGTGAATTAATGGGCAGATTTTAGATGTATCTCAAAATAAGTAGAGCCCCCCCCCCCACAGCCAACACAACAGCAATCACCAACAATCACAACAATGACTACAACAATCACAACAACAGCAGCAGCTTCGACAAGGACCTGGACATGGCTTCTGTTCGCCCCCTTTAAATGGGTCAAGCGTCTCCTCTGGTTGTGGCTTTCAAGTATGCATAAAGTATGCCTAATCTGGTTTCTAGCTGATGAATCGCAGATATTGTATATGTAACAATGAACGAGCCCAGCAGCAAGTTGACTTAATTACGCCGATTGCCTTAATTATAACCATATCAGCAACTATTCGAATCGGGTCTGTAATTAAATAAAGTTGTTATAACCTTATGGATGCCGTTCGACTGCGCAACTTCATTTGAAACTACCTGCATTACTTATAGATTGTATTGCCTGCAGGCAATTGACTTTATTGTTATTGGATATTTGCATGTTGCTATTACCTATTAATGTAAGCCAAGTTAGAGTTGAAAAACTATAAATGGAGAATACAAATTCAGTTGAATCCCAATGTCTTTAATGTGATATTGATTATTGCTATTAATTGAATAGATGAACTGAAGTTGATAAGCTTAATACATAATTATGAATATAAATGATGATTATCAAATCAAATATATCAGTTGAGTCTCAGCAGCTGCGAGAGGCCTCAATGCACATGAAAATATGTTGAGAATTTCTATTGGGAAATGCGAAAAACCAACTGCGAATGCATTCACCAATTTTGTGGCAGTTGCTTTGTGTTCAGCGGGTCAAATGCCACCTTCATTTATGCAGCAACATTCAGTTACACAACTGTAGGACTGTGTGTGGGTGTGTGTGTGTGTGTTTGACAGTATAAATAACCCGTTTCATGGTTGTCTTTTCACATCACAACAGCCTGCGAAATATTATTTAGTTTTTTGTGTGTTTTTGTTGTTGTTGTTGTTGTTGCTGCTGTTGTTGGTTTTCCATTGGGAAAAGTTGTAACTGCATTTTATTAGCCGAAATTTCATTTGCATTTTATTTGCGCTCTCTTTACCCAAAAAGTTGACACACTCAACTGTAATAAATTGACATTACATACTTCAGTGTGTGTGTGAGTGTGTGTGTGGGACTGTCATAAAAAAAATAAACACCTAAAACTGAAGACAAACACAAACAAACGCGCCGCCAAAAAATACACTCAGAAAACAGAAATTAATGCAATTTCAGTTGCTTTTTTATAACTTTTTTAATGCAGTTGGTTGTGGCTGTGATTTAATCATACACTCACAGATTCGCAAACGAACACACACACACACACACACACACACTCGCACACCCTGGCACACACTGGCATACAGTGACTGACAGAAGTTGACATCGTTGTCACTTGTAAACTGCGCAGTTTTTAAAACTTTTGACGGACAAAACGTCAAAGTTGTTCTGAACTTCGAGGGGTTGGCCAAGGGGAAGGCCGGTGGTGTCGAACGGGGGGGCATGTTTCTGCCGCGAAGGGCGCCCACAGCAAATTGGCCATGTTGAGCATTCTAGTGACCAGTTGGGGCTGTTGGGTGGGTGGGGTGTGGGCGTATGGGCGTGGCCGCTGGGCGTACAACACAAATTCGTTTAGTGTAACTTTTTGTGCATGCTCCTTAAAATGCCATAAAGTGTGGCAAATGTTTGCACAAATTTAAACAGTATAGTTGTTCTTTATTGCTGTTATTGTTCTCGCTGTTCTCTGTTGCTGCTGGCAGTTAAGTACCTATTTAAGTCATTTATAATTGAACAGTTAATTGAACTCATTGCGGCATTGAACTCAGTTACAAAATGAGCTAGAAAAGTTAGCTGGACAAGGGACTTGAAATAGGCACTTGAAAGTTTGCCGAAACTGTAACCTGATCGGGTTTGGGGTTCAGGTGAGTTTAACTCGCAATGGCATTTATTTTAAAAGGAAGTTTCACAGTTGATTAGCAGCAATGCTTAAACGTTTTAGTTGAGTTCTTATTGGCATAGCTAAGGTGATTATATTTCAGCAAAAGTTTAAGTGAAACTGGCAAAAGAAACCACCTAATTGATTTCCATTTGAGTTGAGCAGCTTGAAAACTTCCTTAACAACAACGTTACCAGGTTAACTTCAAAAGGAAATATATACAAAGAAATAAGCTAGGCCAAATAGCTTTATTGGAACTTGAAGTTGCTTACTGGATTTCCACTTGCATCAGCGTATTCATTAGAAAATCTTATTCGGCAACAACTGGAACTTGAAATAAACATAGCATACTTATTGGGGCTGCAGAGCATTAATTGACTTTATGTATACGTTTGCAATTTAATTGCAATTGAAATGTGGATAAGTTATTCCTGATCTTAATTCTTTGGCCTCAACCGAACTGCAGTTCAGGCTTTTTAGCAATTATGCATTGAAAGAGGCATTTGGTAGTGTTTGTTTGATTCGCGTTGTGGGTTCAGTTGATTGCCGGTGCCATTAAATGCATCGTAGATGACTTTCCACTTAACATTTGACCATATCAGGAATTTACGGCTGTTCATCCAGTCAAAAGTCTAAGTATTTCTCTATTGACGCAAACATTTTATGCCCTGGGTCATTAATTTGAGCGCTTAAATTAGCAGCTGGTGTGAAATATATGCCAAAAGTTTGCTCGATAAAATGCCAGCCTTGCTCTGCCCCCTTTCTCTTCTACACACTCTCCCACTTTCTCTTTCTTTCGCTCTCCCCTTTCTCCTGTTGTTCTCCCATAAACACATGCCGTAAAAGCTATTCGTGAGCTGAGCTGTATATGTGAGTCGTTGTCGTGTACCTTTTTTTATTGACGTAATTTTATGCGAAAACTAGTAGGGAGGTGGATGGTCGGAGGGGGCGTGGCCTCTTGTTTGGCCTTATCAAAATTCTATGCAAAATTTGAATTGACTTTTAACGACTTCTTTTGTACATATTTACATTTAATTTGTATACAATTTCTGACGTTTTGTTTTTTTATTGCGACTGTTTTGTGTGGTGCGCGCAGAGTTTGGGGAGGGGGATAGGTGCTTGCTTTTTTTTTTTTTTTGGTTTTTATGCTCAATATTGTAGCTTAATTTGGGTTCTGTTCTCCTCGCGAATGAACTGCCAGCATAAAGTCATTAAAACTTTGGACTATTTTAAGCATAGCACAGCAATGACATTTTATTTTATTTTGTTTGAGTTTATGAGTGGATGGATGCTCCAATCGGCATGCTGCAAGTTTCCCTCCCCCCTTCTCACCATTATGCTCAGCTTCAAGTTGATGCTCCACTCGAGCTTAAGCTTCACTTGATAATCCACTGCAGATTCGCTTTAATTGCGTGGACAGTTGTTGCATGGGTTGGGAACAACTTTTGAGTTGCAGTTCAAATAAATTGGGTCAAGGGGCAACTCTAGAAGGGGCAACGCAAAGGAGGTGGACTACACTAGCCGAAGGAGTTTGCAAACGCTTTGCTTTTGACACATAATGAGTAATTTTATTTTTTAACCCGATAAACTTGTATGCTTGTTGCAACTTTGAGTATCCGGCGGAGAGGTAAATGAATTGCGTAATCAAAAGACGTAGAATCCCAGAGCGTGCAAGATCAAAGGTTTGGGCGAGCTTTGGGGCCAAATTATGGCCGCAGGACGTGGTCAAATAACGAGTGAAAGAAAAAGGAGCCGAAACGAAAATGAAATACGCTTAAGACAGGACAACAACCCAACTAATTACGCGCTAATTAATAATTCAAATAATGTACCGTTGTCCCAAGCACGCTTCTTCAGTCTCAAACCGCTGGCGTATACGTAATATTGTTGCGGCCTTTCGTTGTTTATCTTGATTAGTTGCCCTGTCTCTACCCTCGATCTATCTCTTTCTCTCGCTCTCTATTCTGCTTGGGTTAATATTTTTTCATTTTAAAGCCAAATGAATATCTACGAGCATTAGTCAAAAAAGGCATTTGTTTGCTGCTGAAGAACTTTGATTTCCATCGAGTCAAGTTCCTAAATATGCAATTTATCATCGCAAAACTTTTGCCTCGGATTGTGCTAATGAATGTGAATGCAAAATTTTAATGACACCCTACTAAAGTGAGGGGAAACTTTTCACTTTTGTAATTAATAGAAGTTGAATGGGCAAACAAAGTAACAGTTACACTACACAGCTAACAATTACAGTTACATTTCACAGCTAGCAGCTACACTAAACACACACAGCAACAGATATGACAGAGTGCATTGCACTTGGTGGAGCTTCATCAATCAGTTTCAGCTTCAGTTTCAGTTTCAGCGCCTGCTTCAGCTTCAGCTGCGTTCATTAGTTGAACAATTTAATATGCGAACAGAGTGCACATTTATGATATTGTGCACATACATACATATACTACATACATATACATAGGGAGTACAGTGATGATGTGGCATAAAGAACTGGTGCAGCGTGCGAGTCCGCTGTCTGTCCGATTATCCGAATGTCTGGTAGCCCGGCAACACTGCGTATGAGTTATATATTAATTATTTAAGCGCTCGTTATGTTCTGCATTGCGCTGCTCACTTGGCGTTGGTGTTGCCAGTTGCCAGTTGCAAGTAGCAAGTTGGTAGCTGGCAGTTGGCTCTTTGCTGCCGGTCGGGTCAAAATTGTTGGCTTATTCTCTCTTTTTTCACATTTTCTCTCTCGAGTTGTCTGTCTGTGTGTCTGTCTGTCTGTTTGTGGCACAGCACTGCATTTGTCTGGCGTCTGTTGGACTGGATTGAGGCCATTTGCTTGTTGTAATACCCTGTAGCATATGAAAGTTGGCTGGAAACGTGCTAAGCTGCCTTTCCGACTATCATAATCTGCGTTTGTCCAGGCATCAAGTGTTGATCTTAGCGCTTATTAAGAGTAGCAACAAGATTGCTTACTAAGTGCGAATTTGAGATATGATATAGCTACTCTAGACGGTTAGCAAAATGACAGTTAGATTTAGAATAGATGACAGATTGATACTAATATGAATTTAATACCGTATTGAGGGTATATTTTAGTTAATCAATCTGTCTTATAAGTGCAGCATTGGCCATTGGCCTGCTTTTTAGTCAAGTCTTTCTCTCATAACAAAAAACCATACATGTGTGTGCGAGTCTCGTTGTGGCGTAAAATTGTTTACATTTTTGCTATGGCCAGTGCCCGGTCGTCATTTCAATGCGCATAAATGGAAACACACATAGTTATGATGTTTTTTATATGACCACAAATGTAACGCCAACAAGCGAGCCTCTACTTCCACTCCCACTCCCACTCCCACTCTCAGTCATGCTCCCTCTCCTACTCCAACTTCTCTGCTGGTGAGCTGGGGGCAACAACTACAAAGAATCATGTGAAGAAAACTCGGACTGCTGGTCAGAGGCCTTGCGGCCTTTTGAGTTGCTACATATCACATCATCCAAGGAAACAGAACAAAACGAATTAAAAGCGGGGCACATAAAGTCAGACAAGGCCATCTTTCGTTTACCGTATTCGAATGAGTCCCACATTGTCTCATCTCACAGTCTCCCAGTCTTACTGGCTCCATGATGCTCTTTGTTAATATTATTGTTGTCCTTGTTATTGTTATTGCTGTTGTTGCTACAAATGCTCCCCAGTGCATCGTTAAAAGCATAAAGAGCACTAAACTGCTGCTGGCCATGAATTATGCTTTAATTGTGCGCGCATTTTAAATAACTCCAGGAGAATCACCGAAACTTTTTGCACCCTAGCATAACTATTTATTGGCTTAAACAAGCAAGTGAAATTGGTTTTAATTAAAGTTAACACTGCTGTTAATAATTAATAGGTTATTATATAATCGAATCGGCTTTTGCATGCGTAAATCATTCAACTTAAATCATTTCAAATGCAATTTATCGCTTTTGTACTTAAATTTGTGATATTTGCTCAACAAATGTTGAAATGTTTAATAATATTAATTGCATAAATTTCAAGTAATTTTGTACATTTTAATGACATAATTCTGCTGATTATGATTTTCTTTTGCATATATAATATAAATATTGGCAATTTTGATGGCATTAATAATTTGGTTAGTTATTTCTGAGTCAATCAATTGAATATTACTCAAGTAAATTTCAATATTTTAATTGTTAATCGTAGCAAATTCTAGAAACATTTAAGCGTTGCCTCTGTACGATTTGCTCAAGTATAATTGCACTTAATTACACTCAAACATTGCACTTAAGTACACATTTGTTCACGCTGTAAGCATTCAAGATACCTAACGACTTCTCTAAGTAGGGTATATTAAATAAGAGCACCTCAAATCTAACAAATGCGGCAAGGAAAATGCGCATTATTTTTCCCGTATTCTCGTATATTAAACGAGTGAATGTGCAAACATTTGCGTTTAGTTTTCTTAGTGAGAATTACAATTTCCCCCACTTTCCTCGTCTCTCTTCCTATCGAGCAGTCTCTCTTAGCAGCTTAAAGACGGCGCTTTAAATGCCAAAACGCAAATAAAAACTTAATGCACTGCCTTTACGAGGCGGAGGAGGTGGGCGTTGTGAGTGGAGAGGAGGGGTGTGTGGCAGGGGGCAGGTGGCAGGTGGTAGAGCTCAAGTCATTCGCCTAATGAATGCGCAAAAGTGAAGTACGCAAAATTGAAAAAGCACAACGAAACGAAGTGAAACGAGAAACGACGAGAGGCAGAAGCAAAATGAGGAAAAATGATGAAGATGAAGCGCAATGACAGCAACAGGCGTAAAATCTGAATAAATAATAACACAAGAAGGCAACGAAAGAAAAGTTACTTGAAATGAGAAAAAAAGTATTGAAATGCTGATGAAGTTTACTTTACGCTGATTTGGTTTTGAATTTGGATTTGGATTCAGTTTTGAGCTTAATTTCAATGCCTTGTTGCCATCTACTGGCCGCAATCAACAAATGAAGCAAAGCGCTGCCAGAGAGAGGCGAAATGCAGAGAATGAAGAGCTTAATTGTTGCTCACCACAAGCTCAAACAAGAATAAAATATATGTATATATATATAGATAGATATGCAATGCAAATAAATGTTTCACAACAATTTGCGAGGCAAATAGGCAAATTTAATGACTGAATCAATTCGAAGATGGGCATCGCATTTGGCAGGGACTTTCGCAATTGGCAGCAGCTTAAGCTCATTAACTTTTTGCCTACACGCATATGTGAATATGTGTGTGTGTGTGTGTGTGTGTGTGTGCGTCTGTGTATTTGTGTGGAGTGTAGAAGTTCTAGTTCGTCTTTGATGACTTTGGCTAGAGGCCCAGTCGCTTGTTTGCCTGACAGTGGCAACAAATCAAGCAGGGATCGGAACACGTGTTGCTTTGATATTTGATGAGCAAAAACTTTGAGATGGTCCCCTCCACAACTGACTTCTCCCTCCCTTCCCTCTCTACTCGTCTCCTTCTTTACCTACCCCACTCTTCCACCTCTCCTCCTGCTCCACACATAAGTCAAACAAGAACCAACTTTTCTGCAACACTGAATGAATATTGTGCTTTGTGTTTGTGTGTGGATGAATCGTGCGTATGTGTGTGTGTGTGTGTGTGTGTGTGTGATAGCAATTATAGTAATTGCTTAAAGAGGCGAAGACTGCGCCGGGACCTGGCCAGGATTTATGGCCTCGCTCGCCGCTTCATTAGCATAAAAATCCGCTTACTTTAGTCATAATGTGCATATATTTAAAATATATGAATGTCTGGATTCGTTTTTTTATCCTCGTGTTTTGACTGCTGTTTTGCTGTTTTTTGTTAACTTGGCTTGTTGATTCAAAGGAAATATATTGTTATGGCAAACACGCAGGACAGCAGCCAGGACACTGAACAAGGACCCTGGGGGCGTCTCTGGTTGGCAGCTTTATTAATTTATATTGTTGACTTTTATCAGCAGCACCACTGCGCGGGCATGTCAATGTCAATGCTCCGCCACATCGCAACAGCATCGCCCACCTTAGCACTACCTCTGCTGCCTCTGCTCCAGAGCACCTCAGCACCTACTGCAGCCCGTACCCCACCTGGCGTCTTATCAGCAACACGTGTAATGAATGCCTAAACTGTCATTATCACCTTCTGGCGCGTGTTATGTTTTTCGGTTGTCATGTCAGCAAATATTGTGAAAAGATATTCTCGCCTTGCCCGCCCCGCTGCCCCTTCCATCCTCATCCCACTTATCCTGCTCAGCAACAACGATTTACGACGCTGCACAGACCTACGGGCAGTGTTGTGCCTCATGATGGCAAAATGTGACACATATCAACATTTATATTGCCCCCGCTTCTTATGCATACATATTGCGCCTGTGTGTGCTTGTGTGTGTGTGTGTGTGTGTGTGTGTGTGTGCGAGTGTGTATGCGTATCTGTTAGCAATGACAACGATGTCTACTTTAGTCGGATGCAGCAGAAAAGCGGACTGCGGGGAAGTACTTAAAAGAGACAGTTCATAAGTTGAAATTGCTATACGAGATGATAGCTTAGGGTATAACACTAAGCTTCACTCTATATAGCTGTATAATGGTTTTACTGTTTTGTAGAACAGTGTAGAATAGTTGGGAATGAAATGTATTATAAATTTGAATGCAACAGATTAGAACAAAATAAAACAGATGGGAACATATGGAAATATAATAACAGAATTATAGTTAAAAAAGAAGATCAGAACCTAATACGATAGATAGGAATACATGAGAATAACTGTGAATAAAATTCAATAATATAAATTAAAAGAATTGGAGTGATTAAAATAGAAAAACATATTAAATATAATTAAATAAAACTGATTAAAACTGATATTAACTTACAACGAAATAGAAAAGATTATTAAACATTTGTACATCTTTTATAAAACAATAAATTAATTACATTTATGATGTATTCAATACATGGCATATCAGGAATACAATTGAATATTAAATTTGTATAAAAAAAACTAATTGAAGTCAATATAAAATTTTAAAAAGTAACAACAATGGATGGCTATACTAATTTATTCAACTGCTGTTAAAGGTTTAACCGGCTGTCCATTTTGTTTAACTATTTAATTGGAATATCAAATGTCATGCATCACTTGCCATTTTTTGTATAACAATTGTAATGTAAACCTTAAAAGTGTAGAGTGTGATATTTCATGGAATACATAGTTAAAAAATGCAATAATAAAATTTCTTTTCTCTACGTTTTCAACTGCTGCTGCTTATACTCTTGTGTCTTTTGCGAAGACAATTATTTGTGGCAATGTGGCAGGTGTTGGCTGCTTTGCTTGCCTGATGTTGTCTGCTTTAGTCGCATTACTCATACGCCCCGTGGTGTGGCGACGCAGCGAGGCAGCGAGGCGGCTCGGAAGCTCATGAAAAGGCGCACGCTTGCGTTGTCGCTTGCAAATTTTCGCGCTGTTGTTTATATTTATGCGCAGGCACAGCCAGACCAACAACAACAACAACAACAACAACAGCAACAACAGAAACAACAGAAACAGCCATAACAATAAGAAGAGCAATGAGCATGGCAACAACAAGGCAAAACACCTCACAGAGCTTCCTCCATTGTTGTTGGCCTGTCGTCTACGACAGCGCAATAAGTCATAAAAAGAAAAAGTTGTAAAGGGCTCTTAACTTTCACTTTCATCTTTGCTGTGTGCTCAGTTACTCTGTAGCCAAGCGAGCGACTTGACTCATTGACTCACTGCCCGACTGCCCGACTAACTGACTGACTGACTGACTGAATGAATGAATGAAGATTGACAGACTGACAGACTGCTAGACTGACGAACTGTCCTCATTGTGCACTTGGCCGATGCTTAACTTTTATGATGGGCAGCCCCGAGACCAACACGATGCCCAGTTTCAAGCTCCCAAGTTTCCAGCCAGCCGCATGAATAACCAAGTGCGATTACAATGCCAAGCGCGGCAGGGGGTGCCGAGTGGGAACGAATGGTTTGAAGAGGAAGGGAAGGAGAGGGAGTGGGGTATTGCGTGGGCCAACGGGCGGTCGCATAAATAAGAAAGCAAATGTAAGTGATGGACTTTATTTTAATATTGGCCACGGACGCGGTTGCCAACGCGGACGCCATTGGCATTCACATTTTGTTTAATATTAAGAATTTTCCTTTTACTTAGCATTTATATATTACATATACACAAGTATGTATGTATATATTTCGCTTTCTTTTTTTTTTTGTTTGTTTCTGAAGGCTTTTCCGCTTAAGTGAAATGAAATGACTGGACGCTTTATGAGATATCTGCTCAGCGCTAATGAAAATATGTTTCGAATGTAAATTGGGACATTCGCTGGGACAAACGGGACCAGTTTTTACGACCGCTTCGAAGTTGGACATTGGACATTGGACATTAGAGCTCGGACCGCAATGATTTCCGGCGCCTAATGAATTTGTCAAATGCTGACCCACATCCTCGGCCTGGTCTAGACAAGCAACTGGACAAGAGACTGAGGTCGCCTTATCAGCGGCGCTGAGTGAGGCCAACTGTGCTCTGGACATGCTACCCTTTTCAATTTGCTGATATGTACAATTAAATGCGTCCCACTGTGATAATCACATGGCACGTTGCGACATTCAGGATGTGGTTTGCTATTCCCTTGTTAACTTTTTTTTATATCTCCCATTGCTGTCTTTAGTTTTTCATACCCGCACTCGCTCTTTGCTGAAAGCGGGTTGATGCTTCGTTTTTTAGCATAGGACCCCTAGTT
Organism: Drosophila funebris; assembly: GCA_018901825.1. NCBI lineage: Eukaryota > Metazoa > Arthropoda > Insecta > Diptera > Drosophilidae > Drosophila > Drosophila funebris. The sequence goes on from JAEIFK010000688.1 coordinate 6,737,567, forward strand.
AGGTACGGGTATATTACACGTCGTTATTCTACTTATGAACTGCACCAACAGTTACAGAATTTCTGGTCCTGGTTCTGGTCCATTTTGGGAGCAGCACTCTCCTTATCGCCGCCAAGTTGCGCGATTCGCTATAAATCTTTTGCCTGATTTATGTCGTTGCTCGACATTGGCCTCAAATTTATCGCAGCAGCGCGACGAAAGTTGCACACCCACGGCCCTTGGACCGTCATGGTCATGGCAATGTTGTCCTGGTTGCCGACATCACTGTCGTCCTGTGTCCTGGCCGCATTTTGCTGCTCTGCCTTCGGCTGACATCCTTTTTCAACGTGTCGGCCATCTTCGAGGCAAACAGCCAGCAGTATTTCTAGCATCAGGATGTGTGTGGCCAGCTAGCATGAGTGTCCTGCGATTGTCCTCGCCTCCACACCTCTCTTAACCACGGCTCAATGTCTCTCCTGCCGCTGTGTGAGTGAGCTTAATTATCATTGCCGCGAGTTGGCGCCTCGATGGCATTTTGTATGACTTCTGTCGGAAATTAATTTCCTCACTCACACACAAACACACACACACACACACACTCCCTCACACTTGGGGCTCCACACTATGGAAAGGGGACAGAGGATACAGTCGTGTGTACAAGGATAAATGTGTGCAGTTGCTCAAACATGCTGTTGACTCAGTGTGAGTGGAAAAAGCTTTTGCTCAGCCTCCGCATTCGTGTATTTGCGTTTAATTTTATATGAATAACGGAAATTTGCGGCTTTCCGGCATTTTAAATGGCCATTAAAGCTCTGCAAGCAATTGCATGCACACACACACACACAGATACATTTACTCAAAGCGTAAGTGCAACAAAGGCAAAAATGCACTGCGGCTGCGGTGAACGGCCATTTGTGAGCTGTAAAAATTTAATAGCTGCATTGATTTCATATCATTTGCATATTTGATAATTGTATTTATATTTGCGTCATTTAAAGGTTTTAATAGGCAGCACACAAAAGTATTCATAGGATGCCCGCAAAAGTAGGCAACATATTTTAGAGAAAGTAACTAAGAAATAACGGAAAAATAAGGAAATTATGAAAAATGAGTTGAGAGAGAGGAGGCTATTCATCACATAAAGTGACTGTGATTGGGATAAACGTAGGTTGTTCATTATGTAACCAAATACTCGCATTACTTTTACATGAAACGGCAACAACAATAAATTATTACACGCTGTCCAATGGGAAATGTAATTTAAATTCAGGCCATAATAAATTCGGCTTAGGCTGGGGCTGAGACTTCACAGTTACCGTCTTGCTGCGATAAGCAGCTCATCTCTAATATTACCAGTAAGTTGCAGCATCTTTTTGCCACATTTTGCAGTGACAATGGCAGTGGCAATGATGTCCCCAGAGCAGCTTAATTCAAGCCACTTATGCCACAAATTAAATTCAAGTCTGCAAATATACAAATATATATAGAGATGTGTGTGTGTGTGTGTGTGTGCTCGTCTCGAGCTCTGAGAAGGAGTGTATTTGATCATGCTTGGCTGTGCAAATGTGCCAGAGCATTTCGACGACAGCTGTGTGGCGCTTATTGCCAATTATTGTCCATAAATTGCGCATTTATGACGATGTGTATATACATACGTAGTTTGTATATGAGTATATGTGTGTATTTATGTGTGTATGTTTACCTTTTCGTGCCCTACAAATGCTCTCGTATTTTGGTACTAATGTGGTCCATTAAGAATCTTGGTCTCCCAACGAGATGAACAGCGCTTGAGGCCTCGCAATTGTTGCACTGACTTCTGCTGCTGATTGCCTTCAGACAAAGCTCTCAGCAAATATTTGGCTATTGGTTAGCCACTGGCACAAGTCTCAGGTACTAAACTTGTCTTTGTGGTTACCCAGCAACAGCATGCAAGCTGAACATGATTGCAAACGAGGTACTCTAGGTTATATACATAAGGAAGCTCTTGTCTGCTCTTCGCATTCGAACGTAACTTATTCTTAGCAATGATATTTCATTTATACTCCCGTTTGTTGTGCTTTTACAGGGTACAGCATTGTAAAGGTGTTAGCTTAATTGCATTGCTGAGCCGCTTTGTGTCGGCTTAAAGTCAGCCAGCCGGTGTTGATTTGTTTTGTCAGCGTCACTCTAATCGCCATCCTCCTCGCACCCACGGTTTATAGACACACCCAATATCTGAGTGGGACTAAATCAATGGGGCATATACGATTGGGTGCAAAACAAATCCCCATCCGATACAGTCGCCAGTCGAAAGTAAATCTATGCATGGACGTCGCCACTTTCAGCGCACATTTTTCACATTAACTGTCCTTGTCAGTAATTTTGTATGCACAGTCAGCTGGCATGGACAACAAATCACTATCTGTAACACAGCAGGAGCTGAAATCCAGCCAGTCAACCAGCCAGGCGCGGGGCAACCAACGAGGCAACCAGTTTGAAGCACTGCAACACCAGATAAATAAACAGTCGCGCATTGACTCGTTGATAGATCGACAGACGATTGCAGTTTGCTGACGCGAAATTGCCAGGGCATTCGAGTGATGAGCAGGGGGTGTGTGAAGTGGGGTGATTGAAAAATCGAAACATGGCTGAAAAAAGGACATGATAATGCGACTGACTGACCGACTGTCAATACGTCAACAATAACAAGCTACAGAGCAACAGAGCAAAAGTTGTGCATGAGTAATTTTAGAATGAGCAACGTTTTGGAATTTTACAACACTGAATAGACGAGGGAAATATTGAAAAGTCATGGTATGAGTCTCATTCGAAGAGGACGATATCTATTTAGCAGCATTCCACTGACAACAGTCGATTACTTTTCCTATTTTAATAATCTGACGAAGCTACTTATACAGCAGCTGGAATACTTGATGCATCTTTTTAAAGACTTCATGTGTATTTCTCACCTTTCTCCGTTCATTTTCTTTCTTCATTCCTTTATTTAAAAATGCTCTTGAATGCATAGACACATCCTGTTGTGTGAGTTGATTTCCGTCTTAGCACGAGCTAAAACTTTCGATTTTATTTTGTGTTCTCTTGGAAAGGTGCATGGATGAGAGGAGTATGCGATTGCATTTGAGGCATGCAACAGCAAATAGGTAAGGAGAATTGGTGGGGAGATGAGCAAGACATTCTTTTCGATTCTTGCATTTTTAGAGTTCGACTTTCGCCTTGCGCAAGTTTTATGCAGAGTTTTTCTTTATCATTTTCTTGATTTATGAAACTGTTTTTATTATTTTCATATTGTTCGAGCAGCGGGTGGTGCAAGCAAGGGCGTCTGGCCACGCCCACGCTCTGATTTCAGAAATCACAAGACTTTTTCCATATCTCGCTCGTTTTCTCCTTTCGTTCTCACATTCTCCACATTCAGTTGCCACATGGTTTTTTGTGCGTTGCACAAGAAACTCGTATTCCATTCTGCTGTTGGCCATGGCTGTAAACTTTTGCACAGATTGAGAAGGGGCTGGGCAAAGGGAAAGGGGTTTTTGTGTAAAGGGGGGGATTACAAGAGTTAGTGCAGTGCATGGCGTGTACGATATTTCTTACAAGTTCTCAAATTTGATTTTTGCTGTTTGTTGTGGAATTTGAAATGATTATGGAGAGAGAGTCTCATGCCCCACCTCTCCTCACACACATAGCCCCACGTCGCCTCGCTTGTGGTCCGTTTTACTCGGGAAAAGTTTGCATTATGCGCTTTGTTGGTCAACAAGAATTTTTGCCTGCTGCTGTTGAAAGTTGTGTCCTGAAAAGAGCTCCCATATGAATAATGCAGCCATGTGGATGGCAGCATCATCAGATGGCTTCATTTCGAGAATTACCACATAACAGAGAGAAGCTCCAACAGTGCTGGCATTCCACAAATCGGCAATTAAACAAATCGGGCGTGAAATATTTCAACTCATGAATTCAAAATTGCTGAAGAAATTTGTTTATTTAAATTCAAATCAATTATTAATGCATTTTGTGATATGAACTTTGATTAAATATTGCATTTATTTATTTTCAAATAATATTTGATAACCTAAGTGCAAGTTGTCGAGTATTGTTCAAATTAATATAACATATTAAACAATTTCGAGCTATTTCATTGATTGTAATTGAATTACACTCAAATGACTTGAATTTTAAATTTGAACGAAAATTCTGTGGCCATGGCAAGTAAATATTGTATTTTGAGTCTATCTATAGCTAAGACACTAATTGATTTGAACAGGGATATAACTTAAATGAAATTTAAATTCACTGCGTTCAAAAGTATGCCATATCAAATTTGAGAAAATTGAGACGAAATTGACTGGCCAACAGCCTTGGAAGTACTATGACTGCCAATGCCATTGGCAGTGGCTCACATTCCTTATGGCCACAACCACAAATTCACTTGTCGGTTACTCGTACTGACATCAGCGTGCCCTCATTCAACTCGTCCTTCCTTGCCGCGACCCATTTTCGCACACAATGAAATATTAATAAATTCCATTACCAAAGAAAACACACTCGAGTACACAACAAAACATCAATGGCAACAAGCGTTGGGGATTGCCATTCGAATGATGATGAAAGATGCTGAGATGAGGCATCCTCATCATCTGACAATCACTAAAAATGCCGCTTCGATTCCGATTCAGTCTCCTCTATTCCTATTCCTATACCGATTTCGATTCAAAGTCTCAGACTGAATTTGATTTCGATGCTCAGTAGAAACATTTTTCCTTTTGACACGCAGACGATATTCAATTGTGAACTGGCTATTGGGGGAAGGAAGACGCCTCGAATTCAATTCCATCGCTAAAATACTCCTACATATAGTTTAAATGGATCCAACGCATGTACATACCCATGACCGAGGGAAGACACAGAAGTATTTGAGAAGTAGAGCGCAAACACAGAGATTACTTTCTATTTGGTTTATTTTCAATGCTTCAGTAACTGCTTAAGCCGCCCTCGTAGACAGCTTTACAAGACGAATTTTGTATGTATTATTTGTGTCGCCAAAAGAGTTTATTGACGTGTGGGCGAACAAATACTTTAACTTGTTTATATGCAGATGTTCAGCTTATTTGGGCGCTGAGCTTGCATAAGAAATGCAGCAGTCAAAGCTAACGCAAAATTAAATTGGTAATACTAGTTAAATTGGCACTTATCGACAATGGTTCGAAGGGCACGCGCCAACTTCAGTAAATGGTGGCAATAAGAATAATATTTGATTTCACAAAATTCTGGGTACACGCTGCCACCTCTTGGAAGTTCCATTGTTTAATTCGCGATGTGTACGCAGTATTAGGCAAATGCGCTTGTTAACAAGGCCAACAGGAGGAGAAGACGTAGATGAGGAGGAGGCGCAGCCAGCCGTGTCAATGGCTAGCTACAGCTGCAACAGTCGACAATGACTGTGCCAGTGGCAGTGGCAATGGCAATGGCAGTTGCAATTAAATGCTAATGGCGTGTGAAAGCCAATTTTGAAAAGTATACAGACAGAAAACGAAGGGTACTAAGTGCAAGGCAATAGCACAGCTAATTTGTGGAGTGCCCGAAGCAGTAACAACCGCTTGGAGTGGGTGGGTGAAGAGGCTGAGGGAAGACGATACGACAATATCATTGAAGTTGTGCTTGAGTGGCTTTTAGAGCTTGGTAAAAAGTCATAGCATACTTTTAAGCGCAACTGCAAGAAGAGTTCAACTTGATAATTCTGTTCAACTATTGTGTGCAGCAAATGTTCCGCAGAACAGAACAGGCAGCCCAAAATTTCTTTCCATCTTCATTTCTTCTCTCCATCATTCGGTCTCCTTGCTTTTCTAGCAATAGCAATAGCAATTGATTGTGGGTCAGTCCGCCTTTTGTCTACCCGCTGGCATTCAGTTAATTGCTCAAAGCAAAGGCAAAACCAAGTTGCGCGCATATTTGAACTGGTCGCAATGAAACCTTTTATTATAATTTAGGCAAAGCACGCGGCGAGTCAACTACAAGAGGAGCAAAGGGAGATGACTTCGCTCAAGCGTAAACCACTAACTGAAAGAGAACCCAGTGTGCCATAAATGTGTGTGTGTGTGTCTGTGTGCGTGTGTATGTAGGTGCTGTGCGTGCCAGCGTTCATTGATGTTGACCCAAACTAAAACCGCAAATAACACAAGCAACAACAACACAAGTAACAATTCAGTTACGACTCTTCTACACGACATGACAAAGCAACTGAATCACTGAGGCCCTGAATTGGCAAGGGCGTGGCCTGGTTGAAACAACAACAACAACAACAACAACAGCAACTATAGCTATAGCTACAAATAAGCATTCAAATTATGTCAAAATCCAAAGCCACAAACAATTAAACAAAATTGCAAATTAGACGTTATTTAGACCAACAAACCAACTCTCAGTTGACAACAAGAAACCGAGCAACCAACCGACAGACCGAACAACTGACTGACTCTGATGAGCCGGCCACGCCCCATTTGCGGTTGCTGCTGCACAGTGAAATGCCAAAAGGAAGGAAGTGTAGGAAATTGCCTATTTGCAATTGTAATTTATTCATTCGGTTTAATATGCCGTGAAGCGCCAGGCTCCAAACAAACCAGCACCAAATTGTGCTAAACAATAATTCTCAACCATTTCTATCTCCCCTCTCTCTTTCTCACTCCCTCTCACTCTCTGTCTACTCAATTTTTGTTTTATTTGTCATTTGGTTGCAATGGTTTGACTAATGATTCGGTGTCAAGGTCAGCCAGATCATCGTCATGATTATTGCTCTAGCTGGATTTCAATTACGAGTTGCGCCTAATTTGACCAAATTAACATAAACTTTGACGAAGGATATCAAAAAGTTTTTAGCCTGTAGGGGAGAAACGAAAACATCGAAATGGCCAAAGACCAAATCTCTCACTGCAAAGTTGTCTGACGAACGGTCAAAGAGATTACAGCTTAAAGCTAAGACTAGATAATATAATTTGAGTGTGTGTAGGCAGACTTAAGAGCGTAAATATCATACTAAAGTTGCCAGTGATAAGTCAAAATATTGAAATATATAAATATAAACAATAGTGTGAAATAAAATAAATTTCATTTAAAGCAAATCAATCAATTTGACTGTCAAATCAATCATCCAGTCAACCTGTGGTTTACCAGAAAACCAATTGAATTTCTGCTGTGGAAAAGTTATGAATGTCGAAAGCTTTGCAATAGCTTCAACAATAGACACATCTGCCTTTAGCTTTAAATACTATCTCTGAAATACCAATAAATTGCAATGAATGTGCATGCCATTCATTCTGATAATACCCATTTTAGAAAGAAGTTCACCTTTGCTTTTTGTTTCCCTCTCTCTCAGTCTCTCATTGCCGAGGCAAGTCAATTGAAATGGCTTGTTGCAAGTTGCTGTGTATTGCTGTTTCTACTTGCTCTTACACCCGACTAAGTCTGCTAATCCTGCGCCCACTAAATGGACTATAGATTGCACTTTTATGTCACGGCATTCAGGCAAATCGTTGGCCATTTAAAAGGACTTTAAGCAAGCACATATACACACACATTCGCTCACCCACATTTGATTACAAAAGGCAACAAAGTGGCTGCGGTTGATTGGCAAGGCAAGGCCAAGCTGCTACTTGGGGGATTGGCAAATACGGAGGAGTAGGTCCATTGAAACAATAAATGGGAGTCCATTTGCGTACGCCCATGCGGCAGATCACAGCACTGACGGGCGAAATAGAGTACGAAAATTGTTTTGGCTGTCAAATTACGTAAACATTGTCATAAATGAAAAATTCATCCAGCATCCAACATCCAGCATATCCAGCGCCATCGTCGTCGCAGTTGCTGTAGCTGTCGCTGTCGCTGTCGTTGTCGTTGTCGTTGTCGCTGTTTTTGCCACAGCATTTCATTTGCTGCCGTTGTGGCAAATTTGTCAATCTCGACGAGCCTTTTTTTCGTGCCCGGCTGCCACAGGCTCTGGACTTGGCTCTGGCTATGGTTCTGATTCTGATTCTGATTTTAACTCTGACTCTTGTGCTTTGGCTTGGCTTAGTCGCCGCTGGGCCTCACATGAGGCTTTGTTTTTGGTACTTTTTTCTGGCTTTAGGCGTCGCTGTTTTGTTTATATTACTGAAAACCAGCAAATTGCCAGTTCTTTTCAACCTTTCTCTTCCTTTTTTCGGTCTTTTCTTGAGGCTGCCTCGCGCTGTGTGCATGTGGAGCCTTGTCTGCGTCTGTCTTGGGCGTCTGCAGGCGCGACATATTAATTATTCATTTCGATTTTTGGTTTACCAACCGCATGTTTGTCAAAGCAGGAGTGGGCCGGAACGTGGAAGTAGCTGTTATAGGAACTGAGAATCTGCACGGGTTGGGAATAGCCGAGCTGCTTGTGATTTATAAACACGCGCGCCGCTTTCGGTGATTTACTGCAAATTGCTTTATAATGTTATATAAATTTTGTTACTCCCATCTTGTTGTTGTTATTTTTGTTGTTTGCTCGCCTGCTTTTGAGTAATTACAAAAACACAACAACAACAACAAAATCTACAGCAAACATCGTAAAATGGCAGACAACAACAAACCAGTTAAATGCTGCGCCAACGCCAACGCCAACGCGAAAAATGCACTTTAAACACTTGATGGATTACAAATACACAGTATTGGTGTGACCTTTGGGATGCTTCGTATCAACAGCTGTCAGGCTGTCGGTTGTGATTAAACAACGCGTTAATCTGTTAATTTTCATGTTGTGAGCTCGCTTCATTCGTTTTATTTATGAATTCTTTGCAAAATCAATTGCTGACATGCAATTTCATTTTTTGTATTTTGCACATTGTTTAATGGCGCCTGAATCCATTTGTGAATTCACTCGACTTTCAATTTATAATTTACTTAACAGCGTTGTAAATCAAATAATTCGAAGGTTTCAATTTGTTATGAAACAATCGTTCGCTGGAGAACTCGAGAACTCAACTGAATAGCAACAAGGCGTATACTTAATGTCAGTGTTAATGCATTAACCTAATTTGTAAACCATTACGAACAATACTTACACTTCACTTTAGGTAATTATAGAATTAAATATTGTATTTATAGAAGCCAAAAGTCATTTAAATAATCATAAGACCGTAAGAGTCTCTTTATTATCGCGCTTTTAATGTTCGAAATATAAACTTATTTTGTATAGCTTGAAAACAGTTAATGCATTAATGAAGAGAGAGCAGAAATGTTTGGCAACAAAGCAAAAGTAAAAGCAAATCTTTGCCTCCTACAAACTACATGCATACGAGTTGAGTTTTATGTAAATTTTTCTATGACTGATTTTTACTCAGCCGCTTTTAATATTATTCTATTGTTGTTGTTGCTGTAGCTTTTCCTTGGGCTTTTGCTATTTTTTATTGTATAAATTTTTCGTAGCTGAAAATTAGAAATGTTCCACCGCGTTCAACTTCACTGACAGTGCGTGGCAAATTGCTTTCCGAAGTCTGAATTCTGGCCCATACACACGCACACATGTTCACGCACACTCCACACACACACACACACACACACACATGCGCAGACACACCCATACATATATACAAAAAAAAAAAACCAATTGCTAACAATAATAAAATGCCTTTTTTGGGCATTTGCTGCGCCGTTTCCGTTTCCTAACAATAAGTACAGCACACAGTGTGGCAAGAAGTATGAGACGGGGTGTGTATGTAAGGGGGAGGGAGGGCTATTGCCTTGCATAGCCATGTAATTTGCATGAACAGACGCCAGCATATAATATCTATGCATTAGAATTATGCCCATTTCCCATTCCGTTAGACAAAATGGCAAATAATGGCAGTCGGCGTCAGGAAAAAATTGTGCGAGATAAATGCGAAAAAATCGAAAAATGTATTTCGCATATTGCGGCAATAGAATGGTAGTATGTGTGAGTGCGTGCACATGGCGTATGCGCAATGAATACGCCCGACTATCATTATTATGACATTAACGCCACAGCATCGATCATCCAGCCATTCAGCGATGCAGCACATTCAAAATTACACTGCAATTACATTAATTACGGTTTAAACTTTTTGTGGCAAAGGGGGTGTGGCTAAAGCTAAAGCAAAATAGGTAACTCGTTTTAGCCAAGTGAATTGCCGAAAATCGTGTAATAGAAAAATAAAAAGCAAGTGCTTCGCATTTGCCCAATGCCCATTGGCAATATCATTATGCAGGCAGCGTGCGCCATTATCGTTTTGCTCTCATTTCCGCATTTCGTTTTCGCTTTTCAGTTGCGATATTCGTTTTTCATTTTACAGGAAGCATGACCGAGGCGTGCCAATGAGTGCAGTTGAGTTGGGAAGGCAGCTGCTGTTGCTGCTTTTCATTTACTCTTCGTTTTAACCATCTTTGTCATAGCAATAACTTTCGTGTCAGTCCACTAACAGAACTCAACTGTTTTATCCTCTCACTCTCTTCCTTTTAAATGCTCTCATACTCACTCGCTCTCTCCTTCTATATCTTTACAGCCACGAAGCGCATATAAGCGTCTAGCATAAAACAGAAGCTGGCAATTGAAAAGGCAAACAGCGAACGACGCTGCCCAGGGCCAAAACAGAGTTGCCTTTTGTGCCCGTCTGGCAATTGGCCAACTTAATAGACAGTGCAAGAGCGAGCAGACGACACCGATAATGACGTTGTTGCAGCTGCTGCTGCTAACGTTGATGATGACGCTGCTAACTTGGTTATTGCTGCCAGCTACAAAATAGTCAAACAAACCGACAGTTAAACAGATTGACAGACTGACAAAAGGACTCCCACGCCTTCTGTTGCCGTCTCTATTGCCATATCCGTGTCCGCCTTTGCTTTGGACGTTGAACGTTCAGGTCCACGCCAGGACCAGGCTCACTGCATTTCCGGTTGTTGTTCCTGTCGGCGTTGCTGCTAACGCTGCCACCATCGTTGCCATGCCACTTCTCCATATGTCAACCAGCAGCTGCGTAGCGTGGCTCCTGCTACTCGTTGTGATTCTGATGAGCGGTAAGTATTCGGTCGCAATTCTCAGGCCAACACCCATAATTAACCCAATGTATTTATACGTATTTATGGCTTCGGCTTGGCTAGACGGCCTTCGCTTGCGTTGGGCATCAACTTTAGTTAAGTTTCGCTTTTATTGTTGCTACAGTTAATTGCTGGCATTTGTTTGATGGCAAATGCCTCGCCTTTCGGAGCCTTCCGCCGCCACCATTTGCCCAACAAAAAGGCAGCCTTTCGCTCTCAATTGCAGCGTGATGAGAATGGGCGGCATTTTTGTTTCAATTAACAATTAGTTTGCACAAAACTTTTCCTGTGGTCGATGGGGGAGCATAAAGTTACTCGCAAAAGTTCCGCTCTGCCTTATTCCATTTAATGAAATAATATACCGTATAAACCCCATGGGCCTTGGCCGTCTCTGTGAATAGCATAAATATATATATACATCAGATCAAATATCAACTAACACACACAAGAGCAGACATAGTATGCAATGTATGCATGGAAAGCTAACAAAATCTGTTGAGGCTGCACTAGAAATTTGCAGATGAAACTCCTGTCTGCTTCGAGAATTAAATAATTTATGTGGCAATTATGCAGCAGCCTGTCAAAGCTTAAGTTTGGGTTTCTGTATTGTTGCCAATTCGAAAGTCAGCAAGTGGTTAGTTGACCTCAAATCAAAACAAGCTCAAGAAAAATATAACTAAAGAATCAGCTTCAAATATTATTTTAAAATAAAAATATATAAATATTTCGATAAAAATCAAAAATCCGAAGGGAGTTGCAAACCAATTTAATAAACTGTGACCAAATTTAAGCAAAAATTTGCTTTACTTATTTAGAAGACAAAAGCAATTAAAACATTTCTCAAAGTTTGAAAATCTTTTACTCACAATGAAATTGCAATAGAAAATTGCATACTCACACACAAATAAATTGAATGAAATTGAGCATTCGACTAATTGGCCCGAGGCCCTTTGGGAATGTGCATATGAAATGTTGAAACAAACCGTTTGTGGCCAGAACAAAATGTTATTTGATGTGTGTCAAAAAAAAGGGAGAAAGAAGCTCTGTTATTATGCATTTAAATGGCGTGTGGGCATATCAATGAAAATATATGCAAATTGCGTATACGACACGTGCGCCAGTTGATTGCATCAAATTTACAAATTGTTGCATTACTTAAACGAAGTTTAGTCAATTCACAAGGATTAACACGTTTTAACTATCACAAGAATTGAAAGATTTCACACAATTAAGGCATTTCCTGGATGAAACTTTGTCAAGGACTAAAACGTGACACGACATAAAATGAAATGAACAACAAAAGGAGGGAGATTCAATTAACAATAAACTATCTCTGACTTGTGCTTAATGCATTTGATTTATGTTTTAAGTGTAGTGAATTTATTGCAGTTACAGCAACAAATAACTCCGAGAAGGACAGAGAGGAAGGGTCAATGGAACAATTAAAAAAAAATGCTCGAATTAATTGCATTTACAGCGCAGAAATTGTGAAAAAATGTGCAGCGCATATTTCAAAATTCAATTAAAATAAAACGAAACGGAACGAATCGAAACGAAGCGAAGTGAAGGAAAATGATATGAAACGAAAAGGGACTGCCGAATGTGACACAATACAATTTCCTGTTCAAGGGCGTGCCAGGTGGGCGTGAAAAATAATTAAAGCCCAGCAACAAAGGCAAACAGAAACATTGACAACATTTCCAGCAGCTTCCGGTCAATGTCGACAATTTTATTTATTTAATTCTCTTGCTTTTAGTATTTTTCTCAGTTGACTGCAACGTCCGACAGGCAACACTTGTAATTCAATTACAACAATTCTCTCTATATATATATTTTACTCAACTTGTTTAGAACCGCAAAGGTGTGTCTGACTGTCTGTGTGTGTGTGTGTGTGTGTGTGTATCAGGTATACTTTCAGATCGTTTAAAAAACAATCCACCGCAGGCAGCAGGCGAATGCCAATTTAATTAGCGCGTCCATCACTTTCAACGCAACTAATCACAGTCTGCGGCCTCAATGCAGCACCATTCAATCATCTCTCTATCCATCAATCAATCGGTCAATACATCAGCGAATCGCTGAGTGAATTTGTGTGTTCCATGCTGGCAAAATAAAACAATTTAAAATCTATATAAATTGCGAATAGAAGCTAAGCTAAATAATTGACATTTGAATGCTCTACAATTTATATAAGTGCAATGTTGTTAGATATTTAATAGAGAAATTAATTACTATATTTAATTTGAAATTTCATTTCGATATGCAAGTGCATCATTATATACTTCAACTATCTTTTTTTATTTAAATTGATTAGTTATATTCTTTTAAATAATCGAACCATTGTGGACTTAAATCAATTTGAGATACATTCATCATTATATAAAGTGTGAATATTTTTCTATTTTAGGCCATAAGCAATCAATTGTTGGCTTTAATCAATTGCAAAGGCTTTTAGCGGCCTTTGCTGTGTTGTTAAATGTATTCCCATCTAAATTGCAACATTGATTATGATTGATTTAGTGAGCTGGCAAAACTAAATATTATTTATTGACTTTGAATCTGTGAATAGGCAAATGACTCTTTGTCGACGGATTCAGTTCAATTCAATTCACAGCAAATTATTGAAAGTCGACTTTACGAGTTGTTCAACATTCAATAAAAGCAATTTTAATATTAACATTTTGAAGATGGACATACACATTGCAATGCTCATATGTAGCACAGAAATTGCATCTATTTGTACAGAGCAAGAGGCAAAGATAGTGGAGGGAGAGGTAGATAGAAAGAAGTCAAATAAATAAATGCATTGGAATGAATTTCGGCGAATAGCGAAAAGCAAACGTGCCAACGCGTTCGGCAACAAGCCAACACAGAAAGTGTGGAAGCACAGGGGAGTGTGGACTGAAGAGGGGCCATCCAGGGGGCCTCTAGTTGAGTGCTCGCCTGCGCGTGGTCGATGGTCAAATATTTGCAACAAACTTTTTGGCCTGGCCAAGTCATTGAACGTTGGCTGGAAAACTCAAACAAAAGCACACAAAACAAAAATTGCACAATTCACATTGAGTGCAACGTAAATGAACTGTTAGATACCCTATATAATATATAAAAATATTATTAAATAAATAAATAATCAAATGCTGCATTTGAAGCAACACAAACAATCAGAGTCAAGTGCCAGTTGCAATTATAATCGAAAATCCCAATCGAGTCTGCCTTAGCTGTAGATAGCCCTTTAGATAATAAGGTAAGGTATATAAGTATATGGACAAAAATAACAGTTAGTTGTTGCCAAGTCGGTAACTCAGCACAGTTCTTTGACTTGGCGGCCACGTGGCATGGCTTGTATCCGGCAACCAAGCGAAGCATTGCCACGTAGGTAATTGAGTATGAATGTGGAATGTGTCGAAAGCGTTCTTTGTTTTTCTTTTTGGTCGCCTTTTATTTTACTTTTTTGTTTTTGTATTTTCCAAACAAAACACTGGCATGGAGAATGCGAGAGAAATGCCCAGACAAGTTGCTCAATGCGATGCCCGAGCAGGGACTTGAACTCTGGCTCACAGGTAGGAGAAATAGAGGAGAGATGTGCTCTTATCGTGTAGGTGCTGCTGCTGCTCCTGCTGCTGGCAAACAAAACAAGTGGAAAATGAATTCGATACATTATCATGACGTCAAGTCGTGCGTGGTGACTGCCCCGACTGTCGGACTGCCAAACTCAGAGCTGCCGGGGTCAAAGTGGCTGCCAAAAAGTATAAATTACGTGTAATGCGGCGCAGCTATCGATGGCAGCCATTTCTTATGCGAAACACCTGCAGCAGACCAACTGGCAACAGCTTGATGGAGAGGAGAGGGATGAGTCCAAGGACTGACAGACATTTGCCGTAGCAAATGTGCGCATAAATGAATTACCAATGAACCGCATGCGATGCTCTACCCCAACCATCCACGTACCACATGCCGCATGCCACATGCCACGTTTCATTTTCAATTTGGCATCGGCACCTCGACTGGGGCGCTAATTTGTGGGCGTTACCGACTTCTAGATGGTCTAACATAGACGAGTGTTTAACCATTTGACAGATGCGCTCAGCACAAGTACTTAGAGTGTGTGAATGGAAGCCAAAGGGGCGTGATCAGTGCAGGGGATGGGGGGCAATTCGACAGCCTACATAAAAGCGCAATTTGTGCTATTATGCGTCAAGTTCCATTTGATTACGACACGATGACAGGAACAACGCACAAGCACACACACATATACACATACACATACACATTGTGGGTGTGGTTATTTGGGCGGCACTGCGGCAGGTCGGGTAAAAGCAATTTCACTAAATCTGCAATTGTTATGTTGCCTGCTAAACAACTCTATTTACCTCTCTGTCTCTCTCTCTTCATCACGCTCTCTATCTGTCTATCTCAGTAAAATCCGCACTAGCTGACTGCCTAACGTAGGCAAACCTTCGACTGGCTTCATCCATTTGGACACCCATAAAAGCCAAACGTTCTCACACGTCAAATATTTATATTGCATTGCTCTGTTACTCCCCATTGTTGTTCCAGTTCCTGTTGTTCTTGTTGCTGTGCAATATGATTTGGGTATTGATTAAGCGCCATTGGGGATCTCTTGTTGTTTGTGCTGCTGGCAGGCTCCTCAGCACATATTCTGCCGCAATTACTGCATCGCTTTATGTCTCCATGCGGGACCATGTTTCTCGGTCTCTCGTTTTACTACATTTTTATGCTTCATGATAAAAAAAGGAAAGGGAACTGTGCCATAAATCATGGAAACGATTTGATGGCATCTATTAGACACAGTTTATAGGCCTTGTTAAAATGTTTATAGAGCAAACTTTACGGTGAGCGGCAATTAAACATAATGCCTCCTGTTGAACAGAGCTTCCCCAAAGGACCTGATGACGAGCATTAAAGGAGGAAAATGTATCTAAAGTGGGAAAGTATCTGCAGAGGCAAGTCACAAAGTGAAATTTTGTTACGCAATTTGTAAGCATACAAAATCATGAATATCATTTAGCAAATTATGCATAAATTATGCAAAAAATTATAGTATATATATATTAAATTAATACAATAATTAATTATTTAAATAAAACAACTGAGAGCAATGAAGCATCTATATATTGTTAACTGTGCAAATGTAAACTTCTTGGATCGCTTTCGATTTCTTTTCATCATCATTTCTTCCAGTGTAGTTGCCGTCTATTGATGAGCAGTGATTACACATTTTTTCGTTTATTGGTGTGGCGTTTAATATCGAGATACGTGAGGAAAACACACCTACACACACATGCACGCACACATATTTGGTTTGGGATTCCGTGTCTACTTTCTGTCAGTTGTTGTTGCTGCTGCTGCTGCTGCTGCTGTTGCTCTTGCTGCTACAGCTGCTTCTGCTCGCTGGCGGTGTATTCCCACGAGTGCACTTTACACGCTACCTCATAAGTCGCACTTGTGCTCTTTTGCTGCCGTGGAAGCGAAACACAAACAACAAGAGAAGAAGCTGTTGAAAGTACATTCATTGAACTTTGCGCAATGTGAATTTGAGCGATTGCCGAATGTGAATTGTATGTGAAAGCAGTATGTTGTCTCCTTCCCTCTGCAGTTGCCATCAGTCAACTGGTCTGTCCTGCCTTGAATGTTACAACATATAGTCGTATTAAACAAGGAATTTCCGCTGCAATGTTTACTTTATACAAACAATTTCCGCAGCTAAATCTACCCCAACAGCAGCTGGGTCTGCTCTGTTTCAGCCTTGTTTCAGCTCTGAGCTCTGAGCTATTTATGGC
This sequence comes from Drosophila funebris, assembly GCA_018901825.1. Classification (NCBI taxonomy): domain Eukaryota; kingdom Metazoa; phylum Arthropoda; class Insecta; order Diptera; family Drosophilidae; genus Drosophila; species Drosophila funebris. The sequence goes on from JAEIFK010000688.1 coordinate 6,754,393, forward strand.
ATCGACTACTCATTGATCCTACGGAAATTTATTGATGAATTTCATTTCATTTCATTCGCTTAACTGCGGTACGCACCTCTTGAAATTGCTTTATTTTGAGCTGCGTCGCGTTTACTCAATTGCTGTAAACCAGAGCTGAAACACAATTTCCAACTTTACCGTGTTGTGTTTGTTTTCCATTCATCAGAGACTGAAGCAGTGCTAGCTAAAGAACCCTAGACATTTATATTGCCCCGCGACGTCGCTATGCTCTACGAAAAACGTTGTTGGCATCTAAAGTGGTTGCGATTAGTTTGCTAATGTTGTAATTTCATCATTGGGGCACCGTCATGGAGCGAGCGCTCGGCGCTTAGCTAAACATCATCAGGTACTTGACAGCCTGGATACCGCAATTTGCTATTGGTTCTGGCCAGCCATTTAAGCCACTGACCAACTCATCGACCAATTCATCGATTCACCAGCTCAACTTTTGTTGCCCAGTTGCGATTCGTTCTCGTACTCGAACTTTTGTCGATTCATTGATGTGAGTGGCTTTTTATTTGCGAGAAAATGGCGGATATATATTTTTTTTTTGCTTCTACGTTTCTTATACACACACTTTTCTTTGCTTTTTATTGTTGCTGTGGTTGTTGTTGCTGTTGCGTTCCTCCTGGCGTATTGAAAAAGGAAATGAACCCATAAAAAGTAATTTGGCCATAATGCTTTTGGCCGAGTTAGTTACTTGATTTGCAGTTGCGAATAAAGTTTCGCTTTATTAATTTTGATGTTGTATACACTTCTTGTTGTTCTTGTTGTTGTTATTGTATTTATTGTGCTGGCCACTTAAAAACTTGCTTGGTTTTAAGTTAGCTATAAAGCTGAAAAGTTTACCACAAATACAAAATAAACAAAAATAGAAGTTATACATTGCGGTTTCCTTTATGACCAATTTGTATACCCTACCAATAGTTCTTCTACTGCTGCTTTTATGCTTAATATTCTTTTGATTTATAAATCTACAAAGCAAATGCATATTTCGAGTATATTGTTTATTGCTTAAACTCAATTTGAATGATTCCATTTAAAATGAAATTGAGTCGAATTGTCTTTGGCTTTGATCTGAGTTTGCGTTTTATAAATATAATTCAGGTGACACGTGCTAGATCTGACTATAAGCCACAGCTCAGTTAGCCCTAAGCATAATACACACACGCACACTCGCTCAAACATTCGTTGCCTGTGGCGCCTCCAAATGAGTTTCTCAATTTTTGTTTTATTTTTATATTTAAAAATTCAATTAGCTGGCAACGTTTGCACATGCGAGTTTTGAGAGATACGATCGCATTTCATTTAATTTTATTGGTAGTTTCTCATTTTATACTCGTACACACACTCCACACACACACACACACACACACACACTTAAAAATAACGCTCAAAGGCTGCTGCCGCTGTTGCTGCTGCTACGCGAATTGACGAGGAAAACTTGGAGAAAAGTTGATTGTTTTTCTTTGCTGACTTTTGCTTGGCTCCGTGCTGAGGCTCGTCAGTAAATTGTAAAAATAATTAAATTTATTTACGTTTGCCTTATTTAATTGCCGAAGCAGCTGCGACTGTTCCAAGCGACACCCCCAACGACAGTCTGCCGCACAACCTGAGGCGTTGCTTTCAAAATGGCTGCCAATTCTCCATGAAGCATAAGAAGCACAATGAAACCCCCTCCGGCCACGCCCTTGTCTCACAAAGTGAGTGCGCAAAGTGAAAGCAAATAAATGAATAACAAATACTACAATAAATAAATAAATAAACAATTGCTGAACTCAAATAGAGTTTTGCCCTAAAATGAAAAGCATTTTAGCTTGAGATGTAAGCTCAAAATTGCCAACTACCAACTGCCAACTGCCAACTGCCAATAGCCAATAGCCAACTGCTCACATTATTGAGTTCTTCTCTTCTCTTCTTCTTCTGCTTCTGCTTCTGCTTCCTCTTTATTTTATTGTTATTGTTGCCGCTTCGTTAGTGTTATTTATATAAAGCAATTGCTCTCATTGATATCGAAAAGGATCACAAACAGCTCGTTGCACTTTTCCGACTCTTCGCATTCTTCGTTTGCATTATGATACGAATTGCCAGCTGAAGCACAGCAGAGTGTACTCTCGGGGGGTTAAAAGGGGGGATAAGTACTGAAAACGAGACAGAAATCAATCTGGTCATTGCTTTATAAGCTCTTTGCCAGCTAATAATTGCCAGATATAATACCCAATTTGCGTAAACGAATCCGAATCAAATTCCGTTTCATATTTTACAATTATGTATATTAAGTAATTGAATTTATATTTATTAATTTATTTATATATATTTAGATTCAGTAAATTTTTAATTTTAAAACGCATATTTCTCACCGTAGCATAATAAACTTATTTTCTGTTTAGCTCCACATTAATCTCTGTTTTTCTGGCATTTCTCAGAGTTTTCCTTTGTTGTTATTGTTGTTTATTGCATTCGTTTCTCGTTTCTCGTTTCATGGAATTGAATTTGTGTTCACCTCCATGATTTGCTGCTGCACCAAGATTTCAGCAAGTGCGCCAAGTGGCAGTGAAATTATTTCTGTTTATGCAATGTCAGCGCTTTTCCTGTTCGTGTTCGTCTTCTGGTTATTGTTATTGTTGTTTGCGTTTTTCATTTGATTCTTCGGTTAAGTTGAGAAATTCCGAAAATGTCACTGCCACTTGGCATTTGTTGTTGCGCTAAATAAATTCAATTCTTTTGTTTTCACCATTTGCAAAAAGTCCATTCCTCCTGCTTTGCTTCCCTCTGGTGTGTCTGTGGGGCATGTCTGACTGTTTTTCATGCGCATTCAATGAACCATAAATTTCAAAGTGCCGTGCTGCCAGACACGACGGCGTCGCTAAGCTACAACAACAACAACGGTAACAATAACAATATTTAAATTTATGTAAAGCGTTGGCCAAAAATTGAAGCTGCGTTTCATGGCCACAACTGTTCGTTTACCTCTCAGCCAATTGTCTGTGGATTGGCCTGCAAAATATTGCTCTAATTGTGCTACAGCTGCAACTATGGTTAAGCGTACCACATGCACACACTTATACAGACATACACCACACATACACACACGTGTATACCTGCAGCATACACAACAAATATTCATTTAGTAAGCCTGCTCATAGGCAACACTTTACAGTCACAATAAAAAGAAATGCCACAAAAAAACTATCAAGGAATATTCATTGTTTTTCCAACCAGTAAGCGAGATGGAGAGGTCTGACAGAGAAAGAGAGAGTGGGGAGAGGCATGGGACAGGAAAAGCATTTTAGTCGATGATATGTCTCTCTCTTATCTAGCAAACAATTTTATGCTTCCGCCTGAGCGACAAACAATGGAGCGTAAATATCCGAAAAGCGACGCAACAGCAACAATACAAAAAAGTTATAAACTAATTGCATAGCCAACTAGCAAATACCCTTAAATTATCTGATAAATATTCATATAGTCAGCTCTTAATAGATACTATACAATAACAATGACATAATTAAAATATATATATTTATAAAGATTCCCATTAAAATACATAAAATTATATAAGCTAAATTAAAGAAATAAAGAAAATATTTCCTTAAATGAAAGTCTAAAGAAGATTTGCCTTACATTCAAGATATCAACTGCAATGCAACATTGAAGTTCTTTATGTTAGGGTATTAAAGTACTACAAACGATGAAGCTCACATAAATGTGCAAATGAATGCATGAGCAAATGAGTGAATCAGTGAATGACTAACTGAGTGTGCGAGTGAGTGAGTGAGTGAATGAGTGAGCTCTGATGCATGTCCGGTGCAAACAAGCAGGCAAAGCGGCTAAGGCTGAGGACATTGTTACCTAGACTTACAGAAGAGGGAGACAGCATATCTACAATATAAAGGGTCTAGCGACAAAGAGCATAATAACAACAAAAAGGGAGAGCGAGAGAGAGAGAGAGAGTGTGAGCGGGATAGAAAGAGAGTAAACGAGTAGTTGATAAGATTTGTCTACAACATTTATTGTCCTTTGGTTTTCCACTTTGCTTGGCTCGTTTTGTGTTTGGTAAAATGTTCTTTTGCACAATTGTCATCATGACCCTTACACACACACACACACATAAACACACACACATACACTCACACGCACACTTACGTCTGTCTGTGAAGGTGTTATTCAGATCTGTTTTGCATACTTTGCGGTGCTGTGGCATTGACCAAATATTTGTCCTTTTTTTCCGATGCTGGCCAAAGCAACGAAATAAGCGATAAATAAATACAATTTGCTCTTGCTATTTTTGTTGTATTTGCATTTAAGATTAAGCAGATAGCACACGCAATCTCAAGCCCCTCCTAATCTCAATCCCAGTCCCTCCCCTCTATTCATGAGAAAATACTTTACGAAACTAGTGAAAAATTATGCGAACAAAACGTTTTTATGGTCATGTCGAATTTTAAAGCCACATAAATTTGAATCCTAGTTTAAAGGCAATGGGATTTGGCTGGCAAATGAAGAGGGGAATCGGGGGGAGGTAGATGCGTCCTTAAGCGCTCTCTAATTTGCTTTGACGGCAGACATGTGTTCAGGGCTTTGTCGTTGTGCGTGCCAACTGGAAAACCAAATCCAGCTAAGCGCGATGAGAACGCCACAGGATGCAGCCTGAAGAGGACGAAGATACGACAAAGAATGGTGATGGGCAGGACGGGGTAGGGAATGAGGATGATGAGTACCCCGTCCAGTGCAGAGCCAGGCAGTCTTTTAATTAATTTCAATGCGCGACGGCTGCAATTGCTTTGGGCCTGGCAAGTCACTGCTTCTCTCCCCTCGTATTACTCACCACCTCTCTCTGTCTGTCGCCCTTTCTCTGTCTCTGTCTCTATCCCTGTCCCTGTTTCTGTCTCGCTTGTGGGCTGTCACTCAATGAAAACTTGAGAGCAACTGCTGCCAGCTCTTTTTGATTTTTTGTGGCACATAATTTGATTTGCCATGTGCAGCTGAGATCAACAATGCAGCAGCTGCCATTGCAACACCCTCGCCCATTCCCCATTCTGCAGCCTCACATAGGTGCAACACTTTTACAGCGCCGTTTGTGCAACGTTACAGGCTGAGCAAACAAGACAAAATGTTGCAGTTGCCGTCAACTTTTAGTACGTTTACTGAATATGAGCCCTGTCGAGCATATTGTTAACTTTTTACCATCATCTCAGCTGGCTGCGTGCTCCCCTTTCCCTGAACCTTTCCCTTTCCCTGAGCACTTTCCCCTGCCCGTGTCCCTGCCCCTGACTTATGTTGCATCACTTACTACCGGCAACTTTGCTGCTTATTTACATATTTATAACTTGCACCAGTGTGCGGTGCGGTGTATGCAACATTTACCTTTTGTTTTACCAGTTTTGGCATCCATAATATTCTACCGATTTCCATGCTTCGTATACCCCGATTCATCTGCTTCTCTGTCTTGGTTCTGCTTCGCAAAACATACTACGAGATCGGGTTGCGGCCAAGTGTAATGCAAATCATATGCATTGTGCAAATTTTCTGTGTGTTACAACAACTTGAACTTCGCCCCCTAGCCTCGAAAGTGTTTGACTTGTGAGCGCTGGCATATTGTCTTACCTGTCGTATACTTATTTTAGTAGACTCTATTTCATTGTATTACTTACATTACGTTTTGTTTGTGTTTGCAACCCGAAAAGTTGTACAGCTTGACTTTTAGCTTGATCTTCCGATTGAACTGTCCGCAATTCAAAGTTTGCAATGCGAATTAAATGCTGCGCATCAGCCGAGGGGGGATGGGTAGGCGTAGTTCGTCATTTAAAATGCTGCCTGGTCGAGGCGATGGCTCATGTGGCGTATGCGCAATATGTTGATGGTGGCAATTCATTTTCACTTTACCTACTATGTGGCAGTAACAATAGCCAAGGGCCACCCCCCTTCGGCCCGCTGCGCGGCTCACATACGTTCATGCATATAGAAAGGCTGCATTAAAGGCGAGACTACACGTACATATATGTGGCAGAGCCAAAAGGAACAGCGAGCACACCCCCTTGGTGTGTGGGTGTGGCGCGTTGACAATGCCAATACAGGTGCGCACAATGCAAACGAGTGACATGCAAATGCTTTCAACAACAATTGCAATTCATGCAACCCACTCATACATGTGCAGGCACATGTACACAGACAGGCATGCACAGACATGCACATACACGCTCATCATGACATGCAGACATGATTCGCCTCACATTTCGTTTCATTTTTGAACGTCGATTTTCGAGCGTTGCTTTCTTCCAATTTCGTTTTCGTTTTCCTCTTCATTTTTGTTATTTTCCCCGTTGCGTTGCGGTTTGCCTTCTTTCGTGGCATGTATGCGTGTGTATGTGTGTGTGTGTGTGTGTGTGTGTGTGTGTGTGTGTGTGTGAAACATTTAGCAAGCTCACTGACTGACCAAAGATGCCTTTAAATGTGACGAGAGCTTCTGTTACCCTGCTGTAACAAAAAATAGGATTGCTTTGCATTCACCTCCATATTTGAAACATTAAACTTATATTTATCAATTTATATATTTAAATAAATTAAATTTCAACTTAATTTTAAATATTTCAGCTGCTATCCAGTATATTAGGTTTAATTAGGTACAAATGTTAATTAAAAGTTTCTAATAATACAGGTTTATATATAATCTAACTGCGTGGTAGCTCTTAGTTGAGCGTACTCCTCTCTTTTTTAGCAAATTCTTGGTGGTTAGCAACTTGTTTTTGTTTTCGCCAGCGATGGCCACAGCAATGGCAGCTCATGTTGATGCTGATGCTGCATTTTGTTGATGGTGCTGCTGCTGCTGTTGCTGTTGATGTTGCAACTGTTGTTGCCGTTGACGCGGCTGCTTCTCTTTTCACTCACTTATGTATTCGCACTCAAATATGCAATGCGCCACAAAATTGCAATTTCCACTAAGATTGATGAAAAGCGCCAACGCCGTCTACTACGCCCCATCAGCCACCCCTATCCCAACCCCGCCCACACCCACACACACACAAATATCCACTCACACGCACATACATATAAGTTAAGGGGGCAAAAGGCTAGAGCAGCTACCACAGCCAGCATCAGTTGCTTGCAAATCATGTCATCAAATGAATTTCAAGCGATTATTTTTGCACGTTTCACAAATCGCACCAAAAATATGTGTGCGTGTGTGTCTGGGTGTCTGGGTGTGCCGGGGTGTGTGTGGTTGTGAATATCAAACGCCAACACGATATGTCGACGCTCACAATACTTTTCGATTACGCATTGAAATCAGATTGATGGCTCTTCTGTTGTTACCTCTGCTTCAATAAAAATATGAGGAGCCCCCTTCGACACTCCGCAGACATTCCCACCTGCCTCACCTCATCGAACTTGACTCTATAATACCGCAGAGTGCATTCATGCACAATCCATAGCAGCAGGTAAAGCTCAGAAATCAGCACACAGCCAACAGAGGTTAAAGGGCATCGAAGAGTGGCACAAAGGGGAGTCAAATTGTTGGCTGCCTCCCGTCGGTAGCTGCCTCCCGTCGGTAGCTGCATATTTCATAACTTAATTTAATGCATTGGCAGTGAGAGCGGCAATATCAGGAGAGCTGGGGCAGAGTGGCAAGTAGGGGGCTGTGGCAGTGGCATGCCTTATGCATATTTTTGGCCAGCCTCTTTCTACTTATAAACGAAATGTCAGAATGCGTATTACGAGTACTTTCCGTACTTGTAGCAAGTAAATACTCTATATATACTCTATATTTTTATGCTGGTGTAGTTATGTATATACAGTTAAGTATTTATAAGCTGCTTGCAATTTACTGATATTAATCTTTAGAATAAATTTTGTCGAAGCACTCAAACGTGAAATGTTAACCCATCCGCTGCTCAAATATTTAATGAATATTAGTTTTCTCTAACCTCCATCCCGTTTCGCCCCAAGTGTTTTCGATTTATATATATATATAAAAGCAAGTGCTGAGAGGCCGAACAACTATTTGAGGTCCTCTTCGAGAGCCGTGAAATGAGCATAGTTTAATGCAAATGCTGAAATGTTTCAGCAATTAAATTGCCTTTAGCGGCAAATGGCAACCGCAGTTTGCTCTCCCTTGCCCCCCAACCTCATAATACTCTTAAACATTTTTGGAGCGCATTGTTTGCATATTTTACGGTTTATATTTCAGTTTTCCCAAAATGTTGTGGTTGCCAGTTTGGCACGGTATTAATGCAATGCATATAATTGGAAATTGTACTCGTGGCATTGCACCGGGCCTTAGGCTATAAATTCATGGGGTTACTGCAATAGCAGCATCAGCATCAGCATCAACATCAAGCTATGTATTATGGTTTAATTTTGGTCATACATAATTGCTGTATTCAATTACGACTTCATAATTCACAGGCAACGCCTTTGTTCTAAGTACTAACTGACCAGCATCCAAAATTTGTATATGTGTCTATGTTCGAGTATCTGTATGTATGTGTGTGTAATCCTTACAATTACCTGGGCGTTAGTGATGCAATCAGCACAGTATCGACGTCCCAAGTGCCTGAACAAGTTCATGCATCTTGATTAAGCGATCATTATGTAAAGCAGCGCCTCAAAGCACGGGTATTCAAAGTAAAGACACAATTGTTCCATTGTTGGTTAACATGTTAGCTAATTAGAGGCTACAAATTAACTGAATTTAGCATGTTTTGAATCGATTACAAAAGGAGAAGTGAGCATCGCATGGAAAGAGATTATACTCCGTACTTACTTGGAGATAAAACTTATAAAATAGTTTGTTAAACAACCTAAAAGTCAGTGCAAACTTAAGGAACAAGCTAATACGGAACACTTTTTAACACAAGTAGATATTAAATAGTTTGTTAAACAACTTTGGAGTGAGAACATAACCTAATGTTATGGCATGTGTTGAAATATAAATAATTGTTGAAATTGTTTAAATTTGGTATACTATAAATCAGCTTAACAAGAAAAATAGACCTAAATTTCAGCTCTTTCTATCGAAATCCAATATTTTGTTGTTTAATTTCGTATTTTTATACAATTTAAAAACTGTTTTCGACAGCTGCCATGAAAAAATAAAATATATTTTAGGTAAACGATTTTAGTCAGGCTGTAAGAAACAAATTGTAATTCAATTCATTGACAAAGTGCGGATTAAATAGAAATTGACAAATATTCAATTCACTTCAATTTCTCTTGACAGCTTAAACAAATGTTTGCCATTTTCAAGCAGATGTTTTTTTGTTTATTTGCAAAAACATTTGCAAATCGTATTGGAAAAGCTGTTCAGGTTTATTTATTTTATTTATTTATAATAGATTCAAATCCAGAACTAGTTTGTGTTATTCTTCTCAGCCATAAGCTCAAGGCTCTTAACGTGGGTAAGACAAGGAGCATTTCCATTAAGTTTGCAACTAATTACGTGCAAGTTGCTTAAGCTCCCTTGGCAAATGCCACACACAACTTGACAGTCAACAACCCAGCGACAACAACAACTACAACCCACAAGAGCAACCAGTTCGTCAGACCCATAATACAATATAATTACTGTAAAAATCAGAACTGACAAGAGCAAAATGTTATAAGGGTGCTCACTCGACAACGCAAAGAGAACGAAAGAGACAGCGAGTGGGGAAGGCGAAGAAAGTGAGACAGAAATAGAAGCGAGAGTAGGAAGAGGGAAGAGGAAGAACCCCACAATAGTGCGTAAATCTTGACGCCTTTAAGCAGACCCCAAGCCCAATTGACAATGACATTTTGTCGTCATTATTGTGTCCCTGTTGGCTATAGGGGACCTAAAGGAAGCATTCTGCAAACAGCAGTGCTCGACTTCTAGATACCCTTAACTAATTGTTTGTTCTTCTAAACAAGATTATATAAGTAATGAAAATATAATTATAGTCGGAAATTTATTATCTAATATTATTATTTATAATTAATTTAATTTAATTTAATTAATTTATATATTGAAAGTATTTAAAAAATAATGCTATTCTTATGTCTTATATATTTTTTTACCCATTTAATCAGGCATATAAATATTTTTAAATGAGCATGTAGTCTTAGCTTAAACCAGTTAAGGTACAACCCGGATTAAAGTATCTGCTTGCTATAGCCATTGCCATCTAGCTTAGCATACCCCATTACACATGCAGTTTAAGATTCTGGGTATAATGTGATAGAGGAGAAGTGAGAAAGAGCAGAAGGAGTCAACACGACATTGGCAAGAACAAGGAACTTGATTCGCGCCGTGCAGGCAATTACAGAAATTAGCTTTCGTTTTTAATTTATTAGCGCCATTGTGCGTGCTTCTAATGGCGACAGGCGACAAACGAGAGGCGACACTCGACAGTTGAAAGCCAGTAAATGGCAATGGCGAATTGCTATTGCTGTTGCTGTTACTGTTGCTGTTGCTGCTGGCTTGAGTCGCATTGCCAGTTGTTGCCATTGGTAAGACAAATGCCTTGACTGCTGTCGCTTCAAATTAATGTGCATATAACTTACGCTTTAAGTGAAGCTCTCTCTCTCACTTTGGGGACTCTCATTGGGGATCTATCGTTTGGGGCTGCCCATTAAGATTGCAGCACTTTGTTTGAAGGGCTCATGCATTTTAAAGTTTTATGGCGTTCGCTTCAAACTCATATGGCATGTGCAATAAAGTGTGCACATTGTTAAACATTCATGATGATATAACAGTACTCAAAAAATACACACACACACACACACACACACACACACACACACACACACACACACACACATATATATATATATACACTCACTCACCCTCGGCATATGCATACAAGAGTTTGTGCATCGTTTTCGACAAGCTGCAACAGCCAATACCAAAGCAATATTTACTGAGCATGCAAATGGCAACATAATTGAAACAAAATGTGTGCAAGTTCCAAAAAATAACCTCAATTGGGGGCATGCCTCACGGCTAAGCCAGCTAAAGGCAAAAGTGTTGCCTACTTTTTGGGGCAAAACGTTTGTGGGGCGATGACAAAGTTGTCATGTTATTTATTAATCGGTCGCGGTAGATGTAAAACAATTAATAAAGAGCACTTAGTAAGGAGAAGGCAACATTGCATGAAGCTGCTTTTTGGGGCATGCCACAGTTGATGATGTTGCTGCTGTGGAAACCATTTGTAAGGGGAGCTTTGCCTAGGTGTTTGTCAGGTTGTTGTTGCTGCTGCTAACCATAAACTGCGCATTAGTGTGATTGCATAACATTTACACACACACACGAGCATAAAAAGACGCAAACACACAGGCACATACACACACACACACACACACCGACGCATATAAGCAACCGAAAAATCCCGTAAACCAAAAGCGAACCAAAAACCGAAATCCTTATGTATGTGCAGCTGCTGCGGCTACGTGCTATATCCTGTTGCCTGCCGCCTGCATCCTGCGCAGCAATTCTTCAGTTATCCTCTAAAAAGTTTGCACGATGGCAGCAAAGGCAGCAGCAGAAGAAGCAAGCGGAGCAGAAGCAGCACCCACAAATTTTCAGCTACCGTGAGGGAATGAGAGAGAGAGAGTCAGAGACGGAGAGAGAGAGAGTCGTTGATAATTTAAGTCGGAAATTTCAAGGAAACAGCTCTCGCACGTAATGCTTAGAACAAGACGTATTTGCGCACACACACACACACACAAACACGCACACACGCACGTAAATTGCAATTACAACAAGTGCAACGACAGCAACAACAGCAACAAAAACAGCAACTGTAATCAAAGCCAAAGAACACTAAGCAAAAATGTTGAACAAAACTATGAGAATGCAATTATGGAAAAGACAATGCCAACAATTGCTGGCATGGGAGTGTGATTGAGAGGGATAAGTGCGAGGGAGGAAAGTGTGTTCTACCTCCGTAAGGCAAATAAAAATACACAATTCCATGGCACAGTCTGTCGTAGAAGTTTACAGACTGCAAAGTTGTGCTTGGCTGTCAAACAAACCGAAAATGAAATCATTGTCAATTCATAAAAGTGATGCAAAAATTGTACAAATTGCATTTACATATGCTGCAACAACACTCCAAGGCAAACTCACACATACATAGTAGCCAAACAAATGCACACACTAACACAGACACACACACACATATGCAGACAGTTAGTAATAGCAGCAGTGGGCCATTACTTCGGTCATTATGTTTCATTTGTAGCGGCGCCGCTTGACATACATGCACAGCACAGCTGCAAGCGGGGAGGGTGAAGCGAAGAGCATAGAGAGAAATAAGAGGAGGCGATGTGGTAGAGAGGTCAGCTTAAGGGAAACCCAGACGGTGGCAAATGCCTGGGGCTAAGCCCCCCAAAACAGCCATGTCGTTTATTTAAGATGACAGTAGCAGAGCAGGGTACAATCCTGTTGCGGTCAAGTGTGCAAACATATTGCAGGCACCGTGCGACTGCATCTGTCTCTCTCTCTCTCTCTCTCTCTCTCTCTCTCTCTCTCTCTCTCTCTCTCTCTCTCTCTCTCTCTCTCTCTCTCTCTCTCTCTATCTCTCCCTCTCTGTTTGTGTGCGTGTCTGTGTGAGCATTTGTCGCAAGTTGACCTTGTTTTTACATTCGCAAACGTAATTGACATTTATTAATTGGAAAACAATAATTTCAGTGCTTCTCTTTCTCTTCACCAACTCCCCTCTCCGTCTCCCTCTCACACACATACACATCTCTGGCAGCTGCCAGGCGGCTAGACGAGACCGAAATGCTGGGAGCGTAAACAGGTTTTGGCTGATTGCCAAGTGGCATGCTTTGTTGTTATGATGATTTATGAGTTGAGCTCGAGCGACGATCAAGCGGCTGCAAGTGCTGCTTCCTTATGCAGACAACGATTAAATGCCATCATCAGCACAGAACACCGAGCCCATCACATCACATGCAGCGATACATTGAGAGAGAAAGAGAGTGAGAAAAAAGCGTTGAAAAGTTGCGCCAGCTGCGCTTTTGCTGCCCATTAAAAGCTGTCAAATTTTAATGTTTTACATGGCAGGCTCAAAGTGCCAGCCAGCCAACCAACCAAACAACCTTTAATAACAGCAACAGCAACAACAACGGCAATGACAACAATGTTGTAACAACATAATCAGCTTGTGCCGCCTGTTCATGGCACCTGTCAGGGGCTGGGACAGACAGCACTCTATCTCTAGCCGCGTCCCATAAACATTAAAAGCACATAGTTTGCATGAAGCCCACTATGTTAAAATAGAGAAAGAGAGGGGAGAAAGCTTTAAAATAGTAGTGGCCGCGTGTCCTCCAAGCGGGCAGAGTCAAAGTCAGAGCCAGAGCCAGAGCCAGAGCTAGGACTGAATACGAATACGGGGGAATATGTGTAACGCAGTCCCAACACGCGATAAATTCATTAAAGAGCTTCCTGCATAGCAACTGAAATCTGCCTGACATGTCTCGCGGGCAACGTAAAATACGTCACACACACACGCACACACACACACACACAAAGAAAGAAAGAGATAGACAAAGAGGAGAGTGAAAGAGTGAGATGGCAGCGAAAAAGCATTGCATACTTTCAAGCACGTTTATAGATTAACACATTTTTACTGCTGAATGTACTAATAAGGCAAGCATTTCCACTTTGAGTTACCCCCAGGAGATAAACCCACAGTGTCAGCACCAGCAGCGAGTCGCTATCACACACAGACACGCACACACACACACACACTAGCGCAAACTCCGTTGCGTATGTGTATGTATTTTCAAAATTTATAACGCCAGCAACAATAAAAAAGAAGGCGCAATTGGGAGTTTTCCAGGTGTAGGAATAATGTTAACAAGAGCAAACAATGTGAAAATATTTCATACACTGTGTGTGTTGTTGCTTCTCTTGCTGTTGCACAGGTAGTCAGACCCTTATCCCCTTTAGGCCCGCTCTTTCCCCACTTCGCGCGCAGGCAGTGAGCCAACCAGTGAAATGGCAAACATTGAGGGAATTCTGGCTCTCGTGTCTGCTTGCCAGCTGCTTCTCGCTGCTGAGCTGTTGCTTTGCTGCTTCTGATATCAAGTCTGGCAATCGAGCTCTGGGAATGTAGACAAATACACACACGAATATATATATATACATACAGACACACTCAATGGCAGGTACGTGCCTGGCACACGCTGCTAGATCGCGGCAGCTGCTCCAGTGGCTTCAGCTGTTAGCCTTCTTCATCGTCATCGTCGTCGTCGTCGTCCAGCACTTGGCCGCGTCTCCGTATCAGTTTCGACAGGCAGCAGACGGCCAGCGGCAAGCGGAAAGCGGCATGCAGTAGGCAACAGACAGCAGCAATACAAATAGGAAATATATATCGCGTCGTCGTGTAATTGTAATTACCACTGCAATGTGGACTTTTGTTTTGTATGCTTTACCTTGCCTAGCGAACATTGGCTTCTTCTCCAGATTAAATTACTGTTTAAATATTATCTGAGCTTGTTGCTTTAACTTGCCTCTTGCCCCGTTTTTTCGCCAAATTCAGCAAGAGTTATCGCTGCAGAAACTTTCCCTGCATGTGCATGCGGCAAATACTTTGAGTGCAACCAAACACGAATTCAACCACAACTCTGGCTCTGTTTTGCGGCCAAATCCAAACTTCAATGAACTAAAAATGTATGGAAGCAGAATTTATCGTAGTCTAAAATTAACGTGCGAAGTTCTAACAACAAAATGTATAGAAAAGTGTTATATGACATAATAAGTATACGCAGAGTATGCTGTATAGAGTACTTAACTTATCGTATGAATGATTCGCGTATTTTCTCATAAAGTTCAATAATAGCTCAAGTTAGAGAAAAAAAATGGTTAATATATAATACTCTATTCAATTATTAAATTTTTACATAAGTATTTACCGTAGTTTGTAGAATTAAATAGTTTTTTGTATCGTCGATAACGTTGTTGGCAAATCTCAACATTTATATTTATATTTTCATTTATTACTTGAATTAATTATTCAAAATGAAATGAGCTGTGCATTCACAAATCATCTTGATGGAATGCAAAATAATAATAAATATCATATTTAAGTTTCTATAAAAGTATTTTCAACATAATTGTAAAAATAACTGATAAATTATTTGCATTGTTTAAACATTGCGAAATGTGTTACTAAATGCCTGCTATGAAATGTTGATAGCCGCCATTCCCATCGATTCAAAAAAGCAAATAAATAAATGAAAATACGAACAAAAGAAAATGAGAGAATGAAAACTATAAATTGAAATTTAAGGCAATAAAACATCACGGTTGAGTTTGCTGCTTGGCAGCTCAACAGTGCTCGGTAGCTCAGCAAAGTGTTTATTAATGCAATCATGTACGCATAAAAATCTCAATTTAATTCAATCGATTTATATTCGTGGTGCTGGATTTTGGTTTGTATTTGAATACAAATAGCAAATTGTAATGGCACAGTCTTGGATTCGGGTTAACGAGAACGCAATGAGTGTATCCTATGCATTCTGGTGCGAGTCCTTTTCATGTCATGCCGCTCTATACCAACTACATAGTCTGATGAATTTGTTAAATTCAGAACGTGACTGACGCAATGATTGTACACGTCTCAGCTCTGACTTGAAGCAGCCATAACTAAGTGGCACTATATAAGTGAAATAAGAGGCAGCTGATGGAGATAGTAATAGGGACTGTGTCCCTCTCTAACTCTTCGTCCTTTTCCCCTCTTGGTTCCCTTGAACAAACAGTTGAGCTAAGCACGAGAACAGTTGGCACTTTTAAGTCATTTGCTTCGTTCGAACTCAATTCAAAATGTGGCCATCAAGTCGAATGGGCACTCAATCAAAGTAGAAAGCCAGCTAAAGCAGCTGACGACGACGTTTCTCCAACTCGAGAGTGTGTTGAATAGGAAAGAGGACCACGAAGGTGGGGTCAACTTTTGGCAGGCAGCTCGCGTACGGCAAACAGTTTTGCCAGACAGTCTTTAAAAAAAGGAAAAGCCACCGCAGCGACATGCATATGGAACAGGACACAGCACAGAAAACACTCAGTACAAAGGACACAGGACACCACTAGCTGAGCTATTAATGTGCAGGCCAGAGGCACATCAGTGCTGCATACACGTATCGAGGATCTGCCCGGCGAATTCGTGACAGCCAAAGTGCGGCTTTGGCTAAGCCATTACACGCCTCGTGTTGAGTTACAAAAAAAAAAAATAGAAAACAAACAATACAAAAAACAAACGAAAAATAAACAAAAAACAGAGAAAAAAACATTATTTCTGTTCTGTTTTTTTTGGTTCTTCCAAACGGTTTGGCGCTCCATTTGGAGCAGCCGTCAAATAGTTGACGCGTAAAGCGCGACATGTGCAAAATTTGTGCTCCGTGCGAAGCAAAACTCAACTTTGGCATTGGTTGCACATCGATTTTTATGTATTTTCTGTCGATTTTTTTGTGCTTTTGTGTGGGGGCTTAGCTAGGCAACGGTCGGCGGTGGGAGATTGTAGCCATTTGCCATATTGTAAATTATTTAAAAATGATTTATTGTAAGTTTGTTTACACTTTGCAATGCGGTTGCATATGCAGCAGCTGTGCGCTGTTGTAAATATTTCATAGCTTTCGCTCACTCACAAAATGTCAGAGAGCAAAAAACCAGAGCACAAATCTATTGTGTTTTCATTTGAATTTAATATTTTATATTGCCGAGCCGTTCGCAGCAGTTCCAGCTGCAACAGGGCAATAGAAGTCGTCTTAGAATGGCTAAAAGATACCCTGTAAGCCATATGAACGGATTAACATAGGACATTTGAAGAGAAGTATATGAGTATGAAGAAGAAGTATTTATGAGTTTTATGAGTTAAGCGGATGTGCATACCCTTTTACTTAGCATTCACAGGGTATCAGCAGAAGAATTGCAAAAGCTATTGCAGAAATTGCAATCGCAATCGCAATTGAGTTTGCCTTTGCGGTTTGGCAGCAACTGTAAATATATTTACGCTGCCAGATGTGTGTGGGTGTGCCTGTGTGTGCATGTGTGTGTGTGTGTTTATGTGTTTATGCAAGCTTCCGAGTGTTGTGACATGTCACTTGCATGGCCTGCCATTAAAAGTTTAACCTATAAATGCCTGCTTTGCGGTTTTGCACTGTTTGTCCAACAACAAAATGAACAGCAATCAAAATGTTGTTATTGTTATTGTTGTTCTTGCTCTTGTTATTGTTGGTGTTGATTGATTAGGTTGATTGAATAATGCAAGACCGCAAGACACCTGGCAATCGAGAATGTGAATGAATATACTTCAATATATATGGGCCATTTTTTGAGGGCAACTCGCAAGCAAAACGATAAACATCAATTGTCGCCCCTAAAACTTGAATTTATGGCCACACGCGCTGTAAATTGTATATTGTCCAGGCATTGCCACAACTATAAATCCCAATGTAGACGATGGGCCGGAACGGAATTGAACCCAAATATTAACACACGCAATTAAAATTCGACAACATTTTGTGCCTCCATCGACAAAAATCCACTGCCCGAAAGCTGAGAGCCTAAAGTTGACCCTTTTCCAAGCCATTGAATAGATTTCTGGCACACAAAATGGTCACAAACAAAAGAGAGACAGAGAGAGAAAGAGAGGAAGACAGAGAGAGATAAGGAGAGGGGAAAATGGCAACCGGAAAATGGTCGCTGCTCTGATTGGGCAATGGATTACACATTGTGATTGGAAAATCTATGATGATCATTAATAAAAACAAGACGACATTGTCGAAACTGCCAAACAATAACAAACGTAGGCTCTAATCAGGCACTCGAAAATGGCCAAAACGAGCCAAAACGTTGCTTAATTCAAATGCAGATGCTTCATATTATCCTGGTGCTAGTGCTCCTGGTCGTGGTCTTGCTCCTGCTTCTCTATATGATTTTGGTTTTGCTTTATTGCCCAGTATCTCATGCATTATGCGTACCACTTTAGTCCTTGTAAATATTGTTTTAATATCTTGTCGAGCAGCAGGCTCCACTCACAGTCTCTCACTCTCGCTGTCTCTACCGCCTTCTCAAATCACACAATTCCCGTTGCTCTCCCCAGCCCATCTCGGCAAGGTGACATGCACACATTCTCGGAGCTTTCTTCGTCTTGAAGCCTTGGCTGCTCGGTTGGCTGTGTTGTTGGCTCTTGGCTGTTTTCTTACTGCTTTCATTCCAGGCTAAACTTTGTGCAACAAACAATGCTTCATTATAAGCTTGAACGCAGAGGCCAGAGGTGATAAGCCCTGCCAGAGTCAGGCAAGCAGCCAACCAACGAGCCAACCAGTCAGATTCAGGCAGCCTTCTACCAACTTCTTGTATAAACTTCACTTTATGCTTTTGGCTTGCTCACACACACACTCAGACACACATACTCAGACAAACACACATACTTGGTATTTGCTTGTACTTTGTATGAAATTTTACGAATATTTCATAATATGAGTTATGGGTGTATATGTGAGAGGGTGTGTATGTGTGTGAGTGTGTGAGTGAGCCCGTTCTGCCTGTCGTGTCGCAACGTATCGCATGTTTTGTCAGACGAAGTGGCTATGCAAAGACAAACAAACAAAAACATAACAGCAACAGCAACAGCTACAGCAACGACAACAACAACAACAACGACAACGACACAAACAACATTGCACAAAAATGTTGTCAATCAACGTTGAAGAAGATAACAAGTTACACAAAGACTAAAGACAAAGACCTGAAAGAGTGAATGCCATTGAAGTCTTAACTTACAGCATTTCAATTGTCAACCAACAATTTAACTTTAATATCCTTAATTTATAATTTAGTTTTAATTTATTTCATTTATAATAATAATCTCTACTTCTTTAACCAACTTCTACAGTCGGCCACACAATATTTTCGTGTTTCTCCATTAATGTTTTGCCCCGAAGCATTAAAAGTTTTTAGCTTATTTAATCACTTTAAATTTTGTTTTCAATAATAAATTTAATTTGCAAATCCTTTGAAATAAATATTAAACTTTTTCTGTTTGTAAAATTATAAAAGGAATAATTTAAATTATTTTTTCAATTTTATAGTAACTTTATAGTTTATTATAAATTCTATGGGTGATATAAAAAAAATCATTTTATAGCCTTTGGTGCAGTTGAGCTACATTTAAACAGGCGAGCAATAAAAGCTCTTTCCGATTGAAGCAAATTAATGAAAGCATTAAAAATAATCAGCTCTGAAGCGGGAAGAAAACAAATGTGACAGAAGTTGCTCCCTGCCAGCCACACACAAACACACCCACAACACACACATACTCGCGCATATGTAAACAGTAGCCACATTTCAATTTTCAGCATGTGCCATGTAATTTGCCTGGATAATTTATATGCATGCCGTGCGTATAGAAGAAAGATGCTCCCACTACAGCAAGAGAGTCAGCAAGAGCAAGAGTAAGAAGAGCAGCTTCCGTTTTGGGTTCAGGGTTCAGTTTCAGTTTCAGTCGCGAGGCTTCGAGTGCGAAATGAAATAAATTTTGCAGCATCATTTAAGCTTAATTAAGACGCCAACCGCAAGCGGCGACGCGCCAGCTCGAACATCGAGACCACAATAAGGACGACGACAAAAGCCTCGCGCAATGCACTGCGCAGCACATAAATAAATGAGTAACTGAGTGGTTGAGTGGTTAAGTGGTTGCTAGCAAATACGAATAGCGAATGGCAGAGGTACCACATGCATATTGGAGTGGCTGTCAGCATAAGCGTCCAGTTTAGGAATGGTATCGAGGCGCTGCCCCCGACATCTCATCGAGCAACTCAATTGGTTTGGGGTTCATTTGATTTCCAGCGAAGTCACGGTGCCACGCATAAAACAGCTTAGACAATGTCAAAAGGCATCATTATTCATGCTGGCGTGCACAG
Source organism: Drosophila funebris (assembly GCA_018901825.1). NCBI lineage: Eukaryota > Metazoa > Arthropoda > Insecta > Diptera > Drosophilidae > Drosophila > Drosophila funebris. Next base: position 6,774,298 of record JAEIFK010000688.1, read on the forward strand.
GATGACGACAACAGCATTAGTTGGAGCATCGTCAGCATATGTCCAATTCCAGCTCCACGTGCAATCCAAATTGTGCTCGTCATGTTGCATTAGCAGGAAATTAATGGTATTGAGGTAGGGAGGCATTTACAACTAGTAGCTTCAGGCAGCTCAATTTTTGGCGCCGCATGTTGATTTTTAATTACTCCCCCCACTCACACACACACACACACACACACTCACGCCCCTACACACACACTTGCACACACAGACAGCCGACGTCAAAGAGGGTAATAATGTGTGCCGAAATTTACTACAACTACAAATTCAATGCCATAAAATACAATTAAATGCGTCTCGAACTTGAGCCTCCTCCATAAGCAGGCAATCAGCAGCAAGCATGAAAATTCATTGAGCTACGGGTTCAAAGTGTTGCACATTACGCATCATTTGAGGCACAATATCAAATTCCCGATCCCCAAAAAGTAAACCAATTTATAAATGCGACAACAGCAGCTGATGGACGCAAAGATACTCTTTCGAACAGCTTAAGAAGAAACAGAATTACACGTCTACTTAATATAAATTCAGTTTTAAATTGTCAAAACTGTTTGAGAATTATATGCGCATAATGAGCTGATACTTTAATTTCTTGCTTTAACATAGAGAAAGTAAAGTCTGCATATACTGGTTTGGCTTACAGGGTATATACGAAATATGCCAAAATAAAAGCGTGAAAATTGCAAAAGTTTTCTTAATTGCTCCATGCCTCTGACTTTGCCTCCTCTTCTGTCTCCCCTTCCCCTCTGGCCATTCCAATCTCCTTCCTCTTTCACATGCTCGTCACAAATTAAACGCAAGTATGCAAAGTCATTGTATGAGAAAGCGAACGTCTGTAAGTGGGCGTGCCCAGCCTCTGTAATGATTAAGCAAACACTCAATCACCCATGCCTTTATATATACACACACACACACAAAAGCACACACATACATAAATAGACATAAGCGCCCACACAAGGGTCTGAAATGAAGCGTATTCAGCTGTGGCAATTGAATCATTTTTGCCAGTGCTTAATGCCCATCAGATTTCGCTTGACTTTAAGAATAGTTTCAGTACGTTTTTGTAATGGAAATATTTACAAAATCCGTAGCATACTTTTATGGGCAGCTGCATTAAATGTGTATGTAGTATTTACTCGAAATTTGTGCAACTTTGTGTGTATGGCACAGACATTAAGCATATTAAGCTTAAGCATCTATCATGTGTATGCCACGCCCTCCTTTCCGGTCTGTCTCCCCCAATGACGCCCTCAATTCATGCATGCAAATGCGCGTCATATGCTGGTAACCTTTTGTTTAATGAAGCCGAAGTTGTAGGGCGGTCATATTTGTGCGTCTGTGTGTGTGTGTGTATTGTGTGTGTGTGTATGTATGACTAAAGGCGTGCATCTGGAAAAACAGTTTTCGAATGAATGCAAGTTTTAATCCTTGAAATATGATTTGAGTGCAAATATTTTGCATAACCATGAGCTCAACTCTTCCACACAAACACAAATTTGTAGGGAGAGAGAGAGGGAGAAGAGGTGCATTCGCATGTGGTTAGCTTACGTGGGTGTGGCAATTTATGTGTGTATGTGTGTGTGTATGTGTTTGTGTGTGCCTCGTGATGTAAGCAGTGACACAATTTCGTTCTTTCTTGTGCGTATGTGTCCGTGTGTGTACTTGTACTTGCCAACCGCAAACACTTCACTCGCTTGAAGGCTGCTCACCGTGCCAGGCTGCTAGGCCAGGCCAACAGTCCAACGGTTGCCACAACCCATTCTCATTCTTATTCTCATTCCCATTCCCTATCCCAATCTCAATGCATTCATTTTGCAGCTGTCTGCGGTTTTCAAATGCTTTTTGCTCCATCCTTCACCCTCTGAACACTTTGCCATTTGAAGCTGCCCTTACATTTTCAGTGGTTCATTTCTAAATTGAAACTAAAGAGTTGCCAGTGGCTACTAGTGGTGCTGGCGGTGGTGTTGCTGCTACAGCGGCCACTTGCGGGCCACCTTTTGACCCAACCTCTGGCTTGTGGATTTAATGAACAAAGTTTTTTCCTTCGGTCGCATCAAGTCGATGACAAAATTCTGGCGATATCCTCGACCCTGACGAATGCATTCAAAATTCTTGCCGGTCCTCTTGCTGTTTTTGTTACTCTTCTCCATTTATGACCATTCACTTTTACATTTCTTGCTTAAATTGTTTGCCTCTCGCGAACGAAAAAAATGTTCTGCGCTGAAATAAATTCTTTTTTATTAGCTGCTCCACTTTTGCAGCGAGTTTTTAATATTTTTGCAGTACGAGAGAGAGTTAAAACGAGACTTAAAACTCTCACACACACACACACATACACAGGGGGGAAAGGGATGAAATTCACACATAACGACTGACGAACTGACACACTGACTGACATATGCCGAATTCCGTCTATTTGCTAGATTTGACTTTTTCGCTCTAAAATACGTTTCTCGTTTCCATAAATTGCCAGCTTTTTTTTTGCCTCTCAAAATGTTACAGAGTGCAAAGGTTTTTTTAAATACTTTAATTCAACTAGTTATTTTTTCAATTTCTTTTAATTGCTAACAAAAGGTAAATAAATGATGTTTTTCATATAAAAAGTGAATAATATATGGCAAGTCATGAGCTTAACGAATAATTAAATGATATTTACCATAAAGTAATATTTGAAAACAAATCTTTTAGTATTATTCATATATATAAATACAATTTAAAGTTTGTTTTAACAACTTTGCTTTGCTTTTTCATTTCGAAAACTCGTTGCAGATATGACAAATGGCGGCGTACATGGACCCATGGAAGGCTACAACTCGTTAGATGAAATGACAACAACGCCAGCCATGGCGCCCACAATGCCCACCGCTGCGTATACGCATCCCAAATGGATGGAACCATATTTTGATCCCTCAACGCCGCGCAATGTGACCGCCCTCATGGGCAAATCCGCGTATCTCAGTTGCCGTGTGCGCAATTTGGCCAACAAAACGGTGAGTGGATATGGCAGGTGGCTAACAAACTTTTCGCTCGTTCGTGACGATCCGCTTAGTCTTTAAAGTTTTTGACATTACCCCACACTCAATTTCCCATTCTACCTTGCTTTCATCTGTTAGCTTATTCTCTCTTGCGCTCAGCTTTCTGTTGTCGCTGCTGTTGTTGTTCAGTTCGTTGATTTGCCAACCTGGTCGTCAGAGTCGCGTTGCCAAAATGTAATTCCCTTAGCATGACTGCAAAATTTTTAATTAGTTACACGCCCACCCCACCACTTTTTCCGTTGATTTCTTTTTCTTTACTTTTACTTATACTTTTGCTTCAGCATTGTCTGCGACTCGCCCTGTGCCTTGTTGGGGGCCTAGACAGTAAACCTTTTCTTGGTGCCAACTTTTGGCCCAGTCTGCGACCTGCTAGCTGCGAGTTGCGAGCTGCGGCCTCCGAGCCGCGACCTGCGACCTATGAGCTGCGTCCTAAGTCCTAAGTCGGCATTAAGTTGTTTTCTTTTCTCAAATTTAGCAATTTTTGTATTCTGTCCTGTAAACGCGACTGTTATTGCAATTGTTTTCCTTTGTTTATCTGCTTTAATTGCGACTCTTTCCTTGCGTTGCCATCTAGTCAGAAGACAGGCTGACAATCGAGTTGAAACTGATATTGATTTGCACTGCAAGATACCCTGTGTTTGCTTAACTAGTATCAGTTGTAAGCAGCTCAAGCGTAAGAAACAATTTCTTGTGTTTAATTGAAATTACTTACTTATTAACACAGCATGCTTCGTATGTGTAATTCGGCATAGGGTATTATCAGCTCCACTTGTTTCTTTCAGCAATATATTTATGTGCTTATACGAATGCTGGGAAACACTTGGCAACATTTTTTATTTGATATTCTTTGAAACATTTAATTAGCACAGAGGCTGTCGTGCCTTGTTCTATACTCTTTCGCTGAGGGTATTTATATTATTTGGTGAAATGTGTAACGCAATTATTTCAGTAGATTTGAAGTCTAGAAGAGTATATTGCATTTCATCTTATCTTGTTTCTGTGATGTCAACTATCAGTCTTAAATTATTAGCCCATCAGCCAATTGTTTTACGTTTAAACTCAAGTAGATAACGAATGAATAATTTGTTTATTATATAGAAATATGCCCAACAAAACTACAGTTGAGATAAGAAATAATAAAATTACTTGGACTGCAAGTGTATTTAATCATTGGGCTTTCATGCTTTGTTTTATATTCTTTTGAACAATTTAAATGAAATGTTGAACTGTCAGAAACGGGCCGTCTGGGTGTGACAATTTTTATCGGCGTGTGGCAACATTTTTAATATGCGTGACAGACAAGTTTATGAATAATTAGGCAAGGCAAAAGTGTTGCACAGCACGATTAATCACAGTGGCGCCACGCAAACTCTAACAGCACGTGCTTCGCTGCCCCCGGGGTGCAAGTGGCGAGCTAGAAAAGGGAGAGCGGAGGATGGGGAGTGTCGCAGTGGCAAATGAGCTTTTGGTGGAAAAGATTCGAACGCTCATTAACAAACAATGCCAGAGCACGCGGCGCAAAAGGCAAACAAACAGGACTCCAAATGCCAAAAACCAACAAACTTTCAGCACGCGCCGTGCTACCAAGGCACTTGACACAAATTCGCCAACAGCAGGCACAGCAACAGGGGGAAGAGAGGGAGACAGAGAGAGAGAGAGAGAGCGAGCAGCAGGAGAAGTAGAAAGAGTTGAAGGATTTGCAGCTTGCAGTTGCAGCAACTTTTAATTTCTTGCCAACACACAAAAGCAGCGACGAGTGGCAACTGGCAGCGGGCAACGCTGCCTGCCACACACATCAGCGACAACGACGATGCACTCAAGCGGGCTGGTGGGGGCGGGGCGCGTTTTTAACAGCCACGACCATGCCCCCCATAGGGAGCCGCTACAGGGATGTTGCACACTTTCAATTGCATTTAAGCGCGAAATTATTTAAACAATTTCAGGGAAATTGCACTTGCCGCACGCGTCAACAGCACTTGGGGCAGTCCGAGTCGAGAAAACCAAACACCAAACCGAAACGAACTCAGCAGGACATGCTGAGTGTGCATATGTGTGTGTGTTTGTGGTGTATCTGTTGTGTGAGTGTTTGGGAGTAGGGGTTTATGCTGCTAATATGCCAGGGGTAGGGGGACGAGAAAGATCTGCAAGGGAATTGCTACCATCAGGGATACCGCTGAACGATTCCACATTGTTGTTGTTGTCGCTGTTGTAGCACTCTTGTTGTTGTTGTTGTTGTTGTTGTTGTTGTTGTTGTTGGTGCACAGTATGCACTTGTTAATTACACTTTAATTTGTTGCGTAAAATGTTTGTTTAATGGCAGCCCCTGTCGACATGTTTTTCACACTTTTATACACTCATTGCGGTCCACATGCGGTGCACAAAACTGCCAAACTAAGGTTCCCTCAGAGAGTATATATATACATGTGTGTGTGTGTGCGGGTGTGTGTGTTGGCCGATGTTAAGGCCATTGTTTAGTATGCAACAACATTTCGTATAATTAAACGCACGCACCAAAATGTGCCACGCCCAGTCAAAATAGGGAGGCAAGTTGCTAGTTTTATGCACTTGTTGTGACTGCCAAGTGCGATAATTTTGCATTTACATTTGGCTTAATAACTTGTGCATATCAAGTGTCAGGCAGAGATGTCTAAAGAGAAAGATAGACACAGAGAGAGAGAGAGAGAAAGAGCAGGAGTGCAAGGGCGTAAGACTGGGTGTGTGTGCAGCTTACAAAGTTCTGTCTCAGCGCTGCAACTACTTAAAAAGTTTGTTATAATTAAGCAAAAGCTAAACTCAACTCAAAACTCACCAGCAGCGAACCAGGCAAAACGAGCCAACCACCGATCCACTGAGTCGCACAAACAACCGCCAACCCTACCAACTAACAGCACCACAAAAACCAACATCAGGAGGTGCAGCACACAAAATGCGCTCGGATTTCTTGAGGATTACAGTCTCCCCACCGTAAACTTGTCAAATTCAAGCAGTTCATGCGTGTGCCACATCATGTTGCTCATACGTCACGTACGCCAAGTTGCAAGAGTTACCCGGTCCGCCATTAACAATACGAAAACGAGAGAATACGCGATGAATGCTATCCTGATTAATCGCTGTAAGCCACCAAAAAGGGACCGACATGAGCAACTCATTCGATTTTGATGGCAATGCGACAGCCATTCGTTTTTCAATTGCTGCATTTTTAATGCCAGCTCTTTGCCCCTGGCCATAAACAGAGAGATTTTATGTGGGGATGCTCTGTTTTGTTTTCCTCTTATTCTTAAATTTGAAGAGAGTATGATTGACTAGCAAGAGATGAAGAAATTTAATCGGAATTTAGGTGTATCCACGTTTTGTATAGTTTCCTTAATTTACAGAATATCTGACTAGCCTGGCATTCATCAAAAGTCTATTCACATCACCTTTGGTAACATTTGATTGACATTTTGTGCAATTTGTTTGTTTGTTTCGCTCGTTGCAGGTATCCTGGATACGCCATCGAGACATTCACATACTGACAGTAGGCGGCTACACATATACATCCGATCAGCGGTTTCAGGCCACACATCATCAGGACACCGATGACTGGACGCTGCAGATAAAATGGGCACAGAAACGAGATGCGGGCATGTATGAGTGCCAGATATCAACGCAACCAGTTCGCAGTTATTTCGTTCGTCTCAATGTTGTCGGTGAGTGTGAGTTGAAGTATCTGAGTTTCCAGCTTGAGTTCGAGTTACAACCATAGACATCCACATCGAGCATTGGCTTCGGCTTCAGCTTCAGCTTCATAAAAAAATCAACCATTTGTCGCAAATAACAAAGGCAAAGGACACTTGCCACGAAGGCAAGCAAAAAAGTTGTTGAGCAAATAAATTACATACAGCAAACGAGTGAGCAACACGCACTACAAGGACTACATGGATAAAAGGAGGAGAGCACGAAAGGAGGGCAAAGAACTTGCTTTTTATACGACAATAATTTCATTTTATCTCGTAGTTTATTATTCTACAGTGTCAGGCCAGCAGGCCTCCTCCAGCCATCTCCAGTCTCCTTCAGCCTCCTACCTAGGCACAGTTTGCTTTTCAAACTGCGTTTCTGCCTCGTTTTAACAACGTTTTTCACATTCACATTCTCATTCTTCTTTCCTTTCTTCTCTTCTTGTGCTCTATCTTTTTTCGGTGACTTGTCTGCTCGTCTGGTCTCTCTTATATTTTTTTTGGATGCCATTCCCTGTTGACAGTGCCAACGGCGACCATACTTGGCGGACCTGACCTTCACGTTGATAAAGGCAGCACCATAAATCTCACTTGCACTGTAAAGTTCAGCCCCGAACCGCCGGCCTACATCTTCTGGTATCATCACGAAGAGGTAATTAAACTTTATTGTTACATTTCTGCGGCAATTCTATTTTTTTTTTTTTAATTTCTTTTCGTTTATCATTTTTGCAAGTAAAGTGGTGACTATTTTGACAGTCGTCCTGAGTACTTGTTAAATTAATTTAGCTATTACTTTAAGGTTGTAGCACTTAATGTGAATGTGAATGCACATAACTAAGTTAGGTTTATAATAATGTAAGTACATATAAGCATTTAAACACATATAAACATATAAGCTCATGAGCCAATATCGCACTTCAAATGACCGTTGAACATTTCGATAGCTTTTAATTGATCCAGGAATAACGTGGCCTATCGCATGTGGCATTGATCAAACTATTAATTGACATACAAGCGTCGGCTGATGACATTGGATTTCATCATCAACTTCTCCATTTGCAATCACAGCCATGGCTTTATTTCAACTGTCGTCGGATTGGACTTCGTCTCTGCCACTTTCAGTTCTTCTGCCCGTCTTTCAGCAAGCCCTCAGTTGTGGGCAAGTGAGTCGAGAGAGCTGCGTGTGGAGCTTATTGCAAGCCGTTGACGTTATTTAAACTGTCAGCTGTTGGCAATACAATGAGTAAATCAACGCAGTCGCATGACAGAATGTACCTTGAACTGAACTGGGTCAAAGGTGCTTTAGGGGCACGCAATGTTAATGCCGTTGACAAACAATGGGAGCGCACGAAAATAAGTTAAGCAATGAAAGTAGCATTTGGTCATCTTCCAGCTGGTCTCATTAACGCTTAGCTTCATGTTGGTCGTCAATTAGTTGTGTACGCTTTAAGCCTGGCTAATTGCAAGGCATTAAAAGCGCTTAAATCGTACAACAGAGAGTGACAGAGACAAAGAAAGAGAGAGCGAGAGTTTGTCCTATAACAGTTGCAGGCTAATTGTAATGCAAATGCCAAAGAAAACAGCAGAGCGGGAAAAAAAAGATAAGCTAAAAGAAGGCAAAGTTGCTGGCAACGTGTTAAAAAGTGCACAAATCCCGCTGTCGACTGCTGTTACAGTAAACTCCTCGTGCTCTTCCTGCTGTTCACTTCTTTTGCTGCCACTTATATTCCTGGAATTTTCTAATTAAAATCCTTGCAGCAGTGATGCCACGCGCCACACAATTGTGTGCCTTTGGGCAGGTGTGAATGTGTATATGTGTGTGTGTGTGTGTGTTTGTGCAGCCGCAACCTTAGCACAAGTTGCACAGGTCCTTGCCCATGCTACATGCTGCATGCTGCACACGGATTATTTACGATCCATGCAAATTTGCTGTTAATTAGTTTAATGGATGGATAAACTTAGTTGATGCACTGCCTCACATTGCCTCGCATGCGCTGAAATGTATGCTACAATTTTTTTCACTCGCGCACTTCCGCTCGCTAATTGTAATTAACGTGTTACATATTTCCTCTTATGTGCTCATCCGACTCAGCCCGTTGCCGCTGCCCGCTCTCGCACACACTCACTTTTGCGGGCATTTCCGCTTTGGCTTGTGGCATATGCTGCTGATGCGAGGGTAGCTCAACAAGTTGAGAGACTTTTACTCACATCAGCTTGGATTAACAAGACTTTCTTGTATCTAGGTTACTTTCGGTTACTCCTGGTGCAACCCTCGCTATGCTAAGCCTCGGAAAAAATATGTGAGATTTAAAAGTTTTGTGAGTGGACTTAGCCAGCTATTAGCTGGCTGTCAAAGCAGGCTTTAGCATAAAGTCCACGCCTCCATGGCAACAGTATCGCATAAGTATGGCCCTCTTTGTTGTTGCATTGTTGTTTGTCTCTTACCTCTCCTCCCAGATTCCATGACTAACAAGCAGACATTTTACATACATATTCTGTGTCGTTTTAAAGCTCGATTATTGTGCTTTGAATGCCATATAAATCGGAGGATGCATGCAAATTTGCAATATTCTATTCCTCTGCTGCGGCTTTGCCCCCCCTCTCTCATTCTTTCATTTCTTTTTTTGTCCATTGTTAGACAATAAAATAGCTGCAATTGTCATGGAATGGCAGCCAGAGGAAATTTTTGATGCAGTGCTGTCGGGAAATGCTTTTCCAATTTACGTTGGTGGCCAATGCAGATTCACAGGATGTCAGTTTGGCATTTGCTAGATGCCATTCGGCCTGTCACAGTCGCTTTCATTAACCAATTTTCTAGCAAGAATAACAACTATAGCAAAAACTACAGAATTATAATACAAATACGAAATTTATGCTGATAGCGACGTCGGAATGGGCTATTATGGCAACCAGACTTTCGTTAGTTCACTGGCTTACCTCCCCATCCCAACTGTTCTACCCCATTCCTTACATGTCTGCCCCCTCTCTCACAAGTCTCCTTTGCTGTTGATAGGCAAACTTTTTACTTGCCGTAGCAAAACTTGTTATGCCAAAGTTTGGGCATTGTCATTGTTTTTTATACTCGTATCTACATTTCCATACCTCTGTTGACTGTTTCCCCTCTGTACCCTCTTTGCCCACTCCTCTCTCTCTCTCTCTCTCTCTCTCTCTCTCTCTCTGTTCTCATTCCCTTTCCCTAACCGCTCGTCATATACTTTTCGCTATCGTCATCATTATCAGAGACGCGAACTTTTCTTTCATTTTTCATATTATTGCAAATGCCGTCGATTAGTTGAGATTAGACAGCAAATTATGCGCTAGCCCCCCTCTGGCCAATGCCCTCTCTCCCGTAACCTCTTGGCCTAGTTAGTTACCCTTACCAGCCAGAACAAGAAAGAGGAGTAAGATTCTCATTTCCGCTTAAGCTATTTTGTTGTTGTTTCTCCATTTTTGTCTTTGCTGTCAACGGCATGATGTGTTAATGTCAGTGATTTGCCCTCTGCCCTTTGCCCTTGCCTTCTGCTTTCTATTCTCTGGCCTCGCAATGGCATTCTCTGAACTTTCCCTATCTGTATTTGTATTGGGAAATTATTCCGGTATTTGTTTTTGTCAGCGCTTTGAGCATTTACTCTCCGTTCTGCGACTCAATATGCATTTGGATTTGGCCGCCGCTGTTAGCAGCAGTTGTCGTTTTGTCCCCCTTTTTGATTACCCCGTACAGTAATCGATAATGAAGTTGTCTTTGATGGAGGCAGCAGTTGCTGCTATCATCATCATAATGAATAGAGCATGAGCTCAGCAACCGAAGCTTAAACCAGCCCAGGCTCATTTGATTAACATAATTTTTGTAACTAACTAACTAACTATCTCCCTCTCACTAGCTCCCATCCTCTGTCCCTGCCCTTGCGCTCTTCATTTAGAACCTTTGATGTCAGCGCTGTTAAGTCAACTTTAATCATGCGCTCAGCCATCAAATTCCAATTAAAATCGCAATTTGAAACGCATTTTTGGCGACAGAGCATGACGCAGAGGACTCGGGGGGGCTATAAAGTAAACAAAACTCGCTGACATGTCGCTGATTTGTAATGTCAGTCAAGCGCAGCTGTTGCTGTATGACATACTGCAATCCCTCTCCGAGCCTCGATTGCTTTGCTGCTCTGCTGTCACGCATTTGAAAATTACGAAAAAATAATGGCAAAAATACGAGATTCGCGTTAAAAGAAACAACAACAACAACGCAGCGCAGTTCCATCAAGCATCAAACAGCTACAAAAAGAAAAGCAAAAAAGAACATTTGATACTATACTCATTGTTCTCACATTATATAGCATAAGCATGAGAAGAAATTGAGGGTGGGGAGCAGTGTATACTTTGCGTTCAGTTACTTATCCCAGTGTTTGGGGGTAATTCCCTTCCATTTTCAGGTCATTAATTATGATTCATCAAGAGGCGGCGTGTCGGTAATTACCGAAAAGGGCGATGTGACAACCTCATTTCTCCTCATACAGAATGCAGATCTGGCCGATTCCGGCAAATATTCGTGTGCCCCTTCCAATGCAGATGTTGCCAGTGTGCGTGTGCATGTTCTAAATGGTAAGTACCTAATAACATTACTACACACATATATACATGCATACATTTACACCAACACCAGTCAGATACACGCATACACACAAAAGCATCGTTTGTCTGTGCGCTATGCGAAAAGTGTTGCATGCTTCTAGGCGCAGCTTCTCTTGTGTACGATTTTGTAGCATGGACAATCAGCAAAATGTTGCTGCTCACTGTGATCGATTACATGATATCCTGTAAAGATTATTATTATTATTAAATATATTAACACTAAATATTTATTCCATCTCATTAAAAAACTAAAGTCTAATTTAAGCAGATTCTTAAATGACTTTATGCATTGCCAAACAATGCTTACCTTATTCCCCCAATTGATAGGGTATTAATGTGGCACAAAATGACAATTGTGAAAGCGTTACATTAACTGGCAAAGTGGCAGACCGGGCTGCAGTAGCCGTACTCATGTTGCGTGTCTCTGTTGCTGATGTTTTTGGCATTTTAGCAAATTTGTGTGCGATTTCCAATGGGACTCTGCATGGGTTGCCCCAGAGGCGATAGGCACCATGTTTTTGACTCCTGAAGCGCATTTGAAATTTTGAAAATATCCATGACAGCAATAGAGAGAGAGTGAGAGAGAGAGTGAGAGAGAGAGAGAGAGAGAGAGAGAGGGAGAGGGAAAGAGTGAGTGAGAGAGAGGAAGAAAGGAAGAGGGTGAATTGACCCTTGGGTAAGTTTATGAAGTCAAATACGTGTAGTGTGACGGTGTTGCATGTACTTGTCATGTGATTTACGTTGTTGCCTCGAGGCAGCTGACAACCGGTAACTGTCAGCTGACCACACGACTAGCAAAGACAAAGGTGACAAATCAGCTTAAGGCCAACGACATGGAATACCTGCTGGCTGAATTGATATTCCGCTGTCTGCCACAAAACAGCGTATCCGCCTTCAATTTGCCACAGTTCCGGCAGTTCCGTAGTTGCCAGTTCGAAATGGGAAGTTAAACACATTTCCAGCCTGAAATGAATAAATTGTACAGGATGCTTGTTCAATTCGCTTGATTTCCTCACGGACTGGTCACAAAGAAGTATTGCAGCACGTAAATGGGGCAGGACAACAAAGCAAGAGCAACAACAATGGGAACTGATACGACTGCTGTCAAGGAATTGGCCCAAATGTTTTATTGTTGGGTCATTGGGATGTCGCTTGATGTGGCCCCAGACGATAGTTGATGCTTTCGTGTTTTGCCACAAATGAAACACATAATCGCATCAATTATGAGCAAATTAATTAGCACACTGCGGTTAATTGCAGCTAAACGAGCCAAGCGCCAGGTCAAGTGAGTGGCAGCTCTCGGTGTGTAAAGGCCATGGAGAGAGGGCATACTGAGCATAGATGGGGGACAAAGACATAATACGAATGTATACGGATGCTGGCGACATTAACAAATTGCAATCGGGAGCTGGGAGCTGGGAGCTGGGAGCCGGAAACTGGAAACTGGAAACTGGGACAACTCTGGCAAGGAATTGTTGCAATTTGCCAGCATAATCGCTGTAGATCGGCGTGGATTTGACACAGTTAAAATAAATTACGTAATTGTGAAAGGGAAACCCGAACAAATACAACAACAACAACAATGAGAGTAACCGCACAGCAATACAATGGCAAGTGACAGCATACAGAATGGCATGCAATTTAAGCCCTGGTCCACAGTTGGCAATGGATTGGGCCTGAGGTTGGCACGTTTTTCAATCATGCTAACGGCACCATGATGACCAGTCCGACACATCCTAACTCTCACTCCTTCTACCTTACTTCTCCCGTCCTGGCCGCAAATGGACCGCAAATGGCATTCATTGATGTTGCTATTGTAAACGTTTGCCTGCCCATTATGCATGAATGCATAGAAAATACGTAGTGTCACACATACACACACACACACATGCACACACATGCACACACATATAAACAGTCTCAGCTGAATGCAGGTGCAGATAGTCCACAACAAAATAATAAAGTGGCCCGCAATGCAAACGAGCTTCAGGCCACGCGTTCACAATCCAAATAGCACATAAAAACACAATTGCACCAGCTTTATTCAATGTATCGAAGCCATTATACTCTGTCGAGCCACTTCTTCCAGCTACAAATTGTTGCTGTGTTTAACATTTAGCATTTGCAATTTTATTTATTTGTGCTTTAGCAAATTACCTGTATTAAGTCTACGTAGTAAGTAATGAAAGATAGTGGAGCATAAAGAGATTGGGATTTAGTAAAAAGTAAACAGAAAACTTGTTAGCAAATAAGAAACATTTGATATATAAACCAAATATAGACGCTCCTCATAAACTTTTCATTTTACTTAACTTATTTATTATATTTTAAATAAACTTAATTCTTTAATAAAATGCTTTACAATATCATAATTCACACACATATTTATATTTTTTTTCTTTTCAATTTAAATAACAAAACAATTAAATTTCATTAAAAAATGCCGCTCTTCAATTAATGTAATTAATTTAATTATTTTTGATAAGCTGCAAGTTATTTGTTGGCATTTAATACTCCCAATTGTTGAAGCATATGTAGTATTATTTATGTAAATGCTGTTACTTTATATGTTAAATGTGTGATATTGTTATTGCTGTTGAAACGCTGTGATTGACACTCGCTCAGGCAGTGGCATTCTGCCGATAATTCGATGACTAACAACAGCGAAATCAGGCTATCCCTCAAACCAGCACTGCAGGCAGTCCCCTCTCTCTTCTTTCCTCACTCTCTCTCTCTCTCTCTCTCTCTCTCTCTCTCTCTGACTGTCTGTCTGGGTATGTGTGCTTTGGGGCAACAATGTGGCTGCGATTGCTGACAGCCACTAGAATTCACGCGTTAATGGCATCAGCAACAGCAACAGCCACAACAACAACAACGACAATAACAACGACAACAGCAACAATAACAACAGTGGCAACAAGGCAACCCACAAGTTGTGACAGGCAAACAAAACGAAGCCTCCGTTTTGACCAGCAACGTGCAACATGGACGAGACCCAACTTGTTGGCATGACTGACATACACATGCCGGTCATGTCACTACGCAGTTGGCATAACAAAGTGCAACACAGGGGCAACTGGGGCAGTTGCAAAAGAGGCTCATTCACAGCATCTGAGCCGTTTTCAGGGGGGCCTCTGTGGCATTCTGCACGCATATTGGCACAAAGTTATGTGTAATTCTCGCATGGAGAGCCAACTACAAAAGCCAACATCAATTGCATGAAAAAGGCAAACAGACATGCAGACAACTCTCTCACACTCTCTCCCAAGCTTCTGCTATTTCATTTGCAGTCAATCTTCGTATGAAGCAGCGATGGTATCCAAATCAAATGAATGAAATGTAGAATGGCTGAGCCAACTTCTACTTTGTGCTACTTCATTTATGTATTTTGCCCAAACTGAAATTTGATTGAAATCCCACAACTGTGACTTGTAAAATTATTTTACATGCTAAACTCTCCACTAACTGTGAAATACGCTTACTCTTTATTAATTTAAAACTTTATTTAATGGGTTTGGTTTCCAACAGTTTTAATTGCTGTTTTATAGTTATAAACTATGCAAAATTATTGTGAAAAGTAAATACAACCGTCAGATTTTTTAAATTTAAAATAATTTAACAAAGCTACCTTCATGTCTATAGATTAGATAAAGCACGTTGTTAGGATTCCTTGTTAACATAACATGTAAAATTCCAAATATTTTATTTCATTTTAAAAACTAAAATAAAATGAAGTTACAAATTACAATACGTGTTTGATGAATGTTTCAAAACTGAATTTACAACCACAGTATGTTCGCTCTCGTCTAAATCCCGGCAGTATTTATCACCTGCTTAAAAAACGCTGATTGCTCTTAACTTGGCTTTAAATTGAGCATAATGAAATGTTGCTGTCCATCGCTTAATCAATCTCTATCTCTCTCTCTATCGTCATTGCTTTGCCCTTCCGTGTTTGAGCGTGCTCCATTCAATTAATGCTGCTAATATTTTAGTAGTTCAGCACATGTGGCAGCTGCTGTGGTTATTTGTGACCTTTCAGTCAGAATTTCAAGGATTGAGACAGGGAGTAGGTGGAGATGGAGTCATGGTCGCTTTCATATTGATATTTGTGTGACAAGGCACAAAGCCTTCGTCGGAGCGTAGTTTACACTTGAGAAATCAAACGAAAGCCCTGACCGAATACATATCACATGCGATGGCAATCAGAGTCCAGGATAAATGTCCTGCCAGCTGCTGTTTATCCTTCAGCTGCTTTCGATCTGCTCTGCTCTGGCAACAAAGTTTTATTTTTGCCAGTTTGAAATTCCTTGGCTATTTGTGTGGCGCTTTTGTTGTCTCGCTGCGTGTCCTGTGTCGTGCCCTGGCTTAGATGCCATAGTCGCTGCTGCACCTGCAATAATGCCAAAGGCTCGCTACGCTTTCCGGACGCTCATCAAATGCCAAATGCCAAGAAGCACTCGGAGGCGGCAGACGTAAGCGCAAAGCCTTGACCTAAACCCGGGCAACCGAACTGAACCTTAACTTGAAGCGGCCTACTAAGAAACAGGACACTACCCATCTGCAGGATCTGAGGCAGAGGCAGCTGTGGCAACAGTCAGTCCACTTCGCATGGTTCGTTGCACGTATCGAAGTCAAGCTGCCCCCCTTAACCCCAGAGTCTCACAAATCCTTTGGCCAACTTGCAATATACTCTCTTGCTTTCCCCTTCTCTCTAACCCCATCTCTATCTCTTCTTCTCTCTCTGTCTCTCTGTCTCTCTGCCTTTCTGCCTCTCTCTCTCTCTCTGACTGTTGTGAGTGTGTGGGGATTAGCTTTGTATTTTGTCACAGGAAATTACATTTCGCCTTAAGGATGCCGGAGCGCAAAAATTTCGTTTCATTGTTTGCACGTGTGTGTATGTGCGAGTGTAGGTTGGTGTGTGTGTGTTTGCGGGTGTGAGTGTGCAATGACTATAATGGCATCATTCTGGTTCTGGTTCTAGCCAAAATAAGGTGCATGTCCTGTGCGGCGCTTAAGGATTGCGACTACAACTATGTTGTTGTCCTTCTATCTAATCGTGTGTACGTGTACAAATGTCGTCGTGTGAGCTCAACTTCGCTTTCATCTTATCTTAGTATGCCCACCTCAGTCCCTGCTGCTTCAACTGCTCCAACTGCTCCACCTTGCCACACCTGACCAACTTTCTATCGTTTCACGTGCAGCAGCGAACGTAACTTTGGATCCATTAGTATTTACACTACAACTTCGACTGCATACACACTTACACACACTCTTCCACTCTCACTCTCTCTCTCTCTCTCTCTCTCTCTCTCTTGCACACTCTGTGTGTGTGTGCGTACTCGTGTCAGCTCTCGTGGTTATATCTCCTGGGCCAAATAACGGCTTGTTTCGTACTGCTGTTGAACCTGTGGCAACCGAATTTCGTTCAACACTTTGCTCTCTGCCAGCAGTAGATTTGTTGTGTGTGTGTATGTACTTAAATGACACTGATGCCTATGTGTTGATAGGGCACAACTAATACACTGCCCGCATAGTGGACAATTCGCATTTCATTTTCAGATATACTCTCATTCTCATATGACAACTGATAGCTCAGAGAATTGAGACAAATAATCGCAATAAAAGCAACAGGGAGTTGCTTCCGGGGACAATCCATTTTAATTATTATGCTCGACTAGAATTTCCAATTGAAACCAGAATATTCAAGCAGAAGAGTGACATTTCGAGTTTCCCTTTAAATTTGCATTAATTAATTATAGCCAACTGAGAGGAGTTTCAATTACGAAAGAGGAATTCCATAGGGAAAACGGAAAACTTTAAATTGAAGTTGTCTAAACAAACATATTTAACCAAATAACTCTTTACTCAGAATGTAAATTCTATCGCAGAAGCAAAGTTAAAGAACTTTAATAAATATTTTAGTTTACATTTGTTTTATTTAATTATTTTAGACATTTCTTTTTCTCTCTTTCTCTCTCAACTATTCTGCCTTTTAAATTTAGTTTTATTTCAATTAATTCTATCCTAATTCACTTTGCTCTTATGCAATTTTATTTTAATTTCCCTACAGATTCTAAACTCTTTCTTATTTGATTTGAAATCAACTTGATTCTCATTTCGCTTAGTGTATTAGCTCAGAGTGGAAGTTGAGGCTAAAAACTTTAGCCATAACTTATGATAACATTTCCATGCTCGTCTATGTCTCAGTATCGCCTGCCTGATGCCTGATGCCTTTCCTCATCATTCTGCCGTTCCCCCTTAATCTCAGCCTACGCGCAGTTCACGCAGAATGAATCCTTAGAGATTGCCGTCTAACATAATTTGTGCCATGTTCAACGAGAGCCGTCTGAAAACCCCTAGGAAGTCTAACCAACTCATTCACAATATACCACACACCACAGACATACACACACCCACACACACACGCACACACTTGTACACACTCACAAATCCGCAGCTAATAATATACGGCTTTTGTTTATTAGATTCATACATTTTCTAGCCAAGTTGCGACCTGCGTAAGCGTGTGTGTGAACGTGAGTGTATTGGTGTGGCACTCATTATGTTTGCTTTTATGGTCGCACTGTGTGCTCCACTCCGAGTAACAATCTTTCCCCTCCCACCTTACCCTTACCCCTTTCCACACTCCTTCCCTCGTCCAGTTAGCTTAATGCAGGCCCAATGTTTCCCCACTCTCCCTTGTTTGGTTGTAGCTTCTGCCTGAAGTGATTTTAATAAAATTGGCAAAGCGTGTAGGTAAAAACAACTTGACTTATAGAGCGAATCGGTGGCGAATGGGGATGGGGGAGGTTGCCATGTAAATCCTGACCAGAAATCGCTGCCGTTGGCACATTTTTTGTTGTTGTCGTTCTATGACGAAATCGAGCACAAATTGCATGATTTACGTAATGGAATAAATAAAATAAATTGCTTAATTTACTGATAAATTACTTGCGCACACAAAGGCAAAACTTGCACACAGCATTGACGACACATCTGTCGTATGTGTGCGCGTGTGTGTGTGCGTGTGCGTGTGTGTGGGCGGAAGTGAGGTAGGCTTAAGGTTGGTTGTTGGCTTTCAGCCTACTTATTAAGCACATACCTTTGCATTGTGTGTGTGTGTGTGTGAGTATACACGTGTGTGTGCCAGTGTGTGTTGTGGTTTGTTCTTTTACGTTGGCACTTTTTGTGAGATTAATTTCGTATACGAGGCGGGTACAGGCGGGCTTTTTGGGGCAATGGTCACTGCAGCTGGCCAACAGCTTCCAGGGAAGTCGCCATAGCCACAGCCACAACCGCAGGGCAGGGCAACGCACCCAACACACCCCACACACTCCACACCTATACCCACACATACTTTCATGTAGATATGTGTAAACTATGGTCACTTAAACTGGAAATACACAGTTACATGGCAACGTGACAGGGACACGAACACACCTGGTCGAAACGACTCGTAGCCTCATCCTGGCCAGCTTCCTGCTTCCTGCTGGATATGGCCAATGCGACTCGACGCTTATTTGTAGCTGACCTGCTACAATCCCCCCCTTTCTCACCTCTCCGACCCACCTTCACTGACTGCTAACTTGCATATTTACGAAAGATTTATGCCAAAAGCTAATTTCATGGAAAAACGTATTGTTCTTGCCTCACTGCCTTCTGCTTGTATGTGTGTTTGTGTGGTTGTGTGAATGTGTATGAGTGGGATATATATGTGTTGTTTGGGTGTGTTTTGAGGTCAAACAAAAGCAGCTTGGCTATTAAACTGAAAACGGCAGGTTTGGCTCCTCGATTTGGTTCCAGGCTAATTATTTATGTTAATCGCTCTCTAAAGACGCTCAATATATCAAATTTGCACAGATTTATTATGTGCAACGGAGTAAACATATTCCTAACTACAATATAATATAGATTGTAGTTGTAAATTTATGTGTGCTCTATCTTTTATATATATTTCTATATTTACACTCGATTGCCTAATTATTATAATCCCTTTTATACGCAACAAATGTGTTTATGAAAATAGTTTATTATGCATTATGCGAGACATCAACGTACATAACATAGATAAGCATAAAGGTTGCTATATTCCATATGGTGAATGGGGCAGGGGGCAGGGGGAGTTTTTCCACTTGAAGCAATCCCCCAACTGTTTGATTGGACACGTTTGCAACTGACTTGGCCAAGCGAATGGCAAACAGACTAATCGAAAGTCAGTCAGTTGCTGCGCAGGTCACTGGACAAACAACAATGGCAACAACATCAACGACAACAACAACAACAACAGCAAAGCAGAATAAAGCACTTGCAATTTGCCCTAGCTAATCTCAAAGGATTTGCGGTTGCACATGCTCCTCTCCGCTCTCTTCTTCCCACACAACTGTCTCTTTTGCTTTCTATCAATGTCGCCGCTCTGCGTGCTGCCAGTTTGCATTTTCAATTGAAATTTACTTTTAATATACCCCCCAACTGTCTATCCTTGTGTGTGTGCGTGTGTGTGTATGTGTGTGTGTGTGTGTGTGTGTGTGTGTGTGTGTATGATTGAAGCAGATAACTGAGCACAACACGATGTCAAAAATGTACAGCTGAACTCATTGCTGGGCCAGCCAAAACGGATATCAAAATTTAATTAAAATTTCATTTTGCAATTTTAGCATACTCGCCTGCCACTTTCCTCTTGCCACTTGCCGCTTTCCGTTTACCGCTTGCATATGAGAATTGGCAGCATTAAGCACAATGCAACCCTTCCAATGTTATGCACTTCAAATTCGAATTGCAACGGTACGAGGCAAACTCAATTATGAGAAACTCAAAGCATCCGCCAGAAGCACACAGTAAAATGGCACAAAAAATTCGATTATCTTGCCTCGGTTTGTTGGCCAATACGATGGACCACACTTCCCTTTCCCCCCCCCATATTCCCTCGCACCCACATCCCCTGCAGTTCGCGCATTTTTCAACGAACATTTTGTCATTTCCAAATTTGTCACTTGACATGCGGCAGCAACAGCAACAGCAACAAAAAAACTGTGGCAAGTTGACTGCCACTGGGAATGAGACGAGTATTCGAAATGGGATTGTGATTGGCATTGGTATTTCTGTAGCTGTTGTTGTTTTTGGCGTTGGTGTTGCTTACACGGCACATTCAGTGGCATAATGTTGGCTTTAGCATTAATGTCAGTCAATTCCACGGCATATGCCACACAGCGAGTCTTCAACGAGTCAGAGTCAGTGTCAATTCAAGTCCTCATCCTCATGATCGTCTGTTGAGGATTTGCACGAATGTGATTTGAAAATCAAGTTTTTCTTTTTGCTCCCTCTTTTTTTTTTGTGTGCGAACGAATAAAGCGCATCAATCATTCAGTCGAGCATCAAGTGAGCTGAAGTGTATAGTAAATGTCACTGGCCTGGCCAACAGGGTCAACAGAGTCAACATGCCACAGGCCACATGCCAAGAGAGAAACATAGAAACAGCGAGAGAGTGAGAAAGAGAGAGAGGAACGTAGATAGAACGACCTGCTCCGAAGTTCGTGTCTGGCTATTGGACTTCCGTTTTGCCCAGGCATTTCCGCATTTCCGCATTGCCTCTAAGCGACAGCTTCTACTCAATGGGGCTCAATGTTTAGCTCTTGGCCAACTTCTAACTCCTGTTTATGCGCTTGTCCTTTTTACGAATTACAAATTTAAAAGCATTACGTAAACGGAATAAATAGATTTACTCGCAAACTCACATATCTCATATGAGAACACATTATGCTGTCTGGTGAGCGAATGAAAAGCAAAGAAAATTCTTCACAATATGAAGATACAGCACATAAACTCATACACATACGTAGCTTAGATAGGAATGTATGTGTGTGTGTCTGTGTGTATGTTGTTATTTAATATTTGTATGTTTCAATTTGCTGGCAAGTCGTGTCTTCTTTTGTTTTTGTTTTTGTTGTTACTGTTGTTGTTATTATCGTTGCAATTACTTTTGGCCCAGGGGTCATACATGAACATGAGCCAGCTGTGGACCAAAGCAAGCACACTTCATCCTCCTGGCCATTTCATGCCTGTTGCAGATGCCTACTGTGCGACTTCTGTGCAGGTGACTTACCCCAGGTGACATTTCAAACGAAGCGAAAATCCGTTAGGAACTTTAGCATTTTGACAGGTAGCCTTTCTCCCCCTCGCACCTTTCCCTCCCTTTCACACTTTGTCAATATCTTCCTATTTGTCTGCTATGTTGTCTATCTGTGAGCGTGTTGAGTGAGGTGTGTGTGTGTGTCTCAATGTGTGTAGCATGGTGTGTCTACTAAATGGTAATTTACTTGCCAGACATCATACTGATGTCCCCACATGTGTGTGCGTCTCTGTGTGTGTGTGTGCGTGTTGCCGTTGATGTTGCCAAAAATTACATTTCGTTTATTAATTAAACACCAATTTGGTTCACAATTCAATTAGGCGCCGTCCTCTTGCGCCAATATTAATTCGCTGCAAATTGTGGCACATTTATTAAAATCAAATATGCCGCATAAACGCTTTATTTAATATTCCTGCCACATAAAATGCCTTTTATTACCAATGAAATTGATCAAATTAGTTTTGAAATGCACAAAAGTGGCAGATGGAAGCTGTTTTGAGCCTATAAACTAGTATTACAGTTATGCATGTATTATTATAACTTAAAAGAATTTAATTATATCAAATTTACTGCAAGTTCCACTAGTTAATTTATAGAAATTTTATCAGCTTTAATTGATGCTTCCCTCTCTCTCTCTATCTCCCTCTCTCTCTCTCTATTGCTATCCCTTTTTGCCACACTTAAATACCAATGTGATCAATCTAATCAAAAACATTTCAACCATAAAAAATATTTTGTCTAGCAAATAATTTATGAAAAATCATTTTTGCTTTTAGCGCATATTTTGTTTGTATATTATTTAAACATTTTTTTGTGTATTTACTGTTAACGTTACGTCCATGTTTCACTTTAATCAATTTTGACGCCAATTTGTTGGTTGATTTACAAAACAAAGCAGAAAACAACGAGGCAAAGCTCGTCCATTTGGCTGTAAACCTTAGTTGCACGTTGTTTCTTGTACAATGTCTATTATGTGCCCCAGGGGCAAACATCCCCCAATCTCCCTCTCTCCCTCTCCCTCTCTTATCATATACCCCGTTGGCTCTTCATTCAAAACAGTTTTCAGCAATTTTCTCTATCGTTGTGCAGTCACATTGTCCGTCTTCTCTTTTTGGTAAAAAAAGAAAACCTGGAAAAGAGATAAAAACGTGCAGCATATTCAAAATTGAAACATGGAAAATCGTGCAACGTTTTTTCCAACATATTCGCACTGTTTTTTGTTGATTTTCCCCTTTTCATTTTGTAGTTTTGTTTTGTCTTTTCTTTATTTTTGTGTCATAGTGAGGAATGGGGAATAGGCGGGTCATAGTTCATTGTTTTACGTGACGTATTGTTGGATAAACAAATGTTTATGTTTTTGCTTACTAAACTGAGTATTTGTTAACATTTTTATGCAGTTTAAAAGGGTTGACAAGGTGGATAGAGGGAAGCAAAAGGAAGGTCTAAACGCTGATTCATGCAGCGCGCTGAAATCTCGTTTTGATTGGGCAAAGAGGACCACGAGATGAAAAAATGCATTGGAGCATTGCAGTTGTTGAGGGTTGGCAAAAGTTGAAATAGATAAAAATTCGCAAATTGCAGCAGTTGCAGCAGTTGCACGTGGTGATAGACAAGCGCAGAGAGGAGCGGAAAGGGGAATGGATGGCCAGGGAAAAGTGAAAGCAACTTTTGGCGGTCAGTTGGCTAATTGAAGGCTGCCCCACAAACTGAAGATAAGAGTGTTGCATGCCACCGAGTCGAACTGACTCTTATGCACAATTTAAAGCAAATGCTACTGCTGCTGCTGCTGCTACTGCGTTGCATGCCACACTAAAAATTTACTTAAACTTAAAAGCATTTGCTTTTAATTAAAAATTTCCACTTGCCGCACTTTGGCGCCACACTGGGAATTACTTACAAAAACTAACAGTACACACACACACAGTCACATACATATACACATAATCAATTTTGCTATGCAATTTTAATTACAAATTGTGGGCGTGGTGGTCAGCACACAGACACACACACGCAGAGACACACAACACGTATTCCATTGGGGCATGCCGAGGCGTGTGTAAATAGCTGCATAATGAAAATACTCTTGGCTCCCAAGGCGTTTGCCACGCCTCGTTTGGCGTACTTCGAGCTGTGACTGATATACATAACATATATAGGGAAAGGGGAGTGGACAGAGAGACAGTGTCTGCAAAAAGTTAATACACATGACGTGCAACAAATTATATTTATCGCGCATCGGCAAGCATCAAATTATGAGGACGCACCGCCAACCGCAGCAAGGACCTCGTCGCGACTGCTGTTGCCGCCGTTGCTGCAAATTGATGCTTAAGGACAATTTTCACTTCATTACACGCTGCCGCTGCTGCTGCCACTGCTGCTGCCACTACCACAGCTACTGCTGCTGCTACCTATTTTCTTTTTTTTTTTCCACCCTTCGCTTCAACTATTTTTCATGCAATTTTTTTTCCTGACTGCCGTTGCCTTTGCCTTTTACTAGACGATTAATTCTCAAGTGTTGCTTAAGCAGCAAAACATGCAGCAATAAAATGGGGTACATGGGGCGACGGTCTCTGCAGTTGCTGCCACCGTGAAATTACAAATTGCGCCCCCTGGCCATAGATGGCGCCACTAACCGACTCGCACCTTTAGCATGCCTAATTTAATAAGAAAAAGTGCTAGGCTGTACATCATTTAAAAGCAACACCCACACAAACATATACAGACATACACAGACATACACACACACACACACACACACGTGCATAATTAATTGTGATTGATAGAAGAAATTACTTGGCAGCGGCTTGGCGGGTTTTCTCAGTGCGGAATAAAACAGATGGCTACAGCAGTGGGAGTAGCATCAAGCCAAAAGGCAAGATGAAAAATCATTTCACAAACTGTCCCAAAAAGCCAGGCACACCCAAACATACACACATATTCATATACACACTCACACACCTGGCTTCAGAAAATGGGACATCATAAAGAAACTCAATTTGTTGCCGCTCGGGCGATTTGTTTGCCACGCAAATGAACAAAACGTAGAAACAAGCAAAATGGCCAACTTGTAGGTGTAACTGTAGATATGTCTGTGTTCTTGTGTGTGTGTTCGTGTGTGTGTGTGTATTTGTATGTGACTGCATATGCAGCAAAAAATCGTTGGCCATTTTAATTTATGTCGCTTGGCAGCGCTTTGGCTAAGCTGCTTACATTGGGCGCCAAAAACACCCAAAAGGGACACACAGAAGGCAGCTTCTTTCGCCTCCCCCTCCCATTCCTTCTCTAGCCATCTCTTTCCTTCACTTCACCAACAGCAGCAGCTCCAAAATAACCTTAAAATATAGCCAAAGACTAAAAACAATGGCTTAGGGGCATGCACTGGCTAAAGCTTTGCTCTTTTATATACGACTGTTTTTCTGTGTATGTGTAAGTGTGAATGTAAGTCGGGGGAGGGGGAGGTGTGTGTGTGTGGGTATAATTCTCGAGCAAATTGAAAATAAACGCTGAGCGCTGACGGAGAAAAAAGCGTTGCTACTTTTTCTACTACTTTTTTCCTCGTTTGTCTAAATGTGTATTTGTATGGATGTATGCGCTTGTGTAGCTGTGTGTTGATGTGGGTGTGGGTGTGTGTGTGGTTGGGTTTAGATGTTGCCAAGTTCGCGTCGCTGAACTATTGTCATTTACTTTCAACGAGCTGTTCCAGCATACAGTTTCTCAAAGGTTTCACAAATTCACATATTATAATCTAAAAAATTTAAATGAGATATATGAGGTATTTATTAATGCTTCTTCTCATATGATTTCTTTGAATATTTTCTTAAACATTTGTTTAGAGATATAGTTATTATTATTTCATTTTATTATAATAACTTTTCGAACAATTGATTCAGCGCAATTGTGGTCAGCAATAGCAAACAGATAATCCAGCTTTAGGCTTTCGTGCAAAGCAGCTGCAATGCTTTCCCACAATATTTGGCCAAGATATGCAAAAAGAAACGCTCTGTGCTTTTGAGAGTGAGATCACAGGCAAAGCTCCAAGATGCTTTCGTCCTTCAGCAGGCGATGGCAAAATCTATTTGTCAGGATAGTTGCAACATGATGCAAGTAAATGGCAAACAATTTGCAGTCAGCACAAAGTAAACTTCTAGGTATCAAATAGAAGAGAGAGAGAGAAACAGGAAAAAGGGATGTTGATTTACCTCTTTGTGAGACAGTTCCAATACTATCCAAAGAGAACTCTGGTTGTTGGGCACCAAAGCGTAACTTATAGTTATCCCCAAATTGCTTGAATCCACTCAACTTGCTGAATGAATTGTCGGCTATCAAATGGGTTTGCACAGGCTTTTGCGTTGCAGCCAAATAATTTGTGGCAACTTTACTTGGACTCTGATTCGGATTGAAACTCATCGCTGTCATCGATGTTATCTGTCAGGCAGCTCGACTCGCTGCTGGTCTCCGAATCGAATGGATTTGAATCCACATTCAAGGTGGCATGCACCACAAAGCTGCGGCTGGACTGTGCGCCCGTTTAAACGACGTTGGTTCCATTCTCCCTGCCACTCGGCCAGCCTGACCAAAGCCGCCACCTTCCTCAGTGGTATCTCAATCAGATAATACACATTCGATTTCACATCGAATACGGTTGTGCTCTCCGGCAATGTCAGTTTAATCGAGCGACCTTCTGGTGCCAATAAAATCTCTATTTTAAACCACGTACAATCATTTGCTTTGACCTTTGCTGGCTTAATGCTTACATACAAGTTCAGCTTGTCAAGGTTCGGTAAATTCTTCTTGGCCTTCTCTTGTCCCATATTGTTGCAAATTCTTTATTTTCAGTTGAAATTGCATTCAAAAACATACTCGGAATTAGATCTGCTTTGTTTTTGGCTTAACTCCAAGCTGACTCCAGCTCTCTGTCTTTTACTGTATTTTGTTAGTTCTGTTTTCTTCCTCTATCTCTCTCATTCTCTTCTTTTATCAAGTGTCATTTTATTTATCGATTTACCTGTTGGTCGCCAACGATGTGTGTCGTGTCCCAGCTGTTAATGACAATGTATTGTCTGCCACTGCAAGACACACGGAATAAATTGAGAAACGAGTTGTAAACTTTTATAATTAAACCCTTAGATAATGCGAGTACTCGTAATGATATGAAACGAGCGCGTGCTTTTTGTACTTTATGCTTTAGTTTTTAGTTCTTCTTGTTGCAGCTCAAGGAATTTCTAATTTAAAGTTGTAAAAAATCGAACTGCTAAAACTTGACTAAACAAACAAATGCGCAAACATGGCCACGTCCCCCAAACCTCTGTGCACATTACAAAGCTGACTGGAGCTGCTGTTGCAGCTGCCAGTTGACCGAGCGCTTAGTTTACGCTCATTACACACTACCAATAACTACACTCAAATACACACACACACACACACGCACACTCTTACATACACACAGGGTGCAGCACTTAATTACAAAACTGTTTTTTTGGGCTGCAGAAACAGCTGGTAGCAGCTTCAGGGCAACCTCTGTATGTGTTGGTGTAAGTGTGTGGGTGTGTATGTGTGTACTGTGTGTGCCGTGTATGCTGTGTGTATAGGTTGTGGCTTGTATAAGATCTGCGTTGTTTCGCTTGTCTTGCTGCTCTTGCTTTTAGTCTGTCGTTGCAGCTGCGTCTTGCCGCTGTCAATTGCAACATGCAACGTTGCGTTTTTTGTGCCAATGTTGATGGCTGGCAATGCACACCCTCCTCGTGCCCCTCCACCCTTCCTATCAGCCCCCTACCCACAAACCTTGGAACTGTCACAGGCAGCTTAATAGGTTTTTGTTGTTGGCCCCAGACATTTATGCAACCAACGCTGTACAATAAGTCAGCAATCTCTACCCCTTTGGCTGCCCCTCACTTCGCCTCCCTTTCCCTTTCCCTTTCCCTTTCCCTTTCCCCTTATCTATGCCTTTGTGTGCCGGTCTCTTCTACTTTTGCTCTCCACGCGTTGCTTTGGCTGAGTTTGTGCAGGTTTTTGCTTGACGGTTTGCGAAAATTATTACATCTTATTTACAATGTGCAAAGTTGTTGTTGACTCACTTCAAGGCGTGGCAGCGACATGTTGTTGCGCCTCCTGCTTGTAACAAAAGAAATGTTGCAAATTAAGCGCTCCGCTGCATGCGCTGCACAACTTTCAAGTGCGCGCGCTGTAAACAGAACAAAGCAACAACTGCAATAACAACAAAAACAAGAACAATAACAATACAACAATTTCAGTTAAATTAAATAAAAATTCTCATGTTTCTTTATATGCCATGCAATACTCAAACACACACTTACACACACACTCACACACTCATTGTTGGCTTGTTCGTAATTGTATTTCAGCAAATTGTGCGCTGCATGCGGCGTATACGTAATATTTCATTATGGCTCTGCATTTTTAATGCCACAACAGGCACTGTGCAAAAATATGTCATCGTTTTGCAAGCGCTTTAACCAACAGCACCACAACCTGCACCACCAACACCACCAAAGTACTTTTTTCCGCCGTTCCTCAAGTGCGGCAAACTCATTTTCGAGTCGCTTACTTGAAATTGGATTAAAGTTGCTACAGCTGCAGCATCATCTCTCTCAGATTTTTATTTGCTGTGCGGCAAAGTTTTTTAACAACATTTCGCATGGAGTTGACTTTAATACATGTCCAGTTAACAAACTGAAGGGGCCGAAGCGGGTGACAGGGGGAGGGCAGTGTCGAGTCTCATTTCATGCACACGACAATATCAGTAAAAATGCTGGTAATAATATTTGAGGTGCACCGCAATGGCGCCTGCTATAGCATATGCAGTGGCCGACTGTGAGGTACGCTTCCCTTGCTCCGCTCTGTATCATACTATCTGGCTCTATGTCTGCCTGTCTGTCTGTCTGTCTGACTGTCTGGCTGCCACTTACACGCTGCCTTGCAATGGCAACGTCGACGTCGACACGCTCCCCAGCGGCCGCACGGCAAAAGCTGACCCAGAATGCAACTTGTGTTGGTTGGCTGGCCAAGTTTGTGTGTTGGCTGTAAGCTGAGCTGAAGCAGCAATGTTTTACTAACCACAAAATGCTGTAACTAAACGCGCACTCACACACCTACACGGACACTCACATATGTAGATAGATAGAGCTAGAGGACACGAAGGATACAGCACTACTTATAGAGCACTTGAGGCTGAACACACACACACACACGCACACATCACAGACACATACACTCACAGGTAAACTGCAGGACCAACCATGTTCGTTTAGTTGCCAACTTTGGAGGACATCCTCCCACACAACATATTGTTATGGCCACGACAAAGTTCTTGGCCCCAAAAATTGTCACCGTTTCTGGTTGCAATGTTTAGCCCATTGACAGCTTTGCTAAACTCGAACTAAAATTTAAAATGGGCCAACAGTACAATATGTGTAACCAGGCAAACAGACTTCCATATTAAAATGTTACACATATCTTACAAATTGCTGAGCATGCAGCTTCCAACAGTTTCTTTGCTTTTCTAAGTTAACGAATGCAATAATATAAATAAATAATTAAATTAGTTTTGTAGAATTGCCAAATGCGAATAGCATTTCACAGTGATGTTTGTTATTCAAATTAAAGAAATTTCTTTTGGTTTTTCTTTTGCTTTGAGAATTTATTTAATTTTCTTTTTACGTTTGCTGTACATGTATCTTTATGTGATTCATTTTAATATTGCTTTAAATTGTTTACTTGTTGCATTCCATTCATTTTAAGGCAAGACATCAAGCCAATGGATTATATAAAACAATCAGACTGCATACAATATTCCTTTGCAATTACCATAGCTTTTAAATAGTTTAATCGGAAATTTATGTCAAATGTCAACTTATAATTTCATAATTTATGAACTTGCAACGTGTGCTTCAAATAAATTTGATTACATAATGAGAAAAGTAATCTGCATTGTTATTATAATTTGAGTGGACTTAAATACTCAGAATTTGCATAATAATAAACTTAGTTTGGACTTTTAGTCCCTAAGAATGGAAGCACTCGCTTGCTCTTGATGGCAATGAAGTTGACGCAAAGTGCACTTTTGCCTAATTTGGTTATCATTTAAGCACTCAGGGAGGCAGGTAGGGAGGCGGCCAGTCAATCAGTCAGTCAATCAGCTTGTCGTAGGCCTGAAAGAGAATTCTAATTCGATTGAATGCTGGCTGGCCACGTAATGGGCCAAGCCACACTGAATAAACTCAATTGCCGAGTAACGAGCAACGAGCTACGAGTTACGTCTGGGCTATGTGCTGTTATTGGTAATGCCAACTGGTTACTGGTAATGTTATGTTGTCAAAGACTGTGTGCTGTTTAATCAGGCGTCAAACATCAAAAAAGTAATTCAGAATGTTCAGGCGTACCACAGTGCGTATGAGTGTTATTCGACGTGTAAAGTAAAAGGATTTTCTCGGCGTGCAAGGCAACGGATTCAACAGATTCAACAGATTCAACGATTCGGAAGTGAATGAGTCCGTGGCTGCAATGCTTTGATAAAACTCAATAGATAAATCAGCTGGAAGAGTGCGAAAAGTGTTAGGGAAACCTTTGAAGGGAATACATGCCTGTCAGCCAAACTAATTGAAATCTGTGCGAAACTCATTTATTTGCTAGCCAAATTGGAAATCTCGGAAACGGCCAGCAACAACACTAGCTTCATCAGCTCTAGCTGTCGGCTTGGTTCATTTAAATAATACATTTTTATTTAAGCTGAGAATCGATAGATATGAATTATACTCAAACCGTTCCTCTTTTAATTAGAGTCTATAACTCAGATTAATGCATTCAGATGTCTGAAATGCAATGCGTACCCAACTATGCTTTATATTGTATATATTATCGTTTTATTTTTTTTATTTCTGTTGTCCACATAAGTCCAAATCTGTGGCTGTGAGTATCCCTTCATTCGATAACAAAATAAATTGCTTTCAACAAATGCTTAGTGCTTTGATTAATAGCAAGGAACTCAGAACGAACAGCAACTGGTTCTGCCAGTTGTCCACACATTCCTAGCATGCTCCTCTCTGTCCAGCTCCTTATTCCTTGCTGATGGGCTCACATTTACTTAAATGTGTGTGCAAGGACGTGTGTGTAAGAGAGAGTGTGTGTTCTGGCTGTACGAATTTAATTGAGTGCTAAATGGCACGTAAACTGATAGGTCAACACACACACACACAATCGCACACTCAAACTTTCGCTAGCAAAGGCGTTGCCAAGGACATGCGCTGGCGTGCCCAAGAAGACGCAGAGGAGGACCATATGCATCACAATTTCACGTACGTCAGCAGTCAGCAGACACTTGGCTAATTGTGCGGGCGTCAATTAATTTCCCTCCACAATACAAACTTCACAATGAAAACTTTGCGTTTTGAAGTCTGCCCTAAAAAGTATGCAACACCCTTTTTCATTGTTATGCTCTAAGCAAACGTAATCCTGCTGCTAAAGGAACTTGCTACTAGAGTGCGCCACATTAGTAGCACAATTTGTTTGGTAATCCCCATTTGGAGTCAAGTCCACGCTGTCATTTTGCTTTTGTGCTTGGCTGAACAGCAAGGCCTTTGGGCCTGCTAATCCCCAGTGCGTGTACGTTCGAGGGGGGCAGGACGTCAACACGTGCAAATAAAGTATTAAAATAGCCAACCACAGGCACACTTTCACACATATACACATGCATGACACAGACACAGAGACAGAGACACAAGACACGTCAAAGGCGCCTTGACCGCAATGACTCAAATGACGAGCGTTCCAAGTCAGCGTCGCCGTTAGAGCCTCACACTGAATCTCAGTGCGGGTTTGACTTATATAAACAGCAAACCACACACATATTACACCCACACACACACGCATACACATGCACACAGTCGCCGCACGTCTCAAGTTTATCAAAGGACAACAAACAAAATAAAAGGCAAAGCTACAGCTGCAAAGCAAGAGAGATAGAAAAATAGATAATGAAGAGAGAGAGAGAGAGAGGGGCAGAAAGAGATAGCAAATATAACTGGCAATAATATTAACAACAACAACAATAACAAAAGCACACAAACCACACTTAATTCATTCGTGATTTATATGAGTCGCTTTCAGAGACTTTCAATGTGGTCGTAGCTTGTCTCTGGCTCTTTTTTCTGGGTTTGGGGCCAAAAACGAATGAAACTATTTTTGCGGTTTGTTGTGAGCCAGCACCAAAGCCCACCAAAGTGCTAAGATTTGCAGTATGCATTAGTTTTGGCCATGGCTCTCAATTAAAAATTCCTCTTCAACTGCTCAAAATTCAATTCAAATTTTCGGCCCAGATTCTTGTAAGCCAACAAAGTCGAAAGCCAGCAAAACCGCTGATAAAATGTGGCAACACATACACACACACACACACATACAGATACTCATATAGACGGATACACAGCCGTACATACTCGAGTGTGTCGTAATACGATAGAAACTTGGCTAAGCCTGCAAAAGCAAGTTTATATTTTTTGGCTCGCAACGCCATTTTGTCACTTTGACAAAATTGTTGCTACTCTTTGCAAAGCATTCGAAGGGGATCTTAGATTGGGGAAAGGGTTCTTCGGTTCGAGTACAACTTGTCGTTCAAGTGACATTCAATTATTATTTCAGCCTGGCAGTGCAAAAAGTTTTACAACGAAACGAAATTCTTGGTACAAAGGACAATATTGTTAGAACGTATTACAGGAGACACCGAAGGGACACGGATATACGAATGGACAGTTAAACTGTCAGTCGGGCAGACAAACAAACAGACAGTCAGCCCAACTATAACTATCTAAGTGAAAGATAGTTAGCCAAAAAGAAACAGGGCTAGATAAAGGAAGACAGATAGAGAGAGAAGAGAAACATAATGCCTATTTGCCCATTTAATGTAAAACTTCTCAAATAGTTTGTGTGCCAAAAATAAAATCAAAACAAAATCTAACAAAAATAAGAATAAAATAAAAACTAAATGAGAATCAAAACTTTTCAATTGCATTTTAAGAAAGAGAGACAGGCACTGAGTTGACAGTGGGTTGGAGAGGTTAAAAGTCTTTACTTGAGTTGACTTCTTAACGGTTTGAGATAAGTTCAAGCCTTTGAACTGAACCGTGTAATTACTACAATGAAAGCCGAACTTGCCAGACAGACAGCATAGGGGAATAATTAAAGGATAAATGTGCTTTAAATAAATCCAGTAATCAAAGTCTTCTCAGATTATAAATGATTCTTAATCTTTAATAAAAACATAAGTGGAGGGCCTAAAGCCGAAGAGGAAAAGAACATTCGAAAGCAATTCAAATTGTTTTAAATTTGATAAAATAAATAAGGGGAATGTAATACTACTGAGTCTGCTCATCTCTGCTTCCCTGTCCATTTCTCTGCAGTTCTTGAGCTCTCATTGATGGGATAAAAACATTTATAAATAGTTTATAGGGACGAAGCTACGCTTTTAAGAACTATCCGCATGATACACATTTATACAAAGAGCTTTTGGCAATCGATAGGCCTAGATGGGATTCTGAATGTCTGCGAGTCATGAAAGTTGCCAGTGGCCAGAGGCAAACGAGACAAGCGGCAAGTTGCGAGTGGCAAGTGGCAAGGTGCAAGCACGAGTGCTCGCTGTTTGGCCAGAGCCAGAGGCATGCAGCTTAAAATTAATGATAGCGAAGTAAACGTCAGCGCTGTATGAAAAACAAGCCCGAAATGTCAGGCGCAACTTTTACCAACCGCGACGTGTGGCAAAAACAATAACAGAACGACAAGCAGGACGAAAACAAGGCAACGGCAAAGGGGTCGAGGAACGGGGAGTGGGGAATGGGGAAAGGAACGCGGACGGAGACGAGGACAAGGACGACAGTGACTACGATACATGGCTTCCGGTTTTTGTTCGCGCGCTGGTATTTTCCCCTTTACCATTTCCTCGCTGCCCCGCCCCCTGGCACGGCAACAAGCATTGCGTGCGCGAGTGTCGCATATGCACATTTTATTTATAAACTCACAGAAAAGTAGAAAATAAAAAGCGGCCGCTTTAGGAAGAGAGAGAGAGGGAGATGGAGACCGGTTTGGTATTGCATGTGCAGCGATAAAAGTGGAAAAATGCTTATCAAGTTCAAACCGGATGTGCACAGTGTCAAAATGTAGGATCAAAAGTAGACTGAGGAAGGGGAATCAGCAGCTGCAAATAGTTTTTATAGCGACAGTGATATAAGCGATAGTTAAATGTATAATTGAAAAGCACGCAAAGTTAAACAATAATGCTCGACAAAGACCAGGACAAACGGTCAGCCAGGACTCAGCGCTTAACCCATGTCTGGCCAAGCATTTTCATTAAATTCTAGTGCAGAAATAACTGAAGCATTATTGTGCATATGCAAGGCTATAAATTGTTGTAGAAGTTCTTAAAGGATTCGCCTAAAAAAATAAACCAAAAAGAGAGAAACAGCGATTAAAAAAAGTGTAGCATACTTTTCAGCTGAAGCTTAAAAGATTGTAAAATTTCGTGTAATCAGAAAGGAATTCAGAACGCTTGTTGGGGTCTTTTTTAACAGGTCGGTCTTAAGTAGTGTTAACATTGCAAATTCCAAGACTTCACTCAACTGACCACTTGGCTTTTATTTGACTTTGTTTACGAGCTAAGCACACAACACGAGAGCAGGAGAACATGAGGAATTGAGGAAATGAGAATACGTGGAAACGAGGGGACGATGGGGCAAGATGGTTTAGGGCAAATCAAGGAAATTTCTGTCAAATCACAATTTAATGGCAATCAACATTTTTGCTATTTCGCACTTGCCTGCACTTGATAATGGTAATTATGTAACAATAAATGTGCGATGAAGCACGAAACAAGCGCTTTAATGAACTGTGTAATGTTTTCTTTTGTTTCATTTTTTTGTTTTCAATTATAAATAGAGACAAGAGAACGAGAAATCGAAAAATCACAGAGTAAATGCAAAAGTAAAAGTAAATAAGATGTGGAAGCTTTGAGTGCGGTTTAAATCGAAATGTAAATGCAAATGTGTGAGTAAATGCTAATTGAATGGCCGCTTAGCCAAATCGGGCTACTTGAGATGCACTTAAGGAGCGTTCACTCGCTCGCTCTCTCAGCTGTCAAACATTAGTCGAGATCCAACAGCCAACACAGCGAACACAGCCAACTCATCCGGCGACTGCACAAACAAAATGCGCTGTAAAATGTAAAAATACTGCCAAAGTATGCAAAGCTGCTCATAAAAACACTCAAAAAACTAACATGCATTGCAGCCTGGCAGCAACTGTTGCCACCATCCCACGTTCCTGCGACCTGCGTCCTGCGTCCTTGCGTCCTTGCGTCCCATGTCCTGCCTCCTTGGATGCCTTTGTCTGCGCTCTTGGTCTGTGTCTGCAACTTACTTCTTGCTTAGCTGCTTCCTGCCGCCTCTGCATGCCCGGCTTCCTTCCTGAAAATCCATCAGCGCTAATTTTGCATATTTTACTTGAATGTTATTTTATTTTTCTGTATATTTTCTCTTTTTAGTTTTTATTTTCTACAGTTTTTGTGTGCTTTTATTTGGCTTAGCCGGCTTGTGACTTGTGTTTTCACAGCCGTAGCCCAAAGACATTTAAGCTATGCATAGTCGAAGATATCTCCCGGATTTCGTTGGCCTTGTGTCTACTTTCCTCTGCTCAGCTCTTATGATGAATTATGTGCGCCACGTACGTTATTAATAATTCCTGTCCTGTCAACAAATACATTGTGCGTTACAGCGTTACAACGTTACAACGTTACAACGTTCCAGTGTTACATTTGCCACTGCCCACACCTATGTGGAAGTGTGCTAGCCCACATTGCGTATGCGTAATATGTTTATTTTCAACACTGCGGTCTCAAATTTATTAAGCAGCTGCTGCGCCCAACTCCCCTCGCCTTTCGCCTTTCGCCCGACCAGCAACCGCAACAGCAAAAAAAAAAAGCCCATGTTCAAATTGAAGTCTGTGTCTATGGGCAGAGAAGGCTGTTGAGGATGTGGTGTGCGGGGGAGGCGTAAACAGGACGCAGAGATGTGCACGCATATGACGCAAATCACGTTGGAACACGCACATGACTGACGCCATTTTGAGTCTCCCGATGTTCTTTAATGATTTTTAAACGTTTTTTTCAATAATTTAAAGTGGAAATTAAAGCGATAAAAAGGAAGTTAAAGTATAACACATATATACAATCTATTAAATTACAGTCAGTTTGTAAAAGTATTTACACACAAGCTGCTTTCATGATCAGTTCACTTGGTTGGCCTGGCAAGCATTTGCGACATTGCGCATACGCCATGTGTTCCCTCGTTGAAATCACCGCTGAGCTGCTCATTGAGTGCTCTTCTTGTTGTTTTTTTTTTTTTGCTTGAACATTGTATTGAGTTTCAAGTGCACAAGTTAATTGCTTGAAAAATTGAACTCAATCAATTTACAAGAACTAACACACGCGAAGCAAGGCGTTGGCCCCACAGACACACACTTATACACCTCGCGTGCACACGCATCGAGTGGCCATCTCTGGCGTTGCATACATATCTCAAGGTGTGTGTGTGTATGCCAGGCACACCACTTAATATAGTGAACTCTCTACTGCTGTGTGTGTGTGTGAGTGCGCTGTTTGCGTTTACGCATCTGTGCTCAGAGTCCACTTAATATCGGCAATTTAATTTATTGTGCTGCTAGCTTTCAGTCGCGCTTTAAAATTGCATGTGAAGATCATTTGGAATAAATTAATAAATTAAATTGAAAAAGTCATGCAGACATAAATCGAATTAAAATGAATTAAATTTCAATAGTCAACTTGATTTCAATTCAAAAATAATTGCATAGATTTTAATGCCAGTTTTTGGCTTGTTAAATTAGCTAATTATTTGGTGTGCTGCAATTTGCATTTAAATAGTTGATGCACAAAACAACTGACAGCAGCAACAAATGCAGAAGCAGCAGCAGAAGCAGAAGCAGCAAATCAAATGTCGGCACTTTTGGGGCAACTGGGGCAACT
Organism: Drosophila funebris; assembly: GCA_018901825.1. Lineage (NCBI taxonomy): Eukaryota > Metazoa > Arthropoda > Insecta > Diptera > Drosophilidae > Drosophila > Drosophila funebris. The sequence goes on from JAEIFK010000688.1 coordinate 6,810,874, forward strand.
GAGCAAACAGAAGCTGCGCATTAATTAAATATTTATGTGTTATGCACACAAGACATGCATACACACACACACACATACGCACAAACCCACACCCACACCCACAGACAACAACAACAATAACAGCAACAGCAACTACATAAACAAACACTTATATGTGTAAAAGCCAAACAGAGCGCAACAAATAAAGAGACATAACAAGAACAACTTGACTTAGAAGCCAACTTCCCACACATCTACTTATACATGCACATGCACATGCACCTGCACAGAGTAACCGACACTCACACATACAAGCATTTACATTTATTTAGTGCTTATTGTTCAAATACAAATTTAACATCTAAGCTCAAGACAATGCAATAAAGTTGAAATTAGTTCGGGCCATAATTTCAGGTGAACATCCGGAGGCAATGCAAACTGGCTCATCCGGTTGCCAGTACAATTGGCTGACAATTGTCATGCTGGTGGGCCTGGTGCTCAGCTTTAGCCAGCGGCAGCAGCAACACAGTGCCACACTCGCCATATGGGGCACGTGCAGCAGCAGTAAAGCCAACGCCACCACACTCGCGGCCAGTGAAAGTGACACGAGAACACCAGCAATAACAACAGCTGCAGCTGCAGCTGCAACAGCAAAATCTACAACTGGCACCGTTAAACTGTCACCTGCGGTTAACGGTAGCTGCCACCAGGCATGCCACGCCCATACCAACGCCCATGCTTACACGAAGCATTCTTGCCACAGATGATCGCATGGAGGCAACGTAGTCTAAGCAGACACATCAAATGTGCGCGAATGTATCTATAATGAGTACGAATGTATCTATATCTATATATGTATATCTATCTATCCAACTAACCATCTATTTATCTATATAAATATATATATGTGTATAAGTAACTGGCTAGCTGCATCCTTAAATATCTTTAGATGTTAAGTAATATTGCCGGTTCTAAACCAGCAATTCGTGTATCCACTGGCACACTCCTAGCTGAAGGTAAACGAGTATCCACGAGTCGCTCATCTGCATACATCCTCCCACATAAGTATATGGACACCTTGGATTAACATTTAATGTGTATTTTGTATAGTTTTATTAAGCTGCATGTAAATAACAAGCATCAACTTATTAACGTAATTGCCACATCAAATGTATCACATTGCAGAAAACAAATATAAACAACTACAAAAAAATAGTATAAATTAAAGAGTTTTCGCAATGAGTCTTTAAATAAATATATAAATAATCAATTAATGTGCATTGTACAGTACGCAACGGGCGTGAAGTGTATTTAATAATTAGATAAAAAATGTAACAACAACAAATACAACTCGTACATTGAGAGGCCATAAAATATTTAATTTAATTGCCATATCATGCAAATATTTGAGCTGCGCATTTTCTTTACGCCAATTGCAAAGCTGCAAAGTACTTTATTTTGCTAACGTTATTTGCTTACTTTATTTGTTGATTTTAATTTAATCAATAAATAGCAATTAATTTGAGATTTCAATAGGAAAGACATACGAAAAGTACACCACGCTACAAATTATTGGATTTAATATTTTATAAATTAATGCAATCAAAATCTCATCAATAATTCTCTGAAAACTTTTGCAAGAACGACAAATAAATACTAGGAAGATGAAAAAACACGTTAATTCCTTAAAAAAAATCAAATTATCAATTTATTTTTTTTAGTTTTTGTTTTATTTTACGTCTATTATTTTTTTACAAAATTACTTTTCATATGCCTAAATTGCTAATAATATTCTTTAATTATATTTACACAATTATTTTCATAGGCAATTCCAATTTTAGTTGCTTATTCGCATGGATATTAAACAAATTAATTTAATTAAACACCCCGTGACAGTGTCTATTAGGATTGCGGAAAACGTGGAATGTGGAAATGCAATGAGAATGGCTAACTCAATCAAATTCATGTTGACATGCCACATAAATACCGCATTAATTTTTTTTCATCAATTGCCTCAGTTGAAATAACATTTTTTGCGGTAATTTTTTTAATTTATAATTCCTCTTTTTTTATTTTTTCATTTTATTGGCATAACGCAAACAATGAAATGGCAATGGCAACGGCAACGACTAATTGTATTTGAAAATAGCTCAATTATTGGCAACAAAAGTTATTTAAATTGGTAATGTAATTAAAATTTGTGGCTGAAGATTCTCGTTGTGATTCAAATTTAACTACAATTAAATTATAATTAAATTTAAGCTTAATCCGTATTATAATTTGTAATCAATACTGTTGCTGCATTGCAGACTATTATCATAATAATTCTAATCATAATAAATGCCATTTGTTTCACACCAAACCGATATAAGCTGCAAAAATAATGATAGCCATATACTCTGATAGCTTATCCCTGATATATAGGTATGAATAAAATACACTTAATGATGTGTTATAACAATTGTTGCAGAAGATGACTCAGAATGGCATTTAATTTTCCCAGTTCCATTGTAAACGGTCTTCCTAGACTTTCATGCACCATTTCCTTATCAAAACTATTCCTCTTATACATATGTCCATGACTAAATCACATCTCATCACATCAACTATATATATTTATTTTAAAGTTGGAATATTATCAACTAAATAAATGTGGTTTTCAGTGTCTTTCCCATTGTCATGAACAGTCAAATGAAATGCTCATACCTTCGTGTAACCCAACAAATTCAACTAATCAAAACATAAGAAACAATTTGTAAAAGTATATGTAAGCTCTGATAAGTATAAAGATATGATAAGGGTATGCAATACATATGCCAGCCAATTTGTAACTGTATCTTAACATTGCATTGCCGTACATTAAAACGAACTATATTAATTCCCAATTTATGGTAGGTCAACAGACAACAAGAATTCCTGTTAATGCAAGTTAATTAGTGCAACTTTAGAAGAGAGAATGAATGTGAATGTGAGAGTGTGTGTGTTTAACTGTGTAATTACCAGATATTTATACATATGTATATGCTACATACAGCTATTAGTTATTCTGTTAGTTTAAATAAAGCAATTGAACTGTATAAGGGATCGCATTGCGAGTACTTTAAACTGTTCAATTGATAAAGATAAATGAAGCGTAAATTAAACAAAAATTAAAATTATATATAAATATATATAATCTAAACATAATGCATACTACGTATATTTATAACTTGGCAGTCAAAATCAATAATAATAACAATAATAAAAGCAGAATCAGAGTCCGAATCAGAAGCCCAAACCAAAAGCGAAATCGCAACACTCGACACAATATAGAAATGATAGCAAAGGATTACAGCAAAAACAAATACATAGAAACAACAAGAAGGATACGAAAAAAGAGGAAAAGGAAGGAGACAAATGCCATATGCAAATGTCGTCAACAAAAATAGGAAAATAAAAATAAAAACAAAAACTGTATTGTTGTTCTTAACCACGTACTACAACAACAACAACAAAATGAACTATGTACATTAAACAGAAGAACGATTAAATTTTTTTTATTTACAAAATAAAATAAAATGTAACTTTGTGTTTTGATATTTTTCAATTCTATCACTGGAAATTGAAGGCTCAACTCGTGCGATTTGGGGCTTCATTTCTTTGATAGGAGCTGCTCAATTATTTATGCAAACTACAATGCAATACAGCAGCTGGCACGACACGCCCCCACGCCCCTCCCCACACACCGCCCTACTGCCCTGTTCAGCACTCTATGAAATACGCAACGACAGCCGAAGAAATGAAAAATAAGCTGCAACGTATGCGTGTGTCACATGTAATCTCTGGATTATAGACAGCAGCAACCAGGCAGCTCAGGAGGCAAGGCAAGGCAAGGCACCCTGGTTGGCAGATGGGCCCATTGAAAACTGGGTCAGCATATAAATCGAAGGGGCTTAAACAGGAAACTGAAGACACAACTTTGGCAAACCGAAATGTTGCATGCCCTTTGCTAGCGTATCAATCGATTAAGGACTATTATTGATGCCATAAATAACAATATAATATCATATATATATTTTGTATATCGAACGAATAAATAGTTGAATTATTAAAGCGAATATTACTTAAGAGAATGGCTCAAATTCGCTTCTGTTACAAGCTTTGGTAAGTGACAGGGATTGAAAGCTGAAACTTGATTCACTTTTTATAAACTCTGGTAAGTACAATTGGATAAGTATAAAGAGCAAGAAATTGTATAAATACACATGTCAGGTAAATACTTTGTGGAACAGAATATTATGGTAAATAATTTGTAAAAGATCTTCACATATGGATTTATGGTAGAGTTAAACAGACATGAACAGTTTCAAGTAATCAAATCGAATTTCTTGTTTAAACAGTTTATATGTAAAGCAAATTTATTTTTATAATAGGAAGTCCTTGTCTAGGCCTTCGCACACAGCAAATTATTATAGCCAATTGAAGAGTATTTAAAATAAAATAACCGCTTCATGTAATTCCGTCAGCAGCTGCGAACTTTGACAGAACAATAAAACCGAATGCCAAATACACGGCTCATTAATTAACACACACGCACACCTGCACATACACACACACACACACACGCACACACTCACCAACACATATGTGGCCAAAGGATGTGAAAAATGCTGGAGGATTTGTATTGCAGCTGAATATGCAACTGTAATTCTATTAAAATTCACCACAAAGCAGCGCTAATCCTCATGCATGTCCGCGTCCACAATAATAATGGAGGCCGCAAAATGGCCACAAGCGAACCCAATTGCAAACTGCCAACTGGCATCTAGATCCAGCTTTAGCACCAAAAAATATATAAAGCAAAAAGAAAAGTGGAGAGGCGTAGACGGGGAAGAGGAGTAGAGTATTGGTATTTTTGCGATTGCGTTGGCATAAAAATATTTATACGCTCGCTTGAGTCCAAATTGATGCGCGCTGCTTATGCAAATTTTTGTGGTTGCCTAAGCAACCGCAGCGCCAGCATGTCCTGCGTGTTGTCAGTTGTCCTTGCTGTGCCATTTTGACTCCGCTGCCGCTGCCGTGTTGGATATCGATGTGGTCATGTCATTTGGGCCGATAGATTTTATTTAATGACATCGCATTAGGCACATTTGTTACCCAGCACCAACAGCAGCAAACAGCAGCAATCCTAGCAAATTTCGATATTACTTTGACATCGTGACAACAAAACGCAACAATTTTTAAAGTCTGATCTTGAATCTAAACTGAGATAGCTACAGCTGACAATCAGCCACAATTTGTCATTCTTGATATATTCATTTCTAATTTGAAATGCGCAAAATAATACATAATTAATTAGACATAGTTTTACTTTATATTATCAACAAAAAACTAAATCTACTTAATCATTGTAAGTAATTAATATAATTTCTCTTTCACTGCTTTAATCTACATTTGTTCAATTTATCTGGTAATATTTGCTGACCTGTCTATAAGCCCAGTTCAAACATAGACCTTGCCACAATGCGTTGCACCGCTAAATGATAAGAATGTTGCCTGCGATAATACACGAAATTGTGGCTAATAGTTTTGAATGCGTTTTTACAACAGATTTATGGTCTGCATGTGAGAGTTTGTGTGTGTGTGTGCGTGGGCGTGGGCGTGTGTATTGTCAAGGCCTGCTGAGGGCGTGGTCGTGGCAAACTGGAGTGTGGCCGTTGCAGAGCCGCATGAAATGCCAGTTGAATTATAGACCATTTGAATGAAATTATTTTAATTGCGTAAATCACTTTGCAGCCAACCAAAATTCAACAATGCTGCGGCATTTAGGGCGATTCAATGGGTGTATGTATATATTAGGTGTGTGTGTGAGTGTGCGTGTGTGTGTCTGTTTGTGTCTATGTGTGGCTCACTTATTGGCCCAATCTAATTTTATGCGTACCACTTTTGGTAGCTTAAATTTGGCAAAGAGGGCACAAATAGGGCACAACGCGCCATGACATGAGAGAGTGAGAGTGGGAGAGAGTGAGTGAGACAGGGGCACAAACAAAGGTTGGGATTGGGGGCAATGTTGAACTGACTGCTGCAGTTTGAATTGGAAACTAACGAAGAAGCGTACTCCAAAATTTAAACAAATATTTCAGCTGGCATATTTGCACTCCATTCCAGAGTAATTGTTTTCCCTAGGTCGACAATACAAATAAATTCTGGCAACAATTGCAAAAGGGCAACTGCAGAAAAATAAAGCGAAAACTTTACTCAATGCGCGACTGCAAAATACCCCGTAGTGTGCAGCTCTCTCTCTCTCTGTGTAAAAGAGAACAGCAAGAAGTTCTACTTTGAGCTAGCATAACAGGCTCTCTTTATGCATATTTTACGAGGTAATTGCAACAGCCGCCAATATACTCGTAGTAACTCTATAGGGAACCTATTCTGTTGGATTATTGTAATTGCAACCATAATTTGTCCAAATTATCGGCCTTATTATAAATTAATTTCATTTTAGTATTCAAACAGAGACACGTTGTCGTTACTCAGGGGGGTGGGGGGCGTTCAGATGAGCACGGTGCGTATGCGTGATATCGATGTAAAAACAGACGCATTCCTACACAAGAACGACTGATAAATGCAATGCCATCTATAATTTATTAGCAATATTCGAGCAAAATGTATTAATAAAACATTTGAAAAACATGCAAAACATCTAAAAAATAAAAACCTCTGCGAAACATTTGTTCCGTAAACTTTTTGGCAACAACTTTAAACTTCATTTGCTGTACGCTTTTGCTTTTTCTCTGTATCTCTAATCCTGCTGGTGATTTGCTGTTGACTTGCTTAGCCCTTTGAGGCGTGACCCTGGACAAACTTTGCTTTGAATGAGAAAGATTTCTATAAAATAAGCAGAAAATAAGAAATATGCGTACAAATACTTTGAACAAAACAACTCAAGTTGATCTCTTATGCGTCCCAGCTCAGCACATCACACCACAGACACCATTCGATTATTGTGGCCGCTATTTGACTTGGGTTTGCTTTGACTCTCTCAAGTGGTTATTGTTGTCACTGAAGCATAATACATGGTCGAGCGATATAAAGATATGCGATGCGATGTCAGCATGATAAATGATATGGCTTAACCGCGTCCCGTGCGCTGCGCCTCTAAATAAGGCTAAAAGCCCATCTGGCGTATGAACTATGCATGCGTATGTGCCTTGAACTAGGTACTTAGCGCGTATTTGCTCACAGACAGCAGCTATCAACTGCACTTAGCGCTAAGTGCCTTTACACAGTAAAACTGATTTCAATCTAGCCTATCCCATCATTCCAAGCTAGCGTATCCTTGCTTAATATGAATATCATTTAGTTTTATATTAAGTTAAACCATTGCATTGATTGCCTGAGGAAATCACATTTATAAGTAGTTTAAGGCAAGGGAAATTATTTATACACCGTCATTACATCTAATACGTAACATTTCCTTTTTCCTTTTCGACCTAATGGGAGCCCTTTCTCGAGAGGAAGATGTTTGCCAGGATATTCTGTTATATGTATCAATATGTGATAGCTAGTACACAGTCTGCAAAAAGTGGTTTGCAACTTTGCTAAGTTAACAGCGAAACTAAACGCAATATTGTGCTCTACGTCTGCAGCCCGTGGATAGTAACTTAACGAATTTAGCTCACGTATGATAGAACTGAACGAATTAGCTGTACACTGTTAAGGCTCTGTTATGTTACCAAATAACATTGCATAGTTGGAGGCGACGTTACATATGTTACATGTTACATTTTACATTAAGCGGTTACTTTTGAACGATGGCTGTTATTCAATAGATGGAAATCGCTGACTGAACAACTTTTCTATTTAATAATTTAATATATAGTTGACTGTGGGAATTTTTCAAGTATATCTCAGCAAGATAATTCCAACCATAAATCCCTAAGGATATTTTTCCACACGAAATCACTGTCTTGTCATACCCATCATTTTACTTCACTTTAATAGATTTTTCAAACCTCTTTCAAATCTCTTCTGCGCAGCAAAACTGATCTGAGTTGATGGCTACGCCCACTGTCAGCGGCAGAGATGAAAGCCGGCTGTCACACAATAATAAAAAGTGTCCTCGTAGATCACCAGGCTGTATAGCACTCGGTCTATGTTCTGTTAGCTGAAAAGACACGCTTCACTATGCTTTAATTGCTTTAAAATAAGCCACACCCACGGTGTCGATGCCGAATATTCATCTTGCACGCACATTACGATGACGTTGTGGACAGGCGCGCGGGCGGTGTGGCGACTTTGATCTGCAGGATCAGAGCGACCGGCAAAAGGGGCGCGCTGTCAATTGCGGTCGGCTTGGAAAGCGATTTAGTTACGCTGTTGACGCTCTCCTGCTCTCAGCTCTCGCTTCCCCTGTCCCTAGGATGACCCTTACTTAGCCTGGACGAATGAAGTGTGTAATTTGAAATTAGCCGAGCTCAGCGGCACCTTTATGTGCACCTGCTGACACCGTGTCCTTGTCCTTAGCTACTCAGTTACGCACCAGCAACTAGGCTTCACAAAGGACCCGCATTTGTATCTGACAGACACAATATCTATATGTGTATCGATAAAGTTATTGATTTGTTTAGTTGAATTTCGTTTTCGTTGCGATTTCATTCAGTTTTCAACATGAATTTGCATCTTTCGAATTAATTCGTTACCGATTCAAAAACGTAAAATCAAAAGCACAATTTATGACCACACGTATCTGTATATACATTTATAATCTGACTAATTTGTGTGTGGAGCCGGCGATGGCGATTTTAGGATCCAAGAAAAAATCAAATCAACCAAAAGAAAGAATAAAAAAAAAAGTAAACCAAGTCCGCCTGCATACATTGTGATTGCTGCTAATCAGGTTTTCTTTGGCCAAATTGATTTCATTTTCATATTTCAATTTCGAAAGACGGCAGCCAGTCGAACAACCAAAATAGTCCGACAAAATGCAAAATCAGTAAGACCAGTAGTCGCGACATGATATAAATTAACTGTTTTGACTTTGTGAAATGAAATGCGGTCTCTTTGAAATTCCAATTCAAATCGATCTCTTACAGCAGTCGCACAACCAGTGGGTGACCCGACACAGAAACAAACAAATAAACAGCCAAGAATGCCGCCGCTGCCACAGGGTTGTTTGACTATAAAGATACCCTAGATATTTACATGCCAGAGTTCCAAAGGATAATACTAGTTTAACTAGTTGTCTGATAAAGACACAAAGTCATTATAAAGTCATGTCCTTATTGCTTACAGCTTTAACAGGATGCAGTCTTCAATCGACTCATGTTTCATAGTCTCAGCTCTAGCGCTCATTTCTTTATTAAAAGTTGATTCATACTTCAATTAATATGTATATTTGGAAGAAGTACTGCAGCTGCATACAGGGTATGTACTGATATACAAAATATCATTGAAAGCAACATTTTGGCTTTTTTGGGTGCTGGCCATATCTTTGTATCTTTAGAGTTGCCAGCGCACCGATTTCTTTTCGGCTTAAATGGTTTATGTGCGTTTGCAACCAGTTTAGGCTGAAGCAGTTATTGTTGTTGTTGTTGTAGTTGTTGCTGCTCTTTTCGTATTCAATTTATACTTTTAGGTGGGCCGTGGCCGGCGCCTTTGAAGCGTGCATCTCGTTTACCACGTGCCGTGCCACACAGCCTCCGACTCCGCTTCCGACGCCGACGCTGTCTGCGGCTCTGGCTTTAACTTGGGCTTTTGCGTCAATAAACCAGCAAGCCATAGAGAGGGGGTGGGCAGGGGGAATGCCGTTACAAAATATGCCGATGCCGATGCTGAATCTGAAGCCAATTCAAATGCCGCCAATGCTGATCCAATGATCCAATCAAATCAGCGACAAAGCGCCATTTGAATTAATAAACAAAAATGTTTATAAATATACACACACAATAATGTTGTTGTTGCTGTTCTTCTTTTTCTTTTAATATTGTTATTATTAATTATGCATTTTAGATATTCAAATAATAAAAAAAAAAAAAACAAATTCACGGCGTGTGTTTGTTATTGTCGCTTTCAAGTCGAGTAGCGATTTCAACGATTTTAATGATGTGCTCAACGTTTTATGATTTAATTATGCCTTCATTTAGTAGCTACTGCCAAATGTTGTTGCTTTTATATTTATCATTGTTGTTACTGTTAGCAGTAGTAGTAGCATGTAGTAGTATATGGCCCATATCAAAGTTGTTGACGCTATTGCCAGAGCTATTTGTTGTGCCTTAATTATGTGTGTATTTTAAATTCTTAATGAAGCCCCCCAATTTGGCGATACGCGGGGGTGTCGCCTCTCAGGCTCTACCCTGGCGACGATGAATTAAATGATAACGAACCCATCTGCATAATGTAGGAGGCCACTATTTTTGGAATTACTCGATCGACTGGCGGGGGCGAATCGGGTGGCGGGGAGGAGTTGTATCCAAATGTGAAACAAAAAGCCCAGACATACGTGCATTAATAAGCTCCATTCATGGATCAATTAGGCAGCTTATAATGCAAATATATATCTCTAAAGTGATTCGCTGAAATATGTGATATATGTAGGCTTCTTTTGGGGAGAAATCTTTAAGAAATTGCTGAGTTATCGTTTAGCAAATATTCCATAAATTCGGCTCGTGTGATAAATGGAAACTATGCCGATCCATTAGTTACACTTTCAGCATTCAGAATACTGAGAAGATACAGTTTGTTCCAGAAGCAATTCAACTGTAATTAAAGATACTTTACGATAATAAACCATAATAAACTCTATCATTAATAGGTATAACATTCTATATTATCCAGCAAGGAATACATCTCAAATTATTAATCTTAACCTGATATGCAGACGCACAAAGAGCTCCAGTTACCAGTTTTAATTCGCATTTCCGTTAATCCTTCAGCTGGTTTTATACTTATTTCCGCATGCGCTGAGCAACAACAACAACGAACAGATATTGGTAAGAAAAACCCAAACGATAGCATAGAGAGGAGGGAGGAATAGCAGAGGAGCATGAACATGGATGAGAGGCCTAGAGGAGGGCACTGGATTGAGGCTGAGGCCGAGGTGAGGCTGGCGACATATGTAGGTTGCGTTTTGTAGCTTAGAATCAAAGTCGGATCAGCGCAAATCTCTGTGATCTCTGGCGACTCTCTGGATCTGCCTCTGCCACTGCTGCTGGGCTCTGCTGCTGCCGTTGTCGCTGTCGCTGTCGCTGTCGCTGTCGCTGCCGCTGCTGCTGTCGGTTGAACACTTTGATGTCCTAATTGGTTTATTACTTTGTCGGCATCTCGAGTCTTCTTTGTGTTTTTTTGTATTCTTTTTTATGCTGTTGCCTGTTTTATTTATTTCTTTATTTCTTTGGGTTTTCATGCGGCCGCTGCGCTGCATTGTGTAAAAAATAAAAACAAAACGAATCCCGCGCCCGTTGCGGCTCTCGAATCTCGAGTCGAGCTCCAGCCTCGAGCCTCAACGAGTGAGCACGCGCACAGAACAAGAATGGGAACGAGCACTGGGTACGGGAATGGGAATAAGAATGCTTACCAAAAGCACAACCATAAGAGCAGAGGATCCCGACTGCCGACTCCCTGCTTCCCGCTCCCTGCTACCACTCTTTCTCCCCCTCTCTCTCTCTCTCTCTGCCTGAGCTTACAATGTTTCCGCGTGTGCGTTCAATCAACATGTTGCGATATCAGCGCAATTTGTCATCCCATAAACAACAATGCAACCTGGCTAAATGGGCACCCTATATCATATGGCTGCCATGAAAATAATCGCTTGCAGAAAGGCTATACTTACGCTTATACGAGTATGCAGCATTTAACGGGCAGCACAATAAGTCCTACCTCAACCAAGAATATGGCAACAAAGTATTCCACAAGTTGGCTATAAGAAAACACTTAAGATCTACGAAAATCACATATAATATATATTGTATATTGTAGCAGAAGACAAAGGAAATAATTCTTATTTATTCTAATACATAATTATTTATTTTCTGATATTGATATATTATTTAATATCTGATATTATATTTAATTATTATTTTATATAAAGTTAAGAATACGAATTTAGCTCCTATTTAACACGTAGAGCAATAGGGCTACTTCATCTCTCATCCCTGATTATTCAGTTGCCGCTGACGCCAGCAAGGCCGCAGCCGCAAGCGTCGCAGTTGGCGTCGCTGTCGCCGGTTTATGATCCTCAAAGCACGAAGCAATCTACGAAGTCTTTGAGTTTGGTTTATTGTGCTGGTCTCTGTACCTAGTGCAGAGGTTGTTGTTGTTGTTGTTGCTGTACCCAACTCGTATTCATAGTCAGGATATGTGTACTGTGCATCGACGTGATTAACCAGCAAAACACAGCTAATCAAACTAAAAATTATTACCACATGCATTGTAATAACTGCTTAGACTCAAACTTGGCAACTGAGCTTATATAACTGTCTTGGGGGTGAAAGAGAAAATTGATTAAACAGTCGGAATAACAGATGTTATGCTTATTTACATTACTCAGCTGTTAACAACAAACATTGGAAGTCGCAGACGATGCAACAATGTTTTGAAGTCAATGTTAAATGAAACACGAATTGTTTACTTGTTACAGCTTAAATTCTTATTCAAGTTTTATTTGATTTTATGCACCTTGAAATAATTTTAAAGTTATTAGAATTTCTCTGCATGGTTAAGTGAAAAAATAAATTAAGGTTAAGTCTATTTAACACATTGTATACAGTAAATTCTAAAGTAATTCCTTTTTGATGTATAACTTGTTTCCTTTACATTGTTCAGCCACTGCTCTGATGCGATCCCGTTGGTGTTGCCCCTGTCTCTGCTGCTGACGCTGCAACTGATGCTGCTGCTGCTGTTGCTGCTGTTGGCGCATATGCCTGCGCTGTTGTTGTTGTTGTTGTTGTTGTTGCTGTGGCTGGTGCTGTTGGCGCCGGCGTCTCACGAGTTTAAGCAGGTTACATAGTTTTACAACCGTAGCGGATGTTGTTGCTTCCGTTGTTATTGATGATACTGCCGCAGTTGTTGTTGTGGTATCATCATCATCTTGTGCCACAAGCAAACAAGAAAATAGCTCAACAATAGCGCGCAAAGGCAGAGCATAGCTTGTAGAAGCTGTGTTAATTGTTTGAACTTTTATAGCAAAATTTTCCAGCTGATAGTTCTTAGCAGAAAATGAGGAAAAGTGTGTAGTGCTGAATGTGCTTAATGTACTGAAATAAACTGAGCAGAAGAGAAGTTCAAAGATTATGAAGAAGGTGAACAAATATGCCAGGGATCAGTTGAATGAAATCAAGTTGAAAAATATTTAAATTAGATCAGAAATAAATAAATAAATCAGAAATAAATTAATTATTAAAGAAATAACTGAATTATAAACAATATCCCAGGAAACAATTCTTTGCTCATTTTTCGACTGACAGCATGCAAATGATGCATCAATTGAAAGATTCCACAGTGTCTGTGGCATGTTGCAGCAGTTAATCAAGATGTTTGCAATAACAGATCACAATTTGTCATCTTATAAGGAAGAGCACGTGTTGCCAGTGTGATGTGACTTGGCCTGTGGCTGCCACAAAAGTCAGCAGACAATGTTTCCCGAAATCTTGCATCTACCAGATACCAGATCTCAAAACTGAGTTCTGTTGCAACATCTCTCGTTCTCTTGCTGTGCGGAGTTCAATACGGTGGTCCTGTCTGAAGTTTGCCGTATTCAAAGCACAAGAAAACTCAATCAAGGTGCTCGTAAATCTTGGCACAATTTGATGAGCGCACAGTGGGAGACCCAGTCACTGTCTCAGCCCCTGTCTCAATCTCTGTCTCAGTCTCAGTCTCAGTCTCTATCTCTGTGTTAGCCAACGTCTTCGTCTCGTCTTTGGGCTCGTGTAAGAGGTCTTACATTTCTCGGCTTATTGATTATCAATGCTGTTGCCTGTTGCCGCATCGGGGACCATTTCCGATTCGTCATCATGCGACGAGTGAAGTTTCAATCTGCTCCGAAAAATATATAAAAAAAATAACAACAACTAAAGTAAAATAAAATAAAAAACACTGATGTTCGCCGTGTGTGGCATATTCTGAGTGTTTTGACAGCATGGCACACATACGCACACACACACACACTCACACAGAGATACACATACAGGAACACACGCGTACAGTTACCAGTTCCACCTAAATTTGATGCAGCACAAGCCCAAAGCGACGACTTACAGTCAACTTCAAAAGTATGCGGCCGAGCGTTATTGATCGTCCATGTCCCGCTGTTGTGATCCGTTCTCAGCATGAGACATTACAAAAGGCCCACAGTGATGATAACAATGCCGCTCGTTGTCGCCGTTGCCGTTGCCGTTGCCGTTGCAGTTGCAGTTGCAGTTGTCCATAATCTACACATGCACACACACACACACACAGACACACACACATACATATATATACAGGCAGTCGGTCCTTTTGAAGGTCCTTTTAGCCAAAGTTCTCGAACACACCCATACAGTCATACACGTTTACAATGGATGATGCGATGCATATGCAAAACACAATGAAGTTCTTTGAAGCGCGACGCGTCAGGTAAGCGACAATTATTTATCTTACAAATTTACCTGAAATTAAATACTTATGTTACAGCTACAAGCCACAGATTGCTGGCTTCCAGTGATCTACAGCTAGATACCCTGTGATGCAAAATAAAAGTTTTGATAAGCACCTAAGATCTAATGAAGTGAAGCTTTTGTAATATCTGGAATTAAAGGGCATATACAAATAAATGATAAGATATAACTGAATGAGAGATACCCTTTACATAAAGAGTATACATTTAAGATTATAGCAACGATCAATAAAATGCATAAAACATAGAGGGAAATGATTTAATCTACTTCAACTGGCTTGCTTAAGCAGCATATCGCCAACTGTGGGTAACTCAGTTAACAGGGTATAAGAAGGGCGACAAATTCCCCCTTTTTAATCAGCGGCACGCACTTTGATCACCTGACACTCACACACACTTACACACACACACACAAGACAGCAAGGCCACTGTTGTTGGCTGCTGCTGCTGCTGCTGGTTGCAGTTGCTGTTGTCGTTGTCGTTGTGTGAACTTACCTGGCCACAAGGTGTGACAAGTCAGCGGATTTTGCGTGTTTTCCAACGAAATATTTAAATGCAAGATTATCGCCATGAGCTGCAACAGTGTTGGTAACAGAGGAAAAGGCTCTCTTGGCTTAATCCTGCGGCCTGCCCTTTTGATCTGCTTCTGATGCCTGTTGTCTGCTGCCTGTTTTCAGTTGCGGTTGGTATAGTTGGCCAGCGCGTTAACTAATTAGCAGCTGGCCTGGCATTTGGCTCATTTCCGCCACAAAACAATTTCGATTAAGGCGAACTTAAAGCAAAAAGCTACCGACAACTAATCCAATCATAATCGCGCAATCATAATTACAACAATCTTCCAAATGAAACGCAGACCCAGACAGACCAAGAGACAGAGAAACAGAGAGATAGAGAGACATGAAGACAGAGAGGGCAAGACAAAGACCGATGATGATCGAAACGTTGGCCAAGCTAACGGGCACAAAACGAAACGAAACCTACAAAGCAGCAACATTGACTTCTATTGCTGCCAGCGGCAACTGCATGCAACAGCAGCAGCAGCAGCAACAACAACTGGCAACTGGCAGCAACAGCAGCAAGAGCAACAGGTTGCTGCTGCTGCCTCAAGTGCTTCGTGGCCAGACAAACGTTAAGATTGTAATAACCATGTTAAAAGCAATTTACGTTTAAAGTGCTACTGTGATACGCCGCCGATGCGTTTCTTGATTAAGAACAAGAGACGCAAGGCGAAAGGAGGCAGACACACCAGCAACAACAACAGCACACACAAACACACACACACACACTGGACAATCGAAGGAGCTGCAGGAGCTGCCTTGTCTGCATTTATTTGGCGGCAAAAGTTGTTTTTTTTTTCTTACTTCGAACTTTCCTTTCATATTCACAGTCCACTTAACACGCGCGTCGCACAATGCGCCTCAAAACACAAATGAGCAGCAGCGGCAACAACAATAACAACAACAGCAGTAACAACAACAACAACATCAACAACAGTTGCTGCCCCAACGGTGGCGGCAGCCTCAGAAATCTGTGCCTCGGTCGGCGCGCTTTGATGTTGGGAATGGCGTGTGCCCAATGCAGAGATTCCGCTTTGTTGTTTTGCCGACGCCAGCGACGTCGTCGACGGCCATGCAACAGCAATTTGCCGCCAAGTGAGCCGCAGCGAGCGTGGAGCGTGGAGAGCAGACGCAAAAGTCACAGAGACAGAGACAGATACACAAAGAGAGAGAGAGAGAGACTGAGAGACTGAGAGAGCGAGAGAGGCAGCACAATCAAGCTAACTCCCAAATGCCCCCAAAACACAGCAGCGCACCCTCTCTCCCAACTTGCCACGCAACTACACCACAGACTCTGCAAGTTGTTGCCGTTGACCAATGCATAGTGATGCCAACCTGCTTGAATTTTGGCTGAGTGTCAAAGACAAATCAGCTGGGAAATAGGTTTGATGTTTGTTATATAATTCCTAAATATAATAAGCGAGTTTCCCATACGAAAGTTGGTCTGATTAAGCATAATTCATATGATTACTAAATATAACTTTTAATATGAGCAATATTTATAGAATTATAATAATAT
The DNA here is from genome assembly GCA_018901825.1 of Drosophila funebris. Taxonomy (NCBI): domain Eukaryota; kingdom Metazoa; phylum Arthropoda; class Insecta; order Diptera; family Drosophilidae; genus Drosophila; species Drosophila funebris. The sequence goes on from JAEIFK010000688.1 coordinate 6,827,558, forward strand.
TAACACACCTAAATTTCTCTTGCAATTCATTCTATATAAACATATTCTTATAGACAAAGTTGCTAAGTCATATAATAAAAAGTAGTATTTAAATATAAGCAGTCACCAATAAGTTTAGTTGTTTATTGTCTGTGGAATAGCAGCAATGGCAACACTGGCAGCAACTGCGTTCGAGAGCAATGCAATTATGATGATAATCTGCTGAAATTAGAGCTGCAGAACTGCTGAAAGAGAGAGCGAGTCGAGAGACAGTGACAGTGACAGAGTGAGAGCGGGAGAGGGAGATGTTGAGCTGGAGGGCTGCATAGCTGGATGTTGATTCTGTAGCACCTGTTGCTTTTCCCACCAGACATTGTTGCCATGTATATTGCAAAACGAGCAACAACTGGCAGCTGCAACAGCAACATCAACAGCAACAGCAACGGCAACGGCAACGGCAACGGCCCCGGCAATGGCAGCAACATTTTGTACTGCGGGATGCCCGCATAAGGATCAAAGGCCGTTACCGTAACTCTGGCTCTGTTGACCCGTTAATAAAGTTGTGCAGCATTGACTGGAAATTTTAATTGCTTATCGAGCGCGACCTGTGCACATCTGTTGAGAGATTAGAGAGCGAGAAGCAACAAGAGGACGACAGAGAGAGAGAGGGAGAGGGAGGGAGAGCAAGCGCATTGAAACACGATTGATGTCAAGCGCTGCGACTGCGGCAACTGCGACTTTGAAGATTATGCTGAAAGTTATGATGCCCACAGCAACATCGGCAGCAGCAGCAGCAACCATGCGGCGGCTCCAGGTGTTCTGGCCTAGCATGCGAAATTATATGGCTCAGTGGCAGCAGCTTTAACTACGCAGTGGCCGCTTCTTCATCAACATCATGAGCATCATCAACATCACAATCATCATCATTACCATCATCATCAGCATTATCATCATCAGTTGCTGCTGCTGCCGTTGTTGTTGCTGCTGCTGCTTCTGCTGCTGCTGCTGCTGCTGCTGCTGCTGCTGCTGGCGTCGCTGGGCAATGCGGCAAAGATGAAAGGTGGCGGCAACACTTTGATGCGGCCAAGATCAAAGCTGCCGATTGTTTACATAATAGTGGCCTTTGAAACGGAACAATAGAATGCCAGGATCAAAGACACCGACCGGTTAGTGCGCTTAAGCGAAATGAATGTCCATGTCCCCGCAGCAGGGACGGGGGGCAACCTCAACGCAACGGCGATCATCTGTTTCAGTTGTTGTTCGGCAAAAGTAGCACTCGTTGTTCATCATCAACATCATCATCATCATCATCATCGTAATGATAATGATAATGATGAGCTGGCTCTCAGTGAGCCAAAGACATCATTATGCTCGGCTTTTAAGCTGTGTGCAATTCGTGTGTGAGTCTTGTAATTGTTGCAAGAAGAGTTACAGCCCTAACCCCTCCCCACTCAGCTTCCTCCTTCCTCCTTCTACCACTCTGCTCTACTGCTTTAGCTGAGCATAGCTTACTCCCTGCTGATTGCGCGTTAAATGTTTATGGGCATTCATCGCGTGCTGTCCAGCGGCGTTTTAATTGCCCCCCAATGCAACAGCCACAACATCCACAACAGCGGCAACAGGAACGGCAGCAAGTGCCACCACGGTGCGTATGAGCAATGCGAGCATCCAATAATCTCCAGAGATGTCGCCGCATAATAATTGCGTACTCGCAACGAGTACCAACTCGTACTTAATGCAAAATTATTGCAGCGCCTTTCCAATTCTCACTTTCAAGTTGCCGACAACTTTTTGTTGTAGTTGTAGTTGTAGTTGTTGATTTTATTTATCATTCTCTATAGGCCTACAAATTTCTCTATCAACTTGCGAGGAGACAAAAAAATCCATTTAGTCGCTTTGCAAAATACAATTTTATGGCCTGCCTATTCTGTGGGCAGTTAAATTCAAATATGCGGCGTTGAAAGATCGTAAAAGATTGGAATAATTCGATTTCGGCAACGACAGCGACAACGACAACGACAACGGCGAAATATCAAAGTCAAAAGATACGAGCATCTGTTGTTGTTATTTTAATGATCGGTCATTAATTGAATTTCGTATAGAAATGGAAATGGAAATGCCTACAATCAAAAGGGCCAATAGTCTGTCCCTTCTGTCGACAAATCGAATGAAAATAAAAAATTAAAATTAAAATTAAATTTAAGAAATAAAAAATGCCATAAGCTAAAATGATTTCTCTTAGCAATTTCGTATGGGAATTAAATGTATTTTCGTATTTTATTCATTTCTTGTGGTTTTGTTTTTAGATTTACAATTAGATAAAGTCGCGTCTGACTACTTTATTGAGATTTTATGTGCTTAAGCCGCCGTCCCACATATTCAACATATATCTGTATATATATATATATATATATATATATCTTAACACATATACATATATGCGTATATTCCAGGGTCACATCGAGTCGAGGTTCATTCCAAGAAATGCCGCGCGATCATAAAACACAAAAATGCGGCGCATTAAAAGAAATAAAAATATGTGATGAGCGAATTACGCGTATTTTGGGCAAAAGGATCTGAGGGATCAGGGTACTGCTGTGAGCTGAGCTGAGAGTGGGGAGCGGGAAGCGGGAAGTGGGAAGCGCAGCATAACTGCACTCAAAACTGCAATTACATTAAATTAGCATTAAATGTGAATTAAAGTGCGAGCAAAACAAAAGACTTAGGCAACGAACTCGGGCAACGAAGCAATAATAAATGGCGAAGCGACAAAACCGAAACGAAAAGTCGAAAAGCCAACAAATAACAAAAAAAATAACAAAAACCGAAACGAAAACCAGAAGCCATTTCGGCTTTCGATTAAGCAGATCAAAGGCGCTGATAAAAGCGGCCATAATCGTAAGACGATTATTAACAAGTAGCCAACGTCGCTGCCAGCGACAACAGAGAGAGAGAGAGAGCGCGATTGGGTGGTAGATTGAGGAAGGCAATGAGGGAGAGATAGAGAGAGGGAGAGCGACGCGCATAATTCTTTCAAATTGCATTACCTTGCAGTTTATTATTAGTTTTGTTATTATTTTGCGTATTCTAAACAAAAACGAAGACCAAGCCGAGCACGCCAAGCGACAACGAGCATGGGAGCGCGAGAGAGCGAAAGAATGACAGATAGACAGAGAGAGAAAGAGAGAGAGCAGCGCGCACGTGAGCAAACGATGTTGGCATCAGCTCAAACGTTTTATGCTGCCGGCAGCGACAACGGCGACAGCGACAGCGACGTCAGCAGCGACGGCGATGGCAACGGCGACGCGGCCAAAGAGCGACAACAAGGCAAGGTAAAAATTTCATTCCGTTTCGAGCATTCGACGTGTGCGGACGTGTGTCTTCTATCCCCAGTCTCAGACTCAGTCTCAATCAAATCGTCGTGTGTAACGGGCCAAGTGAAGAATCAATACATAAATAAATGAGAAATAATTAATAAATACGAGCATATATATGTATATATATATATGTATGTATGAAGAGTGCAATGTGCAGAAACAAATATGCAGTGCTGCAAAATGTGCATTGATATTAAACAGTGCTGAACAACTTAAAGAGCCAAGTCAAGCTAAATTTCTATAAATAGCAGTTATCATATTATTAATAAACAACATAGAAGCCATGGCAGTAGCCACAAATAAATGGATTAAAAACAACAACAGCAGCTACAGCAGCAGCAGCAGCAGCAGCAACAACAACAGCAGCAACAACAACAACAACACACACAAGCAGGTGAGTTTAAGCACAGAATTTATTGGCTAAGCTGAAGCTACTGTATGCCTCAAATAACAACAACCACAACGACAGTAGCAACTTATTAAAGAGCGCCGCAAATATCAAAAGTTGCCGCAAAACAACCGCAGCAACAACAACAACTCAAATGAGAGACGCAAAAACAGTAGCACGTCAATTAAAATTAATAGCTTCCGACTTAAGCCCCAATCCAAGTTAACCAACAAAAAAAACAAGAAGAAATGTGAAGAAGAAGACACACACACACACACTTATATAAAAAATGAAACCCTACAGCTTTATTTACGACATTAGCATATCGCAGAAATCGAAATCAATTTGAAAATCCTTTGCAAGGGCATTAAAAAATGAGATTAAATTTGCCTGCGTGCGCAAAAAGCCACAAAAAAGTCCCAAAAACAAAAAGAAAAGAAATGAAAACAAAACAAAGCCAAAAGGCCGACACAGAACGAGGTTCATTTTAAGTATAGCTAACCAAAAACCCTCATCAGCAACAGCAACAACAGCAACAACAACGACAACAACAACAACAACAAAGTGCAGGCCGCTTTCGTGTGCGCTCCACTTTGCTTTGAAGCCTCAGTTTTAGTCTCAGTCTCAGCCACAATCATATCCCAGCCTGAAGAGTCCCAGATCCCAGCTTTCAGATGAGTTCAGCTCCAGTTGAGCTGAGCTGAGTTGAGTTGAGTTGAGTTCAGCTCGTAGTAGTTGCTACTGTTTTCAAAGTTAAGATCAATGAGTGCGACGAGTGCCTTTTGGATTTTTAATACTTACTACGGAGCCCGAACTGGTTGCCTGCTTTGCGATCTGCTTTGCAACATGCCGCAAAGAGCAACGGTCCAACGGTCCAACGGTCCAATGGGGCGGCAAAGTACAAAGCCAAAAACGGCACGGGTTTAGCGCGCTCAGAGTAAAAAGCGATCAGCGTCGACGCTCGGCAGACGTGCGCACATCCCACAGATACAAAGATACACAGGCAGCACACACACATGAGATACTCACAGATATAGCGAGTTGTAGACGGGGTCCGGTCTAATAACGCTGCCTGCTGGCACTTGGCTACATGTTTTAGGCCGCGGCATTGCTTTTGTTGTTGTTGCTGCTGCTCGTTGCCCATTGCCAGTTGCCGCTGTGGCTGTCGCTGTCGCTGCTTGCGGCTTCATTTGAGGCTGCTTCCGAATTACCTGCGTGGCATTGCAGTAGCCGCAACAGCAGCAACAGCAGCAGCAACAACAACCGTCGCGTTATTTCCCTGCCATACAAAGTATTAAATTGCTGCAAACAGGTGTATTTTATGTATGCCTCGCAGGCAGAGGACAGGCCACGAGATGGCATAAGGGATAGGGTAGAACAGAGCATGACAAGGCTAGCAAGGGATTGGTAGTGCTAAAAACGGTAGAGTAAGCCTGACTAGCGTAAGGTAGTTCAGTCTTAAACGCTGTGCAGCACCCAGCAATTACACTAGCACAACAACAAGAGCACAACAACAATTCTATGTTCCAACACATGCAGATCAATTCAGTACAAATGGTTTAATACAACATGTAAAGTTGTAATTTAGCAAATAAATAATATTATATGTAGCTCTGTCTAAAGTCATTTCTATTTTTCCTTCTATATTTCCTTGCTAACGAGTTTTCATTTACGATTCGCAGTTGAAGCTTAAAGTTGTTGAAATATCTGGAATATTTACTGCTGCTTTCCTTAGCTCTGAAATATCTCACACCTGCGCAGCTTCCTTTCAAATTCAACTGTTATGTTATTGTTTTTGTACCTTAAAACATTTGAACAACAACGACGCATGCAAATCAAACAACCTGACAACAACAATACAACAACACAAAACTATGGCAACGGAAGTTTATTTATGCCTGGCCCGATATTTATTTTAGCGTATGCGATAAGCCGCGACACTAAGAGAGAGAAACAGAGAGAGAGAAAGAGAGAGAGAGAGACAGAGTAAGGGAGAGAGAGCGTAGCTATTGAGTATTGCTATTGTTGTTGTCGTATTAATGAGTTGGAGCAGGGGTAAGTGGAGTGATGGCAAAACTAAAATACATGCACACCCTGCCATGCCCCCACTCCCCTTGCCTGAATCGCCTCCTTAACACCCCAACAACTCTGCACAGGTTGCAGTTGTTCAGTCCCTTTGATTTGACAAGGTCGTTGTGGCATATGTTGCATGTGGTGCTGTCTCCTTGTGTGTTGCCCTGTGTATGAACTGCAAACGGCAACGAACAAGCAATGAGTCTCAAATAAACTACATAAATTGACCAAGTTATAAGTAATTGAATTATTGCACTAATAGCCAACATAACTATGCTAATTATAAAATATATATTGCAATTATAAAATTCGCTTTCATTTATATTTAACTGCCATCAATTCCATTTCATTGGCGATATCGACTTTATCGATGGTCTGATAAATTAAATTTCGCATTTAAATCAATTAATTTGCTACACACACACACACACACACACGGGGCCACAGCACACTTCAGAGTTCATAAATAATTGAAAGCCACAAATCGCTTGCAAATTTATTGTGACAAAATCTTTATGAAATTTTAATCGATTGCATAGAATAAAATATGAAGTACATGTGTTCAAATGCTTTATAATTAAAAAACCTACACACACAGACAGACGCAAGTTGTACAGCTAAAATGCCGCGCAATCAAATCAAATCAATTCAAGTCCCCACGGGGCGTATGCTTAATTTTAATAAAAAGCAAAAAAAATAAAATGAAAAAAAAAAGTGGTAAACGCTTAGCGCCAGCGCCAGCGACTGCGGCAGCGACTGAGGCAGCACTTGACTATTTGCAGCAATTAATAAAAACTGACAATTTAATCGTCGCGACAAGTAGTTGGCTGCCAGCCAGCCCCCAGACAGAGCAGACGCCTAAACTCAGCTAGGCAGATAGAGAGCTAGAGATAGAGAGGCAGAGGCAGAGGGAGAGAGACACAAAGAGATGGGGGAGAAGGGAGACGGCGCCTTTGTCGGCGTTGCTGGCCGCAAGAAATCGGAAAATACAGCAGCAACAGCAACCACAGCAACAGCAACAACAGCGAAAGAGTCGCTACAAGCCAAAAGCAAAATATTAATAAGCAGTGCCCGCAATTAATAGCGCAACTTAAGACGCTATATAGGGTAATTAAGCGGCGCTTGTGAACATTTTTTCCTTTGGCGGAGCCGACGACGACGACGACGACAACGACAACAACGACAGCAGCAGAGCAGCAGAGCAGAGCAGCAGCTTGCTGTAGTTGTTGCTCTTGCTGTTGCTGCTGCTGCTGTTGTTGTTGTTGTTGTTGTTGTTGATGTTGTCGGCGCTGCCGTTTTTTCTCTTAACAGGTAAACAACAAGTGCAACGTACGCTTGAATCTACGTATCTCTAACTCAGTGTGTGTGTGTCTTCATTTGTATCTGTGACTCTCATTGAGTGTGTGTAGCTGTATGTGTGTGAGTGTGTGTGTGTATGTGTGTGTGTGTGTCAATGTGGGCACGCTTTTTGTTTACTCAAGCGTAAATCCGCGCACACACGTAATTTTATTTTTGGTGGGCCGTGGCTAACATTAGAAGATCGTAGGCGCAACCCAAAATAAATCGTCAAGCATGTCAATAAGCGAGGTTCGCTTCGAAAGTCAGCTAATGCCTTGCACAAATGATTAGAATACTATGTGAAATATAATAAATAAATAGTATTTATATATATTATTTATACTAATTTATTAAAACCAATAAATCACAAGAAGGGCAACAAAATGAACTACAAATTCTTGAAATCACTGCACAGATTCTTAAAGTTATACTTTTGTGTTATTCGTGTAAGACTTAATATGAATTCATTAATTTGAACATATTAATTGCATTAATTTTGCAAAGAAACTCAAAGCGGAAATCAAAGTTTAAATAATTAAATAAATATTTGTATTTCTTTAATTATAATAAATATTATATTTAAATAAGAGCTTCATCTATTGGCTCACAAACTGCTGGGGCAGCCCTCGTAGACTTCCATTCTAGCGTTAGAACTCTTGTCAATTTGTAAAGCGGCAAACATCAGAGAGTTGTAGTTTTCTTGTTGTTGTTGTTTTTTTTTTTTTTTTTGGTTTTGGTTTCTTGAGTTTCGTTTGGCAGTTGTTGCGCAGGGGAAGGCCCCGCAATCCCGCAACAAACACTACACTTCCCCTCCACTCCACTTCACCACACTCGTATGTCAGGGTAGCTTTGACAGGCAGCAATCAAAACGGCAGCGATAGCGAAATTCAAGCGAAGAAAAGGCGCTCACTTGCCAACAACAACAACAACAACAACAGCAACTACTACTATGACTGCTATCAGAACAGCAACAAGAACAACTACAGCAGCAGCAACAACGAGAGCAACTTCAGCTTAAGGCTGCAACTTAAAGCTATAGCTTAAAGCTTTAAGCTTCTGCAGCTACCGTTACTTAGCCGCTGGTCAAGTTCAATTCACAGCGAACTTGCTTGGCAACTGGCCAAGCTGTGTGTGTGTGTGTGTGTGTGTTGTATGTGTGTGTACATAATTGTTCTTGCCTGTTTGTAGGCCTCCACACAAATTGTCCGTGTCATTTGCATTTTGTCTGCAAATTGTCGTTGCTAGCGGCAACCAGCAACAGCAACTGCGGCAGCGACGGCGGCAGAGGCAGCGACCGCGGCAGCGGCATAACTTCAAAGCCAAAATAAACATTGATTGAAGATTTCTTTACGATTTCTGAATGGTTATTTATGCAGAGACAGCGGCGCAGACAGGCGGACACAATTGACAGACTGACACACTGAGACACTAAAATCGTTGCCTTTGACTTGACTTGAATTGTTGTTCTCTTAGTTGTTGTTGTGGTTGTTGGCGGCACGCGTTTTGTTGTTGTTTTGTTTGTATCATTTACAAATTGCTGGAAAATAGCGTAAAATCAAAAACAACAACAATAGCAAGAACAAACAGCAACAACAAATCGCCGCTGATCATTTTGATTGATGTGCACAACCGACCTTAAGTTCAAAGCCAAGAACAACAGCAACAACAACAACAACAACAACCACAACTGACGACGACGCTGATTACCACGCGTCAACGGCCATGACAATGTGAAATTTTCGTATGTGTGTGTGAGTGTGTATAAGGGGCGCACGAGGCGTATGATTAATATAATAAATTCGTTTGTAATAATGTAATAAGTGTCACAATTGTCAAGTCTAATGTTTGTCTAAATAGGTTGCTTTATTATCCCTCTCTCTCTCTTGCTCTCTTGATCACTCTCTCTCTCTCTCTCTCTCTCTCTCTATTCTGTTTTCGCTCTCTGTCCGCAAGCAGCTCTCTCGTTCTCTTTGCTCTCCAAAACGTACGGCAAACAAACAAACAACAGCAACAAAAACGAAACGAAATGCGCGGCAAAAATTTCTTTGATCTTATCGCAAAGCTTCTTGCTCGCATTTTGATCAAAGCAAGTTTTTCCGCCAAAATACAAAGCAACTACAACAACAGCAATAACAATAACAATAACATAACGAAAAGAGAGAGAGAGAGAGAGAGAGAGAGATTGCGCACGTTGTTATTACGTTGACAACAACAAAAAGTTGTGAATGAGTTTTGAGAGCGAAAAGCTGAGAGAAAGCACACTTAGAGTTAAAACTGTCTCTCTCTCTCTCTCTCTCTTTGAGCGAAACAAACTGTAAGATTATATCACAAGATTAGTTTAAAACACATTCCTTGACGCTGTGACGTCACAAACTCTGTTTACTGTTATCATTTATCATTTATTGATTGTTTACTTTGCGCTCTCTTGCAGACGTCGACGTCAGCGACGACGCAACTGCGACGCCAGCTAACGCTGTCGCTGTCGGCGCTATTGCTGCTGCTTGTGCTCAGTGTGTTGCCACACAATGCCAGCAGCAACAGCATTAACACCAGCAGCAGCCGCAGCAACAGCAACAACAGCATCAACAACAGCAGCGACAACAACGACAACGTTGAAGCCCTTGGCGTGGCGACAACGCAACTGGAGCTGGAGCTGGAGCATGAGCAGGCGGAGGCGGACGCAGACGCAGAGGCCAATGCCAATTCGCTGCCATTGGATGCCAGCAGCAACAACAATGCCGGCAACAACAACGCTGGCAGCAACAACCTCATACAGCGCAAATATATGGTGATGCATCCGGCGATTGGCGATGCCAGCAACGATCACAGTCGATCCTTGAAGCGCGCCTCGTTGACCAACTCGAGCATCACTTGCAATGATGGGACACACGCGGGTTTCTATCTGCGCAAGCAACCCAACTCCAAGAAATGGATCGTCTTCCTCGAGGGCGGCTGGCATTGCTTTGACAATCGTTCGTGCCGAGCGCGTTGGATGCGTCTGCGACATCTGATGACCAGCTCCCAGTGGCCAGAGACACGAGATGGTGAGTCCGCCTCGATTCTTAAGCCTCTCTCTAGTCTATCTAATCATCTCTCCCTCTCGCTCTCATTTACAGTTGGTGGCATCCTCTCGCCGCATGCCGAGGAGAATCCCTACTGGCACAATGCGAACCATGTGCTGGTTCCCTACTGCAGCAGCGATTCGTGGTCGGGCACACGCATCGAGCCGGATACACGGGATCGGGAGAACAAATGGCGCTTCATGGGCGCCTTGATATTGCGACAAGTGATCGCTGATTTGATTCCCTTGGGCCTAGGACGCGTTGCTGGCGGCGAGCTGCTGCTGGTGGGTTCCTCTGCCGGTGGTTTGGGTGTGATGCTCAATCTGGATCGAGTGCGTGAGTTTCTGGTTAACGAACGCAAGCTCCAAGTGACGGTGCGTGGTGTCAGCGACTCGGGTTGGTTTCTCGACCGGGAGCCTTACACGCCGGCAGCTGTGGCCTCCAGTGAGGCAGTGCGTCTGGGCTGGAAGCTATGGCAGGGATTGCTGCCCGAGGATTGCACCAAGGCTCATCCCACAGAGCCCTGGCGTTGCTACTTCGGCTATCGTCTCTATCCCACGCTAAAAAGTAAGTTCAGAGTTCCCTTAAAATGCTTTAGAAGAGTCTCACTTCTTTCGACTGTCGACTGTGGACTAACCAAAGATTTCCCCACTTACAGCTCCACTCTTCGTATTCCAATGGCTCTTCGATGAGGCACAGATGCGGGCTGACAATGTGGGTGCTCCTGTGACGCCGCAGCAATGGAACTATATACATGAAATGGGCGGAGCCTTGCGCTCCTCCCTGGACAATGTGAGTGCAGTGTTTGCGCCCAGTTGTATTGGCCATGCGGTGCTGTCGAAGCGTGACTGGGTCAACATCAAGATCGATGACATTTCGCTGCCTTCCGCGCTGCGTTGCTGGGAGCACTCGACGCGTCCGCGACGCAAGCGACACGACAAACTGAAGCGTTCCACGGAGCCGACGACGGCGTTGCAACATCCTCATCCCCATTCATATCCCAATGCCAACAACCAAAGACATCAGCGGCATCGTCAGCGTGTACAGAAGCTAAACAATGTGGCCCAAGCGCCAACGCAGGCGCAGCGCAAACGGAATCATCTGAGCAAGGAGCAGCGCGAGGAGCGCAAGCGTCGGCGTCAGGAGCGACAGCGACGCAAGCAGCGGCGTCGCCAGCAGCAGCAGCAGCGCAAGCGTGAAAATGAAGCGGCAGCAGCGACAAACAAAAAGAATAATAACAACAACAATGACAAGCAGCGACGTCGCCAGCCGCTGACAGCTGAACAGCAGCTGGAGCGCAAGCAGCAACGTCAGCAGCGACGCCGCAAGTTGTTGCAACAACAGCAACACCAGCAGCAGCAACACCAGCAGCAGCAGCAGCAGAAGGAGCTACAGCAGGAACAACCAAGTGGAGAGCCACAAAAGCGTCGTGCCTCCAACAGCGCCACCAAACTGAAGCCACGTCAACGTGTGCCCCGTGTGCCGGAGAAGTGCAACCTGCGTCTGCTCGAGCGTTGCAGCTGGCCGCAGTGCAACCACTCGTGCCCCACGCTCACCAATCCGCTGACCGGCGAAGAGATGCGCTTCCTGGAGCTGCTCACCTCCTTTGGCCTGGACATTGAGGCAGTTGCCGCCGCGTTGGGCGTTGATATGCATACGCTTAACAACATGGAGCGCACAGAGCTGGTGAATCTGCTGACGCAGCAGGTCAGCTGAAGCCGGAAGTGGAAGTGGAAGTGGAGAAGTGGAATCGATCGGCGATCGAAAGTCAGCTGCAGAAACTGTAAATAATTAGCCTGTATATAGATATAGCCATAGAGTGTATAGCCACCCCCCTACCCCTCTACGCCTACTCATCAAGCTGCCCTTCCCACTGTAAATATGTCATCGAAGAGCATATATATATATATATATATCATCTGTATATATATATATATAGATATATAGATATATATAGATATATATATATATATATATATCATCTGTATCCATATCCATATCGGAGATATTCAAATTCCTAAGCAAACCAAGCAAAAGACATGCGCATAGTACCCAGTAATTAAGCAGAATTTATTTATACACGCACACACGCACACACACACACACACACACACATATAAGTTATGGAGATACTCGTATTGAAATTCGTATTCGTTAACGTATTCGTAATTTATTCATTCGCATCCATTTTTCTGCGTAAACGAGAAACTAACACAAATGCAACCACAAGACTGTTTTTTATGTTTTTTTTTTTTTTAAATATTTTTTGTGTAATTAATGGAAAACAAAAGAGGACAACTAGCATACATAGCAATTAAATATACTTAATTTAATTTATTTATAATTAATGTAATTAAGACAGGAGCTGTAGTTTTTTTTTTGTTTTTGTCATAATGGAAGCTGAACTGTTTCAATTGCCCGCAGTTAAAAAAAAAAAAAAAAGAAAAGAAAAAACCAAACAAAAGAAAATTCAATGAAATTAATGTAATGAATTGAAATTGTGAATTACAAATTACAAATTACGAATCTACCTACCTCAAGAAATTAATCAAAAAGCTGCCTAGAACACCATTGCGTACCTGTGCAAATGAAATCAAATAATAACAAACAAAACTAATTACATATCTACATATTTATTTATTTGTACTTTATGTTAAATGCCCGCATTCCGTTCAAAAATAATCGTACTTAAACATATTAATTAATTGTTAATTAATGCAATTACCAATAACGCACCACCATCCCGCTTCCCCTGGCAAAATGAAGCGAACGAACAACTCGAATACTTATACTACCTACTTATAGAGATTTGTGTATAGAATCTATTCAACTTAACTTAATGCTAAATATAATCACAACTATTCAAATATGATAATTAATCAAATCAAATCAAACAAATACTATTACGATTAATTTGTAATTAGCCTGTACAGAAACCGGTTAAAGATTAGCCTAAGAATTGTTGTGCTTAAATTATTCCTAAGCTAGAACTCTATAAACAATAAAAAAAAAAAAACATAAGATTAATAAAAAGAAAAAACAAACCAATATCATGATGGATAATCAGCTAATGTCATTGTTAACTTTCAACGGAAATGAGAAAAAAAAAAAATAGAAACAAGCAAAGCAACTGAAGACAGACAACAACAAATAAAACTGCAAATATTTCTATATGAAAATTAACTATGGTTTTTTTATTTCATTTGACGAATGATTATTATAGATTCGATTCAAATAATGGAAAGTCTTCGATTCATTTAAATATTTGTTAATTACTTTTTCTACTTCTTTACAGCTTACACTTCAGTATCTTAAGGGATTCTATCAACAATATTCTTTTACAATTTAGAATCATAATCGAATGTTCTTATTCCACTGCTATGTTTATGCACATATTTATCTGTTTTTACACATTTTAAAACATTATTAAATAATGTACATTTGTTGCCTGCGCAATTGCCAACAAACGTAGATATTTAGCAATGGAAACAGATATATAAATAAACTTTGTACTATTTGCCAAGTGACTACTGTACTACACAAGTAAATGTGTGTCGATCTCGATGTCTATTTATATCTATATATATTGCATTCTTATCATTAGATGCAGAGAGTATTTTCCTCTCTAACTAAAATTTCGCCACGCTCAGCATTCATTGGACTTAATTGAATGAGGCAACCGTCGTTGACTAAACTAAGCTCCGTAAGTTTGAGATGCCGCTCAATTTTGCAGCTCATTGTGAGCTTAATATATGTTAGAGGGGTAGTGCGGTGGTGCAGTGGCTCAGCGGCGCAGAGTGATCCATAAAGCTAACAAATTGTCACTCAACTTTTTCAATTCAATGCCAGAAGTCAAACAATCAAGACGTGAAAACATTAAGATTGTTTTGCATTAAATAGAAAAGTGAAAAGTTTAAGCGATCAATGTGGAAAATTCTATTGCTGTTGTTGCAGTGCCACCTGCTTGTGGCACCACTCTCAGGTGAGCGGTTAACCATGTGTTTAGCTCTATAACTGATAAGCCAACCCAAACGATTGCTCAGCCAGTTGTCCCATCTTTCTGACTATTTCGCTGACTGGAAAGACGCTGAGCGACGCTTGTCTGGAGATCAACTGGGGACCCGATTGCTATGCGCCACCAGAATGGATTGGAATCTATCGGGAGGATCCATCCGTATCCAATCTGGCGCCGGAGGTGCACATCTCTGGCATACAGAATCTCACGGGCAAACGGCAGACACCATTTAAGCTGGGCAAGCTGCACTTTCCAGGCGGCTGGGATCGTCAGGAGGCTGGCCAGGCGAGCACAGTCACCAGTTATCCGAAGGGCAAGTGCCTGCCCTACTATGCGGCCAGTTACAACGGCACCGAACTGTTGACCATTGATTGCCTCAAGATTCAGCCTAATTGGATGGCACATCTCAAGGACGCACACTACATGCCGTTGAAGCGTCTATTCCTGCCGGGAACACATGCCTCTGGCGCGTACATGACCAATTATAGTAAGACCAAGTCGCTGCTGGTTAAGGATTACCTTGTGGCCCAGCACTTTGATGTCTGGTCACAGCTTGTGTTTGGCATACGTTATCTGGATCTGAGCGTGGGGTAAGCGTTGCTGGGTCACTCTAAACTTAACTGACACCTCCCTTAGCTTTAGGACTACGAACACCGATGACGGACACAGCAGTGAAGTGGATAAATTCTGGGTGGTCAATGAGAACATGTTTATGAATCCCTTGACTGGTATTCTCCGGGATGTGCGTCGCTTTGTCGAGCTGTCGCAAGAGGTGGTTGTGCTGGACTTTAGCTCATTCCCTATTGGATTCTACAAGCATCCCGAAGTCTACAGCAAACTCGTTCGGCTAATAAGCCGGGAACTGGGCCACCTTGCCTACTTGCGGAATGTGACCACCAATGAGAATTGTGCAGATCGAAGTTTCGACGAGTTGCGAGTGTCTGGCCGTCCATTGTTGCTGCTGTTTCCCACACAGGAGCTGCCGCATCCTGAGAATGGTAGGAGTTAATTACTGAGAGAGATTACAGATTATGCAATCTCCATTTCCCCCATAGAATCGATGCTCTTGTGCACGCCCTGGCAACGCTTTAGCACCAGCTACATGAACATCTCCCAGACTTTGGACTACATGCGTCTGCTCTTCAGCAAGAAGCCCGATTCACCAGTGCAGGACGAGGGTTGGATCTTTCATGCCGTGAAGAACATGGAGCAGGCTCTAAACAATCACAAATTGCAATCAGCCAAGGAACGTGCTGCTCTCATCAATCCAAAGGTTAATCTCTGGCTCACAGGACCCTGGGGATTCAATGCCAATGTTGTGGCCATGGATTACTTCAGCAATACGAACCTGATTGATTTGGTTATCCATGTAAATGCTCACAAGGGTTTCCTTGCGTCCCATGGCAAATTTATTAATCTGGAAATATTGGGTCGTTGATCAAACTGTTTTACTCGGCAATATCTGAACAGACAATTACAATTGACAGGCACTGTTGCCTCATCTATTATCTGTATTTAACTTGTTACAAATTGACACTCAAAGTTAATAAATTATAAACCATTCGAAAGTAATAAATGTTCTAAGTTCGCTAGATTAATTAATGTTTTACATTATAGCAGCTAAAGCAGTGTAAATGTTGCCTATGCCCGTTTCACTCAAGCAGTATCACTTAGTCTCTCACTCAAAGCCACTCAATTTTTTTGAACTGCTTGCAAGTGATAAGCTGTGGGCGATTTATTTCCATTCTGTTGGCAACACTTCGCGTATTTAGCCAATACACGAACCAACTATTTACTGTGACAAGCAGATCATTTAAAGCAGACTCACAAGCAGTTGGAAAAACAATGAAGGTAGCAAGCAGTTGTGCAACAAGCCGTTAACTGATTTATATTTATACATTCAAAAGCTTGGCGAGTACCAGTTGCCAGTTTGCAGTTTTTAATTAGTCGGAAACTGTAGTACTATAATAGAACCAAGCGTGGGAGTGTCTAATTAAAACAATACAACTCATTGTTCGTTCGTGTGAACTGTCGATTTCGCAATATTGTGATTAGAAATTTAACTCATTCGACTAAAACCAGATACGACATCAGCGTTCGATACGACATAAATAAATGTCAAAAATGACTCAAAGACGTAGAAAAGAATGCCAGCTGTTAATTAAATCGTTAATTAAAGTCATTTTGATTATAAATATACTGCATAGACCAGTATAACCACATTTCTTTTGCTTCAGAACAATAATAGAAAGGCCTTCGAAATGCATAATCGAAATATTGCTGATAGAAGGTAAAGTAGGCTGGCTTTAGAAATGGAACTGACATCATTGCGGGTACATTCCGAGTATATATGCATTTAATACACCTATGATATCATATTTCCATCTGCATATTTAAGTACTCAATTCGTCACAGTCAACTAATTTGGTTGTCATTTCTGAGGCAATTAAGAGAGTTGCTAAATATAGCAAAGCAATCGATACTCGATATATATGTACGTATATATATGTATATATGTACGTATTCGAATTAAAAAGTTTTATAGCGACCTTCAGAGGAGGTGCTAGTTTTGCATGTGCTGTCGCAAGATACTCGTTTAATGGTTAATTAAATGCCATACGCAACGTAAGGTCAGCATTGAGTTAATATTATAGAAAAACTGGAGCATTGATTTACATATAATCAAGGTATCGATTTACTTGAGTTATACATACTAAGAACTCAAAGTATTTCAGTTATTCTCACCTTATGCCATGTGAAATAATAAAACAATTGCCAATCACATTGAGCAAACGGTGCTCAACTGCTTGTTTCATGCAAGTTGCCCAAGTCGATTTCAAAATAAGTTGTTATCGCTTTCCGATAAATATACATGGTGAGGCAACTGTGAGTTGGCAAACGGCCTGCGATTGTCGCAATGCCCGACCGCAAATAGTGCACTTAGCGACACCGACTACCTTGACTAAGATCCGAAACCGGATCTATCTGAATCAGAATGCAACTCCATCGCCTGTCATAGGGGCACAAAACTAATTGAAATGCACTGCAAATTTATTTGATGATGTGAAAAATGTCGAGATACTGTCTAAAGACTTTAACACGGGAGTATTTCCAACATACTTTTGGCCTGGCAAACAGAAGTTGATGATGATGCATTGCACATTACAACTTAGCAGTTGAACGAACTTTGCATTTAGGGCGTGTGCAATGAATAATCCCAGAAATAATGCACTACTATAACATCCGACTAAATGACCGATAACAGGCAACAAAGACCTGAGCACTTGCTAATTGAGAAACGTGATTATCTCCTTTGTTTAGCGAAATGATCCGACATCAAATTGAATTTAACTTTGCAAATATGAAACAAAGGGTTAGCCCCCATATATATTTATTTTCAAATCGATAACCATTTGCAGTTCTTATGCAGAACAGTAGAATCAGAACCAAGTTCAAGTTATTTATTTAAGTTATTTATTGTGTAATGTGTAAACACATTTATAAACCCAATCGATATTAAAAAAAAAACAAAAAAAAATAACTGTGGGATTTACGTTATTGTCTTAAGTAAATTCACAATGTTTTTTATTATATAAGTTTATTTGTATATTATTATGGAAAAATTAAGTAATGCTCTTTAAATCTTAGTCGTTAAATGGTTTTTTGTGCGATCGTCGTTTCGCAACTTCGTGTGAGCTCTCTTTCTCTATCGACCTTCTCTACCGGCTTCCAGATCAGAACTCTCGCATTCACCTCGAGTTCAATAACTCTTCGTCTCTCAACTGACCGTGGTGAGAAGGCTGAGCGGCGATGCCAGACCCATTCCCACAACTCGGCCATCCTTCTATACATTCGTCTCGAATGCATCATCTTCATCTTCGGTAGGAACCCATGGCTTCATATATTCGGCACAGGTGGATGTGTACCTGGGACCTTCGTTGAAATACGTATATTTGACTACATCGTAGGTATCTTGCGCCTTAATTTTGGCAACACGATACGGGCCTAAATATTTGGGCTTCAGCTTTAGCCCACCACCAAGCTGTGTACGCTTGATTGCGACAAGATCGCCGACTTTGTAAGTTACTGCTGGTCTGCGTCGCAAATTGTATGACTTTTTGTTTTCTTGTTGTAACTTCAGGATCTGTTGCTTGGCGTTTTTGCGTAGTTCGTCTCTATTATCGTTGAAAGTCTGAATCATTTCTTCGTGAATAAGTTGCTTGATTTGAATATCGTCTTTGTTTCGCATTTTTATTCCAACGAGCAGCTCAAACGGCGTCATTTGAGTGCTTCTGCAGTACGTCGAGTTAATGGTTTGTTGAACTTTGTCAACAAACTGGTACCATTTGCTTGGGTCATCGATGGAGAGCTTGGACAGTACGGATATGATGATTGCGTTGAGCCTTTCAACCTGGCCATTCGCTCGTGGCAAGCCCGTTGTTACAGCATGATGTCTAATGTTCTCCTCTTTGCAGTATTGTTGAAACTCATCAGATGTGAAAGCAGATCCCCTATCGGAAACTATTTGAACTGGATTGCCAAAGGTTATGCTTTGAGTTTGCAGCCTGGAAACTACTTCCTTCGCTGATGTCGTCTTTGTTGGGTACAGCCAGCAGAACTTAGTGAAACCGTCGATTACTGCCAGGATGTGCTTGTACTGCTTATGCGTTGACTCAAGAGGACCTAAGAAGTCGATGTGTAATATTTGTAATGGAGCTTCTTCTTTCGGCAGTGGATGCAACTCTCCTTCCTTTTTACCAAGCTTGCGGTTTGACACTATGCATGGTATGCAACATCGTATCTGTCGTTGAATCTTGTCTTCGAGCTTTGGGATATAGTATTCCTTACCAACGATCTCCTTAGTTTTCTTGACGGAAAAATGTCCTTTCTCGTGAGCTTGCTTGATGATTTCGCGTTGCAAAGCTAATGGTACTACGATTAGTTCGTCGTCGTCAATTAGTTTATGTAGTAAGCCAGATTTCATGCAGTAGTTGTTGTGTATAGTCTTCTCAGCTAGGATGTCTATGATTGCCTTCAACTCGTCGTCTTGATCTTGGAGATACTTGATTTTGCTGTGCGTACTGTCGTTAGAGACCATCATGACTGGATATCTGCTCAGAGCATCGGCATGGCGTATGCGTGTGCCAGATCTATGCTCGACATCGAAATCAAAATCTTGAAGATGAAGAATCCATCGGGCAACTCTAGCGCAGACGTCTTTCTTGTCGATTGTTTTGGTAAATGCGTTGCAATCACTCACAAGCTTAAAATGTAATCCCAGAAGATAAACTCGAAACTTGTGTAAAGCCTCTACTACCGCAAGGATTTCCAATTCGTAACTAGAAAACTTTCTTTCTGCATCTGTCGTCTTTTTACTCATGTAGTACACTGGGTGTACTAGACCATCGTCGGGAGATTTCTGAAGAAGTACAGCGCCGAAACCATCAATAGAAGCATCCGTGTGCAGTTCCGTTTCGTGTTGAGGGTGGAAGATCTTCAATATCGGCTGCTCAGTAATCAGTTTCTTCAGCATAACAAACGAAGTGATCTCTTTTTCGGTGAGGACAAACTGGGCATCTTGTTTCATCAGGTCGGTTAAAGGCTTGGCTATAATTGCAAAATTTAAAATGAATTTACGAAAATAACCAACAAGGCCTAAAAAACTTTGTAATTGCTTTTGGTTTTTGGGTACTGGAAAATTGGTGACAGCTTTAGTCTTCGTCTCAGAAATTTGTATTTTCCCATTCTCCACAACGTGTCCTAGAAACTCAATCTTTGACATAAGAAAACGACATTTCTTGAGATTAAGTATAAGTCCATAGTCTTCACATTGCTTAATGACTTCCTTGAGATTTGACACAGCTTCGTCTTCGGATCTTGCGGGGATAATGATGTCATCAACGTATGGCATGGCAATACCTCGCCGTGTCAGCTCCCTGAATATTGCATTCACATGTCTCTGAAAAACTCCAGGAGAGTTGGTTAAACCAAAGGGTACTTTGCAGAACTCATATTGCCCATTGTGTGTTACAAACGATGTAAATTTTCGGCTGTCCTTTTCGATGTCAACGTGAAAGAATCCATTCTTCAAATCGATCGTGCTATATATTTTTGCATCAACAAGTCGGTCTATCTGGTCTTCGATCAGTGGCAGAGGAAAATGGTCTCTCACTATTACCTTGTTTATTTTCCTGTAGTCGACGCATAGCCTCGATGTACCATCTCTCTTCTTTACCAATATCACAGGGCTAGTGTACTCTGATTCGGATTGTTCCACTATTCCGTCTTTTAGCCACTGGTCTACTTGGTCGTCAATTATGCAGCGTTCGGAATATGCAAGCCTGCGTGGTCGCGAATATATCGGAGTTTCGTCTTTTATTACGATCTGCATCTTCACATTTGTCGATTTAGCATTTCCCGGTTTATAGTTTTTCACGAGTTCATACACTTGACTCTTGGCACTGGGACTTGCTTCTGGATTTATTTCAATTTGCTGTTCCTCAATATTTGTCACGTCTATTTTCATCACTGAGTTTATTTTCATTTCAGGGTCATCATCACATTTGAGTTCTTTAATTGTTATTCCGTCGCGATTTATTTTAATTTCAGCTTCTTTGCAAAAGTCTTCTCCTAAGACGATTTCGACATCTAGAAAGTTATCGGAGACAACCAAGAAATTAACTTTAAACTGCTGATTGTCTACATTCAACGATTCAATAAACGATCCGAAAGGCTTGACTTTGTTTTTTGAACCGAAACCGACGAGCAAAACACTAACGGGGCTTAAACTCAAATTGAATAACTTCTTGTACGACTTTTGACTCATAAGATTGTATTTGCTACCTGTGTCTATCAATGCAACGTAATTTTCATCTTGAACGCGCACTGCTTTACACATCGATATATGTTGAGCTGTTATATTACGCGTGTTACTTTCCTTAGAGTCTACATCTAGCTTTTTAAGAGAACACTCTCGAGCGATATGTCCAAATTCATTGCACGTAAAACACTTTTTTTCCCTTACTTTTGTTTTCGCACTTTTCTGATGTATGTCCTTTCATTCCACAATTATAGCATCTTACTTCTTTATTTTGTTTATTCATATCATTTTCTTTTTTGTTATGTCCAGATTTATATTTATCGTCATTGCCTTTATAATTTTCAAATTTTCCGCGAATTTTCTCATAACATTTCAATTTTTCTTTAAATTCTTTTAGATCTTTTGCATTATATAAAATTGCCTTGTTTACACTTAAGTCGTTTATTCCGTCTATCACGTATTGCATTAGAGCACTGTTCTCCACACAACCGCGTGATGCCAACTCTTTCATATTAAAAAGATATTCTTGTACACTTTCACCTCTCTTTATTTTTCTGTCGGCCATCAGCTTATGTAATTGTGCACTATTAACTTGTGTATCAAATTCCGTGATTAGAGATTCCTTGAGCATTTGCCAGTTTCTAATTCCTCGTTCGCTCATTATGTAGATTTTAGCAATTCCTTTTAGAGATCTTTTAGCAAAAATAAATTTTTGTAATTCGTCCCAATTCATTGCAGCAGCCATGTCTTCAAAATCGTTTACCCAAATGTCGACTGCTAAAGAGTCATCTCCGTTAAAAGGTCTGATCGAATCTTCAATGTCGCGAAAATTCAATGCGAATCTTTGCGTCGGCATGTTTGACTTTGGTACTATACCAATATTTTCCTCAAGGGTTTTAACGTGTGGTCGCGCATTATTGCTTCTGAATAATTCGTTCGTTCCGGCTGTTCGAAATGTGTTACTGCTTGCCGCTCTGATGCTGTCTCTGTCTACCTCAAGCGCGATTACATCTTCTTCGTCTTCGTCTTCATCGTCGTCTTCATCGTTTTCTTCATTTTCGTCTTCATGCGCGTCAGCTAGCAAATTTGATTTCACCAGATTGTGAAATATATGCGCAGTCAAATTGGTCTTGTCATGTTGCAGCCCTAATATGCTGCAAATTACAGCAAGATCGTTGTTAGTCAAATTATTTGTGACATAATCGACTTTTGCCTCATATGTTCCCTCGTTGTCGTCAAATCCTTCAAAATTTCGTAGGCGTTTACGATTGTCTCTATTGCCTACCGATTCGAATACAAATTTATGTAGAAGAACAATGTTATTTTTCTTTTCGTTCTTCAGCGCGTTGCGTATTCTTTCAAAATCAATGAGTCGTGGCATGTTGACTTCGTTGTGTATGTATGTGTGTATTTCACAATTGCTCGCAATTTATGTTAGCGCACGTCGTTGTTGCAAATAGTGTACATACAATTTTCACTTCTTTAATATTTCTGTTTTAAACTTTTCACTTATTTAAAACAATTTTATCGTCGTTACGTCGTTTACTTGTTTTCCGTAGGTTGAGCCCCCATATTTGTGGGATTTACGTTATTGTCTTAAGTAAATTCACAATGTTTTTTATTATATAAGTTTATTTGTATATTATTATGGAAAAATTAAGTAATGCTCTTTAAATCTTAGTCGTTAAATGGTTTTTTGTGCGATCGTCGTTTCGCAACTTCGTGTGAGCTCTCTTTCTCTATCGACCTTCTCTACCGGCTTCCAGATCAGAACTCTCGCATTCACCTCGAGTTCAATAACTCTTCGTCTCTCAACTGACCGTGGTGAGAAGGCTGAGCGGCGATGCCAGACCCATTCCCACATAACCTTTAATGGCCTTTATCCCATAATTTTTAAAAAAAAAAAAAAAAAAAAATAATAAAAAAAAAAAAACAAAAAAAAAAAAAAAAAACCTAAAAAATTTAAAAAAAATTTTATAAAAAAAAAAAAAAAAAAAAAAAAAAAATTTAAAAAAAAAAAAAAAAAAAAAAATTTTTTTTTTTTAAAAAAAAATAATTTTATAAAAAAATTTTTTTTTCAAATTAAAAATGAGTATTATACTAGCTTTGTGGAAATGTTTGTAATAGCTCGACGTAGGCTAGCTTTAACCTGTCAGTCTCTTGGCTCACCTAACAAATATTCTAATGTCTAATGCCCGCCTGACTTTAGTGATCTTGTAATTATTTGTAGATTAGATCAGCGTTCTACTCCCACTGGATAATACCTGCAATCTGCCGGCAATCGGTCAACAAATCATTGCGCACAGGGGGGGCGATAGTTGTTACTTGTCCCCTTTGTCGGCAACTATAATTGGCCAATTGATGGGCAACTCATAGGAGGATGCCGATGCCATAAATGGAAACAACAGTTGAACTTGTTTATAATGGTTGTTACTCCTTTTATTACACATAAATAATGCAATTTATTGAAAAAATTATAATATTAATAGGGACAAACTAAATGTACATATTTCATTATAATTTAGCGATACAGTATTAAAGTTATTATTCATATATTAATGTTATAGTCATTACATGTGTATTATAATATTATTAATTAATTAATTGAAACATCATATGGATTTTAAGTGCTGGATTGGGGAGATACATCTAGCATTATAAGTATAGTTCATGATATAGTTGTAGTTTTCTATACATTCCTATCTCTTGTGTCTTATTTAATTATACTTCAACGGCCAGCTGGAGAGGGATACCCGCATCCAGCTGGCCGTTGAGATCGAGGACCAGGTGGAGGATGCTGGTGGATTTTTATATTACATTGGCCAAGAGCCGCCTCGCTGGCCTCGTTTGGGTGTAAAGAACTTGGGATAGACCTGATGCCATTTAAGAAAAATATACACGCATGACATCGGTGAAGGGTTTCCGGCAGAGCGGGCATTTCGTTACAGAGGAGGCACATTTGGCGCAGGCAACCACATGGCCGCATGGTAGAAATGCCGTATTGTATTCGGCGCCATAGCAGATCTTGCAGAGCTTCTCCTCTGGTATGGACACGGTACCTGCAACAGCAGGCCTCTTGGCCATAGTGCCTTCTGAGCAGCCCTGTGCCACAATTTTGTCGTAGATACGTGCGGCAGCTGTTGGAGCTATATCGCCAGCGGTGGCAGACTCGGCAACAGCCATGGAAGTAACTGCCGCTGGTGAGATGATGCTGCTGCTTGCTGGACTGCTTGATGTACTGCATGCGGTGTCTGTGCTTGGACAACTGTTGATTGAGTTCTGCTTCTCGTCGACAGATGCCGCTGGCTTCACATCCTGGGCATCCTGGGCGGCGGCAACCGTATCGATGTACAGCTGACCCTTGATGAGCTTGACGAAACGGCAATGATTTAACCAGAGAGCGTGCTGCTCCCACGGCTCGTCTTTGTCGTCCCAATCCTTTAGGCCACCGCCACAGCTGAAGCATCGGACCCGATCGCCGACGCCCGTGTAGAAGAAACCCGCCTCGGCGAGCTGTTGTGGCTTCTGTTTCATGTTGCGGGGCCAATCTTCGAAGCTGCGCAAGCGCGCCGTCTCGATGGCATATTCTGGGTACTCGGGATAATAATTGCCACCATTGTTGGTCGCAGCAACTCGGTTGCATGGACCCTGAATGGGCATCGAATGGGCAGCTGATACCAATGCTGGCGAAAATGTTATCCCTGTTGGCGGATTCATCTGACGGCCCTCGGAGTACGCATGCTCGCGCACCTCCAGCGCCGACGTATCGTTCGATCCGCATATGTCATAGCTAATCGGCGGCAGGACGCGCTCCAGTGCATCGGGATTTATGGGCACATTGTTTGTGGTGCGACGACGCAGCAGGGGGCAGTTGGGGGACCAGCGCAAATGCTCATTTACTGGATGATCGTCGCGTTCCCAGCAACCGATTTCCACCTCACAGAAATAACACTTGACCTTATCCTCCTGATTGGTATAAAACATGCCCGTCAGCGCCAAATCCTTTTTGTCGAGAAAATCTAGTTTCCAACTACCGAATGTCCTTAAACGCTCATCCTCCCGATGGTATTTATCATTCATTCTGTTCACAAAGCAGGCCTTAAAGATCTGCGTCGTATTGGTGCTGTTATCCACCTGATCCACCTGGAGTGTATTTAACGTTGTTGTCGTTGTTGCTGTTGTTGCCGTTGGTCTATAAGGTGCAATATACATAGACTGAGTTGCTATATTTGCCATTTTGATGATCTTGTTGTTGTTGTGGTTGTGGTTCTTGATCTGTCTCCTTGTGTTTTAAACTGGAAATGAAATATAAAGTAAATGTTTTTATCAGTCTGATAAGATTTCAAGGGATTATTACTTAAATATACTAGGCGGCAACACTCATTTTCTCTCTCTCTCTCTCGTGACGAGCGTGTGCCACCATAGCTGCGATACAACTGAAACAGAAACCCAATACATATTGGTATATCAACGTATATCAAGCTGCGACACGGAGCTACGGCTACAGTCTAATGGGGTGTTCAACCGATAACTTCAACCACATGCACACATACAGTATTCATACTAGAACTCTCTAGAGATTACTACAGCCAAAGGTTCTATAGCGGCCGTGTGCAAAAATTATTATCTATTATCTATTATCTATTAAATAAGTAATGGGAATAGATGGGAATTTATTTAATTAAAAAAACCCACCCGTGAACTCAACGTGTGACGCAAGATTCATTCTATAAAGTTAATTTTGTCAGCATTATAATTAAAATACACTTATGACTTGATAAATATATATAGAAACTTTAATCTGGACTCTAGGAAATGCCTAACTGCTGAATACTCTTCAGCTTGTGATGGGACTCTGACAAATGGAGAACTGAAACGCAGTTCAAGCAACTGAGATGATGCAGCATCAACGAACTTTAAGCATCCCCCTGAAAATGGGAAACATCCGAAAATCTGCTCGTGTTGTCTCACTCGCACAGGCAACAAATAAGCGAGGCCATGACAGACAGGGGTAGGTTTCTCTCATAGGGTTGAATACCCGTGTTGCAAACGTAGCGTAGTGTACGCAACCTTCTTACAACCTCGAGTGGAATGCACTGCGCCGATGCGTGTCGCGTATCTGCAACAGAACCGTGCAGAACAGAACAGAATGTGGCAGGAAGGTAGAAAAGCAGGCAGACGGAGGAGGCAGCTTGCGGAAAAGCATCATCGACTTTAATGACCAACACAGCTGGTCGCACGACCACGCTTGATAAGCGGTAACGGTTGACTCATTGTATTTTTCCGAGAATTAGCATGAAAAACCGCATATGACGAAACTAGTTTGTACACAATAATAAGATTAAATACATATATATTTATATAGTAAATAATGAGTGCATAACTGATACCGTATAACAATTATTTAAAGTAACACTACAACTAACAATGCATTTTTAAAAAGAGAGAGGCAGAGAGAGAGGGATCACGTTATGGAACAAAGCGTCACAAAAGTCAAGGATTGCAGTCACAACACAATACGTGATAGTTGAAAACAATAAATAAAAATACTATAAATATTTATAAAAGAAACTCAGACTAATCAGCTCAAGTGCTGACAATATTAATCGCCGACAGTTGTACAGCAATCGATAAATATATGCATATGTATATGTGCATACATATGAATGCATCATGTATTATCGATAGTTTAGCTTATGCCATCGGCATTAAACTGTTTTGGTGGTCTCTTTTTCATGTGCAGCCAAAGAGATTGTAAGCAGTTTTTCGACATTTACTTCTTTGCCTCCACCCTCCGGTCGGCCAGCAGGGCCAACCAGCAAGCAAGAAACACGAACGCCGTGTCGGGACGTTGTGTACAAAGTCCAAATTTAAAGCCAAGCCAAGCCACAAACCAGCCAAACTTGCCAAACAATTGCAGCAGCTCACGACGGGGCAACGACTGGGCCCCAGGGGTAGAGAGGAGGGTGGGTGGTGATAGCTGGGGCTGCCAGTACCATGCACTCGTGCTGGCAGTTCTCGTGGCTGCAGCTAGCCGAATGCGACGGCGACTGTGAGAAAGTTTTAATGGAATGCAGTCAAACTACTTGGCAGCCGCAAGCAGCCCCACAGCATAAAAAAGCAGTGCAGCATAAATGCAGTGACGACGATTGCGTTGTCGACAAACGTGTGCGAGCGGGATAGCAATAGAGACCGAAAACCATCAATGGAAAAACAACTATGCACGTATACACACAAATACACCCAGTCATGCACATATGCATGCATACATACACAGACAGAAGGCTCCACACAGATGCACTGCTTGGGTGCAAAGAAAGAGTGCAAAAAAGGCGCACACACCAAATGCAAAATAAAAAATAAAGCAAAAACAAAAGCAATTGTAAATTACAAATGTACGACGCTGCTGGGGTTGCTGCGCCCGCTTGGCAGTCTCGCAGCCACGGCAGAGATTGCGCATTGTTTTTGAAGTGGAGCAACAACAGCATCAGCAGTGGCAGCAGCTTTAGATGGAGCAGCGCAGACAAAGATGATAGCTTCGAGATGTTGCTGGATGCTGAATTTAAAGTTTTTTGCTGTTGTTGTTGTTGTTGTGAATGCTGCTACTGCTTTGCTTCAATTGCACATGCACCGTTGTTGAGTTGATTCTTTTTGCCAAGTACAAAGTGCAGAAGCTTGCAATTACAGCTGCATTGCTGCTGCTGCTCTTGTTGTTGTTGTCGTCGTGGAATGCATGCCCATTAACAATTGTAATGCAAACACTTTGGCATTTCATTTTAATGTATTGCTTTTAGCAGGAAATTCAAGCAAAAGTTCAATGCAGTCAATTCAGTGCTACCATATGTCAAAAAATTTGCATTAATAATGTATGGAAACACTTACCAGGGCTGCGGTATTTCATTAAATTTAAAATGCTTCTATATACTTAGCAAAGCAAATATGTGGCTGAAGATTTCAACAAAATGTTAAGTAACAAACACGAAATAAATGTCGTGTATGTGACTTATCGCGGCAACAAATGTGAACTGACACGATAGAAGCGTGTACTCCAAAGGGCCTTCCGGGCGCATGAATGACATGAGAACCCAGAAAATACCAAAGTGGATAGACACACACACACACACACGATACACGGTACACGCAAGCAAAGAAAAATCATAATCAAAGGCCAGACAGCAACAGTCCAGGAGGCAAAGCAACAAACATAGAACAAACACATAGAAGAGACCAGAGCGCCCCATGCAGCAACCAACGAACCTAACGAGACGCGCATTGGAATGCAGCCCAACAACTTTTCAACAAACTCCGTGCCACGCAAAATCCAAACAAACCGACAACTGGAGTTGCTTGCTTGGCTAGGCTGGTTTTCTGATTGGAAACCAACCTAAACTATAAAGCTGGGCTCACGGGTTTAGATTGGAGTTTCAATGCTGTGTTGTTAGTGAAGGTAACCGCAGCTAGCAAAGGTCTCTACTGCCTGTAAGTAAGTGTGAGTGTGTGTGTGTATGCAACCTCAACGCTGCGAGACTGTGGGAAACTATTATAAACACTTTACCATTCTTTTTTCGTTGCTGTTGCTGTTGTTGTTGCTGCTGCTGCTGTCTTCTAAACCGAGATTGGAATGCGGTGATACCAGATACGAGTGGAGCAACATAAAGCAGAAAGAGGGACAAATAGATAGGGAGCGAGAGAGAGATAGAAAGAGGGACAAGCATGAGTCGTCGTCATGCAGAACTTGAAGGAGTGGAGAAGGACATGGAGAGGAAGACGCCGCCGACTCTGGCTGCTCACTCTGCTGTAAAATAAACAGCAAAAAGTAAAACAACAAACACACACACAAAGAAGAAATTCTTCTTCGCTCCGCGTGTGAGTATGTTGGTGTAAGTGCGTGGCCGTGGCCGTGTCCGTGTGCGTGTGCTGTGTCCTTCCAAGAAATGCAGCCACAGCCAACAACAACAACGCAAGAACGAAACGACCGCCGACGACGTAGCCATCGATAATAATAATAAAATATCCAAGCAGCGAAGCTGCGGATGCTGTGCCTGACTGTGTATGTACTTAAAGAATGCCCAACAAAGGGCAATATCATCGTAATCATAATAAATGCGACTGAGCCGCTCTCAAGCTGCTGCAGAATGCATTAAGAACGGCTTGTCTCTCGTCTCCAGCTACAAAATCTCAACGTCTGACACAGAACAGTCCATCTCTGTCGCACGGCATTCAGTTACTATTGAGCGTTGATCGATTGCCCAAAAAACTAACGGCGGCTCAGTTCAAAGACCCATCGCCACCGCCACCGCTGCCGCCGTTGCCCTCGTCGTCTTTGCCGCCAGCGTTTCCAAAGAAAGAAAATTGTTCTCAAACCCAAAGTCAATTCGTGCTGTCTTATTGTTGTTGCATGCATCTCTATCTCACTGGCAGCATCTATGAGACTTGGAATGTGGGTACGCTCTCATGGAAAACACACACACAGAGAGACTCGCATTAAATGCGCCTCGTTAGTGTGTAGAATGGATGAAAGGTCGTTTTTCACGCGGGCAAGATTCAAAGGTCGTCTCGCATTTAAGATGATTCAGCCCAGAGAATTCCGGGAATTCCAAAGTAATTTTCCTACATATCTTGTGCTGGCATTTGTTCTTACTTTTTTTCTCTTTCAAGGGCCGCCGCCACCGCCACTTCGTCCATTCTTATGCCCATTCATGCTGATTGCCGTCGCGTCTGCTGGCGATAGCAAAGGGACAACAAAAGACAATATGAGATCTTGAGTTCGTTCTGTTCCTATTTAGGAATAAATTCTACTTTCCTGAATATCTACGTGAGAACTGCTTATTAAGCGAGTTATCTATAGTTTTATTAGTGAAAAGCGAGGAAAATCTACTCAACATTCAGCTGTATTGTGATTGTGTGTATATAGGCGAAATAATCGTAGGCGTTGTTGTACCAGGCACCATAAGGACCACCAGCGTTGGCCCCTGGGTTCTATGTAGGCGTCACTGTCGATGTCGATGTCGGTATCAGTGTTATTGTTGTTGTCGATCTGGGTGCGGGCTTTGTTGAAGCAATAACAATAAGTTGCCAAGCTTTGCCAGAGCGCGACAACTTGAGCTCAAAAGCTCGAGTTGAGACTTTCTCTTTGTTGTTGCTGTTTTTTTTTTTGCTTTCTGAGAGATGAGCGCAAAAGTTCAAAGCAATGAAGCATAAAAAAACTGCAAAAGCCATTGTGAAAATTGGCAACATTGGAACTCTGCTGACTTGGACTGTTCCATTGGTCTCTTAAAGTCTTTGGCCATGGTTTATGAGTGTGTTTTTGTTGCAGAGTGAAACGCAGCGTACGCATGAGTGCACCACTTCCGCTCCGAGCGGAAATGAGGAACAAAGAAAACAACCCAACATGAATGTAAGTTCGTATATGTATGTATGTGTGGTGGATTGGGCTGGGCATGGGACTGGCTTCGGCCTGTGGATTATGTGTTCGCGTAAAGGAAGTAGTACATAGAGACAAACATAAACACACACACACATACATGTGTACATCGGATGTAGTAAAAAGCGTAGCAATCAAAATGACGCGTCATCAAGTAACGAACGCTATGTTTATTATTATTGTTATTATGAATGATGTTCAGATACTGAGGAAAGAGAATAGAAGAAGAAATAACAACACAATTAATTTAATTAGAACGTGTGTCATAGCAGCTGGCCTTCTAGCTTGCTGAAAATCGGGCAACATTGTTTTGAATACTATAGTCATCGTTTAAATATATAGACAACATCGCCGAAAATGGCGTAGTCAAAAATTCCACTGAAAACAAATAAGTCTCTGGCATTGTGTATATGCCAGGTCCAACCACACTGCTCCCCCCTCATCCATCAGTACAGAATTGGGGAATGTTGATTTCAAGCGCCAGCAGCGTTGCTGATATCATTCAGAGTATTAATAGGGTTACCATATGTGCCAAATGTTTTGTTTAAAAGCTCTGTATATCCAATTCAGGCACGGTGTGTCATATGAAGTTAATTTTAATGACAAACAAACTACACAGTACGCATTTCGGAATGCAACAATTTGTAATTTTGTAAACAATTTAATATAAAACCGAAAATGCAAACATTTAGCAACTCTGTAGTCGCCATCTTTACGAAAACGACCTCTCGCTATCGTCTGCCGAACAACTGAGCGAACGAAAGAGCGAGAAAACGGGAACACAAAACAAATGTGAGTTCCACCCGGCGAAATTGTCCACATCGTTTTGTGGTTAATGCGCGTGTAGTTATTCATAGGAAAAATTTATAAAAAATGTATTAAGTTAATAACAAATTTATTTTCTAATTCTGATCAAGTGTGTTCACTTCACAAATAAAGACGGAATATACAATAATCTGATAATTTTAGCAAACCGCATCTGTACGTTTTGTCAGTAAGCAAAATACTCGATAGCGCTCGCTTGTTGGTGTGTGAGAGCGTGTGTGGTTTCGTATGTGTGTGTTTTAAAGCTTTAATTAATGTACATTGTATGAACATATGTACAGACATACATAGAAGAAAAACAACAAAACAGCTTTGTGATGTCACGTTTTCGTTATTTTTGGGGTTATAACTAAAGTCACTTAAATTAAATGCATTTTATATTCGAAACTTCCGCTCACCTTGACAATTTTTCTCTTTTTGTTGAAAAACTCAAGTTTACCCACCAGTTCTGCTTGATAATTTATAAAGTATTGTTGAGATTCGACACAAAAGTCAATTTTTTGCTTTTCTCGCAACACGATTATTGATTTTTTCCGAGCGACAAATTGACGTTGACGGAAAAGACAAAACACAGAGACGAAAGCACAGCTAAAGACGCACACACGTTCTGTATTTAATTTCTATTGTTGCTTTTAAAATACTACCAATATCACAATTTAGATTGATGCCGTTAAGCCGATTCAAAACATTTTATTTTTATACTTTTTTGTAGTAATATTTTTATTTATAAATGCATTAAATAAATTGTTCAATGCAGCTGAGTTTGCGTATCCATAGCTTCTGAACTACTCGAGTTTCAAGACTGAACTGAAAATACGAAAAAGAACCAAGCAGCCGAACGGCCAAACAGTGAGAGACAAACGCTGAACGACGACGATATGCTCGGCTTGTTTGAACGTAGAGAGGGAGAAAGAGAGAAGCATAATAACAAGACACAGATGTGCTTGTGTACGCATATATGTATGTATATGTTGTGTATATACATACCTAAATGCATACATATGTATGTATGTACGTGGATATGTTCGTATAGTAGTCTATAGTTTTTCGTACATTTGATTTGAATTTGCAATTTGTTTTATTCACTAAAATAATAATTAAACTTTGTATTATTTAGCAGAATGTCAATAGATGCAACTAAATGTGGAATGTATGTATGTACATCTGTAGGTATGTAGGAAAAAGCCACCCGCACTTTTTTTGGCTCAACTGGCTGCAGTGGCATCACAATGACGCCCCGTTGGACCCGTACAACTTCTACTACGGCAAGTATTAGTACGCAAGATGGCGTACCGTACAACCGTTTACGGATATTACACTACAGTTATCCTTTTCCAACCAGTAGTAGGTGCATCGTCAACTGCAACAGTCTAGGATCATTGATTTTTTGGTGCCGAAGGACCGATTGGAGCATGCGCCAGGCAAGCCAAATACAACAGCCTCGTCCACTTTTGACTTCTGGCGCGTGTCAATGCACCGTCACGACACGTTGCTGCAGCCCATAATTGACGCGCACCTTCCAGACGCAGACGCATTCGTCGACGCTGACGCCAACGCCGACAGAGAGACGAGTGCGTCGACAGCAGCTGCTTTTTATATGTACATCTCTATGTACGTGTATGTATATATGTTGCATATGAATATAGCATACATATGCTCCACTGCACACGTTTACCTGCCGGGACCTGGCTTAAATTTCTGTTTCGCCCATTGGCAGCTGCTAATACCAGCGGAGATATGTTAGAAACTATGCAGGCATTCCTTACCACGAATCAACTTGGCGAAAACCGTGCCATTGTTGTTTGCTTATATAAACTAGTTATTGTACTTAGAACAGAGCCTAAAGTTCAACCATTGTCAACCAGCGTAATCTATATGCATACATTCATATATAGGAAACTTGTAAAATGTATACATATATACAATGTGTGATAGCAGAAGCGTGTTGTAAACTCTTCCTATCTAATGCACAGTGGTCATTCATAGTAAGAACTCTTTTTGATTTCAAGGACAATTCTATTTATTTTATATTATAATTCTCAAATTTACTAAAAAGTATTGTTATTGTACAAATTAATGACTAATTAATTTGTTAGACATTTCCCCTTAACATTTTATTCCATTGATATCCTATCTTAAAAGTTCATCAGAAATATGTGTATATGTACATACATACATATGAAAAGAAATACCAGCACGTACACATTGTATATAAATATGTACATATATATACGTATTCAATTGAATGGGTATTCAAAAGATTGTCATATAATATGCATAATAATAATTGTAATAAATCCACAGAGTATGAGAGAGAGAGAGACAAAACAGTACGCGTCATTCGGTTAGCAACCGCATTCAGTTGCAAATTGCAAGTTGCAACATCTTTGCGTATTTGAACTTTTATAAATAAATGCAGCTAAAATTATCAGGCGAGACGTCGCGACGCATTTTCAAAACTACGTCTAGACTACTTTGACAAGTTCTGGATCCGTTCAAAATCATTTTGAGAAAAATTATATTCTATTTGTGGCATACGAAATGGCGCAGCTACCATTTCCATAATTTGCAGAGATTGCTTAAGGCGCCACAGATACAACATCTCAAGCGATCCGCTGTGAGTTCAGTTAAGGCAACTTGAGGTAAATGTTAGTGCTAAAACGGCCTTGCAAGGCCTTTTAAAGTTGTTCCACTCGCTTTTATTGTGGTTGTTGTTCTTGTTGTTGTTAGTCACCAATATATGTAGGAATACAAACGCAACTCGCATGCGCAGCGCTGCTCAGGTGTGCTTAGTAATTTTGTTAACTTTTTTGATACACTCACAAGAAGTTCAATCAATTCGTAGCTAGGCTTGTGGCTGGATACTGCACCTATGTTTATTACAATAGTTTATTATGACTTAAGTTTCATCTGCTTTGTTTGGGCACTGCTTACAAACGTGCTTTACAACTGCTTACAAACTGTGTTAACATATCTGCAAGAGTATTAACACTTCGTCAGTAGCAGCGCATTTGTTCTTTCTTGATATTCGTTTTAATTGACAGCCAAATGCAGGGAAACCAGTTTTCTTGTTGTTGTTTTTTACATGTCTGTTTATTGTAATTTTTTTTGCATTTGCTACTTGCGAAAGGTGTCATAACAACAACAACAACAACAGCGATAAGAAACACTGCTTGCCGCGACTTGATTAGATTGTCTATTACAACATCTGTTGCAGTCCCTTTGCAGCTGGAATTACCTGCCTCAATCAGGATCAGGACAAGCATTCAAGACGTGTGCCAGCAGCTGCCCGCAAAAGGATCACAAGCCGGCAGCTGTTTTATGTGCTACACATCCTTATCCTTATTGTCTGCACGTGAGTACGTGTGTATGTATGTGTGTGAGTGTGTGATTCAAGGAACTGGGCACATGACGTTGCCAGCTGTCGCACTGCCTGGCTGAGCAGGCTCAGGGATCCTTTTTGTTAAGTCGCTTTAAATGCTGACAGCATTTGGCGGCAAGCCATTGGCGAGGGCTGTACGAGTAATTATTATATATAATATATATGATGTGCAGCAAATGCATGAATAATTTTATTTAGAGACCAGCTATGATCGCCGTTTTAGAAGCACTGCAAAAGCAGTTAACAGCAGTTCAGTGCACTGCTTGTAAAATTGTACAACTGCTTGATTTCAGTTATTTTTAAGACCAGCTGTGTAAATATTTTATGATTCACTAAAGCTCACAAAGTATTAAAATGCAATGTATTATTTTAAATTTAGTTGTCAGCGTGTTATTTTATAAGATAACTTTGCGACATGGTTATATTTGTCTTTCTAAATCAGTGTTATTTTCATTAAGTGTAGGAATACGCCCATACAAATGTGCAACGCAGGCAAACAAGATATTAAATGTGGTTTCTAGCAAATGGAATGAGGTAACAGCTGATTATACAGTCAAAACAAACAGACGATTCGTCTCGTTAGAACAACAATAGCAACAACTAAAACAAGTGCCACATACTGCAATTGAAATGACATTGGGCGGTAATTACAAATAGGAAACAATTCAAACGAAACTAGAAAACAAACAGAGAGCGCAGCAGCCGGTCGTTGTTATTGCCAAGACCCTAGGGCAAGTGGGTGGCGGTGGTTATGGGTTTTCCCCGGAGCGGGGGTTGCGAGGCATCATGAATGAAATGAGCTCAGCATCTCTCTAGCGTAAAGCAATGACATCAAATATTTCGCAATGTAATGCTAGATAAAATATTGTGTGTGCCAAAGAAGGATGTCAATACTACAGGGGATGATACAAGGGGTATACGGGGGAGGTGCAAGAGGCAGCAGAATTTCATGAAATTGGGAAATGGGTTGACGTGGAAAAGTCCAAGAGTGTGCGTGCTCTTGGGTTGCATGAATGAAGAGGCAACAACAACCCTTCGGCGAATAGCGAAATATACTGAACTTACCGAATTCATTATGGTTTCTTATCTTATCATTGAAATATTTATGGAATTAATATTTTATTATATTATATTAATAATAAAGCGAAAATCACTTTTGTTGATTATTAACACAGTGGACGCGATAAGATTGTTTTATCTTTCAATAATATCTATTTATTGCATAAACAATTTAACAACAATTGCAATGTACCGTTTGGTTTGAGTGTCACGGTACGACTACGAATGAAAATTGTGCGGCTCGCCTAGACTATTTTCCATGCCCATGCCCATAGGTGTTGTTACAACTTTTGTTTTGCTTTCTATAGACCCATCGAGATGGAACGAGCAATAGTTGCGGCCAAAGTGCTGCGCAATATTTTGGGTGGTGGATTTAGGGAGAGTGCGCGCACCAAGGGGTGGCTAGTTTGTGTAAGCGATAGATATGCTGATCAATTACATGGGCGGTGTCATATATTTGGCACGTTACCTATTACAATTGCTATTTAGATAATTAGCGTATTTATTTTAAATAAGGAATGTTACACTACAACGATATATTTTTGGCGGCTAGTCAATAGTTCAAACTGATGTAATGCAGCCCTGGTACACAGTGTTGCTCGTTTTTTTTGGCTCTTTTTTTGTGCACACACTGTTTCTATTTTTGGCATGGTTGCATCAGTGAATTTATCGAGGCTACATGTTCCTGAGCTGCACTACTAAGGCAACATTCACAATTTGAGGCAACATTTTCTAACATTCACAATTTACAGCAACATATTTCTTGAACAGGGTCGCCCTCTTCTCTCTGTTTTCTCTGTCTCTCTCTTTCATCAGTTTCATTTTAACATTTGTCGTGGCCGCACGGAATGGCACGGAATTGTGAACGAAATTAAATTTAAAATTTATCCGAAATATGCACAATAATTTGAATTATTGTGCATTGCATTATTTAACCGCTTGACCAATTAACCCCAAAATAGTGCCTACAATTTGCGCGTACCGAAAAACAAAGTAAGTTCGTAGAATTGCGTGCGTTTCTGTTTCGATGCCGTTGTGTGGTGTGAAAAGTTTCTACTGCAATTTGTACATTTTTCTCTACGTTTGCGTATGCGTGTATGTGAATGTATGATGTGCGTGTATATGTGGATGGATGGTGCTCTGTAAAATACCTTTACATAAGTACGCGCAGTGTATTTAGCATTATAAGTGGCCAAAAAATGAATTATATAAAAAAAGTCGAAAAGATTATGTGAAAAATATAGGTTTCCATCTTTAGTTGTGTTCATCGTTCTATTTACTTGCGTACCGACGTCAGCGTCGCGGCTGTTGAATTTATGTCAAATTGGTAACACACACACACTGTTGCATATTGCGTGTATGTGTGTGTTGGTGCTGAGAGAGAAAAAGAGAGAACAAGCGCGCGAACATACGTGCAATGATAAACAAAGTGTAAAGAGCATAAGTAACAAATGTTCTTCTATTCTGTTTAATATTTTGAACTATTTAACTGTGTGCACAGAAAGTTTGCTAACAAAAAGTGATCGAATGCGACAACCCTCAACCGTGAACCGTAATCAAAATATTAATGCGTGTGCTAGCGCTATAGCAGCGAAGTCGGCAGAGCCCAGGCCGCAGCCACAGTGTTGTGTTTTATGTCCATCGTCAAAATTATTTACGCGCAACTTTTTGCCTCAATTCTTTCTTTGCAGCCAGCAGAAGCAGCAGGAGTAACAGCACCAGCGACGCGCCAATGGATAAAATGTTTGTTTTTAATGTTAAGCGAAAACTAAGAATCAAAAAAGTGTGATAAATGCGAACAAGCAATAACAGAAAAATTGTTTGCAAGAGTAAGAAAAACGGCCGAGAGAACGCGCCAGCCTGCATGCACGCCTTTGTGTGTGTGCGTGTGTGTGCCTGTCTGTCCATAAGTGTGTGTTGTGGATATGTGTGAGCGGGAGCTTGAGTGAGTGAGTGTGCAGTGAAGTGCAAAAGAAATACGATAAAAAAAAATACAAAAATCAAAAAAAAAAAAGGCCATGCAGTTGCGCCCGTTTTAGTTGATAAAGCGTACAAAAAACACACACAAAGCAGTAGGCACGAAACGAGTGAAAATAGAAAATTAATAATTAGCAAGAAGAAGAAGCAGCAGCACACACACACGGCAAAGCAAAGCAAATTGTAAGTGATCAGTGCTAAAACAAACAACACAAACAACAAATTGAATGAGAAACTTTTTCTATAAATAGTGAAAATCAAAATTCTCGGTGCAGCGGCCAGTTTCGATCGATCGCAAATACAGTTGCAAGTGCAACAGCAACAATAATAATAATAACAAAAGGCAGATAAGGAAAAAAAAAATAAAATAAAAATAACTGCAGGCTCCGACAGCGCCGTCGCAGATAAAAAGAAGAATAATAAAATAAAACCAAACAGTTAATAGTAACTGCAAAACGTCAAAATGTCATCGCTGGATGTACCCAACAATTCGGCAATGATGAAGCGCGCCGAGCAGCTGAAACGTTGGGAGGAGTCGGACACAAATCGTGCCGCTCCTACACCCCGCGGTACGCATAACGGCCGTCACATCAAGTTCAGCTCTGGCTGTGTTTTTCTTGCTGCCTGCCTCTCTGGAGATAAGGATGATGTGCTGCAGCTGATCGACGATGGCGCCGATATCAACACTGCTAATGTGGATGGCCTCACAGCGTTGCATCAGGTGTGTATTCTCTCCCTCCTTTATGCCTTCCATCTCTATTCCACACGTTATCGATAAACTATGTAATAGAAATGGAGCACATTACGTCAGTGATTGCGAACACGCGACCCCAGCAGTAGCAACAACAACAGGGGGTGGGCACTGTGCAGGGCAATTTCGAAACTGTTGCGCCCAACTGAGTAGCGATGTCAGCGTCTCAGTCGCAGTCGCAGTCGGTATCGACGCAAAAGCTACATATTTTCTAGCTGTTCATTCATTGGTGTTGTTGTTACGGCGTATTTCGTGCTCTCGCTGTGGTTTCCAAAGCACCGCAAAACCACTAAAACATTAACAAATACATTTCTAATGCAAGCCGACGATTTACAACAAGTCAAAATGCCGAAACAACAACAACAATAGCAATAGCAACAAACGGCAAACGGCGCAGGCATTAAATAAGAAAAATACAAAAATTTTCTATTTTTAAATGCCAAGAAAAATATACAATCCACACACACTTGCACATCCACATATACACAGATACAAAATTGTATATAGAAAAAGATTTTCGCAAAATCATTTTCATTTTTCTTTCAATTTCATTCGATTGTTCTTTTGAGCCTTCACATGAAAATACTAAAAAGAAAATAAATTTAAAATCTTTGTTGAAATTTATTTCATGTAGCGCCTTTCAATGCGAATGACTGTGCACAACACAACACACAGAATGCTATCCCCATTTATATATATAAATACATACATATGTATTTCACTTGTTTATATTAAAATATCAGGATCGGAATTTGTTATTAATAATAACTCAAATATTATACATAACATTCCAGAAACTCGAGTCAGACACCTCATTGTTTGAATATATATATTTGCAATTATTATTATATCATTTTCTTACAAATCCTTTTATAGGTTTTTTATATGTAAATTTAAATATTGATTTAATCAGTTGATTTAGTTCAAATAGTATATGTGTTAATAATTAAAGTGTATCTTTTGTTACACTTCTGCGATGCACATATATTAGATATTTCCAGCTTTATTATGACGTATCATGCATGTGTGCACAGACTTTTAGCAGCAACTGTCGCTTTAATTCATCTAATTGATTTTAATTATGCTGCGCCCGCTAAGAGCAGCAGATTTTCACCGTTTAGCCGCGGCGCACTTGCTAACCAGATGCTAATATGTACATAATCACAAGATAGTTGGTGATGTAGTATATGTACTAGTTGTACAAGGCGTGGCGTTAGGTGGCTGAAGGGGGCAGGGACTGCAATTATAGTAATAATAATAACAATGGGAAATGCTCAGAGTCTTGAATTACCTGCGGCTTGTTGTTGCAGTTGCAGTTGCAGTTGTTGTTATCTTTGTTGTTAAACCATAAAACTGAATTTCCATTGCATTTATTAAAATATGTTGTAAGCCTTAAGTATTGTAATTAATTAATTCATCGTTGTATTTGTTGATGATCAGAGAGACATGTCGTGTGCTTTCTTTTTACAAACAAAAACGATTTAAACATACAAGTGAAAATTGTTTGTTTCGGCTTTCATTCATAAACAACAACAAAAGCAACAACAACCACAACCACACCACAACCAAGACTAACAAGCAAAACACCTGCATGCCATTTTCAATGGCAACCAAAACGGCTGCCACCTTCGGCTTTGAATGATGATGATGACGAACCAAGAGAAGGCCAACTGGACAGATAGACAAACGGAGAGGCGGACTAACGGACGTTGAACGGACTTTGGGGGTGTCCATGGCGGTGCGTTGACATTCAACTCACTGGGGGACGACCGCGAAATAATCAAATTTATTGCAATAAATTACATATGTTTCTTCAGATCTTGAATATATACTTTAGATATATTAAATAAATATATATAGTATATTATAAATTACATACATAAATACATATTTTAATATGATTCGCCTTGTTCAGTGTTAATATATATACATATATGTATATCTGTATATATATATATATATATATATATATATATATATATATATATATATATATATATATATATATATATATATATATATATATATATTTATTTAATGGAATGCGCTATATTTAAACATTTA
Source organism: Drosophila funebris (assembly GCA_018901825.1). NCBI lineage: Eukaryota > Metazoa > Arthropoda > Insecta > Diptera > Drosophilidae > Drosophila > Drosophila funebris. Next base: position 6,868,092 of record JAEIFK010000688.1, read on the forward strand.
AACATTCAAATGTGCCATAAAATGTATACTCATACATACTATTCCATACAAAGTTCACGAACAACAAAATAGATATTTATATATAATAAAATATGAATTGCAATTAGTTATATTTTGTCTTTGAAGGCGTGACGTTTATCATGCCAAAATCCTAGTATCTTCAGCGAAGGGTATAATAATGATAATCTCAATTCAAAATAGAATTATTTTATGGTAATCTTTCGTACTGTTAACAATAGTAGTTGTTCTTATCAATACTTTAGCTTAAGCTAAGCCTATAGTAATATTTATCTTCAAGATACTTTCTACAAATACTCAGCAACTAATCAGCAGATTAACTTTTGTTGTTGCTGCTGCTTTCAGCTACAAAATTTGAATCATATCCTCAAAACGAAATCTTTTTAATTTCATTTAAAACTTCCGCTAAAATGTTTTATTTTTGGATTAAAGAAACGCAAGTTTGAATAACACTTAAACAAATTTGGTTTTATTATAATTAAGAGATCTGTAAGATGTTTTCTGTTTGTGTTTTGCTTTGCTTTGTGTTTAATAGCTCCTTTTATAGAAGCCTTGAAAGATTGAGATACAATTAGTTAAAGCTATTCGATAGTAACTTGGCTTCAATCAGACTTGACAATCGGCTCAATTGTTGTTGCATAAATTAGCTAATTATTTTGTCAAGCTTTTCCAGATTGAGCGATATCTCGCAATACAAACTACAGAATGCATAAAATACATAATAATAACTACAAATAATAGCAACAAATCATGAACGTGATCGTTAGATGACCCCAAATGTGTGTTGTTGTTGATCTCTGGTTGATTGTTGTGGCGTTGAATGTTGTTGTTGCTTGTTGCGGTGCTTGTTGTTGTAGTCCTGTCTCGGAAATCTGGCAGATCAGTTGCGTTTGCCGTTCATGTTGCGTGAATTTTCCAAAAACAAAATGTTCATATATATATATATATATATATAAATATATATATGTATGTATTGAATGTTTTGAGGTTCTAACGCGTTTTATTGACGTGTTTTGTAACCTTGGCCCGGTTCTATCTCTGCTCTGCGCTCTCAACGGGGCAGACAGACGAGCTATGGGACGGACGGATGAACGCACAGACAGATACGCGATATACAGCAACAGATACAGATACAAATCAAACATCCTCAAGAATTCACAGCGCGTGTTTCATATATCTCTTCTGAGTCTATGTATGCTGTGTGTTTGTGTGTGTGTGTGTGTGTGAGGCATATACATATATAAATGGCTGCTGTGGCTACATTTGATTTGATTTATTTCTCGTTTGGTGTTTTACACCCAAAATAACAAACGATGCTGAAAATCTTGCGAATTGTGCAAGCTGAGAAAATCATTCTATGTCTGCAATGAGTGTGTATGCGTGTGTGTGTGTGTGTGTATGTGTGTGTGTGAAGAGTAGTGCATTGCATAATACCATTTCAAGCAAAATCGAAATAACAACAACAATAACAGCAACAATTGCTAAATGTACATATGCCATTAAATTTGTACATTTTACAACCGCCTGCTAACGTTGTTGCGGCTCCTCTCTCTCTCTATCTATCTATATTTCTCTCTCTCTCTCTCCCTCTCCCAATTGATTGTATTACTTGAGCTCATTTTATTGCTACGAACTCTTTTTACGCACACACACACACACACACACAAAGCGATAGGGTAAAATTTATGGAAAACCAAAAGAAACAAAATTGAAAATTGTATTTTGCTTTTAAGGCGAGCCATCATGAACATTTTCGAAAACTACAGAACTTTTTTGCAAAAACCATGACGAAATGAGTATAAAAATAAATAGTTGAACATCTACAACTACACTACTATAAGAGCATGTCCAGTTTGTGGGTGGATATAGATAATATTTGCACTATTTATAGACAAGTTCAGAAGAATCGTCTAATCGTCAACTTGCTTACATATAAAAGAAAGGCTGTTATAAACAGCATTTATGTGTTTATGTATAAACATAAATAAATTCGTATAGATATGCATTATATTAAATAATTGCAGGGTATGAAAATACAATTGAGATTACAATAATTGACATAGTAGAGCATCTATAGTTACATCTTACATTACATTATCTTCACAAATCAAACACCCTCTTGGCTTTGGCTAAATGCTTCTTACTAAAATATCACTCAGCTGGCTAAGTAGCAGCAAGAGTCGTCTTTCTTTATGTATTTCAATCGCTTTTTATTAATATTTTTTTGGCAGCTAGACGAGGGCGAGGCACATTCAAGTGGCATCAAAATCATGAGAACTTTCACAAAAAAAAACTACTAAAATTATTTGAAATCACTATGAAGGCTTGCCATAAGCCATACGACCATTTTGGCATGTGCCTCATTATTGTTATTGTATAAGCAAATGCGAAATAGTTTAGACAAATGTCTATGTGATATAGATATTTCATTGCATATTGTAGGACAAACGCTGTCAATTTTAAATGTTCAAAACTGTTTCAACTCAAGTGTTTTTTTTTGCTTTGGCTGTTATTTGTTGAATTACGCATAAGCAATTAGTTGTAATTACAACTTTGTTATTGTATTTTGCCAGATAGTTTCAATGATTTAATCTTAACATTTCTTATTTATCTTAAGTATTTCATTTAGTTATATGTAGTAGACAGAGACAGAGAAGTCTGTAAGCTCAAAGCAGAATAGCAAAGTCAATGTGCTCTCAACAGAGAAAGATATCTTTCCGTCTTTCTATGTAAATGAAGCGTATGTTTGTTAATCACCCAGCAACGTCTCATTGAGTAGAAAACTGGCGAGTTAAATACCTAATGAAACTCTTGAACTGCTCTCTTCAGGAAGGCGAAAAGGGGGGCTTGTAAGGATGCTGTAGGAGTTAATAGTCAGCTTAGTTTGTTAAGAGGGCGCCGGGATTTAAGGTAAGCGGCTTGCTGCAAAGCCGTTTCAACAAGTTGCCGCAATACGCGGCGTATACGTAATGCGGCGGGGTGAATAACATTTTGGGCGAAAAGTGGGCAGCAGCAGAGGGGAGAGACCGAATGAAGGGAGTGAAGCACAGTGGCAAATAGGCAAAATACCGCTCAATGGCGTGCCAAAAACAAAAGGCTAAACTTAGCATGCAATTCGTAGACCTCTCTCTTTTTCGCTCTCCCTCCTCTCCCTCTCTCTCTTCTGTCCCCTCTTTTGTTGGCCAAGAAAAATTCGCTTTCAATGCAGTGAAAATAGCACAGAATTTGCCGTGGTTGTTGTAGTTGTTGCTGCTGCTGCTGCCTGGCTGACATTAACACCAGACCAGAAATCAAAAGTCACAAATTGTTGGCCAGATAGCTCATGTCAAATTCTGCATGCCAACTGAAGTCCGTCAATGAACAGGATGGTCACCGTGTGGGCGGTCAGTTTGGCTGGCTGGCTGGCTTGACGATCGGTCCGCTCTGTCCGCTTGTCAGTTGTCGCTGTCGTCAGTTGGTCAGTTTATCAAAATTGCTCATAATTAATTAATTGGCTGCGTTCCAGATTTACAAATTGCTCAGTTCCCCCCTCGTTTTGTTTTTGTTTTTGTGCCTCGTTTGCCCCATGCTCCATGCCCCCTTGCCCCTTGCGTCTTCTTTTTTTATGCGTTTTACTGCGAAATGGAAATTACTTTTGCATTTTCAAAGCAATTGCCCCTTTCAAATAAGAAGTAAATTAACATATGGTGACTACAAAAAGAAATCAAAAACAGAAATACTTAAGAACATTGTGAATGCCGCGAAGAGAACGTGCGCTTATCAAGCCAAACAATTGGGGTATTGGTATGTGAATTGAGGTTTGTCGTGTTCTTTTCTTGTTGTTGTCGTTGCTGGCGAAGAATTCTTATCGAACATTTCACTGACTGCTATAAGCGTCGCATTGTTATTGGGTGGGTTCTTAGTTAGATAGCAACTCATAGAATCCGACGAGTCGGAGTTGCTTACGATGATATCATCGTTGCCATCGTTGTCGGTTGTTGTCGTCTTCGCTGTGCACACGCCGACTGGCAGCGATGTCTTTGCTTCAACGGAAATCCGCATAAACAACGTTGTCCATGTGCCACAGTCAGAGGTTCCAGACCCAGTCAGTCTCTCTCTCTCTTTCTCTGTCTCTGTTTCTGTCTGACCATCCCTCCCACTCCCTCTCTTTCTCTCTCTGTATGTTTACTTTAGCGTTTTTAGCAAGATAAACAGAGCAGAGCTATTAAAACATGGCACAATTACTTATACAAAAAAAAAAAAATTAACTGTATAAGACTCTTTGGCCAGCAACTGAATAATCGAATTCGCCAAAAACGAAAACAATTTGAATATATTGAAGATTCAATTCAGTTCATCTACAGACTGAAATATTTACAAGAACCTGGCAACGGCATAAGCAATCGAAAAATGTAAATTTCTTTTGCTTTAAAAGAGAATCATCAAATACTTTACTTTGCATTTATTCATTCTCGTTTGATTATGCCTCTTTGATTATTCTATTAAAATGGTAAATTCAGAAAATCAATACTAAAATCATTTAACTTGATTAACATACCAAACAACAGGCACGTTCTTAAATTCTTTTACCAATAAATTTTGTAACATTTTTTGTAGCATAGTTTTTGGATCTAATAAAAAACTATATTTAAGTTAAACTAGTTGCAGTTTGGAACTGATAATATAATTTATATTTAGAGAGTTTAGAGTTTAAACATATATTTTTTCAAAGAATTCCACGTTTGCCTTTAGTAATCGATCCAGGTAGCTTTAAGTTGTAAATAAACTACTGTATTACACACTCCTAAGTAAACTGTGTAAACCTATATCACACTCAAGCTCTATTCCTTAAGCTATCGATCTCATGTAATACTCTATTAAATTGTACTAATGATAATCTTATTTCATATATTTATCGCAGGCCTGCATCGATGATAAGCTCGACATGGTTGAGTTCTTGGTAAAACATGGGGCCGACATTAATCGACAGGACAACGAGGGATGGACGCCGCTACATGCGACTGCCTCCTGCGGGTAAGGGACTTGTAAATCACATTATTAATAATTATAATTGAACAATAACAAATCATTGACAGCTTTGTGAGCATAGCACAATTTCTGGTTGAGAACCATGCCGATGTGGCTGCTGTGAATAGTGATGGAGATCTGGCGCTGGATTTGGCAATTGATGTGCAGCACATGCCCATGATTGGCTACATGGAAAAGGTGGTGCGAGAGCTAAATATTGATGTGGATCAGGCGCGCAAGGCGGAGGAGAAGGCCATGTTAAATGATGCAAACAAATGGCTGCTTAGCGATGCCGCCGAAGTGGATCGACCGAATCCAAAAACTGGTGCAACGGCGCTACATGTGGCTGCCGCCAAGGGTTATACGAACGTGCTGAGTCTGTTGCTCGCCGGGCGTGCCAATGTTGATAGGCAGGATAATGATGGCTGGACGCCGTTGCATGCCGCTGCACACTGGGGCCAAAAGGAGACAGCTGAAATGCTGGTGGAGTCATGGGCCAACATGGATATACGCAATTATGCTGGCCAATCCTGCATCGATGTGGCCGATCGCAAAATGGTCAAATTCCTCGAAGAACTGCGAGCCAACAAACGCAACAAGCGGCGTCCATCTAGTCAAATCAGGTGAGTCAATACAATCTATTTAAATAGTATATCCAATATGCTAACATTTCTCTATTGCTTTTACAGCAGAATCTCAGATGCGATTGAAAATCATGTGGACAAAACACCAACGAAACTTGTACGCGTTGAAGTGAGAACTGATGCCGCTAAGGATGGTGCGTAGACTAAACCTAGAAACCCAGAAAAGATTGTCATCCGCTCAGCAGCTGCTTCTTTCTTTGCATATTTATATAAAAAAAAAGCTTTTCATTTTATATTTCTATGCCAACTTTTTGTGTGTGTGCGTGTATCTTTTTATGTATGACTTTGTTGTTGCTGTCAATTAGGTTCTCATGCGCGTTAAAGTTCAGTTGCATTGTTGCATTTATTATAAACATTTGCCACAGCCACAGATTCAGACACCGCCTTGTCCTCGTCAACTCATCTTCAACTGTCACTTTGTATGTTTTGCGTCTCATTATCAGCATTAACATCATCATCATCTATAGCTCATCGTCTACATTGTGTAACTCTCTCAGCTTGCAAACCTTTCTTTCTCTCTCTCTCTCTCTCTCTCTCTTCCCGTTTTCCCTTTCTCTCTCTCGTTTCTCTCTGCGTCTGTCTTCTCTCTATTTGTGTCTTGTCTTTGTCCACACCGCACACTGCAGCTGCCAGCAGTTCGCTTAGCATCAGCGCTGAAACTGAACCCGATGATGTTGCTGCCACAATATTTGCTGCTCTTGCTACTGCACCTGCTCCTGAGGATGATAATAATGATGATGTTAATGATGTTGATGATGATATGACATCGCCAGATACCGATTCAGATCTCAGCGATTCTACAGAGAGCTCGCACAGCACAAGTCTATCACAGAGCGAAGGTAGTCGGCAATTTGTTTAGAGCCTGCATTACCAACAGCTCCCCTCCCCCTCTGCCTGCATTAAGCCAAGTTTAACCAGCTAATCTATAAATAAATGTAGTTCATACTTTACATATATCAATTTCTAATATCATTTCACTCTCACACTTGCAGCTGAAAATGTTAAACCAAATCAGCACATTCATGCCGCCGAACACTCTGTTGAGGATGAGGCGCCCTGGCGACGCAAAACGCTTCGAACGCCCAACGACAGCCCTACTAAGAATCGTAAGTAATTGTTGTTATTATATATAAAACAATTAATAATCGAAATCTTTTCTCTTTTTTAATGTAGAAGTTCCTGACAAAGAGCTGAGCGGCAAAAGCGCCAATGAGAGTGCCAACGATGTCATCTTGCGACGCACGCATAGCTTTGAGAATGATCAAAAGTGAGTTTTAGTCTTCACACACACACACACACACACACACACACACATACACCCGCAGACACACCTAGAATAAATTGACAGAAATGCGTGCCACACACAGACACACACACAACCATTGCAAATTAACCCGCATTTACTTTGTATTACTTGTATTAATTATATACAATAACAACAAATTGTACATTTAATGTGTCACAAATTGCACAACATTTTCGGTTAGTTTTTGCCGTTTGTGTTTCACATTTTGCTGATTGCGCGCCGCTTATCACACACACACATCTCTCACACTCACACACACACTTGTACAGACATCAGACACCATTGAATTGGTCATTACCGAACCTACTTTATGTGCAGTAACTCTTTAAATTTAGCCGCACTATCAACTTGCTCAACTGTCGCTTTCTAGTCGGAATTATTCTGAATCACAAAGGAAAATGTAAAGAATTGAAGATATGAAATTGTATATAGTACTTGTATATTTAAAATTGTAATAGATCAGGTGCAGCTGCCACATGTGGCATATTCGTGTCTAGTGCGACGCTGGGCGCGGCAAGGTGTGAAGCACAAACAAATAACAATCCGAAGATTAAGAAATTAAGAAGTTTGTTCGTGTTATTATTTGAAATTTTATTTCTTTTGTTATTTTTTGTGTGTTCTTTTTTCTTATGTGCAACCAAAAACAACAACTACAACTACTACTACAACAACAACAACAACTACTCACCAAATCGCACCAAATCATCAAACGCTTATCGAAAAAAAAACAAATCCACTTCTAACCCGCCCGCCTGCTTGCCTGCCTGCCTGTCAACCAATCCATCCGCCTGCCCGCTCGCCCGCCCTGCTGATCCATGTTCTCGATCCGTGTGCAGATTCTATCAAAAGTACAATGAGCTGCGGGCACGCATAAAGGCGAATTCATGTCCCATTCTGCTAGCGACGACGGCGAATGCTCTGCCCGGCAATGCCAATAACAACAATAACCAAAGTAGCAATAACAACAATAATAATAACAATAACAACAACAACAATAACAAGAGTACGCTGCTGTTGGGGAAAACTGCAAACGCAACAGGCATCAGCAGCAGCAACAACTACAACAACACGACAGCAACAACAACAACAACAACAACAACAAGCACATCAAGCATAACCACCACAACAACATTCAATACATACACGAACAACACACCAACAGCAGCAACAACAACTGCAACAGCAACAACAACAACTACAGCAAATCCAAGTCAAATTTATAGCGTACAAAGATCGGCCTCCCTCAAAGATAACTCTATGTACTTCAGGTTTGTTTTGTGCCCAAAAAGGCCATAGAAAAAAGAAAATACAACAACTCGTAATCATAACTGTCCTTAGCTGTAACTAACTAGAAACTATACTAAATAATTGTAATTTGTAAACTGTAAACTATATATATTCATTGCTTTTGCTTAGCTTCTCTCTCTCTCTCTATATATATATACATATACATATAAATTCCCGTTAAATTCTCATTGCACCAACAAACAAGTATCTATACTTAACATTTATTTAGGCAATGCGCACAATGTCGTCAAACTCTCTTAGAAATGCTATTACATTGTACAGTGACTCTCTTTAATGAACCACATTTTCTCTTTTCTTTTCTCTCTCTCTTCGTTCTTATGTATTTGCATTGCTGCCTACACAGGAAACCGATTGCTCCAGCTGCGATGCTTAATGCAGCGACAACAACGACACCAACAACAACAGTGCTCAGCTCAACAACTGTGCATACCCCACCAATTCGCAGGTGAGTAGTAGGGTGCTACGAAATAAAGAGAGCATTTGATGACTAGGGTCAGTTTTCTGGCAATGCAAAGAAATATGCAACGAATGGCAAACGGTTGATTGATATAATATCGTTATCGATAACATTCAAACTGCTAGAATTAAAATACATTTAAATGTATTAATTAAAGTCTGTCTAGATTTTGAATATGCACTATGAAAACTGATCTTATTCCTAAGAATTTAGGTTTATAAGTTTTACAAGTATATCGTTTGTATTCTCGGTTGTTATATTATATATACCTTATACACCCATCACTCCGTTAGCGCTCCTGCTGAGCAAAGCAGCAGCAACAGCAACAGTAACAACAATGGCAGCACTACGGCAAGTGCCAGTGATGTGGAGACTCCAAAGCCCAAACAATCGGCGGGCAATATATTCAAGAACTTTTTCAAGTAATAAGCAAACGTCAACGTCGTAATTGTTAACTGTTGTTTAACTTATAAAATGCCAATTGCGCTAACCCGAAGAGCCGTTCAATTTGTGTGCTAGCTGCTAACCTCTCTACTTGCCCCAAATAGTTGCCTTTTTTTTGTTATCATTAGCATGAGTTTTGTTTTAATTTTTAATTTCTTTGTTTATATGTTTGTAGACTTGTACTAATCTGATTTCGATATTCTTGTCTATAGATCCTTTGTGCCGCCAGTGCGTGACGAGGAGAGCGAAACGCAGCGTAAGGCGCATGCGAAGCGAGTGCGTGAGACGCGTCGTTCCACGCAGGGTGTTACCCTCGATGAGATCAAGAGTGCCGAGGAGCTGGTCAAGAAGAAGAACCTGGGCATGAATAAAAACAACAATAACAATAATAACAACAGCAGCAGCGTAAGTACTTTGTGTGCCCAGGCCAAAGCAAAAAAAAAAAACTGAAAATAATGTTACATCGAAAAACAAAATCACTCAACAATTTGACACATTTTCAATATCAGCGAAGATCAATAGCGAATATCGTAGATCAGTTCATATTAGAGAGTTTCATGTTATCAGTAGAACACCATTATCACTTAGATCGTTTAAGCATACACCACATACACATACATGCGCATACGTATGTGCTCATTATCTGTAGCAAGAAGAGTCCACAATTCACACACCCACCCACACACACACACACACACACGATGTTCATGATGCAGTTCTTAACTCGTACACCAGCAACAACTGCTTATGGTTATGGTGTCTATTTCCCCTCTCCCCCCACATTTAATGTATTTGTTGTTCGCCCCCACCCAACCACCAGCTCACCCCATCAATCTACACTTGTGTGTGTGCGTGTGCATCGCATAACGTTTTCTCTTCTACTGTGAATCAAATCATTTACTACAAGACAGAGAATGTTTATAATTTGGTGTTTGTCGTGCTCACTTACATATGTATTTCTTACTCCCACCCTACATAAGTCTGTCTGTCTGTGTGTGTGTGTGTTATATTAATGTTTATCTGTGTGTGTGTGCGTGTGTGTGTGTAAGCACGTTTGATAAGCCTAGTTGTTAACAATAAGCTTTATGGTAGCACTTAGAACCTTTAAATCAGAGCATCCCCGACACTATGCAAGTGTAATTTATATTGATCGTACGGTATGATCGATTAGAGATAATTTAAAATAAATAATCTTTAAAATAATTAAATACAATTCTTGATAATTCCAAAACTATTCGTTCATAAATTCTGTTTGTTAACTGAATCCTTAAACTACCTCGTCGTTGCATAGTGTCAACTCAGTTTCAAAAAGAAAGAAAACAAAGCCATTCCCAAAAACGTAGTTAGTTGATCATGTTTTCAATCAGCATCTCATCAATCAATCAGCCACTTGAGTCGATCAATCAATCAGCTCTCATTTAGCTGCTGCAATTTAACAAAACAATCAAAATGCGAGCTAATCAAATTGAGTTTTATACTGCGATTGTATTTTGTGATTTCATCTGCATCCGAGTTTTATTATTGCGCTGATCAAATTGAAATGCCCGCACCACCGAGCAGCATCGTGGCACCGTCCTATCGTCGCACCACAGCACCACCGCATCGCCCTGCAATGCCAAAGCAAACGCAAAGCCGCTGATCGCCGTCGATTCATATAATTTCATAATGTTCATTCATCAAGTGCGGTTTATAAGAGTAGCTTTATTTATGATTTCACATGAAGGCAATTAATTTGTATGTATTTTAAGTTAGTTTATTTAATTTTCTATATATATATATATATATACAATAACTGATTGATCAGTTTGCCATACTATGTACTATATAAATATATATCATATTTATGTATTTCTGCATGTAAGATGTTTGCATGCGTAAAGTTCTCTTAAATGTATATCAAAGTGCTCGGAGCACTCTACGTATGTCGTATGCCTTATATCGTATATCGTATGCCGTTTACCGTATATCGTAACTTACTCTATATTCGTTAGTTATCGTTAGTTATGATTATCTGATCCCCTCCCCTCTCCTTGTTCCCTCTGAAAGATCATCCAGAAACGTCATTTGATTTTTTGTTTTTGGAGAGACGCCGCAGGTCGAAACAGTTTTTTTTATTTGTTCCAAAACTAATATTATTAACAGAATGAAACAAGCTCCACATCAAGCACCACAACAACAGCAACAACAACAACAACCACATCAATTACAACATCGACATCAACAGCATCGCCAAGCACAACAACAACAGCAACTGCAACTGCCACAATAACAACAACAACAACGACAACCAACAGCAGCAACAACAGCAATAGCAACAGCGACAGCATCAGCAACAGTCCACAAGAACCGCAACCACCACCACCGCCCACAACTCCACCACCAAGCATAATACCAAGCACAACAACCACAGCGGATGATTCGGAAATAATTGAGGCTGTGGTTGCCACACTGGCGCCAACAGAAGATGTCATTGCCGATACCACAGCTAGCTTCACATTGGCAGCGCCAACCACACGAAGATCGGATGATGCTGGTGCTGGCGACCTTGACGCACATGCTGGCAGCGATACCGAGGATGACCAAGAAACGGCAGTCAGCGCCAGCTACACGATAGTCTCGCGTCGTGAGAAGCCCGTTGAGGAGCAGGACAAACCACTTAAGACTGACCTAGTTGCCCAGGAGATTAAACCATTCAACTCCGAGTCAGCTGCATTGCCAGCCAGACCCACAGACTTGGCGTTGGCAACAACCACACCAGCTGAAAGTAAACCCCTGGCATTGACACCCGCCACCACGCCCGGTGTGCTGGAGAGTCCAGTGCGATTGCGTGATAAGCGTAGTCTGAGCACCACCGGAAGTCCAGCTGGTGGTGTTGCTGGCCAAGAGACGGATGCCAAGTCCGATACTGCCTCTCCGGTAGCTTCACATGCTGATTTCAATGCACGCGATTCGTTGCTCAGTTTATATGCACGTCGCACTGTGGAGAGTGGTGCTGGTAGTGGTGCTGGTGCTAGTGCTGGTGCTAGTGGTGCTGTAGCCAGTTCAGCTAATGCGCCATCCACATCATCGTCTTCGTCTGCAACTGCAACGGCAGCGGAGCGGCGTCCATCGTGGCGTCTCAAGTTCGATGCGGGCTCAAAGGTAATGCACACAACTTCAACAAACCAAGAACAACAACTACAACAATATGAACAAGCAACAACTGAACTAAGCTGTACAATTGACCTCTGACCCTTAATCGAACCGATCTGTACAACAAACGAATCTTTGACTATCTCGACTCGCTTTAAAACAAAGCGCGATTTTAGTGCAACTTTAAATGTAGCATGTTTTTTATATAGTATTAAAGTAATTAAAATCTTAAAAAAATAAACTATTCGGTGCACCGAATATCCATATACCCTAGCAAACGAAAACGGGAATTTTGATTTGATTTGATTTATAATTTTAAGAGTTTAGTAAATACATAATTTATAATTTTGCCAGGGTATTGCATAGATTGGTTTCTTTATATTTAGAATTTAAGTCTTACCTTCTGATTTATTAAGTATATTTCTTATTTTTATTTGTCGTACTCTTTGGTCTTGAGTTTGCTCATTTTGTACGCCTGTTTCAATTGCAATTGCATCTGCATCTAAATAAATGTTAATATGACTACGAATATAACTACAACTACAACTATAACTATAACTTATACCTATATGTATATGTATATGTATTTATGTATGTTTTATTTATTGTAGTGCTCTCTAAACAACATCTTATATATATATATTGTATTATTATAAATGTACTTATCTCTCTATGAAACATGATATCACACACATTCGGCTAATGAACATTATTGTATCTACATTTAATTGCGACTTCCATCTGGAAATTTGTGTTTAATTAATGCTTATTAACTATTGCTATGTTTGGCTTGCTCAAATTATTTTATTATAATTTATTAAAACAAACAAAATTAAAAATATATTAATTTACAGCGTTTATTGAAATGGAAATGAGGAAAAAATAATATTAATAATTATATTTAATTGCATGCAACATTATAAATGAAATAGTGCAATTATATCGAAAGTTATGAGGAATTGGGATTTTAAGTAATAAGCGATTTAAATACCCTAGAATGCAACCGGTGTCTGGCATATTGACTACTAAACGTTTACTAAAAACTAGTTAAGGCAGCTACTTGATTAATAATTACTTATTTGATTTGGTTCAAGACAACAATGCAACAATGTAACATAAATAAAACAACAACATTTGCCAGCATAGCTTTTTCTAAAACAACAACCAAAAAAATACATTCACACAAACAACAAAAACAACTATAATTATTGAATAATTAATTGAACTATATACATATTTTATATATATTTGTGTCGCATTTACCAAGAAGTGTTGTTAATAATCTGTCGTATATCTTGTGCAGTTCAAGCTGGAGGACATCACCAGCGGTGGCACATACCCGCCCAATCAGAGCACCATCATACCAAGTGCCCCGGCTGTTATGGCAGCTGTTAACTTGGCCAGCACAGCGGGAGCTCAACGACGCATCAGCAGTGGCCCCAATGCGCGTAAGTTTTGCTATTGCAATTCTAATTAGAATAGAATCTAAATATTTATATTTAATTTGCAGTAAATGCTTCCAATCAATCACTCAACTCTGTCGGACGTCCGGTCTCTGCGCCAAGTGAGACGATCAATAACAGCGCCTATGTGACGCCTCCAGCGCGCAGATATGAGACGTCATCTGCTGCGACAACAACTGCCACGACAACAGCTAACAGCAACTCCGCGTCTGCAACAGCAGCCAGTGCCAATCATGCAACGGCGTCCAGTGCTACAACCAGCCATGTTGATAAGGGTAACACACACACACACACACACACACACACCCACTCACCTGCTTCTCCTTTTTATTAATTAATTCATTTAATGTTCGATAGATAACGACAAGGAGAACGATAATCGCACACAGACTGTCATACAGCGTCGTCGCAAGCCCAAGCGCAGATCCACGGGCGTGGTGCATCTCGATATGGATGTAAGTGGAATATCATCTCTCGGCATGCTGCCTGCCTTCCTAATTAGCCCAATCATTTGTCAAACTGAATGAGATGTGTGTGGGCAGCATGTCGAACTATTTTTAGTATAATTAGCTAATTAGCTGTAACTAATTTCTTGCTTTTTTGCTGCTACAGGAACTTGATCCGGAGCGTCAACACGAATCGGCCAACAATGACAACGATGATAAGGAAAAGGAGGTGAGTTAACAGCTACAACAACTATATTTAAATAGTATAATTAACTAAAGCTGAAGACCTGTTCCCGAAATCTATTTAATTTGTGTCTTTTGAAATCAATTTTCTACGAATTCGGAACATGCCTTTGCAAATGTATTTTTAATTATTTTACTGTACCTACAACAACAACAACAACAACAACAATAATAATAATAATAATAATAGGAACTAGCACAACGACAACAATTGAGTGTATATAAATATTTTCACACTTTGCTTATAATTGGGTACAGTTTGGTTTGAATTTTCGCATTCTCTCTAATTGCGTATTCGATTGTGCACCTGCCACACATGCACACACACACACACACACACACACTCATACACACATCTATACGCACTTCCACTCTCCCTTGACTACCCCACACACTCTTGGCGTTCTTTCCGTCACACCTTGTCACAATTTTAGACAGTCCCGTGCGTCCTTCAAAGTAGCTGACGTTGCTCTTCTCTCGGCGGCTCTGTCTGTTCCAATTATCAAGCGACCCAATTGTGCGAAAATGAAAAGAAAATATATAATGCCATTGCTCCAATTGTGACTAAGTGTGGAATATTCAAAACATATTCATTGTGCAAGGCAAATGCATTTGCAAATCCTTTCATGGCCGAGGTCAAAACTATTAGTGCACATCCAATTTGTGATAATATTTGAAACATTTGACACTCTCATCGCAGCAGCAGCAGCAAAACCTGTTAACAATTTATTTATTCATCTATTTAAGCAAGTCGTCGTGTTGGCCATTCATTTAAACTGTCAAATTTTCTAAATGCATTCATGTCATTCGCTTCAACGTCGTTCCTCCTCGATTATATTCATATGTATATTCCGCAGACAGTTTGTCTGCTCATCTGTCTGTCTGGGAATAATATAAATGATATATATTGAATATATGATAGAAAATTATTTGAATTTGCATTTTTTTTAATTTATGATTTCATCTTTATAGATTTATTTAATGGTTCCATTAAATTCATTTTTAATTGTTATGTTATTGGTCGAAAGACATAAAGGTGACAAGGCAATTGTGGATATATACAGTTTGCTTTCATTTATATATTATTTTAAAGATATCGTTGATAAGACAGAGTATATTTGAATAGAATATCACGAATTTCCTTATTAAAATGATAGCCCAAGCTGTCTAATATGCTATAAGATACTCTATAGCTCCCTAGTTGTGTTTTCTTCACATATTCTAAATGTTAGCTAAGTTCCACAATAAACTTAAGAGTTATACTTATAGATGCTATGCAGCCGTTTGATGTTTTCTAAATCTGTTCACCTAATCATGTCAAGCATTGACGCTGATTGACGATGTCAAGTGTTTTGGCCATAAGTATAAATATTTATATATAAGACTCGTACTACTATACTCGTGTAGTAGCTAGAGCTATTAAACACTTTCACAATGCATTTTTCACACTACAAATTGGTCACTTAGTGAGCCCCACAACAACTACAACTACAACAACAACAACAACATCTACAACAACAATTCACACATCCATCCGCGCACACGTACATTGAACTTTGTTTGAGAATCAAATGAAAAAGTAAAAATGAAGAAATATAAATAAAAATTGTACAACATTTGCGCTGCATTTGTCGCTAAATTTAAACATTTTGTACAATTTTGCAATTGCAGTTTCGGTTTTAAAGCATTTGTTTCCTCATTCCCTGCCGGCTGCACTTTTCTACCACTTGTGGAAGGGGGCACAGCGAGTGAGGGGAGAGCGTGTTGTGTTCGTCATGGGCTATTTTTAGCCAGCGGGGGGGGACATACAAAACTTTTGGCCTAGTTATGAGTTGTACTTGTAGGGGAGCAAAAGCGTAGAACAACTTCTAAATGTAAATTTAGTCATACTTTCTGCTCGTTTCAATCTCCACTCTCTCCTCTCTCGCACACACACTCCTCAACTCTTCTCTTTCTGTCTGTGGCTGACATGTGTCACGTGTCGTTGACTGTTTCGCCTTTTGGCCCAGTTGCTGCGACTGGGCTGCATCAGCTGACCCCAGCATAGTTTATACTTTTAAGACTCGGACATTGGGCCACATACGTGTGCGATTTACTAAATTTAGATGGCAACACACAGGTGAAAAATAAACACACACTCACACACACACATTCTGTGTGCGCAATTCAAGTGAAATAACAAAAAAAGTAAAGAAAAGTTCAATTTGCTGCCAAGGCTCCCACAGCAGTCGCACAGCAGCAGCAGCAGCAGTTTTTCCAACTCTTTGTTTTCCTACAAAATTATAATAATAATTTATATTCAACAGTTTTTCCGGCATTTGCAATGCGTGTCTTTTGCTCTCTGTCTCTCTCTCTCTCTCTTCGAACGTATGCTGACTTCTCTTAAACTTAGTTGCCTGCTCTCTTGCGTTTTATTTCTGATCGTGCGCCAAGTTTTTGGTTTTCGAATAAAACATTTCAATACTTTGTTAGATCGCCACAGTTGAGTTTCGTACGTCTAACGCAACGGATCAGTCGCAACAATTTCCAGAGATCAACAACGACGACAACAACAATTCAAATTAAATACTGTTTTTAAGTAATTTACAATTAATCACACCCGAGTGCATTGACAAAACCACAAAGACGCCTGTCAAACGTGTCAAAAATAAACCAAAATGAATGTGAATTGCAATATTCGCTATCAGTTTACCAGAGACTCGAGATTCGACATTCGAGACTCTCTAGAGATACTCGAGAAGCGACTCTGCCCCCCACCACAAGCGGGGGCAACATTTTGTGTGTTGCCAGTTAACAAAAACGTGTTGTTGCCTTATTTAGATAACTGCGCACAGTTTATTTTGGATACTTCAAGTAGTTGTTCGTCTTTGAGTCAACTCTTAATATGGTCAAATATTTTGATCACATTTTAATTTGATTTCGTGCGCATCACAAAACGCTTATTTGGTTAAAGGTTAAAGTTCAAGTTGCAAAATTTAGAAAAGATATAAAAACTAAATGAGGAAAAGTTTTTGATATATTATTATTAACATTTGTTACGATATATATCTCCTCCAAATCAATATCTAGATTCTTATGGCATTAATATAATTTTTGAAATAGTTATATATATAAATATTTTACGCTTTGCAACTGCAGTCAATAGTTAAAGCCTATTTTAATCTTTCTAGAGATTCTTAATGATTTGTTCTGAACCTTATCAAGTTTATTAACTTGTTTTTCAACGGTTCAAAAGTTTCTTTAATGTATTTGAAAACCAAACATTTCTGGGAGCATTATTTATATTTCATTTCATAATCCCTTAATACTTGCTCCTTGCTCTTGGCATCAATTTATCTTGCCATGACACAACAGCAATTCTCGAAACGTTTAAAGTTTTATTAGCCAGGTTAAATTGCGAAATTACCAAGAATAGATGGATCGTAAAAAGTCCATTTCCATTTCCATCTTGCAAAAGGCCTCAAAATAATAAAAAAAAAATTCTGTTTTTGGAAAATCGAATAAACGATACAACGTTTCATTCATGGACGCTTTCTTTGTAGGTAGATTGTAGATAGAGTCATTATATATATGAGGAAACAGACAAGTCATAAATTAAATGCACTCGACATTTAGATAAACTGAAGCGTTTTCATACCCCTTGCAATACAATTAAGGGGTATTTTGTTAAAGAATATTATGTTGAACATAGATAGATATCTTGAATCTACAAATCTTCAGACAACCATGATTAGTTTTGATGTTTAAAGACGTTTCATTGGGATTCAACTGAAATTATAGTATTATGTATTATGGGGTTTATTTGTTAATTATTTTCTAGCTAACAGGGTATATCATAGTTGATCACAGCAAAGTTGCTTGCTGTTCTTCATGTTTGCTGTTGAACTCGCGTGGGTGAAGCATCAACTTAAAATATTAACACTGAGCAGTAAATAAATAGAACACGCCATGGAGTCGTCCAACCCATAGATTAGTGCTTTTCTTGTATGTGTTTTCAATATTATTATTATTATTAATATTAAACGAGTAGAAACAAGTGAGACAGACCCCCACAGGCATAGCATACACACACACACACACACACACACATACGTAAGGTAGGGGAACTTAGAGGAGTGTAGGGTAATGTGGTTCCATCTACCGCATTGCGGCAAATCTAAAACAAAATGTCAAAATTTATGTCTTGACGTCATTTTCCTGCTCGATTGAGTTTGCTTTAAGGTGGGGGCAGGGCAGTGTGTAGGGGGGGCAGAGGTAGGAGGTAGGTGGCAACGGTGCGGCACAAAAGAGAGAACCACATGTCAATATTGCGTTTTCCTTTCATATACAAAATGATCGTTTCAATTTTGAACCGCAGCAAATTTGTTTGTTTTTCCACTTTTGTTTATGCCAAAAATAAAAGAAAATTCACAAACATTTTCCGCAACGTTAATTGTAAAATGCGAAAATGGTAAATGGAAAATGTTCTCTCTGGCTCCTACTTTTCTTCTCTCTCTCTCTCTCCTCCTCTTCTCTGATTCGCCTCTGGTCAAGCTGTTTCAAGCGTAATTGTAATTTATTGGCGTTGATTGATATACGAGGCGCTTTTGGGCAATTAAAGTATACTAAAGGCGTATTTTCTCTTTATAGCTGTGTGTGTGTGTTATTGAGTGAGTGTGTGTGTGTGTGTGAGTGTTGGAATCATGTCCTTTCGCTCAAGATCGCGTACACAGGCGCCTCTTGCCAGTCGCAGGCGTTCGCTTTCCTCTAGTTCTCGCATGGGCACCACTGGAGGAGGGAGCAGCGGCTCGGGTGGTTACAACTACAATGGCAGCAGCTACAACTCAAGGCCATTGAGTACAGGGTATTTTCCGAGCAGCAATGGCAGTAGCAACTATCAAAGTCCCTACACAAGCATGTACAGCTCCAGGGAGAGTCTGTATAGCGGACGTGGCTCTGCTGGCAGTTATGGTGGTTATTCAAATGGTAATGCGAGCAGTCGTTATGATTACTCCAAATATCAGCATCAGCCTGGAGGGTATTCCTCATCATCTGCATCTGCATCAGCATCTACATCCGCATCCGCTTCCACTTGCTCATCGGGTATCAGCACTAAAAGCAATCATAGAAATGGCGGCTACTATCAACTGCACCAGTTGCAGGCTTCCTCAGGCAATCATCATCAGAATCACTACCATATTGTAGTCAGCAAGCATAGCAGCAATTGTTATGGCAACACTAAAGCATCTGCTCTTTCTAACTCCAACTCCAACTGCACCAACACCAACTCTTCTATCTCCTCATCCACTGCCTCCTCCTCCTCCTTCCCCTCTGCCAATACAGCAAATACTGGCTATGACAATTCGTCGCGATATGGATATCCCAGCACCTCGACATCGTCGTCCTATGGCAGTGATCATCGCTATGTCAGCCCCTACTCCAGCAGCTATGACAATGGTGTGACCACAGCCTCGCTCAGCTTCAAATCTCCCAGTTTGACGGCGTCCAATTCGTTCAAAAGCTCGGCCAGTGCTCGCCTGCTCAAGACCAAGTCGTTGTCCACATCCAACAGCAGTCTTAATACAGGATATCCCAGCAGCAGCAGTACCACCACCACCAACACCACGCCAAGCAGTGCCGGCGCCACCGTTGCAGCCATTGCTGCCACACGCAGTAATTCGCTGCGGGAACAGGAACGTAAATCTCGCAATCGCACACGATCCCGCAGCGCAGCCCAGCGTTCGATTAGTGCATCATCGGAAAAGAGCGAAGGTTATGAAGTAAGCAGCCAGGGAAAGATAAAGATATTCTTGTTGTTGTTGTTGTAGGCAGTAAACTAATGAAAATTGATAATGAAATAGTCATAACATCTGCCGAAATCTCTAATATAATCTTTAATACTTACACTCTATGGTGCAACTCTCTTCTCAGAGCGGCAGTGAACGCACCTCACGCTCTCGCACCACCAGCACAGCAACAACAAGCGCCGCCAGCGAATCGAAGAGCTCCAGCAGCAGCGACAAGGCGGAGAATGGTGATGGCATTGACTACAAGGCACTCTGGGAAGCGGCCAAGTGAGTATTATAAAGCCAGCTGGCAAGTATGAATAATATAGAGAGTTATGTAGATAAGTAATTCGATATCAGCTGAATTGGTTTATATATTAAGCAGATAGCTTACAAAGTACAATCAACAGCAGGTACTAACAGGTACTCCCCCCTCTCTCTCTCTCTCTCTCTCTCTCTCTCTCTACATGTCTTTCGCAGATTGGAGAACGATAAGCTCAAGCAAATGCTCAAGCAGAAGGATGATGAAGTTGTACAGACGCGTGCGACGCTCGAGCGCTTTGCCAATGCCGTAAGTAAACAGCCTAACATGCCACGCCCACTATACTGCCTAATAATAATAATAATAAGAATACTTGAACAAAAACAAAGCAAAGGAAAATAAAACCAAAAACTCTCAGCAGTAACAAACAAAACAACACACAAACCAAATGCCGTTACACAGCTCTATCTCTATCTTCCATTACACTCCCCACTCTAGGTCTGTTTGTGGCCTCTCTACTCTCGATCTCTTTCTCTCTCTCTCTCTCTTTCTGACCGTCTCTTTGCTATAACACCCAGAAAAAAACTTTGACTGCTATATACAAATAATATACCAAATACTCGACAACTCCGTTACATCTTCTTATATGTTTGGATTAAGCTCATCCAAAATTAAGCCCGCTTGCCGCTCGCGCTCTGTTCCTTACGCTCTCGCTCTCTGTTTCTATACAAAATAAAAAACCCAAACAAAACAAACAAAAACAACACAACAACTGAACAACAATAGTAACAGTAAGACACGATACCGTTACCCAATTCTCCTATATACATTAAAAATTAGAAATTGGAATGCAAATGCAAATGCAAAACAAACCGAAATTTGTTTCATTTTCATTTCACATTCACAGACAACTAAAAATTCACTCTCTGAGATTGAGAAGCGTGAAAGAAGAGCTATGGAACGCAAGCTTTCCGAATTGGAAGAAGAGCTCAAGGTAATTACAAAAAGTGTTCCAAATCCTAATTATTCCCAATAAGAAAAAAAAGCAAAACAAAATCCGTTTACGTCTTGTGCCTTGTATGCTGTTTGTGTTTTATAAAGAGGTCCCGTTCCGAGGTATCGCAAATCTATTTCGTTAGATGCCTTCACGAGATCTCTGCCAACGAATTGTATTTCTTTTTCTGCTTTTGTTTTTTTTTTTATAATTTGGCCGAAAGTTTTCTCTTTTCTTAAATTTTTCACCCCTTTTTTATTTTTTGTTTTTGTTCGTTTTACCTGCCGCATGTTGTACCTGACCTTTGACCTCTGTTGGCTTTTTTTTTTTTAAAGAAATAAGCAACTCTTACCCTTACCACCTTAACTGTTAATTTTCACCAAGCAATAACCGTAACCAGTTGTAGCTCACCGAACCGTTATTCCCGTCAGCCGAAAATTGAAATATTGTACAAATATATAGTCTATCTATATTTTCATTTTATCGTACCGCTTATTTTTGGCCAATTTTGCAATAACTCTGTGGATGTGTTTTACCGGCACAGTTGCAATGGATTTATCAAATATACAAATATTATTTCATTCATTAGTTCCTTTTTTTTCTAGTGATAGCTGCACATAAGCCGCTGCTTTGATTCGTTTTTCCCCTTTTTGTTTAGTGAACATTCTCACAATCCAATAAATGTCATCTGTACATTAATTCATACATACAACCATTTTATCATATGTGAAAAATATACATATTCATTGTGTTTTTTGTTTTTGTCACCATAAAACAACGTAAAACCATGAATTCATCAAATATTGAATTCATTTTTCCATACTGTTGCACCTTTTCTCTCACTGTCACTCTCATTCTGATTGTCTGTCATTGTCATTGTTGTTGTCACCATTGTCATTCATTCATTCACTACTCACTCACTCTCACTCGCTCTTTCGTCAATCATTTTGTTATGATTTGGTCACACTCCCATGCGTTACACGTTACGCTATACGTTTTACGTTATACATTTGGCGTGCTCTTTGGTGCGTTCATTTCGAAAAACAAAATCAAATAAAACGCTCACTCAAATTATGTTTTTCTTTTCTCTCTCTCTCTCTCTTCCCACGCGCGCCTCATCCATCGAATCAAATACGAAATATCGAAAAACCAAAACATACAACAACAACCAAACAAAAAAACAAAAACAAATCAACAAAAATATATACCAAAACATGCGTTTTGTTTTGTATTTTTTCTTCTTTCTCGCTGTTGTTGTGTCGTTTTAGCTCTTGCAGAAGCTAAAGACTGAGAACGACCGTCTGCGTGCCGAGAATCGTGCCCTCACGCGAGTTGTCTCTAAGTTGACAACCTCGGCACAGAGTCAACTAGCCAAAAGCAAATAGGCTTCTCCCGAGGGTTCAATAATTTTGTTAGAACTACAGGGCGAATATATCGCTCGAATATCGTAATCGTACACGTACTCGTTATCGTAATCGCAATCGTTATCGTTTCTATATACTTCTACCATATACTCGTACAGCATACATACAATACATACTCGTACATAGTCAAATACAATATCGTAAATCGTAAACTGGGTCACCAATTGAGATACTATATATAATACAACTTATTAGACTTTACTAATAATATTTATTACTACATAAATATACTACTACAACAATATAAACATTTGCATTGTTATGGAGCGCAACGTGTAACAATAATTAAATGTACTTTCTAGCTAAATTAAGTTCACGATTTTTGGTGCACATTTTCAAGACTACATATATTCAAATACTCAACAATTTGGTTGGCAATTTCTATTTTTGCACCACTGTTAGCTTAATGGAAATTTACAAAAAAAAAAAAGATTTATAGTTAAAATTTTTGCGAATTTGTATTGTATTAGAAAAATAATTGAACAAGTAATCACACAATATATATCATTAAAATATCGGTACAAGAATATAACACAACATATGGCAAAAGAAAAGCTATTCAAACTATATCCACAAATATCGCAAATATATATTCGTATAATCAAATCAAATCAAAGACCACATCAAAAAGTAAGAGAATTAAACTCATCGAAACTGAAGGAACTTGAGATCAACTTCATTCAACAGCAGCAGCAGCGATTGTGGCAAAGCACCAGCTAAAGCACCACCAAGCACCACCAGCACAGTTCTTCTGTTCTTATAGTATGCAGTGAGCTTAACGGTAAATGTTCAACCACTGACCAACTGACACCACACTGACATGTGCCACATAAGAACCTGCGTCATATATGAGCTGGCTGTTGTTTTGTTGTTGCATAATGAATAAACCAAGAAATATTTAAGCAATATTAGTTATAATTGTATTATCTGTGGGAGTATTTCAAAATGATTTATACAAAATTCTCAATTCTCAATTTCCAATCCAATCAAATCTCAATCGACATATTTCGATATCAATTATAACAATGTTTTGAAATACTCGACTGTAAATACCTCTAACTATGTATAATTTATATTAAACTATATAACTATACCAAATTGTTCCCATGTTGTTAATATTGTTAAAAGTATTTGCTGAAATTTATTCTCAATGTGTGTGCGTCTGTGTGTGTGTGTGTGTGTGTGCGCGTGTGTTTTGATCTATTTGAATCAAGTTATACATACATATATCAGAGTTATATCAATAAACGTTTTTGCCCAACTGTTGTTCTTTTGAAAACTGTTTATTGTTTGTTGTCTTTTTCGATTTATCGATATATCAAATATATATGCCAAGGCCAAAGAATTGTGGCTCTGGGTGCTCTGCATTCTACATTTAGTATCAGCATTTCAGTTCCCAAGTATATCGCTTATCGTACATGTGTCACAATAAAACATACCTCCAGTCTTTGTGGGGGGGATGGGGGAATTACCATATATACACATATATATATATATATATATCTATAGATATATCAAAATATTCCACTCGTGTTTGGTTTTATCTATGCATGTTTTATAGGGCGTTCCGTTGATCCCGTACTATTTGAAGGTTCTTGAGATACTTTAAGCTAATTTTGTTTGTTGTTGTTCTTGTTGGTTGCTGATGCTGAGATGCTTTCAGTTAGCGCAACCCCAACTAAACCGCATGAATTTATTTATTAAATACCCGCCCGCCTCCCCTACAGTCTATAACTAAATGTTCTAGTTGCGCTTTAACTGTATTTATTCATTTGATACTAATTTCTTTTTGATTTTCTATTTATTTTCTCCTGCACAATCAAAAAAATGTCCCCAACAAAAAAAAAATACAAACGAACAAACCAACTACGACAGCAACTTGATGTCTACAAGTCGGATAATCATCGCCTGAAGGAGGAGAACGCTGCGTTGATTAGAGTAATTAGTAAATTAAGTAAATGAAATTATGTGTTAACTTAAATTTACTCGCGCCTTTAACAACAAAATCAACAATACCAACAAAATACAAGCAACAACTTCATTTAAGCAAGCGTCAACGCTGGAAATACGAAATTCAAATAATTAAATTATATAAAGAAAGCAAAAAGGAGGAAGAAAGATTAAAAGAAAGGAATGATTTGTTTATACAATAATATAACTATTATCATTATCATTATTATTATTATTATTATTATTATTACTATTATTACTATTATTATTTTTGTGTGTTTAGGCATTTAAGCGCTAGATGAAACCATGTTTCGCAAAATCGTTGAAAATTGTTTGTTTTCCCCTTTATGTTTTTCTCTTTCTTTTGTCTCTCTTCCATAATAAATATTATAAAGAAAGAATGGAAATTTATTTAATGTATTTGGTCAAATTATATACAAATAGAGAAAATTATAAACAACAAAACCTAATTATAGTTATAAATGTTGTATAACGGATAATTTAAAGAAGAAAAACACAAAAAGAATAACATAAACAAAACCTTTAAATACAAACAACAACAAAAACTGAGAACATATTCATCAAATGAGCCCTAGTTACAGATTAGTTTAACTATATACAAAAATTACATACATAAACATATATATTTTTCATATATACACTCACTCACACACACGACACACACACACATAAATAAATTATATACATAGACATACACACATACATATTTGAGAGAATACAAGAAAGTTTTGTGAGAAATGTTTTGAAACCAGCCCACGCAACAACAACTTACTAATTGTAATGCTGTAATTGTTTTTTTTTATAAAGAAAGTAAAACTCATTTAGTTATAAACATAAACATATAATCGATCAGTGGCTAAAACCTTAGATGTGCATATGCAATATTGAAGCATCGATTGCATTGCACCGGATATGCAAAATGGAATCTGAGAAGCATTAACTCAGTTAAGAACTGGCGCTCTATATATATGTACATATATACGTACGAATGGTATATGCCACATAATGTTGCACATGTGTATGTGTTTGGAACGATTCAATTGATTATTATTATGTTAATTTTAGTTGTTCACTTTGAAACGTATTATATATATCGTACTATACTTATTTGACTTTCTCTAATACATACAACATACATATATATTATTGTAATGAAAACACATGATCATACGCATATTTCTGTTATTTATTAAATTCGTTTAAGAGATTTTGTGTTACTCGTGACAGAAAAACGATAAACAACAAACTGAAAAACAA
This sequence comes from Drosophila funebris, assembly GCA_018901825.1. Classification (NCBI taxonomy): domain Eukaryota; kingdom Metazoa; phylum Arthropoda; class Insecta; order Diptera; family Drosophilidae; genus Drosophila; species Drosophila funebris. The sequence continues at coordinate 6,894,233 of JAEIFK010000688.1, forward strand.
ACAAAACTGAAAAAACAAAAACAAAACAAACAAAAAAAAACAAGTGAAATGTGTAATATGTAAAATTGTGAGAAAATATTTAAGAAAATTTGATTCAAATACGAAACTTAATAAATGTGATCGCAAAGTAACATTGCATTTGTCGACTCTTTATTAGCTCTTCTGCTTTCATTATCAATACAATAAAAATGTGATTTACAGCATTATTTATTATCAACATATCAATTCGAGCTGCAATCACAGCAGATTTATTTGGGAAATCGATTAGGCCAAGTAGTGACGATAGCTCGATAACATGATATATTTTAAGGAATAAACAGATAATGAAATGATGAAAAAAAAATTCATAATCTGAAATGGCCTTCTATATTCATTACTTTACATTTGGATCATAAAGATAAATGTAGATAAAGAGAAATGATAAGCGAAAGAATATATTCTTTGGAAAAAGATGCGGTACTTGAGCCAAAATGGTAATATAATTTATACAATTCCACGTTATGTTTAGGCACCCCAAGAATGATTCGATATTGCTTTATGGCAAGTCAACATTCAGGCTTGTATTATGACAGGACTCATAAATGTTGCTTTGAAGGCTGCAAATTCGGGTATAAAAGATATCGCAGTTGGCGACATTAGATCAGTCAGTGATTTACATTCAAATCCAAAAGTTAAGATGGTAAAGATCGGAGTAATTGTGGCGCTTGCGGTGATATGCATGGCCATGCAGCAAGTATCGGGCCAGTGTCAGGTGTGTCAAGATGGGAATGGAGCATACTGTGAAACGGAGAACAAATATTTCATATGCTTGGGTAAGCATTTGCTGGCGACTTGTAAGAACATTGCTCTAGCTTGAAATTGAAATTATCTGCAGGTCAGAAGAAACTAGGACCCTTCGATTGTGAAGTCGACGAGGTTTGCACAAATTCCGATAAAGTTTGCGAGAAAAAGAGCGATCTGACAGCCGACATAAGGAACGTATGCGGTCAGGATAATGGATTCTGTCAGAGCTGCTCCACCGGTGACAAATTCACCTGTGTCAGCAAAACTCAAGCCGCACGATGCGTCGGTGGCGCGATGTCCACGTCTATTATCATTGATTGCGATGAGGATGAGACTTGTGTATCTGAAGCCCAGGGTTATTTTACTACCGTTTGTCTGCCGAATTGTGTCGTAGCCTTTGTAAGTATTAGTTATATTTTAGTTGAAATCTTAAGATATTAATGAATATTTTTTTGTTATAGGCCAATATGAATGCCACTTGCAGTAATGATGTCTATACTCCACCAACTCTGGCCCCACCAACAACACCCAATCCAATGGAGATGCAAACCATTTGCGCACAGGCCGCCGTCGGCAAGACCAGCAGATTCTTCTATGCCTACGCCGACTGGACCTGCAGAAGCTATGTCTACTGCGAGAGGAATAGTGCATCCAACACTTTCTTTGAAACTACCTTCACCGGCAGCTGTTCATCACCTAATCCCTATTTCAATACGGTCAGTGGTAGATGTCAGGCAACCGTTCCAGAAAGTTGTCGCACTGATGCTCCAACAACAGAGCGTTCAACCCCAACTACGGTTGCTAATACCCCAACTACGGTTACTAATGCCCCAACTACGGTTTCTAATATGCCAACTACGGTTACTAATGCCCCAACTACGGAAACGAATACCCCAACTCCTGAGCAAACTACAGACCCCGATGCCCCAACTGATACTATGGAATAGGCAACTGCCGGTCCCGATTCTCAAAGTGACAGCATCCCAATCAAAAATTGTCTAATTACACATTAACTACGTATATACATATATGTATATTTACTACAGTTATGTGACAAAAAACAAAGCTATTCAACTATTGTTAAATACACTTTATACAAATAATAATACTACTTAGCTACAGTTATATAATTTTCAATATATAAATACTGAAAGTGAATTCAAATCTTAAGAATATTACAATCAATTTATTGTAACAATTAAGAACATAATTGCGATTGTTAAAAAGAAAATAAATGATACTTAAATTAATGTGTCGCCAAATTGAATTGGTTAAGATCTCTGTACATTCGTGGCTATAAACAAAATTCTACATACATACATGCATATCGTAATTGAGTGTGTGCACATATGTACATACGTCATCATGCCTAAATCTGTTATTGAATATGATATTCACGTTTTCACTTGCTCTTGGCTGATTTATAACGCTGGCAGATGCGTTACGCCTTAGCTTAGTTCAACAAGGGGAAATTATTCTTACTATATACTACATAAAGATATATGTATGTATTTCAATGTATATGTATATGAAATAATCTTATTTTATTGCTAGTTGTGTTGCATGGCCACACATATCGTAGAGACAGACAGAAAGATACATAGTTACATACATAAGTACTATACAATAAAAAGTTTTCATTTAATGATTCTTAATATTTCATCGAGACAAAAGCGAATTGTAGTGTTGTTGTTGTTGTAATTGTTGTTGTTGCCAGTTGGGCATTTCGTTTGCAATGGCAGCGATTGTCGCGGCAATTAAACATTAAATCAAATGAATTGCAGAAATCTGCAAAGCCGACACTGAATGGCGAGGAGCAGGAGGTTGTCACAGTGTCTGCATATGCCCATGTCTGAGGCAGAGGCAAAGGCAGGGCAGAGACTCTGGCTGGTTGGCTGAGGCTACTTGGCTGGCCAAAAACTAAATGCGCAAATGGAAATTATGGCCATTGACGACGCACGATCTGCCCGGCACACTATACGTGGGCAGCGGCGAGTGTACAAACTGTAAAATAATATATATGTATATTTCATGTAGACAAGCGAATGATCGATAGTTGCTGCCTGCATTGGCAGCATTTTTAGATTGCACAAACCTTTGGCACTTTCTGCGTTGTCGCCATGTAGCCGACACAAAACGATTGCGTTGTATGGCTCCACATCACCTCGCCGCAGCTCTGTTTCGGATAGTAGAGCAATGTCAGGGCGCCGGCATAAAGATCCTGATGTTGCGGCAGCAGCGGTGAATCTAAGAACTTTTGCTTAAATGTTTTATGCAGACTCGTCACGGCACAATCACTGCTAAAGGCACCATTGCATATCTCTCTGGCGAGCAGTGTTTTCATCAGGTACTCTCCATTGCCCGTAGTACAAGTGGCAATGGCCAACTCGTCGGTGTCAGTGGCCCAGCAGCCGGCACCGTAGGTTGCCGCCTGACCCACGCGACCGGGAACCTTGAGCAGAATGCCACCAGAACTGCAGCCGGCTGCAGTGTTGCCAGCGCCGTCAACGCACACAGCACCAACAGTGTCCAGCGCGGCAGTAAGTTCCACTTCATTGCCCGGTTCGGGCACCACGTCTTCATCGGCCTTGCTGTTGCCGACAACCATATCGTATTTGCTCTTATAATGATTGTAATGGAATTTTGCTTTCGATGAGATCAGCACGTTGGGATCGACCATAGCACACCCCATTTGCTCAGCATACTGCTCTGCCCCACTGGCCGCCAGCACCATAGGCGGTATACGTTCCAGAGGCTGTTGATCCGACTGTCCGTCACAAATGCGTCGTGCCAACTGTATGGGATTCTTTACACGGCTGACATTTGTGCATGCGCCAAAGTTTAATGTGGTGCCATTCATAATGGCAGCATCGCACTGCACGGAACCATCTAAGCAGAGATTAGAGCCAAAGCCGGCATTTGTGTGGCCACAGTTCTCCAGACGCATTATAGCTGCCTCGCAGGCTTCGATAGCGCTGCCACCGTTTCGGAGAATTTCTGTGGCTCGAATACATGCCTCTTTGATGACGCGCTGGTATTTGGTCTCATCGATGCAGTTTCCAGCTCCTGAATGGAATGTGTGGGTCAAATGCATGAATAAACACTCATCTCATCAATCATCATCAATCAAAACGAACCTGTGTGCACCGCTATGAAACCAGCCATGTTGTTGTTGTATTTTTGCTGCTAACGCCAACTGCACTTGCGGTTTGCGGCCTTTGTTTACGTCCGTCGAATGCTATTTTAGTATTTGTTTTGTTTAAACAATTTTGGAAACTGAGATTGCAACGACCGTTTGCTGAATGCGCCAAAATACTAATTCAAAATATTCAGGCAAAAAATACTACAAGTGTCTGCACTATAATCCCGCTAAAGAATCACATTATGGGTATTCTTTTGATATTCAAGTATTTACACGAGTTATGTTTTTTTTATCAAGTAAAGATATAAAATTAACTATGTTTTAGAATAAAATTGAATAGAACAAATAATTTACTCTAGGTATCTGGTATCTAGGTATTTAAGCAATAACATTCATTCTTAAGTGACTTAACGGCTTCATGGTATTTGGTATTTTTGTATATTGAATACGAATTTAGTATTTATCTGCTTACCGTGCTTGGTCACACCTATCTGTGACCGTGATTTTTGCAATAAAGCTGAACAAATTGCAATAAAAAAGTAAGAATAAATTATTTAAGAATGTAATTAACCTATACGATACTTCAGTTATGTACGTGAGAGATGTACAAATTATATTCTAACTGTAATCGTGAACAAAGGCACACAGGAAGTGCAAGTGAAATGTGAAGAAAGTGTTTGTTTGTCCAGGTTCAACAACTGTTTGTATGTTTGTGTTTTTGTGTGTGACGTCTGACTGCACTTGTTATACACTAATACCAATTAAAATATGTAAAAAAAAGAAATAAAAACCATTGCAATATTGCAACGCAGAAATTCAGCAGATTGATTCAGCAAGTATTCTACTGCGTATACCCCAAAATCCACGCAAATAGATAAATACGCTTTAAAATAATGGACAAATTCCCATTAAAGGGTAGCAGAGAAGCTGCAGCGGAAGGCAACAGCTATATAACCGCATATCAGACAGTCATGAAAAAGGTATGTAATGATAATATTCCCAATTGTTTTTTAAAATTATATGATACTAAAGATTTCTACATGAGATTTTGCGAAATACGACTACTTAAATAGTATTCCATATTGGGGGGCGGTAATTCCATTATGAAAAGTGTCTACGTGGGTATATGACTCTTGTCTAACTAAACAGCTGAGTTGCCGACTGACTTTTGAAGCAACATTCACACATTCGACCCTTCACTTTACGTATGAATAGAGCCCAAAATGCTACTTAATCTTATCAGTATCTGTGCGTAAACAAAGGGCGCTATTTCTCCCATGCTTTGTAAGCTGATCAAACATAAAGCGAGCACATTCAAACTATTCACGCAAAATTAAACTTTGCAGCCAATTGCAGAACACACGTTATTAATGTGTTGAATTAATTGAATGTTCTTTCGTTTACAGTCAAACGGTCATACTATTGGAGCCGGCGAAGGTGATCATCCGCTGGCACCGCATTCAAAGCTTTCCTATGCGGCAGCAACCACTTCCCTCACAGCAGCTACAGACGACGAAGATATGATCGATATAACGCCACGCTCTAGTCCAGGAGAACTAATCGGCGTCGCTGGCAGCTATCACCGTGAAACGGCTACCGAATCAGATACGGAGCGTGATTATGCGCCAAATCAGAGAACAATACATCATCATCAGCATCAGCATGTGCCAACTCACAGCGCTTTCGGTGACCCCATGGATGGTGAGTGCACAAGCAGAGCTTGATCAGTGGCAGATCTATGAGTCTGTGCTCGCTTTTATTTACTTAATCTTTACTTGCGATCTCGTGGTCAGCTGCGACGTCACGACAATTCTGATTGTGTGGCACAAGCTGTACTGACATTTATTGCTATTTTTATATGGGCATATGCGGGTGAGAAGGCAAAGGTTGGGTTCGGGGGCACATGCGCTACTCGATTTCATTAATATACAGATATATGCATGCATAATTCCAGCTGTGAGCGATACGTCTGCAATATTTAATATAAATAACTGAGAACTGCAAATCGAAAGACGCATATAAAATAAAACGTGGTTACTGGGAGGCTTCAATAATAATTAATTGTTCCAAGTTGGCACACGAACATACATACGAACGTTAAGAATATAAATACTTTTATTATATGTATATTTTTATTAAAACGGTTCACGATTCGGTGAGATATTAGATTCCATTTAAAATATTTTCATTATTAAAATCTTGTTGTCTGGAATGGGTATATTAATTAGTTATTATTTGCAGCTTCGAGATCAAGTATAGAAACTCATCCATTGTCAAAATCCAAATGTGCCTAAATAATAAAGAATTGTAATCAAAGTATCCTTTATTTTGCGCTCATGTACACCGTTTTAGGAGCACTTTCGTTTTATGGCTCCTCGGATGTGCAGGATGATATACCTGGCATTGGACAGTATGAAGATTTCCACACTATCGACTGGCAGCGCGACATTGCCCGTGATCGCATGCGGCATCGTTACATAGTCAAAAAGCGTCAGGATTCGGTTTGGGACTTGATCAAGGTAACCAAAAGAAATATATCTACTTATATATGAACTATATAAATATCTTCTTTTATTGTGTTACAGGGATCCATAGATGCAGGCTCTGGTTGGCTGTGCGTTCTCCTCGTGGGAATTGCGGCAGGTTGTGTGGCTGGCATGGTGGACATAGGCGCCAGTTGGATGTCAGATCTAAAGCATGGTATTTGTCCGCCCGCCTTTTGGTTTAATCGCGAGCAATGCTGTTATCCGGCCAAACAATCTGTCTTCGAGGAAGGCAACTGCTCCACGGTAAGTTCAATTCAGTTTCAAATGTATGTTAGTTTAAAGTAAAAGGCAACTTTGATTTCAGTGGAAAACATGGCCAGAGATCTTAGGACTCAGTCGCACTGGCACGGGGCCATACATCATCTCGTATATCTGGTACACCTTGTGGGCCTTGCTGTTTGCCTCGTTGAGTGCCTCCTTGGTGCGCATGTTTGCGCCATATGCCTGCGGCTCTGGTATACCGGAGATCAAGACCATTTTGTCGGGCTTTATTATACGAGGTTATTTGGGGAAATGGACATTGCTGATCAAATCGGTGGGCCTAATGCTCTCCGTGTCGGCGGGTCTGACTTTGGGCAAGGAGGGCCCCATGGTACACATTGCCAGCTGCATTGGCAACATATTCTCGCATCTGTTTCCCAAATACGGAAGGAACGAAGCTAAGAAAAGAGAAATCCTATCAGCAGCATCCGCTGCGGGGGTTTCGGTGGCTTTTGGAGCTCCCATAGGCGGTGTGTTATTCTCCCTGGAAGAGGTGTCCTATTACTTCCCACTGAAGACCTTATGGCGTTCTTTCTTCTGTGCCTTGATTGCGGCTTTCGTTCTGCGCTCATTGACACCGTTTGGTAATGAACATTCCGTGCTGTTCTTTGTCGAATACAACAAGCCATGGATATTCTTTGAGCTCATTCCATTTGTTTTTCTCGGCATCATGGGTGTAAGTAATGGATAAAACAATTAGCTGTCTATTATTATGTTTAATATCTGAATTTTTCATTGTAGGGAGCCATTGGTACGTTCTTTATAAAGGCTAATTTATGGTGGTGTCGCTACAGAAAGTTCAGCAAGTTGGGTCAATATCCCGTTACTGAGGTACTCGGCGTCACCTTAATCACCGCCATCATTTGCTATCCGAATCCGTTTACGCGCATGAACATGAATGAACTAATCTTTCTGCTGGTTAGCAAGTGCTCCCCCGGTGACACCAACAATCCCTTGTGGTGCGTAATATAGTTAAGATCATTGAAATTCAAGTTAAATTTTATTTATTATCTTTGTTCTAACAGTGACTATAAACGAATGAACATAAGCACAGGTACAGGCTTTGCTGAGGTGACCGAGCCCGGTCCCGGTGTCTACAGATCTATTTGGATGCTTGTGTTGACCTTTATTATTAAACTGGCACTCACCATATTTACATTTGGCATTAAGGTGCCCTCTGGTCTATTCATACCGTCCCTGCTATTGGGTGCCATAATGGGACGCATCGTTGGCATTGGTGTAGAGCAGTTTGCATATAGTTATCCGAACATCTGGTTCTTTACTGGAGAGTGTGCGGACAGCAATCTAATAACCCCTGGCCTGTATGCTGTTGTGGGCGCTGCCGCAGTATTGGGCGGCGTTACACGCATGACCGTGTCCCTGGTGGTCATCATGTTTGAACTGACTGGCGGTGTGCGTTACATTGTGCCACTGATGGCAGCTGCCATGGCCTCCAAATGGGTGGGCGATGCATTGGGCAGACAGGGCATATATGATGCACATATTGCGCTTAATGGTTACCCGTTCCTAGACAGCAAAGAGGAGTTTGCGCACACAACGCTAGCAGCAGATGTCATGCAACCCAAACGCAATGAAACATTAAATGTTATTACCCAAGACTCCATGACTGTGGATGATGTGGAGAGTCTACTAAAGGAGACCGAGCATAATGGTTATCCTGTTGTTGTCTCTAGAGAAAATCAATACTTAGTTGGCTTTGTGCTGCGCAGGGATCTTAACTTGGCTATAGGTGAGTTTATGACTTTACCATTGAATTGTTGTCAATTGTAAACTTTCTCTATCCACAGGCAACGCAAAGCGACTTATCGAGGGTATTAATGGCAACTCCATAGTATTATTTACATCCACGACGCCCACACAAAATCTGGGACCGCAGCCACTAAAACTTAAGAAGATTCTAGACATGGCGCCCATCACGGTAACAGATCAAACGCCAATGGAAACTGTCGTTGATATGTTCCGCAAACTGGGCCTGCGTCAGACTCTTGTCACACACAACGGGTAAGTGGATGGATAAATACAATAATTTATTATTTATTGTCAAATATTTGTACATTTTGCAGTCGTTTGCTGGGCGTAATAACGAAAAAGGATGTACTACGGCATGTGAAACAAATGGACAATGAAGATCCCAACACAGTGCTCTTCAATTAAGTTGAATTTATTAGCCAATCAGCAGATATGCGAACGCCTAGCAATTATTATTACCTGTACTATCACAAAATCAAGAAAATTTTATTCAATTAAGTCAAAAGTTGAGATGGAAATTAGAGATTAGTGAATTAACGTTCGGAACTTCGAGCGTCAGAAATATTTAGCAAAATTGTGTGCAGTTCTACCTTATGTTATATATATATATATATACATATATATCTATATATATTACATTTATAAATATATATGCATATGTATATTTGTGAGTTTCGTTAATGTTAATTGTATAATTTTGTGTAAGACTATTGCAACCTTTTCATTTACCACCACCTCCACTTTGTAATTATTTCATTGTAAGCGAATGCAATTTAATACTTTATATTTTCTATATATACCAATCGTAAATACTTTAATTATAAATACCTACACTATTTTGTATACACTTATGTACATCACGCGAATGTGAGTTGAGGTTGAGCAAATTAATTTTTTATGTGAAATATTTAATGCTGGCTGCACAGTTAATATTTACAAATGAAATATTTTTACTTCTGAAAGATGGGACTTTAAGTTTTGCATTACGTTCAAAATTCTTAAAGAAATTCTTATTTACATATATATATATCTAATACATAAATACATAAATTAAAGTATTGTGTTTTGTTAGAGATCTGTGAAATTTTAATCGAAACTCGTGTAAATAGCAACCATAAATAAACTTAAGCGCAGATATATTAAAAAGAAGTTATATTAAATGTAAGCAGAAGCTATTTATTCCCCCGAAAACTGTTTTGATTATAACTGTATCGCAATTGAGTAATAACTGTTGACAGGCCAAAATTCAAGTAGACTTTGACTGAGTTGAAACATATTAAAGTCATGAAAACGAAATAGATTCAAGAACAAAATTTGCAATATGATAATGGCTTATGCAAGATTGGCGATGGGTAAGCTTAGGAATTAAGCTTATATACATAATTGATTGCGATTTAATTGAATTCATTATAAAGCATGTCCAAGAATTGGCTACAAAATTGAACAGCAAGGATTCTTACAACCCCAACAGCAAATGGCACAGATGAAGCTCCCTTTGCAGTCTTCTTCAGCGAGGCATTTCTTGCAGACTGCTCAGACGCTTTGCAAGCAATTTAAGGATGACGTCAATAAACTTAAAGAGTGTTCTGTGGGTGAGAAAGGCAAACCTACAGAGTGCTCTGAGGATGAGAAAGGCAAACCTACAGAGTGTTCTAACGATGCGGACAGCAAATCTAAAGAGTGCACTAACGATGAGGACAGCAAATCTAAAGAGTGCTCTAAGGATAAGGACGGAAAACCCAAGGAGTGTTCTGAACAAGAGGGCAACATACCTAAAGACTGCTCTGACGATGAAGGCGGCAAACCTAAAGAGTGCTCTGAAGATGACGGCAAATCCAAAGAGTGTTCTGAGCAAGAGGACGCCACACCTAAAGACTGCTCTGAGAATGAGGGCGACGCACCTCAACAGTGCTCTGAAGATGACGACGACAAGCCTAAAGAGTGTCCTGGTGCTCCCAAAATGCCGTGTTGCGAGGACCCAAAGAGTGTGTGCGTTGATCCGTGTGACGACGAGGAAATGGATGAAATTGCTGCACATGTTGGCGGCAAGTGCGCAAAGGATCCATGTGGCAAGCTGAGGGATCCAAGTGAAGTATTTATTAAGAAGCATATAGGCAGACCAAAGGAACCAAACGATGCCAACCAACAAGAGCCGATTGCCAAGTCCAAGCCTATAAAATAAATTCAAAGAATATACAAAAATTTGCAGTACAAAGTGCTGATCTTCCGTAAATTGTAATAGAAAGTTTGAACATTATAATACGATAACATAAACACTATTCTCTTAAATTGTTTTCAATATAGAATATCTGAAATTCCGAGCCATAGAGTCCCGTGATTAACCAGCATCTGCAAATAGTCAGTCATATTTACAGATGGAAATACAAACGAAAGTTCAGCTGCATTATTTACCCATTGTCACTAATTTGAATTAGATTGCCACGGCCGCGTAGGGCACCTTTGACATGGGCATGAGCGCCGTCGCTGATCCGGTAATACTCCAAGGCGCCATCATTGCTCGGACAGTAGATGATATTGGCATCCCGGCTGCAGGCGATGGCATTCTTAAAGGGTAAAGGTATTTGGACAATCAACTGAGCGGTGTCCTGTCAATGATTGAAGGGTAATTAAGTGGATATATATATATATATAATGTAATATTATCTGTAACCTCATCCTCATTCCGCATATCGTGGTAATAAGCCTGTCCGCTCAGATCACAGCTAATAACTATCGGATGTCCATCCATTTCGGTTCTCAGCAATGTGGACACCATGAAGCGATGCCGACGCAAAGGCAGCAGCTGCAGCTGCTTGTTGGTTGATCTATCTGTGGAGACGGGCTGGCGACCAGTGTTCCAGCAACGATAGACGCCCCCATCATTGGTGCCCAGCACAAAGTCATTCATACCCAGTGACACCATAGTCGTCAGCTCTGCGGGAACTGTAGCTGGCAGGGAATATCTAAGAAATGAAATTAGTTTATGAAGCTGTTTTATGTTTGGGACAACTTACTCCCAGTCTAGGGTCATCTGCTTGGACACCAGCCACTGCAATACACTTCCATTTGGATAACAGGCTAGCAAACATTCTTCCGCAGCCCAATCCAATGCCACAGCAGCACCTTGAGTGGATGAAACGCTGTGCAGCTGTTTGATTTCCACATTGGAATCGCTGCCAGCACGTGCCTGCTCATAAAGCCAGACAAAGAGCTCTCCATCCATGGTGGCACCAGCAAACATATTCTTATTGAATCGATTTGTGCACAGACTTCGCAGACAGGACTTAAGTGGCAAAGCCTTGGCCTCCACGTAGACGACAAAGTTGCCATGTGACACACGCTGGGGCACAAAGAGCTTTAGCTGCTGCTCCACATGCTCACACCAGTCGTCGTGGGGCGCAATCGTTGTGGCGACCAATACTGGGGCATTGTTTGTGTGCACACATAACCAAATGGCCAAACCCTGAGAGTTTTCAATGTTGCCCATTGTCAGATTCTGATAGATGTGTACTTGCAACTGCTCTTGCAATGTGCATTGACTTCCCTGCTGCTCCTCGTCCATCATCGGCGTTGGTTGACTCAACTCCCGTTCCACCAGCGGACATATCTGCCGTAACCACTTGGCCAACGCACGCTCATCGTAGGCAACGTTGCCATTGGTGGAAACCTGTTCCGTTTGGGTTGCCACATGCTGCTTCTCCTGTGTGGCAGTGCCCACCTCTGTGCTAGAAGGTGGCGGATCCGTCCCAGTGCAGTTATCCACCAGAGCATTTTGCTTTTCTATTGGTTGAGTAGCTGGAAATTCAATCACTGGTGAACTGTAATGGGAAAGCACGTCCATCTCGCTGACGGCGTCATATGCGACTAGCTTGAACACAACAATGGTCACTAGTTGGCATAGCAACTACCGAAGCAACCCTTAAGAGATCCAGCCCATTGAAAATATTACTAGACCTTGACTTACAATTTAACGGCAGTTCAATAAAATAGCTCAAAATATAATATACATGCGTGTGTAGGTGTTTGCGTGAGCGGCTGAGCGCCGCTGCAGAGCATGCTCAAATCAATGCCCATGCATGTGTGTGTGCGTGATCAGTTGGCAGATGCAGAGAGTATGCATGCATGTGTGTGCAGCTGCAGTGAATGCGTACAGCGTGCGTGTGTATAGAATTCTCATTGAACTTAGCATCCACAGTGAGTGCTGAGAAGCAAACAGTGTCCACAGCGCAAAACGTATAACTACAGCAGTGCAGAGCTTAAGAGAATATATTTGCTTAGCATGTTTACATACTTTATAATATAATATAATGTTTATTTTGACTATTTTTATCTTATATAATTAATAGTTATAGTTTTGATAGTTTTGATTAAATGAATGAATTTCATTTAGGTACATACTTTCAATTAAATACATATTTTTTTATTATGATCATTATATTATTATTATTATGCAGCATATGTATCAAGTAAATACTTTATAAGGTCTTCTAAGCCTTTCTTTTACGTCGTCCATCGTATAAATATAAACAAAATAATAATAAATTGTATCTTTTGATATGCTACAATATAAAATGATGTGTAATTTCTAATACTTTGAATTGACATTCCTAATGTTATATTACCCACATAAATCGATATATATAAAGATAAAACATTTTTAAAATCCTTTAAAAAAGACATCGAAGTAGGCTTTGACTTATAAAATAATTGATGGCACTGTCATAAAGGGCTAATTTCATTTGCGAACGATTTTGTGTGAAGAATTACAAATAAAAAAATATTAAGAAATTTAATAATAATCCGCAAACTGAAAGAGAAAAATATTTAAGTGGATATAATAAAATAATTATAGTGTTTGATTATATTATAAAGCGTAAATTAGCAAAATGTTGATGGCATGGACAAGATTGGGCAGTGGTAAGCAAATGAATTTGGCATATTCTTCTTACCAAGTCCTTTGACTAGGGTTACTTATTTAAAGCATGTGCACGAATCGGCTGGAAATTTGGGCAACCAGGTAGTTTGAATACCCAAGGACAGCCTGCAAAGGTAAAGTACCCAATGCAGACGCGATCTTTGCAAACTTCGCTGGTGTATTTCAAAGACGACGATAAAGAGAAGAGCGATGAATCCTTCTTCAAGCCTGATATCTGTGAAGAGGATAAGGAAAAGGAGGCAATTGCTGAGCACGTTAGTGCCAAGTGTGACGAACCTGGTGATAAATTGGTTAAGGAGCAAGTTGGCTCCTCCGGTAAGGATGTTGTTTGTGAGCCTGATGATAAAAAGACACCCCCGACCGCTGGAGGCAAAGATCAAGGAGTAGCGCTTGGAAAGAGACGTGAAGGCTTTATTCATGCCGTCATTGGACCAGTCATCGATGTGTACTTTCCAGACGGGATCCCCGAGGTTCTCAATGCCATGGAGGTTCAAGATGCACCCGTTGAACATTTGGTGCTGGAGGTGAGACAATCTTAATCAACTTATTAACATTTTAAGCTTGAAATTTCATTATCTTTAAGGTCTTTCACCATTTGGGCAACAATGTGGTGCGCAGCGTTGCCATGGATTCCACGGAAGGTCTCAAGCGTGGACAGAAAGTTATCGACACTGGCTTTCCTATCCGTGTGCCCGTCGGAACATCCGTATTAGGTCGCATTATGAACGTCGTAGGCGATCCGATCGACGAACGTGGTGAGATTAAAACCGATTTCTACTCTTTCATTCATAATGAAGCCCCAGAACTCACGGAGTTGAGTGTTAAGCCAGAGGTTCTAGTGACCGGAATTAAGGTAATAGATCTCTTGGCTCCGTATGTTAAGGGTGGCAAGATTGGTCTTTTCGGTGGTGCAGGTGTGGGCAAAACTGTGCTCATTATGGAGTTGATCAACAACATTGCCAAGTCACATGGCGGATACTCTGTGTTTGTTGGCGCCGGAGAACGTACTCGCGAGGGTAACGATTTGTATCACGAGATGATCGAAAGTAAGGTAATTTCTCTAGAGGATGCCAGTTCAAAAGTCTCCCTCGTCTATGGTCAAATGAATGAGCCACCAGGTGCTCGCAGCCGTGTGGTACTTACAGGGTTGACAATTGCTGAGTATTTCCGGGACATCGAGGGACAGAATGTGCTGCTCTTCATTGATAACATATTCCGCTTCACGCAAGCGGGATCAGAGGTGTCTGCTTTACTGGGTAGAATACCATCTGCCGTTGGCTATCAGCCCACTTTAGCAACCGATATGGGAACTATGCAGGAACGGATTACCAGCACTCGCAATGGTTCCATCACATCCGTTCAGGCGGTCTATGTGCCTGCTGATGATCTCACAGATCCGGCACCAGCTGCGACATTTGCCCACTTGGATGCAACAACTGTATTGTCGCGTCCAATTGCCGAATTAGGTATTTATCCAGCTGTAGATCCCTTGGATTCTTCCTCTCGCATTCTCGATCCCGATGTTGTGGGCGAAGAACACTACAATGTTGCCCGCGCCGTGCAGAAGACATTGCAGGGATACAAATCCCTTCAAGACATTATTGCCATTCTGGGCATGGATGAGCTCTCCGAAGAAGACAAGTTAACGGTGGCACGGGCTCGGAAAATGCAGCGTTTCCTTTCCCAGCCATTCCAAGTTGCCGAGATCTTTACCGGCCACCCTGGCAAGGTGGTACCCGTAGAGAAGTCTATCGAAGGCTTCAAGCGTTTGCTCAACGGTGAATACGATGATATACCAGAAATCGCCTTCTACATGGTCGGTGACGCGGACGAAGTCTTGGCCAAGGCGAATCAATTGGCCGCTAGCATGACTCCGGAGGGCGAAGCGAAGCAGAAACAACCAGCAGCTGAGGTAAAGAAAGATGAGAAAACGGGTGACAGAAAAGATAAAAAGGAAGAAGGAAAAGATACTAAGAAAGCAAAAGATGAAAAGGAGACAAAGGCAAAGGCAGCAGATGACAAGGGAAAAAATAAGGCTAAGTCAGAACCACCAAAGTCAGAGGTTAAAGACAAAAAGGATCCCCCAAAAGACGAGAAAAAATAAAATAATGTGGGATGCTATTTATTGTGTAATTTATTAAATATTACCAAATATATAAAAACGATAATTTTCATAAACTAATCATTTTCTTACTCAGTACTAACTGTAGAATAAATCTATATAACTAGAAACTATGATAAGAAAGATTATCCATTAGATGAGAACTTAAAAGTATTCGAATTATTTGTGATTAAATTTGTATTTTGCGCGCCATCTTTTCGATAGCATTCGAAGTTCGATCAGCTGTTCGATATTATTCGAAGTTCGAACAGCTGTTCTAATTTTCGCCGGCTGCATTTTGTTTTGGTTACGTGCAAAATGTTGCGTGCTTTTCATTGTCGCCTTGCTACTCGTTTTTACTCTGTGAAAACTGCCAAAAAAGATGCCCAGAAATACACGGACACAGTAAATCTGCCCCGAACCAAGTTTCCAAATCGCCTGTCTGTCGCCAAAAGAGAGGAACAGGAACGAACAATTCTCGATGTATGTTGTGCCCCAAAGGGAGTCTTTTTTAAATATATGTAATATGTAATTTCTGTTGCAGAATAAGATTGCCACTGCTTATCAGTACCAGGAGCAGCACAAGCGTAAACCAACTTTTGTGCTCCACGATGGCCCGCCGTATGCCAATGGACAGCTGCACATGGGCCACGCTGTCAACAAGATCCTTAAGGATATTACATTGCGTCAGCGTGTGGCACATGGACAACAGGTAAACTACATACCTGGCTGGGATTGCCACGGTCTACCCATTGAGCTGAAGGCCACGAATGCTACGGATGGCGAACAAAAACCACTGGACATCCGGCAGAAATGTGAGTTAGTCTGAAAGATGTGAGAATAGTTTGTTAAATTCTTCTTGTTCTTACAGCACGCAACTTTGCCCTGGAAGCAATAGAGTCGCAAAAAGAGGAGTTTCGCAGCTGGGGCATCTTAGCCAACTGGCAGCAGGATCACATCTATCTGACATTTAAGCCAGAATTCATTGCCAACCAGCTTCAGATGTTCTATAATCTGTATGAACGTGGCCTTGTCTATCGTGATCTTAAACCCGTTTACTGGTCACCATCCTCCAAGTGCGTCCTTGAATGCTTTTGAATCAGTTAATCTATTATTGACGCTCGCTCTTTCATAGAACCGCACTGGCTGAGGCGGAACTGGAGTATGATTCCCATTTTATTAGCCCCTCTGTTTACTTGCGCTTTGCCTTAAATGGTTTGCCGTCTTCTAGACACTCAAAGGGCAAGCAATTCTATGCTTTGGTCTGGACAACAACGCCCTGGACTTTGCCCAGTAATCAGGCAATCTGTTATAATAGTTCTATGGAGTATGTTCTCGTTAAGCTATCGAACCGCAGCCCGGATGAACTCTACTTAATTGCCACTGCGCTTGTGGCGGACTTTGAAGCGACCACGCAGCTTCAGTGTAATATTGTAGAGAGATTGGCAGGCAACGATTTAAGAAACTGCAGTTACCACCATCCCATAGACAAAGCACAGACAGCACTGCCATTCTACAATGCCAGCCATGTGCAGGATAGCAAGGGAACCGGCCTGGTGCACACAGCACCTGCTCACGGTCCTGATGACTTTCTGATCAGTTTGGCTAACAAGTTGCCCGTGAAGTGCTACGTAAACGAGGCGGGCATTTATACGGATGAGGCACCAGGATTCCTTCGTGGTCAGTCTGTGCTGGAAAAGGGCAATCCGCTGGTGCTACAACACATAGCTGAGGATGTGATGCATACCTCACAGTTGCAGCATTCTTATCCCATTGACTGGCGCACCAAGGAACCAGTCATCATACGTGCCAGTGAACAGTGGTTCATTAATACGGAGAAACTAAAGGCGCCCGCTGCTGCTGCGCTGGAACAGGTTGAGATCTATCCACGCGTCAATGCGGAGGCCAGCAAGAAGGCGATGCTGACGCAGTTACACAAGCGTCCTTACTGGTGCATTTCCCGACAACGTGCCTGGGGTGTGCCCATACCTGTGCTGTATAAGAAGAACAGCAACGAAGTCGTACTCAATACTACACTGATTAAACATCTATGTGACTTATTGCATAGTGAGGGATCCATGGACTTTTGGTGGTCCAAACCGCTAAATGATCTGTTGCCTAAAAAGCTTCTAAAGCAACTCAACTGTAAGGCAGAGGAGCTGATCAAGGGCAGCGATATCTTTGATATATGGTTCGATTCAGGTAGCACGTGGTCAGCGGTATTAAAGGAGCCACAACAAGTAGCTGATCTCTTTTTGGAGGGATACGATCAGTTTACCGGCTGGTTTCAATCTTCGCTTCTGACAAGCATTGCGGCACGCAATTGTGCACCCTACAAGTGAGTTGCAAGAAGCGAAAATATAGGAAAACCCATTAATAATAATCTTTAATAACAGAGCGCTGTTTGTGCACGGTTTTACAGTGGATGAGAAGGGTCACAAGATGTCCAAATCACTAGGTAATGTGATATCGCCCAAGCAAATAACCAAAAAGTATGGCACTGATGTCCTTCGCTGGTGGGTGGCATCTCATGGCACGCAGCACATGTCCATTACGGTCAGCGATAAGCTCTTACAGCAGTCTGCAGAGAATCTGAGCAAAGTTCGCGGCACGTTGCGTTATCTGAATGGAGTTATCAACCAGGAGAAGCAGCAGCAGGACATGTCCATAGCTATGCAGGATAAGAGCTTTTTGAATAGGTATCTATTGCACCATCTGTTGGCATTCGAAGATGAGGTAAGTTGCTAACAGTGACGAGTTTTTCAATCCTAAAATGTTTTGGTTTGCTTTTAAGATCGAGAAGCTATACAATGCCTATGAGTACAATCGTATTGTGGCCAGCATACAGAATTTCATAGCGAATCAGGTGTCGGGCATTTATGTGCATTTAATCAAGGATCGTCTGTACTGTGGCAATGAGCAGGAACTGAAATTCATTCGCCACACGCTTACCCAATGCTACAGGCAGCTTTGCAAGGCGTTGTGGCCCATAGCTCCCTATCTAATTGAGGAGAGTTGGAGCTATTACGATGCAACTGGCGGCGCCTTTCACGAGCAAACAGTGCAGGCTCATGAGGATTGGCGAAATGTGGATGCCAACCAAATTGTAAATACAGCATTGGATATCAAGCGCATTGTTAATCAGCAGGCGGGCGATGTTAACAGCTGGAATCTTGCAGTGAGCATCATTTGCAACTCAAAACAACAATTGGAGCATCTAAGTGCTTTAAATTGTCAATTAAATGTGTCTGTGACTAACTCGGAGCTCTGCGAGATTCTCCAAGTGGGCAGCGTTACTTTGCAGGCTCAGGTCAATGCCGCAGTGGATGTGGCACAAGTAAGGCTAGACAGCTCCAATGCGCCACTGTGTCCGCGTTGTCGTCGCTTTAGCATCATGGACCAGGAGATTTGCACGCGCTGTGAAAGCATTTTGGCTGCTAAGCAATAGTTTTATAATTGTTGGTTTATAGATATTAAATTTATATATGTTTAAATTTTTAGATTCTTAAAAACTCTGCAAACACTTAAGCAAAGTGTCACGTAGCTTAAGGCGCGTCGTGGGCTTGCCACCGCAAATAATGTGCGTTTCATTGTCCTCAAACTTGATGGTTGTGTCCTCGTTAACCAGCTGCAGCGTCAGGTTTCCACCACTGCGATCCATTTTAATGTTGGAGAAACCATCTTGAGCTAAACGTTTCATTAGCGTGTCCACATCGATGCTGCCATATTCATATTTGACATTCTTGAGCACGTCCTCTTTGGAGGGTGCATTGCTGAGGCTGCCGCTGCTTGTGGTAGGCTCATCCTTAATGGTATCAGCGCACGGTTGTATGCAGTGTACCTTGTCCTTGACCTGCAGGACACCGGTGAGCGTGGAAAGTGATACACCAGCCGTCACCTCACGGGCCAATATCTTCTGTGCCAACTCCGATGCAATGTATATACGATCCAGCTTCCGCTTCAGAGGTAATCTAATAATCTCGCCACATTTGAAGGTAATGATCTTTTTGTCGGGCTGCTCGATGAACAGATTGGGTGCTGAAGGATGTGGCTTGGTGTAGGCCTCCGGTATAACCAGAACATTGGGCTTCAACTCCTTGATAAGCTTGTTGGCCTGCTGATAGTTTAGTGACGTATCGATAGGGCAGTAAAAGGCCTTCATGGCCAGCGGCTGAAACGGTGCCAATACTTGCAGGTATGGAAAATCAGGTTCTGTGAATATAATTGAATTATTCGGATTGTTGCCCCACATTTCAATAAAATGCACAGCATCTCCAAAACGCAGACTCGGATGGCCGCAAAACACAACACAGGGCTAACAAAGGAAAGGTAAAGTTGTATTAAATAGATTAATACAGGCTATAAATTAACTCACCTGTCGGAAATCCTTGCTGAATCCCTCTGAGAATACGTGATTATAGTGCTTCAGCTTTGAATTGCGCAGGTAAAAGGCGTGTGGAAAGGGATCATCGGGCAAATAAACCTTATTCTGCTTGGCTGAGCTTAACCATTCAGCCAAAATATTGGAATAAGCCAACGAACTGTCTGCCACCGGGGATATAAAGAACATAGGCACATTGTTTAGACCAGCATTCTCCAGATTTTGTGTGAGACACTCAAACAAATCGTAGACAACACCCGATGGATAACATGGTATCAGCGCTGAGCCATTATTACGTATTGTCAGTGCCACGTTCATGCATAGTTCACCCAGTTTTGTGTCCGGATTTACAGTAGGCGCCTGTGTCAATCCAGTCATAATGAGTACATCTGCGTGTTTGAGCGCCGACTGATTGATTGGACGCGGATGTGTGGTTAGAGTTGATGAACCGCTCACATAGCAAATCTTTTCATGGGCTGTACTGAGCACCCAGTTGCTAGAGCCCAGACAGTATCCAGAGCTAACAGGAGTTGCAATAAAAGCGCCCAGGATGTCTAGTTTCTCATCATAGCCCATTATTGTTACCTTGGACAGACTGCCCTGCACATCCTTTAAGCTGAATATCGTGCGCCACTTCTTGGCTCGAAAGGCTTCACTCAGTGGACTCGGCAGTAAATGCAGCTTTTCCTTCCACAGGCGTGCCGTGCATGCTTTTGGTGACACTTCAATGTAATCCACCAGTTCTTCGAGAAAGAATCGCCCAATCTGCAGCGTTGGCTCCGTCGCATAGACTTTACCCTTAAAGCCTGTATTTTCCGTTATGTAGGGAAGTGCCAGCATGTTAAGATAATTGGAGATTAATATAACATCCAGTTCACTAAAATCTAGCATTTTGTCCATGGGCAAATTGAACTCTGGAACAGAGTCTACAAAGACTCTGCCACAACACTCTTTAAGTTCACCATCCATTTGGGGATCGTGGTCGCTGCTGGGCACATAATTGGGCAAATTGGATAGCTTAAAGCTCTGAACGAATGGTAATGGCAGGAAATTGAGGACAGTTTGCTCCGTTAGCCCACAATCCAGCATAATGCGGAGTCCCTTGAAGGTAATGATGTAGCATGGTTTGGCCAAGTCACCGCTGAGGCAATACTACAAATGTATAATACAGATAATACTTTATTATTGTCATTTCCTTTGATAACGTGAGTTTTTTGTTTGTCATTTACCAATCGCATCTTTGGAAAGTGCCAGTCGTTCTGTGATCAGCGTTTGCGGCGTCAACAGCTGGCCGCGAATAACAAACAGCAACAGAGTCATATTACTTTACATAACTGTTAATAACAGCAGATATCGATAAGAATTGCTCTCAGTATGGCAACGCCACAAACTTATTTATGCCAAAGTTTTTAAAAATGTCTCAACAAATTCGCGTTTTACAATGTGTAGAGTGCAGTTTATATCAGGTTCGTCTAGTGAAATCATTTTCAATTATAGAATAAATATAATTATCATAGGTGCTTAGGTGGACATTGTCAAGAAGACCAACAGATGGGAGTGCAAAGTATGCCGCCAAAAACAGGTTGTTCATAGGGAATTCTTTCGCGGAAGTGGAGCTGAATGTCGCTCAAGAGTACAACAATTAAATCTGGAGCGCGGACAAAAACGTCAAGAACAAGATGATCGCAAAATATTGGAAGCGCAACAGCAGGAGTCTGACAGTCCAATAACTGGTGCCGAAACACAGTTGCAAACATCTCAACGTTGTAAAGGACCCAGTAAATGGGCTGCTTTCGTGAATGAACCGATGCGACAAGCCTCGAAGATTACGCATAGCCAAAAAGTAGTTAACCAAGAACTTGATTTGGCTCAAACAGAGAATAGTTCTGCAACCAGCAAGTCAAATGGTTCCAACAAGCGTAAAGCGCAAGATCAATCAGTTTTAAGTAAAAAGCCATCCTCCAAATGGCAAAAGTTTCTGTAATCTTAAATTAAATTATATTGTATAGGTATTTTTATTAAAATTTGTTTTCTCTTTGTTTTATAATGTTTGAAACGCGTAGTGGAGGCAGTTGAGTACATATTTTATGTGTATGGAGAGTCAACGCATCCACGATTAATCGAATACAATACAGTTTGCATTAATTTTTGCACAATCTAGAAAAAATGCAATTAATTTAATTAATCTTTAATATTGTTAGTTTAGGGTTTCTATTTACGGTTGTTGCTTGAAAATACGGCAACATGTTGGACACGATATACATATAGAATGTCCAGATTCAATTAGTTTGAATGGAAATAGTGTATAGTTATTGGGCGCATTTTGTTATGCAATTAGATTGAGAAAAAAATGTTAATTTATATTTGTTGACGACTACGTATTCCTATTTCTGACTGCTGGGCATTCAGGCCGTAGCAGGGACAGCGGGGGCTATGTCCTTCCTAGCCACCTTTTCATCTGATCCGGTCTCTTCAATGTCTGCGGGATCCGCATCAGCGCCGGACGTACCCGCCTTACCCGAAGAGCGACGACGTTTGCGATTAATGCGCCATGGGCGTATGGGATATTTCATGGCTGGCAGTTGATCCATGCCAAGCACTTTGAACATCTGGCGGAAAGCGATGTATCGCAAAAATAACTGCGACGACACTGTGAGATCTTCACGCTCCTGCTTGGTAAGTTGCAGCAGAGCATCGGTTGGGTCCTTTTCGCACGGATCCAGCAGACCAGGACCGTTAATCAGAAAGCCCGAAGACAAAGCCTCCATAATGCGGCGCAAACAATCGCCAGGTGAGATGGGGAAACCAGCCGACGAGATGACCTTCTCTACCAGCAATTCCAGAGACCACTGTGGCAGCGATTGCCACGATGATACTCGCTGGCAAAGGTCACGCAATATACGAATAACCATCACGCATGATTGCAAACCAGTTGCACGTGCCTGGAACCATTTAGCGTGACGCAAGTCCGCGAGTGCCTGAAACAGCAATATTGTATCAATCAAATACCTTTATCATAAGTACGTGGGACTTACCCGCAAGCACGGCTCGCGTGGCAAACAGTCAGAATCGGCGTCAGTAGCTGTTGAAGCCACGGCAGCATCCTCGGCCTTTACAGCAATCGCAGGTTCACAAGTTTCCCTCAGCAGCGGCGATGTGAGGGTAATCTTAACTGCGACCACTTCATCCAGCACTATAACGGAAGCCTCCTCGGCATTAACCTCGACACGATAGTTAACCTGAGTGTCACCTGGAACGGAGATTAAATAGACGTCTATCAGATTCATTTGGGAAAAGTAAGAAGACCGCATTAATTTAGATTGAACTACGCTTAGAAAAGAGACAAACATTGTAAGTAGATGAAACATAATTCCAAGTGTGGGTCCACAATATATATATAAATATATATTTATATGTATATATGATAAAATGATGCACATCTGATAATCAAAAGCAAAATGTAAATGTTTGTTTCTTCCTACGTTCCGTTACGGATAACAAACTCCGCTCTGTTCCCAGCAAACATCCATATATCGTATCATCATATATAGTATAACGTAAGTATTAAAGCATTTATCGTACATTGTACTATGACTTGCGTGCTGGGATCGGACCGGGTAGCCAGCGGGATTGGCGGCATCACCCCCAATTCGGTCTCGTAAACGGAATTGCAATCAAGTCGAAGTCGAAACAGTGATCGAATTGCAATTCCCCTTAGAGCGCAATGGCTATTCTTAGGTTAGTTATGTGCAAAAAAAACTAAAAACATTGACCGAAATTTATCGTTCATTTGCGGATTGCGGAGAAACCTGCGGCACCTGTGACTAGACGGAGCTCATTAAAGAAGTCAGCAGTCACCTCATCGTTCCGTTCGCAACACAAATTTCGGTCGCAATTTTTTCGTTCGCATATTTTTCGTTTTTTTTTCTTTTTCACAGTTTTTTAGACAATCAAGTTTGATACACACAACACGGCTGCTTGGATAGGCATCGATATCGATTCTCTATTGAGGTGAGGAGTTGCCCATATCATTATTGGGGGGCGCAACAAATTTGGTTGATAAAAAAAATGTAGAAAGTACTTGGACATGACACATATATTCTATATATTCCATGTGTACCATCATCTAAGCGCCTTGCATACATATGCGTCTGTCTGTGTGGATCAATCGCATTGCTTCTGGTCGGCGGCTGTTTTGAGCTGCTTTCAAGCTTTTATATAATATGTCAAAGGACTTTATTTACACAAAGTTTCTTCGCATTGGAAGTGGAAAATGGGGGGAAGAGAGAAAGTGTGGCATGTGGCAAGTAAAAGTAGAGCAACAACAAGAGCACAGCGCTAGCGCCCAAAACTTTGTATAAATATATTCCTTTGGTTTCAATTGATTCATTGATTTGATTTGTTCGTTTGGTTAAAAGATTTGATTTGATTTGTTCCACACAAATGAACTCTTTCGCATCCGCATCCGCTTCCGTTTGCGGGTACTTGCAGAGTACGGAGTACGGATTACTGCTTGTGTTACCATTACGATTACGATATCCGTTGAATTCCACCACCAGCAGTAATAGTAGTAGGAGTAGGAGCAGTAGCAGTAGCAGCAGCAGCGACTCTTGGAAAGCTATAGACGGCTAACAGACACCTGAGTGTGAGGAGTACTGTGAGTGATATCATCTCAAGGCTAAGGGCTCAAATCTTATCCTGCAGAGAGAGAAGCTGAAAACGGCAAATACGTATATATTTTTTTTGTTTGTTTTGTAGTTCTTGCTAATTTTGTTGTTGTTGCTTATTAGGCTGCTGTTGTTCGTTGTTTCTGTTCGTTGTTGGGTCGTCATTCAAATTCAAATCCACCACGGCAACAACAACAACAGGTCTCAACAGTAGTCGAGTATGTAACATACATTAGTTCAAACAGTAATTTCACTTTTTCCACACAAATTGCGCATCGCAAACGACTAAATTGATTCGATATATCAATATATAATATTATAAATATGTATATCGCATTATGTGCATCGAAATTATTTATGTTTTTGCTTTTGCATATTGCTTTTCATTGCTTTTCCAGCATCATTGGCGCTCCGAAATGTTTCTATTAGTTTTAGTTTATTTTTTTTGACTCTCTCGGCGAAATTCACATTGTGAAATTGGCCAGATAATTAGATACGGATTTCTTTTTGGATTTGCTGATTTTGATGTTGCAATTTGTCGCTATATTTGTTTTCATAATCGACATGGATATGTCTTGGAATCACAATTAAAGTTACGAGCATTGAAAAGATGATGAATCTTCACATCACTTTATAGAGATTAAAGTCCTAAATGTCATTTTCAAATATTATTGTTATTGTCATCAGTGAAACTTTGTTTTTTTAGCAGGACATTTCAATTTAGTGTAAGTATTGGAAGAAAAATAATTCGGTAAATTATAATTCAATTATTATATATCTAATGTAACCAATTTCACAATCGATTAGGAACGTTTTAAGGAACATCTTGGAAGAACATTTTGTCGAAATTGTATATGAATTTTTATCTGTTATTGTTATTTGTTATATAGTTTAGATTGAAAGTAAATAGTTATCTTTTAAGTTATGTATATATATTGTGTTTGTTTCAGTGTAAGAGTGTGGTAAGCCTAAGACATATCCATGGTACACTTAAATTCCCTGCGAGGGGAAATAAGCTTGCTGCTTCACATGTTTCTAGCCATTTCTCTGGAAAAAGTTGTTACCTTTGTTTGCAGGCAGTGCACACAATGGACACCGAAATGTCAGAGGATATATTTATGCATGTCTATGTATGTGGTATACTGTCGCTGAGTGCTGTTGCAACTTACCTGCCACCTCCTTCAGCTTGTCGGGCAACAAATTGGCGACGCGCTGTAGCAGACTCGTTGTTGGCTTCTCCGCGCAGAGAACGACCAGCTCGACGGCAGTGTCGCCATGGAGCAACAGACCCTTGGCCAAGTAGCCAACACGCATGACGCCCTTCAAGATGCGCACCACATTGCCACCATTGTCGGCATCCTTGTGGAATGAGAATATCTGGTTATCGCGACCGTCCTTTTCCGAGGGTTTATCAGTTTTTTTCCTTCTTGGTGGCTGGACCGCTATCGGCAGCGGCTACAGGGTTTGGCAACTCGACCAATGCGTCCGAAACTAGCTTGAGAGCCCGTTCAGTGTGAGAGACAATGCGCTGAATAGTTTGGAGCTCCTCCTCCTTTGGATAGATTTCAGCATGGCGAGCTATTGCATGACGATCGTCAGTGCTTTCCGGGCGACGCACATTACCAACTCCAGGCATCATGCCAAAGTGCGGCGGTGGTCCATTGCCGACGCGTCCAAAACGTTGAGCTCCTGTCAAAAATATGAAATTCAGAATATGTCTTAATGAAATTGAGGAAGATAAGAACATACCTCCAAAACTACGGGACATCCAGTTATTATAGTCATATTCTTCAGTATATTGACGGTTGCGCTGTTCTTCCCAGTAATTGCCTCCTTCGTGATCATCCCCACGATGTGAGGACATGAGAGCGCGTTGTGCACGTGCCTCGGCGAGGCGACGTTGCCTGGGTGTGGGCTTAAAGTCGACGACCAGGTCTGGTTGCACTTTGCGTTTATATTGCAAACGATGGCGACGTCCTTTCATGTGCATCTCTTTGGCATTCGGATCATTGAACTTGCAGTCGCACAGCTTGCAATTGAAGCTGAGAATCTTGCCTTCATCGTCCTTGACTTCCTCAATGTATTCCCCTCCCACAGGTTTTATGTTGTCCGTATTCTCACCCAACGAATCGTCCAGATCATCCATGTTTTCAGATGATTCTGCTGCACCTGCTCCAGTGTTGGCAGCATCGGTTTCGCCTGTATCAGACTTGACAGATGCGGCTGCAGAGGGTGCATTCGGTCCGGCAGCTGGTACAAAGTTAATTTTGCCCATTTTCTTCGGCTCGTCGGATGGTATAGGCTTGCCGAGCTTCTGATGTAGCTTCACAACTTTCTGGTGCTTGGCGCCACGCACATGAGCCGCATAAGCATCAGTGCCAGTGCAGGTGACATCGCACAGCTCGCAGTGATAGTTGTTGCCACGATTCTGAGTGCTGTTGGTGGCAGTTGCTTGCATTTTAAGTGAGGCCTCACGCTTCTTGTGTTTCTGACCCTCAAGATGCTCACGATACGTTTGCGGACCGGCGCACGAAATCTTGCATACTTCACAATAATGCAGCTGCTGTGGACGTGGCGGTGCCTTTGGACGCAAGCCACGCAATGCAGCAGCACCAGGAATGGTAGGGCCCATCTTGCGTTGATACCAGCTGTTATTTGCACCACCGTTAGGCTTCTGCTGTGGACCGGGATGCTGTTGAGCCACATACATGCTGGCAGCATTATAAAGCGCCGTATCATAACCACTATAATTGTTGCCAGATGCCACATTCGGAGGTGGCTTTGGCGTGCCATTCGATTTATCCATTTTACCCATGCCTTTCTGCGAAGAGTTGGGATTCTTAACGGGCGGTGCCGAGTAATGCGTCTTGCTGACTGCTGCAGCTGCTGCTGCCGCTGAGGCCGTATTGTAGCTGGCCGGCGCTTGCTGATAGAATGTCTTGGTTGCGTCATACGATTGCATGGCGCTTCTGTAGTCACCATAGCCGCCATAACCCGCAGCACCAGCGCCGGTCGCTGCATACCCGCCCCCGCCACCACCCTGACCAGCAGCCACAGCAGCATTTTGATAGGCTGCCGCATTTGCATATGTTGCATTAGTTACGGCCGGGTATGTGACTTGTCCCGTGTTGTACTGGGTGCCGCCGTAGTTGAACCCGGCATAGTTATTGTTTGCCATTGCCACGCAATTGCTGTAAAAGAAACATACAAATTACCAATCAATGCAAATTAGTATTTACTCATTTACTACTCCTGCCCCCCGGACAAATGACAAATCAGTTTGTTCTACTTACATTTACTTGTTATTACTTTCTTATTGCTATTCCAAATATTTATTGGCTTTGGCGGTTTATTTATTTGTGCTTGTCGTATAATAGTCTGTTTATCTGTTAATAGAATGCGTTGAAAAAGTGCCTTTAGTCACGTCATATCTCTTTCTGTGACTGCTTAAAGTCAAACCCCCACCATTTTTATTGTATCGATTTTTTTTGTAATGTCAGCTTCAATGCATTTTTCGGGAATGCAAATAGCACACACGCACGCCAATCAAAGTTTAACAAATAATATAACTAGCAAAACATAACAAAACGTTTAAAACACAATTTGCGCAATTAAATTACCTTTAATGTCTGCTATATGTTGAAAATTTTTCCGTCTATGAACCGGCGACAGTAGCGATGTGTATATTAATATCGCACTGCGACGATAACTAGTTTTTGGTCACGTCGTAGATGCATGCTGCCAGACTGTTAGAGCATATCTATCGATATTTTATATGCGATAGTTGTTAGCACGGTTGCCACTTCATGAAAATTTTTGCAACCAGATATTGGAGATGTAAATACCAAATAATAAACAAAAAGTTCCAGCTTTATAAGTGATAATTTTTTCGTTTGTTTTTTGTAGTAGAAGTAGAAGTTGTAGTTGTATAATCAGTAGTCGAAATAGTACTAGAAATAGTAGTAGAAATAGTTGTAGAAATAGTAGTAGAAATAGTAGTGGAAATAGTAGTAGAAATAGTAGTAGAAATAGTAGTAGAAAAAGTAGTAGAAATAGTAGTAGAAATGGTAATAGAAATAGTAGTAGAAATAGTACTAGAAATAGTAGTGGAAATAGTAGTAGAAGTAGTAGTAGAAATAGTAGTAGAAATAGTAGTAGAAAAAGTAGTAGAAATAGTAGTAGAAATAGTAGTAAAAATAGTAGTAGAAGTAGTAGTAGAAATAATAGTAGAAATAGTAGTAAAAATAGTAGTAGAAAAAGTAGTAGAAATAGTAGTAGAAAAAGTAGTAGAAATAGTAGTAGAAATGGTAATAGAAAAAGTGGTAGAAATGGTAGTGGAAATAGTAGTAGAAGTAGTAGTAGAAATAGTAGTAGAAATAGTAGTAGAAATAGTAGTAGAAATAGTAGTAGAAATAGTAGTAAAAATAGTAGTAGAAGTAGTAGTAGAAATAGTAGTAGAAATAGTAGTAAAAATAGTAGTAGAAAAAGTAGTAGAAATAGTAGTAGAAATAGTAGTAGAAATAGTAGTAGAAATAGTAGTAGAAATAGTAGTAGAAATAGTAGTAGAAATAGTAGTGGAAATAGTAGTAGAAATAGTAGTAGAAAAAGTAGTAGATATAGTAGTAGAAATAGTAGTAGAAAAAGTAGTAGAAATAGTAGTAGAAATAGTAATAGAAATAGTAGTAGAAATAGTAGTAGAAATAGTAGTAGAAATAGTAGTAGAAATAGTAGTAGAAATAGTAGTAGAAATAGTAGTAGAAATGGTAGTGAAAATAGTAGTAGAAGTAGTAGTAGAAGTAGTAGTAGAAATAGTAGTAGAAATAGTAGTAGAAATAGTAGTAGAAATAGTAGTAGAAAAAGTAGTAGAAATAGTAGTAGAAATAGTAGAAGAAATAGTAGTAGAAATAGTAGTAGAAATATTAGTAGAAATAGTAGTAAAAATAGTAGTAAAAATAGTAGTGGAAATAGTAGTAGAAATAGTAGTAGAAATAGTAGTAGAAAAAGTAGTAGAAATAGTAGTAGAAATGGTAATAGAAATAGTAGTAGAAATAGTAGTGGAAATAGTAGTAGAAGTAGTAGTAGAAATAATAGTAGAAATAGTAGTAGAAAAAGTAGTAGAAAAAGTAGTAGAAATAGTAGTAGAAATAGTAGTAGAAATAGTAGTGGAAATAGTAGTAGAAGTAGTAGTAGAAATAGTAGTAGAAATAGTAGTAGAAATAGTAGTAGAAAAAGTAGTAGAAATAGTAGTAGAAATAGTAGTAGAAATAGTAGTAGAAAAAGTAGTAGAAAAAGTAGTAGAAATGGTAATAGAAATAGTAGTAGAAATAGTAGTAGAAATAGTAGTGGAAATAGTAGTAGAAGTAGTAGTAGAAATAATAGTAGAAATAGTAGTAGAAAAAGTAGTAGAAAAAGTAGTAGAAATAGTAGTAGAAATAGTAGTAGAAATAGTAGTGGAAATAGTAGTAGAAGTAGTAGTAGAAATAGTAGTAGAAATAGTAGTAGAAATAGTAGTAGAAAAAGTAGTAGAAATAGTAGTAGAAATAGTAGTAGTAGAAGTAATATTTAGTAGTAGTAGAGGTAATAGTAGGAGTAGTAATAATTTTTTCATAAAAATAGTACCAATGAAGAAATAAGATACCAGTTTTGGTACTAAAGTACCAAGCAACCCTGGTTTTTAGTGATACCGTAACCATATGGTAGACTGTGTGGCAGCGCCAACATTAATTCGCGCCGAAAACAAAACGATTGTTGCACAAAATATGTTTTAAGTTGTGAAATTTGTGTTTGTTTGTGTGTTTTGTATATTTTGATGGATGAAAAGCGGTATATTAAGCGTAAGGAAAAAGCGCGCACGGATGGAAATCGCGAGCAACTAGCGGTAAGCTGCAATCAACTGGGCGACTTCTACAACCAGCTTGGAAAGTACAATGAGGCTGTCAAAGAATATAAACAGGAGGCGACAATATACGCCAGCATGGGCAAGGAGCTGGAGACGGCGAAAGCAAAGCGAATGCTTGGAGAAATGTACACGCTGCTTGTTGAATACGATACGGCCAAGGATCATATAAATGATTATCTGAGTAAGTAGATGCTGTTAAAATTTAGAACTTCCTCATTGCTAATTACGATTCAATCAATAGAAATTGTCAAAAGGCTTCAAAACAAAGTGGAACAGCAACGTGCATATGCAACATTGGGACGCGTGCATCTACTGCATGGGCAGAGCTTGACGGACACAACAGCTTCAGGTGCCATGGAACAGTTAAAGCTGGCTGAAAAGAGCTTTCTTCGCAGTCTTCTGCTGATTAAAGAGTAAGTGAAGATCACCTTAAGGTATACGTATTATATTTTATATATTTTGTAGTCTTTCGGGTCAGATTTCTAAACTGGAACAACTAGATATGCAAGCACGCTGTTACCTCAACATTGGAGTTGTGAAAGAGCACATGGAGGAATTTGAGGCGTCTATCGAGTACATTGATAAAGCAATTAAAATCAGCAAAACGCACGATTTATTCGAATTAACCCACTTGTGCTACATTTCGATGAGTCTGCTTTACAATTGCAAGAAGAACGATGCAACGTCGGCGTTGCGCTACTGCAACATGGCACTTCAAGTGGCTAAGCGGCTGCCCAATAAAGTTAAGAAAATATGTGAGACACTTATAACCAAATCGGACATTCTGATTCAAGCAGGAGACTTTGCCAGCGTCAAGCAAATACTCACCAAAGCCTACAAGAAGCACACGCCTGATGAAAACGATAGAGCCAGCATTGAGCGCTCATTACGAATTGTGGTCAAGATATGCCAAACCCTCGATGATCTAGTGCTAACTAGTTCAGTTGACTATGGCAAATTAAAAGATTTGTATGAAAAACTGGGTGATGGGTGTTGTCATCTGTTAAACTACGAAAAGGCGCTCGTATATTATCAGAAGATGCTGGAATGCGCCGAGCTAAATGAGGAGCGTGGGAAGACCCTGGTGCCAATCTATGTGAGCCTCTATCAAACATACAAGGATAACAAGCAGTACGATAAGGCTTTAGAGTATCTGTGGAAGGAGTTTGAACTGAATCAGGATGTGCCCTCTGAAGCCTTTACGACACTTTGCAGCATTGCTGAGATTTGTGAGCAGCAGGCGCAGCCATTTTGGACGATTCATGATGTATACCAAAAGGCTCTGCGACAGGCAGCCAAGGCGGATAAAGCAAAATCGGAAAAACTGGAAAAGATTGCAATGGTGCGTTTGTATAAATTGCAAGTGAAACATAAAATGCAGGTTCTAGTTGAAAGTCTGGAGGCGGAGGCAATGACTAAAGGAATTAATTTGGCGATCGAAGCGGCTAACCAAGACGAAGATGAGGACGGTGATAGCGATATTGTAGCACCACTTCAACAAAACACACCCGATTGGGGCGATGATGTTGATTTAGATGTGTTAACCGATTCCGATGCCAGCGATCTCGATGAGTCCGACAAACCGCGTCCACAGCGGACAACGCGTGGCAATCGCACGCTCACCATCAAGCGCAATAATAAAGGTGAAACGCAGCTGCATCAGGCATGTATTGCTGGCAATGTGGAGCTGGCACGTCGACTCATTGATCAGGGACACACAGTGAATGTACGTGATCATGCTGGATGGCTGCCTTTGCATGAGGCTAGCAATCATGGCTTTCGAGACATTGTGGAACTGTTGCTGGACAAGGGAGCCACAGTGGCCATCAATGACAAAGGCGGAACCAGCTGTGATGGCATTACACCACTCTATGATGCCTGTGCCAATGGCTTCCTAGATGTTGCCGAGTTGCTTCTGGAACGTGGCGCGGATGCAACTGTACGCACAGACTACAACGAGACCTGTATCGAGGCATTGGACAAGTGGAGGCAGTCCAAGCAGCTGCTAGACGGCGAACAAGCACAGTATGCACAACTGCGAGAGACTCTGCTACGCACACTGTCCAAGGTGGGCATCTGCAGTCAGCGGCATGCACGACCCTTCACTAATGCCAATGCGCAACCGGAGTCCTCGGTTTCTTCAGAGGAGGATGAAGAGGACTTGACACCCCGCCACAGGCGTTCGTTAGCAATGCTTAATCGTTCTGGAGGCTCAGCTAGTAGCCCGCGTCCGCCATCGAATGCTAGCAAAGAATATCGCAATGTGATGGCACAATTGAAGCGCCCAAATCGAGCACCTGACCAATATGATGAGCCAATCAGCAGCAGTAGCAACAACAGCAGTATTAAACAGAAGCGTGCAGCACTTCTAAGCAATGATGAAGTGGATGCGGACAACTGGTTGATCGATGATGTGGGACCTGAACGCAAACGCAAGCGCTACAACTCAGTCAGCATCAGTAGTCGAACAGCCAATGCAAAGGAGAATCTTCATGATTCAGCATTGGCCTGGGAAACAGATATTCAAGCCACGCCGCCAGAATTGGATGCACATCAAGTGCTACTCGATGCGGCCAATTCTAAGCAGCGCCAGAATCAAATGCGTAAACTCTCACTGTCACGTTCGTCCAGCATGAATAGTAATCATAGTGGCAGCAATTCCAAGTCCAAACAGCAGGCATCATTGTTGGACAGCGGTTTCTGTCGCTTTCGCAGCGAAAGTCCTTTTGGCAGCGGTGAGGATTCACTGGATAGTGGATCTTTGGTCCGTATTGAACCAGATTCCACTACCAACAGCGTTCAAAATGCTGGAATACAGTTGCTCATCTCACCTGCCAAGCATGCGTCACCCATCAAAGTTCAGGCAACTCCTGTGCTGGCCACCACAGTATCTTTCAAAGTCAAAGTGCAGGACGAACTGCTGCTGGTGCCCATTGAGCGTAAGAAGCTGCAGGACATTAACATGCGCTGGCTGGCCGAAGAGGCGGGACGACGCTATAATAAGTAAGTATAACTACTTAATATTTAACTAACAATTTAATCACTAACTTAACATTACTTAAGATTAACTGGCCTAACGCCTATGCTGAGGCTGAAAACTTCCGATGGATTTGCCTACGAGGAAACGGATGCAGTGAGCGTAGCGCTTGAGCAGAACATGCTATTGTCCACCATTCTGGACTGGAAAATATCCCCACTCTCGCAGCGTTACGAGGAGATGTGCCATCAATTGCAGAAAGGTGAGTTGAGTTTCCAAAAGAGTTGGCACTACATTTATATTACATCTGTTATCCTCAGCTGTCGATGTTAAGATTAAGCTGCTGCTGGAACGTTCACAGAACACACAGACACTGGAGCTAGCGAATCTCTGGCTACGTGAAACTCAAACGGAGCCTGTGTTCAAGGCTTTGCTGCATCAAGCGCGTCTTACTATCTTGGATTTATCGTGCAACTTCATTGGCAACGAGGGATGTCAACAGTTGGCCAAGGCGCTGCCCACGCTGCTGCAACTGAAGACACTGCGACTGAAATGCAATGCCATCAGCAATCAGGGATTGGAGACGCTGCTCTGCGGCCAAGCCATGGAAACACTGGAACATTTAGAAGAACTACAGCTTAGTCAGAATCCGCTGGGAAATGGCAGTATAAGAACGTTGAGTAGATTTTGTGGTAGCTCTGCTGGACGAGCTTTGACCGTGTTACATCTGTCGCAGTGTGAGCTCACGGAGCTGCAGGACTTTGATTTGGCGTACACGCAGCTGAGCAGCTTTGATATTAGTTTCAATCAGTTAACTCAGCAGAGTATGCACAGATTGACGGATCAACTAAACAGTTGTCGCTTGGAGCATCTGAATCTAAGCTACATACGCTGGCCACTCGATGAGCAGTTTGGCTTTGCTTTGGGCGATCGTTTGGTGACGTTGCTTGAGAGCGGCACTAGTGAGAAATTCGTACGTTTGGAACTTGCTGGCTGTGGACTTACCGATGCCCACATCTACAAGATTACACAGCACTTGGCAAAGGCAAAGCAGGTGGAATGGTTGGATATCAGTGACAATGAACGTTTAAGTGGTCCTGCTCTGGGTTACGTGCTTGACGAACTGCCACAATTGCGTACGCTGTTAGCCGCAAATTGTATAAGCCTACTGGACGATCTGCGTCTGCAGAAACTGGAACAACAAAGGCAGCTGCCGAAGCGCATGGATCTTAGCATTGATTTGAAGATGTTTACCTTGCCAGGTGCCTTGGCAACATTAACTACCATTTGGCAGTTGAAATGGGGCGACAATGCCAAGATGTTAATCCCCAAGCGACACAAGGGTCTGCTCAAGCTCTACGTTGACGAAAGCGACCTGGAATGGTGCACATGATGGAGTCAAGGACGTATGACTTGTTCACTTTTACGTTTGTTTCAATTGTTAAATATAAAAGTCGCAATTAATCGTATCTACGAGAATGTATATAGAATCCGGAGGGGGCAATCAGTTGATATATGAGGGGCATTCATATCTTATCAGTGAGAGTTTTTTCACTTGTCCCACTTTTAATAGACTGCGATAAGGCAAAGATTTGATGTCTTCTAGACTAGGTTGTAGAGTGTACTGGCTTATCTGGAATATGTGCTTCTATTGCTTTGCACTTTGTCCAGAGACGAATCTCGTAAATGTTTTCGCTTAATTAGTTTGTTTTATGTAACTTATTGTATTTTATTTATCGTTTGTGAATGAGGAGGTAACTGTAACTAGAATGATTAATGCATTGGCCATGAATCTGCAGTTAGGAACACCTATTTAAGTGGATTTCCCTTGGCCACCTCGTACATGTTTCTAGAAATGATGAGACGCTGGATCTGTGAGGTACCTTCGTAGATCTGATAGATCTTGGCATCGCGCATAAGTTTTTCAACGGGATACTCGCTGTTAAAGCCGTTGCCGCCGAAGATTTGCACCGCATCGGAGGCAATCTTGTTGGCCATATCAGCAGCATGGCACTTGGCAATCGAAGCATAGTAGCTGTTGCGACGGCCCTGATCAATTTCCCAGGCGGACAGACGCCACGCCAGACGGGATGTCTCCACGCCAATAGCCATATCGGCCAGCATAAACTGCACAGCCTGATGGTGAGCAATGGGCACACCGAAGGTTTTGCGTTCCAGAGCATACTTCAATGCCTCATCCATACAGCGTTGAGCGAGACCGACGGCGCCGGCAGCGACTGGAGGGCGGGTCTTGTCAAAGGTGCCCATGGCAATTTTAAAGCCGGCACCTTCTCCAATCAGCACATTCTCCTTGGGTACACGCACATCCTCGAAGGTTATGCCACGTGTGTCGGATGCACGCTGTCCCATGTTGAGCTCCTTGCGGCCAGGCGTCAAACCGGGAGTGTCGCGATCGACAATGAAGCCAGTGAATGCTTTGCTGGGTGGGCATTTGGGATCGGGATTAGTGCGGGCTAGTACAAAATACCAGTTAGCCACACCGCCATTGGTGATCCACATCTTTTGGCCATTGAGAATGTACTCATCACCCTTTTTCTCGGCCTTTGTTTTGATACCGGACACATCTGAGCCGGCGCCGGGTTCTGTGACTCCGTAGGCAGCCACCAGAGGCTCCTCTAACAGACGTCCTAAATACTTCTTCTTCTGCTCCTTATTGCCCGACAGGATCACAGGTGTTTGCTGTAAAAATAGTTAATTAGTTTCAGACTTTGGGAGGAATATTGTAGCAGCACTTACGCCTAGACCGCTGGCTTCCAATGCAGTCATAATACCGGTGCAGCCATACGCCAACTCTTCGGCTGTCAGGCAGGTGGTGAATACATCCAAATCCAAACCACCCAACTCAGCAGGTATATGGTTGTTCATGAGACCCAGCTCCCAAGCCTTCTTTATGATGGGCCATGGGTATTCGCCAGATTTGTCGTATTGCGCAGCGACGGGAATGATCTCTTCGCGGGTGAACTTGCGTGCCATCTCCTGGAGCTGTTGCTGCTCCTCGGTAAGGGCAAAGGACGGACCCGTAGGTGAGACATGAGAGACAGCAGCATATGATCGGCTGGCCACCAGCTGGCGCAGTGCAGGCGCCGCTAGCTATAAGTAAACAAGCAAAAACAACACAAATGATAGTGGAATTCCACTGTAACCTTAAATAATGAATTTGTTTTACGGTCCACAAGTCCACTCAGGGGGCAAAGTACAAACGCCGCAGATAACAAGCATAATTAAAGAGCGAAAGAGAGAGAGAGAGAGATGACAGCGCCGTCGCAATACTTTCAAAATGTCTGCCAAATGATCAACAGATGCCGACGTCACTTGTGCACTTGATAGAACTTTTGGGCCACTTTCACTTTCTCACTTGCTACTCCACCTATGTATATGCATACGTATATTTGCATACCTTATTCAGAAACGCCATGACGTACACAAAAGTTATTGCAAACTATTTTTATTTAGTTGCAATTTATATATTCGCTTCTAATTGGGTCGCCCTGCTTACTAGTCGACGTCTCGTTGCGAATTAATCAGACGGGTTTCTTTGCCGCTCGTAAAACGACGCAGCGCAGCGCAGAGCCGACAGTCGACAGCGAATGTGAACATTAGACTTTGTTGCTCTCTGCAAACTTGCTATTGCTCTCTTGAAACTTGCGTTGGCGAAAGCACTAAACTTTCGTTCAGCTTTAACTGCAGCTGGTACAGTGGCATTAATTCCAACAAGCATGACAAATATCATTCGCCTTGGCACATTATCCGAGACACACCCCCAAGATCCGAAGGCCTGCGCTGAGCAACAACAAATCAGCAAAAGCTTTTTAGACTGCGTATTCAAATTTGGCGTTTGTCAAGTTTTTTTAAAGCATACTTTGCGGCGAATTCATAAACCAAACGGCTGTTAATTTTTGTTTTATTTTGACGTTTTTTCAAAAACCAGCCCCCCTAGAACATTTTTTTTGTACCGTTCGAATCACCCCTTCCAACCGAACATAATGCACCAAATTAATATTGCATACTGGGAAGTCTGCACTGATTACCATGATCCCCGAGCCTGGGAAGCAACCAACGGAGGTCAACTCATACAGACCAATCAGTCTCCTTCCGGCGTTGGGTAAAATAATGGAGAGAGTCATCTTAACTCGTATCCTTACTCTGGAGAGCGTATCTCTTTTGACCGTGTCTGGCACAATGGTCTTCGTTGTAGGCTGAAGTAGCTATTGACTCCACAACTATTCCAGCTAGTAAGCAGCTTTTTGGCTGACAGTTCGTTCAGCGTAATTGTCGATGGTGCCAAATCCTCAGAAAGACTGATATGCGCAGG
Source organism: Drosophila funebris (assembly GCA_018901825.1). Taxonomy (NCBI): domain Eukaryota; kingdom Metazoa; phylum Arthropoda; class Insecta; order Diptera; family Drosophilidae; genus Drosophila; species Drosophila funebris. The sequence continues at coordinate 6,932,029 of JAEIFK010000688.1, forward strand.
AGTTCCGCAAGGTAGTGTACTTGTAATTGAACAATAAACATCCAGGAGGAGGTTGCTAGGAGTCAGAGTCCCCTAATGGACAATTTTCGATTAGATTAAGCTGCCCAAAAGGTAGCAGGGCACTGTAAATTTGTAAATAAGTAAACAATTTTGCGTATATCAAACTAAAAATAACAAAATTTTATTGTAGACAATAATAAACGCCCTCCAGTGTGTCACGTCGTATGCGTACCAGAGACAAATTTGGCAAAATAAAAATAAATAATATGTGTATTACATTCGGTTGCCAGCATCAGCTCTTATCAGCAACGGCAGCAGCAACATCACATAAAACTTGGTCCGGTTAAAGCTTCCGTAAGCCCCCACATTACACCCCCAAAACAAACTCAAAAACAAAAAACAAAGAGCGCGCACGACGCGCAGCCGAAGCTGTCAGGCTGAAAGGTTGGGACGAGGACGAGGTGAAATTCCCGTCACATCTAAGGCAAAACTGGGATAGCTGCTGCCTTCGCTAGAACAGTCGTTTGACATTGCTCCTGCGTTAAGGTTGTCCACGCGCATAGCTAACTTAATCCGTACCGTTATCCAAGTCGCCTTCAACGCGTCCAACTGCACACTTGTGTGTGAGGGTGTGTGTTTGTGTGTGTGTGTGAGTGTGCGGAAGTGTGACTTGTTTTTTCTACACACTCCCACTTCCCACAATTGGTATACATCTACATATATAAATATATATATAAATCTAAAATAAAAGTGAAAAGTTTATCAAGTGGTTATCTAAGCCTTAATCAAACAAGTGCAAACCGTTAAGTGCTTTTAGCCAAATTGAAATGGCTCAATTTGTGACTCACATACAGCCAACGCTGATGGAGGCATCGCAAGGTCATGTTCCGCATCATCATGGCCACCAGGTAGGGGTGCAGCATTCGTCGCATTTGCCACACAGTGGCCATAATATGCCATCGCCTCCCACGGCCCACAATCATCACCAGCACCATCATCATGGAGGACATGTCAACTCCTCCTTCTCGCATCATCAGCAGCAATCGCATTCGCAAACGCAATCGCAATCCCATCACCATCATCCAGAGCAGCAGCAACAACAGCAGCAGCCGCACAAAAAGTCACATCACTCGACGGGTCATGGCAATGCCAAGTCGCATCCACATCACAGTCCGCCATCGGTGGTCTCTTCGCCTCCAGCGGAGCATCCTGGCCACTATGAATACTTTAAGCATCAGCATGAGGTTACATTTCAACATCCTGGTGCCACACCCGGCAGCAACAACAAGCACCACGATAAGCATGAGCACTGCCCCACAGGACACCAGAGTGCGGTGAGTCTAAGGCTGACATCATATGCTTAACAGAAGGATATGAATCATGTTGAGATCGTTTGTTATCTTCTGCTTCTTGGATAACATACATCTGTGTATTTAGCATGCGCATCTCTAAATGGTATCTATATCTATATATATATGTGTTTATCTATATGACGCAATCACTGAGTAATCCTTGGGCTGGCATAACTGAATACCAAATGAGTCATCATCCATCGACCATCTTTCGTTTGTCCTTGTCCGTCTATTAACAACACTTCATGACGACTCTCTGGCGTCATTGGCGCCATGGCGTCGTAACGTCTCCAAGGCATCGTTTACTGTTTATTAAAAAAGCTTTAAAGCCAATACGCCCAACCCAGTCCCAACAATACACTTCCCCCTGTATCAACCACAACAACTCGCGCCTCCCCCTAATATTGGCCCCCCCTTTATCATCGTCCTCTACACTCTATAAAGCTTTTGCTTTTAAATTTTGTGCTGTTTTTCGCATTGTTTAAAAATAAACCAACTGGCAAAATTCTCTTTTTGCGCTCTTCACATGGGTCTCTAGTCTCTGGGTCTATGTCTGGTGCTGGGCTTCCGTGTAGCGCTCAACGTTCAGCGTTTAATCGAAAATAATTTAGAAAACGACTCAAATCGCTCGCTGTCTGTTGTTCTTGGTGCGGCCGACGCGTCTTTCATTTGTATATATTTCATATAGATACGTTTACGTTTATATCTATTATTTATTATTGGCCCACAGGCTAACAAACGAATGTGGTTATTTGTTGTGTTTGGATCGACATGGAGACATTAAAGAAACGTTTCCCATCGCTGCAGAGTTTGGGCGTAAGTTGCAAAGCCACCTTGGACTCGTTTTATGTAATGTGTAATATTTTAGATACAGCATCCACAAACATGCAGTTGACTCAAAAATATCACCTCATGTCATGGCAGACTACATAGATTTTTGCGAAAATTATTGAAATTTATTTCATTTGACGGTGCGTGGGTCGTCGATTGTCTGGCGCAGGGGGCAGTGAACTAACATGAATATTCACCATCTTCCCCAAAGGGAGCTTTCCACTAATTGCCACCGTATTTATGGTGCGTTCATTGAGGTCGTCAAAGTTATGGACAATTAGCTTAGGCCAAAGTGTCTGGCAGGCGATTTACTTACGGAATTGTTGCCATTCTTGTTGTTGTGGCTCTTGTAATTTCATTTGCTACGGCAAAAACAACAGGCCAACCGGCGAACAGGCAATAGCCTCATCGACGCCAGCACAATAATTAATAACTATGAAACAAATTACTTGCTCAGTTTAGACGAAGTCTGCACACACTTCTCTGTACATAAATGTATTTGTATTTTATTTTGTATTATGTACAATTCAGATAAACAGTAATGGCATCTTACCCACAAGGCAAAAAGTTAATTTATGTTATGCTTACGATGCATCGCTGTTAATTATGTTAATGGGTTGCCAGATAGTTAGGGATTTAACAGTGCTGGAGGTCTGCAGCTTAAGTTATTATTTTAAAGTGTCTGTTATAAATTAACTGATCGATAAAAGAGAATGACCCGCAATTAATCAAACAAGACAACTGATAGCTTCTTAGAAATACAATACAAACAACGTGATAATGTTATAAAGCCTCCATTTACATAGCGAAGAGTATATTTACGTATAAATATTAAAGTACCAGCTGGCATGCAAACATGCAATTTGGTCGAGTTTTAGGCATGTCGTGAGCCACCCCCCGGACTCGACCTGTGGGGGTTTAAAATGAAACCAAAAACCCTTTTGCCATAACCATAACAAATAAGCCAATGTTTGGTCAAACGATAAAAGCCGAACTGCAGCTTAAAGACACCCCTCAAGCAAAGCTAGAAGAACATTAATTAAATTCCAAACAGTGCGTCGCACCTTGTTGCCACATGCTACATTTGTTACGTATATACATATACATATGTATATGTATTTGTGTGCTTAACTTACTTGCAACGTGATAAAGTAAAGCAAGCACTTTACAATTTGCCCTGGTCACGATGCAATTTGAAATGCAATTTTATGCAATTGCCAAGGGTGAGTTTTTATCGCCTTTACAGGGTGGATTTCCTTACAACGCCTAATTTGCGACAACAACAGCAACAACAATGGGACAATATTGATGGCACTAGCAGAAATTGTGCCGTTGCTTCTCTTTTCTTGCCTTACTTGGCATTAAACTGACTGCATACCCAACTGATTGGGTTTCTTGGGGTGTTGGGATTTTTATTAGGGGTTGAGATGGTGCAGTTTCGAATTTGAACTCGTCCAGTTCGAAACGGGAAGTAAACAAAATCCAGTCGAGCATTGCGTCTGCGTCAGGGTCAGCGTACGATTCTCTGGAAGACCAAAAACAACATAGAGCCACACATCAACCAACTGTGGATTGCCTGTAAACTTTGTTGGCCTTGTTTACGCTCAATAAACAAAGTTGAAACATTTATGAGTTCACCAGCTAGGGGTAGGACCTGCATGTGTGTTTAGTTTAGTAATTATTCTATTTACTTAACTAATTAGTATTAAGTTATGTGTGCTGTATAGTTTAGTATATCGATGGGTGCGCCCGGAAATAATAGATGGGATAATTAGCTGTCTTATGTGGACATTGGATACCACAAAATATTATTAAATATTTCCTTTTACATCCAAGTTTCAAGCTATATTCTTCTCCTTTCTTAAAGTAAAGAAATTGGCTGATGATTTTCTAAAAGTACACGGATGTGGCTCTCTTTTTAAATTTCTGATGAATTGCCCCTTTGTTGTTGCATTCGTTGCACGTTTTCGCTACGCTCTACTTCGCTTCTTACCACTTCCAGAGTAAAATGTCAACAAAACAAAACGCACGTGCCACACGTGCAGCGCTCGCTTCCGTTTCCAGTCGGACCACCCTTGGTTGGTGGCGCAGACGCAGACAGACAGTCAGGCATTGTTGGTGTTGGACGAGGGGGGTTGGCGTTTCCAATTGGAATATACAAGTGCGCAGGTCCTTCGAAAATCCTGGCGATGCCGACAAATTTCAACCACGACTGGTAGGACTTTTCGCTTGGCAAGCACGCATACAGTCTGGAGTTGAACATTGAAGAAAACGGCAGCAAAAGTAAAAATTGCTCCTCAGCGTGAATACTGAAGCGACTGTGTTGTATAGAAAGGAATCCAATCAGACACACCAACACAGTCACATTCACATTCACAGTCACACATAAACGTACACTGACACTCACACACACATACACACACACCCTCGCACACACATGCACTCGTGTACATTAAGCTTACATAAAATCTACGGAAAAATCGATAGGAGTGCATTTAAAATTCAAGAAGAAAAATCTCAAATAGTTTCGCGTCAAAATCGAAAAGTAATTCATTAATTAGCCCAGTGAAAAAATATGACTAATCAGTGACGACATACGCGAGCTGCGCTTACACAATTTCTCTATACTAGATATCGTATCGCCGTATAATTTACGGAATTACGGTTTCAGATTGAAATTCGTTTTTTAATTGGCATTTGGCGAACGCAAAATGGTTACTGAAAATGGAGCTCAGGTAAAGAAATTTAAACACTATTTTGTTTTACCGTAGATACACTTTTCGGCAACACTGTGCGGAGACGGCCATGTTGGCGTCCATTTTGCACGTTATCGATTTTTCATCGTCTGGACTGAAAATTGCGTAAAAACGCAATAAACAGCAATTAAAACGAATTCTGCATTGGATTATGTTAATGTTTTCGAACTATAAATGACTTTGTGAACCTAAATATGTAATACTAGAGGTCGCACCCATTTTGATGACAGCAGAGTCTTATCGATTTTTCATTGTAAGGATTTTCTACGGAATTAAAATCGAACTGTGGACTTTGCGTGCACTTATGATCCTTAATCGAACAATGAGCTAAAAATATAGAATAGAAATGGTAATGCATAAGGGGAATAGAACACCTATTGTTAGCCAACAGCGTCAGCATTACCACCACCTGCCCCATCAAACATAACTGGGTGTGGTGCGACACTGTGTGGTGCGTGTATTCGTGAGGCAAGGTAGTGTAAGGTAATAGAGATTTAGGTTAAATTTAATGATGACATGCGACATTTGCGCCACGCCAAGATGTAGAGAAAATCCATAATATGAGTCATATTCATTTATTCATTTTCTTAGCACTTTGAGTGCACTCAATCACTCTTCAATTTCAGCAAGAGAAAGAAATCAATTACCACATTTGTTGCGCCGCTGTATCATTATGATGTTGCACTTGAGTTTCGAGTATTACCAAACATGTTGCCACTTAAGCGACATTTTTGTTGCACAAGTTCAAAGTAAATCCACTTCAAGGCTCCCCAACAGTGGCTTACAGTAGCCTTCCTCAAGCATTCAATTTACACAACTTGAGCTTGTTATACAACGCTTGGCACCTTTGAACTTTTGCCTGCTTCCTACTCCGTCTTTGTCTCCATCTCCACCTCCGCACCTCATCAAGTTGGGCAAACAAGGAAGACTTCCTTTAGAATATGCTTACTGCTCGTATGTATGCGCAGGCATACGAAATGAGTTTTGTGTTGGCCCAGCCATGAAAAGAAGCAGCTCACTTCCGTATTTGCCTCCGTGTCCCATAGCGAAGGGCGGCGGACCGGGGCGAGCCTTCGTACATTGCAGCAGCTTGAGGCTGGTGGCAACTTCAGGTTTAGGAAGCGGCAACGGTCGGGACAGTGCCTCTGTCTGCGGTCATTTTATCAAGTGCGAAAACTTTTTCATTTCCAGTTCGAAAATGCTCGACACAAAGCCGCCTTCCTTCCAGTTGCACTTTCCAGCTGAGCATGAGCATGACGTCATTTTCGATATCGAATTCCCAGCCGCTGCTGTTCACTGGAGCGTACAGCAACAGGAAAACATAAACAAGTTGTGGGTGGTTGTGGGGGTGCATAATAAAAAGGGGCAGCTCTTGGATGTTAGTTGACCATAATGCCGAATTACACCTGCGCATTTACCGTTGTGCTGCTGCTGCTGACGTTGACCCCTCGCCTTGACCGTTGCCAAGTTGAACTTGAGCCACCTGACATCAGACATTACCAGGTGCGAGCTTCAGTTGCGCAACGACTGCAACGGTTAGTTAGACACGGCAGCGATCAATAACACCCCCAGTAAAGCGCATTTGATGAATACGCAACTGACACGCAACTTTCGCTTGGCCTCCCGACTAGGGAATAAGCTCCCGAAAGCCTCCTAAAACTAACGTGCGATTTATTTGCGTTGTATTTTAATGTGACATAAGCTTGGGATTTAACTGTGTATTCGCTTCTTACATCATGTTTAGTAGTAATACTAAGGAGTGTACATTAACCAATTATAACATAATTCTCAGCTAATTACCTTTTTAAAGTTATGACAGTTCTCTCCTTTCGAATAGTTAGAATATTAGATTATATCTCATCAATCTGTCCTGGGTATGCATCTTCTTTTCTTCTGTCTTCTTACTGGCGCATTTTCTGCATTTATCTAGTATGCTTTTCCCAAAGTTCAATCTGTATCTAAAACTTAACCCATTACTCTTTTAGGGCGATGGCAATACTTCCTTCCTGCGTGCCGCACGTGCTGGCAATCTGGAGCGCGTGTTGGAACATCTGAAAAACAACATTGACATCAACACCAGCAATGCGGTAAGTTACATTATATACATTTGAAAAAGTCACATCTCTAATCTCTAATCTCTCTATGGAATCCTTGTAGAACGGTTTGAATGCATTGCATTTGGCCTCCAAGGATGGACACATACATGTTGTCTCGGAGCTGCTGCGTCGCGGAGCTATTGTGGATAGTGCCACCAAGAAGGGCAACACGGCATTGCACATTGCCTCGTTGGCTGGTCAGGAGGAGGTGGTGAAGCTGCTGCTGGAGCACAATGCCTCTGTCAATGTGCAGTCACAGAATGGGTTCACGCCTCTCTATATGGCTGCCCAGGAGAATCATGATGCTGTAGTGCGTCTATTGTTGTCGAATGGCGCCAATCAGAGTCTTGCCACCGAAGATGGCTTCACGCCACTCGCCGTGGCCATGCAGCAGGGACACGACAAGGTTGTTGCCGTTCTCCTCGAGAGCGACACACGTGGCAAGGTGCGTCTCCCAGCATTGCACATAGCTGCAAAGAAGGATGACGTTAAAGCTGCTACGTTATTACTCGATGTAAGTAAATCTACAATTGAAGAAGTGAATTGTATTACTCACATGCGTCTGCATCTATAGAATGATCACAATCCTGACGTCACCTCCAAGTCAGGCTTCACGCCTTTGCACATTGCCTCACACTATGGCAACCAGAATATTGCAAATCTCTTGATTCAGAAAGGCGCCGATGTCAACTACTCGGCCAAGCATAACATCAGCCCGTTGCATGTGGCAGCCAAGTGGGGCAAGACCAATATGGTCTCGCTGCTGCTGGAAAAGGGTGGCAACATTGAGGCCAAGACCCGAGATGGGCTAACACCGCTCCACTGTGCTGCTCGTTCTGGACATGAGCAGGTTGTGGACATGTTATTGGAACGCGGTGCTCCGATTAGCGCCAAGACCAAGAATGGACTCGCTCCCTTGCACATGGCTGCCCAGGGCGAGCATGTGGATGCCGCCCGCATTCTTCTCTATCATCGTGCACCCGTTGACGAGGTCACCGTGGATTATCTGACCGCATTGCATGTGGCCGCCCATTGCGGACATGTGCGCGTGGCGAAGCTCTTATTGGATCGCAATGCCGATGCCAATGCACGTGCTCTCAATGGGTTTACGCCTCTGCACATTGCCTGCAAGAAGAACCGCTTGAAGGTTGTGGAACTTTTGTTGCGTCATGGTGCAAGCATAAGTGCCACCACAGAGAGTGGACTTACCCCGCTGCATGTGGCCGCCTTTATGGGCTGCATGAATATTGTCATCTATTTGCTGCAACACGACGCTAGCCCGGATGTGCCCACTGTGCGTGGTGAGACTCCATTGCATTTGGCTGCACGCGCCAACCAGGTAAGTGGACCTTGAACCTGGCTAGCGCTTGAGATTCATTTGAATCCTCTGTCCTTTCCAGACGGACATCATTCGCATCCTACTGCGCAATGGCGCCCAGGTGGATGCACGTGCTCGGGAGCAGCAGACGCCGCTGCACATTGCCTCGCGTCTGGGCAACGTTGATATTGTGATGCTGCTGTTGCAACATGGTGCTCAGGTGGATGCCACCACCAAGGACATGTACACAGCATTGCATATTGCCGCCAAGGAGGGACAGGATGAGGTAAAAGATTTGATTGCCAAAAAGATAACGGATCACATCGACACTGTCTACCTGATGCAATTGTTCTGGATACGTCATCAGGAGTTTTTCATTTGAGATTGTCTTTTAAGTTTGATTATTTTGTATCTTATATTTTGTTTATGTTACTTTCATCGAGTATTACGAGTATTGTTGTGCCTTTTGTTGTTGTCTTTTATGTTGGCCATAAATAAATGTTGCCACCATTTTGTAGTATTATTTTCGTATTATTTTATTTCAATTTATTTATGATTTTAAGCTCAAGCTCATGATGTAATCAGGCAGCTCCATCCGTCTTCCTTTTCCACTTGTAGCGTTAATGTTATCGATAAGCGATTACTAGTGATCAAGGGGAATCGGAACAAGGCGATCACTGTTAACTAACTTAACTTTTCCTACTCCTCCAGGTGGCCGCTGTGCTGATCGAGAATGGAGCCGCTTTGGACGCGGCCACCAAGAAGGGATTCACCCCATTGCATCTGACCGCCAAGTATGGTCATATTAAGGTCGCCCAGTTGCTGCTGCAGAAGGAGGCGGATGTGGATGCGCAGGGCAAGAACGGTGTGACTCCGTTGCATGTGGCATGCCACTACAACAATCAACAGGTGGCATTGCTGCTGCTAGAGAAGGGAGCCAGTCCACATGCCACCGCCAAGAATGGACACACTCCATTGCACATTGCGGCCCGGAAGAATCAGATGGACATTGCAACCACATTGCTGGAGTACGGTGCCCAGGCGAATGCCGAGAGCAAGGCCGGCTTTACGCCTTTGCATCTGAGCAGCCAGGAGGGACATGCTGAGATCTCCAATCTCTTGATTGAGCACAAGGCTGCCGTCAATCATCCGGCCAAGAATGGATTAACACCGATGCATCTGTGTGCACAGGAGGACAACGTTAACGTGGCTGAGATTCTGCAGCGCAATGGAGCTAACATCGACATGGCCACCAAAGCTGGCTACACGCCTCTCCATGTCGCCTCCCACTTTGGCCAGGCGAACATGGTGCGTTTCTTGTTGCAGAATGGTGCCAACATTGACATGGCCACCAAGGCTGGGTACACTCCACTACATCAGACCGCCCAGCAGGGTCATTGTCATATTGTCAATCTGCTGCTGGAGCACAAGGCAAATGCCAATGCGCAGACCGTGAATGGACAGACGCCACTTCACATTGCCCGCAAACTGGGCTACATTAGCGTCTTGGATTCCCTGAAATCCATAACCAAAGAGGATGAAGCAGCTGCTGCTCCAGCTCAGGCCGAGGAAAAGTATCGTGTAGTTGCTCCTGAGGCGATGCATGAATCGTTTATGTCCGATTCCGAGGAAGAAGGCGGTATGTATAGATTTGTATTAGGCTTACACATTGAATACTCGAACACAGCTAAGCGCTAGTCAGCCCAGCACTCAGATTAACTAAAATACAAAATAGCTATGCCTAGTCTTAAGTAACAAATCCAAAAAGAAAAAAAGAAAGAAAGAGAAATACCCGCTTTTACTATGTGTGTCGTCAGGTGACACAAATTGGGAATTGGACGCATGCTACGAGTTTGGCATTGGCGGTGATCGTGATCTCAATCGCCACAGGCCAGATACTCACATCTATCAGCCGTATTACCAGGGCGACTATCTTTATGTCTCTAGTAAGTGTGCCAATATGAACGTACCAAGGCCAATTGTAAAACTCTACTCCTAAGTTGAAGAGCTGGCTCTTATCAAGTGCAAACATTGGCAAAGATTGGCAACAGTTTAAATTGAAATTAGTTCGATTAAATGAAATGAATCAAATTGAATATCAAAATATATAGTAAGCACTTTATATGGTTACTCGCATAAATGTATAAATTAATTCTTGACGTTGTTGTAAACATGAGAGACACTCGAATTATCAGAGCTGGAGACTTATTATGTTACATTAAATTATTTGTTTTGCTTTGCCCTGTGAATCCTGTGATAAATGTATATATATATATATATGAACCTATATACTCTGGACTTCTGGGTGTTCTTAAGAGAGTTACAGCATTTTCAGTTCTCAGTGTTTTTCCTTCCATAATTGAGATCCAATCGATGTGCTCTAATTTATTTGTACTTCGGCATGAAAAGTATAATATTAAAACTATTATTAAGTCATAATGTGCTACTATTTAATGTACTCATGCTAGCTTTACATATATCATCTAACTACTCTAACCATATTATAATAATATCTATATATCTATATATTACTATTTAAAAAGATGCATGTATAATTAACAAAATTTGTCAACTAAAAAAAACTCATTTGCATTCTTCTATTTTCAATGCACTGCGCTCTCATCACCTGCAATAACAACAACAACAACACCACAATATAACACAACAATAACAACAACAACAACAACAACTGCTACTACAACAACATCTACAACAACAACTTTAACGCTATCTGGCCTGTCTTGTTGCTTGAAATTGAAATGCGCTGGAATGCAACTGCAACTGCAACTGCAACATAATCGAAACAATCGAATCAAAATCTAGGCGAAGACAATATGCTATCAGATCAACCTTATCGCTATTTGACCGTTGATGAAATGAAATCCCTAGGAGATGACTCTCTACCCATTGATGTGACACGCGATGAGCGCATGGACTCCAATCGAATGACCCAAAGTGCTGAATATGGCAGCGGTGTACCGCCCACAATTGGCGAGGAAATGATCAGTCCACACAAGGCACAGGTCTATGGATCATCGCCCAAGGCCACCGTTGATGGTGTCTATATTGCCAATGGCAATGGCAACGATGAACCACCTCATGTGGGGTAAGCATTCATAACAATAATCATGTGAGACTTTTTTAATTCGATGTTCTGCAGTCGCAAGTTGAGCTGGAAGAGTTTTCTGGTTTCATTCCTGGTGGATGCCCGGGGTGGTGCCATGCGTGGTTGCCGTCACAGCGGTGTGCGTATGATCATTCCATCGCGCTCCACCTGCCAGCCGACGCGGGTGACCTGTCGCTATGTGAAGCCTCAGCGCACCATGCATCCGCCGCAGTTGATGGAGGGCGAGGCGTTGGCCAGTCGCGTCCTTGAGTTGGGACCTTGCTCGACCAAGTTCATTGGACCTGTTGTCATGGAGGTGCCGCATTTCGCCTCGCTGCGTGGCAAGGAGCGTGAGATTATCATATTACGTTCGGACAATGGCGAAACCTGGAGGGAACATACCATAGATAACTCTGAGGAGATCATACACGATGTGATGCAGCAATGCTTTGAGCCGGAGGGTGAGTGAATGGCTTTGGCAATCGACTTGACTTGGTTAATCTTCTTTGTGGTACCACAGAAATCGCTCAGCTGGAGGAGCAGGCTGGCAATCATGTCTGTCGCTTTGTCACCTATGACTTTCCACAGTACTTTGCCGTCGTATCGCGTATACGCCAGGAGGTGCATGCGATTGGGCCCGAGGGTGGCATGGTGTCCAGCACTGTGGTGCCACAGGTGCAGGCCGTCTTCCCACAGGGCGCCCTAACTAAGAAAATCAAAGTTGGCTTACAGGTAAACCTCTTTAAACCACGCAAAGGCGTTGCGCCCGAGAAACTACGCAAGATTAGCGTCAATCATGTGCCCAAAAAGAAGCGCTTCTCGCTCATTTGGTAAACACACACCCAAGCTATTACCAAAAGTAAAACCAAATTATTAGCAAGATCTTTAATAAGTTATCGTGCATTTAAATACATATACTCGAACAACTTCCTACAAGTCGAAAAAGAACGTCAACGTTTTCCAAAACTCAATACTTATTTCGCATTTAACAAATATGTAAACCCGCTCTCCCCAAACTCTGTAATCCGCGTAGTAAACGGTGAAGCCAAAACTAAGTAGATGATATCTATGCACTTATATACTCTCTATATATATACAAACATATATATCAAATATATCTAGCACGGTCTGAAGGCGTTTTCGCGATGGAACCTAATACCAAATCAAAGAATCAAAATATTATATACTCGTATCTCAATAATCTAGTACTCGTATTTAGATTTGTTTAGAAATGTATTTCTATTTCTACTTTGAATGCCTCTCGATTCATATACGTTTTTTTTTTTTGTAATTGGGGGCCACAAATGTTATTTATGAAATATGTGCACTTTGTTTGAATACATTTCTTAAATCACGGCAGATCTTAAAAATAACTTAATGGCACAAGGCTATCACCATGATAAGAATGCTATATATACTGGTATAAGGGCTATATTCTAGTGACTTGCAATAATACTTTACTTATACGAAACTTATTGATGATGATTGATCATGGATCAAAGGCGACTTGTGGCAGATCGCAGATATTTTCTTAAAGCTAAATATTTGAAGTAAATGAATACGAAAATTGTCCAATTGAATAAGACATACAATACATAATAATTCTAATCGATATATGCTTATTATTATAAACTATTCATACTTGATAAATTACTTAATTACTTAATTATTCATAAGATTATACAAGTTTTCTGAAATGAAGTAATACCCAATAAATTTAGTTCAACAAAAACTTTATGCCAATGAAAATGTTTTCATTAATTTTCATTTGATTAATTAATTTTTTCATTAAATTGCTTTTTCAAAAATCAAGAAAAACGAAAGGTTAACAACATAAAAAATGTATATTGTAAAAAAAAAAAAAAAAAAAAAAAAAAAAAGAGTTTAGACCGTTACAATTGGGTTCGGTTTGAAGTGCCTAATGAAGTTGTAACAATTTTTTAGCCATGCCGTAAACAAAAAACGATTTTATAATGGCCCCACTCATGAGTTGAAATCTTAGCACATATTATTTGCATTTTGTATATATATTTCAAATGATTACAATATATTTTATGAGTTCTGTATTACTATTTACTTATTGGTTTTCTAGTCGTTAAGTTGTAGTCAAAGTTTTTTTGATAACTAAATTTATTGGGACATAAATGGGCTTGAACATTGTTATTGTTTGTAGTGAATCTACTTATGATGTATTTAAATGAAATGGATAGTTCAATAGAACCATAAACATGAATAACATTAATAAGAATCTAAAAAAAAAAATGAATATAGAAAACTGAATATGCATTGTATAAAAACGAAACTAAAAAAGAAAAACAAAATGTTCACCATTTAGCCCAAAACTCATTTCATTTTTATTTTGTTTTGATCATTAGAAATGCACATACATAGCTATAGTTATGTATGTGTGAGTGTGTTAAACGAATGGCGCATATTTCATATTTCATATATATGTATATGTATATTATTTTTATTTAATTTAATTTATTTACATCATGTACTTAATGTAAGAGTGGCCGAAAAATCGATTTTTTGTCTACAGTGCCTGAAAATTCGTTACATTTCTAGGCTCAACCGGTTGATCCCGATCTAACTGCTAAGCTCCTGGGTCGCGGGGTCGCCGTCTCGCCGATTGTAACGGTCGAGCCGCGACGTCGCAAGTTCCACAAGGCCATCACACTGAGCATGCCCGCCCCGAAGGCGCACAGCCAGGGTATGATCAATCAGTACTCGGGCAATACGCCAACTCTTCGCTTGCTGTGTTCGATAACAGGTAAGTTATAATTGTTACCATATCGACGATATGCCATACTTTTTGTGTTGTTGTGAAATGTGCTCCAAGCAGTTATATAACAATTATGAGTATCTACTTAATATTACGTTTTGTTAGTTGATGTTTATGAGTAAATTCCTGAACTCCTTCTCAAACTCTCAGGCTTTCATTTGATTCATTCCAACTTAATTGCTTCTATAAATGATTATTTTTGAATTTAGTTTCTATATTTGCTAATTATTTTCAATATACTAATAACTCAAATATTGATTTATGATTACGTTAAGTCTATCTTTGTTTCTCTTTCTGTTTTCTATATAAATGTACTATAATGTACTTACTACATACAAGTATCATGTACTATATATATACATGCCATGTACTTATCTATATACTTACTACTTACCCAATGTTGTACAGTGAATAAAAAAATAAAACCAAAAACTATAATGAAATTATTCAAAATATTCCAAATGATTTGTAACCAGGTCCCATTTGATAGAAATAATGTGCTTGTGTCTGTGTAGTTGAAGCGTATAAGTTGTTTCGGGTTATTCTATTGTGTTTCTGCAGCATTTACTCGTATTAATCCAATAATAAAGTTAATTAATTTAAATTAGCCCCGTTTTACTTATACGTAAATTAAGTGAGTTCAAGTAAAAAGTAATAACCATAGAAATAGTAATAGTAAAAGTAAAAGCAACAGCAATTAGCATAGCTCAAATCATTCACCCCGCATATAAAGACACAGATACGCTCATTATCAAGCTACACCCACTCAAACACAAATACAGAAACCGATACATATACAGAGACAATATACAGATACAATATACAGATGCAGATACAGAACCCTCACACATACTCTATCTCGTACTCAACTTAATGTCATGCTCAGTGTCATCATTGTGCCAAACAGTGTTTGCTCCAGTTTATATTTGTTATTAACTATTTTAAGTATTTAATTATATTCTATGGTTTTCTCTATGGTTTCCCTTAACTTATCTATGATTATGATTTTGGAACAAGTCAAAACTAAATAACAAAAAAAAAAAAAAAACAAATATAAAACATACTTCAATTCAATTCTTAATTGAAATCGTATTTAATTGTTCTATAATTTCGTACTAATGCGTCATTGCATATGTGCACGCATTCCATTCTGTTTTCTCAATCCATTGAAGGTGTGTTTCGGAAAAGGTCTCTAAAAGGTAACTAAAAAAAAATAACAAACAACAAAAATAATAAAAATAAAATGAAAAATGTCAAAAATAAAAACAAAATCAATTCAGAAATTCACAAACATGTATGAAGGTTCAAATTGAAACTGTTTACAATATAAACAAAAATGTTATTTGTTCATATTTAGTTGTTTCGTTCTATGCCAAAAATAATTAATAACAATAACAACATAGTTATATTGAAAATGAAGCAAACTATCAAATTACAAAACGAAAATTATTGTCGAAAAAAAAAAAAAAAAAAAAACAAAACAAATATTTGAAAATTCTGCATATTTCATTTGAAACAAATTTCTTATTCAAGAAAAATTATTGCAAATATTTCTCAAAATATATATATTTTATTATCTACTATATGCTTTAAGAAATATTTATTTCATTTCAATTTAATTATCTTTTGCGTTAATTACTTCCCTTGATTTCAACCTCTTTCATTTAAACCTTATTGCTCAAATTCGGGCTGCGCTGCGTCTTTGGGTTTTCTGTACAAACAAAAACAAAAAAACAATAACAAAAACAATAACAACAATAACCAGAAACTCAGGTACACTTTCTGTTGGGCATTTTGACCCACCTCCAAAGCATAGTCCCCTATGCCACGGCCAAGTTAATGTTGTGCTTATTGTCCAGCTGAAAGCCAAATAGCTTATTTATTTCAAAAGTAAGCCACTTTTCCAATTCACTTTTAAGAACCTTAAGCTTGTTCTACAAACATTTTTGCTGCGTTCTCTCTAATCTACTTAAAATAATTAACCAATAATTAACGAATTTCTGACTGCACGCGGTTTTATTATACATAATATCAATTGCACAAATTCATTCAAAACGTTTGTAGGTCTTTAATAAGATTTAAATAACAACAACAATAAAATGCTAAAGTTGCTCTTTGGGCCATTAAAACCGTATAACAACCAAGGCCAACTGATTGTGCCAGACTTATATAATTTTAATTTATTCTCTTTCATTTTTTTGACTGTAAACAACTTTATTATTATTTTCTTGGAATTCTTTATTTGGAATGTCATGCACTTATGCTAATTAGTAGTTTTGTTAGTTCTGTTGGAGCGTTCTGATTATAGATTTCAGATTTTAGTTGTTTGTCTTTCATTTGTTACAAGTACAACATAAAGCAGAATATACAATATATATTTATGTATAAATTGTTTTCCAAAAAAAAACATAGATACAAAATCATAGATTCAAATCGAATTTCTACTGTTTGTGGCACCAAAGAGAACTTTTCTGAAACCGAAAACCAAAACAAAATCGAAATCAAAATCAAAAGAAAGAAAAACCAAAAGCAATGAATGTCAAACTGCCAATGTTATTGAAAATATAAATATTTAAATCTAGTTACTGCTATGGCAAAGCTCTATAATATATAAAACAAACAATATACTCGTGTTTTGTTTATTGTATATAAACAAGTTGACGATTTACTTTAGTTATTTCATTTTTTTTTTAAATACTTTTTAGATTTTTATGTGTTTAATTGTTTTGTGTTTATGTTTCTTGTGTTATTAATGTTTTCTACACATTTACAAGAAACACGTGACACGCTCACTTAATTACCATTAAATGGAAACCTACTAAGTTTATATTTTCAAAGTATTAAGCATGTTGTTTAAACTGGCTTCAAAGTAAGCGTAACAAGTACCTTTGTACCTGTAACTCTGTAAATGCTACAGCCCTATAAATTTAACTAATAAAATACATAAATATCTTTTGCTTGTAATCAAAGCCATATACATATCCACACACACACACACTTATATTCTATATACATATCGTAATACTCGTAATACATACAAGGCTTAGACCTATTCCCAGTCACTGCATCACATGAACTCATATGCCACATACACATACTACAAAAAACAAAATAAAATATTTACTAATATTTTAAATACTTCTAATGCTAAATACATACCAATACTTTTAATAAACTTTTCAATACTTTTGAATACTTTTCAAATACTACTCTTACCATACAAATGCTTTGTAATTAACACACAAATCGTATATTTCGATATATTTCAAAGAATTTTGAGTTGAGTTTTCGTTTTCGAATTAGTTAAACAATTTTGGAATTCTATAATAATTATAATCTGCTAATGAGACAAAAGTAGAGTTTTCAAAGAGTTTTAAATACTATGTAGCTTATGCGTACCCTTTGCCCTTTGCTCTTTGCCCGAAAATTGAACATTTTGTTACCTAAATCACCCCTCCAGGCGGACCATCTCGAGCCCAATGGGAGGATGTTACCGGCTCTACACCGTTGACATTTGTCAACGATTGTGTCTCATTCACAACCACTGTCTCAGCCCGGTTCTGGCTAATGGATTGCCGTAATATTTCCGATGCAACCAAAATGGCAACAGAACTATACAAGTAAGTTGAAGTAATTAGCTACTCTGATGACTTACTAACCCTTGACCTTCATAGGGAAGTCATACATGTGCCCTTCATAGCCAGATTTGTGGTATTTGCCAAGAAGATAGAACCCTTCGAGGCTCGCCTGCGTGTCTTCTGTATGACCGACGATCGTGAAGATAAAACACTTGAAAAGCACGAGCTATATACTGAGGTGGCCAAGAGCCGCGATGTGGAGGTGCTTGAGGGTAAACCGCAGTATATTGAAATGGCTGGTAATCTCGTCCCAGTCACCAAATCCGGCGATCAGTTACAGCTGCAATTTAAAGCCTTTCGGGAGAATCGCCTGCCTTTCACGGTGCGCGTAAAAGATCAACATGCGGATATTGTGGGACGTACTCTCTTCATGAAGGAACCGAAAGTAGCTAAGGGAGAGCCACCCCAGCAACCGATCTGTATTCTCAATATCGTACTGCCAGAAGCGGTTATTCCCGATTCGACAACAGCTTTCTCAGAACGTGTCTCCTCTGCTTATCGTACCTCAATGTTTAGTTTGAGCAAGCATCAAAACGATCATTATATTGGGGACATACGCATTGTGGATCTCTCCAATTTGTTAGGCAAAGACTGGATACAGCTGGCGCCAGAAATAGGCATCACTGTGGATGAGATCGATGAGATAATTAACCAGAATACCGACAGTATTGCGCGACAGGCGCAGAGTATGATTCGTCTGTACAAAGATAAACCTAACTATGATATTCTGGCTCTGGAATCGGCCCTAAAGAACATCGGACGGGATGATATCATGAAAAAGTGCAAGAGTGGACGACTATCGCATTCGCGCGAGTTCGATGAGGCAGATCTCATGAAGAACTCGGAATCGGTAGAGGAGCTGGTGCGCAGAGAAAGTAAGTAGATATACATTTCAGAGGCAGGAACTTAAGTTAATAGAATGTTTGATTTCAGGCAAGCGAATTCAGCAAATCAATGAACGCGAAGAAGTTAAGTACTCCGCCGAGGAAAAAGAAATTGAAGAGTCCGAATCCGATGAGGAACAAGCCAAAAGAACCGTTGCCGAACGTCGAGAGAAGATTGTCAAGCGTCTTTCAATGGAACGATCCATACCTGCCTCAACCCAGAAGAAGGAGATAACCCGAGAGATTACAGAAATCAAGCGAAAGAGTTTGATTGAGGATAAGAAGGCACATCACGAGTCCGAGATTTTGATGCAGTTACCCGCCGACAATGTCATCATTAAGACTGCGGCTGTGCCTGAGCAGGTTATAAAGATGAAGATGGGCAAAATGGATTCCACAGAAGTGAGCAAAACCGACTTCGATAAGGAGTTAACACACAAGTTGAGAACTTCCGGGCGTAGCTCAGAGGAAGAGGAGCAACATTCTCCAGACAAGGTTGATAAAATAATCCAGGACATTAGCACTGCTGAGAAGACATCAAAAGACACGGCTACAACAAGTCGAATGGCTTCCATTACCCGTCAGGAGGCGAAAGATATGACCGAGGACTTCTTGGAGTTCGAAAAACGCTGTCAACTTCCAGCTGCAATGACAACAACAACAACCACAGTCCATGAGAAGTTCGTTGAGGAGTTCAAGGAGAAGACTAGTCCATTGGCAACAATGCCACAGGAAACAATAAAGGAGGTTGAGCAGGTTATCAGTGAGGTAACTGAGACAGCCAGCAAGAAGGTGGAAAATATTATAAGTTCATTCGAGAGTGGTAAACAGGAAATTAAGGAGAAGACCACAGAGGTTGTATCCGAAACAACGAAGGTCACCGAGACCATCAAACATCTGCAGGATACACAGTCAATGTCCACAGAACAGGTTGCCAAGACTGTTGACTTTGTGGAGAATACAAAAATAGATGAGAAAATTGCAGATTTCGAAGCCAAAAAGGTTAAATACGATTTCCATGGCGGAGAGCCAAAGACGCAGATCCCCAAACTTGTGAAGAAGTCCAGCGAAGAACCTTTAAAGCCCGCAGCAGCACCACGTGCCATGGCTGAGGCAGAGTTCGATAAACCGGTCGAAGCCAAGCTGGAAAAGCCGCTTTCCAAAATACCAGTTAAAAGCGGAGAAGCTGCCAAGATTGCTGAAGTAGATGCCCGAAAATTGACACAAGATTTCTTGCAATCCGAGCAAAAGACCCAACTTGCAGCTCAACCCATAGTTGAGCCTAAGGCAGCTCCGGCTGCAAGTAAGATTCCTAAAGTGGAGCCCAGAAAATCTGCGGAGAAAGTAGTAGAGAAGGAGACCAAAGTTATTGATGACATGGTTGCGTCTACTGCCAGCATTATGACTTCTGAAATGGCCACCGAACAGCAAAAGGAACAGCCGGAAGTTGTTGCCAAGGCCGAAACTGTGACTGAGAAGCTCACCGAATTGATTGACACTTTCCACAACATCGAGGAGAAAGTTAAAAAAAGGGAAGAGAATTTGATATCCGTTCAACAGAAACAGCACAAGGAAAATAAAGTGGAAGAAAAGATTGACGAAGTTGTGAAGACTTTCCAGAGGATTGAGAATCAAATTGAGGTCGATTGTCTCAAGCAAACTCATGATTTCCTCAGTATGGAACAGCAAAGTCAACTGCCAAGCATGCCCCAAACATCTGAGAAGATTATAATATCCAGCCAGACATCTACAACTTCTGAACCCGAATCTGTAATAACTGTAATACCAGCATCTCCAGCAAGTAAAATTCCCCAACCAACAACAACTTCTGGACAAGAATCAGTAACACCTGTTGTACCATCATCTCCTGCTAGTAAAATTCCCCAGCCATCAACAACTTCTGAAACTGAATCGATTATCTCAGCGAAGCCAGCGCATCCTGCTAGTAAAATCCCAGTGGTTGAACCCAGAAAGTCGCTGGTTGAGGAAACTATTAAGCCAGCAGCACAGAAAGTGCAACCACTGAGTGACCGTCAGCTGACTGAGGACTTCCTCAACATGGAGCAACAATCCCAGCTGCAATCACAGCCCGTGAAGGGTACAGTCAATGAATTGATTACAGCTACCGCCAGTATTGAAACGACAATCTTGCCTGAGATTATGCAGCCCAAAGAGGCGGCCATCGAGTCTGTAGTTTTCGATAAGGTTAAACCTAAAGCCACAACAACCGAGCCAGAAGCTGAATCGAAGCTTGGTTCCGGCGATGGCATTGAATCGGCAGCACCAATTGGAGAAGTGTCACCATTTTCCGCACGCAAGTTGACCGCCGATTTCCTGACCATGGAACAACAGACTCAACTCCCCTGTGAATATGACAGTGATTCCTTTGGCAAGCGTATCACAGTGCCGATAAGTGAAAGTATTAAGGAAGAAGGACTTACTGCACCACTGCCTATTGAGCCACGCAAGTCTCTCACAGATGCTGAGTTCTGCAAATATGTGGGCGAAACTATTACTAAGAAGATGAGCGAGGGTTTGATTGAATTGACTGATGAGCTCAAACAAATCGGTGAGTATATAGAATATATATTTAGTTAATATGGGGAGTTCACTAATTTACTTTTCATTTGCAGCGAGCGACATTCCAGACTCCCAAACTCCACCACCAACACCGAGTGACGCCAAAACTGAGAAGCAGAATGAGCAATCCGATCTTGTCAGATTAGAGCGTGGTAAGTTAAATCTCATTATATAATCAGTGAGAGTATAATATTAAATGATTACTTAATAGATTATCTAGCCGATACTGTGACCACACTGCACTCGACCACAGAGTCGACCTTTGAACGTGTCGCTGCCATTTCGACAATTGGTAAGTGAGATTTGTATTTCAATTAAGTTGTTGCCTTTTCTATGCAATATACGTATTTGTTATGTAAATTAACTTAACTACAATTTTATGTTTGCCTCTTTAACCAAAGAATATAAACTCGTAACGATGATTTCTGTACACCCCATTCCTATTTTGTTCAACGTATCATTTTGAGCCACATTATGTAGAGTGTTTTGAAAAGTATATATCGATTTTGTTTTTGGACCACTCTTGAGTAAGTGTTTTGTGTTTTTATATATTACTATTGTTTTTGTTATTAAGCTCATTTTGTTTTTGATTTCGATCCAAAGGCTTTTTGTATGCAAAATACCATTCAATACCATTAAAACGATTCAATGGAAACGACAAATAGTTAACAACAATTAACAAATAACTCCATGTAATAATCAACGAACTGCTAGTGTGTGTATCTTAATCAAAAAAGTCTGCAAGTGAAGAGACCCAACCAACTAACTAACTGCATAAATAACTAATCAAATAGTTTATTTTTTAAATTTCAAATTGAATCTCATTGAATTGAGTGGCCAGCAGGTGGTGACATACAAAAGAAAATACCGTGATACCGTTCTAACGCTCAACTGTACATGTACTAACATTATGGTTAGCTAATCCAATTACCAACGGCTGCTTTTCAGCTAAAGGTCGAGGAAATAAGGAAAGCAACAATAGAACAACAGTCTGTCTGGCGCCATTTGTCTTGTGTATTGACTACATAACATTCAAAACTGCCAATGTCAACACAATGAGTCCGAATCGATAATAAGATAACAGTCAATGGGTCAAGTTAAAAATTTTTAATATTCTACCAAACAGGCTTAATGTTTATAATATCCATTCAAGAAGTTAATTAGATAAAATCTCTTAACTGTTCTTTGTTGAAATTAAATTTCTAAATCAGCATAATTGTTAATTGCACCACCAAATACTAGCAATTGTAGTGCTGAATGTCGCGCACTTATGTCATTGCGCAGGCCACAAAGCAACCAAATAGAACGTACGCGCTGGCGTATACTTAATTTAATTTGTATCGTTTCGTACATTCTTGTAGTACAACAGCAGACGAACATTTGGTGCAGATTTAGTTAGATATTTGTATTTCCCAAGTACGCGCGACGTAACGGTAATACGAGGCGGATTTTCTTATAGACACGCTGTCT
Organism: Drosophila funebris; assembly: GCA_018901825.1. Taxonomy (NCBI): domain Eukaryota; kingdom Metazoa; phylum Arthropoda; class Insecta; order Diptera; family Drosophilidae; genus Drosophila; species Drosophila funebris. Next base: position 6,954,845 of record JAEIFK010000688.1, read on the forward strand.
TCTGGCCATAGACCATATATATGTATATGTATTTATGCCTAATTTGTTTGTGTTTCCTGTGCGTTTGTTAAATTAAATATTGAATACAATTTTGTAACCGACTATTGTAGCGTTGAGTTGTTGTTTGTGGCTAATTCAATGCATAAATAATAAATACAACTATTCCTAAAATTAATTACAAATAAACTACACTTTAACTAATCGTTAAAACAAACAATAACGTAACTTTAAGTATTGTATTTTATGGTAAGTTCTCAAAGCAAATTTTGTGCAATCAATTTGAAAAGTTGCTTTGTAATGGATCAGAAAATAATTAAGCATTTATGATGGGTATCGCTAATAGGTCTCTCTCTCTCTCTCTCGCTCTTTATATGTAAAACTGTATAACTAATTGTTTATAATTACCGTGAAACTACAATTACGTTTGCAATTTTTAACAATTATTTAAGCAATTCAGTTTATGTTTTTATCAACTACTGCAAGCTACAATAATTGATTCAATTTGTATAACTTTAAAATTATGGAATAAAACATACAAAATACAATTACAACATAAGCCAATAATTATATATATTAATATATAATCATACATTTATATATATAATGTAAATAGAAAATGTATTTAAACGAATTCTAAGATTTTTTTCATTAAGATAAACACTTTTGGCGTACGATTTTCGAAATTCCTAATCAAATTCGATTTACTATATATCAAACATAATGTGTATTGTGATCTTAAATGAGTTGAGTAACACAAGCAGCATCAGTTCCATTGTGATCTCATGCATTTCGATCCCAATATGCCGCATTGTAGCACTCCAATTCCAATGAACCACCATGGCTTTCAGTTTGCAAATATTATTGTTTCATTTGTTTTGAGCAAATAATTATATATTCTGTTGCTTTTCGTAATTTTTGTGAGTCCTTAACGAAAAAGCATATGTATTCTCATAAATACTTATAAATAACGAATAATCGTAACTAAATGTTTAGTTCAAACAAAACTAATAAAAACATCAAAATTCACCATAGTATCTACGTATCGTACATATACATACATACCTAGTATATAGTTTATAGATTATTTGCATTTGCGGCTTACAATAAGATCAACAACAATAACAACAACAGCAATAAATAATAACTACACCCTAATGAAAGTTTGATTTGTGTGCACCCCTAACGCGCTTCCTTATGCAAATGATTGGCTAAATATCTTAAATGTAATAGTTAGATACCAAACAATACGATACTGCACCTGGATAACATCGTATATCGTATATTGTATATCGTATATAGTATTTTGTATATTTTTGTAAGCATATCGCATTACCGTATGTGGCATATGATGTCGTGGTATAATTATTCTTGCAGTACTTGCTAATTTTGTCTTCTTTTGAGTTTAATAAATAAACAATAAATTGCTTAAATATTTTCGAAAAAATATGCAAACGTAATGAACAAAAATTTTAAATATACAGAATTCAAATTGAAATGGTTAAACAGCAGAAATGGGCAAGGATTCCACGACCTCATATATAGCATATGACATCTGTCAGGCAACTGTCTGTTCCGAACTTTTTGTTTTTGCTTTTAACCAAATACTTTCTAACTAACTTCTTAAGCGCATTTACCTGTATCGTACTCGTACAACATATTGCATGTTTGTGCCTGCTGCTGGGTTTTTGGCGTACTCGTAAAGCTTATACTTAGTAGAGATGCGACGATCAACTTGTGCACTGTGTATATAAACTAACCCACCATATAAGTCTGGTTTGTTTGTAATAGGTGTTTAACTGTCTTAATATTGCCTTGTTTCTACTTCTCAAATAATTGCGACAAACCTGGAACGCCTCAAAAACAGAGCACTTCAGTGTTCATAATGTAAAAACTGAAACATTTACAAGTACTGATGAAACTGATAAGCTGCTTCATAGAATGGTAGCCCCCCTCGATATCCAAAACCAATACTCACGAGACACTACCTCATTTACAGAAATGAGTGCAAGTAGTCCAACTGCGAAGACAACAACCGCAACTGAAACAGCACCAACAACTACAACCACAACGACCCTAAAAACACAAGTAGAACGCACGAAAGTAGACTTAACTGCATTGGGAATGCAAATAGAATCGCCAGATATGGAAGATGTCCAACGAGATGCAGGTGATAGGGAGTATTTAGAGCAAATAATGGGCTGTGGGGATGTCAGACGCAAGATATTGCGTTTGGAGAGTACTGGCAGTACTGAATCGTTGGAGTCTTCCAATGCAACGCCAAAGTACATAGGCGATAATGTACCAGTGGTTAAACATGTGGTACAGAGCATTGAGGATAAGATCTGTAGTACTGTGGTCTCGGCCATACCATTTGCTGTACAAAAGCGAGAGCGACTGACAGACCAAGATCAGAAGGAACCTAACGTTGTCGAGTTGGACAAACAAATACTGACAGATGCAGACATCGCATTGGATAAGTTAACCAAATGCGAACCACCAACTGAGGTCGTTAAACTATCACCCGTTGAAGCCATGGAGCGTGGTGCAATTGACATGGCTCAGATTAAGGAAGAGGTTTGCGAGAAAGTTTGTGAGAAGCGGAAAGCCTTTGAGGTCGCCGAAGACTTAAGTGAAACGAAAAAGACTTTAGCAGAACAGGTAATAGAGTTAGATAGACAAGCGAAACAGGTACCTGGCAATATTTTAACAGCAAGGATTGATGAGCACAAAGAATTAGTAAGTAAGGAAACAGAATTAGAGATATTGCCAAAAGTTAAGGAAGTTGTGCAAGATATTGAACGAAGATATTCCTCAACAATCTTAGAGGTTACACCTTTTAGTCCACGTAAACGCGAAATAGCAGATAGGAAGGTCCATTTATCGTCAATAGAACAACAGATTTTAACTGAAGCAGACTTAATTTTGGATAATATAGGCACTATGCGTGTTTTAGAGGATAAAGTAGTTTCACCCGTTTTAGAAACGGGTAAGACGAGCACAAGTACTGAAAATCTTGAAGCTGTCTGCGAAAAGAAATGCTCAAAGCGTAAAGTTTCCGAAATGGCAAAAGTTTTTGATAAGCCAACGGATATTGATAGTAAATTAGCACAGAACGATATTAGATCTATTACATCTAAATTCCTTTTAGATGAAAGAACTGAATACGATATTTCCGAAAGTATCAAAGAATTTGAAGTTAAGATTGAACCTCAGGCAGCAGTAAGTGATATTAAACTGCTAAACGAATGTGATAAACATGAATTTCCAATAGAACTAACTAGGGACTCTACAGATGTCAATTTTCCAAAGATTGCCCACACTGTTGAGCAATTGCACACAATTTCAAAAGCTGATATTGAAGAATCCAAAGAATTTTTACACGTTTCTAGAGAACACGAAAGAAAACTTAGTGGTCTCATTATCGATGATATCAAAGCGATATCTCAGAAAGATGAGTCAAATACAGAACAGAAAGTAATTGTAAAATTTCCATTTCACGAAAAAAAAAGAAATTAACACAAATATAAATGAGCTTCAATCCCACCAAACAATTGCCTTAAATACTTATGAGATCTCCAAACCCGTCGAGCCGAACATATTCCCATCAGACATAAGCAAAACATCAAATGAATCTGAAAGTGATGAAGAGATTGACCACAAAGAAAAACTACAGAAAATCACACAGCTCTCAAAAGCGAAAGATTTACAAGAATATCTAGTTAAAAAAAATATTGTAAGCGAATCATCTGAGTATAGTTCAGTAATGAAAACAGAAACGGCAAAGTTTCCAACCCATTCAATAGAGGGCAATATTCAATTTAGTTCATTAACCACATTTAATGAAGTTAAAGAACAAACTATAATCGACTCAACTCAAGACGTTAAGACAAATTCGTTAGATGAGAAACTAAAGACTCCAATAAGCACATTTAAGTATCAACCAGAAAACCCTTTAATCACACCATTAGTATCCACAACGACGACCACTAACACGATTACTTCTGTAAGTGGGTTAGTTGATAATCGGATCAAAGACGTAGTTAAGCTACCCACAGATCTTGTTAAATCTTCAGAGAAACCCAAGTCCCCAACTAATTTAGCTAAGACAGTTCCTCAGAATTATTCGGACGAAGAAAGCGATGACGAATTTGGAATTGTTAAGCCAAAAGATAAACTTCCTCAGACTGTCTCTTCGACTACTTCTCTGATACCAATCGGAGAGAAATCTTTGCAAACGCATGATGACATTACAAAGTCTACTAAATTAGATGAGAAACCCAAGGCCCCAATTGATGCAAGTAAGCAATTACTTAAGGATTATTCTAATGATGAAAGTGAGGATGAGGTAGGATTTGTAAAGCATGAAACTACAGCCCTTCCATCCACCATACCTTTGGTAATTGCAACAAAAACCACAAGCACGATTATTTCTGTAAGTGAATCTCGTGAGTCAGTTGATATACAGATTAAAGAAGTAGTCAAGTTACCCACAGCTCCTGTCAAACCTATAGAGAAACCCAAGTCCCCAACTGAATTAGGTAAGACAGTTCCTAAGGAATATTCGGACGAAGAAAGCGATGACGAATTTGGAATTGTTAAACCACAAGATAAACTTCCTCAGACTGTCTCTTCGACTACTTCTCTGATACCAATCGGAGAGAAATCTTTGCAAACGCATGATGATATTATAAAGTCTACTAAATTAAATGAGAAACCCAAGTCCCCAATTGATGCAAGTAAGCAATTACTTAAGGATTATTCTGATGATGAAAGTGAGGATGAGGTAGGATTTGAAAAACCTGGAAGTACAACCCTTCCTTCCACCATTCCGTTGGTTCCTGCAACGACAACCACTAGCACGATTACTGCTGTAAGTGAATCTCGTGAGTCAGATTATATACAGATTAAAGACGTAGTCAAGCTACCCACAGATCCTCTCAAGCCTATAGAGATACCCAAGTCCCCAACTGAATTAGCTAAGACAGTTCCTAGGGAATATTCGGACGAAGAAAGCGATGACGAATTTGGAATTGTTAAACCACAAGATAAACTTCCTCAGACTATCCCTTCGAGTACTTCTCTGATACCAATCGAAGAGAATTCTTTACAAACGCCTGATAACATTATAAAGTCTACTAAATTAGATGAGAAACTCAAGTCCCCAATTGATGCAAGTATGCAATTACCGAAGGATTATTCTGATGATGAAAGTGAGGATGAGGTAGGATTTGAAAAACCTGAAACTGCAGCCCTTCCATCCACCATACCTTTGGTTCCTGCAACGACAACCACTAGCACAATTGCATCTGTAAGTGAATCTCGTGAGTCAGTTGCTATACAGATTAAAGAAGTAGTCAAGTTACCCACAGACACTCTCAAACCTATAGAGAAGCCCAAGCTACCCACAGATCCTCTCAAGCCTATAGAGAAACCCAAGTCCCCAACTGAATTAGCTAAGACAGTTCCTAGGGAATATTCGGACGAAGAAAGCGATGACGAATTTGGAATTGTTAAACCACAAGATAAACTTCCTCAGACTATACCTTCGACTACTTCTCTGCTCCCAATCGGAGAGAAATCTTTGCAAACGTATGATGATATTATAAAGTCTACTAAATTAAATGAGAAACCCAAGTCCCCAATTGATGCAAGTAAGCAATTACTTAAGGATTATTCTGATGATGAAAGTGAGGATGAGGTAGGATTTGAAAAACCTGGAAGTACAACCCTTCCTTCCACCATTCCGTTGGTTCCTGCAACGACAACCACTAGCACGATTACTGCTGTAAGTGAATCTCGTGAGTCAGATTATATACAGATTAAAGACGTAGTCAAGCTACCCACAGATCCTCTCAAGCCTATAGAGATACCCAAGTCCCCAACTGAATTAGCTAAGACAGTTCCTAGGGAATATTCGGACGAAGAAAGCGATGACGAATTTGGAATTGTTAAACCACAAGATAAACTTCCTCAGACTATCCCTTCGAGTACTTCTCCGATACCAATCGGAGAGAAATCTTTGCAAAAGCCTGATGATATTATAAAGCCAACTAAATTAGATGAGAAGCCCAAGTCCCCAATTGATGCAAGTAAGCAATTACCGAAGGATTATTCTGATGATGAAAGTGAGGATGAGGTAGGATTTGAAAAGCCTGAAACTGCAGCCCTTCCATCCACCATACCTTTGGTTCCTGCAACGACAACCACTAGCACAATTACTTCTGTAAGTGAATCTCGTGAGTCAGCTGATATACAGATTAAAGACGTAGTCAAGCTACCCACAGATCCTCGCAAGCCTATAGAGAAACCCAAGTCCCCAACTGAATTGGCTAAGACAGTTCCTAAGGAATATTCGGACGAAGAAAGCGATGACGAATTTGGAATTGTTAAACCACAAGATAAACTTCCTCAGACTATACCTTCGACTACTTCTCTGCTCCCAATCGGAGAGAAATCTTTGCAAAAGCCTGATGATATTATAAAGCCTACTAAATTAGATGAGCAACCTAAGTCCCCAATTGATGCAAGTAAGCAATTACCGAAGGATTATTCTGATGATGAAAGTGAGGATGAGGTAGGATTTGAAAAGCCTGAAACTACAGCCCTTCCATCCACCATACCTTTGGTTCCTGCAACGACAACCACTAGCACAATTACTTCTGTAAGTGCATCTCGTGAGTCAGTTGATATACAGATTAAAGACGTAGTCAAGCTACCCACAGATCCTCGCAAGCCTATAGAGAAACCCAAGTCCCCAACAGATCCTCTCAAGCCTTTAGAGAAACCCAAATCCCCAACTGAATTGGCTATGACAGTTCCTAAGGAATATTCGGACGAAGAAAGCGATGACGAATTTGGAATTGTTAAACCACAAGATAAACTTCCTCAGACTATCCCTTCGACTACTTCTCTGCTCCCAATCGGAGAGAAATCTTTGCAAAAGCCTGATGATATTATAAAGCCTACTAAATTAGATGAGAAACCCAAGTCCCCAATTGATGCAAGTAAGCAATTACCGAAGGATTATTCTGATGATGAAAGTGCGGGTGAGTTAGGATTTGAAAAGCCTGAAACTACAGCCCTTCCATCCACCATATCTTTGGTTCCTGCAACGACAACCACTAGCACGATTACTTCTGTAAGTGAATCTCGTGAGTCAGTTGATATACAGATTAAAGACGTAGTCAAGCTACCCACAGATCCTCGCAAGCCTATAGAGAAACCCAAAACCCCAACTGAATTGGCTAAGACAGTTCCTAAGGAATATTCGGACGAAGAAAGCGATGACGAATTTGGAATTGTTAAACCACAAGATAAACTTCCTCAGACTATCCCTTCGACTACTTCTCTGCTCCCAATCGGAGAGAAATCTTTGCAAAAGCCTGATGATATTATAAAGCCTACTAAATTAGATGAGCAACCCAAGTCCCCAATTGATGCAAGTAAGCAATTACCAAAGGATTATTCTGATGATGAAAGTGAGGATGAGGTAGGATTTGATAAGCCTGAAAATACAGCCCTTCCATCCACCATATCTTTGGTTCCTGCAACGACAACCACTAGCACGATTACTTCTGTAAGTGAATCTCGTGAGTCAGTTGATATACATATTAAAGACGTAGTCAAGCTACCCACAGATCCTCGCAAGCCTATAGAGAAACCCAAGTCCCCAAAAGATCCTCAAAAGCCTATAGAGAAACCCAAGTCCCCAACTGAATTGGCTAAGACAGTTCCTAAGGAATATTCGGACGATGAAAGCGATGACGAATTTGAAATTGTTAAACCACAAGATAAACTTCCTCAGACTATCCCTTCGACTACTTCTCTGCTCCCAATCGGAGAGAAATCTTTGCAAAAGCCTGATGATATTATAAAGCCTACTAAATTAGATGAGCAGCCCAAGTCCCCAATTGATGCAAGTAAGCAATTACCGAAGGATTATTCTGATGATGAAAGTGACGATGAGGTAGGATTTGAACAACCTGAAACTGCAGCCCTTCCATCCATCATACCTTTGGTTCCTGCAACGACAACCACTAGCACAATTACTTCTGTAAGTGAATCTCGTGAGTCAGTTGATATACAGATTAAAGACGTAGTCAAGCTGCCCACAGATCCTCGCAAGCCTATAGAGAAAGCCAAGTCCCCAACTGAATTGGCTAAGATAGTTCCTAAGGAATATTCGGACGAAGAAAGCGATGACGAATTTGGAATTGTTAAACCACAAGATAAACTTCCTCCGACTATCCCTTCGACTACTTCTCTGCTCCCAATCGGAGAGAAATCTTTGCAATCGCATGATGACATTATAAAGCCTACTAAATTAGATGAGAAACCCAAGTCCCCAATTGATGCAAGTAAGCAAATATCTAAGGATTATTCTGATGGTGAAAGTGAGGATGAGGTAGGATTTGAAAAGCCTGAAACTGAAGCCCTTCCATCCACCATACCTTTGGTTCCTGCAACGACAACCACTAGCACAATTACTTCTGTAAGTGAATCTCGTGAGTCAGTTGATATACAGATTAAAGACGTAGTCAAGCTACCCACAGATCCTCGCAAGCCTATAGAGAAACCCAAGTCCCCAACAGATCCTCTCAAGCCTATAGAGAAACCCAAGTCCCCAACTGAATTGGCTAAGACAGTTCCTAAGGAATATTCGGACGATGAAAGCGATGACGAATTTGAAATTGTTAAACCACAAGAGAAACTTCCTCAGACTATCCCTAAATCTTTGCAAAAGCCTGATGATAGTATAAAGCCTACTAAATTAGATGAGCAACCCAAGTCCCCAATTGATGCAAGTAAGCAATTACCGAAGGATTATTCTGATGATGAAAGTGAGGATGAGGTAGGATTTGAAAAGCCTGAAACTGCAGCCCTTCCATCCACCATACCTTTGGTTCCTGCAACGACAACCACTAGCACAATTACTTCTGTAAGTGAATCTCGTGAGTCAGTTGATATACAGATTAAAGACGTAGTCAAGCTGCCCACAGATCCTCGCAAGCCTATAGAGAAACCCAAGTCCCCAACTGAATTGGCTAAGACAGTTCCTAAGGAATATTCGGACGAAGAAAGCGATGACGAATTTGGAATTGTTAAACCACAAGATAAACTTCCTCAGATTATCCCTTCGACTACTTCTCTGCTCCCAATCGGAGAGAAATCTTTGCAAAAGCCTGATGACATTATAAAGCCTACTAAATTAGATGAGAAACCCAAGTCCCCAATTGATGCAAGTAAGCAATTACCAAAGGATTATTCTGATGATGAAAGTGAGGATGAGGTAGGATTTGATAAGCCTGAAACTACAGCCCTTCCATCCGCCATATCTTTGGTTCCTGCAACGACAACCACTAGCACGATTACTTCTGTAAGTGAATCTCGTGAGTCAGTTGATATACATATTAAAGACGTAGTCAAGCTACCCACAGATCCTCGCAAGCCTATAGAGAAACCCAAGTCCCCAACAGATCCTCTCAAGCCTATAGAGAAACCCAAGTCCCCAACTGAATCTGCTAAGACAGTTCCTAAGGAATATTCGGACGATGAAAGCAATGACGAATTTGAAATTGTTAAACCACAAGATAAACTTCCTCAGACTATCCCTTCGACTACTTCTCTGCTCCCAATCGGAGAGAAATCTTTGCAAAAGCCTGATGATATTATAAAGCCTACTAAATTAGATGAGCAACCCAAGTCCCCAATTGATGCAAGTAAGCAATTACCGAAGGATTATTCTGATGATGAAAGTGAGGATGAGGTAGGATTTGAAAAGCCTGAAACTGCAGCCCTTCCATCCACCATACCTTTGGTTCCTGCAACGACAACCACTAGCACAATTAATTCTGTAAGTGAATCTCGTGAGTCAGTTGATATACAGATAAAAGACGTAGTCAAGCTGCCCACAGATCCTCGCAAGCCTATAGAGAAACCCAAGTCCCCAACTGAATTGGCTAAGACAGTTCCTAAGGAATATTCGGACGAAGAAAGCGATGACGAATTTGGAATTGTTAAACCACAAGATAAACTTCCTCAGATTATCCCTTCGACTACTTCTCTGCTCCCAATCGGAGAGAAATCTTTGCAAAAGCCTGATGACATTATAAAGCCTACTAAATTAGATGAGCAACCCAAGCCCCCAATTGATGCAAGTAAGCAATTACCGAAGGATTATTCTGATGATGAAAGTGAGGATGAGGTAGGATTTGAAAAGCCTGAAACTGCAGCCCTTCCATCCACCATACCTTTGGTTCCTGCAACGACAACCACTAGCACAATTACTTCTGTAAGTGAATCTCGTGAGTCAGTTGATATACAGATAAAAGACGTAGTCAAGCTGCCCACAGATTCTCGCAAGCCTATAGAGAAACCCAAGTCCCCAACTGAATTGGCTAAGACAGTTCCTAAGGAATATTCGGACGAAGAAAGCGATGACGAATTTGGAATTGTTAAACCACAAGATAAACTTCCTCAGATTATCCCTTCGACTACTTCTCTGCTCCCAATCGGAGAGAAATCTTTGCAAAAGCCTGATGACATTATAAAGCCTACTAAATTAGATGAGAAACCCAAGTCCCCAATTGATGCAAGTAAGCAATTACCGAAGGATTATTCTGATGATGAAAGTGAGGATGAGGTAGGATTTGAAAAGCCTGAAATTACAGCCCTTCCATCCACCATACCTTTGGTTCCTGCAACGACAACCAGTAGTGCAATTACTTCTGTAAGTGAATCTCGTGAGTCAGTTGATATACAGATTAAAGACGTAGTCAAGCTACCCACAGATCCTCGCAAGCCTATAGAGAAACCCAAATCCCCAACTGAATTGGCAAAGATAGTTCCTAAGGAATATTCGGACGAAGAAAGCGATGACGAATTTGGAATTGTTAAACCACAAGATAAACTTCCTCAGACTATCCCTTCGACTACTTCTCTGCTCCCAATCGGAGAGAAATCTTTTCAAAAGCCTGATGATATTATAAAGCCTACTAAATTAGATGAGCAACCCAAGTCCCCAATTGATGCAAATAAGCAATTACCGAAGGATTATTCTGATGATGAAAGTGAGGATGAGGTAGGATTTGATAAGCCTGAAACTACAGCCCTTCCATCCACCATATCTTTGGTTCCTGCAACGACAACCACTAGCACGATTACTTCTATAAGTGAATCTCGTGAGTCAGTTGATATACATATTAAAGACGTAGTCAAGCTACCCACAGATCCTCGCAAGCCTATAGAGAAACCCAAGTCCCCAACAGATCCTCTCAAGCCTATAGAGAAACCCAAGTCCCCAACTGAATCTGCTAAGACAGTTCCTAAGGAATATTCGGACGATGAAAGCGATGACGAATTTGAAATTGTTAAACCACAAGATAAACTTCCTCAGACTATCCCTTCGACTACTTCTCTGCTCCCAATCGGAGAGAAATCTTTGCAAAAGCCTGATGATATTATAAAGCCTACTAAATTAGATGAGCAACCCAAGTCCCCAATTGATGCAAGTAAGCAATTACCGAAGGATTATTCTGATGATGAAAGTGAGGATGAGGTAGGATTTGAAAAGCCTGAAACTGCAGCCCTTCCATCCACCATACCTTTGGTTCCTGCAACGACAACCACTAGCACAATTACTTCTGTAAGTGAATCTCGTGAGTCAGTTGATATACAGATTAAAGACGTAGTCAAGCTGCCCACAGATTCTCGCAAGCCTATAGAGAAACCCAAGTCCCCAACTGAATTGGCTAAGACAGTTCCTAAGGAATATTCGGACGAAGAAAGCGATGACGAATTTGGAATTGTTAAACCACAAGATAAACTTCCTCAGACTATCCCTTCGACTACTTCTCTGCTCCCAATCGGAGAGAAATCTTTGCAAAAGCCTGATGATATTATAAAGCCTACTAAATTAGATGAGCAACCCAAGTCCCCAATTGATGCAAGTAAGCAATTACCGAAGGATTATTCTGATGATGAAAGTCAGGATGAGGTAGGATTTGAAAAGCCTGAAACTGCAGCCCTTCCATCCACCATACCTTTGGTTCCTGCAACGACAACCACTAGCACAATTACTTCTGTAAGTGAATCTCGTGAGTCAGTTGATATACAGATTAAAGACGTAGTCAAGCTGCCCACAGATTCTCGCAAGCCTATAGAGAAACCCAAGTCCCCAACTGAATTGGCTAAGACAGTTCCTAAGGAATATTCGGACGAAGAAAGCGATGACGAATTTGGAATTGTTAAACCACAAGATAAACTTCCTCAGATTATCCCTTCGACTACTTCTCTGCTCCCAATCGGAGAGAAATCTTTGCAAAAGCCTGATGACATTATAAAGCCTACTAAATTAGATGAGAAACCCAAGTCCCCAATTGATGCAAGTAAGCAATTACCGAAGGATTATTCTGATGATGAAAGTGAGGATGAGGTAGGATTTGAAAAGCCTGAAACTACAGCCCTTCCATCCACCATACCTTTGGTTCCTGCAACGACAACCAGTAGTACAATTACTTCTGCAAGTGAATCTCGTGAGTCAGATGATATACAGATTAAAGAAGTAGTCAAGCTACCCACAGATCCTCGCAAGCCTATAGAGAAACCCAAGTCCCCAACAGATTCTCGCAAGCCTATAGAGAAACCCAAGTCCCCAACTGAATTGGCTAAGACAGTTCCTATGGAATATTCGGACGAAGAAAGCGATGACGAATTTGGAATTGTTAAACCACAAGATAAACTTCCTCAGACTATCCCTTCGACTACTTCTCTGCTCCCAATCGGAGAGAAATCTTTGCAAAAGCCTGATGATATTATAAAGCCTACTAAATTAGATGAGCAACCCAAGTCCCCAATTGATGCAAGTAAGCAATTACCGAAGGATTATTCTGATGATGAAAGTGAGGATGAGGTAGGATTTGAAAAGCCTGAAACTGCAGCCCTTCCATCCACCATACCTTTGGTTCCTGCAACGACAACCACTAGCACAATTACTTCTGTAAGTGAATCTCGTGAGTCAGTTGATATACAGATAAAAGACGTAGTCAAGCTGCCCACAGATCCTCGCAAGCCTATAGAGAAACCCAAGTCCCCAACTGAATTGGCTAAGACAGTTCCTAAGGAATATTCGGACGAAGAAAGCGATGACGAATTTGGAATTGTTAAACCACAAGATAAACTTCCTCAGATTATCCCTTCGACTACTTCTCTGCTCCCAATCGGAGAGAAATCTTTGCAAAAGCCTGATGACATTATAAAGCCTACTAAATTAGATGAGCAACCCAAGCCCCCAATTGATGCAAGTAAGCAATTACCGAAGGATTATTCTGATGATGAAAGTGAGGATGAGGTAGGATTTGAAAAGCCTGAAACTGCAGCCCTTCCATCCACCATACCTTTGGTTCCTGCAACGACAACCACTAGCACAATTACTTCTGTAAGTGAATCTCGTGAGTCAGTTGATATACAGATAAAAGACGTAGTCAAGCTGCCCACAGATCCTCGCAAGCCTATAGAGAAACCCAAGTCCCCAACTGAATTAGCTAAGACAGTTCCTAAGGAATATTCGGACGAAGAAAGCGATGACGAATTTGGAATTGTTAAACCACAAGATAAACTTCCTCAGACTATCCCTTCGACTACTTCTCTGCTCCCAATCGGAGAGAAATCTTTGCAAAAGCCTGATGATTTTATAAAGCCTACTAAATTAGATGAGCAACCCAAGTCCCCAATTGATGCAAATAAGCAATTAGCGAAGGATTATTCTGATGATGAAAGTGAGGATGAGGTAGGATTTGATAAGCCTGAAACTACAGCCCTTCCATCCACCATATCTTTGGTTCCTGCAACGACAACCACTAGCACGATTACTTCTGTAAGTGAATCTCGTGAGTCAGTTGATATACATATTAAAGACGTAGTCAAGCTACCCACAGATCCTCGCAAGCCTATAGAGAAACCCAAGTCCCCAACAGATCCTCTCAAGCCTATAGAGAAACCCAAGTCCCCAACTGAATCTTCTAAGACAGTTCCTAAGGAATATTCGGACGATGAAAGCGATGACGAATTTGAAATTGTTAAACCACAAGATAAACTTCCTCAGACTATCCCTTCGACTACTTCTCTGCTCCCAATCGGAGAGAAATCTTTGCAAAAGCCTGATGATATTATAAAGCCTACTAAATTAGATGAGCAACCCAAGTCCCCAATTGATGCAAGTAAGCAATTACCGAAGGATTATTCTGATGATGAAAGTGAGGATGAGGTAGGATTTGAAAAGCCTGAAACTGCAGCCCTTCCATCCACCATACCTTTGGTTCCTGCAACGACAACCACTAGCACAATTACTTCTGTAAGTGAATCTCGTGAGTCAGTTGATATACAGATTAAAGACGTAGTCAAGCTGCCCACAGATTCTCGCAAGCCTATAGAGAAACCCAAGTGCCCAACTGAATTGGCTAAGACAGTTCCTAAGGAATATTCGGACGAAGAAAGCGATGACGAATTTGGAATTGTTAAACCACAAGATAAACTTCCTCAGACTATCCCTTCGACTACTTCTCTGCTCCCAATCGGAGAGAAATCTTTGCAAAAGCCTGATGATATTATAAAGCCTACTAAATTAGATGAGCAACCCAAGTCCCCAATTGATGCAAGTAAGCAATTACCGAAGGATTATTCTGATGATGAAAGTGAGGATGAGGTAGGATTTGAAAAGCCTGAAACTGCAGCCCTTCCATCCACCATACCTTTGGTTCCTGCAACGACAACCACTAGCACAATTACTTCTGTAAGTGAATCTCGTGAGTCAGTTGATATACAGATTAAAGACGTAGTCAAGCTGCCCACAGATTCTCGCAAGCCTATAGAGAAACCCAAGTCCCCAACTGAATTGGCTAAGACAGTTCCTAAGGAATATTCGGACGAAGAAAGCGATGACGAATTTGGAATTGTTAAACCACAAGATAAACTTCCTCAGATTATCCCTTCGACTACTTCTCTGCTCCCAATCGGAGAGAAATCTTTGCAAAAGCCTGATGACATTATAAAGCCTACTAAATTAGATGAGAAACCCAAGTCCCCAATTGATGCAAGTAAGCAATTACCAAAGGATTATTCTGATGATGAAAGTGAGGATGAGGTAGGATTTGAAAAGCCTGAAACTACAGCCCTTCCATCCACCATACCTTTGGTTCCTGCAACGACAACCAGTAGTACAATTACTTCTGCAAGTGAATCTCGTGAGTCAGATGATATACAGATTAAAGAAGTAGTCAAGCTACCCACAGATCCTCGCAAGAGTATAGAGAAACCCAAGTCCCCAACAGATCCTCTCAAGCCTTTAGATAAACCCAAGTCCCCAACTGAATTGGCTAAGACAGTTCCTAAGGAATATTCGGACGATGAAAGCGATGACGAATTTGGAATTGTTAAACCACAAGATAAACTTCCTCAGACTATCCCTTCGACTACTTCTCTGCTCCCAATCGGAGAGAAATCTTTGCAAAAGCCTGATGATATTATAAAGCCTACCAAATTAGATGAGCAACCCAAGTCCCCAATTGATGCAAGTAAGCAATTACCGAAGGATTATTCTGATGATGAAAGTGAGGATGAGGTAGGATTTGATAAGCCTGAAACTACAGCCCTTCCATCCACCATATCTTTGGTTCCTGCAACGACAACCACTAGCACGATTACTTCTGTAAGTGAATCTCGTGAGTCAGTTGATATACATATTAAAGACGTAGTCAAGCTACCCACAGATCCTCGCAAGCCTATAGAGAAACCCAAGTCCCCAACTGAATTGGCTAAGACAGTTCCTAAGGAATATTCGGACGAAGAAAGCGATGACGAATTTGGAATTGTTAAACCACAAGATAAACTTCCTCAGATTATCCCTTCGACTACTTCTCTGCTCCCAATCGGAGAGAAATCTTTGCAAAAGCCTGATGACATTATAAAGCCTACTAAATTAGATGAGAAACCCAAGTCCCCAATTGATGCAAGTAAGCAATTACCGAAGGATTATTCTGATGATGAAAGTGAGGATGAGGTAGGATTTGAAAAGCCTGAAATTACAGCCCTTCCATCCACCATACCTTTGGTTCCTGCAACGACAACCAGTAGTACAATTACTTCTGTAAGTGAATCTCGTGAGTCAGTTGATATACAGATTAAAGACGTAGTCAAGCTGCCCACAGATCCTCGCAAGCCTATAGAGAAACCCAAGTCCCCAACTGAATTCGCTAAGACAGTTCCTAAGGAATATTCGGACGCAGAAAGCGATGACGAATTTGGAATTGTTAAACCACAAGATAAACTTCCTCAGACTATCCCTTCGACTACTTCTCTGCTCCCAATCGGAGAGAAATCTTTGCAAAAGCCTGATGATATTATAAAGCCTACTAAATTAGATGAGCAACCCAAGTCCCCAATTGATGCAAGTAAGCAATTACCGAAGGATTATTCTGATGATGAAAGTGAGGATGAGGTAGGATTTGAAAAGCCTGAAACTGCAGCCCTTCCATCCACCATACCTTTGGTTCCTGCAACGACAACCAGTAGTACAATTACTTCTGTAAGTGAATCTCGTGAGTCAGTTGATATACAGATTAAAGACGTAGTCAAGCTGCCCACAGATCCTCGCAAGCCTATAGAGAAACCCAAGTCCCCAACTGAATTGGCTAAGACAGTTCCTAAGGAATATTCGGACGAAGAAAGCGATGACGAATTTGGAATTGTTAAACCACAAGATAAACTTCCTCAGACTATCCCTTCGACTACTTCTCTGCTCCCAATCGGAGAGAAATCTTTGCAAAAGCCTGATGATATTATAAAGCCTACTAAATTAGATGAGCAACCTAAGTCCCCAATTGATGCAAGTAAGCAATTACCGAAGGATTATTCTGATGATGAAAGTGAGGATGAGGTAGGATTTGAAAAGCCTGAAACTACAGCCCTTCCATCCACCATATCTTTGGTTCCTGCAACGACAACCACTAGCACAATTACTTCTGTAAGTGAATCTCGTGAGTCAGTTGATATACAGATTAAACAAGTAGTCAAGCTACCTACAGATCCTCTCAAACCTATAGAGAAGCCCAAGTCCCCAACTGAATTAGGTAAGACAGTTCCTAAGGAATATTCGGACGAAGAAAGCGATGACGAATTTAGAATTGTTAAACCACAAGATAAACTTCCTCAGACTGTCCCTTCGACTATTTCTCTGATACCAATCGGAGAGAAATGTTTGCAAACGCATGATGACATTATAAAGCCTACTAAATTAGATGAGAAACCCAAGTACCCAATTGATGCAAGTAAGCAATTACTTAGGGATTATTCTGATGATGAAAGTGAGGATGAGGTAGGATTTGAAAAACCTGAAAATACAGCCCTTCCATCCACCATATCTTTGGTTCCTGCAACGACAACCACTAGCACGATTACTTCTGTAAGTGAATCTCGTGAGTCAGTTGATATACAGATTAAACAAGTAGTCAAGCTACCTACAGATCCTCTCAAACCTATAGAGAAGCCCAAGTCCCCAACTGAATTAGGTAAGACAGTTCCTAAGGAATATTCGGACGAAGAAAGCGATGACGAATTTGGAATTGTTAAACCACAAGATAAACTTCCTCAGACTGTCCCTTCGACTAATTCTCTGCTCCCAATCGGAGAGAAATCTTTGCAATCGCATGATGACATTATAAAGCCTACTAAATTAGATGAGAAACCCAAGTCCCCAATTGATGCAAGTAAGCAAATATCTAAGGATTATTCTGATGGTGAAAGTGAGGATGAGGTAGGATTTGAAAAGCCTGAAACTACAGCCCTTCCATCCACCATACCTTTGGTTCCTGCAACGACAACCACTAGCACAATTACTTCTGTAAGTGAATCTCGTGAGTCAGTTGATATACAGATTAAAGAAGTAGTCAAGCTACCCACAGATCCTCTCAAACCTATAGAGAAGCCCAAGTCCCCAACTGAATTAGGTAAGACAGTTCCTAAGGAATATTCGGACGAAGAGAGCGATGACGAATTTGGAATTGTTAAACCACAAGATAAACTTCCTCAGACTATTCCTTCGACTAATTCTCTGCTCCCAATCGGAGAGAAATCTTTGCAATCGCATGATGACATTATAAAGCCTACTAAATTAGATGAGAAACCCAAGTCCCCAATTGATGCAAGTAAGCAAATATCTAAGGATTATTCTGATGGTGAAAGTGAGGATGAGGTAGGATTTGAAAAGCCTGAAACTACAGCCCTTCCATCCACCATACCTTTGGTTCCTGCAACGACAACCACTAGCACAATTACTTCTGTAAGTGAATCTCGTGAGTCAGTTGATATACAGATTAAAGAAGTAGTCAAGCTACCCACAGATCCTCTCAAACCTATAGAGAAGCCCAAGTCCCCAACTGAATTAGGTAAGACAGTTCCTAAGGAATATTCGGACGAAGAAAGCGATGACGAATTTGGAATTGTTAAACCACAAGATAAACTTCCTCAGACTATTCCTTCGACTACTTCTCTGCTCCCAATCGGAGAGAAATCTTCGCAAAAGCCTGATGACATTATAAAGCCTACTAAATTAGATGAGAAACCCAAGTCCCCAATTGATGCAAGTAAGCAATTACCGAAGGATTATTCTGATGATGAAAGTGAGGATGAGGTAGGATTTGAAAAACCTGAAACTACAGCCCTTCCATCCACCATATCTTTGGTTCCTGCAACGACAACCTCTGGCACGATTACTTCTGTAAGTAAATCTCGTGAGTCAGTTGATATACAGATTAAAGACATAGTCAAGCTACCCACAGATCCTCTCAAACCTATAGAGAAGCCCAAGTCCCCAACTGAATTAGGTAAGACAGTTCCTAAGGAATATTCGGACGAAGAAAGCGATGACGAATTTAGAATTGTTAAACCACAAGATAAACTTCCTCAGACTGTCCCTTCGACTATTTCTCTGATACCAATCGGAGAGAAATGTTTGCAAACGCATGATGACATTATAAAGCCTACTAAATTAGATGAGAAACCCAAGTACCCAATTGATGCAAGTAAGCAATTACTTAGGGATTATTCTGATGATGAAAGTGAGGATGAGGTAGGATTTGAAAAACCTGAAACTACAGCCCTTCCATCCACCATATCTTTGGTTCCTGCAACGACAATTACTAGCACAATTACTTCTGTAAGTGAATCTCGTGAGTCAGTTGATATACAGATTAAACAAGTAGTCAAGCTACCTACAGATCCTCTCAAACCTATAGAGAAGCCCAAGTCCCCAACTGAATTAGGTAAGACAGTTCCTAAGGAATATTCGGACGAAGAAAGCGATGACGAATTTGGAATTGTTAAACCACAAGATAAACTTCCTCAGACTGTCCCTTCGACTATTTCTCTGATACCAATCGGAGAGAAATGTTTGCAAACGCATGATGACATTATAAAGCCTACTAAATTAGATGAGAAACCCAAGTACCCAATTGATGCAAGTAAGCAATTACTTAGGGATTATTCTGATGATGAAAGTGAGGATGAGGTAGGATTTGAAAAACCTGAAAATACAGCCCTTCCATCCACCATATCTTTGGTTCCTGCAACGACAACCACTAGCACGATTACTTCTGTAAGTGAATCTCGTGAGTCAGTTGATATACAGATTAAACAAGTAGTCAAGCTACCTACAGATCCTCTCAAACCTATAGAGAAGCCCAAGTCCCCAACTGAATTAGGTAAGACAGTTCCTAAGGAATATTCGGACGAAGAAAGCGATGACGAATTTAGAATTGTTAAACCACAAGATAAACTTCCTCAGACTGTCCCTTCGACTACTTCTCTAATACCAATCGGAGAGAAATCTTTGCAAACGCATGATGACATTATAAAGCCTACTAAATTAGATGAGAAACCCAAGTCCCCAATTGATGCAAGTAAGCAATTACCGAAGGATTATTCTGATGATGAAAGTGAGGATGAGGTAGGATTTGAAAAACCTGAAAATACAGCCCTTCCATCCACCATATCTTTGGTTCCTGCAACGACAACCACTAGCACAATTACTTCTGTAAGTGAATCTCGTGAGTCAGTTGATATACAGATTAAAGAAGTAGTCAAGCTACCCACAGATCCTCTCAAACCTATAGAGAAGCCCAAGTCCCCAACTGAATTAGGTAAGACAGTTCCTGAGGAATATTCGGACGAAGAAAGCGATGACGAATTTGGAATTGTTAAACCACAAGATAAACTTCCTCAGACTGTCCCTTCGACTACTTCTCTGATACCAATCGGAGAGAAATCTTTGCAATCGCATGATGACATTATAAAGCCTACTAAATTAGATGAGAAACCCAAGACCCCAATTGATGCAAGTAAGCAAATATCTAAGGATTATTCTGATGGTGAAAGTGAGGATGAGGTAGGATTTGAAAAGCCTGAAACTACAGCCCTTCCATCCACCATACCTTTGGTTCCTGCAACGACAACCACTAGCACAATTACTTCTGTAAGTGAATCTCGTGAGTCAGTTGATATACAGATTAAAGAAGTAGTCAAGCTACCCACAGATCCTCTCAAACCTATAGAGAAGCCCAAGTCCCCAACTGAATTAGGTAAGACAGTTCCTAAGGAATATTCGGACGAAGAAAGCGATGACGAATTTGGAATTGTTAAACCACAAGATAAACTTCCTCAGACTATTCCTTCGACTAATTCTCTGCTCCCAATCGGAGAGAAATCTTTGCAATCGCATGATGACATTATAAAGCCTACTAAATTAGATGAGAAACCCAAGTCCCCAATTGATGCAAGTAAGCAAATATCTAAGGATTATTCTGATGGTGAAAGTGAGGATGAGGTAGGATTTGAAAAGCCTGAAACTACAGCCCTTCCATCCACCATACCTTTGGTTCCTGCAACGACAACCACTAGCACAATTACTTCTGTAAGTGAATCTCGTGAGTCAGTTGATATACAGATTAAAGAAGTAGTCAAGCTACCCACAGATCCTCTCAAACCTATAGAGAAGCCCAAGTCCCCAACTGAATTAGGTAAGACAGTTCCTAAGGAATATTCGGACGAAGAAAGCGATGACGAATTTGGAATTGTTAAACCACAAGATAAACTTCCTCAGACTATTCCTTCGACTACTTCTCTGCTCCCAATCGGAGAGAAATCTTCGCAAAAGCCTGATGACATTATAAAGCCTACTAAATTAGATGAGAAACCCAAGTCCCCAATTGATGCAAGTAAGCAATTACCGAAGGATTATTCTGATGATGAAAGTGAGGATGAGGTAGGATTTGAAAAACCTGAAACTACAGCCCTTCCATCCACCATATCTTTGGTTCCTGCAACGACAACCTCTGGCACGATTACTTCTGTAAGTAAATCTCGTGAGTCAGTTGATATACAGATTAAAGACATAGTCAAGCTACCCACAGATCCTCGCAAGCCTATAGAGAAACCCAAGTCCCCCACAGATCCTCTAAAGCCTATAGGGAAACCCAAGTCCCCAACTGAATTGGGTAAGACAGTTCCTAAGGAATATTCGGACGAAGAAGGCAATGACGAATTTGAAATTGTTAAACCACAAGATGAACTTCCTCAGACTATTCCTTCGACTACTTCTCTGCTCCCAATCGGAGAGAAATCTTTGCAAAAGCCTGATGACATTATAAAGCCTACTAAATTAGATGAGAAACCCAAGTCCCCAATTGATGCAAGTAAGCAATTACCGAAGGATTATTCTGATGATGAAAGTGAGGATGAAGTAGGATTTGAAAAACCTGACACTACAGCCCTTCCATCCACCATATTTTTGGTTCCTGCAACGACAACCTCTGGCACGATTACTTCTGTAAGTGAATCTTGTGAGTCACTTGATATACAGATTAAAGACATAGTCAAGCTACCCACAGATCCTCGCAAGCCTATAGAGAAACCCAAGTCCCCCACAGATCCTCTCAAGCCTATAGGGAAACCCAAGTCCCCAACTGAATTGGCTAAGACAGTTCCTAAGGAATATTCGGATGAAAAAGGCAATGACGAATTTGGAATTGTTAAACCACAAGATAAACTTCCTCAGACTATTCCTTCGACTACTTCTCTGCTCCCAATCGGAGAGAAATCTTCGCAAAAGCCTGATGACATTATAAAGCCTACTAAATTAGATGAGAAACCCAAGTCCCCAATTGATGCAAGTAAGCAATTACCGAAGGATTATTCTGATGATGAAAGTGAGGATGAGGTAGGATTTGAAAAGCCTGAAACTACAGCCCTTCCATCCACCATACCTTTGGTTCCTGCAACGACAACCACTAGCACAATTACTTCTGTAAGTGAATCTCGTGAGTCAGTTGATATACAGATTAAAGAAGTAGTCAAGCTACCCACAGATCCTCTCAAACCTATAGAGAAGCCCAAGTCCCCAACTGAATTAGGTAAGACAGTTCCTAAGGAATATTCGGACGAAGAAAGCGATGACGAATTTGGAATTGTTAAACCACAAGATAAACTTCCTCAGACTGTCCCTTCGACTACTTCTCTGATACCAATCGGAGAGAAATCTTTGCAAACGCATGATGACATTATAAAGCCTACTAAATTAGATGAAAAACCCAAGTCCCCAATTGATGCAAGTAAGCAATTACCGAAGGATTATTCTGATGATGAAAGTGAGGATGAAGTAGGATTTGAAAAACCTGACACTACAGCCCTTCCATCCACCATATTTTTGGTTCCTGCAACGACAACCTCTGGCACGATTACTTCTGTAAGTGAATCTTGTGAGTCACTTGATATACAGATTAAAGACATAGTCAAGCTACCCACAGATCCTCGCAAGCCTATAGAGAAACCCAAGTCCCCCACAGATCCTCTCAAGCCTATAGGGAAACCCAAGTCCCCAACTGAATTGGCTAAGACAGTTCCTAAGGAATATTCGGATGAAAAAGGCAATGACGAATTTGGAATTGTTAAACCACAAGATAAATTTCCTCAGACTATTCCTTCGACTACTTCTCTGCTCCCAATCGGAGAGAAATCTTCGCAAAAGCCTGATGACATTATAAAGCCTACTAAATTAGATGAGAAACCCAAGTCCCCAATTGATGCAAGTAAGCAATTACCGAAGGATTATTCTGATGATGAAAGTGAGGATGAGGTAGGATTTGAAAAGCCTGAAACTACAGCCCTTCCATCCACCGTACCTTTGGTTCCTGCAACGACAACCACTAGCACAATTACTTCTGTAAGTGAATCTCGTGAGTCAGTTGATATACAGATTAAAGAAGTAGTCAAGCTACCCACAGATCCTCTCAAACCTATAGAGAAGCCCAAGTCCCCAACTGAATTAGGTAAGACAGTTCCTAAGGAATATTCGGACGAAGAAAGCGATGACGAATTTGGAATTGTTAAACCACAAGATAAACTTCCTCAGACTGTCCCTTCGACTACTTCTCTGATACCAATCGGAGAGAAATCTTTGCAAACGCATGATGACATTATAAAGCCTACTAAATTAGATGAAAAACCCAAGTCCCCAATTGATGCAAGTAAGCAAATATCTAAGGATTATTCTGATGGTGAAAGTGAGGATGAGGTAGGATTTGAAAAGCCTGAAACTACAGCCCTTCCATCCACCGTACCTTTGGTTCCTGCAACGACAACCACTAGCACAATTACTTCTGTAAGTGAATCTCGTGAGTCAGTTGATATACAGATTAAAGAAGTAGTCAAGCTACCCACAGATTCTCTCAAACCTATAGAGAAGCCCAAGTCCCCAACTGAATTAGGTAAGACAGTTCCTAAGGAATATTCGGACGAAGAAAGCGATGACGAATTTGGAATTGTTAAACCACAAGATAAACTTCCTCAGACTGTCCCTTCGACTACTTCTCTGATACCAATCGGAGAGAAATCTTTGCAAACGCATGATGACATTATAAAGCCTACTAAATTAGATGAGAAACCCAAGTCCCCAATTGATGCAAGTAAGCAAATATCTAAGGATTATTCTGATGGAGAAAGTGAGGATGAGGTAGGATTTGAAAAGCCTAAAACTACAGCCCTTCCATCCACCATACCTTTGCTTCCTGCAACGACAACCACTAGCACAATTACTTCTGTAAGTGAATCTCGTGAGTCAGTTGATATACAGATTAAAGAAGTAGTCAAGCTACCCACAGATCCTCTCAAACCTATAGAGAAGCCCAAGTCCCCAACTGAATTAGGTAAGACAGTTCCTAAGAAATATTCGGACGAAGAAAGCGATGACGAATTTGGAATTGTTAAACCACAAGATAAACTTCCTCAGACTGTCCCTTCGACTACTTCTCTGATACCAATCGGAGAGAAATCTTTGAAAACGCATGATGACATTATAAAGCCTACTAAATTAGATGAGAAACCCAAGTCCCCAATTGATGCAAGTAAGCAAATATCTAAGGATTATTCTGATGGTGAAAGTGAGGATGAGGTAGGATTTGAAAAGCCTGAAACTACAGCCCTTCCATCCACCATACCTTTGCTTCCTGCAACGACAACCACTAGCACAATTACTTCTGTAAGTGAATCTCGTGAGTCAGTTGATATACAGATTAAGGAAGTAGTCAAGCTACCCACAGATCCTCTCAAACCTATAGAGAAGCCCAAGTCCCCAACTGAATTAGGTAAGACAGTTCCTAAGGAATATTCGGACGAAGAAAGCGATGACGAATTTGGAATTGTTAAACCACAAGATAAACTTCCTCAGACTGTCCCTTCGACTACTTCTCTGATACCAATCGGAGAGAAATATTTGCAAACGCATGATGACATTATAAAGCCTACTAAATTAGATGAGAAACCCAAGTCCCCAATTGATGCAAGTAAGCAAATATCTAAGGATTATTCTGATGAAGAAAGTGAGGATGAAGTAGGATTTGAAAAGCCTGAAACTACAGCCCTTCCATCCACCATACCTTTGGTTCTTGCAACGACAACCACTAGCACAATTACTTCTGTAAGTGAATCTCGTGAGTCAGTTGATATACAGATTAAAGAAGTAGTCAAGCTACCCACAGATCCTCTCAAACCTATAGAGAAGCCCAAGTCCCCAACTGAATTAGGTAAGCCAGTTCCTAAGGAATATTCGGACGAAGAAAGCGATGACGAAATTGGAATTGTTAAACCACAAGATAAACTTCCTCAGACTGTCCCTTCGACTACTTCTCTGATACCTATCGGAGAGAAATCTTTGAAAACGCATGATGACATTATAAAGCCTACTAAATTAGATGAGAAACCCAAGTCCCCAATTGATGCAAGTAAGCAAATATCTAAGGATTATTCTGATGGTGAAAGTGAGGATGAGGTAGGATTTGAAAAGCCTGAAACTACAGCCCTTCCATCCACCATACCTTTGGTTCCTGCAACGACAACCACTAGCACAATTACTTCTGTAAGTGAATCTCGTGAGTCAGTTGATATACAGATTAAAGAAGTAGTCAAGCTACCCACAGATCCTCTCAAACCTATAGAGAAACCCAAGTCCCCAACTGAATTAGGTAAGACAGTTCCTAAGAAATATTCGGACGAAGAAAGCGATGACGAATTTGGAATTGTTAAACCACAAGATAAACTTCCTCAGACTGTCCCTTCGACTACTTCTCTGATACCAATCGGAGAGAAATCTTTGCAAACGCATGATGACATTATAAAGCCTACTAAATTAGATGAGAAACCCAAGTCCCCAATTGATGCCAGTAAGCAAATATCTAAGGATTATTCTGATGAAGAAAGTGAGGATGAAGTAGGATTTGAAAAGCCTGAAACTACTGCCCTTCCATCCACCATACCTTTTGGTTCCTGCAACGACAACCACTAGCACAATTACTTCTGTAAGTGAATCTCGTGAGTCAGTTGATATACAGATTAAAGAAGTAGTCAAGCTACCCACAGATCCTCTCAAACCTATAGAGAAGCCCAAGTCCCCAACTGAATTAGGTAAGCCAGTTCCTAAGGAATATTCGGACGAAGAAAGCGATGACGAATTTGGAATTGTTAAACCACAAGATAAACTTCCTCAGACTGTCCCTTCGACTACTTCTCTGATACCAATCGGAGAGAAATCTTTGAAAACGCATGATGACATTATAAAGCCTACTAAATTAGATGAGAAACCCAAGTCCCCAATTGATGCAAGTAAGCAAATATCTAAGGATTATTCTGATGGTGACAGTGAGGATGAGGTAGGATTTGAAAAGCCTGAAACTACAGCTCTTCCATCCACCATACCTTTGGTTCCTGCAACGACAACCACTAGCACAATTACTTCTATAAGTGAATCTCGTGAGTCAGTTGATATACAGATTAAAGAAGTAGTCAAGCTACCCACAGATCCTCTCAAACCTATAGAGAAGCCCAAGTCCCCAACAGATCCTCTCAAGCCTATAGAGAAACCCAAGTCCCCAACAGAATTGGCAAAAACAATTCCTAAGGAATCTTCGGACGAAGACATCGATGACGAATTTGGAATTGTTAAGCCACAAGATAAACATCCTCAGACTGGCCCTTCGACTACTTCTCTGCTCCCAATCGGAGAGAAATCTTTGCAAACGCATGATGACATTATAAAGTCTACTAAATTAGATGAGAAACCCAAGTCCCCAATTGATGCAAGCAAGCTTGAAACTACAGCCCTTCCTTCCACCAGACCTTTGGTTCCTGCAACGATAACCACTAGCACGATTACTTCTTTAAGTGAATCTGGTGAGTCAGTTGATATACAGATCAAAGATGTAGTCAAGCTACCCACAGAACCTCTCAAGCCTATAGAGAAACCCAAGTCCCCAACTGAATTAGCTAAGACAGTTCCTATAGAATATTCGGACGAAGAAATCGATAACGAATTTGGAATTTTTAAACCACAAGATAAACTTCCTCCGACTGTCCCTTCGACTACGTCTCTGCTCCCAATCGTCGAGAAATCTTTGCAAACGCATGATGACATTATAAAGCCGACTAATTTAGATGAGAGACCCAAGTCCCCTATTGATGCAAGTAAGCAATTACCTAAGGATTATTCTGATGATGAAAGTGAGAATGAGGTAGGATTTGAAAAGCCCGAAACTGCTTCGATCATTCCTCTGGTTCCTGCAACTTGCAGGATTACTTCTGTAAGTGAATCTCGTGAGTCAGTTGCTATAGAAATTAAAGACGTAGTCAAGCTACCCACAGAGAAACCCAAGTCCCCAACCGAATTAGCTAAGGCAGTAACAGATAAGTCTTTGCAGAAGATTAACGATGAAAAGAGTGCTATAGATATATGCTTTAATCAAACTCAAAATTTGCCAGCTTCTCATGTTTTATTCAGTAACGAGGTTGTTGCTTCTGACAAATTTTCATTGGTGGAGAATATAAAATCCGATGCCTATGATGATCTTGAAGATACCAGATCTGTACAACAGATTGTTGAAGAAACTTTAAGAGCAGGTGATGCAGAGGTGCAAAAGATTGTAAATGAGACACTGAGAAGTGTACAATTGGAGAAGGATTTAGATGATAAAGCTCACATCTTTACTGAGAAAGCTAAAAGTGAACGTACAGTAGAAGAAATTGTTGAGGAAACATTAAAAAGTGCTAATATAGATGCTAGTGATATAAAACCGTTAGTAAATCAGCCGAAAGACTATCCGCAGACTGAAACGAAGGAATATATCGATTCCAAAGAAGTTCGCCCAATAGCATACTTTGTCAAATTAGATGATGAAAAGAAAGCTGTAATTCCCGCTCAAAAGAAAGTCCCCAAATCAATAGTTAGCAAACCCAACACAGCTAAAAAAGTCGAATCCAAAACCTCAAGTACAGTAACAAGAAAACAACCGGATAAAAGTAAATTAGAAAATAAAGAAAAACTAAAGCCTATACAAAAGAAAGCATTGAACACTCAGTCAAAGCCACCAAAGATTTCAACCAAACAAGCATCCTCAAGCAAACCGCCATCAACAACTGACCAACAAAAATTAACCAGAAAGAACGAATCGAGGAGATCTGTGACAAGTTCCACATCGACAACAACAAGCTCGGCTTCGGCAACAAGTCGTGTAATTAGTGAAATTCACTTTGAAAGATCTGCAAGTCCAGCATCGAGTTCGATTTTCTACGAAAGCCATCCTCAAGGCGAGAACAGTCGCTCGACAACGCCGAGACCCAGGGTAAAAACCGATGTTACGATAATACCATATAATACATCAGTTCGCTCGTTGAGTCCCTCAATAAAGACCGCAAAAGCGGCTAATACAACGAAGACATCTTCAACGAAACAAGATGCAAACAAACAAACAAAGACAATTAGTGTAAAACAGAAGAGGTCTATTACATTGAAGAGCAGCTCTAGTCACACCGAACAAGAAGCTGTCGGATTGAATCGAATGAAGACTCCAACTCCTTCAGCCTCACACAGGTATATGCAGCCAACGTTAGCTCACAGTATGCGTTATGGCCGCAATGCCGATAGTGAAAGTCGTAGTATGACTCCAGCACCACCAAAATCGCCAGCACCACCCAAATCACCAGCTCCGCCACAAACGAATCGCAAAAGTATATACAACACGAAAAATACGACAAGTGCCTTGACAAAAAACCCTTTAATAGATCAAAAACAAAAGAAAATAACTAGCAGTGAAAAGTCCTTAGCTCAGACCAAGAAAGATTCCCATAGTGAGAGTAAAGAGTCAGTAAAAAGTACAGACCGCCTTTTCAAAAGACAAATATCCAAAGAGAATAAAGAAGCAAAAGTGATAGGCTCTAAGAGCCAACAACTAATTAAAAGCATGAAGACACAATCAGCTAATGCAACTAAATCCATTGCCTACAGAACTTCCATAGAAACTGACAACAAGATAAAAGCAACAACTGCAACGGTGCAACGCACTAAAGTTCCAATTAGCTTGTCTTCCGCAACCAGAACTTCAACTAAGCTAAGCAACAACAAAAGTGATGAAACCGTTTCAAAACCTCAGGTAGACAATAAAAAATTCGTTAGGAGAACTGTAACTAAGCCGAGCGAGGGAAGTAGCAGAATAACAACCGCTAAACCGCGAAGTTCCATTGAGCCGAAACTACAAAAACAGATGAAGGACACGATGAATGAATCGAGCACCCCAGCCAGTGGGAGTACCAGCGCCAGTGGATCTTCGAGTAGCACCCGACGTAGTGTACGCTCAGCCGTGATGGTCAGCCGTAAGACCGACAAAGAGAAGACCAATATGAAACTATCGGAGAAAAAGGGTTCGACCTCGACATCGACGTCTACGGTACGTGTACACAGGGAGCCAACAGCCACAACCGGCGCGGTTAGCACCGTGCTTGTTGATGACGACTCCGAGGTGATAAACATACGTTCCATTAAATCAAGTGATAGTACAAAAAGCTCTACCTCATCATCCTCCGGTAGCGGCAGCAACAGTCGCAAGGTGCTAACCAGCGAGGTTTTCACTAAGACATTCGGCCCCGACAAGCCCCTAGAAGTGGTCTACCGCCAGCCCGATTTTGATGTAGAACACCACACAATGGCATTGGGGGGAATGCGACCGCAATCAACAAACGATCAACAGAGATGTATAAATGAGTTTGATGTCAGCTTTATCGATACCACCGATTCCAGTCTCTCCGACTCTGTTGCACTGCCCATGTTTAGCACTGGGGATCCCGAGCGTCTACTGGCCGCTAGTCCTGGTTCCCCCAAACCAACCCGTAGTCCTTTAGCTCTCATTGAGGAGACCTTGCGGCGCCACCATCAGCACCATCAATACCAGCCGCACCCTGGTGTTCCAACGGGAAGTGTAACAGACTCTTCGGCACAGTTGCATGTCGAGATGGTCAGTGAGAGTCGCCAAAAGACAGAGCTGGAGACAAGCAGCATTAGCAGCACATCAAAAGGTAAATAAGATAAGCATCTTTAGGCTTAGAGCACAATCACCCATATGTACGTACTCTTATATAAAGTATAGCTTAGAGCGATACCCATCATGCTTAGGGAACTATGCAACTTTTCTAATTGAACTAAATTTGCAACTGCTTTTATTCAATTTAATTTTAACTTGTTTTCCACAAATAGCTGACGCAAATAACTAAAATCAATTTTTAAAAACCACAATTAACAATAATAAAACAATACACAATATAAACAAGCAATAAAAACTTACCAAAATGTCCAAGAAACTCCCAACAATATCCGTAACGGACGAGCAGCATTCTGATTCATCGTCATCGTCCCATGAAACCGATAGCAATGACATGGACTATGGTCGCAATGGAGCAGGCGGAGTAACAGATGTGGAAGACTTCGATAGCCAGATCGAGGTTCTGAAGCCAAGCTCGCGCCG
The DNA here is from genome assembly GCA_018901825.1 of Drosophila funebris. NCBI lineage: Eukaryota > Metazoa > Arthropoda > Insecta > Diptera > Drosophilidae > Drosophila > Drosophila funebris. The sequence continues at coordinate 6,985,228 of JAEIFK010000688.1, forward strand.
TAATTCCGGCAATGTACCCTCGAAGAAAGAGAAATCGAAGCCCAGTGAAAACGATGTCACTGATGTGGAGGACTATGATACTGAGTCCGAAGATGAATCAAAAAGCATAGCTTATCCTGAATTAAGGTTGTCTCTGCGTGAATTTCTGCAACAAGGATTGCAAAATCAGGAAGCTGTCGACAATGATACTAAAGAGAGCTGTGTGATTAAAGCGGGTGACTTTCTACAAGCACAAAACTTGAATGGCCTGGCTGACTACTTAACCGACTGCGAGGATTATGACACAGACTCCGAGGTGGGCTACGGCTGTGAGAAGTCCGTATGCGTTGACTTAGACAATGCCATGGGTGATCAGGGGCGTGTCAACATAGCCGACGGTGAGAAGCATGAAGATGACTCTGATCACTACGAGGATGTCTCCGCCATTAGCGATATTAGCGATCTCGCTTCGGCCATGTCGGACTGCACCGGCATTGGAGGACATGTGCGGGGGATGTCGGAGGATGAAGTGCTTATGGTTTCTGGAAGTGGTAGTGAGGAGGTATGTCAAATAGCCTGCTCGGACACCGACTCGGAATCTGGAGGAGCTGCCGCCAAGAGTGCCAGCATTAGTGAAGCCAGCTTGCCTCCCATAGATGTTGCCTTTGTCAGCGCCAGTGGAGAACCTCGCAGGAACTCCAAGTCAATGCTGCTCAATGCTGAGAAAAGATATTTCCTACATGTGGCTTCCAAACATGAAGAAGTACTCACTGATGTCGAGGGCATCGACGACTCCGCAGCAGAGGACAGTTTCGACAACGAAGACGACGATGAACAACCAATTCCACGTGCCATTATCCTAGCTCCTGGCGATGATGGAACCTGCCTAACCGATGTCGAGGACATGTACTGTGACGATCTTTCATTGGAAAGTGCCGTACCCCAAGCAATTGCGGTAGCACTCGAGGTTCTACCTATGCCACATCGTGAGTTCGTTGAGCTGAGGGAGGATAAGTATGGAGATACCATTACAAATGTGATGCCCATGAACATCAGCTATGAATTTGGAATATATAATCACTTGAAGGATATTACTAACACCGATTCAGAAGATTACTCCTGTGCCGAAGACTGGAGTGCAAATCTATCCCTCGCCGAGGAATTGGCCGTGGGAACTGCAGGCCTTATAGAGAATGAAGTCATTGTCTCCAACGAACTGTTGAAACAACAACAGAGCAAGCGTCTCGAGGTGCAGTCGAATGCTGAATCCGTCACAGATGTTGAGGAAATCTTTGTGGCTGGCACCAATCGTCGCAAGAAGTTGAAGACACGCGCCCCAAGCAAGGGTAAGAATAAGCTCTTGGAAGTTGTGAAAGGCAAGGAGGAGGGCATTACCGATGTGGAAGATATGGATTTAAGTGAATGTGATCTACCACCTGGAGTGAAGCGAGTCGAACAGCTAAAACTACAAGCCAAGGGTCGAAATGCGGATAAACTTACTGATGCAGAAGAGATTTCCACAGACGAAATATCCGATGCTTCAGAGGCTTCATTACCACGAAATGAAGTGTCCAAACCGAAGTGCAATACATCGAAGTTGCACCCAAAACACATGCGGTTGCTCAAGGACGATGCCATCAGTCAGCAGAACACGGACATTGAGGACGTTCAGCTACCATCCGATGCTGAGGATTTGCTTGAGCCACCGGCTATTGAGGTGGCTAACAGCGACAGTAAAGAGCTTAATGAAATGCTAAATGAGAGTTACACTGTCGTACATGAGAAAAGCGGCAGAAGCTTCAATATCGAGGCCGAGAAGATGCAATTAAAGGGTGCGATACGAGATGCTCTTACCGATGTTGAATACCTTGAGTCCGATGAATCAGCCGCTAGAGGAAGCAACTAGCCTCCGATACCGATTCAAATCACTTGCCAATACACACATAATCAAACGAAATCTTAATAATAGTTCCATAATTCCATAAATACATACTATTGTGTGAAAAAATCTATAACTAAACAAATCTTAAATACATACACTCAAGCATATTGTAAGTAAACCCAACAATTAACATAATAATAAATATTCGTTTCAAATTTTTGCCACACACATCAAAGCAACAAAAAGCCTGAATCTAATCAAATTGCTAATGACTGCCTTAGCTCTGTGCCCCGTATATATATAATACTAACAAACTATTTTTAAAAATCACCTAAGCGTCGTTCAACTAACATAAATATAGTATATTAATAATTACGTGTAGAGCTAACAAAAGAGTTCTTTGGAATCTGTTTATGTTTCACCCTTATTTTGAGTCCGTCTAAATGGTTCGTTATGTTTTGATTTGTAGATTATAATTAATGTATTTGCTTCTAGGTTAATTTTATGTTCTCTTCCAATATTCTGATATCTTTACTAATGGTGGGATTGTTCATATTACAGAAGGCCTTACGAAAACTACAATTGGACCTTCCTCCATTCAGCATACAGTCCAGATTTCTCAACAAATTGGTAAGTTCATTCTTGATTATTAAATAGAAGAATTTATAAAGCTTTTCATAATTTGGCGCTTCATAAGTATTTTGCAATTGAATGTATACTTATGCGTGATTATTTTGTTTATTGTTTAACAAATGCAATTAAAGCTCATTGAGACAAAGAAGTTAATAACTTATGCAATAGCAATTTGAATAAAAGCAATAGAAATCGCTGCTAAAAGATCTCGCCTCACATTACCAAAAGATCACCCACCGCATTACAAATCATCAATCTTCTATCCACATTTCACACTCAAAATGTTGCACATACTTGTAATTTAATCAAAAATGTATTTCTAAAAACGCTTCTCATGCCGTTCATCATTTCCAAAGCTTGCAATCTATTCTAATTTTCTATCTTCAAATGAACAAAACAAATGTGCAATTATTTTACAGGTGATGATGTTAAAGTTGGTGATGTTGGTGATGATGGCGATGATCTTGTGGCACGCATTCGCGAGGAAGCCAAAATTCTAGTCGATAACGTGCTCGAAGAGAGTGTAGAATTCATTGAAAGCCATGGGGAGCAGACCAATGGTCATGATTCTATAAAGCACGAATATAATTCTGAGAGTGATAACTATGCCATAACATGCGATGATATTGGCGGCGTTGATGTCATCAAATCGCCAACCATTGAGTCCATGTCCGGCAAATCATTCGATGATAATATGAGTTTTACCGATGAGCACATACATTTACCCTTGCATGCCCAAAACATAACAGCTACAACAACAACAACAACAGTTACCACACAGATCCAACAACAACAACAGCAACAACAACAGCAACAGCAGCAACAATCTCTGATCAATGCTGAACCGTCAACAGTCACATCAAAAGGTAAAATATAATGCCAAGCAAATGTGTATTAGCTCTCTACGATACGAGACTAGAAGTTAGGAATATCTATATAGTCTAGGACCCTAGTCAAATATAGTATAATTTGCATTGTGTTGTTTAGTCCGCTAGATACTATAACCATTCTCCTATATTCTTTGCTTGCTTTGCCACCTGTTGATCAATCAATCATGTATGTATAACTATATATATAATGTAGTACCTAGTGAAGAGGCCGATGATAAATTGGAGGTGCGTACTAGACGCATCGAGCATAAAATCGATAAACTATCCTCGGATGAGCAAGTAGATGATGTCAGTGCCCGGTTCGATGAGGCATTCGATACTGTGGTACAAGAGGACGAGATAAGTGCCCTGCAGGGCGAATATTCAAAGCTCAGTTGGGATGACAGTGTATCACCCACGACAAACACAATGGCCGATATGGCACAAAATCAATTAACGCCCGATAATGATATACAAGAGTTGACGACAGGTATCATATATAGCATACGTAACCACCTAAACTATATGATTTTATAAGTACTCGTATCCATATATTGCTTTGTATAGTACTATTACATCTATTGGTAATCTAATTTGTGTAGATCGTAAATATCAAATTCTATATTAAACATATATGTATTTATAATGTACAGCATTCGATTTTACGTTCACGTTTTCCAAATGCTGGCAATTTAATTGAAATGAAATGGCGGCCAATGTGATAAAACGAAAATACTTTTTGTTCAAGTTGAGCTCTAATTGCATTAAATTTTAATTTATTTAAATTTGTTGAATACTCGTATGCATGTCAACCTCATATGTATCGATCAATCAATCAATCATGTTCATATCCACATCTACTTACTTACTACTCTGCTCTAACTCTAAGAATCTATCGTACTATTTTATTAAACCACCAACTAACAATCCACATCCACATACTTACTCGTATGCATTTTATCCTCATGTTCTGTTCTACCTTCTCCTCTGGCTCTATACTTGTATACTTGTGTTTTCTCTTCCTCATCTTCTGTTTTCGATTTTCGCAACACTGTTAAAATTGCTTTTATTTTCACACCTATTGTTTTGTAGAAACAGGCGGCGATATACAACCAATCTCAACAGATACCACTCCCATACCACCATCGTCAACTGCAGCTGAAACGTTGGTCGAAACCAATACAATCACGACCACCAGCCACGACACGCCCACACCAAAACCTCGCGTACTCAAAGCAAGCTCCCCCGTCTCCGTCTCCGTTTCCGAAGGCACAGATAGCACTACCATTCCAACTCAAGTGCAACAACCCGACTTACCGATCGATATAAGCATTGATGCAGCCGCACCAGTTCCAAAACCACGTGCTCCCATAAAGCACACAGATCAGTTTGAGAACCTAGCTGCCCTGGGAGAACAATCCGATAGCATTAGTCTACGTAGCTTAGATTTCACAGAGGAACTTTCCAAAACAGACGAACCTTCAACGGAGCTATCAATCCGATCCCAGCACCGTGATGTTGTCACAACCACAGCCACCACAACTGCCTCAGAGGATCACACAGAAAGTTTCGAACCAACCAGTGAAATATCAGTGGACGAAGCAGACACTGAGAAATCGGAGGGGATTGAGAAAACAACTAGTTTTTATATAGGCGAATCGAGTCGCAATGTGATTACCAAGACTACAACAAAGTCACCAAGTCTGTCGCCACAAGATGAAGAGGCTAAGATTATTGAAGCCAAGGATATTTGCCTGATGAAGGAAGTCTCCGTAGACTCTGATGAAGCTAATGATGCATTCAAAGAGTATGTAACGATGAAACCCGATGATTCTCATGCTCTCGATAGCAAAATTGTCCGACAGGGCTCGGAAACTCGAAATGATATTTTGGAATTTGAAAATGCTGACAAGGAAAAGTCCACCGATGCTAAGCTTTCGAAAGTAACCACCGAGGAGAGCCTAACCACATCAACAGGCTCAAGTGGTCGGGCTGTCATTGAGGTGGCACCTTCAAGCAGTGAAGATCCCGATGAATCAAGCAAAGAAATTCCTGAAATAGTCAACACAATTGTCGAAAAACATGAAAAGTTTGAGCTACCATTGGAGAAAAGTGAGTGGGAAATATCTGAAAAGGAAATTCCCACAGCCAGTAAACCAAAAGTAGTACATTCACCACAACAACTACAAGGATCTACCGCAAAAAGCGTCATTGACGAGGTGATTGTATGTCAAGCCATTACTGAAGTCCAGGGAACTACGGAAATAGTTAAGAAAGAATTTAAGATTGGCACAGAGTCTCACGGTTTTACAGTTGAAACTGAGAATGAGGATTTATCATCGTTTATAGGCATTCCCGAACTTCAGGCCTCAACAATTGATGGCACACAGCCACCAGATGGACTCTTCGATACCACAATCAAGGAGACATTGAATAAACAAGCTGCTATGGCTCATTATGGCAAGGATGTGTTTGGCCAAGTGGAGCGACGTGATGATCACGGATCTCTAGGATTTGTCTCCACAGGTACGGCTGAAGACTTTAGCTCAATGGAGGAGCACTTGGCAAAGGAAGAACAGGGTTCACTTGGCTTTATATCCACAGAAACGGCTGAAGATTTCAGCTCTATGGAGGATTACTATACAGAGAGACTAGCATCTGCCTCTGTGGTTGCTGAAGAAAGCTCTGCAGATAAATCTATGGCCAGTGCATTTGAAGAGGTGATCTCGGATCAAAGTATTAAGCCAATTGACTTGGTAGTACATCGAATTAAAGCTGATTCGTCACCAGACTCTACCAATCGTTGGTCCATTCCCGACGTTGACAATTCCAGCTCAAGCGATAGCTACCACAAGAGTTTCGATAAGACACACAGTCGTCCCCTTTCCTCCGATGTTGAACATTTACTCACTGGAACCGGAACATCAAGCGAATACCAAACAGCAAGAGATTTTACACCTTCCACCTGTCGAGATGGTACCGAATATGTTAGTGCAGTAAGTACTTTGGGAAGCAGCAGTGGCAAATCGATCAGTTCGCATGAGAGCATGCGCAGCCTGGACTCTCAGTCGGAGACCTCGGCCAATCTGGCAAGTATTGATGTATCTGAATTGTCGGAAACTTTGGTCGCGTCATCAACTGAAGCAGATGCCTTGGAGGCTGAGGAAATGGCGCGTCTTCATGATTTGCGTGCGGATACTGACGATAGTGATGAGAGCCTTGACATGATAGCTTCATCTTATCCAAGTGCTGAGCAGCAAAGCTTGATGAAGCGATCTCAGGAAATGATCTTCAAACCCAAAACAGAGACCGAAGTTATACCTCAACCACACACAAGTGAATCAGTTCAGATAGAAGAGTATCCCAAGCCGAAAGAAGCTGAGCGTACTTGGGGATTAGCCTATCCTATCGAAGAGAAGGAGAGCAGCGTTGATAGTCCAAGAGATAGCGATAGGGGCGAAGACATTCTACTTTATCACAGTGATCCCAGGCGTTCAATTGATGAATCGAAACTAGCATCAAGCCTAGATGAAGGAAGCATTCTCTCCGTCAGCATGTCGAGTACGTCAAATATCGACACCGTTGTTGAGAACTTTGAGGACATTATCGGTTCAGCTGGATCGTCATCATTGACGGGCATTGAAGGGTTCCAGTACACTCACGATGAGATGGTGCCATCGGCTTCATTACCCGAGGACACAACTTTCGTATTGGAGATGGAAAGCAAAGAGCATTCTCCGCAAGATTCAAATGCCAGCACTCCACCTGGAGGTGAATCAAAGCGTCGAGGACACAAGAGAAATGAAAGTACCACAATTTCTGGAGATGCTTTGAAAAACTTAGATAAGGAAGCACCATCGCCTGGCGAAGGCAAGGAATCAGAAAGCGAGTCTGATACAGATCCCTATGAATCGGAATATGCTCGCCAATTCCGTTCTCCAAAAGAACGCAAGAACAAGAAAAAGAAGCAAGCCGCGGCTGAAATGGATCACAGTGCCGAACTAGAGAAACGTCCATTTACGCCATCTCAATTGGTTGCCGAAGTAATTGTTGAGGACGCGACAGAAGAAGAACTTGAAGCTGAAGCAGCCATGATTGAGGAACGCAGACCATCGCAGAACATGCAAGACTATTCTAAAATTCCCGACATTATGGTAACCGAGGATATCAAGTCCCCCATTGAAGAGGAAACTGATGAATATCCCGAAAAGAGCTTATACAAAGTGCGCACTGAAGAAGAACTTCATAAGGCAAGTGACGTATATCAAGCGAAGGTCGAAGAGAAGGAACTAGACTTCCAAAAGCGTGTGCAGGAGCAATACAAACAGAAACTAGAAGAACTTAAACGCGCAGAAGTTGGTGCCGACTACGATGATCAGAGAGCAGCAGATTCTCCGGACTCCTTCGAAATGGTTGAGCAGCCTGATATCTCCGATGAGTTTGTTATCATCGAGGAGGTAGCCAAGGAAGCCAATGAGGTGGATCTAGGTGGCAAGAGCATAAAAATAAAGCCAATCAAATACGAGCAAAAGCACGATGAGGATGTTGAGAAGATTATTATCAAATCAGCTCCTGCGGATCCAAAACTCGGCTCCCAACTGTACAAGGATGACCTCAACTTCGAGTTTGAGGAAAGTCCTCCAACGGGAGCAAGCAGCAGTAGTGAACAACAGGAGGAAAGTGATTCGAGTGACACAACAGCGGCTAACAAGCGTTGGGTTGAGATGCAGTTAACAGATACACAGCTACGTTATCCCTACGATCTTACGGGAGCAGTGCTGGAGGACATCAAGGAGGAAGATGGAGAATTTGAGGTGGGCAGCAGTCGCATTAGCAGCTTCAAGGATTCCTTCTCGAGCACACCTGAATACGATCTGGCAGCACGTCGTTATCATTCGCGTGCCGAGCACGACGATGTGTCCATGAGCAGCTTGCAGGAGTTTGAATCTCTGGAGCAGGCAATCTCTCTGGAAAACCGAAATCGCACCCACCAAGGCTCCACGGACTCAAGTAATGGCAGCTTCACTCGTCGCTACATGGTTAGGCACAGTGGCAGCGGAACAGCACCTGGCGATGATGTTTCCGTATCCAGTCTAAAGGATTTCGAAGGCCTGGAGAATGCTTGCATTGAAGCTCATCTTATTGAGATCAAGGCCAAGGAGGAAGCAGCGTTACTCTCACGCTCTGATGAATCGAATAAATCGAATGGCAGTGAAAATGGTGCAGTCGGAAATGTGGTTGTCAGCAAAGTTACACGCACCATCACCAGGACTGAGGTTGTGCCCACAGGTCAAACGGAGAATCTGGAACTTTTGCTCAAACAACAACTGGAACGGGAGGAATTCGATAACAAGGGCGGAAGTACCGCAGTGAAGTTCCCTGATGTAACGAGCACTGACCTGGATACAAAGTCTAAGATTGACAGCCAGGATTCGGAAAAGGATAGCATTGATAGCATGGAGATTAGGAGTCATGACATGATGACCAGCAGCATAGAAAGCTTCGATATATCCAAGGATGCCACAACGAGATCGGACATTGATTCCTTGGAAATTGATAAACGACACTCGCGGCAGGAGAGCATCGAATCTTTTGGGGATGAGCAGATGGACCTCATGTCCAAGTTTGTTAGTGGAGGTGGGGTTACACTAGGAGATGGTTTGACAACAACAACAACGACAACAACAACAAGCACGGATGCCGATGGCCAAGAACATACCGTTACCCGCGTGATAACCACGACGACAGTCTCTGGTAGTGGTGCAATTCAAGAATTGCCTCTGGATGAAAGCAGCATGTCGAAGGACATATCTGTAGATTCCCTCAATCTGTGCATAGAGCAAAACACCAGTTCAGCGGGCACCACTGCCACGTATCAGACCAGCGCTGGGAACTCACAGATGTCGGGAAGCGTTACAAGCTGCGCTTCCAGTACGCTAATGGAGGATTCATTCCCTGGTGTGGGTGGCATGTCGTCGTCACAAATGTCGGCCAGTTTCTGGTCACATGATGAATCCACGGTGGTTGAGGATGAGGACCTAAAGGCGCAACAGCTGCAACATGAACAACATGAACAACAGCAACAGCAACGCCAGTAAGGATGACAAGGGGAGAATTAATATAAAAAGGGGCTTGAACAATGACTAAGAATATTTGGCTAGGTAAGCATTATAAGGCAAGGCTTCTCAGCTTTTAGTTTCATTTTTAAATTACATTTTTAATTTTGTATCAATATAAAAGCAGCAGAGCTCAACTTTGACAGAGAAACGTCCCGCCTTTAATTAATATTAAGCCTCATACAATTCTAATTTCTTTTGCTATATGCATATATTTACAGACATGAAGTCCCACTAAGGATGACATCAAAGGCGCAACCTTAATATGGGCCATGATTCACCATGAACAACTAGACGAAACACCAACAACAACAAGAACAACATCACCAAGTTGATTCCTCTCTGATTTGGACACAACTCAAACTTGATTATCGATAACAAAAATAAATCTAGCATAATTTGGCATTTTTTCATTATTATAAACATTTTAAATGAATTTAAAATGCATACATGAGTTTTTAAATAAACAAATATATATATTTTATATATTTATAAAAACTATAAAATTGCAAAATTGATATTGAATATGGCAAGCATTAGCTGTTCCGCATTTTCTATAATTGGCTTTAATAAGTATTAAAAAATGTATGAAAAACTTAAAAAAAAATGTAACAAGTTTTGTGCTACTCGCGATGTAATAATGGAATGCAAAATGCAAAATGAATCTTTGCTTTTAATTTGATGTAGTTATACTTACTTATATGTACGTACTTATTAAATAAATCGCTTATTATTGTAGTTTAATTTAAGCAAAATATACATTTGCATACAAGTGTAAAGAGCAAGTACGTAGTCAAGGCCTGGGAAGTGAAATGCTTTTAAAGTCTCATTTTTTACAAGAACCAAGCAAATTTTTACGCTTGCATATTTTAATGAGAAATATACATACATAAATACTTATACAATAAACAAAGTGAAATGCATAGATAAAATTTAAAATACAAATACATACTCATATACAACACACATAGCCAATGTATGGTTATTATCCACATGAAGCCGCAACACTCAGAATATAGACATCTTATAAAAAAAAAATACAGTACTTAATGCTAATTTTCGTATTGCACACCTAACAGTGTACTTAAAATAAAATATACTTAAAACTTATTACAAGATTTAAAATGTTTTAGCATCGCCCGTGTAATGGGTAATTAAAATACTTATAAAAATATTTGTGTTAAAAACATACAACAAATTCAAAGCAAAACAAAAAGCAACATTATTTGTATTGTAAACGACACGCGTATGAATAACCAAATAAAATGCTTAATACAAATTTCTTAAGTTTCTTTTAATTTAAATAAGAGTGGATGTAGATAAATGGGATCCATTGCATATTTGAATTTAGTGGCACTTTTCGGCATCCCTGGACAAATATCAACGGTACATCCTTTTGTTGGATAATTCGATTTGAATTTGGCGTAGATCTTTGACAGTCATTTTGCACACAATGAGACGATAAAAAAAGTTGCATGTGTCTATTTTCTATACATTTTCTTGCCGAGAAAATTGAATTGTGAATACTGATCGCATAGTAATAGAATATTTAGTTTAATTTGCGGCATAGATATTTAATTAAGCTAGTATATTTAAAAGATGAATTGTTTGGAAGTTTGAAAAGAGAATTTTGACCAAAAATATACCAAATAAAATACTGCTTTATACAAAATGTAACACTATGGATTGAAAATGAAATTTAAACGATTTTAATAAGGAAAATGGCTGATTTTCTCTTAACAACATTTACAACAATTTAAATAAAATATTTTTTAATCTGTGCAATTGGTTGTTCGCACACCGATTGAAATGAACCAGAACTCAACGATGCTGGTTCGTTCAGTGGTTCGAAGAACTCGACAACCCTGGAGACTACACATTTACAGCTGACAACGAAAGCAACAGCTGACGAAGCAGCACGACGAAGCGAACAAGCAATACTTCGTGCGTATGGAATAGAAAATTTGGAAAAACGCAACTGCACAGTGAAAAAGTTAAGAAAAATGTGGTTTTTTGATAAATAATTTCACAGCAAGCAATCAGAGCTAATCAAAAGACGAAAAAAAAAGAATTCAACGCACAAAATAGGCTATGAATTTGCTGCCTAAATCGGAGATTCGTCGTCGTTGTTGCTGTCGCTTTTCGTATTGAGTAGAAAGAAGTCAAGAAAGCAGATGACAGATGCAAAACTAAAATCTACGTGCAAATTTGTTAAATTCATTCAAGATTGAGATAACAAACGAATGCAGAGGCATTGTTGCAAATAATTCTAATTATACAACAGCCCAACTGTGTTCCCCTCAAAGAACGAAACTGGTTATACACACAGCGACGACGACAACCACGACAACGACGACGACGACAACGGCGACGGTGACGAAGGAACGGGAGCAGCAGCAGCGAAAGGCAGTTCGACGCAGCACAGAGTAAGGGTGAGTAAAAATCGATTTGTTGCACAAAACGACACACACAAGCACACACGACTGCGACAACCCTGTACACGAGGGCGCGTTAGTTGGGTATGGGTGGGGCGGAGCAGGGCAAAGCAGAGCAGAGCAGGAACGTGGACGAGGACGAGGAGCTGACGAACTGTTTTGATGAGATGCACATTACAAATTTTGTGTCCAATTCCAGGCAATGGAAAAAATCAAACAAAAGGTAATTGGCGTGCTGCGCGAGCGCGACGGTGGCACGAATGTAAATCGCAGCGGCGGCGTCTCTGCTGCCGTTGGCAGTCATCAGGTGGGCGTGGGCGTGGCCGTCGCAATCGGGGTCACGCAGGACAATGGCAATGGCAACGATAACGGCAACGCCCCTGGAGCAGAACGCAGCGATGCACACGCACTCAATGCAGTGGGTGGCGGTGCAGTCGCAGGAGCGAGCGGTGCTGCACGCACCTCGATTCTCTCACGGCCGCAAACCTCAAAAATCAGTGCACTTGACCTGGCCGGGATATTGAATACCCGACGACGACTTGAATGGACCAAGGAGTGGCTGCGAAAGAATCAATCGGAGTTTCTAAGCAAAGAGAATTTGCTCAGCGAGCTGCAGTCGCGTAAGGACGAGTGCTACCATTTGAATTACTTCCTAGCCATAACCGAGAGCCAGTTTCGGTATCTGGTACAGAAACTGGAGCCAATCATCAGCCAATATGCACCGCAGCGCAAAAAGAAATCCTTCAGTGCTGAGGAGCGTCTGGCCATAACGCTCAAGTATTTGGCGACGGGTACGCATGATTTGCAGATTGATTGACCCAATTTCTTATATAAAGCAAGATAATCTATATATCTGTTTCTCTTGTCTGTTTGCAGGTGAAGTGCATTCTTGTCGAAACTACTGCTTCCGTGCCTCGAAATTTGTGATAAACGAAATGATTGCCAATATCTGTCTGGGCTTCTACGAGCATCTCAAGGACCAATACGTGACACTACCAAAGACTGATGAGCAGTGGCGTAACGCGGCCACAGATATGGAGCGCAAACATAACTTGCCCCTATGCGTGGGCAATCTATTCATGCGCAGCATTCAGCTACAGAACAATGTCAGCAACGACGATCGCAAACGTGCGGCCGTCATTTTTACGGCCATCGTCGATGCAGACAACAATTTCCAGTATGTGAAAGTGGAACGTGCGGCGAACAGTCGACTAAATGATATCTATAACCAGACCACTGCCGTTGAGCTTATCGAGCAAAAGATGCGGGCGCTCGAAGCGCTATTGGAGCAAGATCATCAAGGCTTTTATCTTGCCGGTGATTCTATACTCCCGAGTACATCCTATTTGATCAGCACACGTAACGTGAGCAAAGACAGTGCCATCTATGATGCTCTGGAACAGGTCAATGCTCACGCCGAGCAAACGATGCGCATATTGTGCAATATATTTCCCATATTGGCACAGCCATTGCGCGTCAGTGAGAAGCACATTGGCCAGGTGGTGCTAGGCTGCGTGGCGCTATATAACTTCCTGCGGAAGACAGATGATTCATTTCGACGCAACAGTGACAACATTGTGCAGCAGAGAGGTGGCATGGAGCAACAGCAGCCTGCCTATGTGGACAGTGAAGACATTGACGATGATTGCATTATGCTGGCCACCGAGGAAGAGCTAAGAGAACGTGCCGAGTTCACGCCCAGCGTTGGCCTGACCACCTGCTTCCAGACATTGTGCGCACAGCGTGGTGATACGCCCGAGGGCCAGGCCAAGCGAGACTGGCTGCTCAGGCTGCCCGTTTTGGGGACACAGCAACAGAATGGCAACAGCAACAGCAATGGAACAGGCAATGGCATTAGCATTGGCATTGGCAATGGCACTGGCAATGCCACTGCAAATGGGGGCTTATATTAGTGCAATTCTTACCTAAGTACTTTACGAATTTTGTATAGTTCCTTGTTTTCTATTTTCTAAACCTTAATCTGTATCTACTGTATATGTATCTGTATCTGTTGTATCTTTATCTGAATTGGCGACAGCATTGGTTATGTTGCTAACCATAGTTTATTGCCTCATTCTCCTCCATTAAGTGAGCTGTCTTTTTTGCTTCTGTGCTTCTCTTAAGGTTCTGTAAAGTTAGTTTAGGTCTTTTTTTTTTTTTTAATTTGGAAGTTCAGTGAATGCTATGTGATGTCTCAAATCTATATTGTGGCCCAGAGCTCCCGGGGAGCAGCTTAAAAGCGACTAAGAAACGAGAAGGCGCGAAGTAGATCGAGATAAAAATAAAACTAAAAAAGAAACGAAAAGAAAAGAAAGAAAATGATAAATGAAGAGATCAACAAAATTAAAAGTTTAGTATTCGTATTTAAGCAAGCAACAAATTATACATAATTATATTTACAATAAATGTGTAAGGAAAGGTCTTTACGTGTCGAAATCTAATCCAACTCTTGATCTCTTTAACTTCCCTCCACATCAGTTTTGGCTCCAATGGGGCCACTTCTCCAGAAGTGCGTACAGTGCATCTCCAGGACTCTTGGTGGCGCTCACCTGGCGATGTCCCAACAACTTATAATCCTCGGCCAGCTGTCCCTGACTCACAGCATGTTCCAGCAATGACTGCGCCGCAGCTAGAGCTGCCTCTGTCGGCGCCGCCTCATTGTAATTGCCAATGAAGGCAATAGCCAGACTATTGGCATTGTTGCCAACGGCAATGGCTCCCTGTTGACTTGGACTGCGTCCCTCATAGACGCGTGCATTGCCACCAATCAGGTAGTGATAGCTAATATCCGAATACTTCATTCTGGTCATCTGGTAAGACTGTATAGTCCGCACAAGCTCAGCACAGCTTGCATCATCGCTGCAGCCACGTCCTGCCGTATGCGCAATAACAGCACGACCCAAGGGCAGCTCCATCGGAGTCATTTCACCTGGCGACCTAGCTTGCCAATCTGCGCGAGAAACCAATGACAGCTCAGCATTGGCAGCTGCCAGTGTCACAGCAAAGGCCACAACAAATAGGTTCCAGACGCAGCTCATTTCAACGTGATGCTTGGCAAACAACTGAGGCAAACTCGGCAATGGGCTGCGCACTTATTGAGCGCTGATAAGCCGACGACCCCTTACACTAGACCACATGAGCTGAGGTGATTTTTCTGGCGGCGGCAAATATAAAAGCATTAGCGAGGGTGGACAGTGAAGTATTAGAAAATACTTAACATTTTAATTAATAATATTTGTTGATTATTTAATAATTCAGAACTGAAAATTAAATTTAAAAAAATGTGAACAATTGCATATTTATTCGTATTTAGTACTATCTTTATTTAAATGTTAGACCAAAATAAATAGAGAAATCACCAAATATTTTGCTTATTTATTCATAATTATTACAATTTTTATTCATATAATTTTGTACAAAATGCTAGACCAAAGTGAAGTTACTTTATTAAACTCAATAAAACAAGAGATAATGATTTCAAATTAATAAAAATTCATTATTAATTGAAGGGAAATGTTTTTAATTTTCTCTTCACTGTAATTATATTATTAATTAATATTGAATGATTGTATTTTCTATAATTTCTATAATTAATATGACTGCCCAAGGCAACTAGATATATGTACACGCTGTATGACGAATGGGTTTTCTGCGTAACGTTGCGGGGATTCACCTTGTTAAAGTACAATAATAGCTGTTAGCACCCCGTTCCACTCATGGCCCCCCAAAGCTATTCTTTACCTAACCTCCGTCAGCTGGATAGTTTATAATACATTTCACATTATGTTAATTCATACGAGCACCGAAAAAAAACCTCAACTTGACACAGATGTTCTTCACAGTAATTTAATTAAAAAACTTTCGTAATTAAATGCAAAAGTACTGAAGAAACGAATGAGTTCAAAAAAAAAAAGAATGGAATGCAATCCATTTGTCGAGTGCGAAATGGAAGAAGGGGAAAGTGGGCGCGGCACAAATCCTAAAGTGACAACGAAAATGCAAGTAAGCGCCCCCAATTAAAGCCAAAATGAATATAAAATGTCATAAAAAGTACTCTGCAGATGGGATGGGATGGTAAGGGAGAAGGGTGAAGGGAGAAGGGAGTCAGGACAATGGCAATGGCAAAACCGCAACAAAACCAAAAACCAAAGCCAAAACTGCAAAAGATGTCGCAAAAAAATGCAGCTCAGCTGCAAGGCAGCTGGAAAAGTGCTGAAAAGCCAAGGGAAAAACAGTTTGACTGTTAAGTTGAATTTAAGTGAGTTTTATACCATTTGTGGGCCAGGACAGGCCAATACAAATACAAATGAGTTAGTCGTCGTCCACTTACTTAGCCCAGCTAAGCGAGTTGTTCTTGCACTTTCGCAATTCGCATTCAGCAGAAAAAAAAAATGGAAAACATATTTTTTGATAAACTCAATCTCAAATGTTGGCCCGCATTTTAGCCAAAAGTTTACATTCGGCAATTTTTGCTTACACTGCCACGCCCACTCAGCAAACCCATTGCAGCATGCCGGCTCATTTGCGAAATTGTCAGATTTATTTCGCTAATTGCTGCTCATCCGTTTAATTAAAATTAAAAGAACTTAAAGAATACGAAGCAAGCGAAAACTTTTCTTTCCATTTCCATTTCTATTTCTATATTTGTTCTCTCTTTCCCTCTCACTCTTTATTCTAAACGAATTTTGCAGAATTTCGAATTGGGCACGTTTAGTTTATGTCGTTTTGGCCCTTTCTGCAGTTTATGCAAAAACAATTTCTCGTTCATCCATTTGAATTGCTGTGCAAAAAGTTTTTTGAGCACCTGGCAATAACAACAGGCGCCTGCAAATCTCCTTGGATTTTCACCAATTTTCTCAGTTCTCTCGCTCGTTTAGGCGCCTTCAAATGGGCTACGAAATTTTTAGATTTAACTGTGCAAAGAAGTTGGTAGGCTTCGGTTAAAGCCATGTTAAAGAGATTGCCGCTTACATTGCAAAGGTGTCAATTGTGCCAGCCAAAAAGTTGTGGCTAACAACAGCAACAACAACAACAACAACTGTTGCAACAACAAAATACAAAATACAACAGCAGCTGCAGCGGCAGCCAAAGACGTTTCCCGACGCCTTCATCGTCGCTGTCAACATGAACCACCGGAAAGAGCAAAAGTTGCAACCACAGTGGATTTTGGACCAACTTTGAGCTTTGGAATTGCAATTGCAATTGGGATTGCGAATGCGAATGCGAAAGCGAAGCGACTGCGATTGGAATGAGGTATGCGGTGCAATTGCTCCGCCTTTTTTGTGTTAGACGAGGAGGGGCGGGAAATGGTTAAGGGTGGGGGAGGAAGGCGTATTGCGCTTGAGTTTCGTTTCGTTTCGTTTAGTTTCGTTTGTTGTAATGCGATTTGGGTGCGGACATTTTTATGACAACTTGCTTAAATTTCATAACAACTCGAGCAGCTCGAGAAAACTTATTTCGCTCACGGAGCACAAGTTGGTTCCTGTTCTTGTTGATGTTGATGTTGATGTTTTGGATTTGGATTTGGGGTAAACGATGGCGTCGCCATCTAATGAATAAACTTCGTTTATGAATTTCACCCGAGCCAAGCACTTTGACAATATTTTACATTAAACAAGCTGAGATTTTAAAGGCCACCGACGAGACGATGTGAGCAAGAGAAGGAAACAGAGAGAGGGTACATTGCGACAGCTAATTGGCAGCTGGTTGTCAAGGGAAAAGTCTTGGGAAATCGTTCATCTAATTGCCAAAACGGTAAACAGACAACTGCAGTTGCATTATCAAACATTAAGTGCTCATTATTGTGGTTACGCATACGCCGTGTGGTGCAGCAACAGCAGCAGCCAGTGAAATGTCAATGAACGACATCTTGCTCCGGAATATAAATATTATTTTAATGCAAGCTTAAAATGCATGCAAATATATCTCTTTAATTTATTGCCTAAACCGATAAGCATTTATTATATTTGTATTTGTTATTATTATGCATTAAAATTGCAAAAGCAAACATCGAGCAAATCCTCGAGCTGTATTAAATGGGAGGGAGATAGTAGAATATGGCACACATTTAAAATTAGTTTTTCCTTTATTTTCATTTCGGTTTTAATTTAATTTTTCATTATTTTCTATTCTTTTATATAATTATATTTTCTAATTTTATTTTCTAACATAAAACTAAACTAACTTTCTCTTTTCTAAAAAGTTTACTTAATAAATTAATTATAATGCATTCAACGAAAATGTTGTATTGTTATATAATTTCTTATAATTATTATTAAATAAAAGCCTTATCTTTTATCTAGGCTAAATGTCTGTCCACAGCTGCAGTTCTGGACAGCGTTATTTTCAATATGAAACTGAAAATATGCAGCAAATATATATTGGGAATATACTGCAATATAAAGTCCAACGATGTGCGTAACATCAACTCCATATCCATATCCATATCCATTTTCCCATGTCCTTCTTTCACTGCCACTTCCACTTCCACTCACACTCCCAGTCACTGCCGTTCTCCTTAACCATTGTCATGATGAGCGTGGTAAGAGTTTTGTCCTGTTGCTGCCGCTGCACGCGATGCTCATCGACATTTTGGGTAACGTTACAACTATCCTGCTTGCTACTCCGTTGGCTCCTTCTGCTGGCGGCATCTTGTCAGAATTTTCATGCTGCTCTAAGCTATTTTCATGCACATTTTGGCCACTTGTGCGCTCAGCACAATCACTTCAATTTAGCTTCAAGGATGCGTGTATGACAAGGCCAAGAGAGTGGGAGACATTGGAGCAGCTTCCATTCAAGCTGACAAGAATCAAGCAGTCAAAGTTCTCGTCGAAACGACGGGTGGGCAATATACCCCATACATATAGTATAACTACTATATAACAACATATATATTTATATATATAGAAATATATGTATGTCTCTAAGTCTGTGCGTGTACTGTGCAAACATGCAACTCTTTAACTATAACTTTTGATATATGCTAAAGAAATAATGCGGGAGTGCACTCAGTTGTGGTTGCCAATGGAAGCAGGAAGCAGGAAGCATGAAGCAGGAATAGGAGCAGCTGCAGCAGATGGTGGCTGGAGTAGGAGCACCCATCAACTACTTAGCGTCAAAACGCTTAAAGTTGAATTTGTAACGCTTGAAGTGAGCCAACGGCACAAAGCCAATGAAGTCCATGCACCATGTACTATGTGTGGAACGTACATAGATAGACACTGACTCTAATGCCAGTTCACTCATCTATTTTTATTAAATCGCTACACATGGACACACACACACACACACGCACACTTTCTGGTTGTTGCTGTCTGTTGCATCACAGGACAAGCAAACAAACAGCACGTTACGTATACGCAGCGTTGGCCAGTAGAACAACAAGACAGCAAGCAATGAACAGCGAGCAGCGAGCTCACAGCCATTGACTTTAGCTACTTGAATCTGTTACAGCTGCACTGCCAAACTAACAACCTCCCCCAACCTCCTGATACGACCACTTCCCTCACCATCCCACTGACAACTTATTTTCGGGATTTAATTTTGATTTAAATGCTGGCAGACAGCTTGAAGTCGAAATCCGCTGCGTGCTGATGCAGAAACAAAGGCATGCACACATTCGCCTGAACAGGCGTGAAACTAGTCCTAACTGCAAGTTCCCTTCCCCTCACAGCTCTCTCAACTGATTACCCATTACCCATTTAAGTTGCAGACAAACGGAATCGGGTTAATGAAGAGTCTACTTTAAGAGCCACCAAATCAATGCATATGCAGTTGGCAGGGGAAGCGAGAGAATGCGCTGGGGGCCATTGCATTTTCATTAGATTACGTAGCATTAAACTAAGCAGCTGAGCATATTTCCAGTTCCGAGAGGCGTTAGGTTGATGACCACATCACAACCAGAGCCACATTGGACATTGTCTTCGTCCTTCTCGTAAATGTAAAAGTTGCAACTTGTAGCCTCAAAATAACCACAAAGTAAACACCAGAGTGGCAGTAGCAGACTTCAGACTGCTGACTGCCGACTGCCGACTGCCGACAGTCCACAGTCGACTAGTGAGTAGTTGCTCAAGCGCAAAAGGTATTTGAATAGCCTCGACCAAAGACACGGACAAGGACACACATTGTAGAGGGCGACCGAGGACAGAAGCCAGGACAACGCCAGGAAGTGCGGACGAGCAAAACCAGACGAGTGTCGAGTAGTTGCAGCTCTTCAAATCACCCCCGCCACCCACGCGCCCCTCGTCGAGGCAACTCAGAATAAATAAGTGTGTAATTCAATATTTAAGGCTTTGTCAGTAATTATTTTAGCCAAGGCAGCGAAACTTGTGCGCTACTAAAAGCCAAATTGGTTAATAGAAGCTGTTAGAAATAAAGCAAACTGAATTCTTAAATTGCTAACAAAGCAACAAAAACTAATATACGAATATTATGGTATATGTTAAGCACAAATTGTTGCTAATTTAAGCAACGTTCTGTTGCATTCGAAATGAAGTCATATATCAAGTAGTTCGTGCCTCTAAAATTGACCTACTTGCTGCACATTTGTCTTTATTAAATGGTTAGAATTATGACTTGCCTGCTTGGGCACTTGATAGCTCGTATAAATTATAAACCAATTTACTAACTATCCAACCGAAAATGTGTGCGAAATGAACTTCCAATTTTATACGTAAAATACAACAAGGAAACTCAGCGAGCGAACGAACGAAACATTATAATGGCATCGGGCGAGCGTGAAAATGAATTATGCTCAAAAAATGGCGAAAAATAGGGAAAACCTTCGCATTCGAATGCTTGACAATGAAACCATGCAATACATACAAAACACACACATACACACACATACACACACATCTACACACACATACACACACACACATACACACAACTATTTGACACCTGTGTGAGCCAGACTTGAATATTTTTCTATTTTTCATATGCATATTTCAGAGCCTTGGCTTGCCTTATGTTTGTGTGCGTTTCTTTACATATGTGTGTGTGAGTTTTGGCCACATTGCTCTGCTCTTTCTCTATTTTATTTAGTTTTTTATTTTATTTTGAATATGCGCATAGTTTAAGTCTGTAATTATTCCAGCATTTAGTTTAGCATTTCACCAGCAGCCCCCCTTCCCTTTTGCTAAACCCTACACCCCCTCAACGCCTTGCCATGGCAACTGCATGCGTCGTTGATTCGGGTTCTGGTTATAGTTCTGTTTTGGTTTTAGATCCCCACACTCTCAACTGTCCAGGCTGTTTTAGCTCTCAGTCCTGGGTGCTGAGCAGGATGTGGCTGGCTGTTATGCGCGTGTTAAAGTGAATTTTAAATGATTTATTGCACGTCTAGGGGCAAACTCATACCCGCCCTACAAATTCGACAATTGCTAGAGTAAATTCCGCATTTTTTGGAGTTCAGAACGCGTGTCCTAGAGTCCTGAAAATTCCATCTGCATCTTCATCTTCAACTCTTCAACTTTGTGTGCAGCAAATTAATTTTGCTGCTTGGTTAAAGGCTCATAAGAATTACATTATTAGCTATGATTATGTATTTATATTGCATTAAGGTAGTTCATTTAAATTTGAGTTGCAAAATTAGTTTACATTTGAGTTTGACTCCAACCCAAAAAGATTCCTCCCTTGACTTACTCAAACGTCGCATAAACAGTTTAATTTTATGTGTATAAATTCCCCAATTAAGACATCCGTTTTGAATTTGTTGAGTCAGCCATGGATTTGCACTCAAGTTGCATGCAACATGGTTTCGCATACTTGCAGTCAAACAGGACTCTGAAAGTTGCATCAAACAACATCCACATAAGGGAAACGCAACATTCGTTCGACAAGTTCGATGTTCTCCTTGACGAGCCGCAACATCAAATCGCTTGCAACCTGTGGCAACTTAGGGTTGCAGGAGTCGAAGCTCACGTGATGCTTTGCAGAAGTGAGTGAAACATTTGAGTTCCGTTGAAAGGGGCGTATGAGTGATTTTTCGCCAACGATTGAGGGTTTTTCGCTAGACCAATGTAAATTACTCACGGAAATTAATAATTATGCATAATTAAATAAATTAATAATATCATTAAATGCATAACGAGGCAACAGGATAAAAAAAAAAGTGGAATTAAACAAATTACAAACGCAATCAAAAATCACATTAATCAGGCCATGCCACATACAATGGGATAAATGTGGCAAGGTAATATTTATAACACCATTCTATATATGCATACAGGGGCAGGGGGGAACAGCATGATGTGGCATGTGAAATGAGCGTTGGGAGATGGCCAAAAGGACACATAAAAAGAAACCGTGACCGAAGCATAAAAATAAATTGATATCACAACGAATTTGAATGTGCAATATGCGATGTTGCTGACGGAGTTACGCCCCCATTTCCGTCTCCCCCTCCTCCCATCCGTGCCCCTCCCTCTGATCATATATCAGTGCTACTTTTTTGCCATGAATTATTTTGACTCGTCTGCATGTGAAATTTTTGGCCAAACAATTGGCAAGCAGTAATAACAACAAAAACAACTAAATATGAGCGCAAATAGAGAGAGAGAGAGAGAGAGAGAGAGAGAGAGAGAGAGAGAGAGAGAGAGAGAGGGATTGAGCGGGTAAAAGGGGTAAAGAAAAGGAATGGGCAATGCAATGCTAACGACGAAGCCCAATGAATATGATGCATGAAATAACAATAATGAAATGACAACAAAAGGCATGGATAACAAAAGGATTGCCTGTGTTTCACAGGCAGGCTTTGCCGTCAAGAGGGACGCGCATGCACATGTCAGAAGAGCAGTTGACCGATTCAAGAGGGGGTATTAGGAGGGGTTGAGGGTCAGAATCAAAATCAAAATCAAATGTGATTTTTGGTCACTTTGAAAATTGTTGATTAGTTACGCCTGAGTGCAGCGAAATGAATTTGGGCGCTGCATTAAAGCGATTTGAAGTTGCTGCCGCCCCATCACTTGACATAGATAGATAGATTATAGACATGTAACGATGTGCCTCAATATGTGGTGGCATTGGCATGACAACAATCACTTCAATAAAAAGAATGTAATGTAAAATAAAATTGTGGCATGTAACCATAAGCTCGATGGGCAATTTAATTTAAACAATTAAAGGCAAATAAATTAAAAAATGCGGTTGAGTGGCGGTTTCGCCGAACAGCGACAAATTGCATGTACTATCACACATTCATACAACTGCGCATATATACTATATACGACCCCATCTCATAGATATTCCTTGCCCAGCTGTCGATTGCCATTAATTCAAGCATATTAATTCAAATTTACATGCACATTTTGTGTGCGCACTTTTCGGTTTTCATAGCATGCACATTACAGGCCACCAGTTACGCCCTAAATTTATTGTTAATCAACTACAAATACTACATATGAAATTGCATAGTCGATTTAAGCAGATTATGAGTCCACTTCCGTAATATATTGCATACAAACAAACACACGTGCACATACATCGGATATATGTATGTATAACAGGAAACCAAGTAATAAAGCTGGCCTCTACTGCTCTAAACTTTTGACTGCTAACGAAATTTCTAGTTGCCGTTGCACGTTTTTGGTATCAATTATCATGGTGCCTGCAACCGGTGTAACATTGTGGTTGTTGTTGGCGGACAGAGTGTGTGGTTTAGTTTGTTAAAATTATATGAATAAAATAATGCACTTGGTATTTACGCATATTTTCCACTTGTTATTCATTTACTTCTACTCATGTGTATAAAAACCTTTTCTAATGTAATATTTTAATGTACTTAATTCACTTAATGATACATAAATATATCGGAATAAATTATTACATTTTCAAATTTAAGCGCCCAACCAAAATCAAGTGACGTTCGCATCGCAACGTCGACATGATTGCAGCCAACTTAACGTACGCAAGAGACCTATTTTTGCGTTAACTCTCAGCTGTTTTCGAAATGTGTTTAATAGAATGTTATTCAACAATGTGCTGAAGCAAACCGCGAGGAAACTCATAAAAACATATAATTTTTAAGTAAAAACAGCATAAAATGTTCTCAATACGCGCAGCAGTGCCGTGTGGCAAACAATTTGCCGCTATCATGGCAAATACAGCCCGTCACGTTCGCCTGCAGACCAACTGTGGATTTGCTGGATTGTCGAGAGCTGGCTTCCAACTAGAAATTCAACAGAAACAACAAAAGCAGCACAGGTTGTATGCAACACAACCAGCTAGTAAGGATTCAGAGGCCACCAACTTGCAACGCATCTATTATGGAAGTCTGGCACCACGAATGAAGTTGGTTAAGTTATTTTCACTGACCACCAGCTTGGCTGGCATCGCGGCCCAACCTATACTGATGGAACAGGGTATGAAGATCGGAGGTACCGGCATGGCCGTCTTTCTATGCACCGTCGGTGGCTTCTTTACTTTCGTTACTCCGCTACTGCTACACTTTGTAACTAAGAAATATGTCACTGAGCTCCACTACAATCCGGCTACGGAAGAATACACCGCCACCACGATATCCCTCATTTTGCTGAAGATTAAAGTATGTTAATAATAATACAAAGCCAAGATTCTGATTCTACTCATTTTCTTACAGACAAAGTTTCGACCCAGTGATGTTACCGTACCCGAGGTTCCCGGTATGTTTACTTCGTTTGTAGTAAACAAACGCCCACTCTTTGTTGATCCAGCTTTGTTCGATGACCCCGAGCACTATGTGCGCATTATGGGCTATGATAAACCGATAGACTTTAAATTAAATTTAAGTGATGAAACCGAACAAACAAAAAAGAAGCAGCAATAAACCAAACGTTGACACTGTTAATTCACGTATTAATATTTTTATTTTTAGTATTTAAATATATTAAATATATACTTTAAAGGGTCCGCCACGCTTCCTTTTGCCTGTTACATATTTTTTGCACAATGTTATTATACCCTTTTTAAATAGTTTTAATCGGCACAGGGTATAAATATGTGTGACCATTACTGACAAAGAAAATAATATTCTAAATCAGTATAAAATATACTAAAATACTCGGAACAACATACACCCGCTTTGTATTCGGTCACGCTGTACTGAACATACAAAGTTTTAGCCAGACGCAATTATTTAACGTTTAACCAAAAGTTGCAGCGAGTTTAGTACGCAAGTCGAGTGCGTATATAGTATTTTATCAAATACACTCTCGTTGAAATAATGGTAGTGTCGGAGAACGAAAAGGTAAGAATAAAATAGTAAACGGGAGCCGCATGGTTTCAGCCGTGGCAGGGTCGTCGATAAACAGGGCTGTTGCACAAGAGGAGACGCAGGGCAAGGGGCACAACCACAGTATATTTATTAGTGCAGCTGGCGTGGCACGTCATCGGTAGCTTTTCCATTTGCATTTTTCAATCAGTTAAATCATATGTACACTCGAACATTTTGTGTTTTCAATTAACGTAATGAAGTAAAGTTAATTGTTACTTACACGCTGTCGACTACGTAAATTTTTCTCGCGGTATCTTACGAAGTTCCTCTCCCCATTCGCATATACGATTTTGGTTTTCGCTTGCTCTTAAAAAGCACGCCGCGCGTTTGGCTCTGTGGCTGTCATTCTTTTTCTGGTGTCGCTCGCTCGCTGGAATTCGCAGAGGCGATTTGTACACACACCCAAACAGTGCTCATCAGTTTTGTACATACCTTATACATATGTATATATATATGTGTGTGTAAGTATGCATGTGTGCAGCATAAAAAGTAGGTGAAGAAGGAGAAACAAAAAAAAATTAAATTACTGCAATGAGCAACAAAGCAGTAGCAGTCAGCCAGAGAAACAACAGTTAAGTTTTTTTTGCCATGGCGACTGAGACGCGCTGCTGACTTTCATTGCAGCTAACGTCAGATGAACAGTTCAGTTCGTTGGCTTTCAGTAAATTGTGTCGCTTATTGAAACCCGCACACGAATTTTAGCCGTGATTTTGTTTTTTTTTTTTACTTATTTTTCATAAAGTTCAAAAGTTGAACGCAACAAAAACTAAAGATCGGGGCAATCAGTGTTTTTTCAGACAAATGTGCGGGTTGCTGTAGTCGTAAATTTTAGCGTTCAAACATCACATTTTTTTTTTAGGAATTTGTAACTCAATTTCCAGTCCCGAATTTATTTATTTCGTGTATTAACATATTAATATTGTGCACAAATCGAAAGTAAACCGGCCTGGAATTGCACATAACGAGTTTAGCAAGTTTTCATTTTGTAAATACACATACATAAGTGAAAAGTGAGTCAGTGTAGTGTCATTGCCTCGATCTCCAGAATCCACAGAATCTGCTTGTCAGCATATCAGCCACCGAGGTTGAAGAGAAGCAGGCAGCAATACACAGGAGCGTCAAAAATCAAAAATACTGCAAGCAATTGTACGCGGCCCGTCATATAATACGAACATACATATTTATAATACATACATAGAAAAGAAAAGCTTCACGCACGCACACATACACACACATAAGCATATACACAAAGCAGCGACAACGAAACGATCGCGTCAAGTGAATCAACATCATATCGTCTCGCAGTCTCTTCCATTCGTGAGCACAACGTGAAAGCTCAAGCTCCCAGCAACAACAACAAAGCCTTGAAAGACTCTCTTTTTGGCCTCAACATGCAGAGCGACTTTCACAGAATGAAGAACTTTGCCAACCCCAAGTCTATGTTCAAAGTAAACCTCAAATATTGAATTTTCTTTACACTTGAATTCTTGAAACTATTATATTATATATTTAATTTTTCTCTTTCTTTAATGATACAGAGCAGCACTGCCGCTGCTAACAGCGATCAGGTGAACGCTAGTGCTAACACAGTGGCGCCGGGACGCCCAGAGTCTACTCCAACTGACGATGTTGCTGCTACTCCAGTAGCTGCAAACACTGAGGAGCCAAAGGCCCCCACTGAACAGCCATCGGATGATGCTGCAGTGCGCACCGAGCATTTGTTCAAACACCCGCTGCAAAATACATGGACACTATGGTATTTGGAGAACGATCGTACCAAATCCTGGGAAGACATGCAAAACGAAATTACCAGCTTTGATACAGTCGAGGACTTCTGGAGCCTTTACAATCACATTAAGCCTCCATCTGAGATCAAACTGGGCAGTGATTACTCGCTCTTTAAGAAGGGCATACGGTAAGTGATCTATTATCTATGTTAAACGTATCTAATCAATTGTTAACACATACGTAGCCCAATGTGGGAAGATGCTGCCAATAAGCAGGGTGGTCGCTGGGTGATCACACTAAACAAGAGCTCCAAGAATGATTTGGATAATTTGTGGCTCGATGTGGTAAGAACATCAAATGTCATACTTAATAATTAATTAATTAAGCAATTAAATTTTTAGCTGCTTTGTTTGATTGGTGAGGCTTTTGATCATTCCGATCAGATTTGCGGTGCTGTTGTGAACATTCGCGGCAAAAGCAACAAGATTTGTGAGTATATATATATATATTGTATATATTATTACTATAATTTTCTCTTACATTCATCTCTTCAGCTATCTGGACCGCCAATGGTAACAATGAAGAAGCGGCTCTGGAAATTGGACACAAGTTACGTGACGCTTTGCGTCTAGGACGCCAAAACTTGTTGCAATATCAACTGCATAAGGACACAATGGTGAAGCAAGGCTCTAGTGTCAAATCGATCTACAATCTGTAAATTTTCGAGCAATGCTCGCAGAATTTTGCAACAGTTTTAGCTATTTATGTTGCCTTTATTACTGGTTATATCCGTTCAATCGTAATACTGTAAAAGAAAGAGCCCCAAACAAGAAAACGAAAAGCCCCTTTGTTATCAAAAACGGTGGAAATTATCAATCGCCCCGCTTTTTGTAGTCAGTGTCATGGATTATACGAAAATATATAAAAATAAGGTTTAAAAAAGTTTTCTTTTGGATGATATCAGATTTGTGGATATAGTAATATTATAGGTACATGCATAGTTAATGGTAATAATGTTTCCATCAGTGCGACATAATTTGCTCGACTCTGCGTCGCAAGTCCCTTCGGCCACACTCGGAGAGTCCACGACAGAGCTGCAACAGTAGCTGCCTTGGATCGTTGCATTCGTCCTCCTCGAAGATCTGCAGCAACCGCAGAATGCGAGATTTTAAGTCTTGTGGAAAACGAGCCTCTATATCATCCATTGCGCCCTCTCCAATGCCCAATTTGCGGCCGAGATCTCGCCAAGAACGTCCTAATTCCTGTGATATCTTTTTAAAAACTGCGGCACGTTTCTCTTCCGTAAATTGAGCAACAGTCACGTAGTTCTGCTGGTATGGAATAGGTTGAGGAACGCACTGCTGGCTTATGTGCAACTGTTGCTTTAGCTCCTCAGCCAGTCGTTGTTCCTGATACTGATTCACAGACGGTGTGGTATTTTCAACTTTTTGATAAGCGCTTAACGCTTCCTGAAACTGCACATTTTGGATGCCAAGAGATCGAAGTGGCCCAACGTTCTTCTCGCTAATTTGATCACCCCGCTCCAGGCAATCAATTAGTTCTTCTATTGTACTGATACCGTCGCTTTTTCGAGTAGACCCGATTTCGTTGGAAAACAATTCCTTTAGCTCGTCCAAGTCTGCATTGGTCGCCCCTTCAATTGCCATTTGCTTGAGCACATCATAGCCCCAATGCGCTTTGACTTCCATGGCTCAACAATAGAACTGCAAATCTAATAGAAAAAACCAACCCATTCTCAGAGAGACCAAATCGTAAGATGTCGGAATATCCACCTCTTACAAATTTTTGCAACCAGAACTTGGAAAAAAAAGGAAAAAATTAAAATACAAAGTGTAATTTATAAATATTTGATATTTTTTAATACTTAAAAAAAAATTCAGTATTAATATGTTATAAATCGCGTTTTAACTAAAATTAAAGCATATTTTCATTACAATAGTTTCCGACAGAAAATGAGGACCAAAGTTCCATAGGACAAAAGTACCTCTTTTGATACTAAAGTATCTAGAGTTCCTAGAAATCTATATTTTCGATATATTTGATTGCGATTGCTAGCAGGTATTTAGACATTTCAGATGTGCAGCCACACTGCAGTATCGTCGCAGCTCTCGTTTGTGCAAGTGCGTCCGTCGCAGGTTTAGTCAAAATGCCTTTGTTTTATTTGTAACTTAAGCAGGATTGCAGATAAAATATATAGAATAATGTGAAATTACGTTTCTAGCAAATAAAGCAGATAACTGGTCGCATTTTTGCGCCATAAGTATCGTATATATAAGAAATAAAAACAATTCTTTGTGCATTAGCAAATATATAATAATAGACACGCACAAACAGACATACACACATTCGCATCTAGTACACGAACGGGCAGATATTGCAGAAGTTCATTGGCTCAAAAACGTACGTCAAAGTGCAATAGATATTTTATTTTCATTTTGCAAAAAATCGAAGTAAGCTCCGACCAAAACAATCTGCGTAAAGTCAATGAACGAACAGTGTGAAAAATCATCAATCAGGGGAGGCAGTTGCTACAAATAGAGCGCCAGCATCTGTTTACCATTTCAAAATAAACAAATGCATCAAATAAAGCAACAACAAACATCATAAGAAAGCACAAATTGAATACAGTACAGCGTTAACGACAAAGACGTTTCTGGCCCTTTGTAAGGAGTCGGTTACAACGTCGCAGTCTGCAGCAAAAAACGCAAACAACAAAAAGAAAACAACGTAAGGATTTGCTAAATAAGAGTGACCAGATTTCTGTAATGCATCCCTTTGAATGCAAGGCATAAAGCAGCAACAACAACAACAGTAACTGAAACACAATAATGTCGTGCGAAAACGCAAAAACATCATCAGATATCGAGCATGTGGATTGGAGCACCGGTGGCTCTGGTCAACATTACGCAAATGTCAGGTAAGTTCCAGGGCAAGTGTCCTTAAACTGCACGCAAAGAAAGCACACAAATTCTATTACTTTGTCCACCGTATTGTAAACAGTAAACTGTAAGGATTGTACGCTACAACAAAACTGTATAAATTATTCAGTGGTAAAAGCGCAATTAAAAGTGCCTTAAAATAATTATATTTTGTAGGCATACATTTTTTTTTGGAAAGTTTGCTATGCTTTAAATTCGTTTGTATTACATTATCTTATTTAATCTGTGTAATTACCCATCTCAGGGGTCTTAAAGCTACTTTAAAGGTTTATTACTGTAATTACTATACTTTAATAGTAAACATTTTAGTTTAACTATTATAGACATAATTATCATAAAGGTGTTTATTCGATATTTATGTTTCTATTTTGATTGCTCATAAAAACATCACTTGCTGATTGATAGTAATAATAAATTAAGAATTCTAATAGTTTGAATGTGTCATAGATAGATACTTAAACAGATGCCACTTTACAGGGAACATGGATGTGTTGATTTAATCTTGAAACAGACAGAGACTCATTAATGATGTCACATTAGCGAATACATTGATGATTGCTATTTAATTGATGACTAGTAGTATATACATTTACATACTAATATATTTATAGCAATTACTAAATTAATTCATAATATACATAGGTGTATTTAAATATGTAATTCGCCTTTGTATACGTTAAGGGGCGGAAAGGTGCTTCAATTGAAATGCAAATTCTGAGATTTATATACACACGGTCAGGTGTCAGGTAACTGACACATCGTTGTCTAATTACTTTGATTTATAATATCAACTCCCAGGCCCCGAACCCGTTCATTCATTCATTCGCATCTGTTTTCACTAGCGTTAATTTTTCTTGCCATAATTATGCCGTCAGTTTAATTTATACAGCAATCAACAAACAGTCAACTAGCTGAGTGCGAACCTTAACTCCTCAGCGTGTCCACATTAGGCGCAAGTTGTTGGACTTGGACTTATCAGTGCCACACAATCTAGCCGCCAATGTGGAAATCTCTCTTACCCACATATCCAAAGCTTCTTATTGTTGTCATTGTGGCTTTTAAATATTTACTCAAGTTCGCGCACATATTTGCCAAGCGACTTAAGCAATTCGTAAATGTAGCGAAGCTAAATATACGAGAACACTGATAAGGTTCACGGCAATTACAGCAACAACTACGCCGTATACAAGTACGAGTAATTATAGCTCAATTCCCAATAATCAAGCAGAATAGTAAGCAAAATACAAATGCCTTGTAGAGTGTAATTGTATTAGTGCATTGTAGTGCGTTTACAGCTCGCCTTGCCTAAACTGTGCTTTGAGCTTTGAAAAGCTTCTGTATGCGTGTGCTCTATGCGTGAGCGTTTATTAGTGATCAACTTAATATGAAAGGAAAACGAAATACAATAATTATTCACGCAAAATTGATTTTCAGCTCTTAGGCTATGCAATGTCCAGTCTAATTAAAAGTTGGAAATTAAAGAAAACAGTTTGACAAATAATTATATAATGAACTTTTTTATGCCAGAAACATTTAAAGTTATTTTCATCAGATGCCTGAGTTTTGTCAGCTGCAAACCTCAAAACCAGTTGGCTTAAAAATAAGCACGAAACAACTCAGAGCAGTCCACAAAATGAAAAGCAAAACAAAGCACAGTTTTAAAAGGCAATAAAAAGAGAAAACAAAACAAAAACAAAAAAAAAAAAAAACAACTCACAACATATTGTGATATATATATACATATGTATGTATATACTTATATAGTTAATATGTATATTCACATATGCATATAGTCATATTTGGCATATAGATTTTAGTTGAGAGACGAGACATTCAATCAGCTGAGAAGTGACAGGACGACGTTTTCTATTTAATTCATTCATCGTCGTCGTTGTCGTAACACGTTGCGTATACGTTATGCATGCAGTATCTCAAATAGCTTCGATCGCCATGGGAGAATGCCCATCACAGCACTTTCGATTGTCTGATTACGTTGTGTTTTTATTTTGGGGTGGTGGTAGGGGGGTGTAGGGGGATTGCTATTAATTACCCCGGTTTGGTTGTCTCGTGCAATAATACAAACTGATTGCAATGCTACTGCTCTGACTGATTACAGTGAATACATAGGGAGGAATATCTGTCTGTCTGTCTATATATATATATATGTGTGTGGATGGGACAACAGCGGAAGCGCTGCCAACTCAGCAAGGGCAAACAACTACATATGCAGTTGCAAGTTTTGGAAACTTGAAACCCACAAAGAGCAAAGAGAACGAAAGTTGTTTTGTTGAAATATTGCACCTGCCTCAAAGTGGAAATGCGATAGTTTTGGTTTTTGCATATATACAAATGCATATATTTATGTATTCATGTGCCTCTAAATTGATATGGATAATAATTTAATAATTATACTCATTTGTAAAAGCCCAAACTTCGTTTCATCAGTACATGTGTGTGTGTGTGTGGGTGCTTGTGTGTATATATATTAGTGCACGTTTGCCTAAAAAGCTTCGTACACTCTGCTCTTTAGCGCTGTGCTTTTAAGCTTACGTAGACAAAGAGTCCGTGTCCGTGTGCCGTGTGTGTGTGAGTTTATAATTAGACGAATCGTCGACATAGCCTATACATGTGTTAATGTCCGTGTTCAGCTGCATTTTTAAATAGCAAGATCATAAATTGTTCATATATAGTATAGACATACCTTCAATTGATTATATACCGATTGTTCAGTCAAAAACTTTAGCATATAGCAATCTTATGTCTGCATTATAGGCATCTGCTAAACCTATTTCCAATCAGTTAACAATTCTCATTCTATTGTCTTCTATTATCTTCTATCTGTATTATATTTTAATTTAATAATTCAAGCAGCAATTACGCTTAAGCATATATAATTGGGAAATAATGGATTAAGCATTACATCTATTGCATCAACTGCTCTTATCTTCTATCCATTTTATATACTATTGCAATAATTAATCAAGTAATTACCTTAGAGTATTTCCATTTAGGAATTCTACACTATTATCTTCACTGTATTAAGTGAAAATAGTTTAGTAAGAGCTATTGATAGCCCTTTATTGGTACTGAGCTTATCTTATCGATGTGATAAAGTATTACGTCAGCATTTGAAACAATTGCACTCAAAAACAAAAAATGGGAAAGTACTGCAAGAGCACGAAACAACATCATAAATTTCGTAACAGTCTTGGAAATACGAAAGTCAGCAATAGATATGATATATATATATATTATATGTCCTCGTATAACAATAAAAAGCAATGCATGATGTCTGTTTATTGTTTTTTTGTCAAACCAAATTGTTGTCTGCCAATATAATGACCAAACTTGAAGATGGCAGATAAATATTGATGCCTTTAAATCGGAAAATATCGCTGTGAGTGGAAATGGCGTAGATGACGAGGCTAAAGAAATTAGCATTTCTTTGTATCCTTTGTGATGGACTCGACGAGGGGCTTGAGAATTGTGGCGGAGGTTGACATTAATTTATGTGACATGATCGCAACTCAATTTAGATACACTAATTGCATGCAATTATCGAGACAGACGCGAAATTTGTTTACTGTACGCGGCTATAAAAACAACTGGGAACTCATCAAAGGGTGTGGCGGAGGTCGCCTCGGATTAAGCTGAAGCTAAAGGCGTAGATGGAGACGAAGATGCAGATTAAGATGTACATGGTTGAGAGAGGAGTGGGTATGTCGCCAGACTGGCGTCGGCTGTCGGCTCCTGAGCCTATTATCTAATGAAGTCATAAAATTGGCAGACAAACCCAAAACGGATGCGCATAAAGGACAAAGGATAAGCAAGCAGCCGAAGAAACATGTACAAATTGTTTAGACAAGTAGCAGATTCAGCTACAGCTACAGATACAGATACAAATGTATCTGTATGCTTTGTGTGTACTTTATGAGCTCCTGTCCAGTCTCCCGTGCTCCACACTTTGGTTCGAAATGCGTTTTATTGATCCAAGGACAGTCGATTGCTGAGGCAACTACGTTGTGGCCATGGCCTCAGAGCTTGGCCCAGACCCACAACAAATGTGATGACAGCCCGGCAACAAAAATAACAACAACAACAACAATAACTATAACAACAACAACAGCAAAAGGAGCAACACCACAAATAGTAAACGTTTGACTGGCATTTGTGCCCGACGTGTCCTGCGGTGTCCTTCGGCACAATCACGCACTTGCCGTCTGAGCTCTAAAACCCACAGACACACACACACATACACACACTCACTGGCTGGAGGAGAGTGAGAAGTGAGGGGACGCTGAAAGTAAAAGTGCCTCAACTAAACCGTATAAAAACCAATTTTACTTTATTTCTGTTTGCCTTTTATCCTTTTTTTTTCGTTTTTTTTTTTTTTTTTGGCCAATTGGTTGTCTGTGGCTAACGTAGTTAACCACACGCTTGCCACTCACATAGCGTACGTATGCGGGCGTAACCGGGCCCATAATGATAGCATATACCCGAGCTCGGCTAATTGCAAGCGCCATGAACTTGGCCAACTCTCAGAACGGAGCTTGAAACGTGTGCTGAACTGGAATTAAGTGCATAGCTAATGAATTTATAATGCAGACCAGCTAAAAAAAAAATCAGCTAAAAGCTATGTCGTGCTACCAACCAAACCAAATCAAATCAAATCAGTCCCCCCCCAGTCGAGCACTCTGACTAATCATATTCCCACATATACGACCTAGTTGACACTTAATGTTTATGCATTGCTTTTAGCAAAATAAACAACTGAATTCATATGAAAAACATAAGAAATGCCTTATCAGCTGATTGGGATTAGTAGGAACTTTATGAAAATATAACAATAAAAATTTATAATAATTCAAGTACATACATTGTATATACTCCATGAATGTTTCTTCTTTATAGATTATAAATCAACAATAAATGAATTATATAATTTCTATGGAAATGAATGCATAACCTAAAACACTGTTGCCGTTGCTTATAATTGCTTATCGCTTAATCTTGAGCAGATTATTCAGTTACTAGCATATATATGTATGCATATATGATATATATATTTGATATATATAATTCCCTCTTCAAATTCTTATACATTTCATGGCCATAACATATAATTATGCCCCTCGGCAGTTACTATTATGATTATTATATATTTACACTTGCGAAATATGCAAACTTATTTATTTTTTAATTATAAATGTGTTGGCCATAAATAAAATATTATAAGCAACTCAAATTGGGGCACAAACTGCGTTGCCTTTTAAGGCAAAGTCCATATTTGTTTCCCCGAAAAGGCTTACTCGAGACACGCTTTCTATTCCTATTCCAGGAAAATAAACACAATTCGATACACGTTGTATATTTGTGTGATTATAGGTATTATACAATATTATAAAATTTGAAGGGGGAACTTGTACATTTGTAGGTTTGCTAGAAGCGCAATTAAGGCAGCTGCCTGTTTGCATTTGATATCTTGGTTTATCGATTGAGCGCCATTTATTTATGTGTACGCTTCTTACCAAGAAATATTATTGTTATATATATAGTATATATATATTTCGACTGTTTGTCTTCTATTTTATTGTGGTATTTAATTACTATTTGTTAAACTGTTCGATTGACAGCAATACGTAGAATATAATGTAATTAAAAGAAAGAATTCAACTGAATAAAGCGATTTAAATATATATAATAATAATAATATTTGGATATATTCCACTTTGTGAACTGACGAAATTGGGGATGCTAAAGCAGGAATTAAAATTTGTATATCTTGAATTATAATTAGCAATATAATTGCAATTCACAACACGTTTTATTTTTGTTTTGTTTCATTATGTAATTTACACGCTTCCCTCTCTCTCTCTCTCTCTCTCTCTCTCTCTCTCTCATTTAATCAGAAAACCTGTTTGCTTAAAATGTAAACTTAAAAAAAAACAACAACAACAACAACAGCTATATAATTATAAAAAGTTTTCGATTTTTATCACTTGAATTTACTTCACACGTAAATAATCTCTTTATATGCACAACAAATAAATGTATTGCCTGTTTTTTTTTTTTCTGTATATATAAATTATTGCCAAAGGCTCTGTGCTAACTACTACTAAGTGCTTGTATTTGCTAATAGACACATTGGCTCTAAGTTCTATGCAAATTGTAGCCGCAATGTAAATACTCTCTAATCTGAAGTGTACATAGATATGTGACCACAGCTGTACGCCTGTTCATAGTATCAAGTATTAAGTATTAAGCTGCTTTAACAAAAAAATAGATAAATAAATAAAAACGTGACCATGTGCATTCAATGCAATGATCGACTATGAATTGCACTGTCCACTGATTGTGATTCATTTGCATTCATTCGTTTGGCAAAGGCGTGAGTTGTGAGTGCTTCATTGTGGTGGACTGGTGGATTCGCACCACCGGAATTAAGTGGTGCAGCTGCACCGGAAAACAAAATCATTTTTCATTGAAATTATAAAATATATATTTTGTATTCATTAAATCTTTCGATGAGGAGGGTTTGTTGTCGGGTACGTCAAGTTTCTCATGAAATGTGTCATATTTTGGCAAGGTCGTGCCTGATTAGGAACAGTTTGTTCTACGTTGTTTTTCATATGTGTGTGTGCTGATTAACTGCCAACCACACTCTTATCATCAAGCTGCTCTAGGAACTGTAGTTATAAGTATGATAATTATTCTTTAATAATGTCTGCTTATATCTTTACTAATAGTCGAGTCTATGACCTCAAATCGGACAATTCTCTCTTATTTAAATTTGTATAACTGCAGAGAATGTTGGCAAACTGCATTTAAAGCTATTCTTATAGCAGCTTCATATCATATTTCAGCAGCTATATATTACTATTTAAAGATACTAAAGCTATTTCTTGTTAAGTGAGTCAAATTTGTTTGTATAATCGTCAGCTTGGCTGGGGAGGGGTGTTAGTTAGGTTGTTTTTATCACAAGTTGGGGGCATGTTTGCACATACTCGTGTGTGCACACAAAAGCGGACAGACACGATAAAAGAAGATGGTAGAGAACCAACAACGGAGCAACAACACATCCTGGCAATCCTTTGTTGAAACAACGAGCAACGAACAAAGACACGGACCGTGAGCTGACAAGAGAAGTTGGCTCTTCGGTTCCATGGC
This sequence comes from Drosophila funebris, assembly GCA_018901825.1. NCBI lineage: Eukaryota > Metazoa > Arthropoda > Insecta > Diptera > Drosophilidae > Drosophila > Drosophila funebris. Next base: position 7,022,249 of record JAEIFK010000688.1, read on the forward strand.
TTTTCTGCTGCCAATCAAGTCTGGCATCAAATGACTGTCATTTCATTTTGAAGTAATCGGTTTTAGCACTCAGGTGCGTGCAACCACTAAAGGTCACACTCATACACTACACACTTGTAAACACACACACACACACACTAGTGACTCGTTTTGAAATGCCACACAACTTATACAGAGAGTAACAACTCATTTGAATTGCAGATTCGGTTCGGGCAGCAGCCAAGCATCACAGAATAGTGGGGACATTTGCCGGATCTGTCACTGCGAGAGCGATCCACAGAATCCACTGCTGACGCCCTGTTACTGCTCGGGCAGCCTCAAGTATGTCCACCAGGCGTGCCTGCAACAATGGTTGACCGCATCGGCGACCAACTCCTGCGAATTGTGCAAATTCCCCTTCATTATGCACACCAAAATCAAGCCCTTCAATGAGGTAAGTCTCCCGGCTGCAACATCTGCAATATTTCTATTTATTACTCAAAACTAATTTATCTTATTTGTGTTCTTTTTTTTTGTTGTTTCTGTTTCATGCATTGTTTGGGCTTCCTTCTCATCGATTGCATTGCGGTCTGACAGTGGCGCAGCCTTGACATCTCCAGCATTGAGCGTCGCCGCCTCTGCTGCACGGTGCTCTTCCACTGTGCGGCCGCCTTGTGCGTCATCTGGTCACTGTGTGTGCTCATCGAGCGAGCAGCAGACGATGTTAAACGTGGACTGATTGGTTTGTATACAATCCCACTTAGTAATGACTCATCTAATTGACATTTACTCCCACCCATACACGCATACAGATTGGCCATTCTGGACAAAGCTGGCCGTGGTTACCGTTGGACTCACTGGCGGCATTGTCTTTATGTACATACAGTGCAAGGCCTATTTGCATCTCTGCCATCGCTGGAAGGCACGCAACAGGCGAGTAGTCCAAGCAAAAGGCCGCATAGCTAAGGATTAGTGAAGCTGCAAGCTAGACAGGCCAAATCTCCAGAGCATTAAGCATAGATTAATAATTGTACAACAGTGTTGGGGTTCAGTCTAAAGCAAAGATCAAAGTTAAAGTTAGTTTTACATGTTAATCAACAATTAGTAAGCTATTGTCATGGGATAATTTATTTTATAAAATATTCTATAGTATTAATAATTACATTAATTACGTTAGTCATCTGTTTAATGCATTCCATTCATAACAATTTCATTTATTACAAGCTTGTTGTACATTCCAACTAACAATTTCAATTAATAAGTTATTCACATGTTAATATTATTTATAATACATTCGTGGACATTATTGTTTACATTAATTACATAGTCATCTGTTAATGCATTCCTTTCATCACAAATGTAATAATTTACAAGCTTGTTTTACATTTCGAACAAACAAATCCAATTTATAAGTTATTGACATGTTAATGTTTGTCTATAGTAGGCGCTCTCATTGCTATTTACATTAATTACGCACACATTTGTCAATGCAGTCCTTTTTTGTGCAATAACGATTGCCATTGCCGCCGCAACCAAAGTAATGCATTTCATAGCAAGCACCATGAGCCTGGTTAAAATACCACATCTCTGACATGGCACGCCTTTTGCACCAACCATATTTCCTGTTTCCATGATTCACACGATCATTGCAGACATGTTGAACAACTGTGAAAGTGTCATTAAGTTAATATCCACATAGTTTAACAAGTTTAGTGCTTACTTGGCTCTCCAGCACACTTTTCTTGTATGTAAGCCAGAGTTTGGGTTACAAAAAGGATATAGAATGCTAAGAACAAGTTGAATTTCATTTTCTATTCACAGCAACGTCTGTTGAACTGTTTAACAAACTAGAAATATTTAAGTTTATATAGAAAACTAAACGAAATTGTTTAATTAACGAGCTAAAGCTGTTTTATAAATAGGAAAAGCTGTTGAACTGCTCTTAGATATAGGTTGTGTAATATTTAAAATGAAAGTAACTCATACTATAACTTTAAACGCAAGTTATTCAGTTATCATTAAGCTGTTATCAGATTACTGTATGTTAAATGCATTATTAATATAGTTAACTATCTAGATTACTTCACTTATTCACACTTACTCACGTTACTAATGCCCCTCTTCTTGCTTACAGGATTCTGCTTATCCAAAACGCTCCAGAGAAGATACATCCACTGGCGCCGCCTTCCCCCGTGGCTGCTCATCATCACTTCAGTGAGGCGCACAGTTCCGTGGCCCATGGCCCGGTCAGTGGTGCTGTTGAGGTCAACGCCACTGTTGGGGCTGGTCATGCTGTTCACGATTCGAGTTGTGGTGCCTTGGACAATGCGTCGTCAACGGGGGTGCATCAGCATCAGCAGCAAATGCAGTTGCAGCTGCAGCAGCGACTGTTGAATGTCTCGCCACATCATATGCTGCAGCTGGATGTTGTGCCGCATAGCAGCAGCAGCGCGGGCACACAGACTGAGGATGCACATGCGCAGCGTCAGCAACAGGGCCAACAACTGGGTCAGGTGGCTGTGGCGGCCAACATTGAATGTTCGCAGTCGCAACACAATTATGATCGCGATTGGGCGCTGGATGATGTCGTCTCGCAGATCTCCTCTTTTCGCCCCTGTCCGCAGGGCTCTGGCAGCATGACACCGTTCCATGACTCCATACACAATGTGCTCGAGCATTCGGAGAGCTCCAGTCGCGGCTCAGCCGCGGATCTCTGCGCCGGCTCGCGGCAAGATCTCAGCGCCAGCGGCATCTCCACAGACACGGGCCGTGAGCATGCAATGCAACTGAGCAGTTTCAGTGGTCAGTGATGGTGGAATTCCATTGTAAAGCATCCACTTATCTTCATTCTCATCTTGCAGGCAGCGGTGAGCAGAAGGCGCCTTCGATTAGCTCCGGTGTCTCGCATGCTGTGGCCAATGGATTGGGCGGATTTGTGTATAAACCATCATCACATCATCAGTCAAAGCGCTACTCCAACTCGTCCATTTTCCTGGAGAACCGTGATATACTCAATGACTCGCCTTTGTGCGTGGGCGTGGCAACTCCGCTTACCTATGACTACAGCACACCACCAAAGATCGATTATCGCCACTCGAGCATCCTGGGCGCCGAGGAGCAATCCGGATTGGGCTGTTGTACCGACGCCTCCGACTGCCGTCTGGCCAGAGAAGCGGACTTGCGTCGCTATTCGGACACTAAGCTAGATCTGGAACAGGAGGCCATGCTGTGCAAAAATGTTGATGGTGGCGACATTGTGCTGGACATTGAACTGCCCTCGTCACCGCTATCGCCGCCAGCTGCCTACGCCAGTCACCACCACCAGCAGCAGCAGCATCAGCAGCCGGCACTGCGTCGCTCTTTTGACAAGGGTGTGGATGAAACGAATGCAGCTGGCATTGGCGGTAACAACAATAGCTCGAACAGTGCCACAGTCGATGCGCAAATGGATCGCTCACGTTTGTTCTTCAAGTCGTTGCCAAATCTCAGCAGCAGCTGCGAAAGTCTCATCAAAAAGTGATTGTGCACAGGCCCAACAGCAATGCATACTCTCTATAATGCTGGATAGACATAGACCCAAGATACGCCTGATACCCAGTTCCAGATACCGATGCAAAACCCACACGGGAACCACAACAGATGCATATTTTTTTATTCCGCACACTTTCCGAACCGTTCCCCAAACTTATTTTCTCCATATATCCAATGTATTCATGTTTCCCCATATATATCGATGTCTCCATGTATTCATTTTACCATGTTTAACAAAACCCATTAACAATTTTGAGACTGCAAAAGAAAACACACATAACAAGAAATAATAATGTACGTTCTAAAAGAAACAAATATGATTTCATTTGATTAACAGTATGGATCTATGTATAGCATTATATAGAAGCTGAACAAATGAACATAATTACAATATATATATATATGTACATATGTATATATACATACATATATATACATAAAGATTTACTGCAAATCTCTCAACATTTTCACAGCTCGCGCTGGATTTATGCCCCATCCCGCTGCCTAAGCCAAATCCGTTTACATGTAGCTCCATATACTTACTATATTATTATAATTATTATTATTATTATTATCATTATGGCATATGCATAAACATATATTTATATATGTGAACAAAGAACAGGAGTCGTGTACTTTGTGTAATTTTTGTGTTTTGTTTCTTAACTTCTAAGTCAAATGAAATTTTAAAAAATTGATCTGTGATTAAGCGTCATTGAATATATACACATAAAACATAATCTAACATAAATACAACAAATAATATTAATAATACAAACATAAAAAGCAGCAAACACAACAGCAACAACAACAACAGAAACGAATATCAATGCAAAAATATAAAATAAATATAATAAAATTAAAATTAAAATAAAAATTAAAAAAAAAAAGCGTAAGAAAGCAACAACTATTTAAAGCATTTTGGATGATTAAAGTACAAAAGCTCCTTCGTGGAGCTTTTGAGTGCAGCTTGAACAGCTCTCTATGTAAATCCTCAGCTTTGCGTAAATTGAAAGCCGATTTAGATATAGAATTAGCATAATACAGATATATTATATATATACAGTGCATACTTATGATCGCGACAAGTTACCGAGCATTACAACAACAACAAAAATGACAACTAAATTTTTTATTATGTATTAAAATATTTAAATAAATATGTGCAAAACAATTATAACACTATTCCAAAGAAAATCAACAGTCGTTTGTCAACCGGTTTTTTTAAGCCATTCAGCTGAATTTATTTAATATTATTTATTTATTATAAACTATTAGTCTTCTCCATTTATGTAGTATTGTAATGGTATAATAGGAATGAGGACTACTGGGTTGGGCCATTGCTGAGCTTCTCCTGCTTCTCCTCCTCGGCATTTTGCTTTACATTGAGATGAGCAGGTCCAACCTGTTGTATTTGAACCACGCGCTCCTTGGACTTGTCTTCAATGGGTTGCGGCTTCGGCACACTCACAGTGAGGACTCCATCCGAGGACAATGTGGACATCACCTTGTCTGCCTCATAGCCCTCGGGAAGAGCATAACGACGCACGAAATGGCGAGAAATGTAACCGTGATCATCTTCACGCTCCTCGTGCTTCCCCTCGACCACAATGGACTTGTCCACCACTTTGACAGTCAGCTCGTTGGGACTGAATTGTGTGACGTCCATGCACACCTGGAAGCCATCTTTGCCCACCTGCGAGACGGGCTTATTCCAGGCATCGCCAGCTCCGTTTGTGTGCTTGCGCTTGTGGCGGTTAGACATCAACTTATTTCCCGACAAGATGGAACCGCCAGGATGGGCGCACTCCCAGGGATACAGTAGAGTCGGGGAAGTGGTCCAGGATTGCAGCTGACGCGGATACATTCCCATGCCAAAGTCGTAAATGGGATTACGATTCTCCTGCAGTGCATCAACCAATGAAATCAATTGAGAAAGCGACATGTTCTACTATTATTTCACTTGTAAAACAAAATACTTGAACTTAAAACGTAGTTTATATTTTTGTATTCCCGTTTATCGCTTTTATTTCGCTCAGAGTAGTGCGTTCGATGAACTTAGTTTTACAACTGAAACAACAAGAGCTGCACCGGCTGATTTTATAGCTGGCCGGTCTCTCTTCGAGAACAATTGAGAAATTTCTTATTTCACACAACAGAGTATGCAGAGCAAAAAACATCGCACGATTGACATAAACAGAAAGAGAGAAGTAGCTGTTGTAGTGTGCGTGAGAAACAAGAACAACCACTGCTGCCACACTTGGTACTTTAGTACCACAACTGGTACCTTATGTCTTCATTGGTACTTTAATTGGTACTATATTTATGCAAAAAATACGATATTACTTATACTATTACTACTTCTACTACTTTTTCGACAACTATTTCTACTACTTTTCTACTACTATTTCTACTACTATTTCTACTACTTTTCTACTACTCTTCTACTACTATCTCTACTACCTTTTCTACTACTATTTCTACTACTTTTTCCACTACCATTTCTACTACTTTTCTACTACCATTTCAACTACTATTTCTGCTACTATTTCAACTACTATTTCTACTACTATTTCGAATACCATTTCTACTACTATTTCTAATGTTAATTGCTTTTGCCTCTAAGTTTGTATTGGGGTTCCAATAATTTTGTTAATTCCCATTCTTATCAAAATTTGAGTGTTCGGTGCAATTGTACCATCTTGCAATTTCCTAGTGTGCATGAACGTAAGAGCATTGTGTTGAGCTTTCATTCTCTTCAGTTATGTGTGTGCGAAAGAGTATAACAGATGGCGAAAGTGCAGAAGCTTGCAAAAACAAAATCAGATGTATTTTTTTTGCTTCTTGTGTATTTGTAAGTACAAACGTACAGACTATGAGCATTCCTGCATTGCAAGCAAGTAGCATTCTGAACTGGACCAAAAGCAATAATTTGAATATTTAATCAATTTGTTATTTAAATATTTATTTTATTATATTCTCACAGTTGAAATGCAAATACATACACACAAAAACGTTCAAGTTTGCCGCTTTTCTTTTACATATTACAAAATTATTAATACACATAGATCGTATTATCAAAATACGTATTCTTAAATAATTAATTGACGCGGCTTTAAAATCTCTTATAGCTTAAATATGATGAATCTTATTTTAATGCGATGTAATGAGCGATGTTCAAGTGTTGGTATGTACGCATGTGTGTATGTGTGTGTGGTTTTAGTCTTGGACTCTCCGAACAGCGTAGCAACACTCCGTTTTCTATCGCCATCTTTAACTTCTGTCACGCTTTTTCACTTGCCGGTCTCCATCTTCTCGCCACCTCCGTTTTCACTCTTGCCTTTGCCATCTGTGGCGCCATCTGGTGCCTTGACACTTAAGTGAGCAGGACCCGTTTGTTGAATCTGCACAATGCGCTCCTGCTTGGCTTGTTCCTTGTTGGGTGGCGGAGGGGCCTTTAGAGTAAGTACTCCGTCAGAGGAAACTGTTGAGACGACTTCGTTGCCATCGTACTCCTTGGGCAAGGTATATTTGCGCACAAAGTGGCGTTGGATCATACCGTGGCCATCCTCACGCTCTTCATGCTTTCCCTCCACAATGACCGTCTTGTCAACCACTTTGACAGACAGCTCGCTTGGCTTGAACTGTGCCACGTCCATGCAGACTTGGAAACCATCCTTACCAATAACGGGCAACAAAGAGTTTTGCCCAGCTGAGGCGCGACGACGAGCCGGCACTAATTGATGATGGCTGCGCTCATATGGCATGAAATGAGGGCGACGACGATGCAGATGGTGTGGCATCATCAGACGGGGACGATGGAACAGCTCGTGTGCATGCACTCCGAAGCCAAAGTCATCATCCAGGAAATGATCCCAGTCATTGTAGGCGCTATCAATCTCGCGTGCCAAATTCAATAGTGGAACAATCGACATAATTAAGCTTTTACTTGTATATAATGTAATGTAATTATAAGAAAATCTCTTCTTCGTTTACTTCCGCGTAGCAGATCTTCTTTCAACGACGATTCAAATGCAATTGTGTCGGAGCGGCCGACGGAGCGAGCTTTTATACCGACGCCAAAGTGGCACACACACAAAGGAAAAAATGACAGCTTGTTGCTTGTGCGCTCTTGAATTTTCTGGCTCTTTCTCTGAATGTTCGTATGTATGAGTGAGTCAGCCGGCAAATCATTTTGTTTGTTAGCTTTTTCTCTCGATCTCACGCACTAAAAGTTCTTGCAATTTCTCGGAGTTTCTGCGTGCAGAGTGAATAAGTGAATAGGACGTGTAAAAATATTTTAAATGTTAAGAAGAATAAATATGTACATATTTCAAGCAAGCACATTGTTATTTTCTTATCGTACTTTTGCTTTTGCAGTAAATTCAATTGCTTGAAATGTTAAAGTACATGCAATGGTCCACGGAGAGAAATTCACAGCCACTGAGAGACGTTGAAGTTTTGCAAGTGCATTGAACTCTTGCTATCTCTGTTTGACAAGCCGGTTTGTTGTTTTATTTTTTTTTTGCTTCATTCTTTATTTATTGCAAGAGCGCAAAAGTGTGTATATATGTATATACTATGTATGCATGTGTTCAAGTACATAGCAAACATACACAAATGTTTGTTTATGTTCTTTGTATAGCAAACATTTTTCTACATTTCAAGATGAAAAAACTGCAACAATTACATAATCAAAATGAATACATGTATACATGCATATGTATAAATATGTTTTTATTATAGATACATATGTACATAGGTATGTATGCATGTACGGCAAAATAGCAGCGAAAGGGCAAAACAAATTTCTGCATTGCAATGTCACATCCCTGTAAAAGTGTTTCACAAAAGTATGTGTACATATTTGTAATAATGAGAACTCATCATTTACTGAATTACAGAAGATGTTATTGTTATTATTATTTTCATTTCATATTTTATTTAAATAAATTGCAGCATATGGAAGCATGAATACGTAACTACTTTATTAAAAAAGATTGGTGTGCAAATACTTTTATAATTCACTGTATATTTATTAGGTAATAAAACAGACATTGACTTTGATATTTGATTAATAATTAATTATAGGTTATGCGTTCTAGATTCTACATATGACTTGGGGATTATTCGGGGATGCACCGCTTATTTGTCGTTATCGGTGCCCTCCTCCAGCTGCTCCTTGGCATTCTGCTTCACATTGAGATGGGCAGGTCCCACCTGCTGGATCTGCACAATGCGTTCGCTGGCCTTATCCTCAATGGCTGCTGGCTTCGGCACGTTCACAGTGAGAACTCCATCCGAGGAGAGTGTGGATGCCACTTTATCGGCCTCGTAGCCCTGGGGCAGCTTATACCGACGAACAAAGTGGCGAGTAATGTAGCCGTGATCATCCTCACGTTCCTCGTGCTTTCCTTCGACGACAATGGAGTTGTCAACTACTTTGACGTTAAGCTCGCTTGGCTTAAACTGGGCCACATCCATGCACACCTGATAGCCATCCTTGCCCACCTTGGGTGTTGGTCCATTGACGGATCCCATCTGCTTCTCCAACTGATGCAGTTCTTGGTCCAATGGATGAGCAGCCAGTGCAAGGTAAGGATTGCACTGATGGCGTTTCCAGTAATAAGGCGAATCATAGAAAGGTGCCATTGAGAGGCGATTTAGATCATCAGCTAGGCTGAGCAGCAGTGGAAGATTTGCCATCGTATTACAGTAGGTATTTCAAAATTGATAATATATGATAAATATATGTAGATTTAAAAATTATGCTCCTTTAAAAACAGGATTCAAAGTCAAAGAACTTTTCGAGTCGCTTGTTGTTGCTTCGGTTTTTCAAATCAAACTGATGCCGAGAACACAAACCGTCGGCTATTTATAGTCGCCACTGGTGGCAGCTTCGTGCCTTCGTGCGTCTGACGGATTTGGTTGGTCTCGGAATGCCAGCGAAACTTCTAGCTATGGTTAAAGTTGAATAATTTCGCAAACTTTCTGGAAATCGCTCGAAAATATATGAGTACGTACATATGTATGCATAGTGTATGTATGTACATATATGTACGTATTTATACGCAACAATTTCTAGTAATGAAAGTGAGAGTGAGTCGATGAGACAGCGACAGATGAGTTCACATAAAAATAATACTCATTGTATGATAAGAGTAGATAGAAATGTGGAAATTGCAAGAATTTTCTGTAAAGTTCTGACACTGTAGTATATAATTCTCTGCGTATTTATTTAAGTATGCTTATTTAATATATTAAAAAAAATTTCATCATTTATCAAATGTATCTTCATATGTATCTATACATATATTTTCATTTACATAGTATGTTTGCAAATGTATTTCCGTAGCGATTGATATTAATGTTCAATATATATGTATGTACGTACATATGCATGCATATATGTATATATACATACGTACTTTGTTTCATAAAAATTATGAGCAAAAACAGATACATATGTATGTATGTACATACATATTCATATTCATGCTAGTTCGTACTTTTTACATTTGTAATATCATTCCGTTTATGGTTCCAAGATTCCCTTTTTACATTTCCAGATTATGCTGTCTACATAAATACAGACACACAAACAAACATGCAGACGTAACTGAATTCATTAACACACACCTTCGCTGCATTGCGCTTCGTGTTGAGCCGTTCTCGCATAATTTGCAAAAGTCTCCACACGATTGTCTGCCTCTTGTCTGGACACAGTCTGTGTATGTAGAAATGTTTATACACACACATACACATACATGTTGGTATGTAGCTTAACGCGTGTGTATCCATTTACATATGTACTTTCAACATGTATACAAGCGCCTCACCCACAGCTGCTATTGTTGCTGCACACAGATGCAGATGCAGTTTGTAATATACAATGCCATCAAGGGGCACTGCGCATGTTTAGTGCCTGCCCCACCGCCGGCTGTTGCCCCCTTCTGCTCGTTGTTATTATCAGCAGCGAATTGTCGCTGTTGCCGGTCTGCTTTCCAGACCACAAATACAACTGCACACGCATACACACAAACACTGCTGGAGAGGCGCAGCAAACCAGCTGTTGTTGTAGTTGCTACAATCGCGCCGGTTCGGCAATCGTCAGTCGTCGCGCCGGCACGAGACGCTTTTTTGCGGCCTCTCAGCTGTTTAACTGTTTGCCGGCTGAGCGCTGGGAATTCAGCTGCAACATGGCTACTTTACATGCTCGTATCTATAGTAAAGTATGTACATATGCGCACACATATGTATCATTTGAGAGTGTGTGTGCGTGTATAATGTCTGGACAACCCATGCCCAGGCAAGGCGTAGGTCGAGAAGCTGGAGCCGGTTTTTAAATTTGCCGGTTTTCGTCTCATCATCGTCGGGCCTGGAATACTTTCTTTGTTCTCCCAACCGGAAAATTGCCAACTGCAAATTGCGAAAAAGTAGCTGACAAATACAAAAATATATCTATACATGTATGTGTATGTATGAACACACATGTATACATATGTATGTATTTAAAGATCTTATTTCGAGGGGTGTCGTCGCCAGGTTTCTTTCTATTGATTTTTTGCCAAAACTGTGCAAATAAACAATGATTGCACATGGGAAACGATGGCCCAGCCTCACTTTGCATAAGCCGAAACCAAGATACATCGAGCTCTGAGGGCTCCTCGAGCACCGAGCTGCTGTTCGTGGCCGCTGCTGCAGAGAACTTCCAGACCAGACATTCGCTTTCCATTCAGCGCTGCACAGTCGTTTAAAAGGTTGAACATTCAGCTATAAGGCCTCAAACGCAATCCAGTTAGAAGCCGGAACGGATCGCACAGACGGTAACAGCGCGAGTTAGTGTCCCAGTGTCAGTGTCAGTGCCAGTGTCAGTGCCAGTGTCTTCGTCTTCAGATCCCAGTCGGAAACAGATAGATAATTAACGAACCCCGCCCCCCGTCTCCAGTGAAAATAGCCACATTGCAATACCGACCGGAATATCGGAAAATTATAAAATCGAATAATCAGAAAAAACGGAAAATGTCGTTAATACCCTTTATACTTGATCTGGCCGAGGAGTTGCATGATTTCAACTTTAATCGCAGCAGCAGCCTTGGTCTGGGCCTAGGAATGGACATTGACGATGTCGGCTTCGGTATGTATCCGTTGGAGCAGCTGGCCGCCGCAACGGCTGCAACACAATCGCCACAGCACTCGCACCCGCAGTTGTCGCCATCAAACACGACTCGTCGCACCACGCGTCTTGCCCACGCCCACTCTCCCCCAGCCTCGGTGCTGTGGGTGCCCATCAAGGGGGGGCAGGGTCAGCATCGGCATCATCCTTACAGCCGTGTGGCCGGTGCCAAGACCGTCTGCTGTAATAAGTCCCTGTTGGAGCTGGAGAAGGAGATGGGCGACAAGGTCAACTCATCATTATCAACTACTTCGGGTGCTGGTTCTGGGGCTGCATCAACTTCGTCGGGTGCTAGTAAATCGGCATCCGCCTACTCTGTCGTCAATCGTAATGGCTTCCAGGTGAGCATGAATGTGAAGCAATTTGCCCCGGACGAGCTTACCGTGAAGACTATCGATAATTGCATCGTGGTCGAAGGGCAGCACGACGAGAAGGAAGATGGACATGGCGTTATCTCGCGTCATTTTATACGCAAATACATGCTGCCCAAAGGCTTTGAACCGGCCGACGTCCATTCAACGCTCTCTTCGGACGGCATACTCACCGTTAAGGCGCCTCCACCGCCACCGCCTGCCGTCAAATCGGGCGAAGAGCGGCCCGTTGAGCGCATCGTGGACATACAGCAGCAGTCAGTCCAGGTCCCGTTGTCAGTGCAGTCGCAGTCGCCGTCGCAGTCCAAGGATGTGCAGATGCCAACGCCAAAATCTGCAGCCAACGAAGTTGAGCAGCCAACCCCAAAAACAGCTGCAGTCGCTCCCGTTAGTGAGCAGAAGAGCGCCGAAGAGCGCAATGGCAATGGAGAGACAGCGACAGCGGTAAATGTCGACGTCGACGTTGACGCCAACGCAAACTCCAACGCAGCTGAAACTGCAGAGGAAACAGCAAATGCAAAAACAAAAGAGAAAGAGACTGAGCCCGTTGTGCAAACTTCCAATTCGAATTCCAATTCCACTTCGGCTTCCATTGCCAATTCCAATTCCAACACCAACACCAATTCCAGTGCCAACAATGGCGAACAGAAGAAGCCCATTCCGGAGTCAAAATCTATGGATGTGGACACTGCTGAAGATGCCAGTGCTACTTCCACTTCCACCTCCAACTCCGCCGCCGACGCCGCCGAAAAAGAGGACTCCACCGACGCCGCCGTTAGCAGCAGTGGTACTGCGTCGACCGAGGCTGAAGAAGCAAAACCCGAAGATGCCAACGCCAATGGTAATTCGTCCAAATCGAACTCCATTTCCAATTCCAATGCTGAGAAGAAGGCCGTTGCCGAAGAGGATGACATGCCAGCTGCCAAAAAAAGCCAAAACGGTAACTGAGGAGCCGCCAATGGAGCAAGAGAAAGTTGAAAAAGCCACAAAGGGCGCGGAAGAGATCGCTGCCGTAGATGCGGCCATTCTTTTAGCAAAGAATCAGGCCACCGAGAATGGTGCATCCGCTGCCAAGTCTGAGGAGCCGGCACTAGCAGCGGCCAAGTGAATGTAGAGACTGACAATTGATACGCAAAACAGAACTAAAAACAAATCCAATGGACATGCGTTTTATTCTATAAATGTTTTTTGTGTTTTTTTAATAATTCGCAATAAATACATAATAGGGCCTGCAAGATGAGAAGACAAGATAAATAGAAAAGACCTATGATATGAAATTATGATTTCCTAAACAAGTGTGAAACAATTACGACTACAAGTATTCAGTAAACATTAAGCACATTATGTACTTAACAATTAAAGTAAATAAAGAATTCAAAGAGTATGTTTGCGTTTTGCATTTTGCGTTTACTTTGCCTTTGTTTGCCTTCATCTCTCTTTCACATATGCATACGCACACTTCATCTGCACTCTTTGACACTCTTATTCTAGTGGTTTCGCTCAACGTCACACATTGGTAAGTGCGCGATGTTTCTCGCGCTCACACATACATTCACTACAAACTGTAAATTTCTATTTCACACAGGTCTGCTCCTGGCTCTCTTCGAGTGCTTTCGCATTACATACACACACTTAAGCAGCTTCACGATGTTTGTTGCTCTTCTTCACACACTAGAAATGGCGCGATGTTTCTAGAAAGCTAAGCTCGTCGGCTATATAAGCAGCAAGCGGTTATGGTGCCGTTACAGTTTTGCAATTTTATTCCACGAGAAAAGATCTTCGCAGTGCGAAAGCAAAAAGTAAACGGGAAAAGAATTTTTCATTTAACCTGAAAACAAGTAACAGTTAAACCAAAGTACAAAATGTCGATGTCTCATATGTTTTCTCTAATGGACGCCCTCCAGGGCAACCGCAATCCCATCTACGACTTTGGCATGGGAATGCATCCACGCCAGCTGCAATCCTGGACCACTTCGCCGGCTCTGCTGAGCCCGTGGCAATGTGCCCATCCCGCCTGTCCAACCTCACCGGCAAATAAGATGATGACAAGCCGCCATAAGCGCGACATGTCAAAGCACACAAATGGAGCTGGCGATGCCTGGAATATGCCCGTCTCGCAGGTGGGCAAAGATGGCTTCCAAGTGTGCATGGACGTCACACAATTCAGTCCCAACGAGCTGACTGTCAAAGTGGTGGACAAGTCCATTGTGGTCGAGGGGAAGCACGAGGAGCGTGAAGATGATCACGGTTACATTTCGCGCCATTTCGTGCGTCGTTATGCTCTTCCCGAGGGCTACGAGGCAGAGAAGGTGATGTCTTCACTGTCGTCTGATGGCGTCCTCACCGTGAACGTGCCGAAGCCGCAACCCAGTCAGGATAAGACGAAGGCACGTGTCATTCAAATCCAACAGGTTGGACCTGCTCATCTCAATGTGAAGCAGAATGCCGTGGAGGAGAAGCACACGAATGGCACCAAGTAGATGTGGTTGGTTGCATCTGTTAAGCCACCCCAAAAGACATTCATCCTCATTCCAATCGTTATCCCATTCTATTTATTGTAACGAGTAAAAGACTTATTGTATAATTAAATAAAATGTTGAAAAAGAAACGTATCCGTGTCGAATTCATTCCTAACCATGGAACAGCCCAGAGGAAGGTTCTGCTCGGTTTCTATCAATTTATTGCGCATTTAATGTTTGTTTTTCTACATTTGCATATTTAAATCGAATTGAAATTCTCGATGTAGCTTTTTGCTCGGTGACCAAAAATAGTTTCACCTTGAATTGGCAGCTTTCCGGGCTGCTGCCACCGGGGGAGCTACGAGAAGGAGCAGGAAAGGGGTTAAATTATTTCCAGGGCAGAGCAAGTTTGCCCGTTTCATGGACACGAACCAAACGTTCGCTGGGACTGTAGTACTTAGCAGGTGGCGGAGGAGGAGCCTTAATGGTTAATATGCCATCCGAGGATATGTCGGAGATGACCTCGTTGGCATTGAATCCACGTGGCAATAGATACTTCCTCACAAAGTGTCGTTCCACATATCCGTTCGTTCCCTCGTTGCGCTTGTCATGGTTGCCCTGCACCATTATGTAGTCATCAGTGGTCTTCACCACAATCTCATGCGGTCGAAACTGTCGTACATCGATGTCAATGCGAAATCCTTTCTCATCCACATGCACGCGCTCGCCAGAGTAATAGTTGTCCCAACGCATGGGATATGCCCAGTCGTAGGGATTCGATTGGATGAGCTGATTCCGCACCCGACGCGTCACAAGCTCATCCAAGGGCCGCAAGTAGTCGCGGTTGTTGGAGGGCCAAAAGACGCGAGGATCGTCCCAGAGATATGGATACAGCTGGAAGTCATATGGCGGCTGGTAGAGTGGACGCGGACGGTCCAATTCCCGGGAAAGATCACGATATGTGCTTGGCACCAAAGCCATTGCGCGTCTAAGATTATTATAAAATTTGTCAACGGCGCCGCCAGCGCTTTTATAGTCTCCCTTAGACGACGACATCCAATTGGCCTCGGCTCGTGTCGAGTCGGATGCGGATGGGCGATGGCGACGGATGATTCATTTGCCCGATGCGCGAAGGCCGCCAAACAAGATGCAAACGCCAATATTGGACGCGAGTCAAGTGGACGTCATCAAGGAAAGTACGAGAGGGCAAAGAGGAGTAGGAGGAGGCGGAGCGGCAAGTGCAAGTGGCGGATGCCAAGCGTTTTAAACGAAAGTACGTAATTTGCATTTGTTTATGTTCATTTATTTATTATTAATTTTACATACTTAATTTTGTTGCTATTCTAATGGTAAATACGAAATATCAAGGGAAGGTAGAGAGGGAAATGAAGCATTCACTTTTCTGTTTCCTCCTGCGGTGGATTCGGTTTGATATTGAGCTCCGCCGGACCCGTCTGTTGTATGGGCACAACGCGTTCCTTGAGCGCTGCCTCAACAGCTGGGGGATTGGGCACATTGATGGTCAACACTCCATCGCTGCTTAAACTGGAGGTAACCTTGTCGGAGTCGTAGCCCTCGGGCAGCACAAAGCGACGCAAAAAGTGACGAGAGCTGTAGCCGCCCATTTCATCCTCTTGATTCTCAGACTTGCCCTCAATGATAACGCTGTTGTCCACCGTCTTGACCGTCAGTTCATTAGGCTTATACAGGCTTACGTCCAGGCTCACTTGGTAGCCTTGCTTGCCCACTGTAGCTGCCGGAGCGAATTCCTGTTCCTGCCAGCGTGCGATCTGCTTCCAGTTGCGCGGTGCAGCAACGCCAGACCACATCAATGGCTCGTGGAAGAAGGCCTGGAATGGTGACACACGTGGAATTCTTGCCATTTCCTCGGCCATACGCAGAAACATGGGTAACGAACGCATTTTGTAATCTCTCAGATGTTTGATGAAATTCCCTTTTATTTTTGGCTCTAAAACGTGAGCTTCGTTTGCTTTGATCAACTATGTCGAACTGTGAAGAGAGGGCAATGCCGGCTGCTATTTATACGCCGTGCTTAACATGTCGAGAACTTTCCGGCTCTCTCTAGACTTGTTGTCAGCTGATGCAATGTTTTGCGTCGCATAGAAATGACACTGGTGGTCACTGACCAGCGGCTACACAGTAACTACCTAATGTTCTAGGAGCATGTCGAAAATAAATGCATTTTCGATGTATTTCACCAATCGAAATTTCGATTATTTTTATGTGCAGCAGTTTAAAGCATTTTCAAAGCTTTGCGGTAGGTCAGTAACACGCGAAGAGCATGAGTGAAATAAGAGAGGGTGAGCGAGAGAGAGAGAGTGTGTGTATGTTTGTGGTGAGCTATGACATGGTAGAATAATAAAATAAGGTAGTATCAGCACGGCTGCCACTTGCGGTACAATTAAATTTAAGTTGATATATTATTGTTGGTAAATTAGATTACGGTAAGTCAAATTTGTTATCTTTGTTAAAAAATTATTCTGGTTTCTATTTTTTCCTATTAACTGTGGTACGAAATATGTTATAAAATGGCAAGTCAAATATTTCACATATATTGAAAAAAATAGACTGCAGAAAATAACATAGAAAATCGTACGTTTTCGTTTTGAAATACGGTACAAAATATGTGATTCAATTGGCAACCGTGGGTGTGTCAGCCTGTGCTAAGAATGTTGGAGTGCAAAAGAGATATCTGCGAAGCAGCGGGAAAGAAATGTATTAAACATGGGTCAGCAGATATTAAAGTAAATTAATTAAATTGAGCATTTATACGAAACAACAGAAAATAGTAGAATTTTAATATCCAATTTAATCCGAAACCATAAATTTGACTACAAGTTGTGCGTAAATCTAAAGATAATACATTTTAAGATTTAAATTAATAAAGTTATGTTATAAGCCAAAGATGAGAATGAGTAGGTGCTTTCTTGAAGTAGTTACTTCGGTAGTCCTTGCTTTTCGGCCCAATCCAGCCAGGAGCCACTGTAGACACGTACACTATAATAGAAATGAGATTAGAGGAGTGTAGATAAATTTATTTACAGCAAAAACAAAACTTACTTGGTAAAACCTGCATTCTTGGCAATTACTTGGGCCTCTACAGCGCGTTTACCAGATCGACAAGTGAATATTATGTCAGCATTGTTTGCAGGTTTTTCACGTCCATAATTCTTTTTGAAATCCTCAGAGTTTGCCTTCAAAGCATTACCCAAATCGGGTACTATAAAAAAAGTGATTTATTAAATTATCTCTATTTTGTATTTTATATTCTACTTACAAGGTATATTAACACTGGCAGGAATAGTTCCAGTTGCCGCTAGTTCGTCCTTATTACGCACATCAATCAAGTAAATCTCTGGATGATTGGGTACATCTTTAACTTGCTCATAGGTGGCCATTGTGTTACGTCAAATAAACTAGAAAACTGTACTTTCACTTGGTTTGCGAGTCGCCAGATCACTGAGTTTTCTGTTTACACCAGCAGCGGCATTTATTGTAGATTTGTTTAGTCAACGCAAAGCGACAGCGAAGACGACGGCGACGACGGCAGCGTCAAAGTCAACGTCTCTGCCGGTTTATCAACAAAGTACAACAAAGCAACCGCAACTGTATTGAGATTAGGAATCGCAATACAACCTGTAGCCGTTTGCCATTGTTGTCGCTTTGTGGTAAAACTCTGTCGGCGCTAATTGGCGACGACGGCGCCACCGAATCATCGTATTTCAGCTTTGAATTAGCAGAGATTTCAATGTGAATGTTAAATGCTTGGTATTGAACGTCTTCCAGACACCAACCCATAGTGTTTATTATTTTTAAAACGTATCGAATTCGATTTCAAGCGCGCTAATGTCTGCGGTTTTTATTAGCTTACTCCAGAAGCTTCAAGTTCGACCTCAAACTTCTAGACAACTTTACCTTTTGCTCCAGAATATTCCCAACTGTCGCTCCAAAAAAGCTCTAAGTGAGAAAGCTTTTGCATCGGAAGCCTATAAAAGCGAATCATGCTGCCAGGAACTTCACATTTGTGTCGCGAGTTTCGAATCAAATTTCACGTGAAATAGCTACAAGTTGTTTGCAACTCCATCCGCTGATAAATCATCCCTCACATACAGAAAACAGGTCGCCAACGCAGTTAGGGTTAGATACAGATTCAGAACGCTGTAAATCAATATCAATTGAAGAAAAATGACAGACATTCCATTTGTACTCAACCTGGACTCACCAGATTCCATGTACTATGGTCACGATATGTTTCCCAATCGTCTCTATCGGAAGCAGCACACTCGTCACCATGAAGCCCTGGATTTGCATACGTTGGGTTTGGTTGCTCGTATAGGTGCTCATGCCCATCATCTGGTGGCCAAAAAGCATAAGGATGAATTGGGCAGCCGCGGCGCAGGCAAGGACAAGCACGGCAACTTTGAGGTAAAACTTGATGTGGGTCTGTTCGAGCCTGAAGAGCTAAGCGTTAAGCTGGTGAACAATTGCATCGTCATTGAGGGAAAGCACGATGAACGGGAGGATGACCACGGTCACGTATCACGTCACTTTGTGCGCCGCTATCCCTTGCCCAAGGAGTACAACGCAGATGCGATTGCTTCGACATTGACCGATGAAGGCGTTCTGTCCATCACAGTACCTCCATTAGTTGCCGAGGTGGAAGGAGAGGAGCGTATCATTCCTATTAAGCATGTGGGTCCATCCGACTTGTTTATACAGCCCAAAAACAATGGACAAAAGGAGCAAGCTGATGGAGACGCTAAGTAATCGACATAACAGAAGTCGTGTCAGCAGCAGCCAAGTGATTTACCAAGACTCTCTATGTAATAGCACCCGCTAGGAACTAAAACTATGCACATCCCATTTGAATAATTCATTTTAAATATCAAAGTATTATATCTACATATATATATATATTATTCATTTAACTTTAAATATTATACTCAATCAAATTAGACTACATTTTAATCCAATACTAATTAATCAGTATTAATAAATCTATTTTAAAATCCCAAATAAACGCATTTTCATTAACTCCCTACCATTTTTGCAAACATTAATTTATTCCCGCTCAACACCTTGTAATCGACAAATTCGATAAGTATTTGCTACAGCCAACTTCACTTCCTTAAATATTTAGAGATGGGTAGTACTACGAATACTGTGACAAGTATTTGTACAAATGTTAAACATTTAATATATCATATAAAGATTAATACTTATGTATTATATGACCTAAAAATGTATTTTGCCTTTTTTTACTTAAAGAAGACTTAACTTTATATCTTAAATTTAAATTTTACTTTCTTGACAGTGACTGTCCTTAGGGCAACTATCAGTCACTTAACCATTGTTCACCTCTAATTTGTAACCTTAAAAGATGTTTTGTTTACTTCTGCGCCAATCGCGTAATTCCTATCAATTAATTTCTAAGCAAGTTTTTAAATTACCTGTTAATACAGTCAAGAAAGGGCTGCACACCACGAATAGTAAGTATCCGGCTTAAGCCCTGGGCACAGTTGTCATTTAGAAATAATTGGCTCACATTATGAAATTATCATCTGTTGTGTGTTGCTTTCAGTTTTGCGGCATGGGGAGTACGAATGGAAAGATCCAAAATCTGCGGATGAAATGTAAGTACCTGATAAAGATGACATCTGTTAAAGTAGCACTAAATCGAATTTTATAACAGCGTTAACATAACGTACGTTGACAAGGATGGCAAACGTACCACGGTGCAAGGAAAGGTGGGAGACAATGTGTTGTACTTGGCACATCGGCACGGCATTGAAATGGAGGGTGCTTGTGAAGCGTCTCTAGCTTGCACGACATGTCATGTGTATGTGCAAAATAAATATCTCGAAAAGCTTAACGAACCGGATGAAAAGGAGGACGACCTGCTGGACATGGCACCGTTTCTGCGTGAAAATTCCCGCCTTGGATGTCAAATTCTGCTAGAGAAAAGCATGGAAGGTATGGAACTGGAGCTCCCCAAGGCAACGCGCAATTTCTATGTGGATGGTCACAAGCCAAAACCGCACTAATACTGCGATAATAGTTATTGTTAAAGTCGGATTAAATAAAAGATTGTTTTTTATTAAGTTTTGTGTTCCCAACTGCTATATTCTTATATATTTAATCAATGCTTTCGTTGAATGTTTCATCTGGCGAAGAATTAAACTAAAGAAAATTTGTTAAGTTGAGCCTATATTATTACATTTTCTAATCGATGATTACATTAAATGAAAGCAGTACAGAACAAATGAGAACATTTTCAGTTGGAAAAATGTAGCGACATAGAAAATAATTGTATGAAACGATATTGTAAAAATTATGTTACAATTAAAGAAAATATGTAAAAAAAATCTATATGTTTATAGCGACAAACTAAAAAATCATTACAACATATACAACGCATCATAACAGAATGAATTGTGCCCTTGTGTATGTGTGTGTGGGTGTCTGTTTGTGTGTGTGTAAGTGTATGATGCTCGTTGGGTTGAGTGTGCGTTCAGTTCGAAGAGGGACTGCTAGAACTAGAACGTGAATGTACGCTGGTACGGTCCTGCTCGCTGCGCTCCTCGTCACGGTCGCGACTCTTCTCATCCTTGTCAAGTTCACGTTCTGGCTCCCGCTTGCTCTGCTTCTCGGGCGCAGCAGCAACGATCTCTTCTTTGGGCGATAGATTTTCACGTTTGATCGCTTCCTTCTCAGCTTTGCTGATGGGTTTTTTGTTGGTGCTCTTCTTCATAACGGCTAAGTCTTTCAGCAGGCTGGCAACCTTGCGATTCAAGTTATCCACTTTCATGTCATGCAAACGCTCAACTTCCTTCAGTCTGTTGCGCATATCATTTTCCTTCTCAAAGTTTTTACCCTTCAATTCTGTCAACTGCAAATTTCGTTGAATTAATTGAAATTACTTAACTTTATTCCAATGCCACATACCTGCTTATCCTTCTCCAGCAGTTCTTTGTCTTTTTGATTCAAGCGCTTCTCCAGACTGGCAATGCGCTCCTTTAGATATGTAATAGCTATCACATGATCTGAAGAGTTTGTATCCACGGTTATAGCAGCTGGTGCCGCAATTGTGCCATTACCGCCATTACCACGTGATATCTTATCGGGCAGGTCTAGTCCGGCACCACTAACTGCTATTACACCGCTGGCATTATTGTTGCCAGCGTTTTTACCAATTTCACCACCACGTGTTGGTTTCTTTGCGGACGCGGAGCTTTCTCTATGCGCCGACGAAGAGGAGGACTTCTCATGAGGTCGCTTCTTGGACATGGATATTCTACCCTCCTGCTGTGCTTTTAACAGTGCACGCTTATAGGCGCAGGTACAAAGCCAGCAAAGAACTTTCCCATTGACCTGCAAAATAGCAAACAATTAAACAATTTACAAAGTGTATAGGGGATAACGAGTAATAACAATGGCTTAAATGCTATACCCTACACTCTATACTCTTATGAACGCAATACATTAACTCTTGAGACGACTCGTGACTGCAACAAGACACGAGTCGGAGCTATACATTGTTCAATGTTATAAATGAAACATATTTGACTTAAATTTAGATTTGTTATATTGTAAAATTAAAATGGCTGTCAATCCTTGAAGATGGCTCCTTGCTATTTTGATCTTCGTTTTTTCGCTGACCTTTTTGTTCTCGTCGCGCCTGTCAAAGGCCGATCGCAGCTTGCATTCGTCACATTGTGTAGGCGGTCCGTACTTAGCCTCGTAGCTGGCGCATCTATTTGCAGTTAGTGTGATATTTGGTTTGGTTAAAATGTATTTTCATTTTGTTTGGCACACACACGTGGAGCAGAAAAGAGAAGAGAGAAAAATGTTTTGCGTTCATAAGAGACGTTGTTTTCTATATTGTTACTTGAAGAAATCAAGAAGAGAGTAACTACTGATGGACAGGGCAAATGCGACGCGCTATGGTTCATGTATTTTGAAGGCACAATTAGTTGGACAGGTTTAAGGGGTGATATATACAAGAAAATTATTTAATTACCAACTTTTATTCGACTCGACCATTTCATACATATTCATTGTGCATTCAAATTACAGCGGCTGCCACGTTGCTGGTGCAAAGTATTAAATATTTTTTAATTTTTTATTTATACGGAAAAACAATCAACTACAAACTGACAAAATTTCGTTTCAGTTTTCATAGTGGAAATTGAGAAGAAAACATACCTCATGCATTTGGAGCTACCGAAAGCGGCAACGATCTTGCAGCACTCGCATGCTGTGGGCTTTCCATATTTGCCCAGATAATGTTCGCATTTTTTACAGGCACTCTGTGATTTGCTGTAAATAAGAGTAATAGCGTTGGATGCATCCAATAAATCTCAAATCAAATGAAATTTCATTTACTTACGAGGCGGAGGGAAATTCCGAGCGGCAGTAAGTACATTTAACAACTGAGGTAGAACCACGGCACACCTGTGGAAAACGAAATGAAGACGAAACGTGAATTGTAGCCAAAAGAAAAAGAATGTATGGCTGGACGGTGTTTTGTTTTAAATGTGCAAATGTATGCCACATAATTATTGGTGTCGGCTTGCAAACAAATTTATTTAGAAATAGGAGTTGGAGTTGGGCACACTACAGAAATGACAGCTTCAAATTTCATTAGTCAGAAGCGGTCGCTGCCGCTACTGATGCTACAGTTAAGGCTGCAGCGAGCTCAGTTAAGGCTGCCACCGTTTGCTCTTCCTCTTGCCGTTAATTTTTCACGTTAATGCGCAGCAAAATTTTCGCAACAAAGCGACGCGTCATTGTAAATTTGTTATTGCCAAAAACAATTGCCTACGTACACATCCTTTGCTTTTGGCACAATGCATACACACACACACACGAAATGTTTTTGTTTGTTGCATTTTGTGTTTATTTCAGTTTTTAAATCGCATTTTATGTTAACCTTGCAAAGCTGCTGCCCTGATGAGAGTTCTTCGTAGGGGTGCCGAGAAAAACATTTAGAGCATGCGAATAATACTTTTGCACTCATTTTGAAATTTGTGATTTATTTTTCTTTGTGCTATTTCTTTTTTCTTAAATTTTAATTTGCGATTAAGAAGACGATGCAAACAGTGTCACCACAATAATATAATTGAATATCGAAGCATCAGACATTAGAGTGACCATGCGTTGCGCAATTATATCGTTAAGGGAATCGATGAGTAAACGCAAAGCAACCCTCTGAATACAGTTCAATTCGATTGAAAGAATGACGCCGCAAAGCAATAAGCGAGAAAAGACAAATTCAAACAATTCAAACAACAACGATCATTTCAGGCTGTACTAATTTTATAAAAAATACATAAAAACATAAGCGAAAAGTGTAATTAAGCAGTTGAAACCATGCCAGAACCAACTAATATTAAAGTGGTAGTGCGCGTGCGCCCCTACAATCGGCGGGAACAGGAACATAATCAAAGATGTATTATAAAAGTAATGGACAGGTCTTCATTGTTGTTTGATCCCGACGAAGAGGACGATGAATTTTTTTTTCAAGGCACCAAACAGCAATACAGGGACATCTCGAAGCGCACAAACAAAAAATTATCTATGGAATATGACCGTGTCTACGATACAGACCGCACAAACGAAGACTTGTTTATGGAGTGTACAGCGCCGCTGGTCGACGCCGTGCTCGATGGGTAAGTAAAGCAGTGTGACAACGCACCTGAATTGTCGAACCCTTAATTTATTAACTGGTGTATGTATTTGTGCGTGTGTGTGCTAACAGGTACAATTGCTCGGTGTTTGTGTACGGGGCGACGGGAGCGGGGAAAACATTTACAATGCTGGGCAGTGATAATTGTCCAGGCATCACGTTTCTGACAATGCGCGACCTCTTCGATAAGATACAGAGTCAACAGGACACTCGTAAATTCGACGTGGGTGTCAGCTATTTGGAAGTGTATAACGAGCAGGTGATGAACCTGCTTACAAAAACCGGGCCTCTCAAGCTACGCGAGGATTCTAATGGCGTTGTGGTAAGCGGATTGGCTCTCACACCCATCTACAGTGCCGAGGAGCTGCTGCGCATGCTCACACTGGGCAACTCAAATCGTACACAACACCCAACAGATGCCAATGCGGAAAGCTCGCGTTCACATGCAATCTTCCAAGTACACATACGCATCACAGACATCACGACGGGCACCAAACGCAGTGTGAAGCTCTCCATGATTGACTTAGCGGGCAGTGAACGCGCGGCTAGCACCAAGGGACTTGGCATGCGCTTCAAAGAAGGCGCCAGCATTAACAAGAGCCTTCTGGCGCTCGGCAATTGCATTAACAAGTTGGCCGATGGCCTTAAGCACATACCTTACCGTGACTCGAATCTAACTCGTATTTTGAAGGATTCCCTCGGAGGCAACTGTCGCACTCTGATGGTGGCCAATGTCTCCATGAGCTCGCTCACCTACGAAGACACTTACAACACCCTAAAGTATGCCAGTCGCGCCAAAAAGATTCGCACTGTGCTGCGTCAGAATGTGCTCAAGTCCAATCTACCCAAGGAATTCTATGTGAAGAAGGTCAATGAGGTCATGGTTGAGCAGGAGCGTCTTGTGGAGCGCAACAAACATTTAGAGGCGAAGCTGGCCCAATTGGAGCGTGCCGGCAGCGAGAACAGCTACGATCAACAGGAGCTTATGCCATGGTACAGCAAGATCGATGCTGTGTACGCCACTGTGACCAAGCTACAGCAGTGCGTCATTGGAATACGCAGTAAAATCCAGAGCCTGAATTACAGACAGACTCTCAAGAAGGACTTTGAGCAGCTGCGCAAACTGTTGACGCTGGATCAACGTGTTCTTCAGGAGGTATGTAGTTCCTTGCATATTATTTATATATTTATAATTACGCTTAAGGCCAACAATTGATTTGTATTCGTTAGTTTATAGATCTTATGTATAGAGTTGATTCATTGACAGGTGTTAACATTTATCGAAGTAACAAAACAACATATTTAATCAGTATCAGTCTTAAGGCCTTATCATTAGACATCTCCCAGAAGCTCCTTCTGTTTGCTGGCCAGCAGTTTGTCTGCCTCTGCAATGTACTTGTCTGCAATGGCCGTGACTTGTGTTTGGGCAGCAAAGACATCATCTTTGCCAATGTCCGTCTGCTTCTTAAGCTTTCTGATCTGTGAATTCTGTATGTCACGTATGGCGTCGCGGTACTTGATAAACAAAGCCTTGGCATTCTTGGACAGGTGTTCGCGATGCTCCTTGGTTACTTTAGGTATGGGTATGAACAGTGTGGTGCCGTCTTGTTGTGGATTTAGATTCATTCCGCTCTTTTCAATGGCTCGCAACACATCGGGAATCGTTTGGGGAAATGCAATCATATTGACAATGATCGTTTTGGGATTCTTACGCGATATCTGCGCCAACTCCTGCAGTTCATGCTCAGCACCGTCCACTTTGATGCGTAGCGTGTCGATGGCGCCGCTTGTGGACCGCAGCGATAGATTCTTTATGAAATCATCTTTCATTTGGAGCACCGACTTTTCCATTTGTGCATTCAGTCCATCCAAATTGATCAGTTCACGCAGATGCAGCTCATTGATCTCCACTTTAGCAGGTTTACCTTTGCCGCCTTTTTCTTTCTTCCTGTCCTTGCCTTTTGCATAACAGCGCGTCTGCTGCAACCAAAGATTAGATCCAGTTGCTTCCCTCTGTGGCAACTGCTGGAGTTGCTGCCGGCAGATGTTGCTGAGCGTGGTTCGAAGTGGCGCTAGACGCGAAGTTAGCAGAATAAACTGCATTCCAGTTTTTGCGAGCATTTCAAAATAATTTAAGTTTAGTAGTGAAATAAATGCAGAGCTGCCCACTTGCTCCAAACAAAGTAATGCCGACAAGCAGCGTTGCCAACTTGTTTGCGCTTTAAAGCTAGTACGCTGTTGAGCTAAAAGCTTGGAAAATTCATACGACAAAACGCTTGATAAATAATATTTTTATTTACAATTTATTGATAATAATTATTTTATTTCTATCAGGATTATAAACTTTTTACCAACTACTTGAGCACTTTAAGTAGTAGAACTCAGAAATACACCGATGAACTGCCGCTGTGGCGCAGCAAGCTTGAAGCTGCCTGCATGGATCTGAAAAGACTGAAGCGTGAGGTAAAGGAGTCCAAGTATAATCACATCCTGAACCTTTACTTGGGTAACAAGGATCTGGAAGTGCAGTTGTCAAAGCAACAGATTAACTGCAATCATTTAACGGCCATCAACAATGAGCTGGTGGAAAATTCGGGTATCTTGCTTAAATCCTTTACCAATGGCTGCGATGTGCTCCATCAATTGTACGATCGCCTGGAGGAGACACAGAAACTGACACCGGACATACAAACTGTTTACGAACGGCTCGAAAGAAAGATGCGTTTCACGGAATCCGAAACGACAGCTTCAGTACAGGACACGGATTTGGATGCGCTGCTTGTCGAGCAGCAGGAGCAACCGGAAACATCCACAGTGACCAGCAGCGCCAGGAAACGAGCTCGAGCTCGTCGCTACACACATACACTAAGCGATAGCGAATTTGTTCTTCACCTGGGCATCGATAGCTGTGAGGACAGTGACTCAGATACAGATGCCACGGACGACACTACGCATGTCTTTAAGAAGCCATGTAATCTGAACGTAACTCAAGTGATAACTAATTCGACAAATCAGCAAAAGGCGCTTACAGCGACGGTTACCAAATCACGACCCATTAGCCATCGCTTGGTATCAGACATGATCTCAAATCAGAGCGTCTGCGGCTCTGCAGACAAGGAGAAACTTAAGCAAGGTTAGTTAACATCAACTGTAATCTCAGCACACATTATCTAAGACTCTTCATCCCCTTTCAGCCCTATTCAAGTCCAGCAAGTTTAGCACGCAGGAACTTAAACGAACTTGCGCAGCTGCGATTCAAAAAGAGAATCTGAAAACCTTCTCAAATGGCTGTGTGAGGAAGAGTCCGCGTGCTCTGATCGCAAAAAGTGAGTATAAATTTTGGATGATAATGATTGATGATTATTGATTAGATTTTGATTATCAAATCTAAATATAATCATTACTTTATCAAGTTTTATTAGAGCCTAAACCATGTCAAAATATTAAATATAATCTCGTTTCTTTTAAACAGCCCTCGCCGGCACCGCAGCGACGATGCGGAAACCCATATCTCGTCTTGTGGGGACTATCAATACGGGTGGTAAGGAGACGCCAGTGGTAAAGATAAATCGAGCCGCCTCGTTTCGCATTAAAAAATAATCTTACGTATTCTAAATGATTTATTTTATTTAAAGAGTTTATTTCTAATTATTCGATTTGAATTTGTCGGTTTTAGTTGTGTAAAAATCATAATTTACCAAAATATATATATTCTCTATAAGTTTCCTATACACCCCAGAAGATAAATAACTTAGCGTGACGCTTTAATATTATGAATACATATCGAAATCTTTGCCACCACCCAAATGTTGTCTATCATTTCGATAAATGTCGCCGCCATGCCAAGCGCCAATGCGTTGAGGCGGCGCCAGTCCCAGCAAGCCAAGCAGCATGTAGAGCAGAGCGCCTAGATTGACGCCCAGAAGCAGCAAGCCGGGTCCAAGCAGGGCAACGGGCGATGCGCCTGGAGAAGGTCCTGGCCAGCTGCTATGTTGATTACCATAGCCGGCGTAGGCCAGGCGACGCCAATGTTGCTGTTCGCTGGCAGCAATGTCGCTGGACTGCCTCTCCAAATCCTGGTCCTTTTTCTTGCTCTCGGCCAGAAGAGTATAACGCGGTACAAATGATTGATCAATTGCTTTCTGAGCATCGCTTGCAGTGGCCTCCAGCGCTGCAGTCATGCAGCAGAGTGCAAAGAGTATAAGTAACTGCATGATGTCAACTGTTTGCCTACATGATGCCCAACGCTCTCTTATATATCAGCCCACGAGCATGAAGCGTGCAAGTCGCATTCAGTGCAGTTGAGTGATTCTTTTGAGATGTCAACAATGCACACAAATGTCGCATGCGTCAAATATCAAGTATACAATGGAAACCTAAACATATTTGTAGTTACAAGCGAACATATATTTAGATAAGATAAGTTTTGTTCATATTATTGTCCATCTGATTGATTAGGTAATTTGCTGCTCTAGTTAAGATGTTGTGCCTTGAGGAGCACCTGGGGCTTCTCTATCTCTTTTTTGCTTTGCACAAGCTTAAGCTCTCGTTCCCAGGCCTTCACTGGTCCTCCGTTGGATGCGGGCAGCAAGTCCACCGTACGCTTGATCACTGCCTGCAGGGTGGCAATGGTCTTCTCGAAGGCCTCGACGACATCGCCGCTGTCATGACTGTGTGCCAGAAAGAGTGAGGCAAATAGATCTCCTGTGCCGGTAAAGAATAAGTCCTTGTCGCCCTGCTTGGGAATGTCCATAGCCAGACGAGGTCCATCCAGCTGACTGAGGAAAGCGCGCAACATTCCTGGTTGACCTAGGTCGCTGCTTGAGATGACAACAGTTTTAATCTTGCGCTCATGGAACCAATCCATGGCCTCCCACACGTCTGCTTCGCTGCGAACCTCCTTTCCCGTAAGTAGCTCCACTTCAAACTGATTGGGTGTAATAATGTCGGCCAATGGAATGATCTCATCGCGATAAACGGGTAGCAGTTCCTTGGGCACATACATGCTGCCATTGTCGCCCATCACGGGATCACAAACGAATATCAATTTGGGATTGGCCTTGCGTATCTCCTTCAGAATGACGCCCACTTGACGTAGGAACAAGGGATTGCCAATGTAACCAGTCAGTAGATGAGAGTATTGAGACAACAATTCATTCTCTTGCAAACCCTCGAATATTGTGGCTGGTCATGCGAATAATATAAATGTAAGCAACAATTTCTAATGCAAATATATGTTATAATACTAACCTAATTCTTTTTCTGTGGATATTGGACCCTTGAAGCATTTGTAACCGGTGTGATTGGAGAACTGCACCGAATTCAACGGATCCACATCGAATCCAAGCAGCTAAAAATAAAATATTTACACATAAATATCTAAATTCCAAATTAGTTATCAGGTTATTCACCTGCAGGGGATATGTGGCCATTTTATTGCCCACATAGCCGTGCACTACATGACTTTGAATAGATAACACCCGTTTAGCATCCGACGCAGCCATATTGTGATCTCTTTTTGGTTGAAGAATGTGTGGGGGAACAGTCGAGAACCCTTGCAATGAGTATACTGGTGGAACCGGTTGGCCGTTCTGTAGGCGACTACGTTCAGACTATATGAATGTACATACTATATTCGCTACATCCGAGCGACGGTCATCTTATCAGTACGCAGCTGGTAATCATTCACTGATAAGTCACAGTCAACAATGGCCGCCGGGGTAATAAACAATGAGATTTCAAGAAACTGGGATATCAATGAGAACCCTCTGTCATCGTCATTTATTTTTATTTTCTTAAACAATAAAACTAACTTCGACCTTGCGCTGCAATCAACTTTTAAATTACGAACATTGTTTCACCCCACCCCCTTTAATTCACACAACAACTACATCTTTGTACTTGGTATCGATACCAAAACAGCTGTTGCGTATGCTACTCCCTGTGACTGACAGTTTTTTGTCGCATGGTTTACGTAAACTTTTAATTGTTAAGTTTTCTATAAAAAAGTGGTAATAAGTGCAATTAGAAAACTCATAAACCGCGAGGATTATAATGGCGGCTAATCTAACACGTTTGTTTGAGCGTAATATATGCAGCAGCAATGTAACTGCAGCACAACGTACTGTGCGGCTTTTTAATAGTCAGCAGCAGCAGAATCAGCCGCAAGAAGCGATTGACGATGAAGGTAAACAAGCTAAAAAGTTACTAAAATATACATAATGAATGTCTTTTGTTTATAGAATTTCGTGTGCTTAACCTGCGCACTATTAAGCAGCAAGCACGCAGACGGGATGTAAGGAAGGATGTGGTTCAGCCGCCGCGCACATCACGCATGGCTGTTGACCAAGATTGGACTGCTGTGTGGTCTGGACCACGTTCGTTTCATCCGGCTAGTGTGCCGCTGCCATTGCGTCAGGGATTCACTGAGCGGGGGGGCAGCCGCGCCTTCGAAGTACGCCAATGCAGAGTTGATGAAAATACCAAATTTCCTACATTTGACGCCTCCGGCCATTAAACAGCAATGCGAGGCAATTAAAAAGTTTTGTACGCCTTGGCCGAAGGGCCTGGAGACGGAGACCAAATGGAAACGGCACTTTCCCATTGACGTCGTCACAACAGATTATTGTCACAGTCTACCCACAATACGACACCCTGAGGCTCGTCGCGTAACCATTACTTTGAAGTTGTCCGACTTGCAGTTCGATGCACATGCAAAGGACAAATTTCTGCGCCTTGTCGGTGAGCGCTACAACCAGGAGACTGGTGTGCTAACATTTATGGCTGATCGTTGTCCGACGCGTAAACAAAATTATGACTATGCCATGTATTTGTTGACGGCGTGCTATCACGAGTCCTTTGTAACGGAACCCTGGGAGGACACCAAGTCCGAGGCGGATATGGAGGTGTATTATTTTGAACGTAATCAGGCCAAAAAATCAGCTGAGGCAATACTTAATTGGAACGCAACGACAGAGAAGAAAATCGAGCCCAGTGCAAGCTATGCTAAAAGTGTGGAGCAGTTAATAAACGAAGGCGAGAACGAGTATAACATAACCAAGTATAAAGACGAAGTCCTAAAAATGTTAAACATAGCTGTCTAGTAAGCATTTGCACAACTATAATTATAAAAGATATATTCAAATAAACAACAACAACACCAACCACATAGAGAAAAATCGCCGGCAAAACGCAGTCAACAGCAACAGCTGATTGTGTTGTCCGTTTGCCATTGTGAATGGCAAAAGAACAGCGCGTTTTTAAGAAGCAGCAATAATTTGGTAGCCTAAATAGAAGAAGACTGATTTAGTGGACGTGGTTAGAATTTTTTAAAATCAAATCAGTAATAATAATACAAAATTTTGAAATTTTGTAACAAAATAATACAACTGATGGCGCACGTTTGAAGGCACTAAATGACAGGTAAAAACTCCAATCAGCATTTGCTACTACCTGCAATAGAAACAGAATCCACAAAACAATAAACAAAGTAATAAGCAATAATGGGGAAGATTGTCAAAAGTAATGAGGGTATACTTTAATCTCAGTAATTTTGTATTACTTTCTCTGTTACCGGAAGTTGTCTGCCGTTTGCCATAATGTGGTTTATCTCCACTTTTTAAGAACTACGAAGAATTGTCATCGTTGGCAGTGTCGTCGTCCCTTATCAGCGAATTGTTTTGTTTGTTCTTGCTTTACGTGTAATTCTGCCCTCATCTAACTACACACAAACATTTGTATTGCTATGTCTTGTGTGGGAGTGTGCGTGTGTGAGTTGGTAAGTGTGCAATTTTGAAGAACCTACAGTGGTGCATAGTTTTAGTTCACTGTCACGGTTGGATTAGACAACAACTTCAGCAGAATAGAACTTAGTAGAGTACGTGATCTCTCAGACGCATATTTGATCTATTTATTATTGTACGTTCTGATAAGCAAATAAATTAAAATTAGTGTAGAACAACAGCTAATAACAAATTCATGACATACTTTTAAAACGACGTGTAAACGCCGCTTGAGGCTGTTTAAGGTCACAGACGCAACTCACAGACGCTGAAGCTTTGTAAGCGTAAAGCGCAGACCAAAGAAGTGAGCTTTTCAGACATAAAGTGCACTAATACATGCATAATTTCACTAATACTTGTGTTGGGATGCAATGTTGGAGATTTAGAATTATGCCAAGTTAGCAAAACATAAACATAAAAGAAAAATGTGTGGTTCAACATTACTTTTGAAAAAAACTTAACTACGCAGACATTACTGTATCGTGCTGTACTTTTGTTCTAATCTTTCAGTTGGTAATTGGCTGTCAGTGACTATTTTCAGTCCAAGTCGAAGCCGAAGCCAGAACAGAAACAAAAAGAAACGAAAATACAGAAACCGCATCGAGCAACAGCAGCTGAGCTAACAGTACGTCGACGTCGCCCAGTTCCATTTGCTCATGAGTATCAGCAACGATATCAGTTGTCTCAGTGGGTCGCAGCCAGCGTAACCGAGCAACTTGACACGTATCCAACCTGGAAGCTTATATATCTTTAATAAAACGTAGAATGCGTCGTCCGAATATAAAATGGATGATCAAGTCGGTGGTTCTGGTGCTCCTCACAGTGATGCTGTTTCTGCTTATCACCAGCTGGATATCATCAACGCCATACACCAATAAACCGGTGCACCATGGCATTCAGCCTGAGCCCTTGCCGCAATCGGCCCATAGATCGGGTGATCGTGTGGAGCAACGTGTCAATGATGAACAAATAAAAGCACAGTTGAAAATGGATCAACCGCTTCATAGAAAAGAGCCAGAGGTGCAACAAAAGCCAAAAAATCTAGAGGTGGTGTACGAAGATGAAGCAGAGGATGAAGATGATCAGGGCGAGAATGGGGTGTTAGCGCCACTCCCCAATGGGGATGAGGAACAGCAGGCTGATCTTCAAGTAGCACCGCCAGTTAATGATCACCTCAAGAAGGATTGGCACGACTACAAGGCAATGGAGCGCGATGGCAAGCGCGTGGGCATCGGCGAGCAGGGTATTGCGGCTAAACTTGAAGATGAGAATGTGCGTGAATCGGAGCGAACTCTATCACTGGAAAACGGCTTCAATGCGCTGCTGTCCGACTCCATCTCAGTGAATCGTTCACTGCCCGACATACGGCACAAAGAGTAAGTTTCCACCTTAGTTTAGCTTCGTTAACCATGTTGCTAATCCTTCTACAATCTTTAACAGCTGTCGCAAGAAAACTTACCTCAAGAAGCTGCCCAACGTCTCGGTCGTTATCATCTTTTACAATGAATATTTGTCCGTCCTAATGCGATCCGTGCATAGCTTGATAAACCGTTCGCCCCCAGAGCTGCTAAAGGAGATTATTCTGGTTGATGACTTTAGCGACCGTGCTTATCTCTACAAACCGCTGGAGGCTTACATCGCAGAGCACTTTAACAATGTGCGGGTGGTGCGTCTGCCACAGCGCACGGGTTTGATTGGTGCCCGTTCGGCGGGTGCACGAAATGCCACAGCCGAAGTGCTAATCTTTTTGGATTCGCACGTCGAGGCCAATTACAATTGGTTGCCACCGCTGTTGGAACCGATTGCAAAGAATAAACGCACTGCCGTCTGTCCGTTCATTGATGTCATTGATCACAGCAATTTCAATTATCGCGCCCAGGATGAGGGAGCACGTGGAGCATTTGATTGGGAGTTCTTTTACAAACGTTTGCCGCTATTGCCCGAGGATCTCAAACATCCTGCGGAGCCTTTCAAAAGTCCCGTCATGGCTGGCGGACTCTTTGCCATTTCCACGGAGTTCTTTTGGGAACTGGGAGGCTACGATGAGGGCCTTGACATCTGGGGTGGCGAGCAGTACGAATTGAGTTTCAAGATTTGGATGTGTGGTGGCGAAATGTATGACGCACCTTGCTCACGTGTCGGCCACATCTATCGTGGACCACGCAAACATGTGCCTAGTCCCCGCAAAGGTGACTATTTACACAAGGTAAGTAAAGATATGATGAATGTAAATGTCGTATTAGGATAACATTAATACAATCCTTTGCAGAACTACAAGCGCGTTGCCGAAGTCTGGATGGATGAGTACAAAAACTATTTGTATACCAACGGAGACGGCATTTATGAACGCGTCGATGCTGGTGATATTTCAGAACAGAAGGCTATACGCGAGAGGCTGAAGTGTAAATCCTTTAAGTGGTTTATGGAGAATGTGGCCTTCGATCTGATGAAGTCTTATCCGCCCATTGATCCGCCCAATTATGCCAGTGGTGCCATACAGAATTTGGGTGTTCCTACCCTGTGCATTGACACGCTTGGACGCAGGCGACACAATCAAATGGGCATGTACCATTGTGCCAGTGATCTGGTGAGGCCACAAAAATCGCAGTACTGGTCACTCAGTTGGAAGCGAGATCTACGATTGCATCGTAAGAAGGATTGCTTGGACGTGCAAATATGGGATGCGAATGCACCCGTTTGGCTGTGGGACTGTCATGGGCAAAAGGGCAATCAATATTGGTACTACGATTACCACACCAAGATGATAAGGCATGGCCTGGAGGGCAAACGCTGTATGGAATTGCTGCCCTCCACCGAGGAACTGGTTGTCAACACTTGCGACAAGAGTAACAAATTTATGAAGTGGGCATTCGGTTTTATTGACAAATCAGCACTGGACAATTACAGTCAAGATCTGGAGCTAAAGCTTTAGAAGTGTTGTGTGTAAATGTGTAAATTCACTCCCCCTCTTGCCATGTACTTAAAACGCAATTGTGAAGTCTAATCTTGTATTTTATATAGTTTTATGTACATACATAAGTATTTGGAGAGAATGTAGAGTATAGTATAAAGTTAAATTGTCCCAAGTTATGCTTTGAACGCACATTCCAACTTGTCCGTTGTTAACTAAGTATCTATATTAAATCCGACTATAAATGAAAATTTACAATGTTTGTTTAACTTTGTTTGTCGTTTTATTTAATATTAATATCTGGTTGCTTTCAATACGCGTACTTTAAATAAATATAATTTATGTTTTATTTCATATACGTTTTGTTTTTTCTTTCTTTCAGTTTTGTTTATCGTTTTACAATATGTATCATCATCATCAGCGTCGGCATCTTTAATCATCATCAATCCGTCTGATGCTTCTCATTATCATCTTCATACATGATTTTTTGTATTTCTTGTCGATATTTTACGTGCTTTTTTGTTGTGTTTTTTTTTCTAGTGTTTCTCGCATTTTGTGTGTCGACTTTTCATTATAATTAATATATGCCAATATTTATAGTATGTATATATATTCTCAATATATATAGTATATATATATATATTTATGTATATATACATATATAGTTATATATATATATATGTATTTTCATTTTCGTGCTCTTGTCTGCTTGCGCCCCGCAAAAAAAAGAAACTCAAAACACATTGTAAACTCGTGTATAAC
Source organism: Drosophila funebris (assembly GCA_018901825.1). NCBI lineage: Eukaryota > Metazoa > Arthropoda > Insecta > Diptera > Drosophilidae > Drosophila > Drosophila funebris. Next base: position 7,057,928 of record JAEIFK010000688.1, read on the forward strand.
TTAATAATGGCAAAAAGTTGGTTTTCCTTTTATTTCGAAAATTATATAAAAAGCATTTACAAACTATAATAGTTGTTGGCTTGCGTAATCAGTTAATCATTTAATTAATTATCATAATTTATATTTATATATATAAACATTTAAATATTTATCAAAACATGTTTTTTTCTTGTTGCTCAAAAGTCTTCTTCTTTCATGCCTTAACTTTACATACATACGTTTTACATTTATGATTCTCTTCTGCACAAATTTTCCTCACTTTCTTCATCGTCAAATGTTTAAATTATAAGCATAAGTATACATATATTAATAACCATTTTGTGCAAAATAATGTTCTTGTTATTTCTGTTTTATTTTATATTCCTTTTAGACTAATTTGATTTGAAATTCAGTTGCGCTGCCATTTTGTTTTTGTTTTTGTTTTATTTTTGGATGGATGCAAATTCATGCGTGAAATGAAAAAGCAAAATGTTTTTTTCTTTAGTTCATTTATAGTTGTTGTTGTGTACTTAATACTTGCTTGGTTTCGAGTCTTTTTTTTTGTTTTATTTTTTGGGGGATTTTAGTTATAGTTTTATTTGAATTTGCTTTAACATTTACAGCACATTTCTTAAAAAAGGTTCTTGCCCTTTTTTTTGGCGCGCATAAATAAATAAAACTTCATTTGTTGCTCATTTTATTTCATATACTTATGTATGCGTGTGTAGTTTTTTTGTTTTCTTGCTTAAACTTAGTTTAAATTATGAATAATGTTTAAAAAATGTCTTGATGCATTACGCGCTGCTCTTCCTCACTTTTGTTTTACTATCATTTCATACATTTTCTTCCTTTCCTTTCTTCTTCACTTGTTATGTTTTATGCTTATTTATGTGCTTTTTACGTATGCTTAGCTAAAAATTCTGCTCACCCGAGCGCCCCTCGCTGTGCTTAAATCGCCTGACGCACAAAAACTATTGCATACATAAATGTTAGTATGCATACTTTATTGTATTTTGCTGTTATTCTGGATGTTGCTGTTGCCTTTCTTACGCTCTTTTTGTGTGTGTGTGGTATGTGTTTTATTGAGAGTATGACTGCAATGTCAGTTAACGGTTAATGAAATATATCACAAATGCCGCTCTCTTACGCACAGAGACTTAGTCAGGCGATCGAAAGAGAGTCGCTTGTGCTCCGCACGAAGAGAACCGACGGCGTTTGCTCACTTTGAATTGAATTCGCTCAATTTGAATTCGCTTGGCGCTGAATAGAACGAACAGCATCAAGAGACAGTCAAATTGTTAAATTAATAGAAATAAAAGCTTGTTGAAAATATGTGTAATGTTTGTTTTTGTAGTGCTAGTTTAGTGTACCAGTAAAAACTTGTTACCAACTATTTATTTATGATTTGTTTACTTTTGTCGTTTGCGAAATTCTTTACGTTCGTTTTGTTTCTAGTTTGCATTAAAAAATTGGTTTATTTGTACTTTTGGCAATGATCTTTTACGAGTATCTTTCCACTAACAGTTTTTTTGTTTTATTTTTTGTTATATCTTAATATGTTTTGTTTTTTTTTTTTTTGCTCGCAATAGAAACTCAAGCAAAACATTCTTTAGCATTTTGTTTATTAGGTTGATTTCTCTTTTAGTTATTCAGTATGAGTTGTTTTTGTTTTAATTAGTTTTTGTTCTGTAGTTTGCTGTTTTGTAGTGTGGTTGCTGTTTGCTGCTTAACAAAAGAATATGAAAAATAATATAATTAACTCATTTAACAGAAATTGCCAACAATATAGCTGCTCTTAAGTAACTAAAGTTATTATGTGATTTGTATTTTGTTTATGCTTGTTTGATTGTTTGTTTTTTCTTTTTTCCTTTCATATGTATATCTAGCTGCATTTCTTTCACTGTATAAACTAGGCATATATGTGAGAGTGTGTGTTTGTGAGTGTGTTTGTAGTGGAGTTTTGGTTGTGTTACTTTACTGCATGCTGGCATTGTCTCTGCTCTGTCGCTACCCGCTACCTGCTGCCCCGCCACCCTCTCCAGTTCGTATGGCACACGAAATCAGGACGCGTTTACAAAAATAATTGTTGTGAGAATATTTCAGTCGTTTGTGGCTTAAGCTTAGAGTTAAACAGCGATGAACTACCAATAGTAGTAGGATCCCATACCATGGCTTTGATAGGCGCTCAGGTTTGCTGCGTTGGCACTCCCAATCCCACGCCCACTCCCACTCCCACTCCCACTGCTGCTGCTGTGGGCGGCTGCTGTTGCTGCTGCAACTGCTGCTGCGGCTGCTGTTGCTGCTGCTGTTGCTGCTGTTGTTGGGGAATTGGGCCATTGGGATTGCTGCCATTGTTGCCATTGGTGTTGGCGTTGGCGTTGGAGCTGCCATTCGTGGACGAGGTTGGACTGCTATTGCCCTCCTGATAGGGCCCCGTAACCACACATGGGTGCATAGGAAACAGGGTCGTCCACGACGTTGTTGTTAGTGTTGGTGCGTGGAGGGCAACTTTCTCGTTTTTTGGCTGCTCACTGCTGTTGTTGTTGTTGCTGCTGCTGTTGTTGTTATTATTGTTATTGTTGTTATTTGATTGCGACTTTTTACTGGTGTCACTCTTCTTCTTCTTGCTGCTACTAGCGCCATTCTTGATGGCACCACTGCCATTGGTCTCCTTCTTAATGCTGGGCATCGGTGGCGCCGTCGTCGCCGCCAATTGCTCATCATGCATATCCTCATCTTCATCATCCTCGCCGGACGCCTTCTTCAGCAATCGCTCGCGCTCCTCTTTGGCTTTGTTGTCGAGGTCCGTGTTGATCTTCTTGACGCGCATCTTCTCCTCCCACTCATCGATACCGTGCCTGGCACGATTTAAGTTCCGATGCTGGTAGAAGATCAGCGTCATTCGCGTCGGCTGATGTCGATCCGGACGTCGCACAGCTGTTGTTGCATGCATCTCGTGCTTGGCACACTCGATCAACACGCTGCCATGATTGAGGGCAATGGCAACTCCACCCATTTGGGGATCTTGAAACGCTTCAATGTTCTCATTGATCTCGGCCACCTCACCAATGGGTTCGATTTTACTCGAATTTGTGCTTGCTGGTGCAACAGTTGTCGTTGTATTGCCGCCTGTTGCTGCTGCATTGCCGTTGACATCGCTGCTATTGCTGCTGCTGTTGCTGTTGTTGCTGCTGCTGTTGCCACCAGGTGGCGCTTCGGCTATGGCTACCGCAGTGGGCGTAACCGTTGGCTCAGCCAGCTGACCATTACTCAGATCGGGTAAAATAGTTTGTGGAGGAGTTACCGGCAACTGTTGCTGCTGCTGCTGCTGTTGGTGCTGCTGCTGTTGTTGCTGTTGCAGTGGCGCCGCTGTTGGCAGCGTGGGCTTTACCAGCGTTGCTGCTGTGGGCGCTACTGGACCATGCGTGGCTAGCATTGTGCCACCCATTGAGGCAGCTGCACCGCCGGTTGGACCATATCCCCCCGTACTCTGATGATGCCCATAGACATTCCAGTTGGGGGGAAGGCGGAGGCGGTGTCGGAGGCGGCGTCTGCTGCGGATACATGCCGTAGGGTGAGTACGCCTGATGATGATACCCATAGTTGTAGTTCATATTCTGATAGGCATCGTAGGCAGAGTACGCCGAGTGAGGAGGCGGCGGTGGCGGCGGATACATCTGATAGTTGTTGGGGTACTGCGTGTACTGGTAATCGCTTGGCGGTGGTTTTGGCTTGACGAAACCCTCTGGCGTGTGCGGATGATGGTGTGGATGGTGGTGGTGTGGGTGGTGGTGGTGATGAAGTGGTGGTGCTAGATTAGTCATGGGTTGCATGGCTGTCAAGGCGGTTAACTTACTCTCGACTAGGGAGTGATTGACCAACGTTGTCGAGTCGGGATTCTCTTCGCTGACGCGACTCTTGAGCTCACCACCAACAACGGCAGTGACATCGACACCACTCTGTTGCTGCTGCTGTTGTTGTTGCTGCTGCTGTTGTTGCTGCTGCTGTTGCTGTTGATGATGTTGCTGCCGCTGCTGTTGCTGCTGCTGTTGTTGCTGTTGTGCTCCCAGGGCTGGTGACGTTAGATTGTTGTAACTAGGCGTATAACCATTGCTGGCATCGTGCTGAGCAGGCGTGGGCGTTACGGTGATGGGCGTGGCAGGTGGCAATGCTGTTGCCGTGGCAGCCACTGCTGGAACAACTGTTGCTGCTGTCGCTGCAACTCCAGCTACTGCTGTTGGCGGCGTCACCGTATGCGTATGCTGCACCAACGGCGCCGTGGGCGTCGTGGGCGTCAAGGCGGCACTGCCAGCAGCCATACCCATGGCATGAGGAGGCCAATTGCCGTAATAGTTGCGTGAGTCGATGTAGGAGCCCGTCTGGTAGTCGTATGAGTAGGGCGAGTCCAGCACGGTGCTCGAGATCTGATTGGACTGCAGTTGGGCGTCCGTGAAGGTGTCAATCATGGTGGCCATATTCATGAGACTCGAATTGGAGCTCATCAACTGATTGGGCTGGCCACCGGGCGGTGCAACTCCTCCAGCTGCCGAAGGGTTGTTGCCGTTGGCATTCGGATTGCTGCCGTGCTGATTGACGGGAGGCGTGCTGAATGCGCTGCCCGCGGGACTGGGATTGTTCGTTACAGGCGTCTGGCAGCGAGGCGATGGCGTCGTTGGAGGCGCCGAACCTGGCGTAGATGCGCTGGAGTTGTTTGACTTTGACTTGGACTTTGACTTGCTGCTGTTGTTGTTGGTGCTGCTGCTGTTGCTGTTGTTGCTGGAGCCGTTCTCCTTCTTGATGTGCGCAGCGGCTGCCAAGGCGGGCGGACTGCTCTGCTGGGATTGTGATTGCTGGGACTGGGACTGTGCGCCATTACTGGAGCTCTGACTGCTGCCATCGGCGGCAGCATCCTGTTCGCCATCCGGTGTCGCGGAGTCATCCTCTTTGCGCTTCTTGCCATGCCGGCGGCATGGAATCAACGGCGTGGATCTCACACGTACTTCGCAGGGGAATCTATGGAAGAGAGCGTGTTAGGTTAGCATGTTGTCCAGATGGTTTTCCGAGCTGCAACGGGTAGCTCAAAACTCAACACTACACTCACTTGTCCAGCATTTGCACGGCGCCGGTGCGATGCTTGTCGCGCTGCCCCTCGACGCTCTCGAACTCATCCGTGCCGTCCATTGTATACAGAGGCAGGACATGGAACTGTTCGTCGTCGGGCAAGCGGCTGTCGCGATTGTTGGGCTTCAACAGTGCCACATGCACCGTGCAACCGTCTTGCATGTTGTGCAGATCACGATGCGAATGCGCACAAAAGTCCAGGCAGGCGGTCACACCCGAGAAAGGTTTACCTGGCTCCAGGCCGAGTCGGCAATCGGATGCCTCATGCTCGTACTTTGTCTGATTATCATAGGAACGCGGGCAGACCTGCTTAAAGACTGGCGCCAGGAGTGTGGCAATCAGATTCATATGATCCTCAATTGCCGCCTCCTCGCTCTTCACCGACAGCCGGAACTTGCGCACCGTCTTGGAGCGTGCATACTTGCACCCATTGTAGTACATGGACCAACTGCAGCCAAAACTGTATGAGGCTCCCGACGTCTCCGGATCTAGACCTACAATTTGAAGGAGAGAGAATTATATAAGTATATTATGCTTTCTTCATGAAACTCCTATAACTAACGGTCTAACCTTGGCAGGCACACGTGCGATTCTCATTGGTGGCACAACGGCGCGTCGTCGGCAAGCCGTACTTGTTGAGCTTCGGAATCAAGTTCTTGTAGGCATTGTCCGCCTCCAGCCGTGGCATGCCATCCCAGGCCACCATACATACCACAATGTAGGCAGCGATGCATCTGCGAGAAGGGAATCGAATGGTAAAAAGGGAAATTTAATCTCTCTTTATCAAGTTGTGGCTATTGTAGTTGCTTACCTGTGACCGGGTCGCTTCTTGACCACTACCAGTATTTTCTCTTCTGGATCGGCGCGTCGGATAACCCATTTGGCCACCGGGCAACCTTGGCTGGTCTTACCCTCCTTGCCCGTGTACACGATCTTCTCAATGCGCAACTGACGACCCGTCAGCTGGCAACGATCCTCGAATTCACGACGCAGCTCCATCAACGTTGATGCAGTGCCTGCAGAGGGGAAGAAAGTGGTTAGGATTGAGTATCATTAGTATGGGGATGCTCTCTACTTACCCAGATGCGTGTAGTAGGTGCCTGGCTCTGGCGGATTCTTGTCAGATTGGAAGCACTCGCATTCGGGTATTTCCGTCTTGTTGCCCTTCTCCAGACGGTCCGTAGTATCGAACATGGGATTGATCTTCTCATGCTTGACAACTATCTCGGGAATCTCATCCGGTTTCTGTTTCTTCGACTTGGCCTTAACGCCATTATGTGCCTCGGCCATTTCATCCTCGTCGAGCAGCTCCTCCTTGGGCTGTATGCCCAGGCCAAGGCAGGTGCCGTCTTTAAGATGCTCTGCTGTGGGCGGCCTGGTGCCGCCTTGGCGACAACAGGAGAATCCATTGTTAAGGGGCTTACCCTCACCCAGATAGGCATAGCCATGTCCATGACCATGTCCTAGCATACCCATATCCTCCAGTTTCGGTTCGAGCATGCCGTGATGATTCAGATGAGGCGGAGGCGGTGCTCCGTGTCCGAGAGCATATCGATGCGCCGGAATGGGATACGCATGGGCTGGTATATCCTTTTCATAGTTTGTGGGCAGTGGTATAATGCTATTGGTGTCCGGCTTGCGATCCAACTCAAGCATGCTGTTCCCATGCCCATGACCGTGTGCTCCATGATGAACCGCATTCGATGGCGGCTTACCGCGGCTGCCATAAGCCGCAGCTGCCTGATAACCTGGCACAAAGCTCTGCTGGAAGTTCTGCTGGAAGCTGCCGGCTCCGGCCCCATAATAAGCCGAATTGTGATGATATCCAGCATAGTCCTGCTGATGCTGCTGCACCGGCTGACCCTGTCCATCGTTCTGACAGAAGTCGGCATACTGGATGAAGTTCTGATAGTTACGCTCATAGCCCTCCATCTTGTTGGGTTGTCCACCTGGCGGCGGTGGCAAGAGACCTGGCTCCGTCTTGATATATTGCCCATGATAGTCCTGACTGCTGCCCGGCGGTAGTGGATAATGTGCGCTAAGCGCTTTCAATCCTCCACCACCAGGATCATTGGCATTACGGTCTCTTTCAATCTCAGCTGCGGCTGCTTCGGCAGCAGCTGCTGCGGCACGACTCGCCTTGCTGCGACTGCGGGACTTCTTGGGCTGTGGCTGCACCGGTGGTTGGATGGGGGGCATGGCGGGTTGGGGCGGTGCCTCCGCATGGCTGATGGTTGTGTGTTGACCTGGCTGGTGTTGCTGCAGCTGCAGCTGCAGTTGATGATCCGTGCCGGCATAGCCGCTGTTCACGCCAACTCCAACTCCGACGCCAACACCAACGGTTGGCTTCTTAAAAGAGTTGGCGTGGTGCGGCTTCCAGATTTGATCGCCACCACCTCCGATGGGCTCGGCAACGCCCAAGGCGCCTGGTGGCGCGACGCTGCTCGACCCATTGGCGCTCAGCGCCGTCTCGGGTCGGAGATGGTGGCTATACGATAAAAAATGACCGGTCTGCTGTTGCTGCTGCTGCTGGACGGCAGATGGCGCTGTTGCCTGTCCCTGCAGCTGTATGTCGGGTGGTGCATCCTTAGAATCGCTCTTCCTCATGATCATCGACTTGATGCGCGTATTTAGATGCAATCTCTCGCCTTGACCTTGCGCCGCATAAGCATCGCTTGTCAGTTGCTGCTGCTGTGCTGCTGGCGGCGGATGTTGCTGCTGCTGTGGCTGCTGATTGCTCCAGTTCCAATCCTGCATTGGCGGCGACCCAAGATGTGGATGCGTCTGTTGCTGTGCCTGCACGCTGCTCCCATAAGGCTGCAGGCCATTCCCGTTCGGAGATGGCGGCACCTGGCTGGGCGACTGCGAAACGAGGCGTGGCTGCTGTTGTTGCTGTTGCTGCTGCTGCTGGATGAGGCTGCGTGTCGGCGATTGGGGCACCGTTTGTGCCTGTGGTTGCATGGGAGAGCTGGCTGGTTGGGCTACCACTGCATTGGCTGCACCACTGACTACTGTTACTGCTGTGGGCGTGGCAGCAGCACTTGTTGCTGCCGTCGTCGCTTGCTGTTGTTGTGATTGTTGTTGCTGCTGCTGTTGTTGTTGTTGTTGTTGTTGCTGAGATCCGCTGTAGTCGCCTGGATACCCGTTACAGTTGAGTGAGCGCGGCGGCACGCTGCTCACCCGCGGATATCCAGGCGTGTCGTTTCCCGACATGCTCTTGTTCAGATCAGCCCCCAGATGTTGTTGCTGCTGCTGCTGTTGCTGCTGCAGGCCAACAGCTGGCGGAGCTGGCGCCGTCGACACCTGTCCGGCATAGCTAACACCACCGGGCGCAAAGCCAGCGGCCACACTCTGCAATCCCACCTGGTTAATGGGCGCACTCGAGAGCTGTTGGCTCTGGAAGTCGTAGCGCTGCACGGGCGCTCCATACGGAGAGCGTCCATAGTTGGGATCAAAGCCGAGACCCGTCTGCACATAGCCATTTGATGGATAGGCGTAGGACTGTGTCTGGAAATCCAATGAGTTGAGCGATGTGATGGCTGGAGTATTCTGTGGTATTTGCTGTATGAACTGGTTCTGCCAGCCCTGCGATGGATCTGCCTGCCATGTCGGATAGAAGGCCATGGGTGCCTGCAAATGCAGTAAAGAAATTGATGCATTAGGAAATACTATCGCATACTATCGAGTAGGAAATAAACTAATTTTTGTTATGGTTTGTTCTGTCAAATATATATTTTCATATGATTTATTATAATTCATAAATATATCTTTCATTTTCCAGGAGAGTTAGCAATTGTTAGTTAGTAATTACTATCGTATACTATCGATTAGGGACTGTAGTATTTAGCTTATAATTATTATATAATTCTTATAGTACAATCACAATCTATCGTTACAGTTGTAAGACCATTCGGCTATTCAATGTGCTTCGTTCATTCACTCATAATCTAGAACTATGAGCGAATAAGCGAATGCTTTCCCGGAAATGCCAAGTAGACGATAAACAAATTGAATTATGTGCGCTTATTTAAAGCTAAATTGCGGAAGTAGGAAATAAATATGAGTTACAATGTAGCTGAAATATACAGATTAAGAGCAGTTAAACAGTCTTATTGCCTAATAAAAATAACACATTTACAATACTTTAATTAAGCTTAATGCATTCAACATCTGAAGTTTGAGATGTAAATTCATTCTCTGACGCTAAGTAAAGTTTAGAAATAAAAGAAACCCTTTTATATGAAATTAAATATGCTTAAACATCCCTTTTTTATATGCTTAGCACCTTTTGGGGGTTGCTTTTGCTTGGCTATAAATATAAATATTATTTTGCTGTCATAGTCGAAACATAAATCACATTACTCTCGCCCTAATTAAGCGACCCTCTAATTGGCCCAAGTCCCGTGAGCAAGTAAACACAATAACAACAAATAATAACCACAAAAATAACAAACAGCACGGCAAATATTTGAT